>CM028673.1:60916764-62300322 GCA_016760335.1 Gastrodia elata | reverse complement strand
CTATTATTATACGTCACACGGTTCGACCTCCAGTTCAACTCCGGTTTGATCATCGAACCTTGAACCTCTAACCTTAGCGGTTCAATGTTCGATCCGATTTTTAATTTCTTCTTCACTCATGGCTGACTTCATTGCGAATACCCTATAAAACCCTAAATAATCTCATTTGCAATTTGACAGAGTATTAATTCAAACAATTTAGGGATACGAATTGGTTTCCGTTGCTTGACAGTCCAGATCATACCTTCGGTCAGAATTACTCCGCCTTTCTTTTTTTTAGCTGATTTTTTATTTCTATTGCATTAATTTTAATCGAATTATAAAAGATTTTGTTAAATCTTAATTAGTACTGTGTAAATTTTTTTCCCATGAATTATTTTTTTAGTTTAAACTGTGTATACAAAAATAAAATATCAAGAATGAGTTCTCGAGCAAAAAAAAAAAAAAAAACACGCTAGTATGTGCACTACCGCGTGACGAGTGGTGGGATTGCACTTTTGCTTTAGGGGCTGTTTGGTTTGATGTTATTTAGTATTATGTGATGTTATTTAAAATTGTTCATACGAAAGTAGGTATTTGGTTTGATGTCATTTACGAAAATGCCATTTGAGAGTAATGACATCTCAACCGACATTCAGATAATTAGGCCAATCTATTGCGGGAGAGACGGCAAAGGTCATTACTCATTTCGCCAGCGACTTGAGATTCGACGCGAGCCTTGCCTGCCGTCGCTACCAGACGCACGGAAGGTCGCAATCGCCTCTCGCCGCTCGTTGAGATCGCTGCCTTCTTCGTTGCCTTCGTCGCTCGCGGAGCCTTCGTTGCCTTCGCCGACCGCTGCCTTCTTCGTTGCCTTGCCGAGCCAGACGCGCGGAAGGTTCTTCGTTGCCTTTTCTTTATATGCGATTCCGTCTAACACATTTCAATTGCATAAGTTGGAAGGTTTAAATTTGATTTCTCTTTTTTTTTTTTTTTTTTTTTTTTTTTTTTTTTTTTTTTTTTTTTTTTTTTTTTTTGTATTTCATTACCTTCTGGCATAGATAAGTTAATTGGAATAATCAATTAGATAAGAATATTGCTCATAATTTTTTGAATGAGATTGAGTAATTTGATTCAAATTATGGATAATAAGGAGGTAAAAAAGATTTAAAGCTTCTGTCATAGGACATTGCCTGTCTTAGTTTTATGACATAAACAATTGATTGAAATTTCTAATGGAGCTGAAGTTCAAGTTGATGTGGATGCTTGCAAGGGGATTGTTGAAGCTTAGTATGGTTTGAACGAGTTCTTAAGATTTTGTTATAGCTTGTGCAATTACATAATAAAAGAAGACTTGCGAACTTCATTTGCGAGGGATGCTAAAGGAGCTTTCAGGAAAGGAAGGGAAACAACAAATTTTCACCTATTATTGCATCTATCAAGTTGAAACAAAGATAAGTTTTGTATGAACTAATTTATTATTGCATCTATCAAGTTGAAACAAAAATAAGTTGATATTAGTTTGAAACTTTCGAAACAATCTAAGCTATTGAAATGAGGAGCTGTGTTTGCAAATTAAAAATAGTGTTGGTAAAAAGAGAAACTTGCACGTCTTTGTTTTTCACCAAAGTTTGGATGCTATCAACCTTGATCCAGATTCTATAGTCTCAAGTCATTTGGCATTATGAATTTGATATTTTTTGTCGGCTGTATTTAGCTTTGTATGAACTAATTTGGCCAAACATTCTTCAGGTCCTCTGTATTGTCGTCGAACAATTTGATATGAAGGAGACTGTGTTATGTATATTATCAATCCTAATATAGTTTCCATCTTTAATTTGCAATGAATTTGGGAAAATCATCTTGAAAATTTTGTTCTAAATGAAGTAAAGTGATAAATGGGCGCTGTTGTAAATGTATAAATTGCTTAAGATCTAGAGTTTATTTTTTGCTTTAAATGCAGGCTACTGTTAATGGTTTTTGTTGCACCTAAACAATGAATGGAACTATCTGTTTTATTTGCTCTATCTTCTTTTTTTCTTCACAAAATTTTTTATGAAATGAAAGAGTCTTATTTGGGGGTATTCTTACCTCATGTGTATACATGAATGATATTGAACCAAACATCATATATCTGAATAACACTGACATCTGTTATTTAAATAACACTGAACCAAATAACCACTGTTATCTGAATAACATATTATCTTAATAATTTTTCAAATAACACCGAACCAAACAGCCCCTTATTGCATTTCGTATATCACTTTTTTGTGGAAGGCTTTAGTACTCAGGAGCGGCCTCCGGGAACGATCCTCAAGGATTAATTAGGTAAACTGTATCCTTACGGGGAAAAAGAATTTCCGTTGGGAATTGCTGATTTGGAAAGAATGGAATCGGCGTAGCTATTCTGATCTTCTCCTTTTTGTCTTTTTTAGTTATTTTCTAATCCTTTTTTATAGTTGACTCTATTTGTTCTTTTATTCTTATCGGCAAATTTGATCAAATCGAAGGGGCTGCTTGGTGTATGTTCCTTTTCTCTTTACAGCTTTTCGTATTGCCTGCAATCCCTCTTCTTCTTCTCCTTCGGCTGAGTTTTTTTTATTATTTTTTTTTATATTGTTTTTTCTTCGACGATCATCTCGCCCGCGACTCTGCTTTCTTTCCTCTTTCGGCTTTGTTTTTTCTTATACGTAGATCGCTAACTACGGATGATTCATGTCCTTATTCAATTTTTATTAGCAGATTTGTGGATTCAAAGAGTCAAGAAGATGACACATTCTCTCCCCGATGATGCTCTTTTCCTTGGATTCGACAGTTCTACCCAGTAAGTATTTTTTGGCTTATTATTCAATTTTATTCATATGAATATGATGATTCAGTAGTGGGCGGAGTTCCGAAACAATATAGCAGCTGCTTGGTAATTAAAAAGACCGCAAGGTCTGCATACTGCTGTGGGGATTTCAACATTTAGAATTTGGCATCCAAATAGTTTTTAGGATTTGTTGAATACATGATTTGGCGAATCCTTGATTACAGGATTTGCTAAATTATGATATTCTGGTTCCTAAATTAGCTTAGACGGAGGAGCAAAAGAGTTTTAAAAATATTGAAAAGCTATAATGCATCAATTTACTTGAAGTGTGAAATAAATAGAAAGGGAGACAAAATTTTTGTGGAATCCGTTTACTTGGAATGTTTGCATCAATCTTATTTTGAAATGGGATATTGACACATTTAAAAAAATTAGGATACCGTTTCAGTAAAACTTTTAGAATCTTCTGGCACAATCATTACAGGCTTAGCTTTTTAAATAAGCCAAATATCCCGTGGAGTGAAAAACCGAGCTGGCACTAGCTTTTGTTGACGCTTGTGGCTTTTGTTCGTCATCTTTCTGAATTATTTATTGAAGTAATCATTCCAGGCACTTTCGCAACTTTATTTTAGAATCCAATTTGTATTGGAATCGATCACAATGAACTCAGGCGAAAATATGCTCATTCATTATTATGTCTTTTGTCCCTGCTGACCAATATCTCAAGGTTTAAGTACCCCAAACCATAGACCAAAGTTTTAATATGATTGCAAGTCATTAAAGGCAACGGTTCTGGATTCAAAGCTCACCATTGTGAATCAGAAACAGTGCATTTTGACTATCAGTTGCCCCGCTACAAGATCTAGGACGGGGTTTATAGAGACCCGACGAAGAACGGCAGGATCGTGTCACCTACTTTGATGTGGGTGGAGGCACTGGACATTCTGCTTGCGAGGCTTCAATCGAGAGTGAATTTCGAAAAGGTTGAGGCGGTTTCTGGGAAAAAATCTTTTTCAAGCATTGCTGGCAAAATAGATCCACAATGAATTCCCAACATGAAGTTAAGAAAATAAATATATTTAAGCAAGGTTCATGTGGGATCATTCATCCGTGCAAGTAAATGCAAATCAATCGTAAGCCTGTTCCTTTAGAAGCTGCTTGGTAGTAGGATATACACTGGATTTATGCAACAAATCCTTAAATCCAAGAAACACTGTTTAGGCATTGCAATGGACTTTTCATAAATCCAAATATAAATCCAATTTGTTAAGATTATGTGCTTTACAATGTTGAGCAATATTTTTGACTTCACAACTAAATTTAGCATAATTTACCAAATAGCATACCAAACAAAATTTAGGATTTAATTATCTCAAAATTATCTAAATATTGAATTTCAGAATATACTAAATCCTTAAATTTGAGTTACCAAACAGTCCCTTGGTTTGTTTACTTTTTTTTGGGTATTTACACATTGTATACCTTGAAAGAAGATTAGCAAGCATTTGCTCATAACAAAGGTGAAAAAATAAGATTTCAGTGATTGAGTTATCACTGCAGTGCAGAAAAATAAAACTAGCAGATTTTATAGCTTTAAAGAATCCCAAGCGAGCTACAAGGAAAGGTTTTGAAGTGGAGATAGGCATTAGGCTCAATCACTTGAAAATTTTCCAATTCAAATAGCAACTCCTCTCTAAGCTCAAAACATGGTGATGCTGGGAGTCAAACCTTGAACCTCCCGCATAAAATACGAGCGCTCTTCCATTTGAGCTACCTCCCAATCAAATTAGCTAGTCTAGCTGCAGTCCGAAAGTATATATCAACTTTGCAAATGAAAGGCCCAAGACCTTGTTTGTTAGTTTAACACTAACCATGAAATATGAATCAACTAAAAATATTCAAGAATGATTCAGTTACTTGATTGCATGAGCTGATTACAAGTTGTAAACATAACAATAAAGTTAGTTTAGTTAAATTACTAAAAACATTCAAGAATGTTTTAATGTAAAAAGAATCATAATATGTTTGTTATGTGTACTAATGTGCTGATTAAGCCAATTCTTCAAAATAATGACAAGTTTTGTCATACCGCAAAAACAAATGCAGTAAACTCTTAAATCATCCAACGATAAAATGATTTTAGATATATGCAAAATCAAATACAAACACGATATGAACATAGCAGGTTCATATAAATTGCATCAAGAACATGAAATTTCTTAATAGAATCATACTTATTAAATGCAATGGAAAATGAAGTTCAAGTGTACCTAATGTCAAGAATGAAAACATCGTGGTGATCAATGCTTGCTCGCATAAACTTCTTACCGCCACCGTGCCGACTCTATACACAACCCCCGAAGCTTTTGCCCCAATAACGTTCGCTGAAGTCAGCCCCTTGGCGATTTCACTCACCGCAAGATCTGATTTTTGGAACATCGTGATCTCCCATCCGCCGTTCATTTCCCCCCGCGCGCGGGCGATGAGGGATTGCGTCGAATGCGAGGACGAGGGAGGCGAATACGGCCAAAAGGAGTAGCATTGCGAGCTTCTGAGGCGTCACAGACACGTGAAGGCCTCGGTAGATGTCGATATCGGAGACGGGAAGCTCGCAGAAGAAGCGCGTGCCATGGAGGGCACCGGAGAAGGAGTTGAAGGAGATGTTGAGGGACACCAAGGTCTGAATGGAGGCGAGCGGGGCCATCCCGCCGGTCAGTCGGTTGTGAGAAAGGTCGAAGCTTGTGAGCCTTTTGAGCTGCGAGAGCTCCTCTGGGAGGTTTCCCGATAGTTGATTGCAGCTCAGATTGAGGGAGATTTCGAAGGACGGGAGAAGGCCGAGCTTCGAAGGAATTTTGCCGAAGAAGGAGTTTCCCCTGAGATCCAGCTGCTGGAGCTTGAGGCAGGAGACTAGCCCGGCTGGGATTTAGGAATTGAGAGGCATCGAAAAATTGAAGGCTTCCTCCGATTTGGGTTTTAGGAATTGAGAAGCGGCAGCGAAATAAAAATTAAATTGTGACGTGGCTTAATATGCCAGATCACAGTCCTCATCGAGATTTTTTTGAAGTTAAATGGGAGTTGATTATCAGCACTCTTAAAATTATGATTATAGTTGTATTAAAGTGTTTAATTGTTTAAAAAACTAGTTGTAAGCATTGTTGGCAAAATAGATCCACAATGAATTGACTTCCCAACACGAAGATATGAAAATAAATATATTTCAGCAAGGTTCATGTGGGATACTTCATCCGTGCAAGTGAATTCAAATCAATTGTAAGCCTGTTCCTTTAGAAGCTGCTTGGTAGCAAGATTTACACTGGATTTATGCAACAAATCCTAAAATTCAAGAAATGTTGTTAGGCATTATAATGGACTTTTCATAAATCCAAATCTAAATTTGATTCGTTAAGATTATGTGCTTTACAATGTTGAGCAATACTGTAATGACCCTAGGTCATTATAAGGGAGATGTTATTTTTTCACAACATCTGAAATCCGTTGATCTCCCGCAAATTTCAGTTTTTCGTTAAAATCTCTAGTTAAATCAGTTTTCGTCAAAACTTTTCTGTTACAAATCTTGATTAAGGAAGTTTTTCAAACCCAATGCTGAGATAGGAATTAAGATTTGCCATTAAACTATAATTAAATTAGTAAAGCATAAGTTACCTCATTTAAGATAAGTTCCGACTGCCATGATGAAACCGTCGGCAATTAAGCTATTTCCGATTTTGATTCCAGTAACATACAGACATTAGCCGCAGAAACAGATGTGCATTACATACGCATGTCCTATTTAACCGCAAATGGACCGAATGACTCTTTACTCGAACAAGCCTTCTCTCCCTCTCAGTCAGTTGAACCCTCCCGCTCGACTCTCTCCCGCAAGGAGGACACCTCTCTGAATTCTGCGACAGGGACTGTGAAGGTTAAGTTAGGTATCAACCAAACTACCCTTGGATACATTCCCGCAGGATCATATTGGCAGTTAAGAGAAAAATAGCATTTGGACATAAATTAAATAATAGAGTCATACAACATAATAAACTTGCCAATGATTCAATTTAAAGAATACAATATCCAGATTATTACAAATTAAATCAATATGAATAAATATTTCTGTTTAACTTTAAATTTTAAATAACAAATCAAAATTATATGTGCTAATGCCAGCACCACCATACTTTAGATATCTTTTATGCGATATCAACTTCCTCTAACTGCACCTGACCTGATATTATAAGAATAATACCTCAATACACATATTAAATACAAAGATGTTAAATGTTACACTTAGCAAAAGCGGGGAGCGAAAAATAGAAAATTTTGCAGGAGAAAGAAAAGGTTAAAGCAAAATACATAATCCTGCAAATTAAATATTTTTCTTGCCATAATACTGTCACTTGTCATATAATAAGTTTCATGCATGTTTGTTTGTATGTATGTCTTGATTTCATGAAGCAACATTAGCAGTTCTGTTGAGCAAATCCAGAATCATGAGGCTGGGTTTAATAAGAGCAACTCCTTCATCTGGGCCCCATCAAAGGCTCCAGATGGCACTCTTATAACTCCCGATGGACTAGCCCGTCCCTAACCTAATAAACCACCATTTTGGAACCCTTGCATACATTCAGAAGACATTGCATATATATTTCATTTATGACATTACTCTGTCATTTAACAAGCATTTCATTTCATCAACGAAGATAAAGCTCAAAACGGTGCTAAAGCAGCAATAAAAACATTTAAGTGTAAACTGTAAAATTAATGTACTTTAGTATTTGAATATGCTGAAAAGTACTCACAAAGCGGATGCATCTGCAAATATTAAATTTGTTATATTTATTAGTCTTTAGGAATGATGGTTTGTAATAAAATATGTACTTTTACTCTTAAATTTTGGACTTTTAGCTATTTGCTTTGGTTTATGAACTTAAATTTCCTATATCTTCTAATTTAACTAAACTACTCATTTCTTTTATGATGATAAATAAGTATAGTTTAATAAAATAAGACTTCAATGTAATGCAATGAAATTGTTTAGGCTTCATATGATTTAATGCAATTTCTATCAGATCTTGATGCTCATTCTTAGACTAAATTTCAAAGTTCTATATTCTTTTTCACATATTCCTTAATTGTCGTGTTAGTTAAAATTACAATGGATCTTGCTAAAATTTGATTAAGGTGTTGGAAGAAAACTCTATTTGACTACTAGTAGAGGACATTGTGATGAGAGTTGATAATATCTCTGCTTTTGGTTTGAACCTATTATGAACTATACTAATGATCTTATTTCAGAATTTTATCCGTGGATTATAAAGATAAGTTGAATTTTCATACTTAGGTAGTTCTAGTAATTATAGGAGGTCATTATAGGAAGGTTTCATTTTGGAATTACAATGTTTTGAATGAAATCTGAATGCTACAGATCCATTACTTCTATTAGGGAGATATCATGACATGTTCGGATTTCATCATCTTTCAAATTTTCTATTGAAAGCTTAGATTCATAGTTATGTTTTCAGAATCATGAACTTCATATATACAAATTCACAATTTTAGGTTTACCAACTAAATCTCAAACTCACTATTATATAATTCATGAAAACAAACTCTTAGAAGTAATTAAAATCAGATTTCATTTCCTAATCTTCAATTATATTCAAGTATTATAATTCAAACTACTCCTCTACGCACATCAAACCAGCTTCATTGTCCAACCTGAGGACTTTGCAGTTTCTCATTATTTTAAATTAAGATGACTGAGCTTAACTAGTAGCATATAAATCTTGCAGCCTACTCTATAAATCATAAGCTGAAATGAAAAATTCTCAATTCAAATCCCTGTCTCTCTAACATAGGATCAAACTTCTTAATAAAACATGTTTTAGCCGTTGTAAATAAACTCTCCATACCTTATAAGTTCGAGTTTATCTCTAGAAAATAGGAATTGGTCGCAAAAATTCAAGAGGAGCTTCGGCGGACGGAGTCGAGCTGCTGGCCGACGAATGATACGTCCTCAGTCGACAATTAGGATCGGGCGGGAGTGGTACTGCAGGCGCCGAGTGTCTTTGTCGGCTTGGAGAAGCATCACGGGTCGGCAGGGTTTGGAGCGGATTGATGGCGTCGAAGACTGCGGTTGCGGCTGGCTTTGTCTTTGCTTGCGGTGTATCCTTCCAAGGCTGCGGCGTCGTCGACTCAGAGAGAAGCTACGGAATTGGCAAAATGCGTAGCGACAGGGTCAAAGAGTGGCGTCGAGGACTTCTGTAGGCTGTGGCGGCGTCTCTGCTTGCGTCGATGCCTGCGGCTTAGTCGCCTAAGGAAAAGCTTACGGAGAATGTACTAGAGTTGCAGAGTGGTGAGGGATTACAAACGGCTGAAATTTCAGGTGCCATAAGGTACCTGCGCCTATATACGACTATGATTTGACAATTAGAAATAATAACATGAATATAAGACTATGATTTGACAACTTAGGCACCGATAGCGAATAAGCTTAGTAAATGCAAAACCTGTTGAGGTTAAACGAGAATGTTACAATCCCTTTCTATGATTAGGATTATTTCACAAATGCTAAGTGATGTATTTTCTTATGCCATCCATTCAATGCCATGGTTTTAAACATTTTGGGAATTCTTTCTGCACCGCATGATTCGTGAGTTTTCAGAGACTTATCTTCTTTTCATCCTATCGAGGCTATTTATTGGCTTTAATAATTGCTCATGGCGTGCTTCTCATACTTTTGCTCCTTAAATGACTAGTTTGCTGTAGGGTTTTTGTTTTATAATATGGTTGTTATTTGTAAATTTTCATTAGTTATGATAGAGTATAAAGTTTAATCCATACAAAATATCTAGGATTAATGAAACAATGTGATTTGCACTGCATTAAATTTGAAGTAGTGAGACATGAGATTCTACATCCCTTAAGTGGTTAATCTCTAGTAGTCACAAAATGGATATAAAGGCCTCCAATTTCACTTTAGTTCATTATATTAGCAATTATTTTAATTTTTGTCCTGATCCCTTTCGGTACCCTTAAGCAAGTACTACAACCAGTTAAAATATTAAGTAGACAACATATACTTTTGAAGTACAGAAATTTGTCATTTTGAAATTGAAGAGTAAAATTGCTATATGCACAAATCCTGTCATAAACTCAGAATTCTTTAAATCAATAAGGTACACCATATTTTATGTTAGAACTAATCTATGTACTGAAATTAGGATTGGAAACTTAAAAGTTATAGTTTCTTCTTCTAAAACTGATCTAACTTAAGCAATTCCAGAGCTAACGTGCATTAAACTCATGAAAACTGCTTGTGTCAAGCTTAAGCTTTTAAGACAATTACCTCTGAACTGCATCAAAAGAATTCTGTCACCTCCAATTTCAGTATAGCATCAAGGCGCTCTAAACACACTAAGATAAGATTCTTAAGATCAATAATACTTTCCATTCAGCCTGGATTCCAAACAAAGTACCTATCTGTAGTTTTCTAACCAGCTAAAACAAATGTAAATTTATTCCAAATGCTGTTGAAATTTCAAAAGTTTCTATCAATTTAATGAAGTCTAAACCTTTTCTATCACGGAGTTGTGAACCTTATCTATCTGTCGCATTATATGTAAATTAGAAAAGAATGTTGGTTCATATATTCAAAAAATTCTCATGTTATGCTTGATTAGATCAAAATGTCTTCCGTTCTATTTATTGTACGTTTAGAATTGTCAGTAAATCTTCTTAATGTAATGGGAATCACATATTAAGTGTTTTAAAACCTCGCATCTTAAATCATCTGCTATTTGATTCATCAAGGTTCATTGCAAAGATAAGGGCCAAACCTATCTACGGACTAAACTCACAGGTTGGTAGTTACATCAAGTGGACTTTTCATTGCTATCTTAAAAATTTCTATATAGATTATAACTAATGCTGCTTTCTGTAACTTAACTAGTAGTCCAGTTACTAAAATTTATGGTCTTGAATTAGTCATCATGAAGGAAATGAGTAATGAGAAGCTTCAGGTTAAAGTCTTGGACTGATCAGTGGTGAAAGCTGCTGATATAGAAGCTGCATTAAGATTTTATCAGCTGCTATTATAAAGTTAAATGTACTTTGGTCTACTAGGAACACACTTAATCATACTGTAATAAGGATAGTGAAGGTGCTAGCAACACAAATGGAATTTAAGACTCAACTTAGAAAATTTTGTATAGTTCAATGTCTAACGCTAGTAGCATCTCCCTGTACTTCAAGACCTTAATTTTATACAAGGAAATTACAATCTTATAACTCATATAATGATTCATCTATTAGAAGCAGGTAGAATGCAAGAGCCTAGTTAAATGTCACATTAATTCCATTTCAACTCCATGAAAATGAGCGAAGGTATGCAAGAAAATTCAGAGCACTTTTCCTAAAATAGTTCTAGAACTCATTGTGTCTCTGTTTAAAATTATGACATACCATTATTACTAAATAATGTTCAGACTTTTATTTCTTTGGTTCTCAAACTTAACATAAAAGAGTTAATAAAGTGCTAGAAGATCTTTTAAGACTACATATTGAACTTCAGTAGAAATTGAGAAGAACATTTGTCCTTAGTTGAGTTTGCATATAATAATAGTCATTAAGTTAACATTGGAATGGCACCCTACAAAGTCCTATATGGGAGAAAATGTCTTACGCCTTGCCCTGGTCAGAAGTTGGAGATATCCAAATCTATGGATTTGATCTTGTCGAAGAAATTAACAGGAAAGTTCAATTAATAAAGCTAAGAATAACTGCAGCCTAAGATCATCAAAAGAAGTAACATGATTTAAGGCACAGAGTATTGGAATTTCAAACCGGAGATTTTGTCTATCTAAAAGTAAGTCCAATGAAGGGAGTATATCGATTTGGCGTATCAGGCAAGCTAAGCCCACGCTATGTGGGACCATTTGAGATCATTGCCCGAATAGGGAGCTCTGTTTATCGTTTGAAGTTACCAGAAAATTTCTCCAAAGTACACGATGTGTTCCACATATCATCCCTACGTAGATGTTTGCAAGAATCATCTCAACAACTAGTAGTTCCCGGAACTATAATTCAACCAGACTTGACATATGTGGAAGAACCAGACAAGATCACAGAATGAGATAACTGTCAATTAAGGAAGAGAACTATTCCCATAGTCAAGGTGCAATGGAAAGGTCACAATGCCAAAGAAGCAACATGGGAAAGGGTAGAAGATATGAGAAAAGAATATCTTGGACTCTTTCAGAATTCAGGTAATCATAGTTAAATCTTCTTATGTTCAATTAAATGTTTTCTATTTCAGTGCAATGTTGAGGACGATATTATTTTTAAGTAGGGAGTTTGTAATGACCCTATATTATTATAAGGGAGATGTTATTTTTCCACAACATCTGAAATCCGTTGATCTCCCGCAAATTTCAGTTTTCCATTAAAATCTCCAGTTAAATTAGTTTTTGTCAAAACTTTTCTGTTACAAATATTGATTAAGGAAGTTTTTCAAACTCAATGCTGAGATAGGAAATTAAGATTTGTCATTAAACCATAATTAAATTAGTAAAGCATAAGTTACCTCATTTAAGACAAGAACCGGCTGCCATGATGAAACCGTCGGTAATTAAGCTATTTCCGATTTTGATTCCCGTAACATACGAACATTAGCCGCAGAAATAGACGTGCATTACATACACACGTCCTATTTAACCGCAAAAGGACCGAACGACTCTCTCCACTCGAACGAGCCTTCTCTCCCTCTTAGCCAGTTGAACCCTCCCGCTTGACTCTCTCTCGCAAGGAGGATGCCTCTCTGGATTTTGCGACAGGGACGCAGCAGCCGACGGGAGCGCTCCTTGCAGCAGGCGAGCAGGCGACGACAAGACGATCCTTGCAGCTAGCGACGGAAGCCGACGGAAGTGCTGTCGATGTCTCAGCGCACCACGATTCTCCTCGCTCAATCCTTCCTCCTCTGCGCCGATCTCTCTTCAGCCCGATCTGCTCTTCTTGCTCCCGATCTTTCTGCAGGTATTAACTTACTGCTGCGTCGATTCTTTTATAAGATAAGGATCATATAGGTTAATTATTTATACTTCAAAATAGATTAGCAAACTATATTAAATAGTATGTGAGAAGCTTAGAATTTATGGAGAAAGCTTGTTAAGGTTAACATATATACTTACATTAAAATGCAAATCAATTGAATGCATGCTAGATGTCCAGCTAGTTGTCTATATGTATATGTTAGACTAAGTAAATTGATTGCAATGAAATTATATAATATACTCATAGCCTTGGTACATTATTTGATCCATCTAACTATAGTTCTACAGTTCGTGTAAGTTTTATTGATCCAATTATAATCTGATCATTTTTTCTTGCTATTAGCATGTGTAGACTAATATTTTAACTTATGGTTCTCCAATATCTTTACCTATTGAGTCATGATTAGTTAGATCACTCTAGTGATTCAATAAGATGATTTTTTTTATTCTCTACGATAATCTGATTTAGAATATCATTCGAATAAAGTTGTCTAGTCACTTTGAATCTAATCTAGTGTAAATTTAGTTTAAATAGAATACTTAGATACCTGTAATCAGACCTAATGAAAATACTATATAGATCCAAACCTTATGGAAAGTTGTATTCAAGAAAATCTAAAATATAGATTTGTTAAGCGATTAGATCATTTTGATAAAACCTTCATCTTATTACAAATCATAACTAAAATAAGATTTTAATTATAATTTCTGCAGACATATCAAATTTGTGAGTGATTCATATTGTTAAATCAAACACAAAAGGTACACTAGATATTACTTTTTATGCTTTTTACTTTTATTTGCTGCTTAAGCATTGCTTTGAGCCTATTTTATATTGCTACTTAATGCTTTATTCTTACTACTAATGATGTAAGAGAGATAAAATAATGTTTATGTATCTTGTGAATATTGCTAAGGGTTCCAAAACAGAGCATGAACAGGTTAGGGACGGGGCTAGTCCTCGGGAGACATAAGGGTGCCATCTGGAGCCTTTGAGGGGGCCCAGGTGAAGGTTATACTTTAATGCATTTTATTGAATCCAGCCTCATGGTTCTGGCTTTGCCAATCAGAACTGCTAAACATTGCTTCATAATATCAAGTCATAAACATAAACATGAATCTTTATGCAATTATCATTTTAAAATTTGGTATATGACAAAGAAATATTTATTTGCATGAGTAATAATTATTTTTTATTTGCCTTTTTTCATATTTTCTTGCAAGTATTATCATATCAATTTTTGCTTTCCGCTTTTGCTTAAATGTATATTATTTAATATCCTTTGTACTTAGAATGTGCACTAAGGCATTATTTTTATAATGCCAGACCAGATCCTACTGGAGGAGGCTGATGTAGCTTAAATACATTAAAGAGAGAAATGACGCGGAATAATAACAAAATATAGTTACCCTTAGAGGATAAATACTTTTGTATGATGACATTAATGTAATAATTTTGAATGTTATTTATTTTAAATTGAATGAATATTATTTCTTTATACTCGAATGTCTCTGGGTGTTGTTTAACTGCTATTTTATTTAACCGCTAATATGATCTTGCGGAAAGATGCACCCAATGTTAGATTGGTTGCTACCAACCTAACATGGGCCATCACAAATACCTTTGACTTCACAACTAAATTTAGCATAATTTACCAAATAGCATACCAAACAAATTTTTGGACTTAATTATCTCAAAATTATCTAAATACCGAATTTCAGAATATATGAAATCCTTAAATTTGAGTTACCAAACAATCCCTTGGCTTGTTTACTTTTTCTTTGGGTATTTGCACACTGCATACCTTGAAAGAAGATTAGCAAGTATTTGCTCATAACAAAGGTGAAAAAATAAGATTTGAGTGATTGAGTTATCACTGCAGTGCAAAAAAATGAAATTAGCAGATTTTATAATTTTAAAGAATCCCAAGCAAGCTACAAGGAAAGGCTTTGAGGTGGAGATAGGCATTAGGCTCAATCACTTGAAAAGATTTTCAATTCAAATAGCAACTCCTCTCTAAGCTCAAAACATGGTGATGCCGGGAGTCGAACCCTGAACCTCTCACATACAATACGAGCGCTCTTCCATTTGAGCTACATCCCAATCAAATTAGCTAGTCTAGCTGCAGTTCGAAAGAATATATTAATTTTGTAAATGAAAGGCCCAAGGCCCTGTTTGTTAGTTTAACACTAATCATGAAATATGAATCAATTAAAAACATTCAAGAATGCTTCAGTTGCTTGATCACATGAGCTGACAACAAGTTGTAAATATAACAATAAAGTTAATTTAGTTAAATTACTAAAAACATTCAAGAATGTTTTAATGTAAAAAGAATCATGATATGTTTGATATGGATACTAATGTGCTTATTAAGCCAATTCATCAAAATAATGATAAGTTTTGCCATACCACCAAAATAAATGCAGTAAACTCTTAAATCATCCAAAGATAAAATGATTTTAGATATATGCAAAATCGAATACAAACACGATAGGAACATAGCAGGTTCATATAAATTGCATCAAGAACATGAATTCCCTTAATAGAATCATACTTTTTAAATGCAATGGAAAATAAAGTTCAAAAGAGTACCTAATGTCAAGAATGAAAATACTTGTTGGCTAATTTACTACTGAAGAAGCTATTTAATTGACTACAAAATTGAAACTTTTGTAGCTATAAAGAATTCAAAGGAGGACTTATTTTACTGACTGCGAAAATGAAACTATAAGATTTGGGAGCAACCAAGACCAAGACTTTCACGATGAATTTGATTGTCCAATTCAATGATCTTCAAAAGTGGCTGGCCTGCAGACATAAAAACTTGCAGCGTATAGTCACACTGTAAAGAGCAAGTAGAGGATGAAACAAATCCATGTGATTATATAGATCAATGGTAGCATTGTAAAAATTCAAGTGGGGAGCTTTGAATCTCATTGGAGAAGCAATCTCTCCAATATGGTGATCATGGCGATCAATGCCTGCCCGCATAAACTTCTTACCGCTACAGCGCCGACTCTGTACACAACCCCCGAACCTTTTGCACCAATAACGTTCCCGAAGTCAGGTCCTTGGTGATTTCGCTCACCGCAAGATCCGATTTTTGGAACATCGTGATCTCCCATCCGTCGTTCGTTTTCCTACGCGCGCAGGCGATGAGGCATTGCGTTGAATGCGAGGACGAGGGCTGCGGATGCGGCCAAAAGGAGCAGCATTGTGAGCCTCTGAGGCGTCGCAGACACGTGAAGGCCTCGATAGCCGTCGATATCGAAGACAGGAAGCTCGTGGAAGAACGCGTGTCTGGGAGGGCGCCGGAGAAGGAGTTGAAGGAGATGATGAGGGACACCAAGGTCTGAATGGAGGCGAGCGGGGCCATCCCACCGGTCAGTCGGTTGTGAGAAAGGTCGAGGCTTGCGAGCCTTTTGAGCCGTGAGAGATCCCCTGGGCGGTTTCCCAAGAGTTGATTGCAGCTCAAATTGAGGGAGATTTCGAGGGACGAGAGAAGGCCGAGCTTCGAAGGAATTTCGCCGAAGGAGTTTCCCCGAGATCCAGTTGCTGGAGCTTGAGGCAAGAGACGAGCCCGGCTGGGATTTAGGAATTGAGAGGCATTGAAAAATTGAAGGCTTCCTCCGATTTGGGTTTTAGAAACTGAGAGGTGGCAGCGAAATAAAAATTAAATTTTGATGTGGCTTAATATGCCACATCACAGGCTTGCTCATCAAGATTTTTTTGGAGTTAAATGGGAGCTGATTATCAACACTCTTAAAATTATGATTATAGTTGTATTAAAAGTGTTTAATTGTTTAAAAAACTAGCTGTAAGCGTTTTTCTATTTTTATCTCATTACTGTTAATTATTAGTTTAGAATTATAAATTTTATATTGTTAATTAAAGTTGAATTTGTGAATGAGTCAAATAGGATTGGGCTCAAGGCAAGAGGGAACCCATTCCTTATTGATTTAGTGGGTTATAGAAAGTGCGGCCATCACTCTCGCATGCCACAACGACTTCAACACATGCCCAAAATGAGAGTCACTCTTAATAAAATTAAAGGTCAGTTGAGAAAGGCTTGAGTATTCTATATTGCTTTGCACCAAACTTTTTTTTAAAACATTTTTTAAAAAGTGATTTTTATTGGGTGTGAAGGGAATGAACTTCAGCGTTATTACTATTCCTTATTGACTGATTGGGTCATTTTAGTAAAATAAAGAGGAAATTCAATTTAATTTCGTTGAGAATCCTTATATGTTAATTAGCTATAAATAAAGCGATTAATTAATCATCCTAATAAATTAGCAACAAAAAATAAATCTACACGTCGTGGCCATGTGTGCAAAAGGTTGGTTGAATGGCTTTTACTCTCAGTGGAGGGAGGCTTCAGTACTTGGGAGCAGCCTCCGGGAACTATCCTCCCAGATTAATTAGGTAAACTGGATCCTTCTTGAGGAAAAAGAATTTCCGTACAAAATTGCTGATTTGGAAAGAATGGAATTGGCGGAGCTGTTCTGATCTTATCCTTTTTTTCTTTTTCAGTTATTTTAAGATCATTTTCTATAATTGTTTCTATTTGTTCTTTGATTCTTATCGGCAAATTTGATCGAATTGAAGGGGCTGCTTGGTGAATGTTCCTTTTCTCTTTACTTCTTTTCGTGTTGCCTGCAATCCCTCTTCTTCTCCTCCTCCGGATGAGTTTTTATTATTATTATTTTTTATATTGTTTTTCTTCGACGATCTTCTTGCTCGCGACTCCACTTCTTTCCTCTTTCGGCTTTGTTTTTTCTTATACGTAGATCGCTAACTATGGTTGATTCATGTCGTTATTCGATTTTTATTAGCAGATTTGTCGATTCAAAGAGTCAGGAAGATAACGCATTCTCTCCCTGATGATGCTCTTTTCCTTGGTTTCGACAGTTCTACCCAGCAAGTATTTTGTGGCTTATTATTCAATTTTATTCATATGAATATGATGATTCAGTAGTGGGTGGAGTTTTGAAAAAATCTAGGTAATTAAAAGGACCGCAAGGTCTGCATGCTGCTGTGGGGTTTTTAACATTTAGAATTTGGAATCCAAACAGTGATTTATTGAATACATGATTTGGCGCATGATTTGGCGAATCCTTGATTACAGGATTTGCTAAATTCTAATATTCTGGTTCCTAAATTAGCTTAGGCGGAGGAGCAAAAGAGTTAAAAAAATATTGAAAAGCTATAATGCATCAATTTACTTGAAGTGTGCGGTAAATAGAAAGGGAGACAAAAATATTTGTGGAATCCGTTTACTTGGAATGTTTGCATCAAGCTTATTTTGAAATGGGATATTGACATATTTAAAAAAATTAGGATTCAATTTCAGTAAAATTTTAGAATATTAGGGCACAATCATTACAGGCTTAACTTTTTAGATAAGCCAGATATCCCGTGGAGTGAAAAACCGAGCTGGCACTAGCTTTTCTTGACACTTGTGGCTTTTGTTCCTCGTCTTTCTGAGTTATTTATTCAAGTAATCATTCCCGGCACTTTCGTAACTTTATTTTTAGAATCCAATTTTTATTGGAATCGATCACAATGAACTCAGGCGAAAATATCCTCATTCATTATTATGTCTTTTGTCCCTGCTGATCCATATCTCAAGGTTTTAAGTACCCCAAACTATAGACCAAAGCTTTAATATGATTGCAGGTCATTAAAGGCAACTGTTCTGGATTCAAAGCTCACCATTGTGGAATCAGAAACAGTGCATTTCGACTCTCAGTTGCCCCACTACAAGACCAAGGACGGGGTTTATAGGGACCCGACGGATAACGGCAGGATCGTGTCACCTACTTTGATGTGGGTGGAGGCACTGGGCATTCTGCTTGAGAGGCTTCAATCGAGAGTGAATTTCAAAAAGGTTGAGGCGGTTTCTGGAAGCGGGCAGCAGCATGGAAGCGTTTACTGGAGGAAGGGAAGCTCGGGTGTGCTAAAAGCACTTGACCAGACGAAACGGCTGGCGGATCAGCTGGGGGATGCGTTCTCCATAAGGGAGTCCCCAGTATGGATGGACGGCAGCACCACGTGTCAATGCAGAGAGATAGAGAGAGTCGTGGGAGGTGCTTTGGAGCTGTCCAAGCTGACGGGATCCCGCGCATACGAGAGATTCACTGGGCCACAGATCCGGAAGCTGTATGAGACAAGAAAGGATGTGTACGATGACACCGAGAGAATCTCCCTCGTTAGCTCCTTCATGGCCTCCCTTCTTATCGGAGGGTACGCCAGCATCGATGAGACCGACGCCGCGGGGATGAACCTGATGGACATCAGGCGGCGCGCCTGGTCCCAAGCCGCCTTGGAGGTAAAGCTATTAGCTTTGTGCTAGCTATATTGGAACCTTTTCTTTCTTGTTGAGAGAGATTTGATGCCTCCACTAGGCGACCGCACCAGATTTGGAAGAAAAGCTCGGGGAGTTGGCGCCGCCTCACGCTGTCGCTGGGTTCATATCTCCTTATTTTGTTGAGAGGTGAGTCTTACTTGCTGTTTTTGTATGATGATGAAACGAGAGTTCCTGTGTTTGTTTGCTGGCTTCATGATATAGGTTTCAGTTCAGAAAAGAGTGCTTGGTTATTCAGTGGTCTGGAGACAACCCGAACAGTTTGGCAGGTTAGCATTCTTTGCACAAGACTGTCTTTTGAAGAATATATAATTTGAATGAATTATTTGTGGATGCAGGATTGACCTTGAATAGTCCAGGGGATCTTGCGATAAGCCTGGGGACAAGCGATACGGTGATTCTTATTGTATTTTATTAGAATTTGTTTTGAAAGATGAGGAGGGCACCAACTAAACTAATTAATAAGGGTAAAAGGTGTTTGGGATAACAAGGGAGCTGAAGCCCAGCCTGGAAGGCCACGTTTTTCCCAACCCCGTTGATCCCGAATGCTATATGGTCATGCTCGTCTACAAAAACGGCTCTCTCACCCGCGAAGGTCAGCTCTTACATATGAATTACATTTAACAGTGTATATTGTTCTGATGATGATGGTGCTTTCTTTGATAGATGTGCGCAACCGGCAGGCGGGCGGGTCTTGGGAAGTGTTCAACCAATGCTTAAAGAGCACCCCTCCTTTGAACGGTTGGGTTGATCTTTAGTTACTTTTTCATTTATAATATGCATGCATGCGCATGATCATCGTCTTTTCGTATGGCTGCACAGGCGGGAAAATGGGATTTTACTACAAAGAGCAGGAAATTGTGCCTCCCATGCCTGGTGAGAGATCCTCTGTTCTTACCATTCTGTAATTATTATTGTGAGTTTAGATTTTAAAGATGCTGCACAGCTGGGTTCCATCGGTACCCATTGATCGAGAGCTCGTTGGAGGAGCGCCAGACCGAGGAATTCGACTCCCCATCCGAGGTTCACTATTCATTATCGTGTTACGAATATTATGATGCATATGCACAGATTTTTATTCATGCGAAAGAGCAAAAATAGGTGCGGGCTGTAATAGAGGGGCAGTTTCTGTCCATGAGAGGGCACGCCGAGAGATTCGGGATGCCGAGCCCGCCGAGGCGCATTATAGCAACGGGAGGGGCGTCTTCGAACCCCAGCATCCTCGCCACCATCGCCTCCATCTTCGGCTGCTCCGTCTACACTGTTCAGAGACCCGGTATGAGGAACCCTTAGGCGTAATTAAACTGAACTATTTCCTCTGAATTGGCTGACAGTGCAGTACGCAGATTCGGCTTCTTTGGGCGCCGCTCTGAGGGCGGCCCACGGGTGGCTGTGTGATAGAGAGAGGGGTTTCGTGCCCATGTCGTGCCTGGAACAGCAGGCTGCTGCCCTCTCCGCCCAGCTCGCGAGCCCTGCCGGGGAACCGCAGCACTTCCACGCCTACACTCGCATGCTGGCTAAGAGGATGCGCATTGAGAATGAGCTCGTTCGCCTGCATGGTCGCATCAAGGACTGTTGATGAATACTTAAATCATTCTTCTATATAAATTTACGAGGCTGTCTGTAGTTCTCAGTATACATTTCAAGGATTTGCAGTTATATATTTACTCTGATGGACCGACTGTTGTGATCATCATCCATGATAAATAAAGACCTTATATATAAATTTGTGAGATTGCTCGTAGTTCTCAGCATACATTTGCAAAATATTTCCCTCCGTTTTTTAGGATTTACAGCCTTTTATGCACAAGTTCTAAAGGGTGAAGAGGGTGGGGGGAGTGTAGATGAGAGGCAGACTGGTCATGCAGAGGTTCCCAGCCTGCACGCTGTGGGCCACGCTGTCAGCGACATGGAAGGGGTGGGGCAGTTCCTGAATCCTCTCGGGCACGACGTTGCCTGCTCGGTTGACCCGAGCCAGCACCTCGAAGTGGGCCTCGGCGCTCTGCGGCCTGGTCTTCCAAGGCGGTAATTGCGGCAAGTCGGCCTGCTGCGGCAGCTTCTTCTCGACGGAGAAACCCATCTTCACGTAAGTGTGTGCGGATGCTTCGGCCCTCAGCAGGCGGAAGCTGCCCTTCTGGAGCGCCTTCTTCCCAAGGACGGACACGAGGAGCTGGTCGAGCCCCCTCAGGTTGGGGCTGGACCCGTGCAGCGATGTCAGCAACCACAGGGACTCCCTCCGAACGTCGATGGGTGCCGGAGGGATGGAGAGCTGGACCAGGCTGGGGGAGAGGCGCTTCAGTTTCAACTTCTTGTTGGGAGAGGCTGGCGTCGATGAGGTGAGGGACGACGGCCCCGTTATTCTCAGGGAAAGAAGGGGCTCGTCAGAGGACCGGGCGGCCGCCCTCAGCGTTCCGCTATGTTCAGCAGGCCTGTGGCAGGGATGCTGCTCCGGTTCAGCGGCAGCGGCAGCTCCAGAGGCCGTCTCAGGCTGACGGATCGGGCTAGCATCCCCCAAGAGCTTGAACGGAATGACCTTCTTGTCCACCTCCACATCAAATTCGTAAGCCACGGAATGCCCCGCCAGCTTATCCCTTACATCATCGAACCCCGATACTGTTAAATCCTCCGCGCCCTGGAACCCTAGCACCTTCACGATCGAATCTCTCAAATCCTTGAGAATCACCAAGCTAGGGTTCCGACGATCGACAAAAAAATTAATTACGGATGAATGAATCGCGTATGCTTACCGAGATTGATTTCGGTACGGGAGAAGTTAGGGTTTCTGACGAGGTCAGAGCGGCGGCTGCTCCAATCGAGAAGAAGAGAGTTCGGAAAAGAGACCGAGATCAGACCTCCGCCATTCTGAGAAGCTTCCCCGATCAATTGCACGGCGCGGTGATGGATTTATCTATCTATCGACGAATTCTCTGAAAGAATTTCACAGATTCCGAGGAGTTGCGTTCTAAGAGAGAGATGGAGATACGGGAGTTTTTTTTTTAAGCGTATTCTTAAACTTACACGCTATATACATCAAAATATACAGATGATGATGTGTTAATTTATTATGTAAATAGATTATTAGTTCAATATATTTTTTAATAAAATTTATATACAAAAATAATAAAAAAAAAATTAATTTTAAATATTTTTTTGATATATATTCTTATGTAATCATAATATTTTCTTTTTTTTTTATTTTCGTTTTTAATATGGATTTGAGAGGTGACGTTTTATAGGAAATGATAAACATAAAAAAAAAAAACTAACAAAATAATAAGCCGATAGGATAAATATATATGTTTTATTTTTATTTTGTTATATATATAATTACACAAAAAATTAAATTTCATCAATTACATATGTATGAATAAAATTATCTAATTGTTTAAATTGTTTGATAAATCTTTTTAGGAAAAATGATACAATTATGTTATCGTATACACAACTTATAATCATCATTAATAATTTTTTTTTTCTTATACTTTGTTCAATCAGAAAAACAAATTATAATAATCATATATTTATATATAGGATTATTTTATAGTGGCCCGTGAGCAAGGGGTGCTGATTTTTGTGACTTCAGTTTTAGCAGCTACTAAGTAAAAAAACAAAATTCAAAGAAAAAACACAGCAAATGTAGTGCACTTGAGCATGTTCAACACACATGGTTGGGTGAAGGGGAATCATACTTTGATATTTCTGTTTGATTACAATTTTTGCAGCCAAACTTTATTCATTATTAAGTTATGGATAAATACTCATAAAACCCTAATAACAAACGGAGGCTTCACTTGAGAAAAATGAAGATTTCAACGTGCCCTTAAACTAGTAATGCTCTCTCTTTCTCTTTCTCTCTCTGTCTCAAATCGGGCAAAATTCTCCATAAAGATGGCCATCGATCGATAGGGAGCAAGAGTTTCTTACGGCTTCCCCAATTAGGATTATGAATATTACATATATAACACAATTGAATTTGGAGCACTTCTGACGACTATGTGCCGTCCCATAATGCAAATTTTCCATTGCTGTGCTCCTTTCGACACTTTAGCACCACAAATTTTGCAATGACAACATGCTCCATTGTTCAGAAGCCGAGCTTGAATTTCTTTGATTGCTGAGGTATTGGTCTTTAAACCTAAACTCTGCACAAAAATATGTTGCTGAATGCACCAATTTGTATAGTATAAATGATAAATATAATAGCATTATACACTTGAAGCTAAAGCTCCACATCCAACAAAGTACTGAGAAGAAAATGCGTACCAATATATTCAGCAGGAATCATTCATCAACCTTGGATTGCTGCCCAACTCCTTCAGATCACATAGGCGACTACAACCAAGACTGCGCCGTAATTGAAGCACACGCAACTCATCAGAAGAGCTTGAATTTCGATGATGCTGAAGAGCAAGGGAAGCCATCGATGAAAAATGAGGCCGAGGCATGACCGGCGACAGATTCTTGCTGCCTAGGGTTCCAGCAGAAGGGAAGGTCCAATTTTCTATCGTTATTCCTTGTTTAGCTGCCAAACCCATCATCTGGTTCTGTCCTAACCCTAACCCCAAGAGCATGTTCCAGAGATTCCTCTGTGCTTCTCTTTGATTGTGTATGACCTGATCCCGCATGGCAATATCAAACTGCAACTCTGTGTTGGCCATCCCCTTATGGTTTGAATGCATCATCAAAATCTCTTCATAAAGTTCAAGTTCAGAGACAAAGAAAGAGAAGTATTCTTCATTACCAGAAACCTGTACTGGCTGAGAATATGCAGGTAGGTTTTGTCGCCACTGTTGCGGATGGCTTACTCATTATGTCTTGAAGATGGCGGAGATGCTTCTCATTTGCTTCAATTTCCTATAGAATAAATGAATTTGATATTTCATTCATAAGTTCTACAAATGTGAAGAATTAATGCTACATGTAAAAGTAGTACTTGGGCTGATATATAGCAAGTGGTCTTCAATCAGGTGAGGCTAGGGAAACTGGGACACACCTTTCGGTAGATAGTGCCAGCCTCTTCATTGTCACGCATGTTATCAAGAATGAGCTGCCTCCTTGATTTCAGAGCCTGAGCAACCACATCGTCCTTTTTTCCAAGAAAACATTAATCCAAAGAAAGTTTTATTAGTAGATACTTAATCTGAACCAATTATCAAGAATATTCTTTGCTAGAGAAAAGGGAGAAAAGGGAAAAAACCTGATCTATACACAACATCAAAGTTAAGGTGAAAGAGTTGGGTATACATGAAAAAATATAATGGGATAAAAATTTATTTGCAGGATGGATTAACTTAAATTGAGAGCACATTTAGTGAAAATCATTTTAGTTGGTTTAGGTATATTATGCATAAACCATTAGATTTTTGAGAACGTTGCCTAAGAACTGCCTTCACCAAACTTGGATGCTTCCTAAGAGCACACGAACCCACAGATGCAGAAATAATAAATCACAGCACAGTGAACACATAGGTTTTATGTGGTATGATGAGATTACCATCGTCACTATAAAAGCTCTAGTGTTCTTACCTCTTTACAAAATGCAGCCTCACAATAACAACAACCACTTTCTTTTTACTCGTAAAAATCTAAACGAAATTAGGAGTTTTTATACAAAATTGTCTAAGCATATCTGGGCACATCTGGGCGCACAATGTGCTGTCTTCTTTAAATGCCTTTTGGTTTGCCCACGTCGCCTCCATCTTTCATTTCGAGATGCATCTGTTTCATGACGTGTTAGGGTGCACCCCTGCCACTTATGAAGTCCAAATATTTCTTTACTCCAATCTTCTTATTTGTGAACAAGCCACTACAACCTTTTCTTTTGACGTGCTTAAGGTCTGTCCCCCATGCTTCGCTTTAGGAAGTAATTTGGTGAGCCCATAGATTAGCTAAGCCCTCTCGTCTTATTACATCATATTAAGGCAGTTTAGCTCACTTAACATATTAAAGATTCTTATGCTGCAACCAAGCAATCTATTAATCATGTCTTATCCTTCTATTTTACAGAATATTGCAGTAACAAAATGCCTATTTTATTCTTTACTTACAATACATTCACAAGCAGTTTAGTTAGCCCACATGAAGAAGACAACTTAACAAATTAGCATTGTTGTTTTCAAACATAAATCTACACTTTTTGAAAGTTAAAATCAAAATCACAAGGATAACCAACTTGTTTGAAAAAACAAAATCCATCACAGGAAGTGGCATACATCCAGCTATGAAAATATCCAGATATTTCCGGGTTGATATAATTTCCTTGTCAAAAAAATTGTATTCATTGTTGAATTTAATGATGTAAGCAACAAAAGTGGCAAAAGTCGGCCAATCTTTCAAGGGAAAGATAGAAGATCATGAACCTTATCTTTGATGATGGCATGATCTAGGTGTTGCAGTTCAGTGCGGTTTCGAAGGTTAGTTTCTTCCAGCTCGATTAGTGCCTTTTGTAAATTTTTACGTTCCTGGACATTTTCACTAATTTCATGACCTAGAGCATTCAGCCAAGACATCTCATCATCTGGAGATTTCTCAACAGGCTATACATTGACTTGAGACTTCTCAGCCAGTTCCTTTCTCAAACAACAAACTTCCACTTGTATGTATCAAGATTCAGAACTTAATAATAATAATTACGGCACATGTAGGCTTCACATATTTTCTAATTACCTGGAGGTTGTCTATCATTTTTGGTAATCTGCAACATGGGTGTCAATAATCCCAATGTTCTTCTGGAAGAAAGAAGGAATAAAAACAACTTAAGATATCCTTGCTTATTTGGTTGTACACTGTATACACGTGCTGAAAAATCCACAAAAATAGCCATAATAACTGATTACATGGACATGTGTCTTGATTTCCTTGGCTCGGTCAGCATATTTCAGAGTATTGATTGTATGATGATATTGTTCATCAACAGGTGATATGGTAGCAATCATAACAGTTTGAGAGTTGCCTCTAAGACCATCCTTTAATATCCAAGTCAGCTTACTGCAGAATTAAGTATGAACACCTTTAAAGATTTTTAAAAAGAGAGAGAAGAACTGCAGGTATAACACCCAAGATTTGATTTTTTACAAATTCAATACAAGCTTAGTATGCATGAATCTCATTCCCTTTTAAATACTGAAAATGGTATATATACATGAAGCTAGTTTTGTGTAACGATGAAAAGTTCGGCAGCAGTATTTCACATAAACAGGAAGATATAACTGCTAGTTATGTAAATTAGGAACCTTTCGGTTCTATGCATGAAAAGAAAAATTATTATCATGTGTGCTAAAAGCAAAAGCCAGATACCTATTCCGATAAGGGACACGCAAATCCCTTCTTCTGGTGTTATCCCAGGGCATTAATGCAGTTTGCCAAAGCAAGAAGTGAACGATTAATATTGGCACCATCTCTAAGTTTTTGGCCCCCATTGTTCATTTCAGAAGCTCTTTCGCTGTGAACAACGAGTGGGTGACACCACTAATTAGGAGCCAAAATTTGAAACACGAAAGATAAAGCGCACCAGACAACCTGCCAGCAAGATCTACTAGTGCAAGCTTTCCACGTAGAATCTGATTGTGAAGTTGACTTTTCTACTTCTTTTTCACATTGATCTCCAGTATAGTATGTGAACTGTTGAATGGGTTAGAAAAAGAAAATGCAGTTTAAGCTGGAGCTTAATTTTAGATATATTAAAATTTCTTCTTTAATTGCCCTGCAACGTGAAAAATCATAGATGTGAAGAAAATGACACGAAAATACAAAGAAGCTGGACAAAATTCACATTCAATCAGGAAGAAAAAAGGAAACTTCTGTTTCTTCATAATGTTAATAAAGTTCAAACTTTTGACCTTAAAAATCATTAGAATTTTAAAGGGACTGGAACAATGAATAAACAATAGTTTATAGCTTACCGAGATGAGGCTACGTTGGCTTCTATGCTTTCTGTCTTGCGCCTACTATTTCCCAGATTTAAAAGTTCAAGAATTATATCAGCTGATTGAACCTGAGAAAATAAATGATAAATGAAGAGTTAAAGGCTTTGCCAAGCTATGAACTCATATATAGCGCTGATTTGGATAAAACACTTTACAACATTGCTTGTCCAGTCAGCATCACTGACGCTTGTGCTGATTGAACTCCCTACCAAATTATATTTAAGTTACGCTCGTAATTGCACAATTAAAAATCTCGCCGTTTAATTTAGCCAAAAAAAAACAGTTGATAATGTTGATCCTAACACTCATTGGACCAATTTTCATATTAAATCAACCCATGTTTCTCCAATCTTGCTATTCAATTTCATCCATCAGTGCTCTTTTGTATACTAAGCTAGTTCTTTTGTGAATATAATGTCATCATATATAAGTATTGCTATGTTCTTACATAATATAAAATTCATTAACATTGTTTAAATGAAGAATGAAAAAATGTCATCCTTAAAAATGGTGAATTATAACACTATAAAATGTGCTAATAAAATGAAATAATTTACTTATTTTAAATCATGATATCCTGCTTAATAAAGCATTTCAAAATGTAATTTTTCAATCTCACTTGATATCCCCAGTAGCCTTTAGTTGACATCATAATGATTATCACTAGCCTTCATTGACATTAATATGATATTCTGTTGATTGGCTTCTATAAACAGTCTAGAGGCTCCATTAAAGTGAAAATAAATTAGGTTGATCCCAAATCTAAATTTTGCTAGTTAATTGCAACGCCTTTAGTAATATAATTTGATTTAATTTAATTGAGCTTGGACTTGACGCATCAATTCACTTATGCTATTGATAACTAAACTATAATTTAATTGCATAGTTGATTAGGGGATTTGATCAAATTATGGATCCCTTGTCTACTAACCATAACTTGATTGAGCAATATATAAAGCACGCATTTTAGCATCACATCTTCTAGATTTATGACATGTTGGCTCCAAAGGAGTGGAATGATTAACTGGGGTTATTTTGATTTCGCAAAGTTTTGAGGATCTTGTAGAGTAAGTAGAGATTGATCATTATATTTTATAAAGTTTAGGTGGTTTGAAGTTTGGATTCATCCTTATCTGATATTGTTCATTTATTTGACTTCTATTTCTCAGTGTTTCTTTATTAATAAATTAAGTCTCAAATTCATGTGAACTTTTTTTTATTTCCCAAAATCATTTAATTTTGTGATTATAATTTAAAACTCATGATGTTTACATATTATGTTAATGCTATAAAGCCAAAGTAATGGTGGCGTCGTTTGTGTTAAAATTAAAGTTTGGCTTTGGTTCAAATGATTTGATTTTTTACATTCAACTCTATTTTTTTTATCATGGGATTGATTGTCTCAATAATGCGGTCTAATTGTTTTGATGATTAGAAAGACAATCTTTAGTTTTGTTTCCAAATAACAAACATGTGGTTTTGATAATGAGATTAGAATTAATTTTGGATGTTAAATGTAGCATCCCATTTTTTCTCAACAATGAATGTTCTTCGAGTGCGAGTTTTTGTCAAATCCAATTGCATTTTTGAGCCAGGTCTTTGTTTTTATGGATTGGCTGAATCCAACAACCATTTATGAGGTACATAACTGTTTTAGTCATAATCTAATATTTTTATTAATAAGCAAGTAGAAAGTTCCTACAAATTAGACGAAGCATCAACTACACACCCCCAAATCATGCAGAAATGTCTGTGCTATGAACTGCTACAACCGCCCACCCTTTCTGAGGTACATAGCTGTTATATTTTTATTAATACACAAGCAAGAGCCTCCTACATATGAAGATGATGCATTCTTTTGAAATTTCCTCAACCATCCAAAACCAAATCAACTCACCATTAGAGAAACAATCCAGAAAATTCAATAAAATTGCATACTAATTATTTTTATTCCATTCTTTTAATAAAATCAAAGTGATTGGATCTTTTTTTTTAAATTAAACTTCCACGAGAAAAAAATATAACTGGTAAAATTTGAACTTTTAACCTTCAAGAATTTAAACCTATAAATCCTAACCACTGAACACCATTCACTCCATTCACTGTTTAATGCTTTAGTCGGATCAATAAACTAGAAAATGTGAGCGTCAGAGAGCGACACGGGGAGAGAAGCTTTAGATTTTGTAACCAACAATTAAACTCAGGCAATATAAACAATAGTATGCAGTGGATTCACTATCATAATATTCAAAATACTTGCAAGTAAACTACACTTTTTGCATGATTTGCTAACATACATTTACAGCATTGGAACGAGTACACAACCAGAACTATCCATGTTTTCTTGGGCATATAAAAAAAATGATAGTAAAATAATAATAATAATATTATTATTATTATTAAAATAACAAAAAATAAATCTTATTGAACAGGCTAGGCTAGGCTAGAAAAGACATAAGCTGGTTTGGTCCAATGCTGTAGAAACAAAATTTAACCACAACTGGGTCACTCTCTTTCTGAAACTACATTGCTAGAAAAAATGGGGGAGTTTGCCTTTGTACAGAGAGAGAGAGAGAGAGAGAGAGAGGGCGTTTCAAGAAAGCGGGCAGACGGGGGCAGTAACTAACTAGCAGAAAAAGAAAACATCTGCCACAGCTGCAGAACCTCTGACAATAGTGCGTTTGATGCGGAGGACCATTCATGCCATCCAAATATCTATTATATCTATCTATCCATCCATCTATCATGTATCCATCAAGCAAAACCTATTATTTATTGCTATAGCGACAATAAATATAAGCAATCTCTCACCTGTCCCTGCCCGTACCGGTGCCAATGCCCGGACAAACTAACCGGCATGTATTCTTCAATTCAAAGATGGAATGTATTATAGTACATACTACAGTTCATTCCATTCTTGAATTAAAGAACACGTACCAGAACAGGGACAAGAGCAGAGGCAAAGGCTCCCAGATTTAAATGCCATCATCATTCAACAACCCCTACTCTTGCCACAGCACGCACAAGCCGCCTGATATACTTGGGTGGGCATGGAAGGAAATGATGGCATGGCACGGCAATATGTTGCGCTGTCGAGCTAGGATGATGTCCAAAAGTCAAAAGCAGCAAAACACCAGCCTACAGGCCGATTCTTTTAATTATTCAGTTGATTTCTCCTTCTTCAACATCATTCAATTGGGGGGCGCAGCTTGGCCCGACTTCATCTTCACCCTCTTCATCGTCATCAGCTTTAATGAATAATCCAAGCTGTTCCAAGGGATTGCTTCCGCTGAGCTTAAAGCCATCAATGCCATCACCAGAGCAATCCAAGTTAATATCAATAGAAGATCCAGGTATATGCTCTGCTGGAGCACTTCTCAGCATTTCTAAGTCTTTCAAAAATAAGCTGTTCTCATTGATCTCCACCGTCTTCTCCATCTGTCAAGCACCCACGACCACCCTCTTAAGGTTACTCATACGCAAGTTTATCATAAAACAGGGAAAACAAAAATCACCTGAGACAAAGCTTGCCGGGCTGCTTCCCTCTCAAGTTCTCGCCTCCGTTTTGCTTCAGCGGCAGCTTCTGCATCAGCTTTCAGACGAGCATCCTCAGCAGCCTTAGCTTCTGCTTGCAGCCGAGCTCTCTCTACATAGAAGTTAGAAAATAATAATAAAAATAATAATTATAATAATAAAATTGAGCTCAGAAGGAAGGAACAAGCAGCGAAAGAAACAAAGTTAGAAAGCAGGGATCGCATACCCTCCCTCTGTTGCCTCTCAAGTTCCTCCCTCTCCTGCCTCAGTTTTTCAGGATCCTTCTTTTCACACTATTTATAGAAAAACCATGATTAGCATTAGCATATCAATGAAATTCAGATATCAATGAAATCCAATGCAGTTCTATAGCCAGCTGACCTGATCAAGAGTTTTCTCACGGGCTTTGAGGATTGTATCTGCAAAACGACCCTTCAATAAAGCTGCCCGGTAGAGCTTGTCCGGAGAAGCTTGCTTCTCGGATGGAGTATTCTCCCCTGGAGTTTTTTCAGACAAGATCACATAAACCCGATCAAGTCAAATCTTTACACCCATTAGAAGTTCCACAAACTTTCTCAGAAGTTTAGTTATGCTTACCCTCTTGACTACCATTTGCAGTAACTAGTACAGTTTTACGATGAGCATTCTGTGCAGTTTGATCCACCCCATTCACAGGCCCTGAAGCATTGCAACAATATCATCGGTTAGTTAACACACAATATAAAATGCTCGTATCTTTAAGCAAGAAGAGCATAACAATAATCCAAACAATAAATATACCCCTGAATGCATTAATCATCAACTGAGAAAATATAAAAACAAACACGCTTAACAGCAAAGCATCAAAAATACTCAAAATATAGCATAACATCTTTTAATGTCACCTCTTTCTCGCCTAATTGCCCCTTGATTTCGTTCAATTTCCTGAATTAAAAATGAGCCAAAATGAGATGATGAAAATCAAAAGAACGCTGCCAATTCCACAAGAAAGACAACATAACATAATATGATACCTTGGTAGTATTTAGAGGCCTGAAAACTTTCTTACTTGGTTCATTTCTTGTAGCATTGCCTACATCTGACGATGCAAAAGATATAGAAAAATAGTTAGGGACAAGATGCACAAGAATTCGTTTGATGAATTAAGCGATCAGTAAATATAAAAAAAAAAACTAAGATTAATAGTATGACATCAATTGAAATTGAAATTGAAATTGAAATTGATGTTGTAATTGAAATTGAACTTTGCTCATTTCAGTAAAAGTTAGAACACCGTAGTACCAATAGAAAACTAGTTACCGGATAGTAAATCTAAGTGGACCTTAAAAGATCATATCATAAGCTGGATACTTAAAGATGCATATAATTTAAAGAGGCATCCAAAGGACACATACTTATGAGATCTAACAAACAAATGGCATCATGGCTAATGGCACCTGTGCAAGCAAACATGATTAATATGCTACTCCTACCAGTAAACACAAAGGTAATTGAATGAAAATAATATATCTTAACAGCGTATTCATTCATCTACGGATCAGCTAGGAGCATTAGTCTGCATATGAAGAACGGGTGAGAGAATGACAGAGGAAAGTCAGGGAACGAAGACAGAAAAGCAAGTACAACCATTTAATAAATGAAGCATAATCTAAACCTTATTTACGAGTCTCAGAGGCCAATCCTTCAATCTGACTATAGCATGAATGCTTGTTCTAATATGCAAATCAAAGCTGCCTTAGTATACACATTTTTTCCAACAAAAAATCTTTAAGACCATAACTTTGCCATCTACTTTTTTGGTTATTGCCTCGTACAATTCTATTTCTAGTTCCTTCAAAAGATTATGATATTGATTTTTTACAATCCACTTATAAAGACCATTATTAAGGATATGAACATTTTAAATAATTTATCTAGAAATTGATAAAAATAGTTGATTTTTTGTAGATTTTCTGCTGATCAAATCAGGTATGTGATGCGAGCATCAAGGAATGAGACCAATTGAACACCAACAATGGCCAAAATTTATTTTTCATTCAAAAATAAATCAAAATTAAAGCGACCAACCCAACCCCCGCCTTGGCATGTTAGATAACTCAAGTTCAGCTCAATCGTTATGCAAGAAAATCAAGCTTGAACAGCTATTTTGAAATTTATTTCTTAGTGAGACAAACATTACCAAGGCATTATTCAATAAAGTTCCACTTGAAAACGGCTCGTTAATTATAATAGCTCAACTATAGTTAATATCGATATATATGTAGAGTAGTAACAAGATTCAAGAACGTAGAGAGAAATAGAGACATATCCTAAGAAAAGATTTTACTCATTTAATTGATTTCTTCAGTACAAGTACACGCATATATATAGATATTATAGAGGATAGGTGGATGGTCCTTGATGAACCGGGATATGATAAACGGATGATGCGGATTGGCTGTTATTAGCCCCTGAAATTGAGGTGAAGAGTTTGGACCGACATTTGTTGAATCGAGCAGTGGAGAATGGTTTGGTTAGGATGTCCGCGACTTGTTCCTCGATGGAGATGTGCAGTTTAATTTCTTATTTCTGAATGTTGTCTCGAATGAAGTGGCAATCAACTGCAATGTACTTTGTTCTAGCATGAAAGATGAGATTCTTTGTAAGAGCTATAGCAGATGTTTTGTCACGGAACATGTGAGTTGGACCATCTTGTGCGATGCCGAATTCTTGAAGAAGTCAGCAAAGCCAAATGAAGATGTGACGGCAGTAGATAGTGCTCTATATTCAGCTTTAGTGGAGGAGCGGGAGACTGTAATATGTTTATTTGTGCTCCATAATATTGGAGTGTTGCCCAAAAAGATGTAGCAGCCTGTAGTGACTTTCGATTCTCTGTGTCTCAGGCCCAATTTGTGTCAGCGTAAGCCTGAAGGTGCAGGTTGACGAGGCTGAGATCAGAGCATGTGATTGGAATGAGCCCTTGACATACCATAGAGATACATCGAGCCCTTGACGTATCATAGAGATATGTCTTACGTCTTACCTGATCAAAGTGAGCTTGTGTAATTTTGTGCATGCGCTGACATATCTTATTGACGATGAAGTTGAGATCAGGGCAAGTGATGGTGAGGTATTGGAGGGAACCTACTAAATGTTTGTATAGTTTGGGGTGATTGAAATGAAGAGATGACTTGGAGGGTTGCTGACCAATTATGGGAGTAAGAGCTGGATTACATTGCTCCATGACTGAAGTATTTAGGATGTTGGATGCATAGTTTGATTGGTAGAGCATTGGGCCGGTGGTTGAGTTCGTAAGATTAATGCCAAGGAAGGTGGTTGGGGTGCTGAGATGTTTCATGCTAAACAGTGAATGAGGAGCGTGAGTGCTGCTTGGTGTGGACCGTGATGAGTACATCATCCATATAAATTATGATGTAGATTGTGTCATAGGTGGTGCCTTGTATGAGTAGAGAAGGATCAGCTTTACTGATTTAGAAGCCTTTGGAGTGAAGAAAATCTGTGATAGTAGAATACCATTAGCGTGGTGATTGTCTAAGACCGTATATGGCTTTGATGAGCTTGCAAACGTGATTGGGACTGTTGGGATCCTAAAAGCCTTGAAGTTGTTTCATGTAAACTGTTTCATGGAGTTTCTCATGTGAAACAAAATTGGAGACAACCAGTTGTAGGATGGGCCACTAGCAGTATGTGGCTATGGCGAAGAGAATTCAAACGGTTGGCATTTTTGCAATAAGACTGAACGTTTCCAAATAATTTGTACCATCGTGTTGGTAGAATCTTTGAGCCACCAATCGGGCTTTATGGCGTGCCATAGTGCCATCGTCTTTGAGTTTTGTTTGATGAGTCCGTTTTCTTCCAAGGACACTCGGGCGTGGAGTGGGAGGTACGAGAATCCATGAGTGTTGATCTATCAATGCACAATATTCATCTTCCATGACAAGCTTCCAATGATTTAGTTTGACCTTGGCATTGTAGGATGTGGGTTCAGCTAAGAGGGTTGTTGTGTGAAAGAGATTAAAAAGTGGTTTGGGATTTATGGTGTCGGTTTTGAGACAAATTAGCATAGGATGGGATGGAAGAGTGATATTGCATTTTTGTAGTGTAGTGGATATGAGGATGGTTGAGGGTGGCCAAGGGAGGTTTGGGAGGTTTGAGAGGTTGGGAATAAGATAATTGTGTCGAAGAAAAGGGATTTGCAGGCTGTTGTTAGATGAGGATGGTGTTCGAGAGAGGAAGCAGGGATTGAGTGCCCGGTTTGTTGGAGAAGAATTTTGGTGTATTCATAGTGGAGTTTGACGTTGGAACGACTGAGTGGACTTGAGTGTGGTTGATGAGTGGTGGGTTGTGTGATGGGGGATCGTGTAGCTTAAGATAAAGGAATATATGTTCAATAAATTGCACATGACGAGAGCATAGAGTGGTAAATGTATTTGGGTTAAAACAAATGTAGCCTTTCTGATTTGGAGAGTATCCTGGGAAGATTGCATGGTAGTATTTTGGAGCTAAGTTTGGTAGTTTTTGTTGGAGGTACAAGTGCAAAAACAGAGACAGCCAAGCAATCGAAGGTGTTGGTACTTTGATTTGGTTTTATGCAGAATTTGAAATGGTGAGATATTGCATGTGTTGGGAGAGGGTAGTAGATTAATTAGATAAGTGGATATGAAGGCTGCATGATCCCAAAAGCTTTCAGGTAGCTGAGTCGTGTGAAGAAGGGTGTGGGTTATTTCGAGTATGTGTCGATGTTTATATTCTGCAACTCCATTTTGTTGAGAAATGTAGGTGCAGGACATTTCATGGTGTATACTGAGGCTTTAGAGAATTATATGAAAAGGCGTTGAGTTGCATTCTGCACCGCCATCGAATTGGAATATTTCGATGCATTTGTTGAATTGACACCCAATAAGTTTTTGAAGATAAATAAATTTGTATATTGTTTCGGATTTGTGTTCAAGTGGAAAAATTAGGTGAAGTGTGAGGGATCATCAACAAATATAACATAAAATTTGTATCCTTTGATAAAGATAGCTGGGAATGGGCTCCATACATCAAAATGTATGAATTCGAAAGCATCATAATTTTTGTCTGTGTACTTCGGAAATGGTAGTCTATGATATTTTGCAGTAATACAAGTAATGCGCATGTGAATGATGAGATGTTTCACCGAGGCTAAGGAGACTGCTTGTGGAGGAGTTGATGAATGTCGTGGCTTGGATGTCCTAGCCGTAGGTGTCAAAGTGGAGCGGTTGAAGTTGATGAGGACCACAAAATGGTCTTTGGTTGGAGGAGGTTATGGAGACAGACAAGTGGTGCAAAGTCCGTTGGTGCATCAGTCTTTGAGAAGCGGAATATTCGTTTAGAGGTCATTTATTGTTTGGATCAAATAAGATGAAACGTTAGTTATCGGAAGTTAATTTGTGAATAGAAATGAGATTATATTGGCATTGTGAAACATGAAAAAGTTAGTTTAGGTGAAATTACGATGGGTGTAGGGAGGATGTTGGTGCCAATGTTGGAGATTGAAAATGATTGACCATTTCCAATGGTTACGTGGCCATTACCTTGATAGGTTTCAGCGATGGATAGGTTGTTAAAGTCAAGGACATGGTTGGAATCTCCCGAATTCAGGTACCAACTGTGATCTACTACTAAGTTTGTGCCTAAAGCGGTTGTTGATTTGGAGAGTAACGGTAATGGGTGTTCATCATGTGCCAATAATCTTTGGCACCTATTTTATAATAGATTTGGCACTGAATATAGGGGGTTATGGCTGATCTAAGTGGGTGAGGGGCTCCTCAATTTGGTGATGGTGGGTGTCCTCGGCCTCTGTTGAATCTGCCACTGCCATGGGATGTGAACTGTTGTTAATGGGGGATGGGTTGGAGAGTTAAATTGCTTTGTGGAGGTATTGTTGAACGTTGATTTTTTTACTACATAAGAGAGAGTAGAGATCACCAAGATTGATTGGTGTGAATTTGGTTATAATAGCATTTTGAAGGCTTGATCTGTGGATGGGAGTCCACTCAATGTATAGAGGATGACGTCTTCATTATTAATTATTGAGTCAACAACCACACAATTTTGTCTACCAGAGACAATCTCAATCAGATATTCACTCATTGATCGATTCTTGAGAGATACATTGTGGAGCTCATTCTTGCACCGAATGACTTTGGACAGTTTGTAGATTTAAGATATTTTTTAAGATGAGCTAGCTTCAGAACATGTTTCAGCTTCCAGTATGTAGGGAAGAATGGATGGGGATATTATGGAGTAGACAGCAATGATTAGCTGTCAATCAATTGAGGTCCATGGTTGATACTTCTTATAGTCGGTGAAGGAGATGTAATCGATTTTGTCAAAATGACCGTATAGATTATTTGCTTTGAACAATTGGGTTATTTGTGCTTTCCATGTGGAATAGTTTTTAGGTGCTAGGGGATTGTGGATTAAGTTGTCGATGTTGGACATCAAAAATTTGAGGTTCTCATCCAAGTGGATGGGATCGCTAAGTTGGGTGTTGAAATGGCCGCTGGATTGTGGTATTGTGTTGATCGATTTCATGTGGGTGAGTTTGGCCGGAAAGGTTTAAGCCGACAGAAGATGGGAGGTGGCTTCGCTTATCAAGAACTTGATCATAGTCCCAATAAAAGCAGAAAGAACACATATACACTAGAGAGGCATTATCGACCGCATCGTTGTCATCGCTTGAAGTTTGAGTGTTTCTTATGTTCTCATTTCTTTGTCATTTTACCTTTATACTTAACAAGGAAACTATATAAAAGTTTCGAGTTCGAAAAGTTATCCTTAGAAGATTCGGCCCCCCGATGCGGGCTCTTCATCATCTAGTGCAGAAATAGTAAGCCCGGTAGGATGAACCAATTGACTCAGACTCGAAGAAATGTCTTTTCTACATAAAACAATTGGGATTTCATCCATAAAAGTGATAAGATGATAAGAAGGGACATTAACATCCTCATCACAGATCTCCTCATCCCTTTTCTCAAAATTTCGAAAGATTTTAGTAGAACTTCCTGTAGTTGTGATGAGGGGCAGTCTGTGTATTGCGCAAGAACCCCATCTGCCCCGAAAGTGTGAGGACCCGGTGCCAGGTCAGCAAGAGCTAATCCAGCACCGGTTCTGGGGGCAACAAGTATTCTAGCCGCAGGATCATATTGAGTGATTTAATAGACAAATATATAGATATCAAATATAACTCATTTATTCAATAATTCACAAGATTTGGATACAAAGATTAAAATAAAAGAAAATGTTACAAACTTTTAAAAAGAGTCAAAAAGAGCGATAAATCAGCAGGAAGCAGTATCAACACTGCTTGATTCTTAGCACCCTTCCTCTAAAACGAACTCCTGATCTTGGCACGTTTCAAAAAGCGGGCATTTGAATACCAGTTAGTTGTGAAACTAAGTACTGATAGACGTCATCTTTACAAATGTTAAATAATAAGCAAAATAATCAATAATTTGACAGGAAATAAAAGTTGTACACAATTATCCCTGCAAACCTGTTTCAGTTACAAAAATAATTGCAGTTACAAAAATAAATATAAAATTTTAACGTTTGTTATCTGGCGCAAAACATGATTTTGTTGAGCAAGTATAAATCGAGGAGAAGAGGTTCATCTTTTATATCCAAACTTCCCTCTATACCTACCCCCTCAAGGCTTATCAGTATAGGCTCCTTATGACTCCCGATATCGAACAACCTCGTCCTAGCAGTTGTCTAATCATACTAAATATATATATATCAATATGAAACCTTTGCTACTCAGTTATCCAAACTTGTTCATATATCATTTTATATGACTTTTTAAAAGCACTTTTATCAATTTGTGCAATGCTAAGCGAAAAAAACATATTTAAACAAGAGTAATAAAAGACATCTGATACATTATTTTTTGAAGTTCAAAAGTTCAATAGTTTAATCAAATCTACATTTAGATTTTTGATATTTTAAATTAATTTTTTAACTAACATTAAAATGAAAATGATATGACATTTTTATGGATTTTTGCTTTCTTCTTTTCCATTCTGCCTTTCTTTCCTTCTTTTATCTTGATAGAAGACAACATTTTAAGTATCTGAAGGTAATAATTATATTTAATATAATATTATTATTATCATTATATAATAATAATAATGATGATAATAATACATGAAAGAAAGAATAAAAATGGAAACAATTGTAAAAATTTGCAGAAAGTAATAATAATAAAGAAAAGAAAATGATATAATAAAAATGCCTGAATTGAAATAATAGTCAATTTATAACATTTATACAGTTTTCATTATTAATTAATAAGAACCATAATAATGTAAACGACATAATTTTATCATTATTATTTTTATAATAATTATTATTATGTATATGTAATAAATAAAAATAAAAATAAAAGAACGAAAAAATAAAAAAAACAATATATCTTCTCATTTTCCCTTTTCTTTTCCTTCACCTCACACCTAAGTTAGTGTTGCCAAGAAAACAGAGGGAGGCCGAACGTGGGGTGGCCGAGGCAGGGAGGGGCGGCTGGAGGCTAGCTGGCAAAGGGAGGGAGGGCTGGCTGGAAGGGGGGTTGGTTGAGGAAGGAAGGCTGAAGGAGAGGGGCTGCTGTGAGGGGGAGAAAGGGAGGGCTGTGGGAGAAGAAGGTTGCAGTTGGGGAAGAAAGAAGAGAGGCTTGGTGGGGGATTATAGTGAGGAGAGGTCAGGAGGGGGAGAGGGAGGGCTGGCCGGCACTTGGTCGACTAATCCTGTGCCAAAACGGCGCAGGGGCCCTTCCCTGGCGCGGAAGCTTCCGCATGCAGAACAGGGCCTGCGATCCGATCGCATGATTGAGGGGGGGGGGAATTGTTAAGGGGAAAATAAAATTATTTAAAATTAAACATTTTGCAGTTTTTTGCCGTTCGGCGTCCAAAAATAACGAAGCTTGATACCTAGGTGTGTTGTGATGTAACGAACACCCTCGTGCCAAAAAATTTCGATTATGACAAAAAAAAAATAATTAATTTCTTTTTGTTTGAAACTTCAAAAATTAATTGAGGCCGAACCGGTGCTCAAAAATTGATGAAACTTTTCGAGTAGCTTTTAAATAATATACTCAAGATAATGACACAAAATTTGATGAATTCGGACGCGCATTTAATTTTCTCAATTTATTAGATTTAAAAATTCAAAAAAATAAAGCTGGAGTTTCTATTATTCGAATTCTCCTAAATTATGGCACTTTGATCTAAAAATTATTTCTATCTAATGGAAATTTTTTTTGCCCTAGGTTGAAGTTTCGAGGATCCTGATGTCTGAGGCAGGATCTGACTTAATTTGTGAAGTAACAATATTGGGTCATTACAGAAAATGTCACTAGGCGGTGACCCACTATAACTCCCTCTGATTCCTTGCCAACACCTGACAAGAAGTATCCTCTGAAAGCCCGAGTGAATCAACACCTCCAATGACTTCTTCCGCTCTAACATCTTGAGCCTCAAAAGTTGTATCACTAGCATTCATCGTGCCAAATTCACGGCAACCCCAGACAAGGGACATTTGTCAAATATTTTTGGGCTTAGTTGCGATATGTTTTTGAACATTATCCTTTGATTTTTCTTGAGGTGAGGGTTGAGCTTGAAGCAGTTTAATTTATCATGCACAACTAGGGCTGGTAATTTGACCCGGAACTCGAAATGTGAACTCGAGATATTTTCACTCGACTCCAAAATTTTCGAGTCGAGTTCGAATCATACGTCTTGATTCAAACCCTATTTAAAATAAGTCGAAATGACTCGAACTCGACACGAACTTGAATAAAACTCTACTCGAACTCGACTCCAAGCAAGCCCTATGCCCAACTATCAAACAGTGAGCGTAGTAGATCGAAAGATTTTCAAATATGAATTCCTGGGTCCTCGCCACCGATCCAAATTTTAGATTCAAATTTCTCTGCTATATCCATTTCCACCAAGACCCTTGCAGTAGACAGTCTAGTTAAGTTTGTTGTAGCAAAATCAATTTTCAGCAATGTACCGAAGTATGACCCCAAAGTAAAAAGTATCGAATAAGTAATAAGGTGGAGCTTAAGGATTGGAAAGTTTAATCATATAGGAACAATTGGAGGTTCGCAGGAGGGATCGAAGGAGGGAATCCATTTAAGAACTTTCATTGGGCAATTATCAATGTAATATATTCCCATATTCCCATGGAAAATATTTGGGAATAGAGTGCTTTATTTGAAAGCTTTATGAGAACATGCCTATCATCAATCAACCCAAAATGTGCCCCTTGATGTACTCCCAAATTATTAAAAGTTTTTGATGGTGATCATATTAGGTCTACTATTAGAGAACTTCCCCATGAGAGAATGTTCAGCTAAGGTATTCATCTCATCAACTGAGAGGATATGCGCAAATTTACCTCGAAGAAGAACAATTTGTTTGATGCCGATCCGATCCGCCACCGAGGTGTTTGTCAAAGCCTCCCGAAATGATTGGGGAGCCCCCGACCTCCTCCCATGCCAGAGGGGTTGCCTGAGAGGCCTGACAAGGGTGACGTCTGGTAAACCCCCAAACATACGCGTAGCTAATGTCGTTGCTCCGCACCGCTTAACCGTCCGCATCGCGTCGCAGCTTTCCATGATTTGCATCGCACCAATTTGTCGCGCTAGAGTTCGTGATCAACGTCCGCCTGATTCGCGATCCGCCGCTCTGCTCCACACATGAAATAGTTTAGTCCAAAATCGACAAGTAAATAGGAATTTTACTCTATACAAGGATTCATAATGATCAATAAATATAAAGAAGATTAAATCTTTAGTTGATCCTAACAGATGATCTGCCCCAACTCCCAGTTGAGCCAAGCTACATCTTTAATATTCTGCTTTGAGCCCGAGCAGCTATGTAACGACCCAAGGTCGTTTCTTTGAAAATTAGGTCAAAATCCCGACTCGAAAATCAAGATCATGGAGAATTTCAAAGTATGGCAAACAAAAATACCTTTAGAGGAGAATAAATTTTAGATCAAAGCACCATAATTTGGGAGAAATCCGGATAACGGAAACTCTCACTTTAATTTCTGAATTTTTTAAAATTTAATAAATCAAGAACATCAAAATATGTGTCCGAATTCATCAATTTTTGTGTCGTTGTGTTAAGTACATTATTTAAAAGCTGCTCATGAAGTTTCATCAATTTTGGATCATCGATTCGACCTATATTAATTTTTGAAGTTTAAATTTCATAAATTAATATAAAATAAATATTTATCTGAATCGAAAATTTTTGGTATGAGGGTGTTCATTACATCATAACATACATTGGTGTCAAATTTCGTTGTATTTGGATGCCAAATGGAGAAAAATGCAAAAAATTTAACTTTAAGTAATTTATTTAAGTTTCTTTAAGAGATTCTTCCTCACCCCCTTGCTTAAGTTGGAGAAGACTCTTCCTCTTCCCCCCTGCTTAAGTGGGGAAGACTCTTCCTCTCCCCACCCTTCTCCCTCTATTTAAACCCCCTCCCCTCCATTTCCATCACTTCCCCTCATTAACAGCAGCCCCTCTCCTTGCTGCTAGCCCCCTCTCCCAGCCGACCAACTCCCCGGCAGCCACCCTGCCACCTCAATCGGACCCTCTGAACCAACCAGCCCCCTATCCTTGATGCCAACCTCCCCTTCCAGCCGCAGCCCTCCTCTCTCCTTTTGTCGGCCACCAGCCAGCCACCATTTCGGCCACCTCCTTTAGCCGTTCATCCCCCCGGCAATACTATCCTAGGTAAGAGGAGAGGAAAATGAGGTAGAAATGAGGAGATTTTGCTAATACTATTATATACTTATTATATCATTATTATGAAAATAAATATGATAAGAATATGTCACATTAGTATTATTAACATTAATCAACAATGATAAACTGTGCATATGTTATAAGATGATTTTTATTTCCATTCAGTCACATTTTTATTCTAATGTATTATTATTATTACTTTCTGCAATTTAATTTCTATCATTTTCATCATGTCTTTTACTTTCGTATATTATTATTATTATCATAATAATAACGCTAATCTAATGTAAAAGCGAAAGAAAAGCAAAATAGAAAAGAAGATAGTAATTACTCCTAAGAACATTGGCAAAAAGCTAATTCAAAAATATTCAAATCTAAATGCAAATCCAAAATTCAAACTGTCAAACTTTGGATCTTAAAGAACAAAGATGCTGTAACGACCCCAAGTCGTTATTTTACAAACTAGGTCAGAATCTTGCCTTAGGAATCAGGATCCCGAGGAATTTCAATTTAGGGCAAACAAAACTACCAGTAGATAGAAACAACTTTAAAGATCAAAGTGCCCTAATTCAGAAAAAATCCGATTAACGGAAGCTCCCGTTCTGTTTTCTGAAATCTTTAAATTCTAAAAATTGAAAATATTGAAATGCGTGTATAAATTCATCATTTTCGGTGTCAACGTGTTAAGTATAATATTTAAAGGCTGCTCGAGAAGTTTCATCAAATTCTGAGCACTGGATTTATCGTGGCTAATTTCTGAAGTTTTTAAACTTCAGAAATTAATTAAAAATAAAATATTTGTCTGAATCAAAAATTTTCGGCTCGAGAGTGTTCGTCATATCGTAACACACCTCGGTGCCAAGTTTCGTTGTATTTGGACTCCGAACGACGGGAAAATACGAAAAATTTAACTTTAAGTAATTTTATTTTTTTTCCTTTATTTCTTCTTCCCTTTTCTTCTGCTTTCCCAGATCGCCCCTGTCACGCATGTCGCATATTTCTGGCGTGGGAGCTTCCTGCGCCGTTTGGCGCAGGAACGGTCGGCCAAATTGGCCGACCAGCTCCCTTTCCCTCAGCCGACCCCCCAGCCCATCTTCCTCTATAAAAAGCCATCTCCCTCACCTCACAGCAGCTCCCACAGCAGCCCTCTTCCTTATTTCCAGCCAGCTCCCTCCCTTCTCAAGCAGCCATTCTCCCCTCCCTTCTCAAGCAGCCATTCTCCCCTCCCTGCCAGCCACCCACAGTAGCAGCCCCCTTCCAGCCAGTGCCAGCCATTCCTCAGCCGCTCCAGTCTCCTTCCGGCAGCCCGGCAGCTCCCGGAAGCCCCTTCCAACAGCTTCCGGCAGCCCGGCAGCCCTCGGCATTTCCATCCAGCACCTCCAGCAGTTCCCGGCAACTCCCGGAAGCCTCCGGCAGACCCTTCCAGCAGCTTCCGGCAGCCCGGCAGTCCCCTTCAGCCAGCCAGCTCCCTCTCCGGCAGCCTCCGACGGCCAGCTATCAAGCCGCCAAGACACTCTGTAGCCGCTGCCAGCCAGCTTCTTGCCGTTGCCATCTCGGCCAGCCATCCGGCTACCCCGTTCCAACCCTCCCTTATTTTTTGGCAATCCTAAAAGTTAAGGTATGAGAGGTTGGAAATTGAGGATATTGAAGAAAACACTTATTGCTAATCTTATTAAATCATTGATATAATTTTATATTTAGTCATTCGCATTTTGATCATTCTCATTAATTAATAATGGAGACAGTTCATAATGCTATAAAATGACTACTATTTCCATTCTTATCGTTACTCTTGCAATACAGTAACATTATTATGAAATACGGATTTTAAATCATTATAAAGAAAAATGACAAAATAAAGAATAGAAATCATGAACTATCGCATCACTTGTAAAAGAGACTAATTTAAAAAAATATCGAGGACTTAAATGCAAATTGAGCGAATTGTCACTCATTTGAGCTGTTGAACTTCTGAACTTAAAGAACGAAGGTACCCAGTACATGACATGTATTACATTTTGCACTTTTATTACTGCTTTGCTTCGCTTAAATTGCTTCGAGCCAAATTTCGTTTTGAAGCTTGGTTGGTTGTTCGGAACCAACGTGGTAACATTCGTGGATTACTGGAAAAATGATATCAGTAACATTAATGCTTGGTTAGTTGTTAGAAACCAACATCCTTTTCCTTCGTGGCCAGTTACCGGAAAGAAGACATCAATAACGGCATTCGTGGCTAATTACCGAAAAAATGACATCGATAATAGCATTCGTGGGTTGTTACTGGAAAGAAGACATCAGTAACAACATTCGTGGCAGGTTACTGAAAAGAAGACATCAATAACCTGTATTTTTGCGCTAACATCTTTTGCAGGAAATTAATTATTTCATTTGCGCTTTTACCTTAATATTTTTTCATGCATCTCCTTTGCAAATCGCATCTCTGCTATTATAAAATATAATACTGCATTGATTACCGTGGCACTTAGAGTACTCTCTAATTATTGGGAATTTCAATCCCGGTATTGTTTGTTGTACAATACTAGGTCAGGTACTTCTGGAAGAGCTTAAGCAAGAACCCTAATGCTTAAAATGTTCAACTGCCGATGAGAACCACGACGTTATTTATTTTTGTTTCTTTTATCTTTTCTTTATTTTTACTTTTGTACGATGAGTATTGAAAAGACCTTGTAAAGTGAACATTGAAATAAATGAATATTATCTTTTCGCTTTTCATATGTGTATGCTCTTCTTCTCTCAAGTTACTCAATATGATCATGCGGTAAGTGAACGCCCGATGTCGGAACGATTTCCGCTGAACCGGCGTCGGGGTCCCCACAGGTACCCAGTATATGATATGTATTATTTTTTTTTATAATTTATTACTGCTTAACTTTATTTATTTGTTTTGAGCCAAATTCATTTGAAGCTTGGTTGATTGTTCGGAACCAATGTAATAACATTATTGAAAAATAGCATTAGTAACATTAATGCTTGGTTGGTTGTTAGAAAACAACATCCGTTTCATTCGTAGATTACTGAAAAATGACATCAGTAATATTAATGCTTGGTTGATTGTTAGAAACCAACATCATTTTCATTCATGGATTATTGAAAATGACATCAATAATATTAATGCTTGGTTGGTTATTAGAAACCAATATCATTTTTATTCGTGAGTTATAGAAAAATAATATCAGTAACATTAATAATTGGTTGGTTGTTAGAAAGCAACATCCTTTTCATTCGTGGGTTGTCGGAAAAATGATATAAGCAACATTCATGAGTCACTGGAAAAATAATATCAGTGACATTCGTGGTGGGTTATTAGAAAAATGAAATCAATAACCTATATTTTATGATAATACTTGTTGCAGGAAACTTTTATTCATTTTGTACTATTATCTTACTTTTCTTATATTTTTAACATCTAATCGCTCATTTACTTTTATAAAAACGTAATATATTTTGTTTACTGTGGTACTTAGATTATTCTCTAATTATTGAAAATTCTAATCCCGATATTATTTTTTGAATAATACCAAGTCAGGTACTTCTGGAGGAGGGAGCTTAAAGAATAACTTTAAAACTTAAATTATTATTTGGCCTATGGATCGATGGCACTACTTTAACCTTTATTTATCTTTTTATTTTCTCTTTATTTTTAAAAAGTTGAACAATGTTCGTAATGTACGATGAAGATTTTTTTATTATGTAATTTTGAAATGAATGGAAAATATATTTGGCTTTTGTATGCGTATGCTCTTTTCTCTCCAATTGCTCAATATAATTCTGCAGCATGTGACCACCCGATTGTCGGGACATCACAAGCTAAGCCGCAACCAAAGCAGCATTCAAGTAAAGCCAAAGTCAAACAGTTGGCCACAAATGTATCATTTTAAGCCTATTTAACTCTTGCCAAGAACAACCCAGGACAAAATCAAACTAGCCAAGCTCAAAAACAGCCTTGGCTCGCTCATGCTCGGCTAATTAATGCCCCTAAAGATCATTAATGAGGGACTAAACAAATTGCAATTAGATAAAAGGTATTAAGTACTTCTTTTAATAAATAGGAATGAATATGACAACGTAGCCCAAGGGATCTAAGACAAAATAGTGGCTTCCACAATCAATTACAAAGAAATAATAAACAACCAAAGATTAAAATCCTAAAACATGACTCCTATTTATACTGCTCAATAAAAGAAATCACTAAATATAGGCATGAGGAATCTGTTATTGTCAAATTCTAAAACTACCAGCATCATTCCATGTGAAGTCCTTTTGGACATGCTATCTTCAAAGAAAAGCAAGTGATTCCAAGTGGCCATATAAATTCCAAGATGATTTAAGGATTCTAGCGAAACTAAGCTAGGCTCAAAAAAAAATTTGGGATATCCAAATGAGTTACTTAAAGATATCCTAAACAAAAAATGCCACTTAATAAGTTGTGAGTTGAGAAAACCTACATATCTAAGTCCCACTAAAAGACATTCTTCTTCTCAGGTAAGAATCTGTGAGTACTTCTTTCTTCTATTCAAAGCTTCCCTTGGTCGATTAAGGCTGACTTGTCGTTGTTGCTTGGCAAGGCCCCTCAACTTGCTCCTATGTAATATTTTTGGTTGGCTAGTCAACAGCAACCGATAAATCCACGTGCTTAATTAAGAATCGCTTCCTGAATAGTCCTTTCTTCCTAGGTTCCTTGGACACTCATCCTTAACTCTTGCTTGCTTGATTGCCTCCTACTCTAGTTCAAGTAAACATCAAAGGTGTGGTGCTTAGATATCATATCACTGAGTTGGCCTTTGTGATTGCTCTGCCGAGCTTTTGGGTCAATCAACTATTTTCTCAACTTAATCCCCTAATTAATAAAACAGCTCCAGAGTTTTTTCATACCTAACTAGATCTGGCCAAATTTGAATTTGAAGTTGGTGGGAGGACAGAGAAACCCCAATTAGTAGAAAAAAAATAAGGAGAGCCAGCATCAAAAACTCTAAGGTCAGAAGGTCAAAGGATCAAACATCATGTATTTTCCGTTAATTGACAGCTTGAGAGTCTCAATTATATGCTGATTTAAAGGAAAAAAGAAATGGGCCATGAAATGGATTGTGGTGACTAGGGTATAATTAGCTGCATGAGAAATGTTTGAGAGAAATGAAAAACAGTCATATAAAAACGCAATGATCAAGCCTTAGTTTTTTATACAAGCTTAGATTTAAACCATTCTTGCTAGGTCATTTTTTCAAGCAAATCATAAAGCTACTATTTTCCAAGTTGGGTTATTGAATCAAGTTGAACAATGGCACATCTAAAAAAACTCGTACAAACACCATCAAATCTTAGTCTTACTAAATGGAGTCAGCTACAAGAATCCTTTATTTCCATTGTGCACTATCAAAGAAAGCCCCCAAAAAATAACTCTTGAAGACAATTTTTTCAAAATAGCAAACTATAAGAATATGAAACAAATATGATTTCATTTGTGCTTTCTAAACAGATAGAAAAAATTTCTTATAAATATAAGTTTATTAATGTTTTAATATCAGGTTTTAAAAGCCATTTATAAAGGAATGAATATCTTTAAAGTTACTTTCATTACAATAGAATTTGCCACAAAATGTATTATTGTTTTGCTTGTAAGCATGATCATTCATGTGCCAAGAAATACAATAAATTCGTTTATAAGAACTAAAGGGACTAGTGATTTCTACGATTGGAAATACATTCCCTCCACTCTAAAAGGCTCGCTGAACTTTATTCATTATATAAAAGAAACATAAGCTTATGCCAATGACGTAATACTTATCAATAGAGAATTGGCCAGCAATTCAAAAGGTACGGAGATTGCCAAGGGTGATCCTCTTGATCCATTTATTGTCAATAATACTGTTAAAGAGTTCTGATAATATGATTCTATCTGTACTTATTTCTCTTTTTCTTGTTAAAACTATTGTAGATGTTCTTCATAAATGATTTTGACTATAGCTAACAATGATCGGATTGAATTTTGCAAGTGCAACTTGACTAATTTTCACTAGCATTCCGATGGTGGATGGAAAATATATCAACAACAATTTATCTTAAGCTTATTAAGCTAATTTGTTATAGCATTTCCAGACACGAAATAAACTTCTTCAATTCTTATTAAATATTTGGCAAAGGTTGATGGCAGGTATAAGAAGATGAACTCCATTTTTGGTTAAGTTCCTATTAAACATGCTATTCCCCATAGCCTATAAATCTGCTAAGAAAGCATTTTGGAAATAGTTGTTTTAAATTCTCACAAGTGTAGATAAAATGGTGGGATTATATATAAAAACAGAATTTTTGAATGCTCAAATGAGTTTTATAAAGGTTTTTTTTCAATTCTAAATAAGAAATATAGTTACTCTTGCAGCAATCTCGCTCTAGCAATTTTTCGGTGAAATAGCTCTTCACCATAGAGATTAAACTTAAAATAGCACTGGTATTATAATTAAACAGAAATGCAGTTTTGAGTGCAAAGGTTATCCTAAACAGAAATGCAGAATGGTTGAAAAGGTTATCCTAAACAAATCATTAAAATAACAATTGAATGGCAAGCGTGCGTGTATATATACAGAGTCATTAACATTGAATCAATATTTACTACAGTTTCATTACATTACTTCTCTATATGTTGGGTTCCTAATCAGATAATTAAAAAAAAAAATTGATTTTACCAGAGAAAAAAAAAAAAAAAAAAAACAGAAAATGTGTTTCATTACATTTTTATATGTTGGGTTCCTAATCAGATAGTTAAAAAAAGTTTGATTTTATCAGAGAAAAATAAAAAAAAACAGAAAATGTGTGACCTTGTTGCAATCTAGTAAAAAGAATTTATTTTTCTAAAGCCAGCTGCATTTAAGGTAATAATTTTTTAAAAAACAATAAAGTGGTATTTTGAAACATGAAACGATCAATGTGCCTAATTTTATTAAAGATATACATAGAAATGTTGAGCATATTTGTATAAATGTTTTGTAAGAAAATAACAACAGCAACAAAGCAAATAAATACGTAATAACCTTCTCTCTTTCTAAATTGAATAAATCAACATACACAACTTGGGACAAGGAATGCAACATTGGTACACACGCACTCACGCATGCACGCGCGCGCGCGCGCACACACACACACATATATATATATATATATATATATATTTTTTTTTTTTTTTTTTTTTTGCTTATGTGTGGCCAGTGGGATTTGAACCCATGACTTGAGATAACAAATCATGAGCTTCAACCACTGGGCTACAATATCATTCATATATATATATATATATATATATATATATATATATGTATATGTATGCATATATATTAAAAGGGGAGTTATTGTTGAATGTTTCTATGATATTCTTATGAATGATGAAAATCCAGCTGACATTGAACTAGAACTGAACTCTATTACTCGAACGTTAATTCACTATTTGAAGAATATTGCCGAAAATATGTCTCCACAAACTGGGCGTTCTTTCTTTGTGAATTAATACCATGTGTAAAATTTATCTAAAAAATGGCTTTCATTTCCTCTTCAGTTGCTAGCTTATTAACAAATGGAAAGGGTTTTTTGAAGTTAAAGCTAATGTTGAAAGCATTTAAATGTTTTGGTCCTTGGTGAAGCAAACAAATAGAAGATGGTTTAAAGTTCTTCAGTGCCTTGAGATGCTGTTATTTGATCAATTTGGAGAAATGGACAATCGCAAGATGATGGATAATAACTTATATGACTATTATTAGTAATTTCCATTCCATAATATTAGCATGACCAATTAAGAAAAAAAGGGGTAAATTGGCCTATCATAAAAACCCAAAGGAGCGCTATCTTCTGCCCATGTTTGTCAATGTTTTAAATTCTCTTTTGAACTTCTTTTTATTAGAGGGTTGTTCATGGAACATTAAAACAACTTTATCAAGATGCACAAAATTGTCGGGTAGAAAATATAATATTAAAATAAGAAATTGAAAAGTCAAGATACGCAAAAAAACAAGTCACCAGAAAAAAAAAATTAGTTTTAAGTTCCTGTACAGGCATAACAAAGCAATAAACTAACAAAAACAAAATCAAAATTAAAAAGCAAGGATGTGCAGACCACTGAAAGATGGTCCTGATTTGTTATGTGAATTTCTTAAGGTAGTACCACTGCAACTGCTGGGCACTTTATTTTTCCCTCTATCAACGGGAGAATAGCATGTCATCGCAAAATCATTGCCACAAATCTCCATATCTTTATCTGCATCAACAGGAGCATCACAGACATGCAAATTAGAATGACCTGAGTGAATACAGCATTATTACAAAACATCAAGGCAAGAAATTTAAAAACAGTGATAGATAGCTGACCTTTGCAAGGACGCTTTGATGAGTTGCTCACTCCAAGTTCACTAAAAATCTGTGGATATAAAAGAACATACAGTCACACAATACTCATATAAGAACAACACAGAATCAAGCAAATAATGTCAACTTCTATCAGTTAAAGTCAACCACCATTGAACGAGACTCATTTTTCCTTAGACACTCCACAGTGTTCCCTTGTGCATAATCATTCAAAAGCTTCTTTAGATGACACAAGGCACCAAAACTAAAGGAATCGAAATCAATTTCCATCTCATCGCCACCATCTTGATCTGCAATATCAATGTGTTGCTTCAGAAAATCAATTATGTGCTGTGGCATCTCTGGAATTAACTGCATTCGCCTGCTCAGATTCAGCTTCTCTTCATCTGACATTTTAGGATCGCTATCTAAAACAGTCACATGGTCCACTGAAGAAAATTTCCTTTTAGAAGTCTCTGATTTTGGCTTGACAAACCTTGTTTCTGTTTTTATATCCATTTCTGCTGTGGCCATCTTTTTCTCAAGAGGTTTCCATCTCATTTCAAAGAGCTTGCTCATGGCATCAGCCATGACATGCACATCATTTTTAGGTGGATTATATGTCATGGCATTGGAGAATGTAAGCCTCACATCAGTTGCAAAATCCTGTGGGCTAGAGTACGCACATGAAGCTATCTTGGATTTGATAGTTCCTAGATCCATTGGTCTTTTAATTACTGTAAAATAATCTGGAATGTTAAGTTTCGCAACATCAACAGGGGTGTTGAAAACCCATGCATATTGGTGTTGCATCAAGCGTTTGAGAAGTGTTTCGCATTGCTTCATCAGAACTGAAATTGATAATGGTGATGAGTCCTGCTTTGTTGACTCAAAATTTCCACTAACCCCGCAGTTTGATTGATGCATATTCTGAGCTGCATGATTAAAATTATTGGCAAAGGGACTACCAGATGCCGCAACTCCATTCGGTTTCAATGGGACTCTTGAAAGTACAGTCTTCTGAAACTTTTGAACCCGCTCAAGTTCCACCTTTAATCTCATTTCTAAGTTTTTTCTTTTAGAACCAGACAACTTGGACAGTGAAAAAGCTTGTGTGGGCATGAAGACGCCACCATCGGATTTGTCAAGATTCAAGTTTATACGCTTCCTCCTAGCAAAAGAAGAATCTCCCGATCCATCATGCCCTTGACTAACAGACCCTTCAAACTCCTCAATCACCTCAACTGCATGTCTGTCCTCCGGGACAAAGCCAGAAGAGTACTCCCTAGAGGACTTCCGATTTTTCCCCATTAACGTCCGTGAATGACCTCCACCAAGTTTATCTAAACCCTTGTCCATTGAATTTAATAGTCCCTTTTGGAAACCACTGATGTCATAATATCGGCTAAATGGATCTCCGCATTTCCAGAACAAATTGAAGCACAAATTTCCTCCAAAACTGAGACAAATTGCCAACTAAAATTAACAAATGAATTAAAGAAACTCAGTCAGAACGGGAAGTATGTTTTTGGCCAATCCAAACGGACATCTCAACCCTTCTTCAATAATGCCGTGAGGCGCAGCCTACCGTACAAGCGTTTATAATGATGGAAATAACACAGACTCAACTTTGATAAAAAGAGACAAATTTAAAGGACTAATGCAGTTAATCCCGAGCGCAATCAAGGAGGAAAGAAAAAACCCTAAACTCCCGTTCAGTTTCACTTATCCCATCACAAGCCACCCGACATCACCCAATGCAAACAGCGTAGAGAGACGAACAGACCAGTGCTACACAGATCCCAAAGCGGTAATCTAAGGATAATAGAAGACCTTTTCGTGCTTGTATTCCAACCAGGGCGCCCTTGTGAACGGAAAACAGAATGAATCGATGGTCTAGTAAGAATCAGAGCCCGGCTCCGGTCAAGCACAATCTCAGAATATAAAACCCTAAGACGGTAAAGCCGGCCGAAAACAGATACCAATGAATATAATCATCAAAGAAAGAAAAAAAAAAGGACGAAAATAGAGGCCCTCGAATCGATTGATTGTAGATCCCAAGTTGGATGCCGCCAACAGAATTCAGACCTCAAAGAAACCTTAACCGCGAAAGAAACAAACCTCTTCCTTTTCCTTTCTTCTTCCTCCTCTCCTGTCTCCTCTCCTGCCCGGTACTCTCCTCTCCTCTATCACGCAGTAACTACGCCACGAGCGCGAGCAGAGAACTCTCTCCCACACAAATAGACGCAGCTGATTCGGTCCACGCAGCCTACAATTGTGGCTCCGCTTCAATTTATCAGACTCGTCTTATCGGAGGATGACCGTTGGATATTCTCTTTCTTGAATGAACGGCGCAAAATGAACTAATTTACCGGGATTTGCGAGCATTATTATGAATTTCCGATATTTGAGCTGCAGGGACTGGACATGCCGACTCAGGATGCATACGAGTGGTGAAGAGGCATTGCGCCAAAGGCGGACAATAAAAACTTAAATTGGACAAGTCTATTAATAAAATAAAAAAATGCTTAAACTCTTTAGAAAAGTTCTATATTACCCTCAAATTTTACCCCCAAAATCTTTCAATATGCTTTATAAACCCATTTGAATCTCCAATGAGATTCGAGTGACCACTATCTTCCAATGTGCCTTATGATATAAGCGATTGAGGCCGGCTCTCAATTGGATAGCTTTACCCCTTACTGCCTTTTCCCTAAATGACCAATAAAATAATATGGGTGGAAAACGAATTTAGAATTTAGAGAGCATTGTTCCTTTTTAAGATTATTTGTCCCCTATAATTTTACAAGTAACGGTATGTAAATGATCCTTCGTGTACTTTTTAAGCAAATCAAAATCGAGTATATGTGAGGGATTAAAATCAAAATTTCAAAGTTTAGGATTTAAGATTTAGGATTTAATGTTTAGGATTTAGAGAATAGCATCAAAGACAAAATAGTCATAGGGTATATAGAGATCCAACTTCCATTGAACTCTTTGCCTTACCAGAAAAAGAGATTCTCATTACTTCATTAATTATTGCATGTTCATTATTGTTAGTTGCTTCTATCATACTAAATGCTCACTCGTACAACCATTTTTTGGCACCGTTGGCTACACATTGTTACCCATTATTAAAACTCAATGTTGTTACTTGAGTTTAATCAAGCTTAAATTAATCATTAGTACATTATAAACATCATTGTGTGTTGGGATCTCTCAACCGGGTAATTAGGGTTTCAAAATGATGCAGAACAAAAAGCTTCAAACGTTGACCAAAATAAAATAAAACAAGAAGAGCACACATACAAGATCAATCATAGCAAAAGACACAAATTTATATGGTTCAGTGCTAACACCTACGTCTATAGGGAGGAGAGCATAAATTTTCACTATTTAGAGAGGTGATTACAAATATTTTAAGGTTAACAAACCATTACACAAACCCTAGGAGCTTTTTCTTCCTTGTATTGGAACAGCCCCCACAAACAAAATCAAAAAAAGGCTAAGGACTATTAGATTTTTTACCCCTTAACCCTAAAAGAGGGTTTAAGAATATATACAAGCGACTCATAATTGTACTTACTGGGTCGGGGGCGCTATGACACACTATAACACCCGCCTCTCGAGCACTGCGACGCGCTGTGGTGCGTCTTCAAACAACTTTTCAATCCACAATCTCTACCTCAGATCTCATGTGCTCCACATGAGAGCTAGATTCTTTATGCTCTCGATCAATGCGGCTGCACCAACTTAGTTGCCTACATATCGTCCTCCCAAATGAATCAAGCTGTCCGTAGTTCCAACAAATAAGAAGCATATAGATGCTTCTCCAAATTCACCAAAGTTTTGCAATTGGTGAACTTATGAACCATGAGCATATTTGTCAACATATCCATAGAATTATATTTAGTGTCGATCTTCTTCAATGAGATCTCACATTCTTCAATGACATCTCGAACAAAATGGTGTTGTACATCAATATGCTTTGTGCGAGCATTACTGACCGAATTAGTGGCTAAAAATATAGCACTTTGGCTATCACAATGAACTACTATCTTCTTTTATTTCGCACACAAATATTTCAGCAAGCCTCTCATCCAAATAGCTTCCTCGAATGCTTTATTGACTACTATATACTATGCTTTTGTCGTAGGCATAGCAATTGTAGACTACAAAGTTGATTTCCACCCTACTAAACCTCTTGCTAAAGTGAATACATAACCAGTCGTTGATCGTCTTCAATCCAAATCTCTGGCATGGTCGAAATCCATGTATCTAATGCATGAGTCAACTATTGAAGGGTGCTTATAAAATAACAAGCCAATACCAATTGTACCTTTCAGGAACCAAAATCTCTTCATCATTGCTTGTGGCGCCCCACCCCTAGGTTCATAATCATTGGACTAAGGGCGGTGTACCTGTAGCGCCCCGCCCCGTCGCTGCGCCCAAAAGATAAAAACAGATCAGCGGCGGAGTGGCGCGCCACTCGGGGAGGAATATCTCGTCTCCCCGAAATAGCCTACAAACTGAAATGTATCTGAATGGCTGCTGACTCAACCTCAATGATGGTTAAGAACTAATACTTAAGATAATAGTAGTATCCTTATTCTAAGTATTAGACCAATACATACATTGGATATAAAACACATGAATAATCTAATATATATATATATATATAAGTTATCAGTATTTCCAGTATACTGATTATATCAAAATACTAAGTATAAGTAGTATATAATAGAGTGCGGAAGCTAAGCAGTCATCCAGAAATATTCATCACAGAAGCTGTATAAAACATTCGTCTCACAAAAGAAAAGCAAACACATCCAGAATTATTACAAACAATTTACTAAAATATAGACATAAAAGCTAAGTACTAAATTGAAATAAACTAAGCATAAAAGTAAGGCTGAGGAAGAGTCCACCAGTGCTCCATGGGCTCCTCCTGAATCTCTTAGGTGTCCTTATAACCTGGCTCAATATACTGGTTAAGATCTAGCAAATTGTCGGATCCTAAAAATACCTCGTATTAGACAATAAGTCTAACACGTTGAAACTAATCTAAACAGTTCTAATTATTCACTTAACATTTACATAATATAAATAAATCTAAAAAAAAACTATAAAGTAACTGAAAGTATAAAATTGTATAAAACTGTATAAACTTAAGTAAAGTAAAGTAAAGATGTATTGAAAAGTGAATACTGAAAGTAAACAAAAATAGTAATGGATTTGAAACTGAGTAATAGCATATAAAATTATGATGTATGCCACTAAAACTGTGCATCTGAATATGTCATAATACTGTATGCTACTGATATGCAACCAAAATATCACTCACCTACTGTGAGTCGTACGGTCCAATATTGTAACAACCCTAGGTTGTTACCATGCTAATTTCAGGTTATTTAATTCAACTTTTAGTGCCATTGTCTTTAAAACATCATTCTAAGCCTATCTAGAAAATTTGAAGTCCATTGGACTTCTCTAAGTCAAAAATTACAATTTGAACAGTCTAAATGCCCTAGTATAAACCCAAAATATTTTGATCTCAGAATTAAAATCTGATTATATTTTTGAATTTCTCACCCCCAAATTTGCTAATGGTGAAATTTTGGTGCAATTTGGAATTTATTTGGACCATAATTCAATTTAAATTAAAATGGTTCAATTGCATAAAAGGGTTCCAAACAAATTGATTTTGCAAATATAACCTAATACCTAAATAAACGGCCGGGATCCGCTGTGCGGACCGCGGGTGATCCGCTGCGGAGCCTGGGTCATGCGACAGCGGCATCCCATAAATCCAGCCATTCCGCCTTTTTGATCTACGGCTAGGATGCGATCCCGCGGAACAGCCGATCTGTCGTTCGATCTGTCTTGTGGATCCTACGGTCAGGATCGCTCCCGCGATCGACCGTTAGGATCCGAGCGATCCCAACCGTAGCGCCTTCTGATCGATCTATCAGACGGCATCCAGGGCATCCCGCACTGTGGATCGTCGTCTTCCTCCCGATCGCGCACCCGACAAGGCGAATCCCCGTACTGCCAGCTGTCCAACTGGTCCTCCACTCCTCGCGCCAGCTCAGCAAGCCATTGGGATCCTTCCCATTATGGCAGGGAGCTCCCGATCGGGCTTAGTGACCCGGCCGAACTCAAATTAGAAGTTTGAGAGCTCGGCCAAGGCCCGACCTCTCGGGCCTCCCCAGCCCAAGCCAGTGGCTCCAGAAGATTCCTTAAGCTCAGTCAAGGCTATAAATAGCCCCAGCTTCGCTTCAATTGACCTTTTGCTGATCAATCGAAGCTTATGCAATTCACCGCCATTGTCGATTGCCGAAGCTCCTTCCAGGCGCTCCTGTGCTTCTGAACTGCTGATAGTAGGCTCTCCTGACGTTCAGGAACCTTTGTAGTGATTGGAATTAAGGCTAAAGCCAGCCGAGCCTTCTATCGAGCATCCCAAACCAGTCCGTCGAAATCAGGTATCCCAGTTGCAGGAATCGAGTCAATAAGGCTCGAATCCTATTCCATTTGATGTGTTTCTGTGCTTATTGTCAATACGAACTCAGCCGTATCGTATTTAGGGCCTAAGCTAGCTATGATCGATTGAATCGATCGATCGAGCTAGTTTCTTTCTGGATCGCCTCGGTCGAGTAAGGACCTGGCGATCCAGGCCACCCCAGACCCCCAGACCAGAGGGCTTCGATCCGCCTCACCTCCCTGATGGTGTAGGGATCGAGCCCGGGGTCTGGCATGGCCTCTGTAAGGAGAATTATCTCCCCACAGTAACTCAAATGGCGAAATCCTCAGGTGAGTAAGGTCTGGCTGATCCAGACCGTCTCACAAGGGGCTTCAGGTCTCAATCGACGCGTCTGGACATGGTGATGGTGTAGCAATCGAATGCTGGCCGATCCGTGGACCTGATGCGCCGGAATTTGGCGATTAGGTTTTTCCTAATTGGCCTCTTCCGTGGGACGAAGGATCGGGGACGACGACACTGTGCGGGCCGGGTCAACCCATGACCCGCGCGGTGCCACAGTGCCGGGTCTCCCAGGCCGCGGCCGACCCACGTGTTCTGATTATTGGGCCGAGCCGATTTAATTAAATCGAAATTTTGGAATTATTTTCCTTAAGGAAAATAATTCAATTATTCAAATCATAGGTTTTTGGTTAAATAAAAATACAGAATGTATTATTTAAATAACTTTTAATCCAATTGTCAAAATCCTATGATATTATATATGAAAATGTTCAGAAAAATCTCAGGAACTTAAATATAAAATAAAATCATACATCGGATAGTTAGATCTTTAATTATTGCCTAATTACAGTGAATCTTAATTAGGGCAGATTAGTAAATGTACTTATCCAAATTGTATGTTTAGAATGTCATTAGTTCACTGATGTTAATTAGATTGCATGTGCTAAGTATAACATTTTTCTGAGTTCTGTAATTGTAGTTATGCCCTAATCTTGTCAAATCATAATTAGTGAATTTTAGGATTTATACATATTGGATCTTGGCAAACTCAATCTCTGATTACTTGTATGATTAATTAGGACTTGCATACCAAATTTTATGTAATTTGAATGGTTGGATTTTTACTTATGTGCTAATCTTTTTTGCTTGGAATTTGGGTTTAGTTAGCACTAAGTAACTATTATTTATTAAACTTTAATCATTATTTTGGCTTATAACAGTAAACTAAATAAAATGAATCACCTTTTATAAACTTAATAAGTATACTTAAATAAATTTAAAACTATAAAATTTAAATATCTTAATTAACTTAAGAAATCTTAAGATTTGGATCAAGCTTTTAAAACTTGATCTAGATCTAGGATTGCCACCAATAATGCATAATTAATCCACTGATTTGACATTGATCTTTAAATACACACTTGATTTGACTTAAGATTGGAGAATGAGTCAAACCCTAATCTACTTAAGGAAAATCTAAAATCATAAAAACCCTAACTTAACTATATTGATTACAAGACTTTGAATTGAACATTTTCCAATAATGTATTTGATTTACTATTGATTCTAAACATTTGAATTAGACAAAGTAAGGTTAATAATAACCCTTTGTGATTTCACAATCTGAATCGAACCTTAAGATCCCTGATTTTCTCTTAAGTAATAAACCTGCATAACAAGATCATTAATACTAGGTTGATTTAACAAGTGATCAAATCCTTAATAATATGTTTGATTTACACCCCATAATATTAGCCTAAGTATGATCAGATGATTCCATCATCTGATCTAATCACCCTAAGATCTAATTATGAACCAGAACCTAATAGTCTAAATATCAACACCTAAAGGAGAGACCCTGATATTCTCTACATAAGATCATCTTGAATTATTTAAGAAACTTAAATTCATATATCATGAGGTAGGATGCCTTGTGTGAATCCTTGTGGTAGAAGTATAGAAGGTCCCATCACCTTAGAAATTGATCTATTCTCCTTGTGGTAGTAAGCACTTAAGACATTAGAAGAGATATATCTCCTTGTGGTAGAATCCATAGTAGGTGATCCTTGATCACATTTGATTGGTGAAACCTTGTATAGGACTTACCTATTAGTTTAAGACTTATAGTCTTAATAAATCCTTGCTCTATTAAATAGATTTGATTGAACCATGATTATTGGGTAGTGTAGTATAGTATACCCATATTACTGGTCCCTAGTAATATTCTGGATTGGTTAAGTCACTCTAAGTAAGGTTTATCTTTGTTGATATCCTGCAGGCTTAGGTAGATATAACTTCGCTTAGAGTAAATCAATCGATCCTAAGATGTTTTAAACGGGTGCCCATTCCTTAGTTTTATTGAAGGACAGTTGCCATTGGGCAATGCCTCATAGCGAAGATCGCTTCAATAGGTATGGCTTAAATAAAACTAAGTAAAAGGGGAATCACCTTCTTTAAGATGCTAAGTATGATTATGAGTTTAGTGACTAAATACTTAGTTTGAGATACAAAATCATCATCGGATGGTGCCTCCTAAGGAAGATCGTTTTATTAGGGTGGCGTGATCAAACTAAATGTTGAGAGTCCTATCTTTGCAACATACTTAATATGCATATACAATCACCCTGCCTAGTGATTTTTAAGTAAATAAGTAACCTTAACTAAATATCGATCTAGAGATTTGGAGTCAAAATCCTTTTAGCAGGATTCTGCACAGTGGAGACTTAGGATTCATTTATGTTTCTTACTATATTCTTCATGGATTTCAGGATTTTTCATTCATATCATATAATGGCATAAGCATAAGCATAAACATGAGTTGAACTCATTCCTTCTATTGTGACACATAGTTATCAGTGATACAGTATGAGATACAGAATGTTATATATACACAGACTGGAAAATTTCGGGGTGCATCTGCATCACCATACTGACTTCCTAACTATTGTGCTTACATTGGACCGTACGACTCATAAACCTTCAGTGATAGTTCTGTGATATACCGTGGTATGGCATATTTGTGAGCATTGTTTCAGTGGCATATAGTGCAGCTTATAGCAACCTTCTCAGCATTTGACCTTCCTTTCACCTTGGTTTATAAGCATCTGTCATTTTCATTTTCTTTCAGTATTTAGCTTTGATACAATTTTACTTTGTTTAGTTCTTACAGCTCAGTTATTTGATGCTTTACAGTTTTTCCTGCACTTTTACTTTACGTTCTTGCATATTTGTTATGTTTAGATTAGCTTGTATAGCTAGCTTCGATGTGTTAGACTTCTTGTCTAACATGGCGTACTTTTGGGATCTGGCAATTTGCTAGATCCCGAGCAATTGTTGGAGGCAGGTCAGGAGGACGTCCCAGAGACTCAGGAGAACCACTTGGAGCTGTAGGGGATTGAGCACCTACTTTTATTTTCTAGTTCTTTTCAATATTCTAGCTAAACTCTTTATATTTCTGTATTATTATGGGTTATAATAAAACTCTGGATGTACTTTTACTTTTCTTTTCTGAGATGGATATTTACTACTGCTTGAGATGAATGTATTTCTGGATGTTTTGCTTTTAGTTTCTGCACTCTGTTATACTACTATACATAGTATTGTGATGTGATCGGCGTACTTGAGATGCTGATATATTTTATAACGTACATGGGTTCCTCCACTCCCTTGCACCTCATGTACGTACTAATCTAATACCCAAGATAAGTATTTCATTCATATCTTGGATATTAGCTCTCGAACCTACTCGTAGGGTTCGAGTCAGTGGCCTTCAGTATGGCTTCGTTTCTCTAGCCTATTCGGGAAGATGGGTCTTACACGTACGGCCCACCGTTCATGAGTAGCGCATTGTTCCGCCGCTGAACCATAAAATGATACTTGTCTTTTGCGCACGGCGACGGGACAGGGCATTACAAATGTATACATACATCTAGTTGGGAACTACAATGCTGATGCATCCATAAATTCCCCAACTAATATATACAATATTCCATAACCCATAAATCATCACTAATACTCATACATCATTATTGATACTCAATATTATGCTTATGCTCATGCTCATGCTTCTAAGCTACATGAGGTAAATCCAGAAATCTAAAAAATACTTTGAAATTTGATAATAAATTCAAGGTCTCAAGTGTGCAGAATCCTGATAAAATGATTCTGACTCATAAATTTTAGTTTTGATAATTGGTTAAAGTTGAGAATTTACTTAAAAATTGTTAGATGTGATGATTGTATACACATATTTAGCATGTTTCTAAAAAATGTGATCCTTAACACTTAGTTTGATTAAGCCATTCTAACGAAGCAATCTTCGATAGGAGGCATCACCTAATGGCAATTTGTATCTCAAGCTAAGTTATTAAGATACCCAACTCACAATCACACTCAGTGTCCTATAGAAGGTGACTCGAATTACTTAGTTTGTTTAAGCCACACCTATTGAAGCGATCTTCGCTAGGAGACATCACCCGATGACGATTTATATTTTAATCAAATTAAGGAATGAGTCCATATTTATAATACTCTTAGTCTTGGAAGATTTACTCTAATGGGAATGAATTCGTCTAATCCCTCAGGATAGCACCTGGTCATAAGTCCATATTAGAGTGAATCAACCAATCCTGAATACTACTGAAATAATCCAGTACTATGGGTATACCCTACTATACCCAACCAATAATTAGGGTTCAGACAACTTTATTTAATCAATAAGGATTTATCAAAGCTATTAATCCTTACTCTAAATGGGTAAGTCCTATATAAGGCTCCAAGAATGTGATCCAAAAAGATCACTCAATATTGATTTCTATCATAAGGGAAAAGTTCCATTCTAACTATTTTAGGTGATTCATACCACAATGTATCAAGTTCAACTTCTAAGGTTATGAAGGATCATCTAAGTTCCTACCTCAATAAGTTACAAAAGTTCTTCCTACCTCAATGTATCAATAATTAAAGTCTTTAAATATCTCAAGAATAATTCTATAGTAAGACCCTTGAGATCTCACTTTTCTACTTTTTAAGTTAACATTCAAGGTTTACTTATTTGATTTGGATTAAAGTGATCAGATCAGATGCATAACATCCATCTGATTATACTCTATTCTACAATCATGTAATGAAATCAAAGATATTATTAGAGTTAGATAATTTCATAAATCATTACAATTTTATTTTTAATCTTATGCTAATGGTCTTATATAAGAGAAAATCAAAGGTCTAAAGTTTAGACTCAGATGATTCAATTACACATATTTAATATTAACATTAGCACTTCTAATTCAATAATTTAAGATCAATACTAAATCAAATGCATTATTGGAATAATGTCAATTGAATTATCTTTCAATCAAATTAATTGATTAAGTGATTAAGGCTTAGATTTTAATCAAGATAAGTTAGAGTTTAACCCCTAACTTTTCTACCATTAAGGCCAAAGGTTAATTTAAAGGTCAATGACAAATTAATGTATTATTGGTGTATTATTAATGTCAAATATCAGATTTAGATTAAGTATCATTTACTTAATCAAGTTCTCAAGATTCTTATGTTCACTTATAGTTTGATGTCAATTTAAGCATATTTAGGTATTCAAATAATTATTAAAGTTCTCTAATATACATCTTAAAATCATGAAAATATAGGAATGTAAGATGACATAAAATAAAAGGTAATTAAGACTAACCAATTCTAAATCAAACCAAAGGGGTTAACACTTAATTATAATTCTAAAAGACTTAAGTTTCATGTCATTTAGTTATTGAGGTATACTTGTTTAATATAAGCAATCAAGGATCTTATTATTTAACATTTGCACAAGATTTTTATGACGCATAATGAGTTCTAGGCACTTGTTAAAAATGACAAAGCTTCAACTTTAATTTTCATATAAAATTTTATGCAATGCTCAATTTTAACTAAAATATGTTCAAATTTGATATAATTCAGTCCCACTAGGGTTCTAAAGACCTTAAAATATAAAAACAATGAAGTTTTGGCCATTTCAGCAATTTCTGGGTGATTCAGAAAATTATTGGCACGCCGCAGCGCTTTCAGGCGCTACGACGCATGACGACGGAAAACGATGCTAGGGCGCGTGGCAGCGCTTTTGATGCTACAACACGTTACAGCGGGACCAATCCAAGAGCTGGATGCTACGACGCGCTGCGGATCTTTTAGGCGCCGCGGCGCGCTATGGCGGATCAACTTGCGGAAACACTGTTCAATTAATTTTTCTTTTGGTTTCATATAATTTTCTAGAAATGACATTGTAGCCCGCTGTGGCCCGCAGCTGCAGCGGTCCAACTTACGGGTTACTGTTCAATTAATTTTTCTCTTAATTTCCTATAGTTTTCCCCGAAATGACACTGCAGCTCGCTGCAGCACGCCACAGCGTGCTGCAGCGGTCTAACATGCGGGTTACTGTTCAATTAATTTATTTACCAACTTTATATGATTTTTCCTGAAATAATGCAGCAGCCCGCTGTAGCGCCCAATGGTGATTTCGCCTGTGCAAAATCTATGAATGGTCACATTTCAAGCTCAAATACTCTCTATCCAGAGCATTCCATGAGCAGTGTCATATATCAATGAAAAGGTCTTTCCGATACCTTTCCATCAATACCAAAATTAGCATAAATTGATTATCTTAACTATATGAATGATAGAGTTAAAGGTTCTGGTAGACAAAATAGACAAAAGATAGAGCATGAGATTTTCAAAATAATATGATGCCTTAATGAATTTTAATGGCTTCCAAATACAGTTATGTATCTTCTAAAGATACAAACAACATAATAATAACATGAAGAAGACAAGGAAGAGGAGTAAATGAGAACCTTAATATTTAGGAAAGGAAGATGAAACATTTATTTTCTTCAAGGAAGGCATTGAATGAAAGGAGTGGGGAAGCTAGGTAAGCAATTAAGAAAGTAAATTTTCTTAATTTAATAATTACTTAATTAATTCCTATATTCTTAAAAAATTCAGGTTAAACAAATATGTTCCAAAATTTCCCAAAAATTCACCCCTAACTAATTTGGGGGTGAGGAATTCAACGGTGAAGTTGAATTTCAATTCCGACGATTATTTAATTATTCTATTTTTTGGGATTCTTTAATTATATTAAAATATTCGCAAAAATCTAACGTCTTCCAAACGCGTCCAAAACATCACCTTTAGCTAATTTGGGGGTGACGATCGCAACGGCGAAGTTAGATTTTGATTTTGAGGTCAAAATAAATACCTTAATTTTCTAATTAATTAAATATTAAAATAATCCAAATTAATTAATTTAGCTCCGAATCGCACCAAATCTTTTAGGATTAATTCAAATGACTAGATGAACTTAACATAATGATAATTGAGATATGATTAAGCTTAAATTAAGCTGGGTAACAACCTTGAGTTATTACAGTACCACTCTATCAAATCACTCACTCATCATTGGATTCGGTATGATCCTCAATCCACTAATAAGGGAATGATTTGCCAAAGTGGTACACCGCCCTTAGTCCAATGATTATAGACCTATGGGTGGGGTGCCACAGTTGGTATCAAAGAACTACATAAGGTGTCAGATTAGAATTCCTCTCTACCTAATGGATTGTTCTTCTCCCAAATCAGTCACTAATTAGATACTTGAGTTACATCAAAAGTACCACAAACTCTTGCTCAGAATAAAAAGTATATAATGGAAAATCCATTCATAAATAATAGAATTTAAGTAGGGTCAAACTTAAGTATAATATGTAGCTAACCAACTCAAATTAAACCCTTATAAGACTTATAAGATAAAATAACTTAAGATGTTAGGCCATAACCTCCATATTAAGACATCTGAATCTATATAGGAGCTCAAACCCTCAAATAGGTCTTAAACTGTAACAACCCAAGTTGTTACCATGGTTGATTAGGACTAACCCTAAGTATTAAACAAAATTATAAGCGCTAATTAGGTCAAGTGGAGTCAACCTTTGAGACCTAGTCCAAATCAGGAGTCAAATGGATCGAATCTTGATTTCTAGAAATCCATAAACCCTAGAAATTGACCTATTTAAATTGACCTCCGATCGAAAAATGGATGCCACCGATGCGTTCCTTGACCCCGAATTAGCTTGGGGTGAAGTTTTCGTGTCAATCGGAAGTCGTCAAAATTTCGACGAACATTTTAATAATAAAAATATCCCGGAAATCGAGGTATCAAAATACTCGTCCGATCGAAAATCCGACTGCGCCATTGAATTCCTTGACCCCAAATTAGCTAGGAAAAACATGTTCAAATTTTTTGGAAAATATTTAAAAAAAAAATATTATTTTAATACTTAACGGTGTGCCGTTAAGTATTTAACTTTCCGTCAACTGTAGCTAATGGCGCCGTTAGATCGGACGGCGCCATCGCAGCCGTGCGATCTGATCCAGATCCAACGGCTATGGGGCCATCTTCCTCGGCCCCGTCGCCCGCTCGCGACACGCGGCGACCCGCCGCGAATCCCGGCCAATCCGGCCCATCCCAGGCCTCGGCGAGGTCGCCGGCATGTCTATAAGACCTCGGCCGACCTCTGGGCTCCGGGTTTGCGAAAATCGGAGCCCAGATCGAGCCGGAATCGCGCCCCGAAGCCAGCCCAATTTCCGCCGATCATAATTCTGCCGACCCGCACTTCAGGTACCCCGATCTCCCCCGATTTCTGTTCGATCATCGCAAAATTTATAGGATAGGTAGGTGAACTTGTCATCTACCCATCCACCGTTCCGATCGGGCTCATAACCACCCGATCGGGCGCACCGAGGCCCCAAAGGAAACTGGGTTCGGTCCGCCGAACCCCAGAAGGAGAAGGGTCACGGGCCTCGGGTCGGGCCGGGTCGACCCGAGCCTGACCCGTCGGGGTCGGGTCTGCGTAAGCCGCGGTGGGGCCCACCAGGCCACGTGGCAGCCTTCGGGCCCGCCACGTGTCACGTGGGGGGCCCACACGCCGAGCCTCGCGGCTCTTCGGCTTCGGCCATGGGGTCCACCAGGCCACGTGGCAGCCTCTGCGCACGCCACGTGGCAAGTGGGGGGGGGGGCCCACAGCCCGATCCCGCGCGACGCTTCGGCTTCGGCTGTGGGGCCCACCAGACCACGTGGCAGCCTCTGGGCACGCCACGTGGCAAGTGGGGGGGGGCCCATAGCCCGAGCCCGCGCGGCAGTTCGGCTCCCCAGTGGGCCCACAGCGCCACGTGGCCGCATCTGGGCCCGCCACGTGGCAAGTGGGACCCATTGCCCGTTCAAACCGTGGCCGTCTGGCTCCCCGTGGGGCCACAGTGCCACGTGTCAAGTGGAGCCCACTGCCTAGTCATCCGAGCTAACTCAGCCCTGGTGGGGCCCACAGTGCCACATGGCAGCCTCTGGCAGTGCCACGTGGCAGCCTCTGGCAGTGCCACGTGGCAGCCTCTGGCAGTGCCACGTGGCAGCCTCTGGCAGTGCCACGTGTCTAGTGGGGGCCCACTGTCTATTAATTAATTAATAATTTAATTACTGTTAGTGTAAATTAATTACTATTTAGCCTTAATTAAATACATTTAGTGGTTAATTAAGTTATGATTAGTGTTAATTACTTTTGAATAGTAACCTTAGTTAATTAAGTATAATTAGATTAATTAAATATTAATTAAAGGTTAATTAAACTTTAAACAGTAATTAGGATAATTAATTATTATCAAACAGTAAAGTATAATTAATTATTCATAAATAGATATTAATGAGTAATTAAGGCTAATTAAATAGTGATTAGCACTAATTACTTTGCTATAGTAAAAATATTAATATATATAATTAAATTAATTAAATAATAGATTAATTAATGTTAATTAGTAATTAAGCTTAATTAATCACAGATTAATTAAGGTTTAATAATTTTAGAAATTCTATATAAAAACTTCAGGAATGAATAGTAAAATAATACAATTTGAATAAATAAATAATAAAATAATTCAAATTGCATTTTTGAATAGTAAATCTTAAAATTCAATAACTTTTTGTAGGATGATCCAAACATAGCCAATATAGGTCTTAAAATACTCAGAAAAATGTAAGGATTCAAATAGCGTAATATAAAAATTTACTTCGGGGTACGTATAACGAGGTAGCATTTTAGGACCTTTTTAGAGTCTCATAACTTTTTACTCGGTTATCAAAACATAATCAATATGGGTCTTAAAATGCTCAGGAGAGCAGCCCCATCACTATAAAAGAATTAGTTTTCCCATTTGGATATCAGGAGAAAAAGTCAACCCTAGAATTCTCGGTGATAAATGACCAAAATGCCCCTAGACTTCAAACAGCCATAACTTAGTCAAATCAACTCCAAATTGGAAAATTTAAGATGCTAACCAGTCTATAATTTCAATGTCATCAATTTAACAAAATAATATTTAGGATCTGAACCCTAAAATTTTAGGTAAATAACCAAATTACCCATAGCCTTATTTTAGGCATAACTTGACCGTTTCTCGTCCAAATTGGGCGTACTTACTATCTATTTTAAAGTTAGACAGTAAGGAATCAATTGGATCTAAGAGAAATAAATTCTGACTACTAAGTCAAAAGTTGACTTTTTGATCCTTAAGATAGGGGCAAAGTGGTCATTTTGCCCTAAGATTGGACTAAATACCCTTACCCTTTGGATAACATCCCAGAATGCCAAGACTAATATTATAATCATCTTAGTAATGTTTGAGCAAGTGAAATCAACCCTTAAGTCAGATTCTAATAATTTCTGCTAAGTCTTAAGAACTACACCTTAAGGACCTTTCCTGAGAATAGGAATAGATTATAGGTTAGAGTTCATTCATTGGGTAAATTGGGTTACCCAACGGGTAAAACCTTGGTTTATTAGTTTCTAGACTTTCTTTTATTTTACAATTCATTCCAATTATTTTGTCTTTTAACTTTAGATTTAAGGTAGGAGATTCATCTTATTAAGTTTGATTACTTAATAGGATTTGTCATAACTAGTAGATCACTTATAGAATAAAGCCTAGAACTTAGGTCTTATCCTTTAGATTATATGATTAAACCTAATTCTCGTAGTATTTAATCCATAATCTATAGGTTTAGAAGATCTTGATCAGATCTTAGTTAAAACGTATAAATTTACAAAATTAGGACGTATGATTCATTTATTTAACTCATAGTCATCTATCTGATTGAGCTAGATTGGAACCTGATCAGTTCTAATCCTTTTTAACTTATATGGATAAACTTCTGGGTTATACTCGATAGTAGGAAAATGGTGATCCTGAACTTATGTAACTTGGAATAGTTAGATGGTTAAGTAGAAAACAAATGATATCACCATGTTTAGTAGAGTTCCTTGCTTACTTGATATTTTGTTGCTACGCATTCATTAATTTTTGTGCCATATTTCCTTAAGCATATCATACAATATTTTTGATGCATAAATAATCTGTTAGGAAAATATGGAGACTCCTTAGATTCTTTGTGAAAATATTAAAGTAATTTATGAAAAGATAATGGTTTTATGAGCTGCCTCTAAGTTATGTCCTTATTGCCTAGCCTCCTTATGTCGCTAGGGGAAGGATCTGCTTTTGTTGTGTGCCTAGTTTACTAGCCTCCTTATGTTGCTAGGGGTACACCGTTAGTGCCTTAGCCGTACTGGCATTAAGGTTACCTTGTATGCTTAGTTTACTAGCCTCCTTATGTCGCTAGGGGCATACAGTTGGGCCTTAACCGTACTGGTGCTAAGACCCTTCGCTTGCTTTGTGTGCTTATATGCCTAGCCTCCTTATGTCTCTAGGAGTACATAGTTTTATATCTTAGCCGTGATGGTGCTAAGCTTCTTTGGTATTCGATGGGTTTGAGTAGCTCTTTTCTGTATGGCAGTCGATGCACGTGTGGCTTTATATGCAGTTGTTGTTGCTTACTTTTCAGTATTCTTATTCCATCAGCTATTTACTTGTACTGCTTTTATATATATATATATATATATATATATATATAGGATGTTAGAATCTTGCTGCTATTTATATGTACCACTGCTGAGTTATTTATTTTAATTGGCATATTTTCTGTTGATCACCAGCATGTTTAGGGTGTAGAATTTTTCTTACTGCACTTGTTTAGTTATGTATATTTATACGCCCTTCCTTGTTTAGTTTGTATGTGAAGCATGTCTCAGCCTCTTTCATTTTTCTTGGCTTAAGTTATAAATGATGATTTATAGCTTCCATGTTTCTTTATATTGCTTGCTGCTCCTTTCATATATATATATGTTACTTAGATGTTGTCAAATGGTGATATTACTTAACACTTATAATAATTCATCAGCTTAAAATGTACTTAGATAATTGTCTAACCAGATTTTTCTTTTTTTTGGCTGGGGACCTACATTGTGAAACTGACAATGGCAGACTCCTTTTAGTTAGACGAGCAGGAGTTATGTGTGGAGCCTTACCCAGAGGAGGAACCCGTGGAAGAAGCTGCCGTCTAGTTCCTTTATATTTCGAGTGAGAATGAGTGGTTTTCATTATATCTTTATTTAAACATTTTAAATGATGTAATAATACAGGTACTATTGACTATGTATTTGGATTATATGCTTATATTCTGAGTTCTATTTTTTTTCCTATTTGTACTGTGATACTTGGATGATTTACATTTCCTTAAATCGCTTCCGCACTCTGTTTGTTTACTTATATAGTTACTGTTAGTTTGATTCTGTGTTAATCCTTCCCTAATCAGGTGGATTGTGGAGTCTATCCTAATCTAATGATAAGTGAGGGGTTAGCCAGAGTGACACCCCACCCTTAACCTAATCCTCTGGCGGATTAAGGGTGCTGGGCGCCACATAAATTGCTCTTAAGTAGTTACCTTCCATTTTCTAATTTTTATCTTCCTTGGAATAATAACAACGCAACCTACTTTTGGGAATCATTAAAGCTAATGATATTTTCCTTAGAAGTTTAAAATATATATTATTTCCAAATTATGTGGAACTGCATCCTGGACGTTCACCTTCTATTCCCTTTGCACCCCATAATTCCTCTAGAGAGATTAATACTCTGGATGAGCTATTAAGAGCCTTAGTAGCTAAGAAATTTGAAGTAAAAACATTAAATTGGAAGATCATCTATTGTATCAAGCCACCAAGGCTCTTTACTAATGTGTATAACTTATATATCCTAGTATCTCCTTCAAAACTCATTATCAGTTCTCTGCTAAGTGCTGCATAACCTTATTCACTTAAGAATTCTAATTAGGAACCTCAAATCTTCTTCAAGTAACTTGGAGATATATAATCTCTTATGAATCTATTTATGACTTATAATAATAATTCCTCTACTGAGTAGCAACCTACCCAATTGGGTAAATGATCTCCCACTCCTTAGATTAACTGAATTATTATGTCCATTATTAATCAAGTCACAATTGTGACTAAAAATGCTAGCTTAGCATTCTCTTAGATTTCCATCACATCGTTTCATTGTGATGAGTGTCTCCATACCTTTTTGGAGTGGAAAATCATCACCATAAAATCTTAAGTGATCAAGTCATAGTTCATGACTTAATAATAACCTTATGATTTATGTCCCAGTACATCATCCTGATTAGATGAGAAATTCATCATCTTGATTCATTATGAATCCTTTCATCTTTTTGATATTGAGTCATATTTTGTGACTCAATGTATAAGACTTCCCTCTCCCTTGAAGTTGATTATTCAAGTTTGTAATTACCCTCTCTAACTTCGTAGTATTCCCCAAGCAAGGTTGAATACCTTGTCAATGATAAGAGCCTTGGCTTGGATTGACCTTATGATTGGTTCATTATAGCCCTCCCTAGTGTGAGGTTACTTCATGGCTAGATTATTCTAACCTATGTCTGTAAACACATAAGTATAGATTATAGTAAAACTTGTCTCATTAGACTTAGTATGATGATAGCATTTTAGTTAGCCTTATCTATAGAACTCCTCTAAGTCAAGGAACCTTAGTTCTTTGAAAAAGTTAATCTTCTTGTAAGTCGCAAATCGCTTAAGTTCTAATTCTTGGATTATAATTTTTAGTTATCTCTTAGATACCCTTCTTAGTTAAGTCACTTGTAGTGACTTAATGAGATAGTCTTGTATCTCGCTTTGTCCATCATAATTGGATGGTGATTCCCTTCTCTTTAGTATAACTCTCTTTAAGTGATAAGTGTCACTTAATTATAGTAGTTGGGTTGTGGAAGATCTTATTCCCATAGAATAAGAAATTCTCCTTCCCAAGCAGCTTAAGTATAACCCTTAAATGAATGCCCAGGTCATAATATGGCTCAAGTATTTATTATTCATTCCCTTGGAATGAGCTCTCCTTTAAGCTAGGTTAAAGTCTAACCTATAGAACCTTAATGATTTGAGCTGCATCTGGTGACTTAGATCTTAGCATTTAGTTCTAGAGCCTTTGACCTAAGGCATAGACTTTGACTTATGGTTGTAGTATAGGTTCCTGCTAAGCTTCCTATCACTTATCCTTATGGATGAGTTCCTTACCTTAACTAAGCCACGATTCATGACTTGTGTTAATGGCCTTGAATTTTTGGTGTTAAGTTAGCATGTGTTACTTAATGTCATAAATTCTCCTTAACCGTAAGGCTATGTATCATAATTAGATATGAATCCTTTTTCCTTGGTAAAACCCTTAGTAAGAGATGAATGTCTCTTGCTAGTTCAAAACCCAGTATGAGTTAATGCATATAATTAGTTCATCCCAATCTTATCCTCTAAGTGGGATTTAATAATAAATCCCTTAGCTTCATTATTATAGTTATGTCTAATAGGTGATCCTTTAGCTAGCGTATAAGCTTAGATCCTAATAGAGTAAGTAGTCAAAGAACTCAAATTTTTTTGTTGCCAAGCCTTTGAATTCTAATTCATCAAATGAAAATTCTTTAATTTTGCTAAGTCTTATAATGACTTAGCTATTTTGCCTAGGCTCTTAAGTAATGAATGTCTCTTAAGTGTGATATCTTATGGACCATCGATCCTTAATCCATTAGTGCTTAGCATGTGATGCTACCTGCTGAGTAGTAATCCTATCCTATAGTGTTAAATTATGTGCTAGGGCTTAGTATTTAATTTATAATTCCTGAAAGTTACATTCAACCTGTTGAACGTTAGCTTTTCTTTCTTTTATTGCTATCTTTACCAAGTGATGATTTTGACTTAGTTAGTTAGCATTCGTTAGCCTTTAAGTGTACCGTGGGATTATGAAGGATTCAACCTTAAGCCTTATGTTATGAGTTCTAAATGGTGAACCCTGGCACTTTCTCATCTCTCTCGTTTCCACTTTGTCCTTCCACTTGGGTAATGTCGAGGATGACATTATTTTTAAGTGGGGGAGTATGTAATAACTCAAGTTATTACCACAGTCAATTAGGACTAATCTTAGTCTATTCTCGATCCTAGTGCACTAAGCAAGTCATTAGGAGTTCACCACTAAGACCTAGTCCAAATCAGGAGTCAAATGGATTAAATTTTGATTTTGGAAATTTTAGGAACACTGGAAATTGACCTAATCATTTTGACATCAAATCAAAAATTGGACTTTGTTATTGTGCTCATTGCCCCCAAATTAGCTAGGGGCGATGTTTTGGTGGCAATCGGAAGTCGTCGAAATTTCGTCAAATATTTTAATAATTTTAAATACCCCGAAAATGTGAAGAATTAAATACTCATCGGAATCGAAATCTGACTTCATCGTTGCGTTCCTCACCCCTAAATTAGCTAGGGATAAATATTTGCTAATTTTTGAAAATCATTCAATTATTAAAATTAATTAATAAAAAACTAGAAAATTAATTACCCAATTTTAATTAGTCAATATTTAGGATTAACTAATTAATTTTATCAGTTTATGTGATCTAAATTGATCACTTAATGTCTAAATTAAATGATCAAATGGTCCATTTCACTCATAAAAACTATGAGGAATAATAATATGAGATCAAATTTAACATTTGAATCATAATATTTATAATCACTTTTTAACTCTAATTAAGAGTCATAAAAACCCTAATTTTCCAATATTATCAAAATTTGACTTACTTAGTGTCATATTTCTCTTTATGATATAAGGATTTTAATTATATGTAAATTAATTCCATTGGATAAAAAATTGTGATTATAACTTTTGACTCTTAATTAGTGTTAATGTGATAAATTCTAAATTCTTAGATAGCATATTTTAGGTATTTTAAAGAATAGCTAACATGTCATATTTATTATCTCCTTTGTCAAATTAGATTACTTATGTTTGAGCTTAGTTTTCATTTTTTAAGATATGTGAATCAATTATAAATTTCTTGATTCACCTTTCAACCTTAAGGTAGAAACCCTAAGATTGATTTAAATATGAATTATAGTTAATCCCTAGATCTATTAGTTACATCCATTAAGAGTAGTTAACTTAATATATTTGTAATTGTAGATTATTGAATCAACTAGGACTAGCCTTTAGCGATTAGATTAGAGCCTAGTTTGTTCATCCTAATCTTTACGTCTTCTCTTAAATCTTTTAAGGGATAGTAATAGGAATTCTTAATTTACATAGAATAATTTAGGAATCCTATTAATTTTCTTTAAACTTTAACTACTAGAGAATATATAACTTTTAGTTCTTAATCTCTTCTTTTATTTACTTTAAACTTTTTATTTTATTATGACCTAGCTAGTGAGCTTTAGTGGATTAAGCCTTAACTTTCATTTCCTTAAGTTTGATATTTTCTTAATTTCAATCTTTTCCTACTAGTCACATAAACCTTAATTTAGTTATCATGATTGAATCTTATAGTTTGGGAGTAGAATAGAACTAGTTTATATTTGGATTGATTATACTTAAAAATTATTTTGTCATATCATAATAAATGAATTGTAACTATTATTTTCAAAACCCCAAATCCTTTTAGCTGGATTCTGCACAATAGAGATCTTGAATTTATTATCAGATTTCAAAACATTTTTTGGATTTCTGAATTTATCTCATGTAGCTTAAAAGCATGAGAATGAGCATAAGCATGATACTTGAGTATCAGCAATAATGTATAAGTATCAGTGATGATTTATGAGTTACAAAATATTGCATATATTGATTGGGAAATTTCAGGATACATCGGCATCACAATAAATTGTATTCCTAATTGGATGTATGTATACATTGGATCGTACGACTCATAGTTGTTCAGTGATATTTGATCGCATATTAATACATACAATATTATGGCATATTCAGATGCATAATTTCAGTGGCATACATCATAGTTTTACATGCTATTACTTAGTTTCAGATCTATTACTATTTTTATTTACTTTTAGTATTCAGTTGCCAGTACAACCTTACTTTACTTTACTCCAATTTTATATAATTTTATATAGATTTATACTTTTAGTTACATTTATAATATTTCTGCAGTTTAGTTTACATTAAGTAAATGCTAAATGATTAATTAGAACTATTTAGATTAGTTTCGATATGTTTGACTTATTATCTAACACGTGGTATTTTTTGGATCCCGCAATTTGCTAGATCTTGAACAGTATATTGAACTAGATCAGGAGGACACCTAGGAGATTCAAGAGGAGCCCGTGGAGCACTAGTGGACTCTTCCATAGCATTTCTATTTTGCTTAGTTTATTCCAGTTAAATACTTGCTTTTATGTCTGTAATTCAGTAAACTGTTTGTAATAATTCTGGATGTATTTTCTTTTCTTTTTTGAGATGAATGTTTCATACAGCTTCTGTGATAAATATTTCTGGATATTTACTTTAGCTTCCGCACTCTGTTTATACAGTACTTATACTTAGTATTGTGATATGATCAATATACTGGAAATACTGATATCGTATACATATAATGGATTCCTCATGTATTTTACATCTAATGTATGTATTGGTCTAATACTTAGGATAAGGATACTACTCTTATCTTAAGTATTTGCTCTCAACCCTCCTTGAGGTTGAGTCAGCAGCCCTTCAGATAGGTTTGGTTTCAGCCATTCGGAGAGATAGGTTATTCCTCCCTGAGTGGCGTGCCGCTCCGCCGCTGAATCGATTACGATTACCCCTTTTTGTGCGCGATGATGGGGTGGGCGCTATAGTTGCAGTTATTGAATTTTCTTTAAATTCTTGCTTAGCTTTGAGCCTTATTCATTTGAATCATTCACATAAGATATTGTGTATGAATAAAACTTTCACATTAAAAACTATATGGGTTTACATTGTTGGTTAAGCTAAGGGCGGGCTAATTAGAAGTAATAAGGAGACCTCGCATTCTCAGAGGGTGAATATGAGTGTTATTTATTTTGACCTCGCTTTCCTTTACTTGTTAAACAGATGTGTTTAACTCCTCACTTCATTCTGTATTTGCTCGCAAAATGAATACTTTCATAAAATAACTTTAATCATTTAAAATATGAGATTTTTTATAATCTTATTGATTATTGAGAGTCATCATAGCTCTTAGTTATGTTATTTTCCATAATTCTAGACTATGTGAATCTTAGACTAATAGTCTAAGATCTTCCTTCAATTTCCATACTTTGCATTTTCCATATTTTAGTACTATACTTTACTTATTTACAATTCACTTAGATTGCAGTGATTATTGTTATAATTACGTTTAAATGTTTCACTGTCTCTTTTCTTTACTTAGCATAAGTTTATTGAACATGTATATGCTTTATTATATTTACTTTCATATGTACTTTAGTACTTTTCTAGCCTATTTAGGATATTTTATTCTTATTTTACTTGTAGGCTAGAATATAAATTTAAGTGATTATTCTTACTCACTTTACTTTTCCTTACTTTTGCTTACTTCCTTTTTCATACTTATATGCTTTCATTTTTGCACCCTTGCTTATGCAAATTTTTATAATTAGTGGTGATATCCAAAATAAGTAATAAAACATTTAGCCTACTCTTAAATTATACTTAGACTGTTTAGTCCAACCATATATTTTTCTTTATTAGCTTTACCCTATCACATTTAAATGCCAAAATATGATAAATCAAGTACACTTGGAGGCTAGTGGAGTTGGACCAAGTGCTTAAAGAAAAATAATTGCTTCCGCCAAATTCTATTAAAGTTCTTGCTTTTTATTCAAGTGAGAGAGAGATTTTTGCTTATTTACTTTCTTATTGTTTAATTTAGCCTTTAATAATTAAAGTTATTTGTTTTGTATTTATTATGAATGTATTGTAATTTAAATCTTTTAATTAAATGCTTGGGTTGGATGAATAGATACTTAAATAAAATTATAGTGCAAATCTATTTGGAATTTAGTTGTTAATTTCTTATTTTTAAATTTTGTAAATGATGTAGGATGTGTGTATCATAGGATAGAAAATTGTTTCATATGTTTGTCTCATATAAAATTATTAGAATTGGAAATAAGTAATCCCATATAATTGGTTGACTTAATATTAATTTTAGGCTGTTAATCTTTCTAATTAATCTTTCAAATAAATAGAAGACTTGTATATTGATGTTTATGTGTTCCTTTTTATCAAATACAATAGAAGTTGTGTCAAAATTTTTATTAAAATTAGAAATAAGCAATCCCATGTAACGGATTGACTTAATGTTATTTTTAAGTTGTTAAACTCCTTCTATTGTAGATTTGGTTAGGAAAAATCATAAGAATGAACTGATTTATCCATACATTTTTAGTTCATATTCATCATATGTACCTCATACATTTTCCCACTTCTTTTCATGTATTCTCCCATCTTAACTTAAGACCCTCTTCTAAATACTTGGCCAAACACAGTATCTAATGATTTGGGTTAGTTTTTTTCTAATTCAGTATTAGGTGTTGTGGTGACATATCAATGTTGAGATTAGTTATTACTCAATATTGGGACTATCACACTCTCACCCGTCTAACTCAATAGAGTGTACCATTTGTATGGGAACCTTTATGCAAAAATGCATTATAGAAGCTTAAGAAGTGTCTAATGATAGCTCCTATCTTAGTCTTACCCTTAGAAGGAAAGGATCACCAAATTTATAGTAATGCTTCACTAATGGGTTTGGGTTGTGTGCTTATGAAAGAAGAGCATGTTATTGTATTTGCTTATAAATAATTGAAGGTTCATGAAAAAAATTATCCAGTTCATGACTTAGAATTGGTTGTAATAATTTTTGCTCTTAAGATTTGGAGATAGTACTTATATGGAGTAAAGTGTGAAATCTTTACTGATCATCAGAGTCTAAAGTATATTTTCATGCAGAAAGAAATAAATTTAAGACAATGAAGATGGTTAGAACTAATTAAAAACTATGATTTACTAATCAATTACCATCCAGGAAAAAATTTTTTGTAGCCATTACTTTGAGCATAAAGGGAACGGCAAGCTTGCACTTGTTTACTTGTACTCCATCATTGCATAGAGAAATGGAGGAGTTACAACTAGAGGTTTTATTACCTTGAAATCTCATTTTGTATCAGATGAATTTGGAGTGCTCATTAAGTGATGAAAGCAAAGTAGCTCAAAGAAAAGATAAGGATTATTCCCTTTTAGTCTCTACTATAAAGAAAGGAAAATGATCATAATTGAATCTAGATTTAGAGGACTGCATTTAGTGTGAACCCAGAATTTGGGTACCTAATAAGTCGAATTTAAGATCAAAATTGTTAAAGGAGGCCCTTCATACCAAACACACCCTCCATCCAGGGAATAATAAAATGTATCAAGATATGAAGAATCACTTAGGGTGGCCAGGGATGAAGAAGGATATCGCCAAGTTTGTTTCAAAGTGTGAATCTTGAAACATTGTCAAGACTGAACATCAGAAGCCTAGATGAGTATTACAACATTATCTATTAGCTCAATTAAAATGGGAAGTTATTTCTATGGATTTTATTATTAGTTTTCCTTGTTCTCTATCAAGTAATGACGTGATTTGGGTCATTGAAGACAAGCTAACAAAATCTGCATACTTTTTACCCATTTGGCATATAAATCCTATGGACAAATTAGCTAAGCTTTATCTCAAGGTAATAGTCAGATTGCATGGCATCCCAAAGTTTATTATACTAGATCATGGCAGTCGCTTTACATCAAAGTTTTGACGAATGGTCCAACAAGACCTAGGTTCACAACTCTGTTTAAGTACTGCCTTTTATCCTCAAACGAATGGGCAGATCGAATGAGTGAATCAAACTTTGAAAGATCTTCTACATCTTTGTGTGTTAGAGTTTGGAGGTAGTTGGGATGAACACCTCCCATTAATTGAATTCGCTTGCAATAATAGTTTCCAAGTATGCATCAAAATGGCTCCATATGAGGCCTTATATGGAAGAGGCCGTTGTCTTGGAATGACATTAGTGAGGGCAAATTATTGGGCTCAGATTTTGTAATTCAAGCAACAGAGAATATCAGATTAATTCAACATCGAATGAAGGCAGCCCAAGATATACAGAAGCAATACTTTGATTCTAGTCATCATCATGTCGAGTTTGTAGAAGGAGACTTTGTGTATCTTAAAGTCAACTCATACAGGGGAGTTTCAAGATTTTGAGTCTCCAAGAAATTAAGTCCAAAGTATATTAGACCATTGAAATTTTGAAAAGAGTTGGGTTGGCTGCTTATAAGCTCAAATTGCATCCACATTTAAGTTTGATGCATGATGTCTTCCATATCTCATCCTTAAGAAAGTGCTTATCAGAACCTATAATAAAAATTAAAGTAGAAGAAATAAACATACAACTAAATCTTAGTTTTGTGATTAAATATGAAGAAATCCTACTTCAATGATTGAAATTCGCAATTTTTTGGGTCTAGCCAGTTACTACCGCAAGTTTATAAGAAATTTCTCCCAAATTATTGTCCCTCTCACCTGTCTAACTCAAGAGAATGTACCATTTGTATAGGAACCTTTACACAAAAATGCATTTCAGAATCTTAAGGAGTGTTTAATGACAACTCCAGCTTAGTCTTGCCCTCAGAAGGAATGGATCACCAAATTTACAGTAATGCTTTACTAATGGGTTTGGGTTGTGTGCTTATGTAAGAAGGGCATGTTATTACATTTGCTTACAGACAACTAAAGGTTCGTGAAAAAAAACTATCCAGTTTATGACTTAGAATTGGCTGCAATAGTTTTTGCTCTTAATATTTGGAGACACTACTTGTACGGAGTAAAGTGTGAAATATTTACTGACCATCAGAGTCTAAAGTATATCTTCATGCAGAAAGAAATAAATTTAATACAACAAAGATGGTTGGAACTAATTAAAACTATGATTTATCAATCAATTACCATCTGGGAAATAAAAATGTTATAGCTGATACTTTGGGAATAAAGGGAATGGCAAGCTTGCACTTGTTGACTTGTAGTCCATCATTGCATAGAGAAATGGAGGAGTTATAACTAGAGGTTTTATTGCCTTAAAATCTCATTCTGTATCAGATGAATTTGGAGTGCTCATTAAGTGATGAAATCAAAGCAGCTCAAAGAAAAGATAAGGACTATTCCCTTTTAGTCTCTACTATAAAGAAAGGGAAATGATCATAATTGAATCTAGATTTAGAGGGTTGTATTTAGTGTGAACCCAGAATTTGGGTACCTAATAAGTCTGAGTTAAGATCAAAATTATAAAAGGAGGCCCTTCATTCCAAATATACCCTCCATCCAGGGAATAATAAAATGTTCAAGATATGAAGAGTCACATTGGGTGGCCATGGATGAAGAAATATATCACCAAGTTTATGTCAAAGTGTGAATCTTGTAACATCGTTAAAACTGAACATCAGAAGCCTAGAGGATTATTACAACCATTATCTATTCCTCAATGGAAATGGAAAGTATTTCTATGGATTTTATTATTGGTTTTCCTTATTCTCGATCAGGTAATGTCGCGATAAGGGTCATTGAAGATAGACTAACAAAATCTGTACACTTTCTACACATTTGGCATATAGATCCTGTTGACAAATTAGCTAAGCTTTATCTCAAAGAAATAGTCATATTACTTGCCATCCCAAAGTTTATTCTGCCATATCATGACAGTCGCTTTACATCAAAGGTTTGGCCAATGGTCCAACAAGACCTAGGTTCACAACTCTGTTTAAATACTGCCTTTCATCCTCAAATGAATGGACAGATCAATCGAGTAAATTAAATTTTGAAAGATCTTCTTCATCTTTGTGTGTTGTAGTTTAGAGGCAGTTGGGATGAACACCTCCCATTAATTGAATTTGCTTACAACAACAATTTCCAAGCAAGTATTGGAAAGGCTCCATATGAGGCCTTATATGGGAGAAGATGATGTATCATCCCGCTGTCTTGGAATGACGTCAGTGAGGGCAAATTATTGGGCTCAGATCTTGTAATTTAAGCAACAGAGAATATCAAATTAATTTAGCATCGAATGAAGGCAGCCCAAGATATGCAGAATCAATACTTTGATTATAGTCATCATTGCATCGAGTTTGTAGTAGGAGACTTTGTGTATCTTAAAGTCAACCCATACAAGGGAGTTCCAAGATTTGGAGTCTCTAGGAAATTAATTCCAAAGTATATTGAACCATTGAAATTTTGAAAAGAGTTGGGTTAGTTGCTTATAAGCTCAAATTGCATCCACATTTAAGCTTGATGCATGATATCTTCCATATCTCATCCTTAAGAAAGTGCTTATTAGAACCTACAATAAAAATTGAAGTTGAAGAAATAAACATACAACTAAATCTTAATTTTATGATTGAATATGAAGAAATCCTATATCGAGTTGTAAGACAATTGTGTAGCAAATCAATTTTCTTGGTGAATGTGAAATGGAGGAATTGCCGAAGTGAAGAGGCAATTTGGGAAGAAGAGTCTAATATGAGCAAAAAATTAACTAAATTATTCACTTAAGAAATGTAAGTAATTAGAACATTAATTTCATTCTTATCAATAGTTGAATTAGTAAAATTTTAAATTTGATGTCGGGACGACATCCTCACAGTTGAGGAGAATATAAAATATCATGATTTTGAGTGAATAAAATTATTGTTTATTATTTTTATTGATTTGAGTAATCTATTAGTTATATTTATAAAATAAAATATCAAGTTGTTAAGAATAATTTTGGAGAATTTTGAAAATTTTTAAAGAAATTTTTCAACAAAAAATTATTTCTGGTTATTTTATGATAGATTTAAATTAAAATAATTATAAAAACTTTTTTGGATATCAAAATTTAAATATTTTTTAATTTTTGAATTATACACTATCAAACTATCTATCAACAAAAATTTCATAAATTTGGAGCTAAAATGGATGAGTTAAGATAAAAATACATTTGAAATAAAATATAAAATGAGGCCTTTACGATTTCAGCAAATATGATTTTGGCCAACTTCAAAATCAGATTCTGGAATAGCCACTTGGCCAAATTAAATAATTTTGGTATCTATGGATTTCTCTCAATGAGATCTATATTTTTAAATCTTAAATTTAAATTTTAAAGATATATTTTTTATTAATTTTGAGAAATAATATAATTTTGTTTTTAGGCAAATTCAATAATATTATGCCATAATATTTTGAGGTTTTGCATTTAAATCACATAATTAAAGGCATCAATTGATATTCTACAAAAATTATTTTCAATTAAGTCAAATTATGTTAAGCTATTCAAATTTTGCCATGATTAAACCTATACCATTGGATTTTTGCTAAAATTTTTATGGACTCCTAGACATTCTAATCATAATTAAAAACCTTAAATCATGCCTATATTTCTTTCTTACCTCCAATTGAAAATATTTGTCAAACTATTTTTATCTTTCTCTTCTTCTCCTCTCTAAATCCTAAGGACTTCATTTCTAAGCAAATCCCATGGTAAGGATAAGATCTTGGAAGCTCTAAATGTAATGACCCTAGATCATTATTAAGGCAAATATTAAATTCCCGATTCGCTAAATATCCCGCAATTATCAGTTTCCCGTTAAAACTCCCGCTGAAAATTCGATTTTTCAGTTTTAATACCTAAATTAGAAAGTTTTCAAAACTAGCAGTTACAAAATTAAATAAAATTCCCCATTAAAAGCAAATTAAGGCTGTTACGCCATTATCCCTAAATCTACGGGTATTTTTGAGGAGAGGCCGGTCGGTTCAAACGGGTGTGTGTTACGCACGCACACCCTATATAACCGAGCGTATGACATTCGAACCCTCACCGCTCACACCCTCCCTCTCTTCCATAGAAGCGTACCTAAGCCGACGGACTGCATCCCGAGCCGATCGTCTCACCTCCCCTGCGCTCGATTCTCCTTCCACTGCAGCGCCGAGAGACGGACAGTCGACCTCTGCTCGCGTGCGGTAGCCCTCACCCAGTCGACGCAGCATCGACCCGCTCAGCTCGACCTCTCCCAGCGCCAACCCGCTCAGCTCGACCTCTCCTAGCGCCGACTCCTTCTGCGTATCGCGTCGATCTTGCGCCAAATCCCGCGTCGACCCCTTCGCTTGATTCCTCAGCTAAGGTAAGAGCTCTTGTCGATTCTCTTAATATATATATATATATATATATTTATATATATGTATATACATATATATGTATATATATCTATATATGTATATATATATATGTAATAATAATAATAATAATAATAATAAATAGCTTTTATAGATAGACAAAGAAATTATATTGATACTCTTAACATTATAATGATGTGAACCTAATAATTATTAATAATTAGTTATACTTAAGCATTTAACCTAAGACTAGATTGTTTAATGATTAAAGTAATTTAATTACCTTTGGATAGGAATTTGAGTGCAATCAATCATGATGTAATCATAATTAAGTGGTAGATGGAAATTAATATCTAAATTTTTATAGTACTATAATTAGATCATACTAGCCAACATTAGGAAGACTTCTAATTAGTTCAAATCAATTATTTGATAAACTTTGGAGTAAGTTATAATTTTTATTTATTTTTAATATTGTCAACCTTCTATCATAACTTATACCTTAATGAACATTAAGCCTTTGAGTTCATACCAAATTAGATCATAAATAATAACTCAAGAGGTTTTAAAATCTTGCTTGAATGAAGCATGTTGTACTACCCTAACATAATAGATGGGTTCGATGTTGATAAAAGAGGGGTTAATAAAAATATTAACAATTTAATTAGACTCTTCTTTTCTCCAACTCTATAATCAATTCTTTCAAATAAGGTTGCCTAAGTCCTTTAAGTCTAATAGAGAATGATTTTAGTTTAAATTTAATAAATTAGAATTATGAACCTTCTCATCGTATAATCTACTCTTATAAGATGTAGGTTTAAGTAACCAACTAAAGACAAACTGGGGAATACAAATACTAGTTCTAAATCTTATAAATAGATAGTTTCATAATTTAATAAATAAATCTCAATTATAATTTTTGCAGACACATCGAAATTGTGAGTGAATCATCTTGAATAAGTCAAACACAAAAGTACACTGGATATTACTTTATATGCTTTTACTTTCATTTGCTGCTTATGCATCGTTTTGAGCTTATTGCTACTTAATATGTTATTCTTATTACGAATGATGTAAGAGAAATTGAATGATGTTTATGTGTCATGTGAATGTTGCAAGAAGGGTTCCGAAACGGAGCATGATTAGGTTTGGGACGGGGCTAGTCCTCGGGAGCTATAAGGGTGCCATCTAGAGCCTTTGAGGGAGGCACAGGTGAAGGTTGCTTAAATGCACATTGCCATCTGAGACCCTTAAGGGGGTCCAGGTGAAGGTTTATACTTAAATGCATATGAACCCAACCTCATGGTTCTGGCTTTGCCCAACAGAGCTGCTATTATTGCTTCATGATATCATAGACATAAACATAAACATGAATTTACGCTATTATTGCTTTTCCTTTTTGACACTTGGCATGTGAACAGAATATTTATTTTGCAGGTGACATGATCATCTTTTATTTGAAATATACTGTATTTCCCTGCAATTATTATCTCATTTTTCTTTGCCTTCTGTTATGCTTTAAGTATATATTTAATATCCTTTGTATTTAGAATGTGCATTAAGGCATTATATTTATAATGCCAGATCAGTTACAATTGGAGAAAGCTGAGATAGTTTAAAGACATGGCATGATAAATTAATAGAAAATAACTGCCCCCTTTAAGAGATATTTATTTTTGTAAAGTGAAAGCCATGTAATAAATTCTGGATATTGATTATTTTTAATTAAATGAATGTTGTTTCTTATATTTGAATGGCTTGAATAATTATTTAACTGCTATTTTATCTAACTGCCAATATGATCCTGCGGAAAGATGCATCCGATGTTAGTTTGGTTGTTACTAACCTAACATGGGTCATCACACTAAACCATAAAAATAAGAAGATCTATGCTACGCTATCTCATTATTTTCATGACAAGGAGAAGATCTTGGCTTCATCAAAATATCTTTGCTTTAAGGTATTCTCTTCTTTGATTTTTTCATTATTTCTCTTATTTATCAAATATTATATATATATATATATATATATATCGATCAAATAAATGATAATTGCAATATTAGTAGGTTATAGGCACACTCACAATGATATTTTAGATTGCTTAATTTATATATGTATATTCATAAAATTTCAAAAAAATATTCTTAACTTTATTCAAATATTTTATAATTATTTATCCTTATTTTGTACTATCATAATTCTTATTATATTTAAAATTAGTTGTTGTAATTTTGCACACATATTTTCATATGAATTTTTAACAAATCATTAGAAAACACTACACCTTAGTTTTGCTTTTAAGATGTTCAAAATCACCCTAAAGTTGAGAAAAAAATTCTATTTTATTTAAACATTTTTTTTCAAAATTTTTTATTTTATTGTAACCTTTGGAGAGTTGTAACATTTCAACCACTAAACTTCAAGTACTATAACTTTGCATGATTACTCTTTTATAAATTGTGAACAATATCACAGAAGATATTATTGGTCCATTTGAACTCTAGGATCACCATTTAAGCTTTGAAACTTCAGCAAATACTCATTTAAATCCAGAAAACATTTTTTGGTAGATTTTAAAATTTTCTTGCTATATTATTGTTGTCATAACTGTTAATCTAACTATTGAATTTAGTTAATTTTTAGCATGCTTACTCTCTGTTATATTAGGAACAACTTCATTGTTAAAATATAGAACTTAGTTTTTCTATATAGGTCTTCATTTTTAGATTCAAACTTTGGAAAATAATATGACTATATCTTACTTTCAAATTTTCAAAAACATTAAACATTTTTCCTAAAATTTGCACATTCATAACTCTTAAAATACTTTGAACTGGTAATTGAAATTTGGTATGTTTAATCTCCAAATCCATTAGGAACAACTTTCATTTAGACACCAGCAGCTAAAAATATTCTTTAGACATTCATTTAGGTATCCAAGGTTTACTATAAAACCTTAATCACATCAACTAACCAATTTTAAGGTTTTCATCTAAACTTTATAATGTTGACCCAAAACCTTTATATTATTATTTCTTAGATTTTTAAATTGTATATTAATGCATAAGAACTAATTTTTAACAAATTCATATAAGAAAAGTTATATGAAGTAAACAAACAGATTAACTATGTAGAGATATTCTAATTAAATTATTTTTAGTATTATTTGAGCTTACTTCCTTTTCAATGTATACAATATTTGCATGCACCTTATTGTTAAGATAAGTTAAATTGTATTCTTACTTTTCATAAACGGTTGTGGTTAATATATGTAGTGAGAGTCTTTGGAGGTAGAATAAAATTGAACCTATATATGTAGGGTTTGCTAGCAACCCATGAGAAAGTATGGAGGCATCTAGTCCACTAGGAAGGGGAAGAATATCCAGAGAAAAGAGTCACCAAAATCATATTTATATAAATAATTATCGATGGAAAATTTTATGTCTTCCTAGAATAATTTTGATGCTAATATTTAGGTTTCCCAATGAAGCTTGGTGGTCTTAGGCCCAAAATGATATATTTACGTCACATAGTAATTTATGCTAAGTTGTTCTCATTCATGCCCATTTAATTTATGCTAAGTTATCTCCATTCATGTCAATTTATATTTATGGTAAATTACTTCCTTATATGCCAATTTATATTTTGCTTTGAAATTATTTGAGCCACCTGAGCATTTCCAGTTGAAATTAGTTTAATCTTCAAATTGTAATGATGATGTTTCCTTCATACTTTATTATATTGAATTTGTAACCTATATAAAATACTAGAAATTCATACTTTTAGATACTCTAAGTACTCCTACCTGATTGGTAATGTTAATAATTAATACAAGTTGTGCGAATTATAAGCGAAAGCTCACTTGATTTTAAGAGCTAGAAAGAATCCTATTATCAAGAGTGATATTGAGACTTGTTATTAGAATTTTATAACGTTTTATATTTATCTAAGTTAAGATAATTTGTATAACTTTAATTTAAATTTTCTGGCTCTATGATGTATGCATATTATTTTATTTAGTTGTGATGAATGATTATTCTTGAATTATTACTTGTAATCTCCCAATCACGATCTTCAGGTTGTTACAATGACTATGTGGATTTCAACTTTGTGAAGCACAATTCTCATGAAAGGGGAGAATTTGATGCAGCACGAATACCTACACTAGAGTATTTGATGACACAAGCATACATAATGGCTTAAATAAGGATTTTATGTCATGACAAAATATTTTGTGTACTTAATTTATTTAGGTATTTTATGTATTTTATTTGGTTATTTGCATATTTATTTTTATGTCATTTTTTATGCTTGTGTCAAAAATGTAAAATATCACTCGAAGAAGTGTAATGAGACATCATTACAATTAGTAGCGTTGCTAGGTTGGAAATAGGTTATGGCTGCTATATATAATTTTTGTAAACATAACACAAAATTTAGCCTGAGAGTTTTTTTGGTGTGGATAACCAAAGGAAATTCTCTTTGGTGTGCATAATTGAATGTCTTAAATGTGTGCAAAGTCGTCAAGAACCTAATGTGTGGATAATCGTGGGGCTCTTTTATATTTCTTTTATTATTTTTTATTTGGTATTATAGTTCATTATATTAGCCTTCATCTCCACCTAGTTTTACCCAAATTTGCTTCTGTTTCAGCCTTCAAACATTCCTTCAACCAAAATTACGCAAAATTCGACGTCATCTCACTTTGCTGTCCATAACTCTCCCAAGCAGCCATTAAATCATATCAAACAACATCTTACATATTTTTAACATCTACCATAATATTGTTTTAAGGTTTTGTGTCAATCTAGTATCATTTGATCTACCAAAAACTCTCACAAAATCTCCAAAATCATATATACTCTCCAACTATTGTAATCCCCATCACTTACCCTTGGGAACCCTTGTAACCCACATACATCCTATGTTTTAACTAAAGTTAAAAATGGATTCCAAAATGAAACTTTCTAGAAAGAATTATTCTTGAGAGTTTTAGGGCTTGGCTTAGTCATAAAGTAGGCCTTGGGTGTAATGAACCACCATATGTTGTAGCTTATTTTGCTTTTGGATATCATGATCTTACCTATCCCTTATTGGTGCAAAACTTGGGCTTATATCCTATTTGGGAGTCCCACTAGTATTAGAATGTAACTATATAACATCTTGATAACTTATAACAGGGTGGTTTTGAGTACAAAACCTAAAGTGATCGGAAGATATGGGATTAAGATGCTAAAATACCAAATTTAGAGTTGTAGCCTAACTAACCTTATAAAAATTTCTTTTACAGTCAAGAAATCTTAAATTATAAAATTGAAGTTAATTTTAAATTTATACCTAAGTGTATCCTAAATGTCACTAATTTGGAAAATTTATTCATAAATAGGGGTGACAATTTTACCCGAAACTAAAACTCGTTCGAAAATCGCTCGAATTTTGAGTCGAATCGAACTCAACTCGAAATTTTCGAGTCGTTAATCGAGTTGAATATTTGGACTCGAACCCAATTCGAGTCGAGTTCGAGTTAGTATTGACTCGACTCGAATTGGGTTCGAGTCAACTCGAAATATACTTCCGGTGAATGCATAAGTATATAAAGACACATATACTTATTGAATTATACCACAACGCAGTCAGGTGCAACGCTCGCTCGACACCCGACTGGCTGCGGTTCGAATCCCAGAAATGCTGAAATTTTTTTTCCTGCGAATCGGCGAACTTCAAAGCGGACTTAAAAGCTTAGCGGACTTAAAAGCTTAGCGGACTTCAACGCTCGCTCGATACTTTTAATCCTTATCTTCGCACAGATCGCACAGAGGGTTATTCTTAGGGTTGGCTTCTCTTTTTCGCTCTCTCGACTCTCGACTCTCTGCTCGCTTCTCGGCTCTCGGCTCTCGTCTTCTGCTGGCTGTCGGATCCTTCTGTCCCGAGTTCAGAGTCTGATCTTAGTAGCTGTATGTTCTTTGCTTTTTCACGTCGTCTTCTGGAAATAAAAAATCTGTGGACGTTTTGTAAGTCGTTTAAATTTTCTTAGATTTTTAATCTTGCAGTAAGTTGTTTGCAAATTTTAGAATTCAAGTTGCAAGAGCAAGTTGATGTTTTTAGATTTAGAATTTTTAATTTTTTTAGGTTTACACCTTAGGTTTTAATATTTTGCATGTTTTATGGTTTAATCTGCAAGTGCAAGTTGATGTTGTCATTCAGCTATTTGCATGTTTTATGATTCAAAGTTCAAATTATAAGTGCAAGCTGGTGCTGTGACTTTTACAATTACAGTTATAAATTTACAGTCTTGTAGTTTATGTTTTTTTCAAGGTTTTCAATCTTGTAGTAAGTTATTTGCATGTTTTATGGTTCAAGCTGTAAGTACAAACTGGTGCTGTGATTCTATTTACATTATGTACTTCTATTTAATTTTAGGGATTTTAGAAATGCAGTAAATCAAAGCAGCAACAGCCCAGGTAGCAGCATGTTTTAGGGTTCAATCTGCATGTGTAAGCTAATACTTGGATCTGTTTGTATTCTGTACTTCTATTTAATTTTAGAGTTTTTAGACATGCTGATATAGTCATATGCAATATTTTATGAGTTTATAATTCTATTTTTAAGGGTTAAGCTATGAGTTGGAATTGTGATTTTATAATTACGGTTATAGATTTACAGTCTAGCAGTTTATTTTTTTTTAAGGTTTTTAATCTTGCAGTAAGTTATTTGTATATTTTATAGTTCAATGCTTCAAGCTGTAAGCGTAAGCTGGTGCTGTGATTCTATTTATATTTTGTACTTCTATTTAATTTTAGATTTTTTACTTTTTAGACATGCAATATTTTATAATCATGTAATATTATAAGTGTAACTCTATTTTTTAGGATAAGCTGTGAGATAGAATTGTGTTACAATCTTGCACACTTATAGTATAACAATTTATTTAATATTTTATCATACTATTTTTGTAGTATTTTAGAATTTTTAGTTGCACTCTCATAGTAAGTTGCTTGCATATTTTTGGGTTTAAGGTTTTAAGCTACAAGTGCTATGAGTTGGAATTATGTTTTTACAGTTACAGACTTACAGTCTTATAGATTTATAGTTTGACAATTTGTTTAATATTTTATCACATTTTATTAATAGTTTTTCAAGAGTTTCAGTCATGCAGTAAATTGTTTGCATATTTTTTGGTTCAAATAGCAAGTGTAAGCTGATGATGTTATTCTGTTTATAATTCTGTAATCTATATTTTTTTTGATATTTTAGCTAAATGGAAGATACAACTACAAGTAATTCATTTGAGATAGAAATTGATAAATCAAGTGGAGAACAAAATATTGCATTTGAGTCAAAAAGTGGGGAAGCAAGTACAGATCCTATAGCTAGTATATCCCAAATGGGTGAAATAAGCCAGACTGTTTTAAATGTTAAGATATTAAAAAAAAAAGTGCTATTTGGGATCATTTTGAAATGATAAAGTCTAAAGATAATAAGGGTAATGCAGTTGATAAACTATCATGTATGCATTATCGTAAGATTTATATGTACCAGAAATCTGGATCTACCTCAAATTACTTTAGGCATATCAAACTTTGTCCAGTATTGAGTTAAGCAAATAAAAAACAGAAAATTTTTAACCCAGAAATTTTGGAAAAGGGAAAGTCAGTAAATATTGAAATAAGTAATTTTTGTGTTATATCTGTATTTAATAATAACAAAGTAAGAAATATATTGGTAAAGATGATTATTACAGCTGAGTTACCTTTTAATTTTATAGAGCAGACATATTTCAATTTGTTTGCACGTATTTTGAATACTAACTATACGAAAACTTCAAAAAAAATTATACATGCAGAATGCTTAAAAGTTAATGAAACTGAAAAAGGATAAGATGAAGAAATTGCTAAAGTCTGTGAATCATATTTCATTAATAGTTGATTGTTGAACTTCAAATCAATCAATAGGGTATATGGGTTTAACAGCACACTACATTGATTCAGATTGGGTGTTGCAACATTCCATTATAAATTTTATTGATCTTGAACCTCCGCATACAGCACATGTCATTGCTGATGCCATTAGTGAGTGCATAATGCAATGGGGCATCCACAAAAAAATTATGACAATGCCCGTGCCAACAATAATGCAGCAAAGATTTTGTCAAAAATTTTTGAGAATACTAACAGACTTTTTTTTAAAGGAAAAATAATTTATATTCGTTGCTGTGCACATATTTTAAATTTGATTGTTCAAGATGAACTTAAAAACTGTAATTATGTCATTGAAGTTGTTAGAGAGGCTATTGTTTATATTAAAAAATTTTCAAGCCGCTTAAAAATATTTGGTGAGATTGCAAGATTAGTTGGTGTTTCAACTCGTAAAGGACTTTCAGGTGATGTAAAAATAAGATGGAACTCCACATTCTATATGCTAGAATGTGTCTTTCATTATAAATCTGTGTTGCATGAATTTTTTAGAAAAGATAAGGGATTAGTTTAGGGTTTGACTGATGATGATTGAGATAGATTTGATAGAATTAAATGTATTCTTAATATTTTTGAGAATGCTTCAAAGATATTTTCAAGTTCAACATACCCAACTGCTAATCTCTTCCTTCCTGAAATGATTCAGACTAAATGTATTCTTGAGAGAGGGGCAAATGAAAATGATAATTTTTTTAGTTTAATGTGCATTTTAATGAAAGAAAAATTTGATAAGTACTGGGCTGATACTGTGGCGGCCCTGCCCCGCCGTGATCCTGTTAACCCTTAGGTTAACATAATTACGGTGGAGGGGTCACCAAATGACAAGATCCCCACTTAAGATTGGATTAGTCTCACATCCTAATCCAATTTAAATAAGGACTTTGCCATTCAATCCAGAACTACTATCACTAAATGATCATACATGAACTCAGAGTGCGGAAGCATAAAACATAACATCCATCCAATACAATATAAATACAACAATACAGAATAAGTAAAGTACTGAAAAAGAAAAATAATCCTGTATTATTACAACATTTAATGAGATTAAAAGAACTGAAAGAAAACTCTCATCCTCACTGAAAATAGAAGCCTAAGCTACAGATCTTCAGAAATGGGCTCCTCCTCCAATGGCAAACTCTCCACTGGATCTGCTAAACCAACAAACTCAGAACCTACCATTATCAGTTTCATAATGGTAGGGCCCCAGCCAACAAAAGAAAAACTGGTTAGACAATGAGTCTAAGTACATTTTAGGGCAGCAATTTTATTAAATTAAGAAAATATCACCATATAAATAGAACTAAGCATAATAGGTGCAGGAAAGCGTATCAAAAGAACAGTAATAAGTTATAAACCATAGTTTATAACTAAACAAAAAGGAAGTAAAATATACCTCCTCCAAGCAACTGCAACAAGGACAGATAAGTAAAAGTAAAAGAAAAATAAGAAAAGTATAACCTAAACATGCTCATGATCAAACAGATTATGCTAAGTAAAGTACAAAAGTATAAAGCTGAAACACTATCATCCTAAGTAAACATGTGAAAACAGTAAGTAAAACTAGCATCCTATATATATATAAAAACACGTGCAGAAAAGCTGTAAGTAAAACAGTGCTGAAATGCAGAATATGCTAGTAAAATAGTAACTGCAAACTGAAACTATAGTAACTGTACAAGTCATCTGAACTGAGTACGAACACAGCAATTCTTAGCCTGATGAGCTAAGAAACTCTGAACTGAACGTCACTGAAACTCTTAGCCTGATGAGCTAAGATAGAACTGAATGTAAGTGTACTCGAATTAGTATATCCATATTAGAATCCTGACTCTGTAGTCAGTAGGGCAAGAATCTATCCATCCTATCACTCGGACTAGGCATGGCCAATAGACTGTCGGACATTAAACCCTCGAAAGGTTGCCGACCCCGAACGGGTTGATCGAAGAGGTATACTAATCAAGCTACACCTTACAAACCACTTGTGAAACGAACACAATGCTTTTTATGAATCTTCAAAATTGACATAAGATATTCATCAAATATCTTAAGTACATAATATATGTTCAAGGTATAAGGCTCAAAATCAAGGAATGCGAAGCATCAAAATCAAAGTGCAAGAAAACTCTATCTAAAACACAGGTGATATCCTTTGTTGTCTACTTTATTCGTTCTATCTACTCTAAGTTACATAAGTTTCAGAATCAACAACTCTTACACATTCTGTAACTTAGAATCACGAATCCTACTTGTTGAAGATAATTAGGACTGGCCAAGTCCTAATTATAACTTAATCAAAAGACAACTATTTAGTTAAAATGAATAAATTAGCGACCTAATTTTGTAATTTAATTCATCCCAACCTCATCTTGATTAGCCAAATCAAGATGAAAAGATTAAGAATTAGACTCCAGATGATGGGGTCTAATCACTTAATCTAAAGGTATAACTAAGGGTCTAAGGTTTAGAACCCAAACTCACAGATTAGGTTAAGGCAAATCCTAATGATAAATCAAATTCATTAGGATAGATCTCTATTCTTAGTTCTAAAGTTTAAAGATTAAATAATCATTTAATAAACTAAGAAAAATCTAGAAACTAGAAAACTCAAGGTTTCATCTAATTGAGTAACCCAATTTACTCAATAGATGAATTCTAACTTAATATCTATTCCTAATCTTAAGAATTAAGGCTCTTAATTATTAAGAGTATCTCTCAAGACACACATCCTAACTAATGTTATAAGACCTAAGGATGGGTCTAAGAATGATTAAGGAAAGAGAACTTTTCTTAAGACTTAGGAATTTTCTAAATGAGCAAAATCTGAGATTTTAATTAAAACCTAATTTAGAATTAAATTTGAATAATTTTAGTTCTAAATCATTCCATTTACTGATTTTAATGTTTAGAAAATGAATTTAGAGCTTTTAAAGGCTAAACCCTAAATTTAGGCAAAATGACCATTTTGCCCCTCCTCAAGGGTTCAAAAGATCAAATTTCGATCTAGGGCTTAAATTCTAAAATTTTCTTTTGGAAAGTGCTTCTTATTGTCTAATATAAGATTAGACGACAACTAAGTTAATTTTGGGTGATTATTAAGCCATATGAGATCAAATTAGTGAATTTGACTCATAAGGGCAAATTTAGAAATTTGGCTAAGTGAAAGCTAAATTTTCTTTTAGATTATTGTTCTTTACTGCCTAAGCTCTCCATAGAACCTAAATTTGCTAAATTTTGATAAGTATTGGCCAAGTTATGGCCAATACTAGATCTAGGGTTTTTAGGAGATTAAGGAATGCTTAATTAAGAGTCAAAATCCTAACTTTGCCAATTAGTGTCCAAATTAAGCAAAATCAGTGGCTATGGTTTACAAATAGCTCACTGATTATAATGACATGTGGTAGGCTCAATTTGGACTTAATTTGACTAAGTTAAGACCTAATTAGGGTTTAGGGTGATTAGTGAGTGATTAACAAAATTAATCACTCAAATACTAATCCAACATTATGGATTGATTCTAAATGGATCTAGAAGTCCTCTAAAGTTTAAAACTCTCAATTTGAGTTACTAGATTTGTTATTATTCACTAATCAAGATTTAGAGCAATTAAGGGTGATTAGCAAATCTAACCGTTGGATCTAAAATATTTTTACATATTATTGAAAATTGAGTTCTTCTGATCTAAATGGACCTATGGATCATCAAATTTGGAGCTCAATTGACCAAGTTATGGTCAATTGAAGTTCTAGGGTTAATTAACCTAATTAGGGTTTAGTCCTAAATATGATTAGGTTCAAACTAAACCAAATAGCAAAATAAACACTATCAAATTAATCCTTAGGGTTTTCTGATTACTTTAAGACCCATATTGGGTATATTTGGATTATTGGGTACAAATTTATGAGCTAAATAAGGTTTATGGAATTTAATTTAAATTAAATTAAACATAAATAATCACTTTGCAAAATATTGATCTTACAGCAAAAATTTTGGCATCAATAAATTCCTCATATTTTTCTGATTAATTTAATATATTTATTTGTATAATTTGGATAAATATTTTAGGAGTTATTTAGGGTTAAAGCTTGGGATTAAGTATAATTAATTAAGCCAATTAATCCTTCTGATATTTAATATTTAACATTATAAATTATAAATTAGTAATTAATTATGATTTAATATTTAATAAATTTTGATATATAAAATTTCATATTTTAAACATATCTGAAATGATGTAATCATAAATTATTATATATATATATATATATATATACATATATTTACATCAGCTTTTATATAATTATAAATATAAATTATAATATTAATTATACAGGAATAGACGGCTCGGCAGAAGGCAGGTGGGTCCCTCGTACACGTGGCGAATGCCTATTCGACGGTGTGAGGTCTGCGGGCCCCATCTGCGACGGTCGAATGACTGCGGGGCCCGCAGTCAGTGAGCCGCGCGAGTTTACGCGCTCGGTGGGCCCCACAGCCCACGCGGCTTGCCTGGATGCGCGACAGCGCAAAACTGAGGGTCCCACATTTACGCACGTAAGCAAGTACTGGGCGGGCCGGGTCCGGGCTGATTCGGCCCAAATCGCGAACCTTCTTCCTTCTCGCCTCGCCTCTGCGAATCAGGAGAAATTAGGGCTGCGAAGCTGGAGGCCTTCCTGACAACTTAAGAGCTCGACCCGCACGGAATTAGGTAGAGGATGATCATGGATTTGAAATGAAATATAGATAATTGATCGAAGTGATTTGAGTTTGTCGCAATATCAAACCCTAATTAGCTCACACAAACTTAACGGTTTGTACTGTGGCCATTTGTTCGATTTAAGACGATCGAACTTATTTGAGTTCAATCGGGACCGATACATCGACAATCAAGGCTATGAAATAAGAAATCGAAATGTAACTTTCAATAATTGTTAAAGATCAAAGATTTAAGTGTGTACCTCAAATGAACGGCGGCTGTGGCTTAGAGTTCGATTGCAAAAGTCCCGAGTTTCTTTAAGATTTAGAGGTTAACACAGAGCAAAATGGAGGCTCTAGAGGTATTATACCATTCTTATCGTGGTTGCAAACGGTGGCTTGATGCTCTGGAGGAGGCGAAGGCGCCGCGCGTCGACTCCTTCGACACGCGGAAACCATGCGGGGACGACGATGCAGCTGCCGTCTGATCAAACGATCAGACGGCCACGATTCGATTGACCAACTGACGGGCGAAGCTGACGGTGTGAAGAATAAGGAACGGCGCTTTAATTAAATAACGGAACCCGTTAATCCTTATTAATTAATTAATTATTTATATTAAATTATACAGATTTAATTAATTAATTTTAACTTATTAAATGCATCCCAAACATTTCCAATAAATCACCCTTAGCTAATTGAAGGGTGAGGAATGCAACGGCGCACTCGGATTTTTGTTTCGACGAGTATTTATTTATTTGATTATTTAGGGTATTTAAATAATATTAAAATATTTGACGAAAAATCAACGACTTCCAATTGCCTCCAAAATTTCACCCTTAGCTAATTTGGGTGTTCTGAACGCAATGGCGAAGTCAGATTTTCAATCTGAGGTCTAGATAAAAAGTCAAATTTCCAGGTTTTGGGATTTTCCAGAATTCCTGTTTTAACTTTGTTGACTTCTTGGTTTGACCTAGTTTTCAGAGATTTGCTTCAAATCACTTAATTAGTGACTTAGAACCTTAATTAAGACTTAGATTAGTCTTAATTGAGCAAAGTAACAACCTGAGTTGTTACAGATACTAACTTGCTAATGTGCATTGCCATTGTGCTTGATCCAAGGAGAAAAATGACATTTATTTAAATTTGCATTTAAATCAATATATTATGGCTTAGCCCTTGATGAGAAAATTGAGTGGGTTTTATAAAATTGCATGACCTGTTCAACTTTTATTATGTAGACACATCTAGAACAGTTTTTGATTCCTCAAATAATTTGCTAATACTTTAAGGCAACTCTAGTTTAAGCATTCTGAACTAGGAAATTTAGTTTTAAGAGATTTTAATTTTTTTTTGGAATCTGCTTGTGCTAGCCAGCCAATTAAACCAGAGATTAAGCTTTATTTGGATGAGGATTGCATTAAGTTGCCTCAAGAATAAAGATCTTCATTTGATATTCTAAAATGGTGGAAAATAATTTCTTTAAAATGACCTACATTAGCAAAGATGGCTAAAGATATTCTTACTATTCTTGTTACAATTGTTGCTTCCGAATCTACATTTAGCGCAGGTGGTCGTATACTTGATGATTATAGAAGTTCATTATCACCAAGTATGATTAATGCTCTTATTTGTACGGCAAATTGGCTTACTGGGTCTCAATCCAATCTTACACACTTGGATGAAGATGTAAAATTTTGAGTTTGATTTATTCTAAATTCTAATTTACAAGAGAGATAAGAGTATTGTTCATGTTTAATTAATTTATTTTGTTTTTTTTTTGTACAGGAAGAACAACTAACATGTGATATACCAGATGATGTGGTGTAGGATCTACTTAATTGAACAAAGTAATTCAAGTGATTATTTAATTATGAGTACCTTTGAGTATGATGTACTTAATTATTTTTGCAAAACCTTTAAAGGCATATATGATATAATTTTTTATGTGCTCCATTGCTCCTAATTATTTTTACAAAATTGTAAGGTTTTTTTAATTTGTATATTTAATCATCAAGTTATAATATTATCAGTTTAGTTGAAATTTTCATTGCTGAATACTAACTCTTTTTATTTGAATTTTTATTTAAGCAAGTTTTTAATTTGTATATTTAATCATCAAGTTATAATATTATCTATTTAGTTCAAATCCTCATTACTGAATACTAACTCTTTTTATTTGGATTTTTATTTAAGCAAGTTTCTGGTGGAAAATAGACTATGATGATAAATAATCATTTCATATTAAATATAATGTGATATTTAGACCCTTTCATAGAAACTTGTGATTGCTTCAAATTTAAATTTTTTTTATTAAACTGCTGCAGTGCTGCTTATTGGGCTGGAGTTGTCTTTATTGCTGCTGCCTGTGTTGTTGCTGTTTTGATTTACAGTTTGTCTAAAAACTCTAAAATTCATAGATTGTTTTTTATTATTGTGCATTTCTTTTATTGCTATATTGCTATGGTTATTATAGCTTTGGCTGCTACTTCTTGGGCTGCTGCTGCTTTGGCTACTGCTGCTTGGGTTGATGCTGCATAGGCTGCTGCTGCCAGTTGCTTGGCCTAGTGTTGCCTCTGCTGCTACTGCCTGGGTTATGCTGCCATCTGCCTCTACTGTTGTTGCTTTAGTTTACTGCATTTCTAATATCTCTAAAATTAAATAGAAGTACAGAATATAGATAGAATCACAACACCAGCTTGCACTTACAGCTTGAACCATAAAACATGCAATAACTTATTGCAAGATTGAAAACCTTGAAAAAATATAAACTGTTAGACTGTAAATCTATAACTATAATTGTAAAATCACAATTATAACTCATAGCTTAACTTTTAAAAATAGAATTATAGGCTCATAAAATATTGCATGTGACTATGTGAGCATGTCTAAAAACTTTAAAATTAAATAGAATTACAGATTACAAACAAATCAACAGTATCAGCTTACACATGCAGGTTAAATCTTAAAACATACTGTTACCTAGGCTATTGTTGCTTCTTGGGCTGCTGCTGCTGCTGCTGCCGTGGGTTGTTGCTGCCAGTTGCTTGGGCTGGAGTTGTCTCTGCTGCTGTTGCCGGTGTTGCTGCTGCTTTGATTTATAGTTTGTCTAAAAACTCTAAAATTTATAGATTGTTTTTTACTATTGTGCATTTCTTTTATTGCTATATTACTATGGTTATTATAGCTTTGGTTGATGTTGCTTTGGCTGCTACTTCTTGGGCTGTTGCTGCTTTGGCTACTGCTGTTTGGGTTGATGCTGCATAGGCTGTTGCTGCCAGTTGCCTGGCCTGGTGTTGCCTCTACTGCTGCTGCCTCTGCTGCTGCTGCTTAGGTTGATACTGCCAGTTGCCTCTGCTGTTGCTATTTTAGTTTACTGTATTTCTAATATCTCTAAAATTAAATAGAAGTACAGAATGTAAATAAAATCACAGCACCAGCTTGCACTTACAACTTGAACCATAAAACATGCAAATAACTTGCTACAAGATTGAAAATCTTGGAAAAATATAAACCGCTAGACTATAAATCTATAACTGTAATTGTAAAATCATAGATTGTTTTTTACTAGTGTGCATTTCTTTTACTGCTATATTGCTATGGTTATTATAGTTTTATTGTTGTAGTAATGTTGGTTTGGCTGCTGCTACTTTGGTTGCTGCTGTTTGGGTTGATACTGTCTAGGCTGCTGCTGCCAGTTGTATGGGCTGGTGTTGCCTCTGCTGCTACTGCCTGGGTTACTGCTGCTGATTTGGTTTACTGCATGTCTAAAGATCCTAAAATTAAACAGATGTATATAATATAAACAAAATTACAGCATCAGCTTGCACTTGCAACTTAAATCCTAAAATATGCAAACAACTTACTACAAGATTTAAAATATTGAAAAAACATAAAATTGTTACTCATTTTTGTTGCTGCTTGGGTTACCTTGCCTCTAATACATTCATAAAAAGCTTAGACAGAATAAAAGAATCGACATACTTTAAAAAGACTCATAAGTCACAAGTTATAACTCATTGCATGTCTAAGAACTCTAAAATGTATAAAGTATACTATATTATTCTGCATTGCTATTATAATTTTATTGATTTGTTGCTATAATGCTGCAGTATTTGGTAAGTTCTAAATTATAATAGATTTTGTATTTTATAAAATATTTAAACTTTTTTTTTATTTATTTAATTTGAATTTGAGCAATTATTTGAGATGACTAGATTGTGTTTATAATAAATGATTATTATTGATTATTGACTCCTAGTGCTATGTTAAGCCTCTTAGGCTAGCTTTAAGAAATGATGTTAATCTGAGTCCTTAAAAAAGAACAACAAAATCATAGTTAGAGTTAATCAATGACTCAATCAGATGATTCAGATCTTTTGGTGCTAATTCAGATAAGTATTATTTGTAATTTTATTATATTATCTTTAAGAAATGATGTAACATTGTATTTTTCACTTAAATTATATTTTGTACAGATTTTACAGGTTGGTTGGCTATTTGGCTTGCAATTTGATACTTTAGATTAGTCTATTAGATGCAGTTGTTACAATTTTGGCAGGCTTGAGTTGTTGCTGCTTGGATTATTGTTGGTTACTTGCTTCTTGTTTATATTAAATTAATGTATAATTTTATTACATTTTGTTTGTGATTTGTGGCAATTGACAAATATTTGTGAATTGTGGTAAATGTGTATCAGTGTATCTGTGTATGGAACTATGAATTAATATTTTAGCAATTTGCCCCAATTTAATTTGCTGAATTTTGATAGTTTGTATTGTTTACAATATTTTTTTATTTCTAAAACTCATAAATGTTTTAAGAAATAATATTTTAATTTTTTCGAGTTGAGTCGAACTGAGTTCGAGTCAACTTAAACTTGAAAATTTTGAATCAAATTGGTATTTCGAGTTGACTCGAATCAAATTTCGAGTTAGCTCGAACTCGAATTTGACTCGACTCGAACTCGATTCGAGTTCGAGTCGAGTTCGAGTCGACGTTAACTCGAAATTTTCGAGTTCGAGTTAAGCCTAACTCGCTCGAACTCGAATCGAAGCCAACCCTATTCATAATATATAAAATCTAGATCATGATCCGATGGATTAGACCATTAAAAATGTAAAATCGTATAAATTATTGACAAAATGATAAACATTATTATTTTTATTGATATATAGGTATATATATTTGAAACATTTTAATTAATTATATTTAAATATAAAAAATAAAAACAAATAATCAATGTCATTTTAAAGTAAGAAAAAGATAATTTTGTAAAATAAGAATTTTAAATTATTTTAAATTCAAGATAAAAATTAGAGAGGGTGTTTAAGCTCTTTGAACACTTTTGGCATGTTACCAAGTATGTGAAATTTTAGTATTTTAATTTTATTATATATTTATAGTTTTATATGAGCATATTATCACTTGTCATTCATGTACTTGCATGGTATATATAATGTTATCTTCTTTGCATGAAAATGTTATCATAAAGTATCGGTGACCAATTTTAGTTATGTATACATAATAAAGTTTATGTTTTGAAGTTAAATTACCAAATTGTGCAAGTAGTGTTGTTAGTGCACACGATAAAATAATGAGAGATCTTGCTTCTTTATTAAGAGGGGAAAGACTTATTTGTGTTTTAATTTTATAGTTAGTTTACTTTTATATACTTATAAAATATTATTCTTACACTCCAACATGTTTCTTGGATATACTACTATGCCATTTTCATATTTTATGCAATATTATATGATATCATAATTTTTACGTACTCCTGTATGATTGATAACATATTGATATAAGGTGTTGAAATTACTAAGGAGTCGGTATAGCCTCAACACTGGTAGGATTTCATTTGATAAGCTTAGACTGTCCAAACTAATATGTAGATTACGCATTTCATTTTGTACAAACAAACAATATTATTTATTAATTATATTTTGGATTGCATATCATTGAATTGCATTTATTTTGGATATTTTCTTTACTGGTTAACCTTGATGATATTTCATAAAGCTTTACTTTGATGATTATAATTTGATTTTATATTTTTTTATATTTTATGGTTTGAGATTTCAAATTTTCATGATTATTATTTGGTTTTTATTATCTTTCATATATGAGATGTTACATTATCCCATTCTTTTTTTTTATATTATTTTATCTTTTCATATGTAGCTTTTCATAATACTATATCATTGCAAGATCTAACAAAACGAGTTAAAATAAATTTTTTTCTTTCTTTTTTCTTGTAGCTATCTATTTCAATTTTGGAGTGAATCTTGTGAACTTTTTTTTTTCTTAAGTTTTCTGTTTCATATACTTTATAATTTTAACTGTTTGTAAAGAAGTACTTAACTGCTCTGCATTCAAATTCTACTTAAGAAAAATAGCATGAAGCCGGTGCAAGTGGAGAATATCAGTAGAAAGATGCCAAAGAAAAAGTGAGAAGTAGAGTGTCATGTATATATGCCTACTTATATATGCCTATTGAATTTACATGTCAATTTTTTTTTTCTTGTTTAGAAGAATGAAAACCGCTCACAGCCTGAAACAATGAAAATAAAACAAAAAAAGGGAGGAAATGTCAAATTCAGAGTAGAGTGTTCGCCCTCTTCCACATTACAGTAAGAATGAATTACAAAGACTAGAAGGCAGAGCAGAGCACAAGGAGATCAAAAATGCCAAAGCATCGCAGAATACCATTTGGCCAAACTCTCTTCCTAGATCAGCCAGAACAGAGTAACCAAGTCATAAACCAACCAGAAGCAAGATATCAGAGCAAGAGAGCAGCAATCACTAAAGGCAATGGCAGCAACCAATCATTAAATCGGAGAGAGAGGGAGGGAGAGAGAGAGAGAGGGGACATGACCTTCCAATCATCATCATCAAGTCAAGGAGGTAAGTCACCAAACAAATTTAGAGAAAATCAAATGCATTCAGAAGGAGGTTCATCTTTTCGAATGCGGAGAAATACAAATGGAATGGGACACCGACACCCTGAGCAAATACACAAAGCCATCAAAATAATGAAAGTATAGAACCTTTTCACTTATAAAAAATATTAATTTATAAAGCTTTATCGTTACAAATTACTTTCAAGTTGCAGGCATAACGCTTCTCCTTCAGGTTTTTTTCCAGCTTCAGAACAGTTGCATAGGTTTCACAGCCACCCATATCATTATCACGTGAAGCTCTGCCGTCTTGTCTTTTTTAATTTTAAAAAATTTCCGGTAAATCAACGGCTATCGTTGTTAAAAAACTCTCCCACTGTAAAATATTTGCCATGGTTGTTCTCACTCGCGGTGAGCCCAATTATCCTATCACGTTCTCTTCTAGTCTCCTTTCGTATAACGATCTGACCCACACCGACAATTTAGCAATGGCTACCCTCACCGAGAATGCTCTGAACTCCGGGCTGCTGCTCCGAGTATTATTTAAGTTGTTCTTTCCTTATTTAATGACACTGCTCTGCAAAACCCATACTTTTTTACTGCTTACTGCACGATTTTCAATAGTGTCTCTTATTCGGCAATGTGCATATTGGAGGAGTGTTACTCTTTCGAATGTAGTTTATTCCATCTTTTTATTCCGCCATGGATTTATGCTCCTAATAGCTTAAACTTTTTGTTTCTTCTGTACGCATCACAATGCTTGGCTGTTCATGAGTGATGAGAATTGGAGATCCGCCCTCGTGATCTGTCTTTTCTGTTCTCCAACTGTAAGCTTCATTCCAAAGCCCATGTGAGCTTAATTTCTGTCTTGCATTCTTATATTCATTACTTTTAATTTTATTTATTTTTAATTCACTGGTCGGAGCGTGAGAGGAGTGGACAGATCTGGGTAGGGACGAAGAGAAACACGGTGGAGTGGTTCGCTTCTTCTTAAAGAGAGGTTAGACCGTTTCTCTCCTGTTCTTTTTCTGTAGGAGCAATAAGGATGAAAAAATGAAACATCTTCTGCAGCGACTTGAAGGATAGAAAAATGAAGCAGAGGAACATGAATTTTGGAGTTTAGAGGTGTTGATTGGTAAGCGTTGAAGAAAGGGCGGGTGTGTTTCTTTCTTAATCCACACTGTTCTCGTATTTGTTTTCTCCCTTTTCTTCATGACTTTGACCTTCGTCTCACCCTTATGCTTCTTTCGTATTCACATCGTTCTCTCATTGTTGACTCTTTATTCTCTCTTGTTTCTTCATGACTGACCTTAGACGCACCCTTATGTGCATGGCTGGATCTCTGTTCTGCATTATGAAAACACCAGTGATCTCTGGCCATCATTGCAGATCTTTAGAAAAGCAAGGTGGTTCTTGTTAGGGATTACTTAGAGATACTCTAATCGGAGAGAATGAGAGCTGTGGATATGGATACGAAATCTTGTTACAAACATTCATCTTCTGTGGAAAATAAAGGTTCGGCTAGTTTTGAAATCCACAGAGGAAAGGAGCTTAATAAGACATCTCATTACGGCAGCAAGACTTTAGGTTCTCGCACCAAGCCAACCCCATCAAAGTGGGATGATGCTCAAAAATGGTTGGTTGGTTTCTCCAGTGGAGGAAATGACAGTCATTCCAGCAAGAACAAACCTCGTAATTCAAATGCAGAAGACAGGAGACTGCTGCAATCTGCTTCTCAGAGGGGAAGAGATTCTTGTAGCAGTGCTGATGTGTGCTTGGAAGAGGATCCAACTCTGCAAAACATCGTTCAAGATGAGGGGGAAACTAAGAACATAGATTGCAGTGATTTGATCTGGAGTACCAATAAGCCTGTGGCAGATTCACAATTTGAAGTTAAAACAGTTTCTTTGAGAGATATTGGCACGGAAATGACTCCCATTGCAAGCCAAGATCCCTCCAGATCTGCCACTCCAATCAGGGCAACGACTCCAGCGCTGACAAGCCCCACATCTTCAAGATCTTCAACACCGGGAAGATGTCGTCAAGGGACAAGTTCTTTTGAAAGTTTTTCAGCAGGGGTAAAGAATTTTGAGAGGAGTGAAACAGCGATTTTTGGCAAAGTCAGTAGGAATGTCCGGCCTGCAAACTGGGTAGCTACTGCAGGCGATCGGAATGGGGTGGGTGATAATAATGAAGATTTGGAGCAGATCAACAACTCTAATTCTTTAGAGACCAGAGCGATGGCGTGGGATGAAGCTGAGCGGGCGAAGTACATGGCAAGGTATTCTTGTGCATGTGCGAATTTCTCTACTGTATGTTTTTAGTTCAGTGATGCCTAAAACCATCTCTATATGATCTTTATAAAGGTGTGGATTTCCTTGATATATGGTACCTTGCCATAGGTTATGAACTCATGATCAACAAAGTTTGACTTGGCCTGTTTTGCTTAACTTTTTTACTTAATATTGTTTGCAATTTATAAAACTGCTAGGTATCATCAAAATGCGTCAACTTTTTTCCACAATAAGATGAAAGCATTGCATGCGTTGTATAGGATAATTTGTAATATATTTGTAATCCCTTATATTATAGATTTAATTTTTTCTTTTTTTAATCAGGTAAACTTTAAATATGGTTCAAATATATATCCCATAAAATTTGAACTAATGGCATGAGAAAATAAATCCTGAGTTTTAATTATTGGACTACAACACTATTCATTTTTTTCCTCTTTATACTATCATTTATTTGCACATTATGTTCTTAAAAAATCTGCATAAAAATATTTGTGATTGTACTATGATAACTTTACTTCCATATTTAAAATTTTTTAATAAATTTGTTTGGAGTAATTGTTAGGTTCAACACTCCAGGCTAGGCTAGAGGGTGCGCCCAGGGGCGCCAAGTCAGCTGAATTCGGTGTTGATTTGGAGGAGTTTAGGTGGCACTTAGGCGTGCTTCAGTGCCTAGGGAGCTTGAAAGGCAGGCACCCAGGCTAAACCCAGTGCATGGGGCTCGAAATGTAGGTGCCCAGGCGTGCTTCAGCGCCTGGGACCCAAGGGGGCGCACGCTCTGGAGTGCCCTGGTGCCCACTGTTTCAGGCCCCGTTTTTGGGACCTATAAAATCAGAAACAATCGGCTAAGGTGAAAAAAAGAATTGCAGTTTTCTCACCCCCCATCCTATATTTGAAATAGGATTAGGGATTTGGAGCTTGTGGTGGTGGAAGAAGGATATGAACTTGTTTGTATGCTTCTTAGAGAAGAGTTTTAGATCTTAAAGTTGTAAGCTCTCTCTCTAAATCTAGTAAATTTCTTCTTCTCTCCTTGTGGACGTATTTGTTTTCATTGAACCACATAAATCTTGTATTTTTGGAAAGAAAACATGTAAGTCATTTGGTGTTGGTCTCCGCAACACCAAGGAAATATTAGAATATGTTCACACAGATGTTTGGGAACCAATGGAGATAACATTGTTTGGTGATCGCAGGTATTTTTTCTCTTTTATTGACTCTAGATATGTATAGGTCACACCATAAAGAGCTAATCCAATAATTGGAAGAAGTGAGTGCAAACTCAGACCAATAAACAAATCAAGAGGAAGAGTCTACCCCCACTTAAGCAAGGGGGGAAGAGGAAGAGTCTTCCCTAACTTAAGCAAGGGAGGGGAAGAGGAAGAGTCTCTTAAAGAAACTTGAATAAATTACTTAAAGTTAAATTTTTCGCATTTTTTTGCCGTTTGGCATCCAAAAATAACCAAACATGACACCAATGTGTGTTATGATGTAACGAACACCCTCGAGCTGAAATTTTTTAATTCGGAGCAGTATTTTATTTTTAATTAATTTCTAAAATTTTAAACTTCAAAAATTAATTGATATCAAACCGGCACTCCGAAATTTATGAAACTTCCCGAGCAGCCCTTAAATAATGTACTCAACATAATGACATGAAAATAGATAAATTATGACATGTATTTCAATGTTCTTGATTTAATAAATTTAAAAAGTTCAGAAAAATAAAGCGGGAGTTTCCGTTATCTGAATTTCTCCCAAACTAGGGCACTTTGATCTAAAATTTATTCTCATCTAAGAGTATTTTTTCCCTAATTCGACATTCCTCGGGATCTTGATTTTTGAGGTGGGATTTGACCTAATTTTCAAAGTAACGACATTGTGTTGTTACAAATGACTTATTTGAGATGAGTCAGATAACAAATCTTTACTATCTCCAAGGGAGCATAGTCATAGGATCTACAGTTGTAGTAGAAAGTTCAGAGGATTCCATGATGCTTTGGCATATGAAACTTGCACATGTGGGAGCTCCATCACTAAAAGCTTTGGAGAAAGATGAACTTGTCAAAGGTGTTGATTCTTGCAAATTACAATTTTGTGAACATTGTATTTTTGGAAAGAAAATATGTAAGCCATTTGGTGTTGGTCTCCGCAACACCAAAGAAATATTAGAATATGTTCACACAAATGTTTGGGAACCAATGGAGATAACATCGTTTGGTGATCACAGGTATTTTTTCTCTTTTTATTGATGATTACTTTAGATATGTATAGGTCTATACCATAAAGAGCTAATCCGATGTGCTGGAAGTATTCAAAAATTGGACGAAGTGAGTGCAAAATCAGATCGATAAACAAATCAAGAAGATCTGATATGATAATGATGGAGAATATACTTCTGACCTATTCTTGTAGGAGTGTCATAATTCTGGTATTGAGCACCACTTTACTGTGAGGGAGCTACTGCAAAACAGGGTAGCAGAGAGGATGAACTGAACCTTGATGGAGAAGGTTTGATGCATGTTGTCTAATGCTGGGTTGGAAAAAGTCTATTGAGCGGAGGCCCTAAATTATGCATGCTGCTTGGTGAACCTTTTTCCCTCTGCTGCATTGAACAAGAAGAATTCAATGGAAGCATGGTCTGGACGACCTAATGGAGAGTATGGTCAGTTGAGATTTTTGAGTTTCCGGCCTATTATCATGTGAAACAAGATAAAATAGAGCCAAGAGCACGAAAGGGAATTTTCATTGGTTTTCAACATAGGTCAAAGGCTACAAACTTTATGATTCGATTGATAGAAAGATTGTTATCAGCAGGGATGTGACTTTTGATGTGAAGTTCTTCATAAGATAAAGAAGTTTGTATTAGGTGGAGGACAGCATGACAACTTCTACTAGCATACAAAGAGTGGGGTTTAATGCACCCTCGGCTTGTTCCTTAGGATTCTTCCTATCATGACACAGGTGCTGAGGACATTCCTACATATGAAGACCATTTTGATTATAATGAAGAAGAAAGATTGATACTGGTGATGAGACTCCTGTTCAAGAGTCAATTGCAATAAACAGAACCTGATGGCAGATTGAAAAACCAATTTGACTTAATGATTACATTACTCATGCACACTCAGTAGAAGAGGAGGATGTTCCATCTCACTACAGGGAGGTAGTGATAGGTTCAAAAAAGGATTAGTAAAGACAAGTCATGGATGAAAAAATGAATTCTCTTCATAAGAACAAAGTTAGGAGGCTGGATGAATTACCTCCAAGAAGAAAAGTTATTGGTTGCAAATGGGTATTTGCAAAGAAGAAGGGATCTCAAGGAGTTGATGAGCGATACAAGTCAAGATTAGTGGCAAAGTGCTTTGCACAAAAGGAAGGAATATACTATGATGAGGTGTTTTCCCTAGTATTCAAACACTCATCTATTTGTGTGCTTCTAGCCTTGGTAGCACAGTTTGATTTATTATTGGAACAACTCGATGCCAAAATTGTGTTCTTATACGGAGAATTAGAGAGGAAATCTATATGATGCAGCCCCATGGGTTTATTGAGGCAGGAAAAGGAGACTTGGTTTGCAATCTGAACAAGTTCCTTTATGGCCTAAAGCAATCAATGGTATAAGAAATTTGACCAATTCATACAAAGGAAAGGATATTTCAAAAGTTAGTTTGATCATTGCATGTATTTCAATAATTTATCCCTATATAATTTTATTTAGCTACTACTGTATGTTGACGACATGTTGGTGACAATTTCAGATGAGTTTGAATTGGAATATATTAAAGAACAATTGTCAAAGAACTTTGAAATGATATTTTTGGGAGATTCAAAGAAGTTTTTGGGAATGGAGATATGCAGGAACAAAAAAAATAGGAATTGTTTGGCTAACCCAAAAGAATTATTTAGAAAAGGTGCTAAAGAGGTTCATAGTTGATGACTTCACATAGTCTGTGAGTATACTTTTTACACCTCACTTTCATTTGTTTGCTGAGTTATGCCCTAAGATAGATTCAGAAAAGGATGAATAGTGCCAGACGCTAGTGCTGTAGGTAGTTTGATGTATGTCATGGTTTGCACTAGATCATATTTAGCACAAGCAAATTGAGCCGTGAGCAGGTATATGCATTATCCAGGGAATGATCATTTGAGCAGTAATGGGGATACGTCGATATTTGAAGAGTACAGTGGGTGTTGGTTTATTATTCCAGAAGCAATCATTGGTAGCAGACCTTTGTGTCAAATACTTAGATTCCTGCTATGCAGAAAATTTGGATCGAAGGCGATCAACGATAATTTATGTGTTCACTTTGTCAAGAGGTTCGGTTGCGTGGAGATCTACACTACAACCTATGATTGCCTTGTCAATAATAGAAGCAAAATACTTAGCAGTTATAGAAGCATTCAAAGAAGCTATGTGGATGAATGATTGTTGAAAGATTTAGGTGTGAAGCAAGAAAACGTAATGGTTTATTATGATAACCAAAGTGTTATATTCTTGGCTACCAATTCTATTTGTCATACTCACACAAAGCACATTGATGTGCGACATCACTTTATACGGGATATCATAGAAGATGGAAAGATTTTGTTCAAGAAGATTCATACAAAAGATAATATAGCAGATATGCTTACCAAAGTGCTTACAATTTAGAAATTCACTCATTGTAATAATATGGTGAACATGGAGAAGCGACAATAGGTTTCTCATTTGGGTGAACTACGTGCAGCTTGATTCTTTTGGGAGGAGGATACGTAAGCAACCCGTACGGGTGCAGTTGCTCATTATTTGATTACAATTGTGATATCATTTGTTTCAGGTTTGAGAGCTTGATAGAGTCAGCTCTCATGTGGCGTGCATTAGATATGAGATATATATTTGTTGATTTGGAGGATTTTAGGAGTTGGGACAGGCACACAGACGCGCTGAGGAGTGCTCCTGTGCCTGGGGCTCGAAAGGCAGGCGCCTATGCGCACCCTAGCACCTAGGAATCCGAGAGGCAGTCGCCCAGGCACGCTTCAGCGCCTGGGCACTCAAGAGTGTGTGTGTCTAGGCGAGCCCTGGCGTCTGCTGTTTCAAGCCTCGTTTATTGCGCTTTGCTTGAGAATAACTTTGTCTTGATTTTGCATTATTCAATTTGGTTACCCTAATGTGTCTACATATTAGTTGAAGAACTAATCTTAACTTGTATCTCAACATTCAGCCCAAGTGGCTAGCACTTGGGGGTGCTCAAGAGCCGGATGTGCTGTTTCAAGCGCAGTTTGGCCGATGCTTGGTCGTCTAAGTGTGCTAAGGTGCCCGAAGAATGTATTTACGTGCGCCCAAGAATGATTTTAGGTGCCAAGTAGCTAGTGGGATCGGCATTTGGGTGTGTCCAAGCTTTAGTCGCTAGCAATTTGACTCGAAATTCGAACTTAACTTGACTTGAATTCGAGACATTTTGACTCGACTCCAAAATTTTTGATTCAAGTTCGAGTCATACGTATGGACTCGAACTCTATTTAAAATGACTTGAAATGACTCGAACTCGATTAGAACTCGAACTCGAACAAGTTCGAGTATGAGCTGACTTGATTTGAACTCGACTTGAAGCTAGCCCTATGCGTGAACCAAATTTAGGGCCGAGTGTTTCGCTTGTTTGAGAGATTTTAAGACAATTAGGGTTGGAGAGTAACCCTAAAAAGGAATTGAGCCATTGATTGAAGATCCTCTTAGCTTCGGTAAAGCGCAAGGCGAGATCTAGATGCAAGATCTATGGAAAGCATTTTTTCATCTTGTGTGTGGCTTGATGCTGTGTAAGCTTTCTCATATTTCTTGTGTTGGGTTTTCTTCTTTCGATTTTATGAATGTTGTGAGTTTTGCCCTCAAAGGAGGTTTTATCACAGTTTTTATCTTGCTCTTGAAAATTATTTGAGAGTGTCATTCATGTTGGACAAATTGTGTGTACTTGCTCCATATAGTAAATTGATTTATGAATGTTTGAGATATATTCTTGGTGGGCTTGTTATGGTTGTGCTTGATCCTGGTGGACCACATATTTGTGACGAGTTTGTTCAATCCTCAGTGCATTATGTCTTGTGACCATTTGTGTTGAGCCCTAACCCTATGCATTTTGTTAAAAAGGCTTCCAGCCACCCCCTTTTCTCTGTCACTAATTGCATCCTAAAGTGTTTCGGTATAAAATTTGACTTTCAGTAGCTTACTTTTAAAACAAAAAAATTGTTTTGGAAATTCCAAAAAATACCCAAGTGCGTTTTTAGAATTTGGGAAATAAGTTGGCTTGCTGAACAAAACCAAAATTAAGTACCGCTTATTGAACAAACCCAAATTAAGTCCCTAAACCCTGTTAATTGTGTAGTTAATCTACTTCTAAATAGCTTAAGCAATAAAATAAAAGAAAAGATCCAAACAGTCCCAAGAACCTGGACATTACTTCCATTTGAAGAGAACTGAATGCCAACTAAATGATTTTTCTATGGTTGTTATTATTATTATTATTTGTTTTAATGCTGTTGTTCACTTGAAAGCTTTTTGAACTTACTAAAACTAGTTACAGATTCAAGCGTGAAGAAGTGAAGATACAAGCCTGGGAAAATCATGAGAAAAGAAGAGCCGAAATGGAGCTGAAGAAAATAGAGGTATGGACTGCTTTTTTTCACAATTTATCATGTGTCCAGGCATGCATTATGATGTGTTTGGGCACATGGGGCGATTGCCTATATAAGTGTGATCATTTGACTAATGAGATTAGTTTAAATCCTTATATATTCCCAAATTTTCAACAGCCTTTTTTAAAATTTTCTTGGAGAAGAAAACCTTATGCCGCCACATTAGATCTTGGAGGAGAGAAGAGGTTCTCGAAGAATCGTCTCTCATCCAATAGGGAGAAGATTATTATTTTCTTCTTCTTCGTATTGTAGTAGGGTTTAGGGACATATTTATATTTCATTAGATTGTTCTTTTGTAAAATACTTTTATATCTTTGACCTTATTATAGTGAGTTGCTTTTCTGGGAATTTTGCATGTTTATTTCACCTTTGTTTTCATTTCTCTATCTTCAATTATCTACAAAGTGGTCTCAAAGAGATATTGATTGGGTGAGAAAAGTGTGTTTGAGAGAAACTATGGAAAATATTGTGCAGAATGGTTATTAGATTTATTTTATGTCAAAGATTATTATTTACCCTTATTTCCAGATAAAATGTTAGAAACAAAAACAGAAAAAGAATGGAAGTTATTGCATCGGCAATTTTGCAGCCACATCCAGTAATGGGTAGACGACAATATCTTAAACCACATCGGCGAGGAGAAGAATGCTGAGAAGCTGTGGAAAAAGCTCAATGAGAAGAAGAATGGAAGTTATTGTATCGACAATTTTGCTGGCACATCCGCTAATGGGTAGAAGACAATATCTTAAACCACATAAGTGAAGAGGAGAATGCTAAGGAACTGTGGAAAAAGCTCAATGAGCTATATGCGAGTAAAACTCATAATAATATGATGTACCTATTCAAGCAGATGATGGGGGCTCAAATTTTCAGTGGGAAGTGTACGTTTGACCACTAGCTAAGTTTTAAGGGATTGTCAATTAGTTAGCCAAGAAGCATATCAATTTGATGATGAAGTTCAAGGCCTTTGATTGCCGGGAACATTGTCAGACTTTTGGGAGACGTTCCATTCAGCTCCAAATGGAGAAATTTACATGTAGATTGTGGAGAGAAGCCTCCTTAACAAAGAAATGCAAAGGAAATTGCTAGGAGCTTCCACTTCTCATGATGCGTTAGTTGGGAGCAGCAGGCTGCTACAAAAGTCGATGACCTCCAAATTACATCATGAGAGAGCCGATGAAGGAGCTATACAAATGCTGAATGTTTCTATTGTGGAAGGTCATACTAAACAATTTTGCTAGATGTTGAAGAAAGGGAAGTGGAAAAAGAAGCCAAAATAAGATGACCCACAAAACATTGTAGCCGCCATGGAGGAGTTCCTCATATCATGTGAGGATAATAGTATTAATCTGGCTAATTAAGAGACTAGTTGAGTGATCGATAGCGTAGCCTCCATTCACAACACCTTGAGGAGAGATTTCTTCTCAACCTACAACTCTAGCGACTTTGGGTGTGTGATGATTGGAGATGATGGAATCACAAGAGCCATCATAGATGGAAATGTCCACCTAAAGATGGGGAATGAGAACACCTTAATCCTGAAGGAGGTAAAGCACATCCTCGACATTTACCTAAACTTGATCTCAACCAAAAGATTGGCGTTGAAGGCTACTACCACACCTTCAGTGATAGACACTGGAATCTCTTAAGAGAATCCATGGTGGTGGCACGTGGCAAGAAGGCACCTCGCTTTGTGCTGCAAGCCAAGATGGTGGTGGAGTACTCGATCAACGTAACACAAAAGGTAAAAGGCAAACTGTAACTTTGTCACTATAATTTGGTCCACATGAATGAGAAAGGGTTACACAAGCTGTTCAAGCGAGGAGTCCTACCAAAAGTAGGATCCCTAAAGGAGTGAAAATCACCTAGCCGGAAGCAGAACCAAATCATCTTCAAGAACTCGAGCCACTTCACTAAGACCAAAATTTTAGAGTTAGCCATTCTGATGTATGTATAGTTCTATGAAAACTAGAACTTAAAAGATATTTATAGTTTGAAATCTTTATAGATGACTACTTTAGAAAAATATGGGTTTATATATTGAGGTCCAAAAACCAAGTATGTGAGATCTTTAGTAGTTCCATATAATGATAGAGAGAGTGATTTAAAACTCATGTATTATAATTGATATTGGAGGAGAATATTATGGAGACTTTGATGATTATTGCAAATAAAACATTCATCATCAATGGACTCCACCTAAAACTCCATAATTGAATGGGTTAGTGGAGTACAAGAATTGCAGCTTGGTGGAGAGGATAAAATGTGTGTTATTATGGTCTCAATTTTCAAGATCATTTTGGGGGAGACATTGGGTATTGCCGTTCATGTTTTAAATATCTTCCCATATATGATGATGAATTTCAAGGTTCCTGATCACGTGTGGTTAGTAAGAAAAGTTGGATATAATTATCTTAGGGTATTTGGGTGCAAAGCCTATATGCACATACCCAAAGATGAAAGGTCCAATCTAAGCATCAAGATGTGATAATAAATCTTTGTTGGTTGTGGTTTGGATAGTTTTCTTGCAAGTTTTATGATCCAATTTTGAAGAAGGTGATCCGAAGTTGGAAATTTTCATGGAGGATTAAAACATTCAACACATTGGTTATGCTAAAGTGGCGGTGCAACCCGAAGAAATTTACAGATCTAGATTTGGTATCATTATTAAGAGAAATCCCCAATTAAAGGGGAGATGATTAAGAAGCAGAAGTTGCAAATTCATGGGGTAGAGGAGACCTTCTACTAGATATCCTCTAGATGCGTATGTGATGATCACCAATGCAGATGAGTTAGAGGCTTATCAAGATGACATCTCAATGGAGAAGAAAGAAGAGTGGCTAAGATCCATATAGGAGGTGCGGTCCCTCAAGGAGAAACACCCTTATAACTTGGTGATGCTACCATCTGGGAAGAAAGCCTTGAAGTGCAGGTGGATATACAAGGTCAAAAATGAAAGTGACGATAAGTTATGTTATAATGCTTGATTGTTAGTTAAGGGATTTAATGGTGGTTGATAGCATTTTGGTGAGCTATATGGCCACAAAAGGGTATGGATAGTTAGTGTAATATTAATGGAAGGTTTCTTGCATTTTAGTATAATAATTATAAGTTTTGAGGGGGCTAGTAATAGGTATGCCAAGGCTAATCAAGAGCTGTCTAGTTTTGGCTGTTTAAAATATCTCTCTTATGGATGGTGTTTTGATGAGTATGGTTGAAAATAAGGTGTTAAAACAAAGTATTTTTAGTGTGGAAATAAGTTGTTGTAACGACCTAAAGTCGTTACTTTGCGAATTAGGTCAAATCCCGTCTTAGAAATCTGGATCCCGGGGAATTTCAATCTAGGGCAAACAAAAGTACCCATATATGAGAATAATTTTTAGATCAAAGTGCCCTAGTTTGTGAGAAATCCGAATAACGGAAACTCCCGCTTTATTTTTTGAGCTTTTTAAATTTTATAAATCAAGAACATTGAAATATGTGTCCAAATTCATCGTTTTCAGCGTCGTTGTGTTAAGTACATTATTTAAAGGCTGCTCGAAAAGTTTCATCAAATTCTGAGTATCGATTCGATCTTAATTAATTTTCGAAGTTTAAAACTTCAGAAATTACTTAAAATAAAATATTGCTCAGAATCGAAAATTTTAGCGCGATGGTGTTCATTATGTCATAACACACCTCAGTGTCAAGTTTCGTTATTTTTGGACACCAAACGGCGGAAAAATGCGAAAAATTAAAGTTTAAGTAATATTTTTAAAAATTTCCTTAAGGAAATTTTATTTCCTTCTTCCCCCGAACAGATTCTGCGATCGGCTCTATAGCAAGACAGTGCCACCTGCGCCGTTTTTAGTGCAGGTTGGTCGGCCCTCTTGGCCGACCACCCCCTCTCCTTCCCTCCTCTATTTAATCCTTCCCCTTCTGTAACGGTCGCCCCTTAATCAAATAAGTGTTAAGAGGTGGTCGTCATTAGTACCACAGACATTAAACTAAAAGCATATCCGTGATACTAATCAACCAGCTGAGCAAGATCCAACAGAAACATACATATATTATAGATGTGCAAAATAGGTAGAAAGGAAGCATCCAAACACAGTCCACATTAATTCATTCACATACAATACATTAAATACAGAACAGTAAAAATAAGAAAACATATTTATTACACTTTTAGTAAATGCAGGTCAAGAAGGTGGAAGCATATCCCCTTCAAGTAGCTATGAAGGAAAATGGTCACTATAAACTATTTATTTATAGCCAGCAACTAGTATGAAGAATGACATACAATGCAAAATAAACAAGGTGAGGCCAAACGCTAAAAGAAACATCAACTACAATACAATTCTGAACCTAACATACTTATGATCATATTAACACATGCTGGGTATAGAAAAGAAACACAAGTACTGAAAATATGCAATTTTAGCATTCTAAACATGCCAATATATATAAGTAAACCATATAAGTATACATACAACATGCTAATTAAAAAAAGGAAAAGAAAAGGCAACTGAGACATGTGGCAAAAGCAAAGCAATCTATGTAAAGCCGCTGAGACATGTGGCAAAGCGAGCAAGTATTGAAAATAAGGCCACTGAAGCATGTGGCAAAACAAAACAGAAAACAATACTGAACAATCCAGCTAAAGTAGCAATAAGCCTACGACATAGTACTGCCATACCAGCCAATAGGTCATACAGAGCCTCCAATATCAATTAATCAATCCCCAGCCTAGCCATCCAAATATGCTAGGTCTGAGTCCAGTCTATACAATACTACTACTGAAGAGGCAGACTAAGCTAGGACATATTCTACTAACTGCAAACAAGGCAAAATTGAATGATATGCAATTCAAATACTAACTTAGGATGTATCATCTATATCCTAAGTCCTCATATTATGCTCAAGGAATAAGGCTCAATATCCAAGGTATGCAAAGCAAATCTAGTCAAAGTAAGCAAGAGACTCAATCTAGACTATGTGATATATGTTGTTATCTAATTAATTCATTCTAACTATTCCAAGTTATACAACTTAGAAGCACGGCCTTATAAGTTGAAGATAATCAGAACTAATCAGGTTCCAATTTAATTCAATCAAAATCGACTATAAGTTAAATAATAAATCATCACGTCCTAATTGATGATTTGAGACGTTCTCAGCTAAGATCTGATCCAGATCTACTAAGCTAAGGATTATGAATTAAACACCACAAACTTGGGTTCAATCACATGATCCAAGGGTAAGCTTAAGATCTATGGTTCAATCTACAAGTGAACTGATGATCAAGGCATATTCTATTAAGTAAAAATCAAGCTTAATAGAATGGATCTCTATCTTTAATCTAAAATTGAAAGATAAGATAATCAAAATAAAATTATGAAAAATCTAGAAACAAATAAAACTAAGGTTTTATTCATTGAGTAACTCACTTATTCAATGAATGAAATCTAACCTAGTGTCTAATCCTAATCTTAAGGAAAAGATCCTAAGATGAAGTGAAGATCCTAAGGAAGTATTTTAATTTTGACTCTAGGTTCTAATTCATGTCCGCATAATTTACAATTTTCAACTAAGGTAATGATTACTACTTAGTTAGCAAGAGTTCCTATACCCTAATGTCATGGTTTTCAAATAACCATCAAATCACTAATGATGCTAAGATCTATGCAAGTGGTGTACGTACTGTACATAGAGCTCAAGAAAATAATATAATTAAAACAATACATAACTCAACAAAGTTCTAAGTACGTAACGTACCTGGCTCGAGCGACTTTGAACTTCTACAACACATGGCTTAGGAGCTTTAAACCTTTGACCTTGCATGGAGTATGAACGTGTTCCTCTAATTGAGAAATGAAAATAATTTGATAGATTAATTCAGAAGGTTGAACTAATTAAGAGACCTTATCTATCATAATAGAGCAAAAGATTAAGAGCACCCAACTTTTGAGTTAATTACAATTTAAGTATTTAGTCAATATTTCATTCTTTAAACCTGTTTAGTGAAAGAGATATAAACCTAAAGATTTGACATCATTTCTTAATTTGGTTAGCTTAGCTTCCTTTATAATAATCCTCAATAAATTTATACTTATATTTTAGCTTAATGAAGTTAAGAACTTTAATCTTGACATAAGAGGTATTAATATTATATTTAAACAATAACATTATATTGAACACAATGGTGATATATAGATGATGAGGTTAAACTTGTTATACATCATGAGATAAGAAAACAACATATTACTATATATATTCTGCATTTGATAAAAAAAAAGAAGAAACATATTATCAGTTTCATCACATCTAGTTTGATAACAATCTCATCATAAAATTTGCCACAATCTTACAAAGAATTAATTAGCAAGCTTTAATGGTCGCTCATTAGATACTAATACAAATGTATTATATTTCTTAAAAGCATTTACGGAGCAAGCATAATCAAAATGCTGTAGGACTAATTAAACAATGACTAACACAAGTAAATATTATTTCTCTAATTTTATATAAATTATTGTGAACCTATGAGAAGAAATATTGCAATCTCTACTGATAACAAGATACAAAGCCAATTAACTAATTATTAACAATTTAAATTTCTATTCTAATTAGTGCTACATAAATGTAAAATGTATGGAATGTAGTGCTCTTTAATTTAATCATTTATGGAGCAAGCATTTTGTATTTTGTATTGATTAATTGTTGCTATATTTTATATCATCTTAGGAGTTTGTATTATTCGTTTTGGGATGATATCAAAAATAGTCATCTTTGGTTGCTCATTTGAAATGGCTAAAGGATGGGTTTGATATTAGTATTCTGAAATTAAAGTGCACTACAAGTTATATATTTATATATTATATACCTTTCTGAAATCGGGCAGCGAAGGAGGAAGAAGGATCGGCTCCCATGCAATCGAAGCTCGGCAGAGAGGCGGAGCTTTATGTGGCCAAGGAGGTGAAGGAGAGTTGCTGATTTCGGCCATCAATGGAGGGGACAGCTGCTCGGCCATGGAAGAGGAGTTGTCGGCGGGGAGAGGTGCTACTCGGGCTCAGCCAAGAGGAGATGAAGGAGGAGAGGCTTTGCGATTTTTTTTTCCTTTTGGAGGATTTCGGTTTTTCATGGAGGAGGAGTTGACGGCTGGGGAAAAATGATAAATTTCGGATTGCTGATTTAGGGTAGAGCTCAATATATTTATGAGGCAAAAATTGAATTCTATCGCAGCCGTTGAATCAAAATCCAATGGCTAAAACTTCTCAAGCCTTGATCTAAGTCAATTGAACTCCAAAAATTACAAACTTGATATCGAAACGACCGTCTCGACGAGACGAACGCAAGCGTCTAAAAATTATTGAATTTGGATGAGTATTTTATTTTATATTAATTTTTTAGTGAAAAACTTCAAAAATTCGCTACTATTAATCCGGAGCCCGAAAAATTACGAAACTTAAAACATAGTGTCCTCTTATAATGCTTAACTCAAATCTACAAAAATTTTTGAAATCCAACTTTTATTTTATCTTTTATCAACTCCGGAAGTTTAAACTTTCTAAATTTATTTAGAATGATCCAGGATTCAGATTGCTTTCAAATTTTGGTAGAAGGATCCCCTTGATATTCTTCATTCGAGTATATTTTTATTAAATTTTTATTTGACTAATATCAAAATTCTAATTTTGACTTAATCCTCCTGAATGTGGGATTAATTACTCTAGTAACAACCTCAGGTTGTTACACCTTCTCTCTCTCACACCCTCACAGCAGCCTCCCTTCTCTCCCAGCCAGCCCTCAACCTGCCAGCCCCTCTTCTTCAGCCCTGCCAGCCACCCTGCCAACTAGCCCCCTCCTCTGGCCAGCCAACAGCAACCAACCCAGCCCCTCCCTGCCTCCTCCGGCCAACCAGCAGCAGCCCAATCAACCCTCCAGCCGGCCAGCCACTTGCTAGCCTCCAGCCACCCCGCTTTGGCCTCCTTCCATTTTTCGGCGATCCTAATCCTAAAGGTGAGAAGTGTTACAAAAGAGGAAAATGAGAGGAAAACGTTGCTAATATATTCTTCATTCTTTTTTACTCTACTTAATAAATCATTGTTATAAAATTAATAAATTAGTCATTCATATTATTATTATTCTCATTAATTATAATTATTATAAAAATGACTATTATTTTCATTTTTATGTAATTTAAAACTCCATCATATATTATCATCATAATAATAATGTTATAATCACAGTAACAATCGAATTTCAATCAAAAATAAGAAAAAAATGAGAACATAATGGAAAAGACGATAATATTATTTCTAAGATTATTGGCTATATACTAATTTAAAATATTCAAATCTAAATGCAGATCCAAAATCGAACTATCAAATTTTAGATCTTAATGAAAAAGATACTCAATACATGACATGTATTATATTTTATATTTTTACTGCTGCTTAGCTTCGCTTTTGAGCTGAATTCATATTGAAGCTTGGTTGGTTGTTCGGAACCAACATTCGTGGCTAGTTATTAGAAAATTGATAACAGTAACAGCATTTTGTGGCTAGTTACTGGAAAAATGACATCGGTAACAGCATTCGTGGCTTGTTACTGAAAAAATAACATCAGTAACAGCATTCGTGGCTTGTTACTGGAAAAATGACATCAGTAAAAGCATTCGTGGGTTGTTACTGGAAAAAAAATATCAGTAACAATATTCGTGAGTTGTTACTGGAAAAATAATATCAGTAACAATATTCATGGTGGGTTACTGGAAAAATGACATCAGTAACTTACATCTTTGAGCTAATATATTTTGCAGTAAATTAATTATTGTGTTTGCGCTTTTATCTTATTATTTTTCCTGCATTCTTATTTTCACAAATCGCATCTCTGCTATTATAAAATATAATATTTCATTGTTTACTGTTGTACTTAGAGTATTCTCTAATTCTGGGAATTTCAATCATTGTATTATTTTATGTACAATACCAGGTCAGGTACTTCTAGGAGAGCTTAAAAAAGAACTTTAAAAATTTTCACTGGCAGAAGAACTTACGGCGTAACTTTTACTTTTATTTTATTTTGCTTTTTCAAGGTTCATCTTGTGTTCTAGAAGATGAACTTTGTCAAAAGTTAGTTGGCTACATTGTAAAATTTTGAAATATAATTAAATGAGAAATATCTTTTGGTTTTTATGTGTTTATTTTCTTTCAAAATTGCTAAATATGATCCTGCGGTATGTGAGTACCCAATGTTGGGACAGTTCTCGCTGAACCGACGCCGAGATACCATAGTTGTATAGTGGTTTGCAGGGAAAGAAGCGGTTTATAATAAAATATTTTTTGCATTTAAAGAATGTAGTCTCACTCACGAGACTGTCATATCTTTGACACAATTGTCCTTCAAACCAAATATCATGACAATATATATTCATTCATATTTCAACATTATAGTCTATCTCATGAGAATATCATATATAACATTTTATTGTGCTCATTTTTTCCTTTCTTTTTTTGCATTTTTTCAAAGTACTTGCAATAGCATTTTCATAATTGTGCATGTCACAATATTTAATAGACACAAACACACACACACATATCCTGCCAAAATTAAAAAAATTATGTAACAAAACTAGTGTCGCTAAGCTATTCTCCTTTTGCCCCGGTATGGTTCACATATCTCTATATTCGCCTAACTTTGAAATTCGACTAGCATATACATATGTTTGATTAGTTATTAAATTCGACCTCTTTCTATTTATGATATTATGCTCACTACCTAGTGGTAGCCCTCCTTAGGAGCCATTTACTTCTTTCTGATGAGCTAACATAACATAGTACCCAAATGAGACTTGTCTTATACCTAACTGCATTTGCTTTTACATACAAAAATAAGAGGATCATGTCAATCATATTACATTTTTCACTATCATCTTAATTTTGAGGCATGACATGATATTCATTTACTAAAAAATATTTTTTCCTTTTTATAGTTTTGTATAGGACAAATTATCAACTTCTAAAACCATGATAAATATGTGGCAGTGTATATATATATATATACAACAAAATAGTAATCAGCATGACAACAATAAAGCAATGGGACTCAAAAATAGTGCAGTAGCAATAAGAAAGAAGAGTGACAAATAAAAATTAAAATATCCTCATACATTTTTCCAATTTTGTACTAGAAATATATATCAACTATCTTGTATATCTGTAAAATCATCATTATTTTAATTTCATTATCTATTTTATTAATCACTTTTCATATTTTGTAATTTTCTTATTACTCAACATTCATGGGTTTATGGGTGACTCCCACATATATCTTGCATTTTTTTATTTTTAGAGATTTGCATTTAGGCATATATCATTTATTAGGGTTTTTTATTAAGAACTAATAAATGAACCCAGGTCTTTAAGTAAACATGCGAGTTTTTAAGTTTCATGCTTAGATGATTTAGACTTATTGAGGGATCCTAAAAAAATGGCCCACAATTTCTCCATTAATTATGTTAAGTAACAACACCTAATTATAATAATTATTAGAAATTTTAGTGTTTCTATTGGTACGAGATTTATGATTTTGGGTTTTTCATGTATCTTAGGTCCATAGGTAATAATGCATACAACCTATACTTATTTACACGGTTCATGAAATATCAGGGAATTAAGTTTTAGTCAATGTAATTTAATGAAGATTATAGTAGGCTCATATGTGTGATATTTTTTTTTCGTTAGAATGAAAATAACTATGGGGTGCATTTATTTATGAAAGCGAGATAAGATCTATGATCTAATTAAGTAGTAAGTTATAATTATTTTCTTATATCTATATGTTTATATCTATGTACGCATATATACGAACGCACATACACACACATATATATATATATACACGTATATGCATGTATATGTGCTAATTACTCTCTAATTTATGAGAGATTTTGTTCATATTTGAGAAAATTGATCCTTAGAGCTTTATAACTTCTTTTGCCCATTTATTATGAACTTAGTACATCTTATGATGAATTAAGTTATAAGGGTTTGTTCATTTAGGATTATAAATCATATACTTCAATAGTACTAAAGTTTCCATAGAATTTGAAATTTAACTAATCTTCTTCATTTCTAGTATTCTTATGGTACCATGATGTATACGCATGGGAAACCTTCTTGATCCTAAGGTTGCTTAATAATCTGATTTGTGGAATTTTTAATTCAATTTAGGATTTAGGAAAATCATAAATGAAACAAGAAATAAGCAACTTTTTAATTAACTTGGGGGGTTTAGATTACAACAGGTTGCCATCCTCAATCATGTGCTTTTTCAGTGGTTAACTAGTCTTTATTTGCAAACTTATGGCTTACATCTTAACATGTCTATATACTTAATATATACATGACTCAAATGAAAATATTGCACGTAAGTTATTATCGTGTTTTAAGTTAATTTGCATTGGAAATATTCATTTATTTATATGTTCCCCTTCCCACAACATTAAGCTTGGAATTATGTGTGTGTGCGTGTTTCTATATATATATATATATATATATATATATATTTTTTTTTTTTTTTATGTGTGGTCGGTGGGATTTGAATTCATTACCTGGGATAACAAATCCTGAGCTTCAACCACTGAGTTGCAACATCATTCACAAATGTGTCTAATATATATGTATATATATATATATATATAACATACATCGTATATTTGCGCTATAAGGACTTCGTAGTCGGCTTTTCCGCCTCCCATCTGACAACTGCTGCAATGCCATCTACTATTGCATCCTTCTTCGCTGGATGTAGAGGCCAGATGTTTCCAATCTCCACCACAGGCGTGTGGTGAGCATATCGGCCCCCAAATCGTTTCATGTGCCTTGACAAATGTTTCCTTGGCGAGTGATTTGATTGGAATAAAGCTTATCACTTCTCTACCAGGTAAACCAGTCCTCCTCCCTCAAATAATGAATTGTAAATTCTTGATAAGTCGTTCGAATTCACTATTGTTGGAATATTTTCTAATGGAAAACCTCCAATGGTTTCCATTCAAAAGTGTATCAACAGCTTGGGTTTATGTGATGATTTTAATGCGGGATTAATTGGTTTCCGACATGCTTTGGTTAAGCTCTCCAATAAAGTAGATTATACTAGAATTTTTACAAGAGTATCTTACTCTATTGATAATTATCACATACGAGTTTTAAAATGAACCACGGATTATGATCCAAGAAGCAAATCTCCCATTATGCCGACGTGGATTTGTTTCTTTGATGCATTTGATTGGCATATTTATTAAATTGCTTAGCTTTTATTATCATCTAATCACTTTGGATGTTAACTGTCTTTTTGAAGAGAATATCAGGCATGGAATTACTTCTTTTTGTCGGCCATTTTTCTTTAGCGGATCAATTTGAAATGAATCACATGGAGTGGCCTACCCTGTTCGCCTGGGATTGGTTCGGGATTGTGTGATTGTGCGATGGATGATTTTCATAGTAGATCTAGGCTCACTCCGCTAGAGAGCTATATAACTTTGGATTGGAGTGGCGTGTATGATTTTTTTTATGGACCCCATTGTCCTATGCTATCTGGTTTCATCGTTCTCGATTGCACTGTGTTACGAGTATCTTGCTGCCGACATTCTTCAATGTTGTGCAACTTATTTGCAAGGAGTTGTTCTCAGGCTCAAACATTGCTGCTACTGATAGATCATTAGTAAGGAGAGGAAGTTATGCTCTTATAATGGCTTTCTTCAAATCTTTTGGAAGGGGTGGAAAATTAACATGTTAATTCTTGATGCCCCTTCGGGAGTATCCTGTTATGCTTGATTTTCATCATATTTTTTATTATGAACAAAGTATAATTAATTGCACTTATTTAATGATCCTTTTGAGCTTCTACATTTCAACTATTAGGTTTAGATTTTATTTTTGGCCGAAAAGACCTAGGATTTGTAGCTCTAGAGTGCTATATGTAACCACCTAACCTTATATGTATCATTTTTTGATTATCTATAAAAATTTTATGTTCATGTAAAAAATAATACGCACACATACACACACATATATATATATATATATATATATATATATGTGTGTGTGTGTGTGTGCATTTATGTATCTATATGCATATGTAAGTTTATATATATATATATATATATATTAAATTTGTATTTTTTATTTCTTTATTAAACCTTTTGCATTTTATAAAATCATAATGAATGAGTACAACAAATAGAGAGTTGATGACCTCAAACAAGAAAACAAAGAAAGAAATAGAAAAAATAAAAATAAAAACAAAATGATAACCAAACTTCTAAAGAGATCTAAAAAAAAAAAGAAATCTCAGCAAATGATGACTGTCTTCGCTCTAGATTAATCAATTCTCCCAATTAGTGGGCTCACCTCTTACTTATGTTATAGCTATAATTTTTATTGAATTTGAAACATTTAGTTTTTTTTTTATTCTTTTTTTTTCTCTTATTACTAACAAGAAAATCAGTCAATATCTCTGAATTCAAGATAATATCTTTTGATTCTTGCATTGAATCCACCTCATAGTTTTGATCAGACTTGCCTTCATCAGCCGATGAAAAAATATTTTGAGGCCTTCCCTGCACAATTAGATGAATGCCACCGTAAGCAGATTAAGGTTCAATCGAACCTCATCATCATGTAGCCCCAAAGTAGAAATCTCCGCAACATGAGAAGGGAGATCTCTTTTGTTTCTCTCATGCGCAGAACAATAAGAATTTCATTAATATACTCTGGTAGCCATTCTGAGGAGGTTCCCATCAGACCTTTATCCCTAGGGATCACATCAATCACCCCTTTGCCCCTCCTGCTTTGAATATCGGTTGCCTCCAATATCACAATCAGAAGACTTGATGATGACGTTTTCTCATAATCTACTAGGTACCCATCATCACCAAAGGAGTTCAATGGAAATGCTATATCTTCGGGCCATATGACTTTTCCAAAGGATACTCAACCAACATGTTTACCTCAGGCTCTTCATTCGAGTCTTCTCCATCTAAATCATCCATCCTGATCATCTCAAGTGTGCTAATAGCCATTGGGAGATCCAATACATATAGGGCACATTACTTGAGAGTGGCTCGAATAACACTCTAGTCGACAAAGAAATTCCCAAATGAGTAGTGAACATTCCATTCTACACTAGCATCAGCCTCAGTCGTATGATGAACTGGGTCAACGACAACCAGCTGCATACTATCACTAACCAAATGATAAACATATCAATTCCCTACAACCGGATATTCAACTATATTCACATGCACACACCGATTTCAAGGCTTACTTCGAAGTCGATGGGTTAATAACTAGATCACTTACCTTCATTATCTCATTTTCGTTGACCTTAGTAGATGCACCGACCTCATTGGCATTCCTTTTTGGTACATATATCTCTTTTTATTTTCTTATGATTAAGGTACAAAGATTCATTTGTCACATTTTGCACTTTAAGATGGGATGAAGATTCAAGCAGTTTCCCAAATCATGCTTAATTTTCAAAAAATGAGTGCAATATATTGGCATGTTTTCGAAAGTAGGGCTCGTGTAGATAACCAACGCCCACATTTCCATTTTATATTTTTGGCTCGAATTTTTCAGTAAGGTCAATCTCTACTGGAACACTAGCCAATGATGATATGACAAGATTAGCAGTAGCAAAATCAACTTTAAGCAGCTTACTAAAGACCCCAAAGATAACAACATTGAGTGTGCAACATCAAATAAACCTTGAGTAAAGGGAAAATCCAAATTAGGACAATTGGAGATTCAATCATTGGATCAAAGGACGTCGTTCATTTCAACATTTTCATGTAGAATTTATCAACAAAATATGATCTTCTAGCAAACAATCTTGTGTAGTAAGCTTTATTTGATTTTTTAATGAGAATATGGCAGAAATCAATTAATCCTGTGTTATATGAGCCCACATACCTTAAGCCATGAAGAAACTTGTCAATTGCGACTATACGTGGTTTCCCATTCGCAAATTTTCCAACAAAAGTATATTCGAAAGATTTGGAATTTGAATTCTTAGTTAGAGAGAATAAGAGCCGATTTACCTTTTAAGAAATGTTATAGATTTGATCCCGATTAGACGTGAAGGATCATTAATCAACGCATCTCAAAATGAAACTGAAAAGCCACAGTTGAACGCTTGAGATGGAGGTTTGGAAGCTCCTCCATCCCGTCACCACTTATCGTGAGGATCGTGACGCATCTCAAGGCCGCGACAATTTGAATTAATGTTTTATTTTAAATAATTTTCTAAAATTTCAAAATTTAGTATTTTTTTCAAAAGAATCTACATTATTAAAAAATTATCAATATATTATAAAAATTACAATACGATAAAATTTAATTTGGGCATATTTAAATGGTAAAAAACACATTATGTTTATAAAATAATTAAATAATTTAATTTTTTTTATTATTGATTTTTTTTTCAAATAAATTTTAATTTTCCAAAAACTTAAATTGTGAGGATGGTACAGATTGTAATATATTTTGCTTATGTAGACATAATTATGAAGCTTAGATTGTTATGACACGACTCCCCCTACATAAGTAGTTGTGAAGCTTGAAATAAACTTTATTGTATTAACATCTCAAATCATGTCTAAATTAGTAAACACAATCAGTACTCAGTCACGACCTCCAAAGCACAATCCCAAGATAGATGTACCTTTCAGATAGTACAAGATTCATTTGACTATCTCTCAGTGCACTCTTCTTGAATTTAAGAGAAACTGTGAGGGCCCGATGCCGGTTCGGTAGAAACCGTTCTGGCATTGGGTAACTGCTCACCGCAGGATCATATCAAGCAATTTGAGAGAAAAAGAATGCGCATATAAAAGTGAATGATAATTTTTATTTATCAAAAGTTCTTATTACAAGTTCCATCATACTAAAAATAAATAAATAAATAAGCAATTCAGCGTCGTCGTCGATCTTTTTAAGGTTCTTGTTTAACCTCTTTCAGGAGCACCTGACCTGGTATTGTACAGAAAATAATACCGGGATTTGAATTCCCAGTAATTAGAGAATACTCTAAGTACAGCAGTACACAATAACAAATTACTTTACGAAAATGCGTTTAGCAGAGGTAAAAATGTAAGTTAGGTAAGGCAATCGAGTAAAATAGGCAAGTAACTTCTTGCAATAATTACAAAATAAAAGTTACTGATGTCATTTTCCAGTAACTATCCCCGAATGTTACTGATGTTATTTTTCCAGTAACAACCTCGAATGTTATTGATGTCATTTTCCAATATCAACCCCGAATGTTGCTGATGTTATTTTTTCCAACAACAACCCCGAATGTTACTGATGTTATTTTTCCAGTAACAACCCCGAATGATACCGATCTCATTTTCCGGTAACAACCCCGAATGATATTACGTTGGTTCCGGACAACCAACCAAGCTTCAAAATGAAATTCGGCTCAAAGCAAATATGCGAAGCAAAGCAGTAAGAAAAAAAATGCAAGATGTAATGCAAGGCATATACTGGGTACCTTTAATCTTTAAGTTCAGCAGTTCAACAGCTCGAATGAGTGACAGTTCGCTCAATCTGCATTTAAGTCCCCGATATTTTTAAGTTAGCTTTTTAATGAATTAGGAGTTTAATTTATTCTTTCATTCAGTTCTTCTTCTTCTGCCTTTGAAGTTTAATTGAATTAAGCTGCTGTTAAAGCGGTTGTTAAGGTGTATGACGAAAAAGTCAGAATAACCGACTGAATTGGCAATTAGAAAATAGTAGTCATTTTTAACACTTTGAATCATTCTCATTATTAATTAATAAGGATAATTTTATTGTGCATGACTAGCCATAAATTTTATAAAGAGAGTAATCAGATTAAGAGAAGGCGAATGTGTTCTTCAAATTTCCTTCTCTTACCTTAGATTTAGGGTCGCCGGAATACGAAGAGAGTTGGAACGGGTTGGCCGAAAGATGGTCGAGGGTTGCTGGAGCCGCTGTGGGGGCTGCCGGGCTGCCGGAAGGTACTGCCGGGGGCTGCCGGAAAGTGCTGGAAGGGGTTGTCGGGGCTGCCAGGCTGCCGGAAGGAGGCTGGAAGGGGCTGCCGGGCTGCCGGAAGGTGGCTAGAAGGGGCTGCCGGAAGGTTGGCTGGCTGCAGAGCAAGGGGAGGGAGCTGGCTGACAGGGCTGGCCGGCTGCTTGGAGGGAGGGCTGCTGTGGTGATCGTGGGGAAGAGAAGGGGAAGGGGGGGCTGCGCTTAAATAGGCGCAGCTGGGGGTGTTCGGCTGAGGGGGCCGACCGCATCCTGCGCCAGAAACGGCGCAGGCGGGCCCCTTCCTGGCAAGCGGAAGTCCCGCCTGCAGGCTCTGTCGCAAGACAGAGCCTGCAATTTGCGGCCGGGGTCAGGGGAGATCGGCGCAGGGTGCCAGGCTTCCTCCTGGCACGGAAGCTTCTCCCGCCTGACGCGGGAGAAAGATCGTAAGATGCGATCTTAAGGAGGGCGTGGGAAGAGAAAATAGAGGAAAAATGAAGAAATAAAAAAAAAACTTAAAACTTTTAAATTTATTGCATTTTTTTACTCCGTTCGGCGTCCGAATACAACAAAACTTGGCACCGAGGTGTGTTACGACATGACGAACACCCTCGCGCCGAAAATTTTCGATTCGGAGCAAAATTTTATTTTATTTTAATTTTAGAGGTTTAAAACTTCGAAAATTTGCCACGATCAAATCGTCGCTCAGAATTTGATGAAACTTCTCGAGCAGCTTTTAAATAATATACTTAACACTTCGACACTGAAAACGACGGATTTGGACACGTATTTCAATGTTTTTGATTTTTTAGAATTTAGAAATTTCAAAGATAGAACGGAAACTTCCGTCTTTCGGATCTTTCCCGAATTATGGCTCTTTGATCTTTAAAGTTGTTTCTACCTATTGGTAGTTTTGTTTTCCCTAAAGTGAAATTCCCTGGGATCCTGATTCCTAAGGCGGGATTCTGACCTAATTTGCAAAACGACTTTGGGTCGTTACAGAAACCTTCTGACAACCCCAACAACATGATCTGTATTTGGCCTCGTGTAGACCTTAACATGCATAAGGCTGCCAATTGCTGATACATAAGGGATCTTCTCCATTTATGCCATCTCCTCCTCACTTGAGCAAAACTAATCATCTGTTATTATATAATGTCTATCAAGAGACATGCTAATTACATTGAACTCACTCTTGTGGAATCTAGCGAGCACCTTCTCTACATAGTCTTCTTGATATAACAGTAACTTTCTCTCACTTGATCTCTAGTTATTTTAATTCCCAAGATTTTCTTTGCAAGCCATTTTCATAAAGAAAGACTTGTACTTGCTCCTTCGGGCTATCAATTTTATGTACATCTTCCCCAACAGTCAATATATTATCTACATACAATAGTAATTAATCTAAGGAAATCAGCCTTAGTAAATTTATGTACACAATGATCTGAAGCTATCCTACTTAGTTTTGACTCATCATGATTGAGTCAAACTTCTTATACTATTGTTTGGGAGGGTTATATAAGCTCTTCTGCAATCTACACATTTGGTTCTCCATGAATTTGATATTGAATTCTTTTGGTTACTCCATATGGATCTCCTCTTCTAAGTTTCCATGAAGGAAAGTGATCTTCACGTTAGGAGTTTTTATGGTTTGGCAACATTCTATGCTTCATCAAGGACTTTAGTACTATTGTAGCCCCAATCATTGAAATACTAAAATTGGATAAGTTTTGATGGACTATATAGTTGCACAAAAGGCTTAGATTAAATAAAGGTTTTGATGACATCTTCCACAATTCTTAGGCTATCAAATCCTATTATGGTATGAATTCCTTAAATAATTATGCTGGAGGTAGTGTGTCCCCTAAAATTGACATGCTGCATTGCTTGAATGTAGTGAGAAGTGTGCAAAGGCTGCTACATTGACGCCCTAGTGCAGTGCCAAATAAGGAAAAATTCTCATAACATAGATGAGTATATGGGTAAAGAAGCTAATGTTATATTATTAATTAAGGCTAGATAGTTGAAATATTGGCACTCTAAATTACAATTTTCTTAGTTAATAAATATTATGATAAATAAGATGATTAATATATTATGCCTTTAAGAATCTAAATGGGCATGAGTAAAAGCAAAAGAAACTGATAGTTTAAGCTTTAAGCTCTAGTACTTATGTAATGATCTCCATAAGAATAGTGTGGGTATTATTTTAGATAAGAATTTAAATGATAATATGGTAGAAGTTAAGAGATTTGGAGATAAAATTATATTTTTAAAATTTATAACTAATATAATTTTTTTAATATTGGAAGTCTTTATGCCTCTTGAATAAGATTAATATATGCAAAAAATAAATACTTTGGAGAGAAAAGGGATTTGTGTTACGTATATTTATTTTATTAGAGATATGTATAATAAGTTGTAATATGTGTTCAATTGAAAGGTGGGTTGTCTAATGGTTTTCCTATTGCTATTAGTTTATATCTAGACTTAGCTCTCCGCTTATATCTTTTTTCCTTAATTATGGATGTTCTTCATGAGCACATTCAAGAGGAGATTCCTTGGTTCATATTATTTATAGATGGTATTCTTGTAATTGATAAGATTAAGGATGGAGTTAAAGCAAAATTTGAATGATAGAGAACTACTTTAGAATATAAAAGTTTTTATCAATGTAGATCTAAAATAGAATCTATGAAGTTTGAGTTCAATTATATTAAAATCCTTAATCTTATTGATATACCTTTTGAGAACCATGTGATCAAGAAGAGTGAAATATTCAAGTACATTGATTTAATTATATAAATACTAGCAATTTAGAGAATGACATGATTAATAGGATCAAAGTTGGTTGGATAAAATGGAGGAGTGCGTTTGAGTGCTGTGCAATCCAAAAATCCCACTCAAAATTAAAGAAAAATTTTATAAAGCATCCATACGAACAACTATATTATATGGGGTTTAATGCTAGCCAAAGAGGAAACTTACCAATAAAAAAGTGTTACAGAGATGAGGATGTTTAGGTCAATGAGCGAGTATACTCTTAAGGATAGAATGAAAAATTAGTTTTCCATAGCAAGGTTGGAATGTCTCTAATAGTGGATAAAATTAGAGAGCACTTGTCTTAGTTGATTCATGCATATTAATCATTGACATTGTAATGCCCTTATTAAAAAAATTGAGTTTATAAGTTTTGCCCATATTAAAAGAGAAAGAGGAAAACAAAAATAGGCATGGAAAAAAACTATTAGGGATGATCTTCTCATATTGGTTGGGTTTTTAAAAATAGTTGAATTTCATAAACATCAAGGCACCTTTAGAGATAATATTTATCTTTTGAGAAAAAAAGTGTGAGGCGTTACAGTCAAAGCAGAGAATACATTGATGTTTAAAAGTTTGGATGATTACAAATAATATTAGAGTAGGTTATTGAGTGTTAGATGGGAGCTAAGTGTCTTGCAAGGCAAAGTACCTGCCTAGAAGCCATCTCTTGAACCCATGATAGGGAAAAGTGCTGATGGTGAGGGGCCGTTTCTAATCTTATTTACCCAATAGATGATTTTTGGATGGGTACTGACAAAAACTTAATTGTTTAAGTTGGAGAGATTGTGAAACTCCATTAAATATCGTTAGGCTGAACTCTTAAATATTGATATATCTTTTGAGATTATTGTGGAGATTTTAATAAGGATTATGTGGGAGTACTAGGATGAGTGATCTTCTGAAGAATTAATTTATGAAGATAAAATTATAAGGTCATTAAGATTAAAGCGGATAATATCTAAGTGTTTAAAAGTTCAAACTGTCTTAGAATGCTACATAAAATTGGTTGGTGTTCATAAATTGCAATGATGGAATAACATCGTCATACATCATTATATTTAAGTTTTAAAGGATTTGAGTATGTGGAGGTAGACAAAGGTAATGGTAAGTAGGGCGCCTTTGATTGTTGACAGAAATCGCATGGAGATGTGAGGCTGTCCTTGGTAGTTGGCAAATGAACTTTGAAGATGATGTGATGAAGTAACTGCTTTTTAGGATGTCCGCTCAGGTTGCATCTGTCATGTGGTTGGAGAGAAGTGTTGACAGAATAGTGTTGTTGGAGGTAAAGAGTACGGTTGACGGACGCTCTAAAAGCTTGCTCCCTTGAGGAGAATTTTCTTTCTTATCCTTCACAAATCAACAATTCATATAAAATTTAATAGAGATGTTAAGATACTAAGTTTTTTGCAATAATTGGCACATGGAGAATATTGTTCAATTTAAAAATGTTATCAGATAATATAGGATCCAATGTTAGTAATCGGCAAACCTGAGCCTCCTCCAACTTGGACGGAGTGCTGACCATTGTAGTCGCTAGTGCATTGGAGGCTCTGCAAAACTGTGACATAGCAAGTGCCTGAATCAAAATTCCAACTTCTATATCAGCAGGAGGAGATGCGTGAATATAGCTTGTATGGTTCGGATATACAATGGTTAGGAATTGTAGTTAGTCACATGGTAATCTAGATTATTCAGTTGGACTGGGCCAATGAAACTGATTTGGGAAATTAGTCAGTGAGAAAAAATCCAAATGTCTCACCCATTCCTTTTGCCGGACACTGAGTAAGTGCGTGCCATCGTAATGATGTTCATTATCTTATTGTTGTCATTTTATGAACTTCTCTCACTCTCTTTCGTGGCGCATTAACGCTTTCCATGTGATGATAGATTAAAGTTGAGAGGCTTAAATCTCGTGCCCAGGAGAAGCTGGCTAACAAGTTAGCAGCAACACGAAGAGTTGCAGATGAGAAGCGTTCAAATGCAGAATCCAAGCTAAATGAGAGGGCTGCAAGAACAACGGAGAAGGCAGATTACATTCGAAGAACAGGACATCTGCCTTCCTCTTTCTCCTTCAAGCTTCCTTCGATGTGCGGATAGCTAGTACAATATGTGCATGCAGTTGCTTCCGTTGGCATTCATATTTCTTTTTTATAACTTCTGCCTCTCAAAAATTTTGTGTTTGTATGCACTTTTAACGTTAATGCATTCATGATTTGTTTCGTAAATGTATGTATATTCCCTGTTTGAACCTGTGCTTTCTTTCAACTGCTGATTTTGCACAAGAGTTACAGTAAAATTGACGGTGAGCCTTTTATTAAAAGTGGAAGTTTTGTCTAACACAGATTTATTAACCAGGAAAAATATTGTGCTTCTTTGGATGTCTTTTACCGTCTTACAAAGGGAAGAACATCTAGATGAATATGAATGAAAAGCTTGCATTTTTATAGAATCATGGAAATAATAAGAGATAACGGTAGGAAATGATAAAAAAATCTTAAAGTGAAAAAGTAAAAGATAACACAAATTTTGTAGATGGAGGAAGAAGAATTCTTTAAGAACTAATTTTTTTTATTCACTCAATTATTTGTACCACATGAGATATTCCTAATTTATTTATGCTAGTATTTGGAATTATTTAGAATGCACTTAAGTATTTTAATTTAAATTCTTCTAACATTAATTGCTAAGAAAATTAAAAGACAAATCATCAGAGTTCTAATAATAAAAAAATAAAAAAAACTCTAAATGCATTTAATACATAATAAGGAAATTCAATGCTTTTAATAATAAATATTCTAGAAATAAATTTAATATTTGATTTAATTTAAACATCTCCATTTAAACTATATATGCTTCCATCAATCATACGAAAACGGTTTTCATGTTTATAAATTATTTCAAAGCAAGTGGCTTAGTAAAAATGTTTGGAGATTGGTCTTCTATCTTTACATACTCAACTTGAATTTCTTAATTCTTGACTTGATCTCTTATATAATGAAAACGAACTTCAATATACTTGCTTCTATCATGATACACGAGACTCTTTGCTAAGGCGGCATGCAACAACATATTCTATTTCACAAATGGATAGTGCAATAATTGATTGCTTTGTTTAATACTATGTGGAAGTAGTATTACTCGTATAGAAAACAAATTCATTCGTGCTTTTTGTGTCATCTGGATCTCAAGCTCAATCACTGTCTAAGTAGCCACCTAGCTGAAATATATTTGAGGAGGTTTATAACAAACTATGAGTTATTGCTCCTTTTATATGTTGAAGTATCCTCTTGGCCAATTCAAATATATATCTATATTGGTTTTTCTATATAGTGACTTCTAATACCAATATTATATAGTATGTTAAGCTTTGTACATGTCAATATCTTAAGATTTTAATTAAACCCTTAAAATTTGTTAGATCGATCTCATTTTCTTCATCTTTTTGTAATAATTTTGTACCACTCTAACGAAGTTCCTACAAGCTTCCATTCATCCATCTTGAAATTTTTGAGAATCTCTTTTGAATTAGCCTAATGTGAGATGAGATGCCTTCACCATTATGCTTGACCTCTATCCCAAGAAAGAATGACATGAGATCAACATCTATTAAATCAAATTCTTGCACCATTGCTTGCTTAAAATCTTTGAATATATAAAAATTACTGCATGTGAAAATGAGATAATCCATTAAAATACAAATAAAGCAAAATATCCTCAATTTTATGCATCTTCACATTATGAGCATTTTCACACGGGCATTGATCAAATTCATTTTTTTTGAAGTATTATGAGTCAATCATAGTATTCAATGCTCCTAGAACTTGCTTCAAGCCATATAAGGTCTTCTTTAACTTGCATACCTTTGATTCAAGTCCTTTTTTGATATAGCCTTGTAACAACCCGAGTTGTTACCATGGTTGATTAGGACTAACCCTAAGTATTAAACACAATTATAAGTGCTAATTAGGTCAAGTGGAGTCAACCTTTGAGACCTAGTCCAAATCAAGAATCAAACGGATCGAATCCTGATTTCTGGAAATCCAGAAACCCTAGAAATTGACCTATTTAAATTGACATCCGATTGAAAAACGGACATCGCCATTGCGTTCCTTGACCCCAAATTAGCTTGGGGTGAAATTTTTGTGTCAATCGGGAGCCGTCAAAATTTCGACGAATATTTTAATAATAAAAATATCCCGGAAATCGAGGTATCAAAATACTAGTCGGGTCGAAAATCCGACTGCGCCATTGAATTCCTTGACCCCAAATTAGCTAGGAAAAATATGTTCAAAATTTTCTGGAAATTTTCTGAAAAAAATATATATATATTTAATTAACGGCATCGTACGACGCCGTCAACTTAAGTGGACGGCGCTAACAGCGCCGTCCGATCGGACTGATCTATCTGGACTGTCCGATCCACACGGATCCAACGGCCCGCAGCCGCGATCCGCGTCGCGCGGTCCGGGCAGATCCGGACCGTCCGCGATCGCGCGGATCCGACGGTCCGGGGCCGTCGTTCTCAGCCCCGTTGCCCGCTCGCCACGTTGCGAGCCCGCCGCCCGCCTGGCCAACCAGAGGCCTCCCCCGCCTCGGCTGCTCAGTCCGGAGGTCCATAAGGACCTCCCCCGCGCCCCTCCGTCTCCGGTTAGACGAACCGGAGTCCGCACAACCGAACCGAGCCGACCTCCCGTACGCTGTCCAAACAAGGTACTCCCGATCTCCCCCTCCGTTCAATACTTCGCCATCGCATAACCTAGAAATTGTAGGTCTCCGTCCAGATCGTCGATCCACTGGACCTGATCGACCTCGATCAGGTCCGGCTGACTCAGGCCGAGGCTTAAAGCCTCGGGCCAGCGTTAGCCCGCGCGCCGTAACCCTAGAACCTAGGGTTAACCCTAGCCGCCGATCCCGGCCACCTCCGGCGAAGGTCCGCCCACCGGCATGTAGCTCTCGTCGAGGGCTACCGGTGGCCATGCGGGCCGAGGTGGTCCGGCGCCGGGAAGGCCGGCAAAAGCCGTGCCCTCGCCCGGCTCCCTTGGGCCGTCTCCGCGAGGGAGACGAAGTCCGGGTCGGGCCGGGTCGACCCGAGCCCGACCCGCCCGAGCCGGGTCCGCGTCAGCTTGGTGGGGCCCACCAGTGCCACGTGGCGCCTTCCAGGCCTGCCACGTGTCCAGTGGGACCCACCAGCTGAAGCCGCGATGCTTCGGCTTTGGCCGTGGGGCCCCCCGGTGCCACGTGGTAGCCAGCCGGCATGCCACGTGTCACGTGGGGCCCACAGCCCGAGCCCGCGCGGCTATTCGGCTCCCCAGTGGGGCCCACAGCGCCACGTGGCAGCCTCTGGGACCGCCACGTGGCAAGTGAGACCCACTGCCCGGTCAAACCGTGGCGGTCCGGCTCCCCGTGGGGCCCACAATGCCACGTGGCAGTCTCTGGCAGTGCCACGTGTCAAGTGGGGCCCACTGCCCAGTCACCCGTGCTGACTCAGCCCTTGTGGGGCCCACAGTGCCACGTGGCAGCCTCTAGCAGTGCCACGTGCCTAGTGGGGCCCACTGTCTGTTAATTAATTAATAATTTAATTACTGTTACTGTTAATTAATTACTGTTTAGCCTTAATTAATTACAGTTAGTGATTAATTAAGTTATGATTAATGTTAATTACTTTTGAACAGTAACTTTAGTTAATTAAGTATAATTATAGATTAATTATGGTTAATTAAATATTAATTAAACCCTAAACAGTAATTAAGTTAATTAATTATCATTGAACAGTAAAACCTAATTAATTATTTCATAATTAGATATTCAAAAATTTTAAATAAAAAGTTTAGAAATGAACAGTAAAATAATACAATTTGAATAAATGAATAGTAAAATAATTCAAATTGTATTTTTGAATAGTAAATCTTAAAAGTTTAATAACTTTTTGTAGGATAATCCAAATATAGCCAATATAGGTCTTAAAATACTCAAAAAAATGTAAGGATTCAAATAACGTAATGTAAAAAAATTTTTAGGGTACATATAACGAGGTAGCATTTTAGGACCTCTTTAAAGCCTCATAACTTTTTACCCGATTATCGAAACATAGTCAATATGAGTCTTAAAATGCTCAGGAGGGCAGCCCCATCACCGTAGTAGTATTAGTTTTCTTATTCAAATATCAGGATAAAAAGTCAACCATAGAATTTAGAGTTGACTTTAGTGAAAAATGATCAAAATGCCCCTAGACTTCAAACGGTCATAACTTAGTCAAATCAACTCCAAATTGGAAAATTCAAGATGCTAACCAGTCTAGAATTTCAATGTCATCAATTTAACAAAATAATATTTAGGATCTAAACCCTGGAAAGTTTAGGTAAATGACCAAATTACCCTTAACCTTATTTTAGTCATAACTTGACCGTTCCTCTCCCAATTTAGGCGTACTTACTGCCTATTTTCAAGTTAGATAGTAAAAAATCAAATGGAACTAAGAGAATTCAATTCTGACCCCTAAGTCAAAAGTTGACTTTTTGACCCTTAAGATTGGGGCAACATAGTCATTTTGCCCTAAGATTGAATTAAGTACATCTACCTTTTAGTTAACATTCCAGAACCCTAAAACCAGTGTTACAATCTTCTTTGTATCAATTAAGTGAGTGAAATCAATCCCTTAAGTTAGATTCTAATAATTTCTGCTAAGTCTTAAGCACTACACCTTAAGGACCTTTCCTGAGAATAGGAATAGATCATAAGTTAGAGTTCATTCATTGGGTAAATTAGGTTACCCAACAGGTGAAACCTTGGTTTATTAGTTTCTATATTTTCTTTTATTTTACAATTCGTTCTGATTATTTTATCTTTTAACTTTAGATTTAAGGTAGGAGATTCATCCTATTAAGTTTGATTACTTAATAGGATTTGCTATAACTAGTAGATCACTTATAGAATAAAACCTAGAACTTAGGTCTTATCCTTAGGATTATGTGATTAAACCTAATTCTCATAGTGTTTAATTCATAATCTATATGTTTAGAAGATCTTGATCAGATCTTAATTAGAACGTCTAAATTTATAAAACTAGGACGTATGATTCATTTATTTAACTCGTAGTCGTCTATCTGATTGAGCTAGATTGGAACCTGATCAGTTCCAATCCTTTTTAACTTATAAGGATGAACTTCTGGGTTACACTCGATAGTAAGAAAACGGTGATCCTGAACTTGTGTAATTTGGAATAGTTAGAAGGTTAAGTATAAAACAAATAATATCACTATGTTTAGTAGAGTCTCTTACTTCTACTTGATATTTTGTTGCTACGTAGTCCTTGATTTTTGTGCCATATTTCCTTGAGCATATCATATAAGATATTTGATGCATGAATAAAATGTTATGAAAATATGGAGACTCCTTAGATTCCTTGTGAAAATATTAAAGTGATTTATAAAAGATAATAGTTTTATGAGCTGCCTCTTAGTTATATCCTTATTGCCTAGCCTCCTTATGTCACTAGGGGAAGGATCCATTTTATTGTGTACCTAGTTTACTAGCCTCCTTATGTTGCTAGGGGTACACCGTTGGTGCCTTAGCCGTACTGGCGTTAAGGTTGCCTTGTATGCTTAGTTTACTAGCCTCCTTATGTCGTTAGGGGCATACAGTTGGGCCTTAACCGTACTGGTGCTAAGACCCTTCGCTTGCTTTGTGTGCTTATATGCCTAGCCTCCTTATGTCGCTAGGAGTACACAGTTTTATGTTTTAGCCATGATGGTGCTAAGCTTCTTTGGTATTCGATGGGCTTGAGTAGCTCTTTTCTGTATGGCAGTCGATGCACATGTGGCTTTATATGCAGTTGTTGTTGTTTACTTTTCAGTATTCTTATTTTGTCAGCTATTTTCTTGTACTGCTTTTATATATATATATATGATGTTAGAATCTTACTGCTATTTATATGTACCACTGCTGAGTTATTTATTTTTAATTGGCATATTTTCTGTTGATCACCAGCATATTTAGGGTGTAGAATTTTTCTTACTACACTTGTTTAGTTATGTATATTTATACGCCATTTCTTGTTTAGTTTGTATGCGAGGCATGTCTCAGCCTCTTTCCTTTTTCTTGGCTTAAGTTATAAATGATGAATTATAGCTTTCTTATTTCTTTGTATTGCTTGCTGTTCCTTTCATATATATATGTTGCTTAGATGTTATCAAATGATGATATTACTTAACACTTATAATAATTCATCAGCTTAAAATATACATAGACAATTGTCTAACCAGATTTTTCTTTTCTTTGGCTGGGGCCCCACATTGTGAAACCAACAATGGCAAACTCCTTTCAGTTAGACGAGCAGGAGTTAGGTGTGGAGCCTTACCCAGAGGAGGAATCCGTGGAAGAAGCTGCCGTCTAGTCCCTTTATATTTCGAGTGAGAAGGAGTGGTTTTCATTCTATCTTTATTTAAACATTTTAAATGATGTAATAATACAGGTACCATTGACTATGTATTTGGATTATATGCTTATGTTCTGAGTTCTATTTTTTTCCTATTTGTACTGTGATACTTGGATGATTTACATTTCCTTAAATCGTTTCCGCACTCTGTTTGTTTACTTATACAGTGACTGTTAGTTTGATTCTGTGTTAATCCTTTCCTAATCAGGTGGATTGTGGATTCTATCCTAATCCAATGATAAGTGAGGGGTTAGCCAGAGTGACACCCCACCCTTAACCTAATCCTCTGGTGGATTAAGGGTGGTGGGCGCCACAAGCCAGAAGGATAATATTCATAAATTTTTTTAATTAATTCATCTAAAAAAGTTCATATGGCGTCCATTTGATAATGGACCACTTTTGCTGCTGCCATGAAATTAGTAGGTAAATAATTTCTAAATTAATGTTATGTGCAAATACTTCATCATAATCAAATCCTATTTTGTGTATGTATCCTTTTGTCACCAACATTACCTATACTGTTCAATTTCTCCATTTGCATTTTGTTTTATCTTGTAAATCCACTTAACTCTGATGACCTTTTATCATGTTGGTAAAGTTGTTAGCTCCCATGTGCCATATTCTATAAATACATGATCACTTCATATATAGCTTCTTCCACATATCATTTTGAACAATTTTCTTAAAATTAATTGGCTCACTCTTTGCATGCAAATATACAAAATCATCTTTACTTATACCATTATAAATCTGCTTAAAGCTTCTTATCTTTATTAACTTTGGACTATCTTTCATAGATTGGTGAGCATCTTCAATTTGTGGAGAATCTTAAAGTTTATCTTAATGTGTGGGTTCTCTTATTCTTGAAATTTCCAATCCAAAGTTGCTTCTTCATTAAATTCAACATCTCTACTTGAAATCGCTTTAGCTTACAAGTGTTAGAGTGATATTTACTAAAGATAAGTTTGGAATTTTTTTAATTTAGCTTATTTATCCTTTGTTCTAGAATACGAGCATATGCAATGCTTCCAAATACATTTAAGTGAGAAATATTTATATTCTATCCCATCCATTCTTTTTGAGGTGTCCTATCATTTAGGCTTGATGTTGGACATCAATTGAGAATGTTGATAGCACATGCCATTGCTTATTCTCAAAAACAATTTGACATACCTTTACTCTTTATCATACTTTGTACCATATTGAGGATAATGTGATTCTTCATCTCTACCATGCCACGTTATTGAGGTGAGCATGGTGTGTTAAGTTGATGATAAATGCTTCGTTCTTCATATAAGTCTTCAATAGATTTAAATGTAAATCGATCACCTCAATTTAAATGAATGGCTTTGATTTTTAAGCAAATCGCTTTTTAACACTTGATTTAAATTTCTTAAATATTATAGATATCTTGGATTTTTCTTTCCAAAACTGTACTCATGTTTTCCTTAAATAGTTATCAATGAATATAAGAAATATCATCAATTACTAAAAGATGTTGTAGTAATTGATCAACACACATCTATATGGACTAGTTGATGTGGCTTATTTGCTTTATAGATATCTTCGAATGAAAATATTTTCAAGATTATTTCCAAAAACACATCCTTCACTATTTGATTTGGATGGCTGATGTGCAATAACACTTTCACCATCTCTTTTTATGTCATATTATTTATATCTCAAAAGCTTAAGTGCCCAAGCCTCAAATGTCAAAGCCAGGATTTATTTTGTACACATAACTTTAGATACTTCATTATGTCACTCTTTTGTATTTAATATGAACATCCAATTGATCATCATTTATACTTGGGAATTTAGCGAAATAATGTCAGAACGAAAATGTCTGAATTGGAAATTTAGGAAATAATAGTCATTTATAATATTTTTATTGTTGTCATTATTGATCTTCAGCGTTAAGTCTATTTCTTAACAACATATAATTCTACGAACTTGAACTTAGTTTCTGATACAAAAAAAATTTCTTAATTAAAAGAGGCACACAAAGACATCGTTACCCCATCTATGGTTGATGTACCTGCACAAATAAGGTATTGGTAAAACAACTAATCCTGTGGATAATTATCGAGGCAAAAATAAACTGATGTTTCATTCCAGATGAAGTGATTAGCAATATAGAAGAAGGGTCGTCTTTTTCATGAAACTTTCTTGCTTCAAGCTTTTTAGGTTATTACAGCTCTCAGAGGTTATTATCTTAATTCAGAGTGTAAGCCTTATCACTGAACTCTCGACCCTCATTTCATAACTCAAGGAAGGTCGATTACAATTCAGCGAACGGCTTACAAAGATTACCCAGTAAAGGAAGATGTGGTCTTTTTCCAAACTATAGTGCACACGGAAGCATGATTCCATAAAAATTTGAAAGTAACATGAGATTGTTTGAGTGGGATTGATTTTTTTCAAAGTTTTATCAAATGTCTATAACCGTTCAATGCTTTATCAGGTTGCCAGCACCTCAAAAGGAAGCTGTCAATTATTTGTCGGGTGAACATTCACAAATGTAGGGAAAATTTGCTTAACTTGTAATGCAATAGGTATAGCTGCTGTAAATTATCATCAACTTGTTTATTGAAAGTTATTTCGATATACTAATATGCTATCCTGATATGAAAATTGGGTTGTTTGCCATTCTTCTCACCTGACATTTATCTTCTGAACTGATTGGTTTGAGTGGATTCATAGTTTTATAGATTAGGATATTGAAATGCATTGTGAGAAGTTTTACAATTTTGTAGTTCTTAAAATTATGTAATAATTAATGTTAATGTGCTAACAGTTAAGCATGCATGATAAAACAAAAATGCTGGTGCTAACACCAATACAGTTCTAAGCATAAGAACAGTGAAAGATTCAAAATCTTCAAAAATGGTTGGCCTAGATTATTTATTTATGTGGTCACATTTTTATAGATCTAATTGTTAATGGGAATCTAATTATAAACAACATAAAAATAAAATGTAAGTGTAATTACACCATGATCTAAATTGAGTAGACTCTGACCCAAATTCAAGTACATCAAGATTAAAGGGTTGTTTGGTTGCATGTTATGATAATTGTTGTTAAGATAACATGTTATTCATATAACATGTTCTCTGGATAACTATGTATGTTTAGTGTTATTTGTATTTATGCTATTTTGATATGATTTTTATAGGTAAAAATATCCTCATTTTTCATTTCCCTACTTCATATTTATTTGAGAATATATGGTAACTATACCGGTGTAAGGTTCTTGAAGTGAAAAAAACCAAAGGCAAGTGATAAAAAGAAAGCCTGGTAAAGTTTGCCATAGGCAAACGAGGCAACAGGTGAAGAAGATAATGGATCAGATACAAACAACAACTAATAAAGGCGGTGATGAGGTCCTGTGGTCACTGACAAAGAAGAGGGTACATAAACACATGTTATTGAGGTAGCATCTGGATTTAGGTACTATCTCAGTAATACGGAATAGTTAGATTTTTGTGAATACAAAGAAGTTGCAAATAACATAACATTCAACCAAATACTTAATTGTTTTTATATTATTAGAAGATACATAACAACTAGATACATGCAATTGAACACTCCCTAATGAGTATGCTATGGCCTCAACAATTTATGCTCAAAATTTGTTTGCTGGTCAATATCTAGGTTTTCTTGATATTAATTTTTTCACTTACCTATATTCAGCAATTTTTGTAGGTCACGGGCAACACCATATACAGATGCTGAAATAAAGGTATGATTAAGTTTTATCATGTATAATAAACTTCTTTGCATCAAATCTCTCTTTAATATACAATATAGTATTATACTGAAATTGCAGCTTGCATTTCAGTTTTGAAATTTTGCCTCAACTTTACAACACATGATACGTATATTTTTATATTAAAAGAGTACACTCTAGTTTCTATTATTAAGTATGCAAGGTTTAATATATACTTTTTTTGTTTAACACATGACCATCAATATTGCTATGCAATTTGTTTTCTTAGCAATCTAAACCTTTCTTGAATTTGTGAGTTTATTAAACAAAATAAGAAAGCAATGCATGTCTCTTTTTTTTTAGAGTAACACAACTTTTCATATAGATGAGTATATGCACATTTCCCGGCATACATCAAGATTTTGAACAAATAAAATCAAACATAACCAAGAGACATGAAGTTACATCAATTTTATATTTTAGTTTCTTTTGATTTAATCTATTCAAAAAATTGATTCATAATAAGAAATATGAAAAGAAGAATTTTATATTCTTTTATATGGATAGTTAGGAAACACTACTATCCTATTAGAAGGGAAAAGGGCTTTTTTCCTTTCATATCTTCCACCATCCATAGAAAGTTTAATGTATCTATTTTAAAGAAGCTAAAGGATATTCACATTAATTTGTCTTTTTACTTTTTTATATTTTATCCATAAAATTTGTATGATGGTTGGTGGGAGATGTGAAGAAAAATGGAATCTATTCTTCTAGAAGAATAGCAATGTGCTCCTCTCTTATTATATATGCATAGATCTCAGCCCGTAGGAATACTACTATCCTATTAGAGACGTAGGCTAGAATTCTTCTATATGGAAAGCCTCCTTACACATCACTTGCCATTCATCTAATGGATGGATGGTTAAGATCTAAATTAAAAAAATACTTTTTGACTTAAAAGAGTAAGCTATTTGCTCGTAGGAATACTACTATCATATATTAAGAATAGTATGAGTTTTATTTTGCACATCTCTTACATTTTAGTAAAAAACTTTAAAAGATAAAAGTGATGTGATTTTTTCTCATTTTGATCCTTTAAATTTAATCCATTTAAAGCTTTTACAGGTCGTGATAGATGTGTAAAGAAAAGTTATTTTATCGATCTAAAAGGATAGTTGTGTCCTCTCTCTATCTCTATCTATATATAGAGAGAGAGAGAGAGTTTTAATCACATAAGATGGGTGCAAGGATCTTACCCATAAAAACAAAAAAGAGTGATTTGCACATTACAATATTAAAGTAAAACTACTCCAAAGAGAATTGGGGTAGGGTTAGGGTTTGATATTTGCATCCGGAAGGCTTTCTAAATGCCTACAATTATGTAAACTCTTACAAGAAAAGATACATTGTGTAAAAAACAATAGAGTTTCAAAATCATAGAAATTCAAAATGTTCCAAAATTAACCCTTTTGGAAATAATTTAAAAAAGTCAGGATTAAATTTTGAATATAGTCCTTTGCATATGCACTGAAATTGTTATAAGAAACTTTGAACAATTTAAAATTTTCTCATAATAAGGTAAAAATGCAAATAATTTTTCAAGCTGTAACATACATTAGCAAACATCTCAAATTTGACGTAAAACAAGGAGAAAGTATTAACACATGGAGTTAGCACATTTAGCTAACACTAAAACAAGGAGAAAGTATCTCTTTGAAATTGTCACTTTACTCCAAACTCAAAATTTGACATGTAGAGCACACAAATTTGGGAGGAAAATATTAACTGTTATATACTATATAAAATAACTCCTATAAATTTTCTCCTAGGGTTAACTTAACTCAACTGCAATATATTTGGGCCTTCTGTGGAATCAATTAGATTATATTTGGGCCTTATGTGAAATCATTGTCTCACAAAATCCTTACTAAACTTCTTTGCTGATGTGAACATAGATCTCAGCGTGCATAAGCCCATGAACTGTTGTGCATTGCAAGCCTAATTGGGAATAACTGTAGCTATAAAAATTGAATTTCAAAGTCTTTTGAAAGTGCAGTTGTAAGTGGTCTGACGCCATGGCTCTTCTTTTACAGGTGATAGAGGTCCATTCCTTTTATAAATAGCTGAACAACAACATATGCATTGAGTGGCTTTGAAAATTCATATTACTGTAGCAAATCTGATTCCATAAAATGTGGGGTGATTATTAGGATCAAAAAATATGCTTTATTGTAATATAGATTGAATAATTTTTTTTAATAGCATTATGCTCTTTTAAATTTAAATCTCTTCCTGAAACTATGTATACCCGATTGCCTTTTTGTTACAAAATGAAAATGTTGAAGATATTACTGCAATGTGGAGCATCTTGTACAGCAACGGAATTGTTCAGAAAAAGTAAGAAAATGGAGTAAAACATGAATTTTTCTCTTATCTCTTTTTAATATTGTAACCATATAAATGGAAAACCCAAAAGAAACCAAATGAATGGTACCTGGTTTTCCAGCTTGGCTCTGAAATCATGCTTCCCTGCGATGTCAAAGTAAGTTTCAAAAAAGCCATGTGAGACGTTAGAACAGTCACAATTTTTATGAATTTATTTAATATTGGATATTCCTAGAAAGGAAACTTGACCCAGCAATCTCTAACCGATTCGAATGAAAGCTCGAGCAACTTGTCGAGATCTAAGATTGAATGGAGAACAGAAACTGGGAAGATGAAGGAGAAACATTAGAACAGAGGAGTCAAGGCTCTACGAAAAGTTGATGAGAAAGGGAAGAGCAAAGGTTGAGAGGTAAAAGCCCAGTTAACATTCTTCATTTTCATTTCGTTTACGAGCCCTCTGAAAGGATTTTATTTTAGCCTATAGGGCTCATTTTGGTCTGACCCATTTGGTATCATCAGCTGCCAATAAACAATTACAATTGCTTAGGCTTCATATGGATGCGGCAGCCTATGCTGTATCCTTAATCTTGGGATTATATGGATTTGGCGTATTATGTTTCTTGATATGTCACATTAGCATATGACAAGAATATCTGAAATTTTGTTAGTGAAATGATATTTTTCATTACAAATATATTGACTGTATTTTCTTATTAGCCTCTATGCTGACGGTTTATGCTAACGTGGCGAAGTTCTATGCGTGAAGGTTAAGAATTAAAAACTAAAGGTGAACAAATAGACTGAAAGATTATGAAAAGATGCGGGGTTGTGACGCCATTTCTTGTTTAGTTTGTATGCGAGGCATGTCTCAGCCTCTTTCCTTTTTCTTGGCTTAAGTTATAAATGATGAATTATAGCTTTCTTATTTCTTTGTATTGCTTGCTGTTCCTTTCATATATATATGTTGCTTAGATGTTATCAAATGATGATATTACTTAACACTTATAATAATTCATCAGCTTAAAATATACATAGACAATTGTCTAACCAGATTTTTCTTTTCTTTGGCTGGGGCCCCACATTGTGAAACCAACAATGGCAAACTCCTTTCAGTTAGACGAGCAGGAGTTAGGTGTGGAGCCTTACCCAGAGGAGGAATCCGTGGAAGAAGCTGCCGTCTAGTCCCTTTATATTTCGAGTGAGAAGGAGTGGTTTTCATTCTATCTTTATTTAAACATTTTAAATGATGTAATAATACAGGTACCATTGACTATGTATTTGGATTATATGCTTATGTTCTGAGTTCTATTTTTTTCCTATTTGTACTGTGATACTTGGATGATTTACATTTCCTTAAATCGTTTCCGCACTCTGTTTGTTTACTTATACAGTGACTGTTAGTTTGATTCTGTGTTAATCCTTTCCTAATCAGGTGGATTGTGGATTCTATCCTAATCCAATGATAAGTGAGGGGTTAGCCAGAGTGACACCCCACCCTTAACCTAATCCTCTGGTGGATTAAGGGTGGTGGGCGCCACAAGCCAGAAGGATAATATTCATAAATTTTTTTAATTAATTCATCTAAAAAAGTTCATATGGCGTCCATTTGATAATGGACCACTTTTGCTGCTGCCATGAAATTAGTAGGTAAATAATTTCTAAATTAATGTTATGTGCAAATACTTCATCATAATCAAATCCTATTTTGTGTATGTATCCTTTTGTCACCAACATTACCTATACTGTTCAATTTCTCCATTTGCATTTTGTTTTATCTTGTAAATCCACTTAACTCTGATGACCTTTTATCATGTTGGTAAAGTTGTTAGCTCCCATGTGCCATATTCTATAAATACATGATCACTTCATATATAGCTTCTTCCACATATCATTTTGAACAATTTTCTTAAAATTAATTGGCTCACTCTTTGCATGCAAATATACAAAATCATCTTTACTTATACCATTATAAATCTGCTTAAAGCTTCTTATCTTTATTAACTTTGGACTATCTTTCATAGATTGGTGAGCATCTTCAATTTGTGGAGAATCTTAAAGTTTATCTTAATGTGTGGGTTCTCTTATTCTTGAAATTTCCAATCCAAAGTTGCTTCTTCATTAAATTCAACATCTCTACTTGAAATCGCTTTAGCTTACAAGTGTTAGAGTGATATTTACTAAAGATAAGTTTGGAATTTTTTTAATTTAGCTTATTTATCCTTTGTTCTAGAATACGAGCATATGCAATGCTTCCAAATACATTTAAGTGAGAAATATTTATATTCTATCCCATCCATTCTTTTTGAGGTGTCCTATCATTTAGGCTTGATGTTGGACATCAATTGAGAATGTTGATAGCACATGCCATTGCTTATTCTCAAAAACAATTTGACATACCTTTACTCTTTATCATACTTTGTACCATATTGAGGATAATGTGATTCTTCATCTCTACCATGCCACGTTATTGAGGTGAGCATGGTGTGTTAAGTTGATGATAAATGCTTCGTTCTTCATATAAGTCTTCAATAGATTTAAATGTAAATCGATCACCTCAATTTAAATGAATGGCTTTGATTTTTAAGCAAATCGCTTTTTAACACTTGATTTAAATTTCTTAAATATTATAGATATCTTGGATTTTTCTTTCCAAAACTGTACTCATGTTTTCCTTAAATAGTTATCAATGAATATAAGAAATATCATCAATTACTAAAAGATGTTGTAGTAATTGATCAACACACATCTATATGGACTAGTTGATGTGGCTTATTTGCTTTATAGATATCTTCGAATGAAAATATTTTCAAGATTATTTCCAAAAACACATCCTTCACTATTTGATTTGGATGGCTGATGTGCAATAACACTTTCACCATCTCTTTTTATGTCATATTATTTATATCTCAAAAGCTTAAGTGCCCAAGCCTCAAATGTCAAAGCCAGGATTTATTTTGTACACATAACTTTAGATACTTCATTATGTCACTCTTTTGTATTTAATATGAACATCCAATTGATCATCATTTATACTTGGGAATTTAGCGAAATAATGTCAGAACGAAAATGTCTGAATTGGAAATTTAGGAAATAATAGTCATTTATAATATTTTTATTGTTGTCATTATTGATTAATGACAATAATGTTAATGTGATGACATAATCTTATAAGTATATATATAAAATAAAAAAGCAAAATAACTTCTCCTTTCTCCTCCCTTTTTTTTTTCTTAAACTTCTCTTCTTACCTTAGGATTAGAATTGCCGAAAAAACGAAAGGAGGTCGGAGTGGGTGGCCGGACGGCTGGCCAAGGTGGCGACAGCAAGGGGCTGGCTGGAAACGGCTGTTGGTGGCCGTCGAAGGCTGCCAGAAGCTGTTGGTGGCTGCTGGAGCTGCTGGAGGGGACTGCCGGGCTACCGGAAGCGGCTGGAAGGGACTGCCGGGGGCTGCCGGAAGCTGCTGGAAGGGGGCTGCCGGAGGGGCTGGAAGGGGGCTGTCGGGCTGCCGGAGCGGCTGGCCGGCTGCTGGAAGGGCTGAGGAGGGGTGGAAGCTGCTGTTTAGGGTTTAGAGGAGGGGAGGGGTTGTGTGAGGGAGAAGGAAGGGGGGTGTTTAAGTAGAGGAGAGGAGGAGAGAGGGTGGTCGGCCAGGTGGGCCGACCAGCCTGCGCCAAAAATGGCGCAGGCAGCCCTACCTGGCGCGGAACCTTCCGCGCCAGAGGCCCTGTTGGGCGAGTCGCAGAGGGAGGGAGCGAACGGGGGGGGGGGGAGAAATAAACAGAGGAAAACCAATTTTCTTTAAAAGGAAAATTTAAAAATAATACTTAATGTTAAATTATTCGCATTTTTCTGCCGTTTGTTATCCAAATACAACGAAACTTGGCACTGAGGTGTGTTACGACATGACGAACACCCTCTCGTCGAAAATTTTCGATTCGGACAAATATTTTATTTTTAATTAATTTCTGAAGTTTAAAAACTTCAGAAATTAGCCACGATAAATCTGGCGTTCAGAATTTGATGAAACTTCTCGAGCATCCTTTAAATAATTTACTTAACATGTCGACACTGAAAACGATGAATTCGGACATGCATTTCAATGATTTGATTTTTAGAATTTAAAGATTTCAAAAAAACAGAACAGGAGCTTCCGTTAATCGAATTTTTCCTGAATTATGGCACTTTGATCTTTAAAGTTGTTTTTATCTATTGGTAGTTTTGTTTGCCCTAAAGTGAAATTCCCCGGGATCCTACTTCCTAAGGCAGTATTCTGACCTAATTTGCAAAATAACGACTTTTGGTCGTTACAAGGTATCTCTTTTTTCTGTAATACTTGTGGTAAGGCGGGGCACAAAAGCTGCGAGGAAAAGTAAGCTCTCCATATGAGAACGGGGGCTCGTACGATTATTGGAAATACGGAATTACAATGCTTGGAGAGAGCAAATGTTGAAGATGATTGGGCGTTGGTTCGGTGACAAAAGGGTCCTTAATCTCGGGCCCCGGGACTCCTCGAGGGGTCGTCCTACCTTACGGCGGAACAATTATAGGCCCGCTACCCCATCTCGCCAGCCTCATAACCATCATGACCGAACCTATTCCCCGTTGGGCTCGAGAAATTCTGGGCTCAGGGTTTAATCAGACCCGAGCAGCTCCCAGCCTGCGAGCAGCTCTGTAGCCCTGGCTCCCATCCTGGCCAGCCACGGATTCAGGAGCCCACCAACCCTATGCGCCAAAGTCCACCCTGCCTTTCCCTTGGTGGATTGGCCCTCTCTCGGCCCAGCCAGCCGACGAACCAGCAGACCCTAGCAGATGCTGCGCTGCTACAACCATCGGTCCAGTAGTCTACGGGCCCAATCTCAATGAGCTCGGATCTCTCAGGTTTGGCCCACCCCACCCCATGCGCTGCCGTGGGGCCTCCCACAGGCCCAACTCTACTGAACCAACCCGCTAGCCCATTAGCCTAGCAATCTGCGCTCTCGCCTGCACGGCCCGCAGCCCACCTCCAGCCCCTACAAGCTCAGCGCACCACTCCAGCCCAGGCCATATCTATGCATACCGGCCACTCAGCCCGCGGCTTAGCTGCAAGCCGCCACCTTCCCATGAAAAGCCCACAATAGCTAGACAACAGCCCACTATAGGAGTGTAAGATCCAGGAGTAGGGAGCACCTCCAAGACTCAACAAGAGATTCAATTAACAAGTACAAACTGATTTCAAAATAAAAATTTGCAAGATCATACCTCCCGCACTGGTAATTGTCCACTTTAAAAGCTATTAGCACACTTTTGATGATAATTTTGAACTTTTTGTCACTAATGGGTCAAGTTTGTTCTGTCACGAATCCAATCCAACGCAAGTTTCAAATTGCAATTTCGAGCCCGGATGAGTTTGTAGCGCTTCCTGGAAAAACACCGCGTAAATCTGTCTTCAAATGGATGTTTCGGGTGACCTGTTGGACCGGCCGCCAGAAAACGGACGACTGGCTAAACTGGTTACTAGTCATTTCAGGAATTGAAGGAGAGAAAAAAAAAGAAAAAACTCAAAAAAATTCAAAAAAAAATTTGTAGATAGATTTCAACATTCCGATTAACTTTTATTCTATGCTGAGCCGTGAAACTGGGCTCTGATACCAAAATGGAGTGAAGGGGTGAAAGTTTGCATGCGGGAAAATGATTGTTTGACTTCAAACGATAATTTGGAGAACCAAATGAAATCAGAATATTATGAAATTTTAGAAGGTTCTTTGGATGGATATTGAAAATTGTAGGTGCTGATTTCAAAAGAATTAGTGGATGTTTGAGAGAGATATGGTGAGTGGAGGATTCAAATATCACACTTCGTACATTATTAAGTGGTTGATTGAATTAACAAACGAAGTCAGAATCGAACGAAATAGGATGCCTTTTGAAACTAACAGAGAGCACTTCGAAACACACTAGAAAATCATAAAAAGTAAAAAGGATAACTACTAAGATTATCCACACTGTGGTTCTTCGAGGTTGTACACACCTCGAAGCTTCGTCGGTTGTGCACACCAATGGTCGTTCCGGCTGTCCACACCAAAATTCAAAGGCTTAAGCCAATATTCATAGAAGAAAACATTCATTAACTATTAAAATTTAGAAATATTACAATATATAGCCCTTGCAAACTCTAGGGCCAACCATTGATCAAACCTCTTTAACACCCATTGGATTCCCAAGTAACTCTTCCGCTCCTCAACCTTGATGGAGGACAATGCATTATTGCATAAAATACAACATAGAACTTACTGCATGAAATTGCTCCTAAAACTCTAAAAAATATAGATCCACATGCTTATGAAAATAAAAATACAACATTATTGCATGAAATTACTCATAAAACTCTAGAAAATCTAAAAATAATTCTTCAAATATTCAGCTCCTTTACATAAGCTCACGTCACAATGCGGGGCCAAACCCATGGTAATTGTAATGCATTAATATATATATATGTGTGTGTGTGTGTGCACGCGTGTGTGTGGTGCATCAGGGAATAAAAATAGCAAAAAAAAGTTTGGGGCCTAAAAAAGCATTAGTAAAGAGGTGAGAGATCAAAATAAAAAAATGCATATTAAAATTTTAATATACTTATTTACACCAATTTTATATAAATAAGTTATATATATATATATAGATTTTTTTTTAATTTAGTAACTTTACATAAATATATCAAAATAAATATTTATTATACTCTAAAATTAGTCTCTTTATATATATATATATAGAGAGAGAGAGAGAGATAGTGAGTCAACATTATGGTGTGTTTAAGTAAATTCATAAATATAAATCATTTTAGATTGAGCTAGTAAACTAATTGTGTTTGAATGCAATAGTACAAATTATTCTAATGTGGAACTAAAGCTTGCAAACTTAGATCGCTAAATTAAACCAAGGATCCATAATATTCATGTGATTAACACATATTTTTGAGCAATTAAGGTTGTTAAGTTATACATAAATGAAGATATGCATATTGCTTGCAACATTTTAAGCATTTATCAATAATCACAAAAGACATAATTTAGAAGCTAAATATCCCTAAGTTAGGAATTAATGCATTGTTGCAAGCTCCATATTCTAGGATGAGCTATAACCATAATAAAAAGTCTCAAATATCTCTTTTAAGGTGCCTATATACCCCTGACCAAAAGAGATCTAACAACACGTAGTTAAACGGAGCTGCAGGGTTGGCCTTTCAAAAGAAAACAAGAAAAGAAAAATATAAAAAACAAAATTCAAAAATAGGGAAATAAAAAAAAAATTTTCCTTGAGCTCCAACATTCCATCCTTTTTCTTTAATCCAAAAAATTCCAATTGTCCAATTTTTCACATATCTGCAAGAAGCACTTTGCATCATTATTAATATATGTTAAATTAATTCATAGAATAAAATCAATCTTGGAGGAAAGGATAATATTGAACTTAGAACCAGCTACTAAAGTTAGTAGAATAGTACACTAAGTTACCATTTTCTTAACATACTCTAAAAGAATAAGTTAAAGACAAAAAACCTAGTATAGTAAATAATACACAAGTCATAGCATCTGACTTAGAAAACCAAGGAGATCATATTTGACCAACTAACATTCATGGCATAGCATTCATCAATAATGGCCGTAAATTTTCCAGGATTTATTTCGGACTTATACAAGTCTCGAGTGGAAAGATCAAGCCAATGTTACAACATCTACGAGATATAAACCATCATCTCATGCTTTAATTAGAAATATTAAATAAATTTTCGTTGCATTAACAGATTAAGATAAAAAATATAATGAAACCGACAAATTGCAAACTGCAGGAAATAGATTTCCATTACAAAGCTTAAAATAGACGCTATCTAAATATTTATCCATGTTTCCCAAGGAAAGCAAGTATTAGAGATGAAATTGCCTAATAATATTGTTCAGTCAAAGGATTACTAAATCTTCAGTATGAATCATATATAAATTCAATTGGTGCTCGATGAGATAAAAAACAAAACTGGAGAATAACCTGTAATACCCAAATGAGAAGAATTACAACAACAGCCCGATTCAAGTTTTGATTTAGCAACATGTTCAGCTTATATCCATGATTACAACATCCGGATAGAACAATACAACATAAATGCAAGGATTTATACTAATCTGCTGCAATGACAGTACATACAACCTGATTTATAACCTATACTCTAGATCTGATACATTATTTCAGATTAAAGCAAATATTAAATTACTTGGCAGAAATTCAATGTGACAGCATTGCTTTTTTTTAGGAAAACTCTTGCGATTAAGGCATATTATTTGAGCTCAGTGGTGCACTGTTTGGCTGATTGTTCTTACTTCTTCTTGGATTGCTAATGGCATGGAAACATATAATGAACATTTCACTAAGCAAGGGCATGTGTAGTTATTTTCATTTGGTTGTATAAGACCATTACATAGGTAGGGTAACCATAGATGCTGAAATTAGTCTATATTTAGTTAACCCAATTTTTCAGGACTTCGATGTTATTTCCCCCATCCAAGGTTGACATGTCCATCTTTATATTACTGCCTTAAACGACATCTAAAGGCCAATATTGTGGCTTCTTGTTAGATGAACGTAAATATCTGTTTGAATATAGTAAAATATATTTCATGGTAAACTCCATTTTTGTCTTCACTGTAGCTCAACAATTTAAGACTTCGAATTTTTAAAACTTCATACCTGTTCTATCAACCTTATAGTCTAGGATGATCTTCAGCGTTAAGTCTATTTCTTAACAACATATAATTCTACGAACTTGAACTTAGTTTCTGATACAAAAAAAATTTCTTAATTAAAAGAGGCACACAAAGACATCGTTACCCCATCTATGGTTGATGTACCTGCACAAATAAGGTATTGGTAAAACAACTAATCCTGTGGATAATTATCGAGGCAAAAATAAACTGATGTTTCATTCCAGATGAAGTGATTAGCAATATAGAAGAAGGGTCGTCTTTTTCATGAAACTTTCTTGCTTCAAGCTTTTTAGGTTATTACAGCTCTCAGAGGTTATTATCTTAATTCAGAGTGTAAGCCTTATCACTGAACTCTCGACCCTCATTTCATAACTCAAGGAAGGTCGATTACAATTCAGCGAACGGCTTACAAAGATTACCCAGTAAAGGAAGATGTGGTCTTTTTCCAAACTATAGTGCACACGGAAGCATGATTCCATAAAAATTTGAAAGTAACATGAGATTGTTTGAGTGGGATTGATTTTTTTCAAAGTTTTATCAAATGTCTATAACCGTTCAATGCTTTATCAGGTTGCCAGCACCTCAAAAGGAAGCTGTCAATTATTTGTCGGGTGAACATTCACAAATGTAGGGAAAATTTGCTTAACTTGTAATGCAATAGGTATAGCTGCTGTAAATTATCATCAACTTGTTTATTGAAAGTTATTTCGATATACTAATATGCTATCCTGATATGAAAATTGGGTTGTTTGCCATTCTTCTCACCTGACATTTATCTTCTGAACTGATTGGTTTGAGTGGATTCATAGTTTTATAGATTAGGATATTGAAATGCATTGTGAGAAGTTTTACAATTTTGTAGTTCTTAAAATTATGTAATAATTAATGTTAATGTGCTAACAGTTAAGCATGCATGATAAAACAAAAATGCTGGTGCTAACACCAATACAGTTCTAAGCATAAGAACAGTGAAAGATTCAAAATCTTCAAAAATGGTTGGCCTAGATTATTTATTTATGTGGTCACATTTTTATAGATCTAATTGTTAATGGGAATCTAATTATAAACAACATAAAAATAAAATGTAAGTGTAATTACACCATGATCTAAATTGAGTAGACTCTGACCCAAATTCAAGTACATCAAGATTAAAGGGTTGTTTGGTTGCATGTTATGATAATTGTTGTTAAGATAACATGTTATTCATATAACATGTTCTCTGGATAACTATGTATGTTTAGTGTTATTTGTATTTATGCTATTTTGATATGATTTTTATAGGTAAAAATATCCTCATTTTTCATTTCCCTACTTCATATTTATTTGAGAATATATGGTAACTATACCGGTGTAAGGTTCTTGAAGTGAAAAAAACCAAAGGCAAGTGATAAAAAGAAAGCCTGGTAAAGTTTGCCATAGGCAAACGAGGCAACAGGTGAAGAAGATAATGGATCAGATACAAACAACAACTAATAAAGGCGGTGATGAGGTCCTGTGGTCACTGACAAAGAAGAGGGTACATAAACACATGTTATTGAGGTAGCATCTGGATTTAGGTACTATCTCAGTAATACGGAATAGTTAGATTTTTGTGAATACAAAGAAGTTGCAAATAACATAACATTCAACCAAATACTTAATTGTTTTTATATTATTAGAAGATACATAACAACTAGATACATGCAATTGAACACTCCCTAATGAGTATGCTATGGCCTCAACAATTTATGCTCAAAATTTGTTTGCTGGTCAATATCTAGGTTTTCTTGATATTAATTTTTTCACTTACCTATATTCAGCAATTTTTGTAGGTCACGGGCAACACCATATACAGATGCTGAAATAAAGGTATGATTAAGTTTTATCATGTATAATAAACTTCTTTGCATCAAATCTCTCTTTAATATACAATATAGTATTATACTGAAATTGCAGCTTGCATTTCAGTTTTGAAATTTTGCCTCAACTTTACAACACATGATACGTATATTTTTATATTAAAAGAGTACACTCTAGTTTCTATTATTAAGTATGCAAGGTTTAATATATACTTTTTTTGTTTAACACATGACCATCAATATTGCTATGCAATTTGTTTTCTTAGCAATCTAAACCTTTCTTGAATTTGTGAGTTTATTAAACAAAATAAGAAAGCAATGCATGTCTCTTTTTTTTTAGAGTAACACAACTTTTCATATAGATGAGTATATGCACATTTCCCGGCATACATCAAGATTTTGAACAAATAAAATCAAACATAACCAAGAGACATGAAGTTACATCAATTTTATATTTTAGTTTCTTTTGATTTAATCTATTCAAAAAATTGATTCATAATAAGAAATATGAAAAGAAGAATTTTATATTCTTTTATATGGATAGTTAGGAAACACTACTATCCTATTAGAAGGGAAAAGGGCTTTTTTCCTTTCATATCTTCCACCATCCATAGAAAGTTTAATGTATCTATTTTAAAGAAGCTAAAGGATATTCACATTAATTTGTCTTTTTACTTTTTTATATTTTATCCATAAAATTTGTATGATGGTTGGTGGGAGATGTGAAGAAAAATGGAATCTATTCTTCTAGAAGAATAGCAATGTGCTCCTCTCTTATTATATATGCATAGATCTCAGCCCGTAGGAATACTACTATCCTATTAGAGACGTAGGCTAGAATTCTTCTATATGGAAAGCCTCCTTACACATCACTTGCCATTCATCTAATGGATGGATGGTTAAGATCTAAATTAAAAAAATACTTTTTGACTTAAAAGAGTAAGCTATTTGCTCGTAGGAATACTACTATCATATATTAAGAATAGTATGAGTTTTATTTTGCACATCTCTTACATTTTAGTAAAAAACTTTAAAAGATAAAAGTGATGTGATTTTTTCTCATTTTGATCCTTTAAATTTAATCCATTTAAAGCTTTTACAGGTCGTGATAGATGTGTAAAGAAAAGTTATTTTATCGATCTAAAAGGATAGTTGTGTCCTCTCTCTATCTCTATCTATATATAGAGAGAGAGAGAGAGTTTTAATCACATAAGATGGGTGCAAGGATCTTACCCATAAAAACAAAAAAGAGTGATTTGCACATTACAATATTAAAGTAAAACTACTCCAAAGAGAATTGGGGTAGGGTTAGGGTTTGATATTTGCATCCGGAAGGCTTTCTAAATGCCTACAATTATGTAAACTCTTACAAGAAAAGATACATTGTGTAAAAAACAATAGAGTTTCAAAATCATAGAAATTCAAAATGTTCCAAAATTAACCCTTTTGGAAATAATTTAAAAAAGTCAGGATTAAATTTTGAATATAGTCCTTTGCATATGCACTGAAATTGTTATAAGAAACTTTGAACAATTTAAAATTTTCTCATAATAAGGTAAAAATGCAAATAATTTTTCAAGCTGTAACATACATTAGCAAACATCTCAAATTTGACGTAAAACAAGGAGAAAGTATTAACACATGGAGTTAGCACATTTAGCTAACACTAAAACAAGGAGAAAGTATCTCTTTGAAATTGTCACTTTACTCCAAACTCAAAATTTGACATGTAGAGCACACAAATTTGGGAGGAAAATATTAACTGTTATATACTATATAAAATAACTCCTATAAATTTTCTCCTAGGGTTAACTTAACTCAACTGCAATATATTTGGGCCTTCTGTGGAATCAATTAGATTATATTTGGGCCTTATGTGAAATCATTGTCTCACAAAATCCTTACTAAACTTCTTTGCTGATGTGAACATAGATCTCAGCGTGCATAAGCCCATGAACTGTTGTGCATTGCAAGCCTAATTGGGAATAACTGTAGCTATAAAAATTGAATTTCAAAGTCTTTTGAAAGTGCAGTTGTAAGTGGTCTGACGCCATGGCTCTTCTTTTACAGGTGATAGAGGTCCATTCCTTTTATAAATAGCTGAACAACAACATATGCATTGAGTGGCTTTGAAAATTCATATTACTGTAGCAAATCTGATTCCATAAAATGTGGGGTGATTATTAGGATCAAAAAATATGCTTTATTGTAATATAGATTGAATAATTTTTTTTAATAGCATTATGCTCTTTTAAATTTAAATCTCTTCCTGAAACTATGTATACCCGATTGCCTTTTTGTTACAAAATGAAAATGTTGAAGATATTACTGCAATGTGGAGCATCTTGTACAGCAACGGAATTGTTCAGAAAAAGTAAGAAAATGGAGTAAAACATGAATTTTTCTCTTATCTCTTTTTAATATTGTAACCATATAAATGGAAAACCCAAAAGAAACCAAATGAATGGTACCTGGTTTTCCAGCTTGGCTCTGAAATCATGCTTCCCTGCGATGTCAAAGTAAGTTTCAAAAAAGCCATGTGAGACGTTAGAACAGTCACAATTTTTATGAATTTATTTAATATTGGATATTCCTAGAAAGGAAACTTGACCCAGCAATCTCTAACCGATTCGAATGAAAGCTCGAGCAACTTGTCGAGATCTAAGATTGAATGGAGAACAGAAACTGGGAAGATGAAGGAGAAACATTAGAACAGAGGAGTCAAGGCTCTACGAAAAGTTGATGAGAAAGGGAAGAGCAAAGGTTGAGAGGTAAAAGCCCAGTTAACATTCTTCATTTTCATTTCGTTTACGAGCCCTCTGAAAGGATTTTATTTTTAGCCTATAGGGCTCATTTTGGTCTGACCCATTTGGTATCATCAGCTGCCAATAAACAATTACAATTGCTTAGGCTTCATATGGATGCGGCAGCCTATGCTGTATCCTTAATCTTGGGATTATATGGATTTGGCGTATTATGTTTCTTGATATGTCACATTAGCATATGACAAGAATATCTGAAATTTTGTTAGTGAAATGATATTTTTCATTACAAATATATTGACTGTATTTTCTTATTAGCCTCTATGCTGACGGTTTATGCTAACGTGGCGAAGTTCTATGCGTGAAGGTTAAGAATTAAAAACTAAAGGTGAACAAATAGACTGAAAGATTATGAAAAGATGCGGGGTTGTGACGACCGGAGAATCGAGTTTGAGAATTTCTAAAGAATAATTCATACTTTGAAAATATACATTCATGAAAGTAAAGAAAATAAAATATATAAATATCCATAATTATATTCAGAGCCATCCATATGAATTATACAGTTTATAATTATTACAAAAGAAGTTTGAAATTTAAAAATATCTTCATTCTGCTCACTTCTCAAAAGCTTTGACTTTAACTTTTAAAATGCAAGATCTTAATTATCAAAATTTGAAAATTGTCAAATGATGTCAATCTGGCATGAGTACGTAAACCATTCTTATAAGAGTTACATTCTAGCATCCTATAGTAGACATAAATCAATATGAGAGTGATATGAATAAAGTTTTTGCATCACATATAAGAAAGTAAAATATTTGCCAATGTAATTAATTATTGCCCTTCATGTTAGCCTTGCATTCAAAACATAAGAAAAACATGAAATAAATTTTATCATAAGCATTGGTAACATAAAGTCGAGTCCGTAGACCCCTGAGCCCAAATGGGTAAACCCATAGGCATAACCTTTATGAAGCTTTTTTTGCTACCCATCGGTAGCTTATTCATAATTAGGAACTGATGACGTATCTTTTCTCTGGATTTACCCACTTCCTAAAAAGGGCTAAATCCCAGGAGCTGCTAGCAGGCTTAATCTGTACATATTCTCAGTGTTGATTTTCATTCTCCAAAGACAAACACCAAATAATATAATACATTTCATCTTTTTATCACATGTCTTATGATAATATTTTTGCAAATTAATAAGCGGTAAGCATATTAGAAAATATAAGCAAGGTTCAAATGAAAATTGCTCAAAGTAGGTATGGTGAAATAAAACTTATAAGTAGATCTATATACCTGATTATTTTGATAAAAATACAATCAAATCAATTCCTTTGATCTGCCAAATAATAATTTAATTCATTAATTTAATGTTTTATGATTTAACATAATTTATTATTTATTATTATAATCTTTAGGTTAATAAGCACTAAATTTAGTAATTTAGGTTTTTATAATAAGAAAATGATCTAAATATTTTTAAATTGATTTTGAATTATTAAGTTAATAATTTAAAAGATAAAGAACAGATTTAAATTTATAAAATTTACTTAATTTGATGTTTGGCCAAAATAACCAAAATGCCCCTCTTAAAGGAACAAAAAAAAAAGATTTTAAGAATTAGGATTCCAAATTAAATTTTATTTATATCAAATGTTTTCTTATAGTTGAATATGAGAATACACTAAGAATACTCAATTTGACCAAAGATTAAGGTTAATGAGCTTAAATTAGTATTTAAGCTTATTAAAGGTTGATTTAATCTCATAAAGAGTTGATTTACATAGGAAAATCTGGAATTTTTGCTATACTTATGTTGCCTACTACTTAAGGATTTCATAAAATCAAAAAATTTTTAATTTTGAGGTTTTTTTGACTAAGTTATGACCAAAACAAAGTTTAGGGTTAAATGTGTAATTTAGGAGATTTAAGAATAGGGCTAAAAAGCTAATTTTCTTATTTGGTATCTAAATTGAGCAAAGTTAGTGGCTATAGTTTTCTTGTAGCACACTGATCACAATGAAACTGAGTTTGCTCAATTTGGACTTCATTTGGCTAAGTTTTAAGGTTAATGAGCTTAAAATTATGATTTAAGCTCATTAATGGGTGATTAGTGAGTGATTAGTGAAATTAATTATAGTAAATTTATTTTGACTGTGCCAATGTATTCTCCTTTATTTTGCAAGTAATCAAAAACTTAAAATTTAAATTTTAGATAATTAATCAGTCTAATATTCACTAATCCATTTTTTGATTAATTAGGTTAAATTAAGAAATCTAATGATAAAAATTAAAATTTTCTTGCAAATTAGTATTCCTTGTATTTTTTTGATCAAAAGGATATATTGGATCAATATATTTGGATGTAATTTGACTACATTATGATATTATCAATATTTGAGGTTAATTGGTTAATTAGACAAACAAAGTGTTTAGTGAAACTAATCACCAAATAGAAAAACTAACGGAATAATTTTAATCCTAATATAAGATGTGAATAAATTTAAATATTAATTTAAATAAAAATTGAACATACAATTTTCATTCTTATGGAAACAAATATAAAGTTTTCAAAAAATATCAATTTTCATCTTAACACAATATGTTATTTTTTAAATCTTATTTAAATATGTGAATAAGTATAAATAATAATTTAAGTAAGAACTTGAACATATGAAACTCGTATTTATGTAAGATATAATTTTGCAAATGAATTTAAATCTAAACATTAATTTAAATAACAATTTCAACATATTACATATATATCATCATCCTAATTATTAGCATGAACATAAATATCTAAGAAAAACTCTATATTTCTCTTAAGTTTAAACATGATTTGCAACTTTTTTATGACATACTATTGATCTGTATCTACCCCATAAAATAATTTAAATCAAATCTAAATCATTACTCATGACTTAAAAATTTAATTTAAATTTCATATAAGAGACGTAGGGAAAGAGAATACCTTTGCAACATACTTATTCACCTTGGGACCAAAAAGAGATTGGAGAATGATGATGATTTGTTAGAGTTCCTATCATCTTGATGGAAACTTGAATTTTTTTGGATGCTCTTTTAGTCTTTGAGAAGGTGTAGGGTGAAGTGTCTTAGCTTGAGGAAGAATTATGAGAGAAAGAGATGGAGAGGGCTTTGAGTGCTTGATGTAGTTATCAATGGAGGCTAAAGGAGGTGAGAAAAAGGTCCAGCCCTTTTTGATTAAGTAGATTCTAAACGAAGGCACTATAATAGATCCAATGGAGAGTATTTGAGCTTGGAGAGCTTGAATGGTTAAAATTGGATAATACTCATTTTTTCATCTAATGAAGAAAATATCTGTTATTATATGAATAGCATATTCCTATGGATAGAATTAAGATGAAATTTTTGTGAAATTTTTATTTAATTTGCCCAAAAGTGCTAAAAATGAAAGTTTAATCATCTCTAAAATTAATCACATAAAAATTATCAAAATTTCAAATTGAGGTGTCTATTAGATAGGTCTTGATGAGAGGATTCAGACACCAAAGTCGCCCAATTTGGACCTAATTTGGATAAGTGGTTGAGCCAAAATATGCATTTGAAATTTTAGATTTTTTCATATTTTTAGCTGACCTTAATGGCGCTGTTAATGAAGCCATTAACGTCGTTGACAGCGGTCGCTTTCATTGAGAATGGCGTCAGGTGTAGATTGAATCTACGTCGTTCGCTTGAACGGCAGATGTTGGCAGCTGTAGGATCCGCCACTTAGATAGACGGCGCCGTGGACGCGCTGTTAATGTACCGTTACAGCCATTAACAACGTTTTTTTTTTTTTTTTTTTAAACAAAAATTGGATGTATTCTAAAAAATCCCAAAATTTCACCATTAGCTAATTTGGGGGTGAGGAACGTAACGGCGAAATCAAATTTTGGTTTCGAGATCAATTTGATTATCATAATTTTTTGGTATTAAAATATATTAAAATGTTCGAGAAAATTTGACGACTTCCAAAAATTTTCAAAATATCACCCCTAGTTAATTCAAGGGTGATGAGTGTAATGGTGAAGTCAGATTTTCAATCTGATGTCAAAATAATTATCATATTTTTCTTAATTAAATAGAATAATAAAATAACCAAGAAATGATGAAAAATTAAAAAATTCTAAATAAATTACCAAAAATTTTCTAAGAATATTTCTAGCAATCTTATAATTTTATTTTGTCAATCTATTGTGAATTTGAAAAGAAATCTGGTATTTCACATGGGCTTAAAACCACGGGGACTTAAATGATTTTTTTTTTCTTTTTTAATTTGTAACTCATGACATTAACGAGCATATCATTCTCGAATAGGCTTTGCAGTACTTGAAAGAGGAATTAGACCTTATAACCACTTAACAAGAGCTTTTATATCTTCTAAACGTCTAATCCTGTACTTTAAACTTTCTTAGGGATACTTTGCTTTTTCTTTTTGCTTAGTTGGATCTCTTTTATATCTTGCCTATTGTTTGAATCAACCTATATTGTATTTTTTTTCTTTTATTAATAAAATTAAAGTTTATAATAAAAACTGTTGGCTGCACCGACTAGTATAAAGTGACTTTCATGTGTGCTGTTCTAAGAACCCTATCTTTTGTTCTCCATCTATTTTGGCAACTAACATGCAGTTGACGTTAGTTTTGTTCCCACTTTTGGATGTAATAGGCTGCTTTCAGGGTGAAAGCAATGCAGTATCACCCAGATCAGAACCCAGATAATAAAGGTCCATTTTATTACTATTATTATTATTATTACTAATGATTTTTCTCAAAAATAAATTGAATTTTTGTACTGTCATGTTTGCTGAAAGATTTTTTTTCATGTTTTAGAGGCTGCAGAGTCTAAATTTAAAGAAGTGATGGTATCTTATGAAGCTATAAAACAGGAGCGTAAAAATAAGAAATGACACTGCCACAAAATGTTGATTAGGAAGCATATACTGTTTTTCGCACTTAAATGAGGGTCAAGGTAATCCACAGCTACGTAGATTCTGGCTGTGACTCACTAGATTTTTTTCGTTTTTTTTGAAAAATGTACTGGTGAACCATGCCATGTACAGTAATTTAAATGACTTTTATGGATATCATCATGTGGATAGATGGATATGTATTGAAAACTCTCGTATAATTATTTCTATACTAGATAACTTTGTTTTGCGTGTGTATATATAACTCTTAATTAATTTTTGGTTTGTACGGGGTAGAGAATAGAAAGAATTGTTGGCTAATATTTCAGGATAATCTTGGTCATCAATAAAATATTGGGAATTGAGGAGGAAGCCTCGGCGGCACCCTCCTGCCTGGTGGGTTCCAGGAAACCCACAAGGTGATACCCCCTTAGTTTGACCTAATAATGAATGGTTCTGTATGTTTTTACTTTTTCGCCCTTTTATACTAAGTTGAGCTATTGTTCTTGTGGTAGCCGCCCCTTAATCAACTAGGATTAAGTGGTGGTCATCATTGAGCAATCCCTCACTTAGCACTATATTATGAATAAGTATTCTTAATCCACTAATAAGGGAAGGATATGTCCTAAGTAGAGCAAAAGAGGCATTTACTAAATGGGTATATCAGAATATCAGAGTGCGGAAGAATGAATACTAAATATTAATATTTATATATCCATAATAAGATAGAGAAATATCCAACTCATAATAAATATGTAGTAAAAAAAAAAATTTTGAATATGTATTATTACAAAATAATAAAAGTTTAATGAAAGGAAAGCTAAACATTTTGTCTCACAAGCAGAAAAATGATCTTTGCCAGCACTCTCCTCTTTCTGAATAAGCTCTTCAGAAGGCCTAACGACTGCAAAATAGCTCGAAATATATCATTATCGATTTCACAATAATAAGGCCCTAGCTAAAAGAAAAGAAAATATGATTAAATAAAATGTTTATGTACATTTTAAGCTAAGAAATTTATATATTAATTGATATCACAAATATCTTGATCATTTTAAGAGCATTAAAGCAACAAAAGAAAGTAGTAAATGTTACAATCACATAATTATAACTTAAGCAAAATATGAAGTAAGCACATACATCAACTCAAAGCTGCATAAAATAGTTAAGCAATGTATATATGAAAATTGCTAAGTACAAGAAACATCGTAAGTAATATGATCAATTATACATATGCTGATTTTATATACAAAATCAATATAATTGAACTAAAATAAAATACTAGCATCTTAATATGCTTTCATATGAAATTAATATCTACTGAACAGATAAATGTTTAAACTTGCTGGAAAAGTACTGCAAAAATCTATAAGTACTGCATAAAATGCTGAAGAACATCAAATTGAACATATAATAAAAATATACCGACTCACGAGGACATATGTCTACTTAGACCTGCCATAATAAATAATGGTGGCTCATCTAGCCACTAAAATAATCTTCTAAAGCATCTAAGATCAAACACCATATATCAACACGTCCATAAAAAATATTACCATCCAGGATCAAACACTTGGAAAAAAATATCACCATCTAGGATCAAACACCTGGGAAATATCATAATATATAATCTCCAGTATCAAACACCTAGGCACTGAACTGCATCTGAATCTTAATATATGAAACAATACTGTAGATGCATACTAAGTAGAACAAATTATATTTCAATTGTTAAGTATTTTATTGATTCAACTTTAATTCATTCATCTGATTATTCATGAATATGACTTTATGAAATTTCTAAAGCTAATATAGAATAATCATCACATGTTCTATGTTTCATCTAATATGTCACAAGTATAAATATCCAAAATTAGAAAGCAAAAGCATTCAAGACAATATGTAAATAGTACTACACAAAACTTTGTGATATCACTTATTTTCTAATTTAATTCGTTCTAGCTAATCTGAAATTATACAAGCTTAGGATCTCCAATATCCAGCTATTAAGTATAACTCAAATTATCGATCCTATAAAATTTAAAGCAATTAGAACTAATCAAGTTCTAATATATTCCAATCAATGATGCTTATATAAGTTTGAATAATAAATCATGTCTTAATTGTTGAATTTAATTAAATCTCAAGACAATCTTTATTTATACAATTCGAGATTGGGAGATTAAGAGTTAAACTCTAAATATTGGGATTTAACCTCTCAATCCAATAGGTTCTAAGACTAATGGTATGAGGTTAAAACCCAAGTCTCACAAACTATAAATTAAAGCTACCTTATTAAGCAAAGTCAAGCTTAATAAGAAGGATCTCCAAACTTAGACTAAAGTTAAAATACAAAATAATTATAAACAAACGATAAAATTCTAGAAAGCTATAAAACCAATGTATCATCCATTGAGTAACTGTGGTGCCCTGTACTTTCCCGCGGCTACGCTAATACTGATATTAGCATACCTGCGGGGAGTACAGTGCTCCACTCCGATGGCAAATCCCCAACTCAAGTAGAGTCAGGTAGGACCCAACTCGTCTTAAGCCAAGGACTTGTCACCCTGTAGAAGAAACTGTGAACATACATCAATACAAATCAAAATGGCGAAAGCAAGAAACAGTATAATATAATATCCATATCACAATATAGTATAAGACAGTAAAAGAAATAGTAACTCAGATCAAATGTAGAAAAGTAAATATATCCAGAATTTAATTATTACAAATTGAATTAAATGAAAGAAAAGATATCTCAAAATGAAAGTCTATCTAAGCAGCAGTATGAAGATCCTCCTCCTGCACCGGCTCCTTTTCTGCAGCACTGCCAACGACAACTCTGAATCTGACATTTGTCGATATCACAAATGTCAAGGCCCCAGCCAACAAAAGAAAAAAGGTTACAGTTAGATAATTGTCTAAACACATTTTAGGTTATTTAAGTGAACTGAGTATTTAAGATATCACATTTAAAAGTTTTAAACGTGCAAGCATTAAAAAAAGGTGCAATAAGCTACAAAAACGGGGTAGCTATAAACTAATCATTTATAGCTAATCAACAGGTATATAAAATAACATACAAAAACAACAACTGAACATGGTGAGGCTAAAAACAAAAGTAACTGCAACTATTGAAATAAATATGATCCTAACATGCTTATGATCACATGAAGACATGCTGAGTATAATAAGAACACAAGTGCTGAAATAGACATACAATTCTAGCATCCTAAACATGCCAATATTTTAATACTAATCAATAAGAGCGTATATACAAGCATGCAGATTGACATGTAAAAGGCCACTGAGACATGTGGCAAAAGTAAACTAAGTACATGCATGAGCAAAAGTAAAGCCACTGAGACATGTGGCAAAGCAAGTCAAGCACTAAAAGAAAGGCCACTGAAGCATGTGGCAAAACAAGACCAATACTAACAACTGAACTAAAGTATCAATAAGTCGAAGACCTAGTGTTACCATAACAGAACAGGCCATACAGGGCCTCTGAATTGAAAGTTTAACATGTATCCATCCTAGGCATCAACAGAGCTAGGTTCGAGTTGAACTTATAAAATAAGACATGTATCCATCCTAGACATCCGTCAAGCTAGGTCCGAGTCTATTCTATAACAAAACTAAAATTGAAGAGGCAGACTAAGCTAGGATATATTCTACTAACTGAAAGCACTAAAGGAACTGAATAAATGTTATGCTTTTCAACACTAGCTTAGGATGTATCTTCCATATCCTAATTTCTCCTATTATGCTCAAGAAACAAGGCTCAATATTCAAGGTGTGCAAAGCAATCGAAGTCAAGGTAAGCCAGAGACTTAATCTAGACTTATGTGATATTCGTTGTTGTCTACTTTATCCAGCTAACTATTCTGAGAAGAAACAAATTTAGGATCTTCAATATCCAGCTATCGAGTAAGATCTCAGATTTATGACCTTAATGTTAACGATATAACTTAACAAGTTCTAATTCATAATCGTATGACGACTATAAAGACTTAAAGTAAATAAATCAACGACTTAATTATTATTATTTTCCTTTCTTAACCCAAATCTTGGTTTAGTAAATCAAGACTTAAGAATTCTGGATCCAAACTACACTTAGTGTTCAAATCCTGAATCCAAGGTAGTATCCTAGTAAGGATCTAAGGTTCACACTATAAAACCCAATTAAAGATAAGGAATCTTATAAGCTGAAGGATTCAAAAACTATGATTTTAATGAATAGTTGTGCTAATATTATAAGATAAAATAATTATTAAGAATTAAGAATCTAAGATCTATATTCAATCTTTAGGATAATTATATCATCCTATAGACTGAATCAATCCTACACCCATATGGAAGGTTTCAAAATAATTAAATAATAAATCACTTAAGGAATTCCAAATGGAGGTAGTTCAATTCAATTAGAAGATTTTTTAAGGTTCAAGAATAAATGATGATATCGTCGATAAAGACGATTACAAATTTGTCTAAATACGGTTTAAGGACTTACTGCATCAAATCCATGAAGATTGATGGCACATTAGTGAGTCCGAAAGACATCACTAAAATTTTGAAATGACCATAATGAGTACAGAAAATGGTCTTTCCTACATCATATTCTTGTATTCGCAATTGATGATATCCAGACCTGAGGTCGATCTTAAAGAATATTACAGCTCCAAATAACTGATCGAACAAATCATCAATTTTAGGCAACGGATATTTATACTTTGCCTAATAAAGCCTTTTTTTAAGAGTTCTTGCAACTGTTCGTTAAGCTCTGGAAGTTCCTTAGGTGCCATTCTGTACGGAACTTTAGATATGGGCTGGGTACATGGGATTAATTCGATATAGAACTGTACTTCTCTAGGAGGAGGTACACCATGCAAATCTTCTAGGAACATATCAGCAAATTCGTTAACTACTTTGCAATCAGAGAGGGGGATACTTTCTTTTGCTTTACCCATCATAGTGACCAGAAAATCATCACAATCCTTATTGATTAATTGTTCAACTTTAATAATATTAATTAATGATAATTGTGTATTGACTTTTCCTATAAATGTTTCAGGCTTATCCTGGGAATGAAGAATGACTTTCTTCTTAAGGCAGTTTAACACAACATTATGGTCACTGAGCCAATTCATTCCAAGGATGATATCAAAGTTTTTCAGTGGCAGGATAATTAATTTGGAGTCAAACTCCTAGCCATTTAATGAGATTTTGATATTACAAAACTTATGAGCACTAAGTTGGGCTCCAGATGGAAGTCCAACATTTAATGATTTTGTTAAATTGTACAAGTGCGGTTTAAGAATGTTGGCAAAACGTTCAGAAATAAATGAATGACTAGCACCAGTGTCGAATAACACATTGCAGGGCTGGTTATTAAAATATAGTGTGCCTAAATTATTTATACAAATCACATTAATAGCTTCTAATAATTAAGATATAAAAATACAATTTAAAAAGAAGAAGTTCAGAAATATGCACCTAAAACCATATTATTGTCTTCTACGGCTTCCAGAGGTGTTAAAGCATACACTTACGCAGAACTAGCAGGACGATTGTTTACCTAGTTCCTGGGATTGTTCTGGGACTTAGGAGCAGAGGGTTACTCTTAAGCAACTTCAGATGCAGGGGTTGGCATTATTACTAAACCTGGTTCTCTCCTATTTAACAGAGTTGCTTTGAATACTTATTTCTTCTACGACTGCTTAATCTGTACTCCATCCACTATCTCTGTGTGTGTGCAATAATATAATAGGTGGCCTGGATGCCCACAAGTGTAGTACTTATGGCCAAAGTGGTAACACTTACCGTAAGGATGAGGCTGGTTACAACCTTGAATTGGTTCAGCAGTGGGTGCAACTTTGATTTGATAGACCTTTACAGAGTGAGGTCAATGCTTTTTGAAGGCTTCATGCCTATGGGGAGTTGATTGCATCTTTCACTTGAGATCTCTTTCCGAGTGATGATGCTCAAGCACCTTTGCTGTCTCTACTAGCTCAAAGAAGCTAGTCAGACGGAGCGGAACAATTAGATCTTTCAGTGAATCTCACAGTCTGCTGAGAAAGCGATAGCACTTAGCCGATTCAGATTGGATCATCTCTAGGGCAAAATGAATCAACCTATGAAACTCTCTTTGGTAGTCAGCGATATAACAACTTCCTTGTGTTAGCCTCAGAATTGTGTTCGTTATGATATTTTATGCAGATGGGAGAATGAATTCGACCTTGAATGCCTTTACGAATTCATCCCAATGGATGTCTTCAAGTTCATAATCCACGAATCCCACCAATATTCTGCCTCAGCATGGAACAAATGTGTCGTGAGATGGACGGCTTCTAAATTTTGGATTTTCAGACTGATTAGATCATTTTGGATAGTTTTCAGCCAGTCGTGTGACGGTCGGGGAATCGAGTTTAAGAATTTCCAAGGAATAATTCATACTTTGAAAATATACATTCATGAAAGTAAATAAAAAATATATATATAAATGTCCATATTTACATTCAGAGTCATTCATATGAATTACATAGTTTATAATTATTATAAAAGAAGTTTGAAATTTTAAAAATGTCTTTATTCTGCTCACTTCTCAAAATTTTATCTTTAACTTTAACGCAATAAGATCTTCTTAAAACTTAATTATCAAAATCTGAAATATTGTCAACAATTACCAGTCAGGTAGGAGTACGTAGACCATTCTTATAAGAATTATATTCTAGCATCCTATAATAGGCATAAATTAATGTAAAAGTGAGATAAAAAAAATTTTACATCACAAATAAGCAAGTAAAGCATTTGCCAAAAAAAATTAACTTTAGCCTTACATATTAGCCTTGAAGTTCAGTATATAAGAAAAGCATGAATAAATTTTATCATAAGCATTTGTAACATAAAGTCGAGTATGTAGACTCCTAAGCCCAAATGAGTAAACTCATAGGCAAAATCTTTTGGAAGCTTTCTCGCTACCCATCAGTAGCTTATTCAAAATTAGGAACTGATGATGTATCTTTTCTCTAGATTTGCCCACTTCTTAAAAATGACTAAATCCCTCCATATGACTCCTAAGGGCTGCTAGCAGGCCCAATCTGTACAGATTCTCAGTATCGCTTTCCATCCTCCAAAGACAAACACCACAATAATATAATACATTTTCTCTTTTTGTTACATGCCTTTTTTTGATAATTTTTGTAAATTAATAAGCGATAAGCATATTAAAAAGTATAAGCAATATTCAAATAAAAATGGCTCAAGGTATATATGCTGAAATAAAACCTGTAAGTAGATCTACGTACCTGACTGTTATGATAAAAATATAATCAAATCAATTTTTTTGATTTGTCAAATAATGATTTAATTCATTAATTTAATATTTTATGATTTAACATGATTTATTATTTATTAATGTAACAATAGGTTTATAAGCACTAAATTTGGTAATTTAAGTTTTTAACATAAGAAAATGATCTAAATATTCTTAAAATGATTTTGAATTATTAAGTTACTAATTTAAGATGGAACAAATTTAAATTATTAAATTTTATTTTATTTAATATTTGGCCAAAATGACCAAAATGCCCCTCTTAAAGGTGCCCAAAAAGTGATTTTAAGAATTAGGCTTTCAAATTTAATTTTATTAATGCCAAATATTTTCTTACTATCTAATATGAAGATAAACACTTAAAACACCCAATTTGGCTAAGGATTTAGGTTAATGAGCTTAAATTAATTTTTAAGATTATTAAAAGTTGATTAACAATTTTACTTTAGAAAATCTGGAATTTTTGTTATACTTATGTTGCTTACTGCCTAAGGATTCCATAGAATCTAAAATTTCTAAATTCTGAGTTCTTTTGATTAAGTTATGACCAAAACAAGTTTTATGGTTAAAAGTGTAATTTATGAGATTTATGATTATGGCCAAAAAAAACTAATTTCTTCACTTGGTGTCCAAATTGAACAAATTCAGTGGATATAGTTTTCTTATAGCACACTGATCACAATGAAATTGAGTTTTCTCAATTTGGACTTTATGTGGCTAAGTTTTGAGACTAATGAGCTTAAAATTAGGATTTAAGCTCATTAATGAATGATTAGTCAGTAATTAGTGAAATTAATTATAGAAAAAAATATTTTGACTATGCCAATGTGCTCTCCTCTATTTTTTGAGTGATCAAAAACTTAAAATATGAATTTTGGATAATTAATGAGTCTAATATTCACTAATTTACTTTTAGAGTAATTAGGCTAAATTAAAAAATTTAATAACAAAAATTAAAATTTTTTTGCATATTAGTATTCTTTGTATTTTTTGATCAAAATGGTATATTGGATCAATATATTTTGATATAATGTGGATAAGTTATGATATTATCAATATATTGAGGTTAAGTGGTTAATTATGTAAAAAAAGTTGATTAGTGAAATTAATCACCAAATAGAAAAACTAATAGGATAATTTTAATCCTAACATAAGAAGTGAACAAATTTAAATATTAAATTAAATATAAATTTGAACATATAATATTCATTCTTATGGAAGTAAATTTAAAGTTACTAAATATATATATTTTCATTATAATATGAGATATTCTTTTACAAATTTTATTTAAATATGATGATAAAATATGAGACATTAAAATATTATTAAAATGCCCAACTCACAATCACACTTAGTGCCTTAAAGAAGATTATGCTAATTACTTAGTTTGTTTGAGCCATACCTGTTGAAGCGGTCTTCGCTAGGAGGCACCGCACATTGGCGATTTGTATTTCAATCAAACTAAGGAATGAGTCCCCATTTAGTATACTCTTAGGATCAATTGATTTACTCTAAGCGAGGTTGTATCTGCCTAAACCCGCAAGATAGCCCAAAGATAAATCTTACTTATAGTGACTCAATCATTCCCGAATATTACTGAAATACTCCAGTACTATGTGTATACCCTACTATACCCAACTAATAATCCAAATTTAGATAACTCTATTTAATCATCAAGGGTTTATCAAGATTATTAATTCCTATGCTAAATAGGTAAGTCCTATATAAGGCACCAAGAAAATGTGATCAAGACTATAAGGAGATGTATCATTCTAATATCTTAAGTGATTCCTACCACGAGGGGTTAAGATCAACTTCTAAGATTAAGGGATCATATAAGTTTCCACCTCAATAAGTTATACAAATTCTCCTACCTCAATGTTTATTTAATTTAGGTCCTTAAAATATTTTAGAAATGATCTTATATTGAGATACTTAAGATCTCACACTCTTAATTCTAATGCTAACATTTTAGTTTTTACTTATCATTTGGGTTTAGAGTGATCAGATCAGATGATTAAGTCATAAAATTATAACTTATTCTAAGATTATGAAATTTAAATCAAGTATGTTATTAGAGTTAGATCCATTATGAAATCAATATAATTTTATAAATTTTTTCATGCTAATAGTCTTATTTAAGAGAAAAATCAAAAATCTAAAGTTTACATTCAGATTAAGCAATCACATAGCTTTATTATTAACCTTAACATGTCTAATTCAAATTATTAAGATCAATACCAAATCAGATGCATTATTAGAATAATGTCAATTACATTATCTTATAATCATATCCATTTAATTAAGGTTTAAGAGTTTGGATCTTAATTAAGCAGGTTAGGGTTTAACCCCTACTCATGTCCAAATAAGATCAAGTGTTTATTTATAGATCAAATGTCAAATCAGTGAATTAGGTATGTATTATTGGTGGCAATATTAGACATAGATCAAGTCTTAATAACTTGATCAAAGTCTTAAGACTTCTTAATTAAGATGTTTAAGATCTTCAAATTTAGGTTTATTCAAATTATACATTATAATTTTGCATACATAGCTTCAATACATCTAACTTACTGTCATGAAGCATAATAATAGAAAAATTTATAAAAACAAAAGAGAATTAGTGCTAATCAAATCCTAAACTAATGCAAAAGGATTAGCACCTAATTACAAATCTAACCATCAAAATTTCATACAACTTGGCATATAAACTCCATTTTATCATATAATTAATCAGAGCCTGAGTTTGCCAAGATCCAAAGATTAGAAAGCCTAATTTTCACTAATCATGGTTTAATAAGCTTAGGGTATAAATTAAAATATATAGATCAGAAAAATAAACCACTTAGCACATTCATTCTATTAATCAAAAGGAAACTAATGGCACCCTAAATATGTAATTTGGTTAAGTGGTTATGCTAATCAACCCTAATCAAGATCTGTATTAATTAGGAAAGAATGGAAAATCCAACCATTATATGTTCAATATTATTTTATATTCTTATTCCTGATGATTTTTTGATCAATTTGATATATAATATCATAAGGTTGGATCAGTGGATTGAAAGTTATTCAATTAATACATCCTGTATTTTTATTTAAATATTTTCCTATGATTGGATTAATTGGATTATTTTCCTTAAGGAAAATAAATCCAATTAATCGGATTTATTTTAAACGGGCTCGGCCCATTAGCCAAACCGCGCTGGTCAACCGGGGCCCGAGGAACCCGGCACTGTCGCACAGCGCGGGTCGTGGGCTGACTCGGCCCGCATAATGCCATCGTCCCCAACCCTCCTTCCACGATACCCAGGGAATTAGGGTTGGCTTCAACGGCAAAATTCCGAGTGCTTTGATCACGCCGGGACCCCTAATTGATCCTCATGCCATTAGTAGGCCAACACGCTTGGATTGAACCCCTTAGCCCCTTGTGAGGTGGTCGGGGTAGCCCAGACCTTACTCACCCGAGATGCTTCGCCTCAGAGCTACTATGGGGAGACAATTCTCCCTACATAAGCCATGCCAGACCCAGAGCTCGATCCCTACACCATTGGGGAGGTGTGGCGGATCGAAGCCCCTTGGTCTTAGGACCTAATGTGGGCTGGAATGCCGGGACCTTACTCACCCGAGGCATTCCTTAAGGCCTTAGCTCGATCGATCGATTCAATCGATCGAGGTTAGCACAAGACGCAATTTCGATAGCCTTGAGTTCGAATCGACAATACATAGCTATACGCATCAAAAGAAGGAAGATCTGAGCCTCATTGGCTCGAAACCGGTAAGTGGGGCTACCTAGTTCGTCAGCTGAGCTCGGGGTGATCGACTGAGGGTTTGGCTGGCCTTAGCTGAGCTTCCAGATGCTGCAAGGGATTCTGAACTTTAGGAGAGCCTACTATCAGCGGTTCGAGAGCTCCTGGATTGCCTATGCAAGCTCAGACAGACGATAATGGCAGAAGAGAATACAGTGGAGAATTGATGGCAATTGAGCAGCAAATGAGCAAATGGAGGATTGCTAAGGCTATTTATAGCCTCAGACGAGTCCCTGGAAGTTTTTAGAGGGTTGGCTCGGGCTGGGGAGGACCTGAAAGGTCAAGCCATGGCCGAGCTCTCGAATTTCCAACTTGAGCTAGACCGGGCCACGAGGCCCGATTAGGGCACCTCGCCATAACGGGACGATCCCTAACAGCTTGCTGAGCTTGAGGCACCAGTGGGACACAAGGGGGGTAGCCGGCAGTACGAGGAGGATCTCGGTCGGGCGTGCAAGCGAGTGGGGACGAAGCTCCATAGTCACGGGAGAGTCCGGAGCAGTCTAATTGATCAATCAGAAAGGCGCAACGGTCCTGATCCTCCAGATCCTAACGGCCGGATCCGATTGAATCCGCGTCATAGGATTCATGGGACGCATCCAACGGCAGATTTGTGGTTCCGCTGGATCTAATCCTAGCCATCCATTAGATAAGTGCGACGGTTAGATTTGTGGGACTCCATTGTCGCGTGACCCGGGCTCCGCAGCGGATCGCCCGCGGTCTGCACAGTGGATCCTAGCTATTAATTTGGTTTAAAGGTATATTTGCAATTTAGAAAAATTAGGAATCGAGAATCAATACTTATGATAAGAAGAGAGTACTTATCTTAAGTATTAGACTAACACATACATTGGATTATCTAAATAAATAGGAAATACAATATATATCATAAATATTAGTATTTTCAGTATGCTGATCACATCACAATATTAAGTATAGTAGTAGTATAATAGAGTGCAAAAGTTAAAGCAAAACATCCAGAATTCATTCATCACAGGGTAGAAGTAAGCATTCATCTCAGAAAAGAAAAAAAAAATACATCCAAAATTATTACAAATTGATTTAAAAGGATGCAGAAGTAAGGTGCATCTAAAGTACTAAAAGCAAAAATAGTAAAGAAAAAAGTAGAAAATTGTTCCGCTAAGGCTCCACGTACTCCTCCGAAATCTCTTGCAATTCCTCCTGCCCTGTCTCAACAAGCTGATCGGGATCTAGCAAATTACCAGATCCCAAAAGTACCTCGTGTTAGACAAGAAGTCTAACATATCGCAACTTGGCTAAGCAGTACTAAAGTACATACAAGTAGGCATTAAAGTAAACAAGGCTGTGGAAATACAGTAAAGTTACTGAATCATCTAAAAATATAAAGACTAATCAAGGTGTAAATGAACTAAAAGCTGAATGCTGAAAGTATATGAAAATATATAGGGCATCTAAACTGATCAAAATATCATCTCTAACTTAAAGAAGTCCAATGAACTTCAAATTTTCAGGATAGACTCAACTTAATGTTTTAAAAGCAATGGTATTGATCATCTATTTGAGGGTAAAAAGCGGTGCTCATGGCTAGAGTAGTCCCCAAGTCTTGATGCACTGCTTGCCAGAAGAAGTGAAACAGCTATCTCGATCAGATACAATAGATCTTGGAATTCTATGGAGCCTGATTAATTTCTTGATATAAAGCTTTGCCAATTTCCCTACGGAATCAGTTTGATGCATAGGGATAAAATGTACTGACTTGGTCAGTTGATCAACAATGACCCAAATGGAATCAGCACCAGATCTTAATTTAGGTAAACCTATAATAAAATCTACAAAAATATCGAACCACTTCTATTTAGGAATTGCCAGAGGATGAACAAGTCCTCCAAGTTTTTGGTGTTCGGCTTTAACTAAGTTAAAAGTATGACACTTTGCTACAAATTCAACTATGCTTTTCTTCATTCCAGGCCACTAGAATGATTTTTTTAGGTCTTGATACATCTTGGTACTGCCAGGATGTACTTGGTAACCAGAATTGTGACCTTCTACTAGAATCTCTTGATGCATAGATTTGGGAATCCATAGGCAATCTCCTTGATAGATTGCCTTACCTTAAAGTTGAAGATCAAAGCAACGACCACTTTCGATCTCTACTTTAAACTTCAAATAGTCTTCATCATTTGTTTGGGAGGTGGATACATCATGATGAAATGTTGGTTCCACTGAACTCATGGATATCAGTGTGCTTAGTGTAGTACCACATACTGGTCTGATTTCAAGCTTTCTAAATTCTTCCTCTAGTGAACTGGATGATATTATAGAAGATAGAATAGCATGAAAACTGAGTGCATCTGCTATGATGTTCGCTTTTCTTGGATGATGCTGGATGCTCAAATCATAATCGCTTATCAACTCGAGCCATCTTTCCTGATGACAGCTTAACTCACACTGGGTGAAGATGTACTTTAAGCTTTGATGATCGGTGAATATGGAACACTGGACGTCATAAAAATAATGACGCCAGATTTTTAGAGCAAAAACTATAGCTACTAGTTCAAGATCATGGACAGGATAGTTCTTTTCATACAGTTTTAGCTGACAAGATGTATAGGCTATAACTCTCCCTTCCTGTATCAGCACACATCCCAAACCTATACCAGATGCATCGGTATAGACTTGGTAGTTGAGACCTTCTTTAGGTAAAGCTATAACTAGCGCAGAAGAAATAGCATATTTTAACGATTGAAATACTTTCTCACACTCTGGACTCTAGATAAAAGGTACTGCTTTTTGCGTCAACTTTATGAGAGGAGACACTATTTATGAGAAGCCATTGATAAATTTTCTATAGTAACCTGCTAATCCTAGGAAACTTCTGATATCGATCACAGATTTTGGTTGTGACCAATCTTGAACTGTGCTTACTTTATTTTATTCGACTTTGATTCCTTGAGAGTCTACAAAGTGACCCAAGAAAGCGACTGAGTCAAGCCAGAATTCACATTTAAAATACTTGGTGTATAGCTCATGACTCCGAAGTTCTTCTAATACTGATCGCAGATGGTTCTCATGTTCTGCTTTGCTTTTTGAATAAATCAAGATATCGTCGATAAAGACGAAAGTACGCCTTCATAATGCGCTGTATTAAATCCATAAAAATGGAGGGCACATTTATTAGCCCAAAGGACATTAGTATGAATTCATAATATCCATAGCGGGTTCTAAATGCAATTTTCTCGATGTCTGAATCTTTAACTCGCAATTGGTGATATCTATATCACAAGTCTATCTTTGAGAAGACTTTAGCTCCAGATAATTAATCGAATAGATCATCGATACGAGGCAAATGATATTTGATCTTGATTGTTACTTTATTCAATTCTCTATAATCGATGCACATTCTCATCGATCAATCTTTCTTCTTCACGAATAAAACTGGCACTCCCCAAGGAGATGAACTTGGACGAATAAGACATTTCTCCAATAGTTCTTGAAGTTGCGTGTTCAATTCTTGAAGCTCCTTAGGCGCTATGCGATATAGAACTTTAGACAATGGTTGGGTTCCTAGAATTATTTCAATTGCAAACTCTACTTCTCTAACAGGAGGAGGAACGGGTAGGTCTTCAGGAAAAACATCAGGAAATTCACGAATGATTCGATTATCTGACAGGGAACGACTTCTTTCTTTGCTCCCAACATTGTTAAGAGATATGCGTTGCAACCCTTTTTGACCAACCTTTCTACCTTTATTGCATTAATTAACGATGCCTGAGTACTAAATTTGCCGATGAAAGACTGCGACAGATTTCCACTATCCAAGGTGATCTTTTTCTCTTGGCATTTGATTGAAGCACCATGCTGGCTTAGCCAGTTCATGCCTAGTATTATATCAAAATTTGCGATTGGCAAAAGTTTGGCTTCATATTTTTCTTTACCAAAAGGAATATCTATTTTGCAAAACTGTTGGGATTGCATTCGGGCTCCGGAAGGTAATCCTATACTTAATGAATTTGCTAGGCGGTATGATGGTAGCTTAAGATTTTTAACCCAACTTTCCGATACGAACGAATGACTCGCTCCCGTATCGAAAAGAACGTCACAAGGGTTGCCTTCTATTATTAAAGTGCCTATTATAATAGTTATGATAAGGATCATATTACTAAAGCAGAAAAGATTGAATGTAGAAATAGACATGACTGAATAAGAATAAATTTAAGGCGTACTTGAAACCACATCGTTATCTTCAGGCGCAGAGGCGGGAGTTAACATATATACCCTTGCCGGTGCTAAGGGTCATTTGTTCTGAGGCCCTTGACCATGAGATCATGGTTTGGCTTTTGTGCCGGTACAATTGCCTTCGAGTTTGAAGTAGGAGCTGGCATTATAGTAGGAGCAGACTCTCGGCTTTAAGATAACTTAATGAACTTTTGGATGTTTGCTTTTCACTACACTTAGTAATTTGTGAGCTTGACCTGATGCAGAGAACAGATCATAAAGTAGATAGGAGCAAAACTCCTTATCTGGCACTTTATGATACTTCTTTGATACCAACTATAGCTCCCCGCCCCATCGCCGCGCGCAAAAGAGAGGAGAATCATAATTTCGACGGCGGAGCGGTTGCGCTACTCGGAAAGAAGGGCAAACTCCATCTTCCTGAATAATAGGCACAAACTAAGCCACACTAAAGGGTTGCTGACTCAATCCCAATAGTAGGATCGAGAGTCAATACTTAGGATAAGAAGAGAGTACTTATCTTAAGTATTAGACTAACACACACATTTGATTATCTAAATAAATAAAAAATACAATATATGTCGTAAATATCAGCATTTTCAGTATGCTGATCATATCACAATACTAAGTATAGTAGTAGTATAACAGAGTGTGAAAGCTAAAGCAAAATATACATAATACATTCATCAAAGGGTCAAAGTAAGCATTCATCTCAGAAAAAAAAAAGTACATCCAAAATTATTATAAATTGATTTAAAATGATGCAGAAGTAACGTGCATTTAAAGTACTGAAAGCAAAAACAGTAAAGAAAAAGGTAGAAAATGGTTTCGCTAAGATTTCACGTACTCCTCCGAAATCTTCTGCAAGTCCTCCTGCCCTGTCCCAACAACTTGCTCGGATCTAGTACTACTACAGTGATGGAGTTGTTCTCCTGAGTATTTTAAGACTCATATTGTATATGTTTGGACAACTAAGTTAAAAATTATGAGGTTTTATTTATGACCTAAAATATCACCAGGCTAAATACAAGTACCATCATAAATTTAAAAATATTGATCGAAATATATCAAATATAGGTCTTATTATACCTTATTTATATCAAATTAAATCAAAATTTAAGAATGAAACATGCTAAGATAAATTTGACATAGCATGGCTAACGTTATTGCAATAATAAAATGAAATATAATTTTAATTTTATAGGTTATATTAAAGTTACAAATGTACACATCTGCCCGTCTAGCTCAGATGGTAGAGCGCAAGGCTCTTAACCTTGTGGTCGTGGGTTCGAGCCCCACGGTGGGCGAAAATTTTACATTTCTACTATATTAGAAAATTATTAAAATTAATATGACAAACTTATAATTAGTAATTTTTTTTTAATATTTAATTGATAATTCAGTACACAATAACAAACGCTATAACGCATCTGATTGTATCCAAAATTACAACTCATTTAGTATCTTGTAATTATTTAGAATAGTGACAAAAATCATTAAATTAATGGCTAAACTTTCAATTCTATAATTAATGTGTTATTTTATAACAAACTTATAAAGCCAAATATAGTTTCATAATAATATGATAAAATATTATTTAAATATTTAATGGAAAGTTATGTATAAGATAAGAAACACTTTTAGTTTAAATATTTAAATTATGAGAAATGCTATTTAGTCTTGTTGACGTGGCATCAAAAAAAACTCATCCAATAAGATTTGAGCATTATTTCAATTCATATTTTAAAAATAATATTTATATTATTTTAATATAAATAAATATATACTAATAAAATAATATCTAAATCCTATTTGATGAGTTTTTTTAGATATCATATCAGCAAGGCTAAATAATATTTTTCTATTAAAATCTTAAATATTACAAAACTATCATATCCCACTAATATATTTTAATTTTAAATATTACAAAATTATTAATGGGATTTGTGTGCTGTAATAATAATTATTCTAAAAATTATATATGATAAAATATTAGGTTATAAATAATTAATTATTTCCTTGCTTACTTTACCAAATATTTATTGAATTAATTACTGAATTAACATAGCTAATTAATTAATTAGCTATGTTAAGTAAAATTTATGTTTAAGCTAATCACTTACATTAATTAACATTATACTATTAATAGTATTTTAATAAAATAATAAATTAACTATAATTTAAACATTAAATAAGTAGTTATTTAATTGCATTAATTCTTACGTTAACTTAGCATCAATTAATGATATAGTAATTATTTCAATTACATGAACCAATTAATCAATCATTCAATCCTTCAATAATTAATCAATTAATTATTAGGTTTTGCATTCCTTCTCCCGGCATAACCCCAAACGCATGGCGGGGGAAGACAAGAAATATTCTTATCTCAACATAAAAGTATAATTATATAATGAATAAACTAATTATTTAAATACAAAGCAAAAACTATGAGTTATCATTAAAATTTTATTAATTACTATTTGTTAATTCATTATTAAGGGATTTGTTAATTAATTGTAGCTTTTTAGAGATTTAGTAATAAGTTAGATTAAATATAGTTAACTTCTTCTTAAACCTTTAGGAATCTTTCTTAGGAATTAGTAGTAGGCTTAAATCAGAATTCATTCATTGAGTAAATAAGTTACTCGATGGGATTAAGCATTGGTTTTATTAGTTTATAGCTTTCATCATTTATTATAATTATTTTATATTTAAACCTTAGTTTAAGATTATAAATTCATCTTATTAAGTTTGATTATACTTAATAAGATAATATTGACATGTAGTCCATGAGAGTCAGGATTAACTTTATAAATATACATTAATATAATTTTATTTATTAATTTTTTGTATTAAATGTTTTTATTTAATTTTCTAATTATAAGCAAATATATATCTTGTTTATGCTTTAAGTATATTATATAAAATATAAACATTAATTAAATGAAATTACTTAATTATACTAAAAATATAATTAATTACATTAATTTTAAAACTGTTATTTAATATATTATATGTATAAAAAGCTTAATATATTGATTAGATTTAGTCATACTAAATTATAATTAAGTGAATTAAATAATATTATAATTATAATTAATAAGTTATATGTAATTAATATTGTTTATTTTATGTTTATTTAAATTAATAAGTATTTTTATTAATATGTAGTATTAAATTTATTGAATCGAAGTTAATTTATATAATTAATTATAATATATATTTTCGAATGCATAAGTATTAACATTTTAATATATTATTTAATGTTTTAAGTAGATAATTTTTAACTTGGTTGAATTTAAGAATTGTTGTGAATAATAGAGGATGAACATTAGTACCAAATATCACAAATTTAAACTTACAACCAAATTCACCAGCAAATAATAAAATCAAAATAAAATATACCTCTTATGCGTACTACTAGTTAATACCGATAGAAAATGAGTAGATACTACCTTATAATTGGTACAAATGTGTTTATTATCGATGTATTTTTATGTTAATTTTATTTTTTTTATAATTTTCTTAACACAATTATTTGAGGATTATTCCATTTTAAATAAATAAATTATAATTTTTGAAAATTTATTATACACAATTAAATATTTATAAAATAATCAGATTACATTATAATCAAATAATTTTGTCCTAAATTTAAAACAAACCAAATAAATTTTTAATGGAATAAACAACATATGTACCACAAGATTGTGCTTCTGCGGTTGCAAGGGATACCAAATTGCATGTGCATGCGACAAATGTGATGCTATCGTTGGGATACAAACCACTTACAAAGCTTTTATCATTGTAGCGTCTTGGTTGTGAGTGAGACGCAAGTAGAAAAGGTGAAATTGTTTGCTAACGCAATCGAGGCAGACAAAATCGCTCGAAGAATATCTTAGTTGGAAGTGAATCGCTATCGAGGCAACTAAAATCCCTCACAAAGTAGTTCAGTTGAAAGTGAGCTACAATCAGAGAAGGAATTAATTATATTATTTTACTTTTGTTTGATAATTTTTCATAAGATATATTGTTTATTTGAAATAAAGTAATTTAAGAGTGTGATATTTCAAATATGATGAGATAAAATTACCTCCAAATTATATTTTTCAATTACTTTAGGGTTGTTTTGAACGAAATGAACAAATTTGATTTTGTTCGAAATTTGAAATCAATTTTGTTTAAAATACAAAATTGACTTCATTCGAAATGAATTTTGGACAAAATTGATTTCGTGCTAATCAACAACGAACGATGAAGAGAGAAGATAGATTTCTCCATGGACAGAGAAGGTAAACTCGAACTTCTCCATGGACAGAGAAGGTAAACTCGAACGAGGAGATTTTATTCGTTTACAATTCAGGCGTTCGCTAGTTTAACGAAAAATTTTGTTCAAACGAAAGATTTGGTTCGAACAAACGAACTTTTCGTGCGTTTGAGAGCGAACATCTTTCGCTGCGTGCTTTACTCCATGCATTCTCAGAATTCGTCCGAATCAGTTATTATTTTACTCCGTTCTTATATGTATTAATGTAAAATCAAAATTAAGTTTAAAAATTTACTAAATAATAGCCCATTTAAAATAAATTTGATAAGTCAAATATATAAAAAAATAAATGTTAGTCTTACTTTATTTATAAATAAATTTGATAATTGTATTACTGATTTTAAGATATGGGACTAAATAATTTTGTATATTATATTATTATATATAATTAAACAGTTTAATATTTTCTTATTTTAAATTTCTTGTTTAACGACTAACTGCTTTGTATATATATATATATATATAAATATATATATATATATATATATATATATATATATATATATATATGGATTTTTCTATATATATGTATAGCAAAGTAAACAAAAAATTTTAGTATGCAAATAAAAAAAAAATTTTAGTAAGATTACTTATATTAATCATGAATTTACAAAACTATATATTTTAAATCTAAATTTTAATAATTTGAGAAAAATATGAGAGCTAAATATATATAAAATTTTAATTATATATATATAAATAACATATACTGGATTTTTGATTTTTTTTTATATTATATATAATCAAATATTATTTAAATAGTTTATTTTAAATTTTTGTATTTATTATTTAATTAAAATATTATTTATTATGTGGTTCGATTTACGATTCGACCCGATCATCCAACCTCTAAACTTAGTATTTCAACGATCGGATTTTTTTTTTTTGGGAACAACAACTTATTTAAAATATTTTTGAAAATGCTACTTAAAACTATTTACTTCATTTTTTTTTATTTTTTTTTTTATTTTTTATTTTTTTATGAGAGCTAAGTAAAGCCTCGCTAAAACACGGCCGGATACCTGTCTCATTTCTGAAGACCTGCGCATTTGTGAGGATGTCAGGTGTGGTACTGACGGCGTCATCAAATTTGTTCGTACCCAGCAGATCCTGCCCCGATCTCAATGGCGGAAGGGTTCTTCGCTGATTTACAAATAGAGTAACGTACTTGTTGCGTTCGTCATTCTCTCTGATAGTCGATGCGAGCTCAATACCGGATGCCAGGCCTTATTTTCTTTGTTGGTGACGAATGAGTGACTCAGCAACGGACAGTTCCCCCATTGCATCGAAGCTGAGAACCTTGCGATGGGTGTCGATGCTGTTAGGGCTTTCGAATCTGAGCATCTTCATGATCGGCGCCTTCCTTATGGTCTCCGTCTCCCCGATGTGCTCCGGCAGCGATGTTTTTTGCGTCGGCTTTATCGCGCTCATCGCCTGCATCCGAATTATCTGTATGTTGACCGTGGCCAAGGCGCAACAGGACACGGCCGCCACCATTGTTGGCAATTCCATGTACGCCGATTTCCCCATTGATGCCTCAGAGAGTCGAATCGATCGACAGGTGATATTCTGCATTTTCCACAATTGTCGGCAATTTATCAATATACCATCATGTTAAAGGACCCAGGCATCTGAGATTATTTTTTATTTATTTTTTATGATGCTGAGCAGAGGCAATATAGGCGATGGCTTTGGTGGAGCAGGCTTGGAATGTTGATCAATACTTTGCAGCTGTTTATGGCGCTTTATCTGATGTACATCGTAGTTAAAAATCTTTCTCAACAAGGGGCAGGCTCCACCGTTTGCTTTCTAGGTAATCAGGGTTATTGGAATACTGCAAGATGTATTTTAACCTGGATCAAGTAAATACATAAACCTGGGAGTAATGAATCCTGACGATGGTATATCCAAAACAAGAAGAAATATTTATCATTCAAGAACAAGAAGATAACTTTTAATTTTATTATGATACCTAATGGAGTCACTGGCATTTATATGCAACAGACTTTGATTGTTTTCACAAATGGTTTTGAGATCGTGAACTAGTAGCCTTATGGCGTTTCTTGTTCACAAGTTTGTTTCGTGGTGGTGAATGGATTCCATAAAAATATATTGAGCAAGGCTAAAATTTAACTGAACTATGACCCAAATAGTTGATAATTTTCCAAAATTTTAACTATTTATAAATCTATGTTCACCACGGAATTACCGAACATACTTTCATTTGATACTCTATGCTAAATGCAGGTTGAAGGGGAAGGGAATTTTTGAACTGTGTTCATTTTATAATAATTTTTTTCAGTGTTTATATGCACTTCTTAGATTCTTAATCTAAAATTTTTGATAGAAATTATACTTACTAGAAAAACATTTAAATTTTTTATTTAAAATTAGGAAGAACAGGAGTAGATAGGTAACACGAAAAGCTTACTCAAAATTAATTAATGCACAGAGTAGGTTTCACAGCTCAAGCAATAATCGTTTGGAAAAACAGAAAAATTATAAATCATAAAGCAGATGACTCCAAATAGCTCGGGCAAGTTTATGATGATGAAGACATAAAGAGATTGAGACATGCGAGGGTGGTTTAGTCCCAAGTCTTAAAATTTATGGCGCGGTGTAAAAAGTGTATTGGTTTGCTCGCACTTTTAAGCTTAAGCTTTTGGGTATAATTTGGGTTTGACTGTTAGTGTATATAACCTAACTTTATAAGTTTGTATCTTCCGTTTTAGTTCACTTTCTAACAAGTTGTATCATTGTTCAGCTTGTTATAATTAATTTAAATAGTCCCTCAAAATTGATGGTATACCAGTTTTAACATAATGTACCTTTGAGCTGAGATTTGCTTTTAATTTCATTGAAATGTTGCATTCACTTGTCTTTTTAATTATTGTGAGCAGGATAAATGATGTGGTAAGAATCAAATGCCTGATCCACGGCTAAAACAAGAGTTTATGGTGAGTTAGTGACTGTGGTTGAATGGAGAAACATCATGATAACAGTTATTCAGTTTTAGCATTTATGGTTAAAAGTGTAGGGTTTGGGGTGGCTACCATGATAATAATGTTTAATAAGGAAGTTCAAGTGTTATGTACAACAAGTAGAATGAGATTGTATAGGACGTTTTGGAGGATGCAAGTGAGCCTTATTTTCCTTTTAAGGAATTTCTCTTGACTATGGATAGGGAACACAAAGAACCAAATTGACATAGATACATCGGCTACTGCAAGTGATATTGTGAAGGGGTGGCTTTTGTGGCGCGACACAGAAGAAGGCCGTTGAGATCTATGATGCTAATGGAAATGGCATTCTAATAGGGGCCGTGAATGAGGTCACTCTACCTCTTCCTATTGACTGAGAAGAGCTGAAGAGGAGGAAGTCACTGTGGAGGAGAATCACCCACCTCAGGTTGAGTAAGTAGATTAAGGTGAACCCACCTTGCCATTGGCCCCATAGCAGATGAATGCAATAAGCGGGGAAGCAAAACAGAGTGTGATAACCTTGCTGCACATTTGGTGGATGCTTGTTTATGACTATGAGGAAGGAGTTCTAGGTTGAGATATCTAAATCATTGTTTGATAAGTAGTTGTAATCAATCTGATTTAGTGCACATGTCCATTGCACTGTTGAGGGTAAACTACTACAATAATAGAGTATGCATATCAATGTTAATTTCTTGAAATACTTCACAAAATATCCAAGTAGGTCCTTTTTTATTATCATCGATTTAACTTTCACAATATTCGCTAAACCATAATAACCAACAAAAACTTCCAATCTTTTTAATCCAATATGAGAAATAGCTATCATCATGTTGCTTATCATAAGTTAGAATATTTTTTTGATCTTCACAGAAAGTTTTCATGTGAAATTTTTATTATGTTTGCCTAGCCAATACATTGCATATGATTGACAAGTTCTATTAATATTATTTTTATCTAGCCAGTGCCTTATAAGCCACTAATTCCAATTTGATGAAAAACCAACTTGAGTATAATTAAGGCTAACTTTGATGTTAGGTGCTCAGGTATGACTTTGTAAAGGTTTATTGGTTTGTGAAAAAACTGAACTAAAACGCATGAATGTTGAAACTGAGAAAATTTTGAAAAATTATCAAAAAATTTAGTTTTAATGCAATTTTTTTTTTAATTATTTTATGGATTGTGGATTTAAAACTAATTTTTAAATGTTGGCATACGTTGCTCATGAAATTATTTGTAAGAAAATTGTGTCATTTGAAAGTCCAACTGTAATGACCCGATGTTCGGTTAAAAATATCATTCCATTCAATTTAAAATAAAATTATCTAGAATATTACAACAATAGATAAATATTTTCAACATATATGAATCATCAACTATTCCTTATAAGCATAAAATAAACTAGAAATTGATTCTTCCATTCCACACCATAATTCCTTAAAATGCCATTATGCTAGCTCAACATCTGTCAATTGTACTTGGTCAGTCATTATAAATAACAATGCCTTAGAGCACATTCTAAGTACAAAGTATATTAAATATTACACTAAACAAAAGCGGAAATTCAAAGTAAGAATGTAATAAAATTGCAAGAAAACATGGTTTAATGCAAATAAAAATAATTGAGATTTCTGCGAACAAACATTTCCTTGCCATAATTATACCACATGCCAAATTCAAATAATAAATTAATAATCACATAAAATTCATGTTTGTGTCTATGTCTTGGCATTATGAAACAATATTAGCAGTTCTGATGGGCACATTCAGAACCTCGAGGCAGGGTTCAAATAAAATAATTTCATCAACTGGGCCCCCTCAAAGGCTCTAGTTGGCACATTTATAACTCCCGATGGCTAGCCCTATTCTTAACTAATTCAACCACCGTTTTAGAATCTTTGCATACATTTACAAGACATAATAAAGTGTATTTTGTTCATTGACATTCGTAAAATAAAGCATTTAATATTAACACAAATAAGCTCGAAGTGATGCTAAAGCAGCAATAGAAGCAATACAAGTGTAAAAAGAATATTCTGGGTACTTTTGTGTTCGATCGTCAAGAAAGTACTAAAAAATCTGATATGTTTTAAATGATTGGGGATCTTTTGAAAAAATCAAGAGAGGAAGAAGTAGCCGATGAAGATTCTAGGAACGTTAGGGCTCGCCCTTCTTTTTTGCCGTAGGTTTCCAAGGTTTGTCAAATCCGCCAGCTAGGGCGAGGGACCTGGAGGAGACGAAGGCTGACCGGCATTGGTAAATTTGTTGAGATCATGGAGTTTTGATTTATGGAAATTAGGCTAGAGTTTTCTATGGATACAGTAAAGGAAAAGCTCGATGTCTAAATACAGGATTTATTGCATTATCTTTATCTACTCACCACTTGCAATAGTGTTACTCCTATTAGATTTATAAATCTACAAAATTTGTTAAATGAATAATAATTTTAGAGTTGTACTTATTTTGAAAGTAAAAAGAAAACTTATAATTGCTTACATTCAATTCTTGTGGTTGTGCTTCCTCTTGTCCATAGCCATCATATGTAAAGAATTCAACCTACAACAAAAATTCAAATTTAAAATACAACAACAATAAAATAGTATGAAAACATTTTAATTATGAACATGCTGTTTCATCTTCTAACTTCCTCTCAGGCCCATTAGATGGTTTTTTTTTCTACGACAAGCAGAGTTATTGTGGTTGCAAAAATGTTGTGTAAAATTATCATCTTCAAGCCATTCAACATATGTGTGTGGTTCCAAAGACAATGGAGTTCTGCGACTCAAAAGTCAGAAGGTACGTTGCAGAAGTCAAAGGCGTCGAAGACAAAAAAGAAAATGCAAATAATACAATCAAATGTATCATAGCCGGAGTAAAATTACTGTATATTTCTAATTTACATAGATATTCTTATATTTAACAGAAAGAAAATGAAAATATAATTGAGAATTGTTATTTTTACTATCATAATGTGAGGGCCAAATTGAGAATTAAAAGAGTTGATAGACTCTTTTAGCTCAATAAAAAGAGTTAGAGACCATTTTGACAAATAATTATATTAATTAATAATAACTATAATTAAGTGTGATTAGTTAATAGTTATTTTAAATTAGTAATTGGTAATTATTAAACATTAACTAGCAATTATTAATGAATTGTTAATAATATTAAGTAATAAATATTAATTAATTTTAAACTATTAAGTAGTAATTATTAAATATTTATAATTACAATTAAATGTTATTATTTAATCATAGTTATAACATTATTATATATTCTTAATTAATTAATGAAATATATCATAATCATTATTTATCTGCTTAAGTTTTAAGCTTAAGCCTAAGATATATAGTTTTCAACACAATATGCTTAAATAAACTTGTGCCAATTTAGCATCCAAACTTTTTTAGCTTTGTTGCCTAGCTTACCTTAACCTCATATTTTAAAAAATTTAAAGCTTGAAATCCTATTGAAACACTTTAAAAAATTGTGGCTTTTTTAATAAACTCCCAATTCATGTTAAAACGGACAACCAGTGTTTGGAGGCAAATTAAAAACAATGAATAGAATCTTTTTGGAATTTCTGCTAATGTTCACACTTATGGAGTACTGTCCGCGAGCATAAGAGTTTGGAAGGAAAATAATCTCATTACTCTCAATTAGTTTTTTTACAAAACGGCTGAACTCTATAGATGGATGTAAGGTAAATTACACTTAAAAGTTTTTATTGGAGATCCAAAAGCATTTACCGGTGGTTGTTAGCTAACATGCATGAGCAATTCTCATGAATTACGAATTCTGTTCTGCCTCTAAACTTGCTTGAAAGGACAGTTAAATGATTTGGTAAGGAGTGCTGTGGAGCGTTTGCATGAAGATTTAGTTGAAATTCCATGATCTTCTGGTACGCACGTGCAGCTAGTTATTGTGCTTGAAACTACGATAAACCTCGTGCAATATGCAACTGAAGTTGTGGGTCGATTCTGCCAGATAAACCTGTTTCTCATGCAGTATGCAGCTAAAGTCATGGATTGATTCCACCAGCCATATGATCCCTGTTGCATCAAGGTGTGAAATGCATGCAACCTTGCGTGCTTTGATTTCTGTGATAGTCTTGCTTGCAAATAATGTTTGCATACCGACAATTTCTATCACCATTGTACTTGTATTTAATCAGCTTATGCTAATTACTATTTTGAGGTATAATGTTGCAATGCAAGAAATATTCTCTGATTAGAATTTAGGGTGAAAATTCAGAATCTATCCTTTTCTTAGTAGGCCATTTGGTGTCATACAATCTGATCTCAGGTTTCAAAGTCATATTTTACTCTTGCTTTGAATAACTCCATTTTTTAACAAAAGCTCTAGCCTAGCTGTGAATGAGAAACATTTTTTAAAAATTATTTGCAGGGCATGAGATGAAAGATGCTGAATGGACAAAGCTCTTTATGGTTTCTTTTTTTGTTCTTACGTGGCTTGTGGCCATCGTCCAATGTCTAACTGGATCTGATGTTTTAAGATGGAGAGCATTCTATGCGGCACGTGATGCAGCTTGGAGAGCTCACTACATTGAAGTGTTTGATTATGGAATTCGAGAAGCTTTATGCTGCCTAGGACGTGTCAAATACCTGTATGATTCTAACTGGTGTTTGAAGATATGAAATTTCCATCAAATAGTGACTTGACTCCTTTTCTGGAAATACAGGAGCGTCTTGGAAGAAGATGAGGTTTATTCTGTTGCAACGCTATTGGGTGATCTCGTGGCATACAGAGCAACAGGCACTGGACATCTGGAAGTCTTGGCAGGCTGGTTAAAGTTTAATGTTTTGCATTTGAATTTTCATGGCAATTATATTTCAAGTTGCAAGTAGATTTACGTAAATCAAAATTTTTATATATTTATTTGGTTTTAATCATGAAAATTGCTAGGCTGTTATTATGTATAATCTATTTTAGTTTATCAAAATGGTTGGGAACAACTTCAGGATTAGTGGATTAGTTGCTTGAAAGCTTAGAGTGGTGATTACAGTTTCATTACCTATGTAATGAGTACTTGATTAAATATGCAGTTATTAGTTATGTTATCAAATGCATGAACAGTGACTAATAATGACATTTTGGGTAAAATAGGAGACTGGATTGATCAAATGAGATTAAGTGGTAGTGCCTCGGATTATGATATTAATGACAATCAATAATATGAAATTAAATAACATGCTAATGATGTGGTGTTTGGAAACTGCTAATGTATACATTGATAATTTATACTAATCAAATCGTGAAACCAAGTGCTATTACTATAAGCTTTTTAATAATTCTTTGTTAATACTACTGCATATTAATACACGTTTCTTTTCATTAATCATTTTTTTATTCTTTTCTGGTTATAATACATCATTAGTTATCTCCAGTTAATTGTTGAATTCATGAATTCCGCTACCAGGTCTTGTGATTTTTATTATGTTTATGATGGGAGCGAGGAATTTAGGATGGATTAGAAGGATTAAGATGATTTCAAGGAACTTTAGAGCAGAACTGTACTCCTGACTGGATTGATGATGGAGCTGCCACTCCACCTAACCCTAAACTGTAAACCCTAGAGCATCTGTGAAGATGATTGCTAGGAGAGGTTGATGAGGGTTGCTAGAAATGCATGGAATAAATGGACAATCAGTTATTGGCTGTTTCATCAGCTGAAAGAAGAACTAAGAACTGCTGCAGGTGGTTTTTAGTAGCTATTGACTTTTCAAGATTAGCTGGAGCAGCTATTGCTGACAGTTGTCTGCTGCTGGAGTTCTGTTAACTGAAGTTAATTGGCTGCAGGTATTGATGCAGAAGGAATGGTGGTTTTTATTAGTTCTGGTGGTTGCGGGTGAGTCTGGATCATTTGTTTACTGTTTTTAAACGCCAAGCTATTGTTTTGGAGAGCTTCAGTGCTGTCCTGTTCCTATAGGTGGGAAGCAGGGTTTGTAGGCTGGATGAAGAACTCTCATTGTGATTGTTGGTGTCAGTATGTGGAAGAACATTAATTTTTGCAGTTGAATGGTTGCAAGTGCAGCTACCAGGAGTATTGAACTGTTTTATAAATATCTGGTAGTTGAGTGGGAGGAGGAAAGTGTAATGATAAGGAAGTGAGTAATATTTGAGGAAGAAGGGAAGAGGAAATAACGTAGGTTTGGGAGAAAAATAATAAATGAGTAATTGAGAGGCATAGAGGAACCCTAGGAGGGAGCGAGAAAATAGAAATAAATCTCAGACTTCATTCATATATAGGGTTAAAGCCTTTATTTAGGCCAAATAAGTAATTAAGGAAATATAGCAATAATAGAAAGGGGTTCAATTTTTTCTTTTTAAGTTTAATTTAGTAAAGTGAGGGAGAGTTTGGTAAGTTCTTTTTAAATTGATTTTAACAAATTATAGCGGTTGATGTAAGCCCTTTAGGAAAGGGATCAAATGTGCCTAATGTTATGTTTTTTCTGGCTGTTGAAGCTGGAAAATGGTTATAGAAATCAAGCATTGGAAGGCTGCTATGGGCTTATAGCCAATTTCCTTCCAATTTTTTTTTTCCCAAAAACTGGTTTTATTTAGGAGAGATGATAAATATTATTTTTAATTTGATAACCTTCTATAATTGATCATTCCAAATAAGAAAATCAATCTCCATTCTTGATTACAACCAGCTTTATGATAATAATCACTTGTGGAGGTGATTTTGGTCTTTGAATTCATGAAAGCACATTTCCTTCACTTTCCATTTGGGTTAGTTTCGGAACTACTTAAAAGCATAATTTCCAAAATTGGCTTGTCCTTCATTTTATGTCAAGTGTCTGTGCACATAAAATGACCACTAATACCCCAATTTTCTTCTATTTCTGTTTAGTGTTATCCTCATTCTCCTTAAAATTTCTCTCTTTCTGTGAATCAGATGCAATTATAATAAAGTTTGGTTGAGATCAATTATCCAATATTGATATGTATTGTATTCTCAAATATATATATATATATATATATATAGATGTGTGTGCGCGCGCGCGCGCGCACGCTCGCGGGCATGTATTGCTTTATTTTTTTTTAGTACATATCTGCCATGTTTATGTCTTTTTTTTGTCTTGGATAACCTTGGCTGTTAAATTGTTATATTTTAGAATTATGAATGATAACTTGATTAAAATTTGTTGTTCTACCAAATCAATTGACCAATTTCAAGATGCTTAGAAAAATTCTTTTTATTCCGTTGATGTGAGCATGCCATTCTATGGATATAAAGAGAAGCTTTTATATTTCCTTCACTTGAACTATGGTGGGCTTTAATGAATTTTGAAGACATAATGAGACGCTTTGAAAAGCTAAGATGAAGGGGGATAAAAGTACAAGTGAGGAGAGAAGAAATAAGGTGGGGATCAAATTAAAGATACAAGAAAAGGATTATATAAGAGAAGGGATGAACAGTAATTGATGTAGAGAGGAAGACTTGCACGAATTCTTCAATGAGCTGCAAAATTGTACTTTAACTCCATAATTTCATACATTAACCAAGGCTTATCAACATAACCTTGTGCAAGCTATTTATAAAAAACTTTTCATAAATTTTTGTTAAGGGAATGAAAGATAGGGAAAACTAAGTAGGGAAATAGTAAATACGTAATATTTTAATTCATTAACGAAGGAATACTCACATGACACTAACTTGACTTAGGGAAGAGGTCATTAAATTAATAAATTAATTAATGTCTTCTAAATTGCTTGCAATCAAATCTCTTGTGAATCTCTCTTTTATCCTTAAAGACGCAAGCTTCCAAACTAGCGTGAATTGAAATCTTCTTAAAATATCTCTCAAACTTTCAAAATGTATACATTTGCAGGACTCATTCACTGTATACCAATGTGAGAGCTGAAACCGCAGCAACAAATAGCCATTTTCTTACATTTTATTGTCTTAACCACAAGCACAAGTTAGAAGTTATGCCATATGAAAAAGTTCTATTGAGCCGCAGAAGTATTTTTATATGTATAAAAATTTTAAGATACAAAAGTAAATGTTTGCCTTTGATTTACTTGCTCACAATTACAGCTACACCTAAAATTGAGTTTTTTACAAGCTTTTCAGCAATACCAAAATACCAAAAAAAACTTGGAATATTGCTTTCTTGTGTTGATAAACTTACACCCTCTACATTTCAACTCTATCCTGCTTACCTAAAATACTAAAAGAAATGGGTTGAGCCTTTTGGTTTCATGAGTATATTACATTCTATAAAATATTACATTTAAAAGAAACATTGTACAAACTTTATAGGCTTAGCCAAATACAAACATATCTTTTTTAACTTTGTGAGTATATTGCATTTCTATAAATTAGTATGAAAAAAAATACATTACTTATGCGATCATTTTAGTGGAATTTGAAAGGCAAGTTCTTACTTAACAATATAAAACTGGCTAGCAATAATAAACATAGCAAAATAAATAGTAAATGTCATGTTATTCATCCTTAAACTTTATACTTAGCTTGCATTGAGATCATATCATTTTGTTCATTTTTTGTATTGGGAACTTTGACTTATATATGCATTAGAATTAATTTTTTGAATACTTGAATCTTCACATTTTTATTTTAATATAAACTTCATTATTATGTTTTTTTCTGTTCATATTTTTTATGTTAAATAACTAGTGTAATTGCGGTGTATGCTTGTTCACCTTGTATTCCCTTGTTAAGTCATAGTAGTGCATAAAGTAATGCAACAATGTTGTTGATATTTTACATCTTTTTCATGCTATAATGGTACTATTATTTTTGTATAGTTCATGTCTTGCGTGCATGAGGATGCGTCTTCTGCATATCACTAGGGAGTTTCATCATCGACAGACATAATCAAATAAATATAGTTTTTTACCAATTAGTTTTTTTATCATGAATCTGCATTAAAAACGATATAGCATGCATATTATATCAAGTCATATGAATTAAATTTACAACAATCGTGTAGAGCGTTAAAGATTAAAACAGCCTGGGATAACTATAATAAATGTGACTAATAAAATATAAGGTCTATTTATGTTTTTTTATTCATAATTATAATTGTGGCAAGACATAACACATTATTTCTATGTTTTCAAGCTGTTATTTAACATATGAAAATAATTGTATGTAAAGTGGAAGAGTTTATAGAATAAAATATAATTAAATGTATAATAATTTAGGTAGGCAACTGAGTACATAACTCATAGCAAAGAAATTCCATACTAAACGATCGAAACTAGAGGTCAGGTATATAAACGTGTTTTGTTTAGAAGAAAAACGGAGTTTACTATTCAATAAAATCGCAATTAACTATATTTTAAATCTTGGAATCCTGAAGCTAGCTCTCAATTTCATGATTTCCTCCAGCTTCAAGCATTTTAATAACAAGGTATTCTAAGTATTTACTTATATGTAACACTTATTTCAAAATTTTATTTCCTGTTGCTCATTGGGCGGCCTCAGAATCTCAAGTTACAAAAACTATACGTGCATTTGAAATAAAGGCCACTGGGTTGTTGTCTTGGATTGGATGGCCATGATACCATTGACATTGGATGAGACAAAGAAACACCTCAGGAACATGGCAACTGCCACTGCCATTGAAAGTGCTTCCTACATCTGTGCTGAATACATCTCTAATCTTTCACCAAAAACTCATCAAATCTAAATTTAAAAAAAAATCAGGTTGTACGAATCTGTTAGCATTGACTGCGCTTTGAAGCTCCTGGTTTGGGCATTGAAATAAGAGCCTTATGCCTCTTTAACTGAATCTACTCTTTAATTCTTGGTGGTTTTAACTATTTTTTGTTTTGCTTATTTATTCTTGTATTGCTTGACTTGCACAATTTTATGTTGTCTGAGCCCGTTTATACCTTTGGTTTTGCATTGTAATTATTGCTTTATTTAATAATATTTGGGGAGATCCCTCACACATTTTCCAAAAAAGAATAAGTCCTCTAAAAAGTCTGTAAGAAAAGGATCGAGGGGAAGACTTAAGTAATAAGAACAACAAATTTACTATTATGGTTATTATTGTTCTTATTTCATATATATATATATTGAAATTCTTGCTTGCGTGGGTTACTTTGTATCATCTTGGTTCATAAAATTTCTCAAATTACTCTTTTTATTTTTATTTATTATTTAATTGGGCTTAAATTGATTTGTGATTTTAATAATTCATAGAATTTAATTTTTCTGGCAAACTACCCAAAAAATTTAAAAACAGATTTGATTTTATTAAATAGGTGTTAAAATTAGTTAATATTGATTAAAATCCAAAAAATATTCATTTTAATATTTAGTATCACTTAATATTTATTTATGCTTTATTTTGAATATTACATCTGCTTTTTTTTGTTTGCGGTGGCCTCACTACTCGTGAATTTTTGCAGCATTTTTATGCAAGTTCTTTTTTAAGACAATAATTGGGCAATTGCTCTTTGCCTTGAACCTTGATTTACACTACTAACATTTGCAATTGCATGACAGTTTTGATCACTCTTGTGCTGATTTACTTCGTTCGTGTCCTTTTTCCTTAGTTTATTTAATGCGGCTATCATTCCTAGCAGGCTAGCACGCTTTAATTTTATTGTTATGATTGGGCGTTCTTTGCAGGGCTTGCTCTTTCACAGAGTCATAAACATTCTCTAGCATCGTGCAATGAATCTATTGAAGTGCCCGACACTCGACTAGAAGAGGCTACTCTCTTTCATCAATTTGCTGAAGCTGCATACACAGTATTCTCATGCTATTCTTATCTCTTTTTTACTAAGGGACTGTTTAACATGAGAAAATTAAAAAAATTTAAGTGTAAAATAATCTGATTATAATAAAATTTGATTATAGTATACTTAGGTTACTTTATTGTTGTTTGATAGTTTTACAAGAAATTTAATATTTTTTTATTTGAAATAAAGTAATCTATGAGTGTGGTATTTTGAGTCAATTGGAGGTAAAATTATTCTCTTTTTTTTTTCTTTTTTTAAAATTTTTTACAGCTTCTTGTTTGAACAAAATGAACAAATTATTCGTTCAAACGAACGAATCCATCAAATTGCTCGTTCAAACGAATGTATCCATTGAATCGCTCATTTAAACGAATGAATCCTTCGCTTTCGTTCGTCAAATTGTTCGTTCGAACGAACCTCATTCAAACGAAATCGCAGCAAGATTTGAACGAGGTTCGTTTGTTTGAAAGAACGGAATAGCTTGTTCGAACTATCGAACGAAATCTTTCATTCTTGTTCGCTCGGTTGCAAGTTACTCTGCATATTCTCTAAATTCGCCCAATTTGAGCTAAGCTATTTACTATCTTCCTATATATTGTAACACAAAATCAAAATATAGTGTAAAATTTTTTTCCCAATTTTACTTCATAACAAACGCCGGTAATCCCAGTTTCCCTGAAAAAATTATACTTTATACTGATTTTATCTTATGGCAAACAGCCCCTAAGGCGAATACATTTAATGGTTGCCTTCTTGTAGGGTCCCTTGCTTGATTTTGGAAGGAATCCTGTACTATTTCTTTTTTGGTGGCTTTACAGACAAGGAGTTCTAACTTCTTGGGCTCGCAAAAGGTCCTGTTAGTTTAATTTAATGATTTTGTTATAAAAAATCATATATTTGATTCAAACATACAACCAAGTAAATATATGAAAAGCCCAGTCCGAAGTCTGATATATTGAAACTATATTCTTGTATACAATTTGATTTTTCATTCCTTGAATATGTATTGAAATTGAAGTCGTTTAGTTCATGTTATTTGTTTTCGATTATACGAAATAATTATATTTTATTTCTATTAAACCATGCTGTGAATTGTATTCCAGGCGTCCCATACTTGAAGGCGACAACTGGTGGAGAGGACATGCTGCAGCATTTTTAAATTATGTTAATTTGCCCCCAGGCGTTCTTCGGCGTGGTCGTGTTTGCCAAGTAAGAAATTTTTTCTTAAATGTTTCTTTGTCAGTATCTAAAAAGATTGATGAACAGAATTAAGCAATTGTGCTTGCGATTTTAAGGATGTTGGTTCTTGAGGAGAGAGACCTTTTACTTGGGATTCCATTTGCACGCTAGCCATCTCATCCTTTTAACGCTGAAGCTAGTCATGGGAGCCATGGTGGGGCATACAAGCACATATGGATTGATTCTCATGGCAACACACAAGTATTGCGAAACACTAATTACTGGTGAATGGTATTGGTTTTTATGGATAGTTGGATAGGGGTTATGTGATTGTAGATGTAGTGTGCTGATGGGGAGAATTGGATTAAATGCTAATGTGAGGTATAGTTGGGTTTTGGGGCTCAGTTTTGGAGAGATGTTAGTGGTCTAAGGATAGGGAAATGCTAAGGTATGTAGAGGACGAAGGGCTCGAAAAGGGGGAGAGGATGGTGCTGTAGGGACTCTGATAGTGCATGAAATATTTAGAGATTAGGAAGGGTGGTGGTTAAAGTGAGAGATTGTTAGGGAAAGGGAGGGCTGACAAACAAATTGGGAGGGGAGAGAGGAGTAAGGAAGAGGAAAAACCAAGAATGTGAACAGAGAATCTAAAGATGGAGAGAGATTAAGAGAGGGAAGTAAGTAGAGAGGAACACGCAACAGATTTGAATTATAATATATTTTATTCAGTAATTTCTGATTGTAAATATTTCCCCCTTTTATGAGTGCATATACTTATTCCAAAATTCAATTTGGAAACTAATGGAACAATAAATGATAGCTGAAGTTATAAAACTACAGAGAAGTGTTGTTAGCCACTCCATGAGGAGTGGAAGTGTGAAATTTCTTTTCTCAATGTAAATAGAAAAAATTTGTAATTAACATCATAAATTTTATAATTTAAAATTTAAATTCTCTAAGGTATAGATGCAAACTTTGAACAACAATTAATACAATTCATTCCATATTAAAATTTGAAATATAAATTTTATATGTGGATTTAAAAATTTCAAATTTAAAGAAAAAAAAAGTTCGCCATTAATTCATTATGTAACATCCTGTGTCATAGCTAAGGAAAAAATAATAATAAAGTAATATTAAATTCACTAATTAAATAAAACTGAAAATTAAATTAATAATTTGCCAAATATTTGCTTCCCCACGTCATAGAGCCACTAAAGCAATATAATAATTTCCTTTATCACTTGCAACCTAGTATAATCTAAAATAAAGTCTAGAAAGAATAAAACAACAACAACATCAAGCCTTGATCCCATTAGGCCAGCTACATGACTCCTTTGTTTTGATTGCGCACGATCAAACAGAAGCCTTTCCTTTAAGTTTCAAATAAAATAGTTTCTTCCCATGTATTCTTGGGTTTTCTTCCACCTCTTTTAATATAGGAAATTTTATAAACTCAGTTTTTCTAACATGGGAATTACACGGTCTATTTGCTTAACATGCTCAAACCATCTAAGGCAGCATTCTCTATTTTGTCCACTATTGGGGCCACTCCAACCTTGCTATAAATAAACTCATTTGTCATTCTTTTCTTACGAGTATACCACTCATCCACCTAAGCATCATCGTATCTATAACACTTATTTTTTTAGTACCTTCTTATTGGCCTACTGTGATGACCCATATTAGGTTAGTAACAACAAATCTAACATTGAATACATTTTTCTACGGGATCATATTGGCAATTAAGCAAAATACACTTAAATAATATCCAGAGCCATACAAAGATAAGAAATATCATTCATTCAATTTAACACCATATTATCCAGAATATTACATAATTAACAACATACAAAAATAAATGTTTGTTTGTTGAAAAGAAAGTCAAAGCTAAAATTTTATAAAAATAATGCTTTAATGCATATTCTAAGTACAAAGGATATTAAATAATATACTTTTAAGCAAAAGTGGAAGGTAAAGATGATATGATAATAATTGCAGGAAAATATAGTTTAATGCAAATAAAAGATAATTATAATTCCTGCAAATTAACATTTCCTTACCATGGTCATGTCACATACCAAATTGTAAACGATGATCATATAAAAATTCATGTTTATGTTTGTCTTTATATCATGAAGTGATGTTAATAGTTCTGATTGGGCAAAGCCAGAAGGTGCTACCCTCACCACGAGTTCCCGCAGTGGATGCAAGTGCAGACATTCTATAACGGATTGAACACACCCACTATGACCCTAATTGATGCAGCCGCCGGTGGCTCACTTAGTAGCAAGACTCAAGAGGAAGTCTACAAACTCGCCGAACAATGCTTAAGAACTCCTACGATTTCTTGTTGCAGGACTGAAATTTGGTTTATTTGGCTTGGATTATCGACCTCCCTCTTATTGGAATTTAGCTTTTCAATAGCATTGTTCGCCATGTCCTCTAAGAGTTCGTAGGCTTCCTCTTGAGTCTTGCTACTAAGAGAGCCACCGGCGGCTGCATCAATTAGGGTCATAGTGAGTGCGTTCAATCCATTATAGAATGTCTGCACTTGCATCCCATGCGGAAACTCGTGGTGAAGCCAGACTTTGAGGCTGGGTTCAATAAAAGCATATCTTTCACCTGGGCTCCCTCAAAGACTCCAAATGGCACCTTTATAGCCCCCGAGGATTAGCCCCATTCCTAGTCTATTCAGCCTTCATTTTGGAACCCTTTGCAACATTTCTAAACATCATTTTGTTTCTTTTACATCATTAGTAGTAAATGTAATGCATTTATTAACAACACGAAACAGGCTCAAAGTAATGCTTAAGCAACAATAAAAGCAAATAAGAGCATAAAAAGTAATATCCAATGTACATTTGTATAGACTTTAATAAGATGAATCACACACAATTTTTATGTAGTACTGAGAGATTTAATGTGTTTACAATAGTTATGTTTTGTAATTTTATTAGCTTTTACAATGACCTATTTATAAGATCAAAATTTATATACTTATTCCTAAGCCTAAACTTAAAAATTCTCTGATTAGATTTTAGAACGTAGACGTATTCAGGCTCAAATATTCTTAAGGACTTGAATTTATTTCAGTTATCGCCACTTAATTGGACTTATTGTGACATCGATACTTACTATGAACTTGGTTTAACTCAATTTGAGTCTGGTGTTCAATTGATAATCATCCATAAGCTAAAATTGTTGGGTAAAAAGATGTAATGATTTTCAAGATAATATTACCTAATAATAACTGTAAGTTCAAGTTAAATTAGACCAACTCTCCAAACAGGACTGAATAATGACATAAGGTATTATGATAATAATATAAGTGATTACACAATTTATTCTATTAGCATTGTAATCTTCACCTACCAAATTATAATTAGAGTACAGATTACTTAAAATGAGATTACTGATTGATCACAATTCAATTTAATTTATGGATTTACTATCACCAAATTTCAGCTGAGACTTAAAAATTCCTTAAATTAACATTAAATTGAGGAGAATTTATGGTTTCAAGTTCTATAAGAAAATCTGATTCTGATGAAATTATTTTAAAAGAATTCTAGTTCTTGATCTAAAGATAGAAATTTAGATTGTAGCTGTAACTTTTGTTGAATTTACATAGAATTTGAGATCATGAGATTACCCAAGGAATGAATCTTAAATATTTGGATTTTGAAACATAACAAATCAATTTCAGCTCAAGTGCAACAAATCAATCTAGGAGACATAGGATTGAGTATGGCTTATCAATGTCTTTATTCACACCACAATATTATTTAACTTCTACCATTAAGTGAAACAATTTTAAAGCCCAATCTATTATATCCAAAGCTTACTAATATTAAATTAAGATTTCTTCAAGAGCTGAGATTAATATGACTCACATCAAAACAACCACTAAATTGATGGGGCAAAGTAGAATTAGTGTTGAATCCCATATCACTTTTCATTATACATGTGTGTTCTGGTATTCAAAGGGAATAAGATCCAATTAGTACTTTACAGAATTGTATTAAACTTTGCATATAGATCCGTTATACTTTACTGATAATTAGGTCCCCATAATGCTGCTATGAGTTATTCAACGGACTACAAGTTTACAAATTGTGGTGACGAAAATTACTAAATTCCTTGTTGAGTGTAGAAACTGATTTATAGTGACACCCACCCCCACTATAAGTAATTTAAATTGATTAAAGTATGACATCACCCATAATCTTAATGATTAAAATAAAACTATCATATACCAAAGAATAGATAAGGAAATGATACTTCTATTAGGTTACTCTACACCAATTAATATGAGCATGTACAATAGTCCTAATCACATATATTAAGTGAAACTTAAGATAAATCAATCTCCTTTATTTTGATTAAAACAAAAGCAAATCATAGGAGAAGCTTCGTACCTTAGATGCCATAAATTTTACTAATACTGAGCACTGAAGCGGAAGAGAAGAAGGTCGTATGAGAAGATGTTGGCTGCTGGAGTGATAGGGATTGTCTTCGTTTCTCTTGCGAACTCCTAGGATTTGTTGATTTCGAGCAGAGCGGTTTCGAGCGCAGAAGGGGATCGTGCGTGAGAGAAGAATCGATCATCGGGTGCTGGTGCGTTCGGGATGTCTCCGTTTCTTCTCGATAAACTCTAAGTTAGTATTTCAGCAAGGGGTTGTGCGTTGAGGGGTTGACGAGGATGTAGCGGCTTTTGTGACGAATCGAGGGCGCTCGATGGCCCTAAATAGGGCGCTCTGGAAACCACCGAATTAATTTCGGCGATTTCAGAAGCTGATGGGAGCTATGCTTGTACGTGGGCCCTGCATTCAAAAGGAAAGGTTTGCATACGTGTTTGGCGTGGGAGAGATTGCTTCCGTTGGTTATAGGAAAAGTAAGAAATTTTGAAATACTTTACTAATTTGTATTTAATTTTGAAATTAATGGCAAGCTTAAAATTTCATTTTAGCATTATTTTGGTTTTGAGAAACTTCCCTAATTTAATCAAAACGTAACAGAAATTTGACAAAAAACTAATTTTAGTGGGAATTTTAACAGAAATGGAAATTTGCAGATAATCAATAGAAATTAGATATATCGAGGATTTTAACGTTTTTTGTTCAAATGATCTAAGGTCATTACAGACTCTCCTACTTAAGAATAATGTCATCCTCAACATTGCACATAATAAAAGATATTTTAATTGAAAGTAAGAAGACTTAATTAGAATTACTTGAATTTTGAAAGAGTCTGGGATATTCCATTCTCATATCATCCTCCTTTTCCCTTATTGCTTCCTTGGCATTGTGACATTTCCATTGCACCTTAACCATGGGAATGGTTCTCTTCCTTAATCGACGGTTATCTTGTTCTATGATTTGGTCAGGTTCTTTCACATATGTCAAGTCTGACTAAATTATAGTACCGAGTACTACTAATTATTGAGATGGTTCTTACAAACATTTGTGTATGGATGGTAACATCGTGTACTTTGGAAAAATCCTTTGGTAACCTCAAACGATATGCAAAGCTCCCTGTTCGAGCAATGATTTCAAACGGTCCCACATATCGTGGGCTTAGCTTGTCTAATATACCAAATTGATACACCCCTTCATTAGGTTTACTTTTAGATAAGCAAGATCTCTGACTTGAAATTCCAGTATTCAAACAGCATTGTAAGTTAATTGTACTGTGATGACCCATATTAGGTTAGTAACAATCAATGTCTTCAGATAACGGTGGAGTTTCTGATAAGAACTCTAAAGTTAAGCATGCTCACGTGAGAGCACTCTCAGGATGGGTGACCTGCTGGGAAGTTATCTTCTAAGGTAAAAATCGTGAGGCCTATCAGGCCAAAGCGGATAATACTTTGATGCTTAAGAGTTCGGGCAGTTACACCAACATTTAACCCCAGATAACATAGTTGTTTCTATATTTGCTTTATAATTTTATTTTATTTTTGAATGGAAATTTTGGATCACATAATAGCTCAGAAGAGCTCCTTCATTTCATCCAACTAACTTGTTTCTGTTAATCACATCACTCTCAATTTCATCATTATTTTGATTAATTGAACTTGGGTACTCGAACCTCTTACTCTTCTTGATCTGATGACCTCAATAGTTATGTCCTCAAGAGTAAGGTCTCTAATACAATTAAGCTTACACTTCATATATTTAGTTTTAGATCTACTAAGATAAAAATCTTGGATTCTAAAGTAGTCCTCCATAATTTAAATTTTGTTTTTAAATCTATCGCAAATCTTATCAGTTAATAGAATATCATCTGCAAATACATGCACCAACGAATCTTATTTTGAATGTGCTCAATAAGAACATCCATACTTTTAGAAAGAATAAAAGCAAATGATCAATATCATAATGTTGTCTTCCAAAACTGTCTTCTATTGCTCAGCATGAGTCACACCCCAAGCACATACTAGTATAGCTTCTCTTAGCACTTGGAACATGTTATTATAGTCAAACTGAAGTATGTAAAATGCCATAATATTATTATTTACATTATACAAACAAAGGGTGACAATCATGTGTATCTCAAGTAGTATAGTAATAAAGCTGCAATTAATTATAATTGAACAAAGAGCTTGCAATAGTAATGAATGAGTTAGTATAGCGATTACAAGAATGAAATATTTTCAATGGTACTGTATGACCAATGTGGAATTTGAACCCATAACATCACAAGGAAACTCAGATTGTAAGTTACCTATTAGGAAGGTATACAACCACATGTATATAGCTATTCACATATGATATCATATATTTGTGAGCTATAAAAGCAATAAAAAGTTGTTAGCCCATTCTTTTTGGAGATGACTTTTTCTTATTCTTTAATGTGCGTTAGCAATACTACTTGTATGTGTTCAAATATAATTCTTAAAATATGGGCATCACTACATTGGTCACAAACGTTTTTATAGATTATAAGTATGAGTGTGCATATATATCATGCCTCATGGCAATGTAAAAACAATCATAATATAGTTTTGCAAGTTTAAAGCAAGCTCAAGCAATATTATGACATCGGTAAAAAATGTTGTAATGACCAAAGTCGTTACCAGGCTAATTAAGGTTAAACCCGACTCAAAAATTAGGATCTCGGGTTAGTTTAAAATTAGGTCAAATAAAAAATATTGTTGGATATAGTATATTTTTGTGATCTTAATGCTCATGTTTGAGAGAAATCTAAATAATAAATAGTCCTGAATTAATTTTTGAATATTTAAAATTCAAAAAATTAGGAAAATTAAATACAAGTCAAATTCATCAATTTTAGTGCCGTTGGATTAAGAATATTAAGAAAAAATTATGTAAAAAATTTCGTCAAATTTGGAGATATTGATTTACCGTAATTAATTTTTGGAGTTTTAATCTTCAATATTAATATAAAATAAAATATAGCTTAAAACTGAGAAATTTTAGTGTGGGTGTATTCTTTTTGTCTAGATATACTTTCAGATCAAGTTTCGTTAATTTTGGAAATCAAACTATTAAAAGATGCATAAAATTTAAATAATATTATTTTAAAAAATATTAATTTAAGTAACTTATGGCTACACTACTCTTCCCTTTCCTCTCTCAAGCACGCAACCCTAATTGGTCCCTTCCCTCCCGTATGAGAATTGCGTGAGGGGGACTAGACAATGTGCAATGCCTGTCCGTCGCCTAGCGTCCTTCACCGCAGGCAGGCCCCACGCCGCCAGCTGGCGGCCCAGTCAGCCTTGGCTAAGCAAGCCAACCTTCCCCTTCATCCTCCTCTCCCTATAAATAACCCCATTTCACCTCCATTTCTTACACAGCCCCTCCCCCCTCCCTCTTTTGACCGTCACCTCCCCCCACCAACACCGACGCACAACGCCCCTCCCTCTTTCGTTGGCGATCCCCCCTTTTTGACGAGAATGGGTGAGAGGGGGATGTGATTTTATTTATTTATTTAATAATTTCAGTTTTTGTTAATTACTTAATTTTTGTTTTTGTTAATTACTTAATCTTAATTATTAATTTCAGTTTTGATGATAATAATAATAATAATAATATTATTATTATTATTATTATTATTATAATGTCATAATAATTATATTATTTTTCATTTATTTTATTATGCAATTTTTATTTTTTTAATATCATTATTATTATTATTATTGTATTAATTTAATTAATGTTATTATTTTGTTAATGGTCCTATTATTATTATTAGTATTATTATTTTAATATTATTATTATCATAATGCCATAATTATTATTATGTTATTTATTTTATTATGTTTTTTTTTTTTCATTTTATCATCATTATTATTATTATTTGATGTTATTATTAATGTTATTAAGGTAACTATTATTAATGTTACTATTATTATTATCAGTATTATTATTTTTAGTATCATGTTAATATTATTATTTTTATTATTTTTATTATTGTTATCATTATTATTATTACTTTTATTATTATTATTAATATAATTATTATTATTTCTTTTATTATTATTATTATTATTATTATTGCTATTATTTGTATTGATGTTATAAATGTTATTATCAATATTATTATTATGTTATTATTGTTATTATTATTATTATTATGCTATTATTAATATTATTAATGAGCTTATTATTATTATTATTATTATTATCATTAATATTGTTATTATTATTAATATTATTTATGTTATGAATATCATTATTTATGTTATTATTATTATTATTATTATTATTATATTATTTCATAATTATTAATAATATTATTAAATGTTGTTAACAAGATTATTATTATTATTATTATTATTAATTACTATTATTAATGTTAAGAAAGTAGAGCTGATTTCAGGTGAAGCCAACTGCTCCCAGAGGTTCAGCAGGTTCTAGTGATCGAGCCTGACCTAAACAGCAGATGCAGAAGAGGCTGGAACAGTCACTTTCATAATTTCACTGAGCACTCGGACAGGCACAGGAGGGAACGATTCGAGCTGGTTTGGGAGCAACAGGTCACAATGATCCATCCTCTTAGAATTTCGCTCTTTGGTCTCCAAGTCTAATTTTTCTGCTCCAATTGATTTCTAGAGGTTCATCTGAGTGAGGGAAGAAGAAAAGTTCCATGAAACAGCTCAAAAGTTCCATGAAATCGATATTAGACATCTAAGGATTGATTTGAGTTAGGTTTAGGGTTTATGATGGGGTTGAGGAGCCTTCTCTGCTATGAGTTTGGTTATCTGACCTTCATGCCACTCGCTCTTATTCTTAGTAGTTGCTATAGGTTCATATGAAAACATGTGGATTACCCGGTTTTAATTATCGAGATTAAGAGAAAATAGAGCTGACGGAAGAAAACGTCAAGTTACTTTTTGCAATCATTAGTTAGGGTCTCAACTTCTGCAAGTGTTAAGAAATAGACAAAATCGTGCAATTTTAAAATCGCTGGTTCTGAAGGATTTAGCAATTTTTAAGCTAAAAAAACAAAGTCTGAGGAAGTGAGAAAGAGGTAGTGCGCGTAAGAGAAGATACAACTTACCTCAAAATCTTCATTTAAGACCTAAAATCCTGCAAGTGTGAAGAAAAATGCAAAATAACTCAATTGTGAATTGCCGGTTTTGTGGAATTTTGCATCTAAATTAGAAAACCAAACCAACAGAGGTGAGGAAGAGAAACCACGAAAGAGAGGATCACCGCTTGGGTAGAAACGCTTTAGGCCAGGACACGAAGGAGTATCAGAGTTTTTATTAACGTGCCGTCTGGAAACAGGAGGCAGAATGCAAAATTCCATCCCATTTCTGCTTCTTAAAAATGACGTTCTACTTAGCCTAACTTAAAAGAAGTAGCCTGAAAGTTGTCTTAAACGTTTTTTAAGCAAAAATAGAATTTGAAAGCACAGCAGCTAAAAAACTGTTCTAAATGAAGCCCTTATATGTTTCGATTGTTTTTTTTATATTTCTTTCAATTGGAATAGCCCACATTTTAAATGATTAGGCTGCACCTTGTACTTTTTAATGAATTCTTATGTTGTAATGTATAGTTTAATTATACTCGCTAATAAGCATATGCAAATACTATATATCTAATGTATTTTTATTTAATCAAAGTTACTTCAAGTATCAATTTTGAGTTGATTAGATGTCGAGCAGTTATCTATTGTGGTTTGAGTTTTGAGCATAGTTTCTAGCCCTAGTATAGGTTTGTTTAAGAAATAAAGAAATGAATTTGCAAAACCTACAATTATTTCATGGTAGGTATTTCTTACAGCCATGGTTTACAAGTGGGGAACGAGAGAATTGTCGGATTGCTAAGGTAATAGATCTAAACTTTGCACTAGGATGGCATTGTCCGACCATTTGATGGCACCAGTGGTGGATAACTTATACACAATTCTTTTGTGAATATCGCAATAGCGTGTACTTGTGCCAAGTTAGTTGGTCACTAACATCACTCGCTCATTAGTAACTGCCTTGCATGCATGCTGGGGTCATTCATTCCAATTAATGCTTAGAATCGGCCTAGATCTTTTCTGGAATCTGTTTCAGACAGCTCCTTCAATCATACTTTTGCTATTAAGGCATTGACAACCTACAAGAGAAAAATTACTTTATGGCTTTAAAATAATGACGTCTGTATTCAGGTCTAACTCTCTGTGCTTGTTGCAATGCAAGGTTTTTTACTAATTAACCTATTGTGAAGGAGATTAACTTTATTCGGTGATTTGGATTTTACAGGTAATTTGTCATGTAGCCTAATTGATCGCATATTGTTCATCCTTTATTATTTGGAGTTGAATTAAACTAGAAATTTGTTAGTGGAATAAATTTTATAATTGCTTTTGTGATAGCTCTTAAACTGAATTTTTGTTATAATCCTTTGGGAGAATCCCACGTGATTCTAGTTTAGATTTATTCGCTCAAATCAAAATTATTTTTTTAATTATTTCATATTATACGCACTGAGTCCTTTTTTTAATTAAACTTCTATGGTAAGCATGGATGCTACATCCATTTTCAAGCTGTTTGTTGCCAATGAACTTTTAAAACTTGATGTATCGCAAAACTTTTGTGAGAGATTGATTGGCAATGATGGTAGGGAAAGTTATTTTCAAATAGTTGTTTTTCAGGGGATTTGTTTGAGTAAGATTTTGTATTCGGAGATGAGCACTTGTTTTTCTTTAATTGGATGCATTTAAACATGGTCTCTAGAGTTTTGTAATGCACTTTTGCTAGGCTAGATTAGCTTGAGCAACATGTTTTTAATGCTGATATATTCCTTTACTCTCAGTGACCAACACCGCCTATCCCACCGTTTTTTTTCATGTTCCCATTAGAAGAAATATAGCTTGGCGGCTTTTTTTGTTTTCATGGAAGAGTTGAGCAGGGCCACCATTTTTCATCTCAATTTTAAAACTGATGCAATTGTAGATTTTCAGATTGAATTTGAACATTCTTCCCTTTCGACAGAAAAATCGAGAGGTGTCCTACTTTGTTGTGGCTCTTCATGATGTAAGAACTGTTGTGATTGCTATACGAGGTACAGAGACTCCTGAAGACCTCATAACTGATGGCCTATGTAGAGAGTGCTACCTGTCTGATGATGATTTGTATGGTTTGATCAAGTATCTCTATATCCTCCTCCCATTTTCACACATTCAAATTTTCTTTTGCTATCTGTTTTTGCGAATGATGAAAAGCACGCTTAGGCATATTTTCACTAGTGATTCTGTGTTTCTTTCAAGAACGGCAGGAACTCATAAGGCCTTAAATATTATAAAAATGAAAAAAAAAGTTTAGCTATTGCTTCTTGGGTTTCTACAGCATTTACTGATGGTTATTCAAACTGCTTATCTATTGCCTTGACTTTTCAAATATAAATATGGCTTAATCTCGGCCTATTTTTGCAGTTGCGATGGATTGTTTTCAAATACGAGGGAAACTGCTGCTTCGTTATTTTCGCACTATGGACATTCGGGAATTGTTGAATCTGCTAGAGAGCTTTACATGCACGTTGATGGCCGGCCGGAAGTTTGTGTAGAAACAAGCACACTTGAATCTACGGGATTTCTTACTTCATTGATGGGCAGCGGCTGTGAATGTGATGGGTATAAATTACGTATTGTTGGACATTCCTTGGGAGGCTCTGTTGCCTCATTGCTTGGGCTGAGGGTAGGCCTCTGGAATATTTATTTTCTATGGAATGTTCATATTTCAATTCTATTCTATTGTTTGCATGCAGTTGAAAGGAAGATATCCGAGCTTGCATGTGTATGCGTATGGCCCGCTTCCTTGCATTGACACAGCGACAGCGGAGGCATGCTCAGACTTTGTCACTACGTGAGTTTAATATATATATATATATATATATATATATATATATATATATATATATATATATATATATATATATATATGTATGTATATACTAATAGGGGTGTATGCTTTTATATAGTTGACGGCTCATCTCTCGTACAATTTACAGGATTGTTCACAATGATGAGTTTTCTTCGCGGCTCTCTGTCAATTCTATTATCAGGCTTCGTGCTGCAGCAATAAGGGTTCTCTCTGATGATTCTTCGGCTAACTCTGCATTGATTAATAAATTTGCCCGAAAAATCCTGAAATTGAGGAAGCAATTCGAAACTGGGGAAAAGTCTGAAATTATCGTGCCGGAATCATTAGTTTCTGGCAGATGTATTCCTTGCTCATCAGCTTTGCAGACCGGCCAATACTGCAGCGGCTTGCCGATATATGATTGCTCATCATCTGAATATGAAATTGAACGGCCATTGTATGATGACAATTTTAACTCTAACTTTTCTCCAGCTGCTGCTGCTGGTGATGTTGAAGCTCAGCTGGGCGGAGTGACCGGCAAATTGAAGGAGGTGTTTCTGCCGGGTTTGGTCATTCATATCGTTCCCCGGCGGATGAATAATATTTCAGATAAGTGGAAGAGCTGTGCGGGCGACGACAGGGAGGGCGGGTACAGGGCGATTGTGTCGAGGAGGGAGAATTTCAAGGATATAATTGTATCCCCGGGCATGTTCCTTGATCACCTGCCATGGAGATGTGCTCATGCAATGAAGGCTGCTCTTGAATGCAGTAAAACACAAGCCAAGCATAGCAGCGATTCATATTCTGGTGGGAGTATTCATCCATGCTTCTCTTAAATTATTGCTTGGGAAGTTCTTAACAGCAATTTTGCATTGTTGCTTGGCCCCATCCGCCTACAGGACAGCCTTCTGAATGCTTGGCTATACAGATGTAGGCGGTTTTTTTTTTCAAGCCCGCCTATATAATCCAAGAAAGCTCGCCCTCTTAAGGGAGTGTGGGAGGAAAGAAATAAACTTCTCTAATCTGTCGTCTTCTCTCTGCCAGATCTTAGAGCCAACCAAAAAATCTACGACACGTGAGGCATTTTTTTAATTATATTTAGGCGGGTTCGGTTTGTTAGCATTGCCCCACCTAAAAGCATTTGAAAAGACTGCAGCATTCTTTTTGAGAGGCGTTGAATGCTGCGGTTTTAAGGGCTATAGTATCTGGGATCCTGAGGGCCTGTATAAATTATCATTTATTTTAAAATTATTGTTATTAATTTTTGTTTAAGTTGTATAGTTCTTGTTTTTACAAGTAATTTTGAATTTATATCCTCAATTTTTTCAGAACGGCGGTTGAGAAAATTTTGAAATTTTAAGTGGACTAATTTGAATGAATTATTATCATTCAAATGCTTCAATTTAATTTCATCAATTGAGGGTGAAGAGTATCATTCAATTTAGTATGCCTTGGGTAAATACACAATATATTCAGAGATTATAGAACTCGATCTTTCAGTGTTTAAAAATTGAGTATAGCAACTTGCGTGGCACTACACAGGTTAGCTTGTTACTAAGAAAGTTAGCACTTAAATATATTTGTATGTTGGCATTACACAGGTTAGCATTTAGAGCATTTAGCTAACTTTACTAAGGTTAACATGCATTAGGACTACATTAGTTTCAAGTTAGAGCATTTAGCCAAAGGGACTACAGTTCATTGCATGCTACCTTGATCAAGTTTCGGCTTCAATGGCTAGCCGTTGAGGTAAAAGGAGGGGTCATGGCAGCCTTCAATCCTTGCCCCCCTTGCTTATCTGTCATATCTTTGGGTGTGCAGTCCATCTACATTAGTTTCAAAGGCTAAATCTCCATCGACCAAGCCCATAGGTTAGGTTGCTGTTTGTTGTGGCCAAGGTTTGTTGGTGCTTCTTATGATGTCATTGATGAATGTTCTTTATCTCAATATGACAGCTTCCTGAGCAGAATAGTATCCTGTGAACAATACGTGGAAATAGCTAGTGAACATAACACAATAAATTTAAATAAAATTGCAGTACCGTAGTAATAATATTGAGCAGCAGAATCATAGAGGGCAGAGGAACGTACCGGCCACAACGTGGAATCACAAACAAAGCCCGGAATCCCGACTTTAGAATGAGCAATAGCGCAAAATTACAAAAGAAGATCATTGTGCAGAGCCACATAATTTGGGCGATCAATGGAGGGAAGTGCAGTTCAAAGCATCTGATGCAAAAGTGTCTGAAATTCAAATAATAGAGACTAGATTGCATATGATAAATGGCTCAAGATTTGTCTTGGCTGGATTGCATGCGATAAGCGGGTCATCACATGTGATATTATCTATTATTGTGGTTGTCCTACCCACCTATTAAAGGTGGCCACATTTTGTAAAATCAATTGTGGGCAAGTTTCCTTCCCTTTCTTTTGACGAGTCCGTAATTGGCCTTATCCTTGGGGTGAGTATTCCCATCCAGAGCTAAAATTCCTTTTATTTTGCTCCAACCATTGTTCATGTACTTGTATGAAATTAAAGCCGCTCTTATCTTTTGTGAGGATGAAATTTGAAAGTTGAGCAATTTTTTCTTGTTGACAAGTTTTCTGAGCCATTTGCTGATAATTAACATATGATAAGTTAAATCGTTGCGAGTGGTGTGTCAACCTAATTGATTGGAAACACTTTTTATTGTTAAGCTTGTAACTTCTTGTAAATTGATATCTTGATAACAGATTTTTTTCATGCAATTTCTCAAGTGAACTCTTTTGAATTGCCTTTTTTTTTCTTAAAATACTGCATTTATTTTTTCAATAAAGATGCTCGTTTGGTTGTTAATATTTGAAAGATATTTTATATGGAAAATGTGAACGTGAGCTTGAGTTAAACATTCAAGGATCAGATTTTAGTAGGACTATATATTATTGTCCCTCACCCATCTTAAGTTTGGATCGGCTGTGATGATTATAATTCTTGTTAGGAGATCATATTAATCAATTTGTTAATAATTGTTAGTTAGATAATGTTTATATATTCTTAGTTAACTGAAGGCTCTTAAAGATTATTTTTAAGGTGCTCTTATCATTTATAATATATATATATTCAACACACAAAATGAGCTTAAAATTAACAACATTTTAATATATTTATTAAAATTTGAGAAAACGAAATTTTGGATTCATAATCGTTATCAGTTTTATTTTAAATTTTACCAAATATTATACGATCAATTTTATTCTTATTTAGTTTTGAATTTTTTTTGAAAGTTAAGAGCTATAGCTTAAATTATTTCAATATATAAAGTAACGTATAAAAATTAGCTAATCACAATACCAAACAAGTAAAAAAAATAATAAAGTAAAATTATATTCTAGCATATCTAGAAAATAAGAGCAAACAATCTCAACATAATATCAAACGAGCTTAAGAAAATAATTTTTTGTAAAAAAATAATTTTTAAATTAGGCTTGATCACAACCATCACCCTAGCAACCCATAGTCAGTGCAAATAACATTCACGACAAGATAAGTTATGAGTTTTAATTCATCTAAGCAGAGAGAATTTCATAAACTCAAAAGTGACTAACTACCAACACAACAAGAGTGAATAAAATATAGCACAGTCTGCAACAACAAGCACACCCAGAAAGATGTCGATGATGATTCATGATAAAGGGGTATGAGCTACAAGCTTGATAGTATCATATAAACCAATGTAGTATCTGATTTAGCTAAGAAATCAAGGAGGAACATCCCAACCCATCCTAGCAATTAGGCATTCCTACAATGTTGCAAGCTTTCTATTTTAATTTATTTGTTTTTTAAATATAACATACAATTTGTTTTCTAGAAAAAATCTCAAGTTTATTTCCTGTATGCAACAATGCTAGTCAAAAGGAATTTATCACTGCAATTGCAAATAAGCATAATGTTCCAAGAGTTGTATCAGAGTAGGGGAAGAGAAAACAATCATTCATGTTGAGCTGCTGGACAAGAATAGAGGACAATTGCATGAAAAAAACAAGTGCTCAAAAATTTCATTAATCTTTGCGCAGACAACCTTTAGCATCACAAATAATATCCCGCTTTCTAAGAATATTTTGTAGTTTTCAACCTTGCAATGATACATCTTCAAGTGAAGCAAGTGAACTTGATCTTGAAATGCTTGTGTCAAACCAAATCTACCATCGGATTCCTCCCAATGACTATTATTTGTGTTTCTGCTTAAGTCATCTTCCCAGCAATTAATCGGCCATTGGAAATAAGTCTATGCTGATGGAGATGAGCTTGTCTCAAAAGTTGATAGCCCATGAATTTTCACCGATTTCCCTTTTGGTGTTCTCAGCAAAAAGCAACAAGTTTGCTTGCTTTTAAAAATATAATTTTGACTGCAGCTGCAAATTTATTTTATCAGCCCGCCGTTGACGTCCTTCGCCTTTAATTTCCAGTCAGCAATTTTAATGCCAGAGATGATTTTATTTAAATTCTTTTATTTTCGAGCTTATCGCTTTATCTGTCCTGATATCCGGTTCGCCTGTTCGCCCTGTTCGCCTGTAAAGTCACAGTCCCGTGCCTTACCTTTTCAGCATGCCTTATTCTTTTTTTCTTTTTTTTTTTGGGTTCCTCTCCCACTGTTTCTTTATTTTGTATTTGTCTTCTATCATTTGATTCCTTCTCCAAATCTTCCAATTGCTTGCCTTTGCTGATTTGTTTGTTATTCAAATCCGCCATCGATTATACTTCGGTAATCCCCTTCTTAGGCCGTCGTTCCATAGCTTCCTGTTCAACTCTTTTCAACTTTCTCCATCTCCGCCGAAAGCTTTCATATTGTCCAATAATTGCTAACCTGATTCAGTGAACAATGGCTCGGGAAGGTTGCAACCTTGACCAAGATGAAGCTGAGGTTTTGAAATTGAAATCGCCCACGTCTTCTCCATCCGCCCTCTCCCCGTTGCTTTCTTCGTTGCCTCCCGTCTTCCTCAACTCCCATCAGGAAATCTCTCCGGAGATATTTGAGAGGTCCGAAGCGCCGGCCGACGGTGCTGAGCCAGATGAACAATCCCAGCCATCCGTATGTACGGGAATTCGCTGTTCTGCCTGCCGGAAGAGAGTGCGGCTTTCAGGTTTTCGTTGTAGGTGCGGCGACCTCTTCTGTTCCCGCCACCGGTACTCCGAAACCCATGATTGCTCTTTTGATTACAAAGCTGCGGGCAGGGAGGAGATCTATAAGGCTAATCCACTCGTCAGACCTCCTAAAATACTTAAGATCTAAAAAGGTCTCTCTCTCTCTCTCTCTCCCTCTATTTTCTTTCTTCAATCTATATTTTAAGTCTTGATATAGTTTTCTTATGCATTGGATTGTGATTCTTGGTTTTTTAAGCTTAATATGTTCATACATGTAGTCCATGTCTGTTCTATATAATCAAGTAAAAGACTGCTTTCTGCTTAAGGCTAAAGTGGCTAGCAGTTTATCTCTGAATGTATACTACGCTAGTTAAAAATAAAAAAGTTGGTATCTTAAAACCCTTAATAAGCACACATATAATTTTGCAATAAGGTATTTTGTAGAAAAGGTACCTCCTGTCATTTCTGTTTTGTAAATACAACACCTGAGATTTATTTTACATTGCAGGGTGCTTTTTAATCATCTATATTTTCTCAATCGACTGTGCATTTGAGCTAACAAACTAGTTGGGCTTAAAGTTGCAAAACTATTCTTGTATGCTCATGTAGCCTCTTTCTTCTTAGAAGTTTTACAAATGCTTAATGGAATTAGAGAGTTGTAATGTTTGTTCATAATGGAATTTATGAGCCACATTAGATTGAATGGTTACTAGACTATTTAATAGTTGCAAGATCTTTCAAATTTTGAACTTTCAAAAATAAATAGAACACTTATAAAACCATTCAATTCCTTTCCAAATAAAGCTGTATTAGAGTAATTCCTTATGAAAAATTAAATGTTTAAAAGAACTATTATAATGAACAAAATATGATCAGGATAATTAATTCGAGTTTATATATTCCCTAAAAGCTGTGTTGAATTGAGAAAATCTTATAAATTATTGGCTGTCTTGAATTTGTAACTTTGAAATACAACTTAAAATTATTCTTTTTCTTAAGAATAATTGCATGGAAAGAAGTAATATATATTCTTTGCACAATTGCCTTTTAAAACATATGTTATAGCAACATAGTTTCATATATTTCAGCATTAGTCTCACTCGTGAGACTATTATATTTAGCATTTTCTTTAGCTCATTTTGCCGCATTTTTTCTTTTGCATTTTTTTTCAAAGTACATGTTGTAGTACTTTTTATAATTATACTTATCAGGCCATATCTATATATATATATACAGAAAAATTGCAAGCTTTATTAAACACTATAAAGGATACAAATGGGCTGGGTGGGCATAAAAAGAAACTTATGCCGCAAATATCAAAAGCCAGACCCAAAAAAGAGGTTCCAGGATAAGTTCTAAAAGGTCCTTTAATCTAAAAATGAATTCTAGCCAAACAACAAAACAAAGAAATAGTGAGAGCTGACAACGAGTGCAATATTGCTCATTATGAAACAACATCCTACCTCTCAATACATTAATGCATTTTGAATTAAAAATGAAATTAAGAGCAGCAACCTCAGAGTCAAGCTTGCCACCTAACTGTGAAGATTAAACTCAGCATCCAGCAACATCCAATCCAACAGATTGCGACAGAAACGAGTAGCCCAAAGTAGGGGCCAAGGACATCTGCCCCATTTAGCAATAAAATTCTTCGTACAGTTTCGACAAACAGATAGTGTCCATGCATTTCAGCATACACTAAAGATCGCAGGAGGATAAATTTCATCAGTAGCAGCAAGGTTAGCAAATGCGAAAGGAACATTCCAAAGAAAATGCCACAGGAAGACTTTCGAAGTTCAAGGACAACTGCCCCATTTAGTAATAAAAGGCCCCATATAGATTTTGCAGACAGATAATAACCATAGAGATCAACATTCAGCACAAAGATATGGTAATCATAAAACCAACCATCAGGCATTATTGCGTTACAGTGTGCTGATCCAATTACAACTCAGCATGCAGTCATACCATAAACTGAGTTAAGACCACAACCAGCCCATAGACATAGGCCAGTAGATCACCTTAGACCTCAGAAAGGATCGGGCGCTAGGGGTCACATGTAAACCAATATAGAATAAAGTAACCACAATGAGACAAGCACACAACATCCATCAAACAAGGGCAATATCACCCCAACCAGCTGCCTTCCAGCCCAACAAACATGCAATAAGAAGACATAGCGAAAATAAAAAGCACGGACAAGAGGATACTATTAGAGGATCCATTGGGTTTGGAAAATTGCATTAAATTTACTCTTATCAATGTTAGCCCAATTAAAGATCTTTTCAGGAAGAGCAATTAGGATAGTATTAACAGCAGTAAGAATACTCTGGATTATAGCAGTGGAGTTATAGGGGACATTATCATACTTGCTTTGTTTTTGGCATTCCACATATACGACAATGTGTAAGCATCAAAGAGAATCCCAATATGGAGTTTTTTTTTGTTAAAGTTGGCATTGTCATACTTGCTTTTTTTTTGTTAAAGGCATTACATAGTTTGCTCTGTGGTTTGGTTGTGAGCGTCTTCTTTTGCTGCTGAAATTTACATTTCAATTACAGGCCTCCCATCTTATTTGTTAATGAACGCCCAATTTTGTTCGTTATTATCTGTCAAAAGATTCCGAAATCTTCATCTCTCTGTATTCTGTCTGGGAAGCATAACATAGAAAAATTCGAGCTTGAGGCTAGTTTCTGAGGATTTCAGAATGTCGATTGCATTGAAGATTTGAAGCTTCTATTTTCTCTTTGTTCCGCAATTCGCATTGGTGTCTGCCACATCAACAATGGAGGGATTGATCTGAATCATTCATTCTGTTGCAGGGAAGTGACTCTGTGGGGTTTGGTTAATTAATTTTCAAATTTCTGCTGAATGGGGCAAATAAAATCAATTCACTCCTTCTGATGAGACTTATCTTCTGTTGTATTCTGCATTGAGTAGTAAGTCAATCATGTATGCGGTCTTTTTCTGGTGTCCTTGTTCGACAGACTGAAAGCCTGATTATGAGGCAGGAAAGTTAATTTTTAAAAACAGCCATTAATTTATCTTTTGAAATTTAAAAGGGTGAATCTTTTGCTATGGTTTTTTTATGTTGTTTTGCAATTATATTATCGCCCTAAACTGTCCAGCTGACATGACTCTGGCAAGTAGCTCGAGTTCAATTCTTTATCTCGGCCAATATATATATATATATATATATATATATTGTGAATTATAAGTAGTTTGTGCTACTGAGATGAGGATGTTAAGGATGAGTTGGTATACTCAAAGGGTTAAAATGAGTGAGTTTATTCGTAGTAAGATTTGAGCTGCTCCAATAACGAGTAAGATTAGAGAATATTGTTTTAAAAGCTTTAGGCATATTTAGCATACTTCCATCTCAGAGCATGCATGTCGCTCCACAAAGGTAAGGAAAACATTGAGTTTTACCTATCTTTTAAAAGAGGGAAGAGGAAAACAAACGAGGCAATCTCACTTATTGAGATTATAATCTAAGAGCAGTTGTTGATCGTATTATAAATCATATGATACACTGAACGGCATAGGAATATAAAGTGGTAGATATGATTGATGATTTTGTGTAGTTTGTTAAATTATTATTAATAAACAAGCGATGATTTAATTAAATTAATACGCTTATTATTTGAAATATATTATATGATTAAAGAATAAATAATATATATATATATATATATGAAACTTAAATTCTAATAAAAGCGATTAATTGTTTGCTATTATTTGAAATATATTTTGCTGGATTATAATAAAATTGTTTGCTAAAATGTAATTTTATAAAAGTGATTAATTAAGGGGTATTATGAATTTAATGCAATTTTATATTTATATGTGTATATAAGATGAGAATTTGATGATAATATGTGGCAGACATAAGATAATTAAGAGAAATCATCATTAGAAACTGAGCCACTCAAAATATCAATACTTCCATCTCAGAAAAATCACACGTTTCATTTCCTCAAAGATTGTCAAAACAAAACTTAGACAAACAATTCAAAAAATTTCTTGAGATTCTTAAACAACTTATAACAACCTAAGTTGTTACTTAGGTCAGTTAGGATTAATCTAAGTTTTAATTATAATTTCAGTAATTAATTTAAGTCATTAGGAACTCATCTATGAAATTTAGTCCAAATCAAGGATCAAATAGATAAAATTCTGATTTTTGGAAATTTCTAGAAACTCTAGAAATTGATCTTTTTATTTTAACTTTAAATCAAAAATCTGACTTCGTCATTGCGCTCATCACCCCCAAATTAGCTAGGAGTGATATTTTGGATGTATTTGGAAGACGTTGGATTTTCGTCGAATATTTTATTATTATTTAAATATCCCACACAAAAAATCAAATAATTAAATACTCGTCAAAAAAAATCCGATTGCACCGTTGCGTTTATCATCCCTCATTTAGCTAGGGGTGATTTATTGAAAATTTTCAGAACACATTTAATAAATTAATTGTAATTAATAAAATCTATTTAAATGGAATTTAATAATAAAATATTTAAATAGCTAAACGGTGTCGTCAACTTAAGTAATGCCGTTACCTAATTCTTTTAGTCCGTCGTTTGATCAGACGGGTCTTCTGATCCGTCCGATCGAAGGATCTGACAGTTAGAAGACCTTCTCCTTTGTTCGCTAGCGAAACTCCACGCGAGTCCCGCGCGAGGGCACGCGGCGCTTTCCTGCGCTGTGTGGCCTCCTCCCACTGCTGTTAAGCCCCATTTAACACCCTAAGGCCGAACTCTAAGTCCTCGTTTTGCAAAACTTAAGTCATCTGAAATTTAGAGGCGAGCTGTTCTTCTTCCTGTGTCGAATCAATCTGCAACCACTCGAGAGGTACCTTCTTATACTTAAGTTTTGATCCTTAGTATGTGTTTAAGGTTAAAACCTCGCAATTATTGATCGATTGTTTCAATCGTATCCCGGTCGAGCGGCTGGGTTCGCCTCCACGGATTTTAGGGTACGCCTACTGTGCGAACCCTCGGGAGACGAAGGTCTCCCGGGTCGGGCCTATGCGTCGGGCCCGACCCATTTCCTTGCCACGTTGCGCTTGCATGGCAAGTAGGTGGGGTAGGCTGTGGAGATGGCTCGAGCGAAGCGTGTCGCGTGGCGCTAGTGTCGCATCTGTGGGGCCCGTCGGGCAGCCTTTGCCCATTCCCGTCTTGACGAGTGGAGGTGGGTCCCGCAGTGGTCTCGTCTATCTACTAGCGTGGGGCCCACCTGCAAAAAAGTAATTAGTTTAATTTTATATATAAATATTTGATTATATATACATATAGTATTAATACTATATATTTTTAAAAATAAACACATACATATATATATATATATATATGCAAACAGAAAATAAAAAAATTTATTAATTAAATAACTGAATAATAAATCAAATGGAATAATTAACTTAAACAGTAAGAGTATATATATGTGATTAATTAATTCAAATAAATGTCAAATTTTTAATATTCATAACTTGCAAAATATAAATTCAAATTTAACATATTTATATATCATTAAAATCAGAAAAATATGAGGATCATATTGGCACTGTCAAATTTCTATTTGGAGCTATATTTCACATTGTGACATTTAAGATCATCATAATTACTCTAAATATCACAAAACTTCATTAGGCCATAACTTTGTAACCACTTAGTTAAATATACTCAATATGGGTCTCAAATTTATCAGCAAATTCTCAGGATTATTCCAGTAATATTAGTTTTGTTATTTGATTAATATTTTGAGTATTCATCTTTGGACCCAAATCTTAATCTTCCAAGACATAACTTTTTGTGTACTAGTCTAAACATAGTCAATTTAGGTCTTAAAGTGACTAGTAGAACCTCTAGAATAACCTAGTAGTATTCATTTCTCTGTTTGAATTAGTATGTGCTTAATCAATTTTAGGACCTAACCCTAATTAATCCTAAAACTTCAATTGACTATAATTTTGTCAAGTGAGCTTCAATTTAGGTCTTCCAATATACCATTTTGATTAGGATGACTTAATTAACAGTAAACTATAAAAATATTTTAGATCCAATGGTTAGATCTCCTAATCAATAATCCAAATTAAGATATTTTAGTTTTTGATAACTCATAGAGTAGAGTATAACTTAATTGTGTGGTTAGTTTAGTAATTTTATGATAAATCACTCTAATCACTCACTAATCACCTAAATCCTAATTAAGCCATAACTTAACCAAATGAGGTTCAATTTTGATCTACTCTCAATTAAAATAATTAGTGAATTATAGGAAAGCTATAGCCACTAAGTTTACTACATTTGGACTTAATTTGGAAAAGTTAAGTTTTTGACCCATTTTAGGAAACTATAACTTGCTTAATTAGCTCTAAATCTTGTATTGGCTATAACTTAGCCAATACTTATCAGAATTTAGAAATTTTAGATTCTATGGAAACCTTAGATAACAAGCTATAATAAACTGATAGAAAAATTAGAATCCATTACGTAAAATTACCAAATTGCCCCTATGAGTCAAATTTCTTAATTTGATCTCATAAGGCTTAATAATCATCCAAAATTAATGTACTTACTGTCTAACTTCATATTAGATAGTAAGTAATCATTAACCACTGAAAATTTTCAATTTAGAGCCCTAAATCAAAAAGTAAATTTTTAGACTCTTGAGGAGGGGCAAAATGGTCATTTTGCCTAAATTTAGGGTTAATTATTTTTAGGCAGTAATTTCATGTCATAATTGTTAAAATCAATATATAGAAAAATTTAGAAAGAAATTTCATTAATTTAAATCGTAATTTAAGTTTTAAGCAAAATCATCATTTTCCTTAGGAAAATTCCAAGTGTTTTTGAGTTGTATGATGTGAGATAAATCTCACATCATACCCCCTTCCTTAAATAATTTATTTCTTTTCTTTAATCTCTCTTATAACATTAGTTAGGTTTAGAGCTTGAGTGATCATCTTAGTATTTAAGATCTCATTTCTTAAGAATTAGGATTAGCTCTTAAGTTAGAGTTTATCTATTGAGTAAAATATGTTACTCAATATATGAAGCCTTTGTTTTGATAATTTATAGATTTTCATAGTTTATTATTGATTTTTCAATCTTTTAACTTTATATTTAAGAATAGAGATCCATCCTGTTAAGTATAACTTAACTTAATATGATTTACCTTAATCCTTAATCAGTGAGTTTGGGTATTAAAACCTAATTCCTTAGGATCGTCTTTTGGATTAATTAATTAAGTCTCAATATTTGGTGTTTAATTCTTAATCTTTTCATCTTGATTTGGCTAATCAAGATGGTTTGGGTTGCTTAAACAAACAAACTAGGTCGATTGATTTATTTAAACTAGTAGTCGATATTGATTTATTTATAATTATGACCTAGCTAGTCATAATTATTTTCAACTTATAAAGTCGATAATTTGAGTTACACTCGATAGTAAAAATTGGAGATCCTGAACTTGTGTAACTTATAGTAGATAGAACGAATAAATCAGACAACAATGAATATCAGCTGTGTCCTAGTAGAGTCTCTTGCTCGCTTTGAAAATCGATGCTTTGCTTACCTTGTTTTGAGCTTTATACCTTGTTCACATATATTGGACATATGATATTTAATAAATATTTCATGTCATCTTTATATTTGCATAAACAACATTTATATTTTTATCAGTGTTTTCAGTTATGTAAAGTGTAATCTAACTAGTATACCTCTCGGTTCCACTTATCTAATCTTATACTTCTTGTGTGGCTGTTGGCCCAATTTCGATATGGTAGTACTAGTTTTAGGTGCACTTCTACTCAGTGTTCCTGCCTTTCAGTTCCACTTATCTCATCTTATACTTCTTATGTGGCTGTTAGCCCGGTTCTGATATGACAGTAAATGAGTTCTTATATATTTTTTTCAAATGGCAAGTTTGGTCAGTACAGTTCATCAGCTTATACTTTCTGTTTCAATTTACTTTACTATACTTTTAGCACTTTCTTATTTACTATTTTACTGTATTACTAGCTTTATTTATTTATAAGTTGCTAGTCTTGTTCATTACTTATATCTTTATAGTATGTTAATCTTGTTTTTCAATTATTTAAATGTTTCACATTTTATTTTACTTTATGTCAATTAGCATATACTTGTATTGATCATATGCATGTTTATGTTGAGTTGTCTTTCAATTATATTAGTACTTAGCCTTTATTTTATAACTAACCTTGTTGCAGCTATACTTGGAGGCATGTGCTTACATCCTATTTTGTTAAGTTATAGACTTATAGTTTATAACTATCTTTTTCTTTCATACATATTATGCTCATTTACTGCTTGTTTTAATTTTAAGTGTATGGTGATATCTAAATTAACATAATAAAATTTACAGCCTAAAATATACTTAGACATTTGTCTAATTAGATTTTTCTTTTGTTGGCTGGGGCCATATCATTGTGAAACTGATAATGGTAGACTCTGGGCTATTTAAGATTGTAGAGCCTTCTGAAGACAGGATTCAGGAGGAGGTTCAAGCTGTTGAAGACCCTTAGCTTTTCTTTCCTGCAATGTGAGGATGAGTGGATTATATTTCTATTTTTTGCTTAACTTTAAAATCATGTTGGAATAATACATGGTTAACTTTATTCATTTTGCTACTTTACTTATTTTGAGTTGGATGTTTAGTTCTTATATTATAATAAATGGTTGTTTATTATTTTCACTTCCGCACTCTGCTTTCTAGTACTTATCATTTAGTATATTATATTTGGAGAATGACAAGTTCTTAATTATGATAGATTATGATGAGTACTTAATCTAATTATAAGTAGGGATCTTATCATTTAGGTGACCCATCCACTGTAATCATGTTAACTTTAGAGTTAACAGGACCACGATGGGGTTGGGCCCCCACACAATTTCACATCAATATTCCTTTTGCTGATGCTAGAGTATATGTTTAGTTATGTGAAGTTCATAAAAGAGATTCTCTATAGAAAAAAGAAATTAGAGGATAAAGAAACAATAGTGCTTACTGAAGAATGTAGTTCAATAATTATAGTGATAGTTATCAAAATGTTATGCATTTATTTGAAAGATAAGAATTTCAATAATTATTATTTACTTATTAATGTAAAATTTTTAAGTATTTTTCATAAGTAAAGTATAATAAAACCTTAATTTGCTAAGATTCAAATATTAGATACTCAATTCCAGAATTACCCTTATGCTTTAAATATAATAACAATATTTTAGCCTAACATAAGTACTTCCTATCTATTATTATGGGAAGTTAATTATGCCTTAAAAATTCAATTAGTAATGATATATAGAACTTGTATGTAATTATATTATAGGGGTTAATATATTAAAATTATTATTCAATTCAATTCTTATCAATTACAATTTTATTTTTATTAAAACTAATATTTTATCAACCTATCTATACTATATATATATATATATATATATATATATATATATATATATATTGATATAGGAGAGAGATGGAGAGTGTGTGAGAGAGAGTCATTTGAAAATGATGATTTCTCATTAGGAGTGAGAATTTACAAACAATTTGAGATTTTTTAAAGAATCATTTATCAAATATTTAAATTATATATAGTATATATATATATATATATATATATATATATATTAAAAAATGCAGTTTAGTTAAGAAAGTTTCGTATAAAAGAATTTTCACCATCGAAATTATTTAAAATTATCAATTCAAGCTGTCAATCAATCTTAAGCTGCCGACCTATTTAATGAATATTTCTCAAATATTTTTTTATTTTTTTTTTCATAAAAAATTATTATTGAGATTACACCCATGACGAGAAAGATGAACGTAAGCGATTGGGCGGAGCGCAAATGCCGAGCCCCACACGTTGCAACAAGGTGGAATCAGATAAAGACGGAAGCTTTATGGTATGGGTTTTTTGAGATTTTTATTTCATTATATTTTTATTTTTTATTTGAGAAGTGTTTTACAAAAATAAATCTTTGAAATCTAATGACGCTTGATACAACTTTTTGAATTCCCACCTTGGCCAAATTGGAATCACTGAAATTCAATAAATGGTAATTGTAATTCTCTTCTTCGTCCCTAATTTCTACTCTTTTGCATATTATTTATGATGTTTCATACTTCGCTCAACTTTATTTTAAAGAAGTCAAAGTTGGCAATGATAGGCTCTTGAATTTCCGAAATATTGCAAAATAAACAAAACGAATGGTTGTACTAATTTCATGAATTAAATAATACATTGGGTATATACTATCATCACTTAACAATCTTTACCATGTTGTTGTTTTATATAAAATTTATGGACACTAAAAAGATGATATTTAATTATTGATGCATTTGTGGTGTAAAACTAGAATAAATTCTTTAAAATGTATGTTCACGTTCTACCATTACAATTGTTTGCTTGAATAATTTAAGGATAATCAACGGCTATGGGTAGCCAAATTTACAAAGGTATATAACTACTTTCTTTTATTTAGGGCATAAAATAATAATGTGTATTGTGCATAGCTGAGCAATATTTCTTCACAATTTCTAGGTATGCAAATTTTTAAGTATCAAAGCCACTCAAATATATACTCAAAAAAGTTTTAATATCATATAATTCCAACTCATGCTGATATACAAATTTTTTTTGTTATAGAAAAAAGTTATTAATTTATATTTGATTAGCTTGAAAATGAAAATCCTTTCCTTAATTAATGTAATATGTTTTAATCTTTTCCATTGTTGGAGATTTTGAGCTGGCACCTATCCGCAAATTGATAAAGTGCTATATTTGAATTGTGTGGTTAGAATATAGTTTTTCTCATCTCAATCTATTATGTTATTAACCTGGATGTATAATTGTTTTGCTAGTAGTGCTTGAAAATAATTATCTTACAATTTATGAATCTATTATGCTCTTTGTATAGTATTAATTGTATGTATAATATGCTATAAACTTTCTAGGTGGAGAAGAAGGTTGCAACAAACATTAGATAATTATATATTATAGTTAAATTTTTCTTTACTCTACTTTTGACATTTCAATGCTTCTTAATTTTAATTTATTGGCATAAAAATAATCTTTTTTAAAGTACATTAGGTTAAAGGGTTATATTAGTATTTTTGTGAGTAGATTAGAGTGTTTTCTCATCTCAATCTATTTCTGTTATCAATTTGAATGCAGAGCTATATTGTAGAACTAGAGAGGAGAAACCTTATATATATATATATATATATATATATATATATATATATATATATATATATATATATATATATATATATCGCTTTAAAATAAATTCATGAATCTTTCATCATTCAAAGGGATGTATATTTTAAGATAGTTTATTTACATATAATCCGCAAGTCAACGATTTTAAATTATATTTTCTTTTTTCATGATGTTTAAGATGCGATTGTTATCAAGCTTCCCCAAATTCTCACAAAAATCAGCTCAATTGCAGGCTTACAAACTCAAGTATAAGAAATTATTAGTGCAATCCATAGTCTTTGTGAATACATTTACATCTATTTTAATTCTAAATTTTTATTTTTCATATGAGAATTTGAAGAAATTATTGAAGATTTCTAAGTATTTGTGAGAAGAAATTATCCCATACACATTTATTTGATCATTGACAATAATTTATATTTACCTAATATTGATATATTTTCTTTTTTTAATTTAAAAAAAATTCAAATATAAAGAGAAAAAATGGATTTGATTTGATAACTTCAATTTAGAAATTCTTCAATTTTATGATTAGAGAAAAATGAGATAAAACTGAAAGTAATATTATCATGTATTTCAAAATTTAAATATTTCTTTTTTAGCATTGGTTAAATTTGAGATATTTTTTGTAATTGTACCTAATATACTGGAATATGCCACTTACTATGTGTTATCTGTTATATGCATAACTAAGGAGTAGTTGAAATTGGAATATTTCCCATTTACTGTGATTTGTAGTTTTTAAAATTTTTTTGCACAGGTTAGCACATTCTCATAATGTGAGAGTTTTGTGCTGTGAACTTTTGTTATTATTTTTTTTTTCGGTCAGTGTGTTGCCGTCGCCTCCGCACATTATGCGAGGTTCATGCTTGTATATATATATATATAATGAACTATAGAGTCCTTAATTTGAAAATGGAGCTCAAATATAGGGTTATCGAGCAAAAGCACTCACTTTGGGAATAACAAGAGCATTGCGTTTGTGCCCGCGCCTGGAAGCCAGTTCCTTTGCTATCCCTCGTGCTATTGCAATCGAACTCGGCTTTATCTGGAAATCCCCTGCTTTCTTATGGCTCACGGCGGCTACCCGCGTCGCCGCGTGGAGGAAAGGCGGCAGCTTGGCCGTCGTCTGAAGGGGCTGGGGGCGGATAAGAAGAAAAAGAAGAAAAAGGATTCTGTCTCCCTTAAGAACCAGATACGATCAACCGAGCGTTTCCTTCGCAAGGTAACAGGAAAAATCCTCCGCTAATGAGGATTTTGAAATAATTCTGTAGTGTTTATTTGCTTGGGCTTAAATAGGGATTTCTGTTTCGACAGCTGTGAGCGCTTGCTCTATTATTATAGATTTATTCCTTCTTGTTTTGTTAGTTCTTGCGAATTCTTAATTCTGGATATGCTGATTAATTTGAGTCTCGTTGTGAACGTCGAGGGTTAAAGAAATGAGAGTATTTTGGTTGGTTGAGTTACTTTTTTCGTAGTATTTAGGCGAGGATAGTGTAGTTTACTTGTGGTCCCGCGGAAGCCTGGAAGGTATGCGAAATGCCAGGGTATTCTGTGGACATATTACAGGCAGCATATAAAGTAGATAATTGGACAAGATTTCTATGCTTGATTATGAAATGAATTTCTCTATGCGCTAAAGCCATAAAGGTAAGGAAAGCTTTGTTAAATGTCGCAAATGCAAGATATGACTACCTTTAGCTCTAATTCAATGTATTTGATGTTAATTTTTTAATTCTTCTTAATAGGCCAATGCTGCAGATGAGCAATTAGGTGCTTATTACAATATAAAAGCTCAGTATTGTTGACCATGCCTCATTGCTTGCCAAACCTGAGAATCATTCTATGATATCTCCCCTACTTCCCAATCTCTTATAGCTCACCTCTACAACCATAATTATGCTTGAAAAATGTGATATTCTTATATTAAACACGATAAAATTCTTTGTGGGAATTACACCAATTTCATCACCAGCTTGCGCTAACTTTAGATCTAAACGAATTTGGCAGGCTTAATTGAATGGGCTAAAATTGCTTGGGAAACACATTTAACTCCCTTATTCATACCCATAATTTTTTTTGTTTCAATGAGGACTCACACTTACATGAAAGTTGGATCTATGCTAGCTTCAATCTCTTCCAACTGTTTGCCAAGCTATAGTTGATCATACAATAGAAAGACTCTGATAATTTAATGCATTTTAAATTTGTATTGGCAAATAATTTTGTACTTTACATTACTTAAATGACATGTGTTTAAGTGAAGAAATTATTATACATGAAGTGATAGTATACATGTGATATTGTTTATTAATTTATGTGATGATATTTGTTATTAATTTTTTATCATAGTGATTTAGAAATAGCTCGATGAACTTGAAGATTAGTTCATTATAAAGGTTTAATGACAAAAAAGATCAGCATTGTAAATGAGATTGTTAGTTTGACAACTTAGAATACGAGATCGACAATGTTCAATACATAAAAATTTAGTTTGTGTTAGTTTAGTTTAATTGTGAGCTTTATAAACTGATTGGCCAAATATCTAACGTAAGTACAAAAGTTTCTTTCCAAATTCCAAGTAATTCATAGATATTGCAGCAAGATCATTCATACTTTTCTAGGCAATGCCAGGGCTCTCTACCTAGCTTAAAATCAATTTGATTTTAAGAAATGCAAATATCCATTTGCAATCTACATTCAATTACTTGCATCTAAAATTTTAACGTGTGACACATTAACTTGATTCCTGCATAAGTTGCAGTATTGCACTTTTATTCTTGTAAACTAGTACCCCAAAAAATTTCTTCCTCACCCAAATATTTTTATATTATAATAGGGATGTCATCCTATCCTATCATTTTATTGCTCTTCATCTTCTTTAAAGTATTTCAAATCTCAACTTTACTTACTCGTTCAATAAAAATGTAATTGATACTGTTTTTATAACCAATGAACTCACTTATATTAATTTTATTGGTAAAATCTTTATTAAAATTTTTAATAAAGTAATATGTCCCTCTATGTTGAAGTAAATGAAAGAAGTATGTCGTTCATAATTTTTTGGAATTCAGAAGGTGCATTACGATATACATTCCCTTTGTAATGGTCAAATGGAATTATGAATGTTGTTTAATTTATGTCTTCTTTTATCTGGTTTACTAAATTCCATTTTTATATCAAATTTTGAATATATATATATATATATATATATATATATATATGTTAAGTGATTTAATAAAAAAATTTTGTTTGAAATTTAGAATCAAATTCATTTTCATTTTTTTTCAAATTCTTGGCATTTACAAATAACCAGGATTTTCCTCTTTCTATTTCTCCTGCATTCATGACATAAAATGCAATGCAGCTCCGAGGAGAATAGAAATTTCTATTTATCTTTCCTCAAGTTATTCAACATGTTTTTCACATAGTTGCAAATATTCCGTATTCATTTTACATGATCGAGCATTAGTAGGAGTAAATATTTCATTAAAGTTGTCTTTGAGTTTTTCGATTCCAAAATGCATTTATGTTTTTATTACAAATTTCATTCCAAATTTTTTTTGTGATTTTTAAATTTCTTTTTGATTGTTCTCAGATTTTAATATTTTCTTAAAGAGACAAAGTAAACTCCTACTTGTTATAGAAAATTATTTGGTTTTCTTATAATTTTTATCTATGTAATTTATAATAATTTCCTTGGAATTTGGAATGCAATGGAAGATGCCAATTTTAATTGAATGACACTTATTTTTTCTGTTTGAGAAGTGATGCTTAATTTTGTATATAATTATATGTTAAGATAAAGTCATAACTAATAAAAGTAGAGCTTTAATAAAAAATCATTTCTAATAACAGCAGTTGGTGATAATTTGTATATAATTTGCATATTATGTTTCAGTTGTAGAAATAATATTGGGTTTTTTTTCAAAGTATAATAGCCTTTTGAATGGTGTTTAAAAATTCTAACCCAACTAGTGGTTTATCTGGTTCATCACCTCTGCTTTTTGAATTAGTAGTTTTTCTGCCATTGATTCCCATAACCCTTATTCCCGTATTCACATTCATCATCATATGTAAATTATAATGGCCAAGCAATTTTAATTTACTAAATCTTTTTTAAAATGCCAGTTTTGATCCAATAACATGTAAGTAATCACTTTACAAATTAAAAAATGATTTTACGGTTTAAAGTTTAATTATAGAAATAAGTTGCAGTATTATATTTGAAAAGTAGTTTGAACGGTCATTCTTGGCTAAGCAGTCTTAAATAAAAATTTGAAGTCAGTATATTGGGCTGAGGTATGTATAGAGGTTCGAACTGGATTGCTTTCTTCTTCTCCCACCTTATGCGCCTGAGAGTTGTCTTGTTTTGCTGATGAACTGTTATTCATGTAAAGAACAATATTCATCTTCTCTGTTTAAGCTGCAAGATATTCTTCGCAGATTTGTCACTGATCATTTGTAAAATTCTATCTCCAGCAGTCTTCTCTTGATCTTCTTGTTGTAGCCTTACACCTTGTAACTTAGAGCTTAGCCCTCTCTTCACTGGCAGCAAGTGTTGTGGCTATCTCTACCTTAAAAACTTTATTATTCCCTAAATAAAGAGTTACAACTATATAGAAAAAAAAGATTTGAACCTTTGTTCTATGGTTCGAACACTCTTTTTCTCCTAAAGAAATTGAACCGACTGTTTTATTAAGGCCTTTGAATGTGATAGCCCTTAATAAAACAGTCGGTTCAATTGTGATAGAAAAAAGGGAGTTCCCTTAATAATTGGCTGAATAAAGAGATGTGCAACCAGCTAGTTGCACATCTCTTTATTTTTGCTATCATATCTGCACATCAATCCCCTGCCAAACTGCCTCTTAGATCCAGCTGGCTGCACATATCTTTATTCAGCCAATTTTTACTCTTCTCTCTGATCTCTTCACAACAGCAGCTCAAATCCACAGCTAACATCACTCATCACTTCTTTCCCTTCTCTGCCTAACTACTGCCCTGCCTTCTTCTCATATAACAGAAACCACATCTTTACTAAACAAGCACAGCTATCTCCTTCCAAACCACGTCTTCCTGTTCCGTTGAGCCAACAAATTCTTAGCTGTTACCGTATGCCTATGCTTTTCCTCTCTTTTCCACAACCAACTAAAACCTGTTCCTTACTGAAGACCAGCCCAAGTTTTTTCCTACTAAATATGGTATTGATCGAGACAAAGCACTCTTGATTACTAAGTACTATTATTCATCAACTAACTTTTAGTATGCCATTACATGTACTTTAAATGCATTACATGAGATGCGTTTGATGCTTTTAATAGCAAGAAATGATTTTGATACTAGTTAGAGAAATCTTGCATGATGCTTGTCTTGAATTGTTTCAAGATGGAGGTTGCATTTATGTCCTGTTGCTAAGCTAACATTTTTTTTCTTACAGGATCTCCCCCCTGAACTTAGGGTATTTCAGCAGCAGAAGTTGGAGGAACTAAAGAAGCAACAAGAGACAAAAGTTTGGTTGGCTTTAGAGCACAAACGAGTTTTAAGAGATAAAAAGATAAAGTTTTTTGGTGTGTAATATTGTTCATGTTTTGTGTATGTATATATATATATATATATATATATACATATGTATGTATGTTTAGGAATGCAATCATTCTCTTAGATGGAAATATTTTTTTCTACTTGCATATCATTCACTATATTCACCATCCAATCACTTAGATGAATATATTTGATGCAAAATAACTTTTTGATTTTGCATCAAATCCATCAATTCAAGTGGATGGATGTTAAGGTTTGAGGGGAAAATTTTTTAATCTTAATTTGTAGTGGTATTTTATCTATTTCACTTTCTCTCTCTTACTCTTTCTTTATAAATATATATATATAGATATAGATATAGATATATATATAGATATGCTTGCCTTCTTTGGTATGCATCATCACACTTTTCATTATGCACTTCATGATTGAATTTATCCCCATTTGATTTCTTCTTTGTTATTAGAAAGACGTAAAGTTGAGAGAATTATAAGACGTTTGGAGAAGCAACAACGGGTGGTATCTGACAGCACATCAGAAGAAAGAGTGTCTGTTCAGCTTGCAAAACTAAGGGAGGATCTTGAATACATTAGGGTAAGGGTACATTTAGCAATTTATGAGTTTTTTTTTCTTACCCTGTTGATGTCAGCATTTGATGATTCTTGAAGAATTTTGTAAAATGTGAAACAGATTTTTTATAGATTTTATGTGAATTAATTGAAGCCATAATGTTTTCACAAGCCACTATATACTTTCTGTAAGCACGAATAATAAAATGATCGAAACTATACTATATTGAATTTTTTTTTTCTATGAATTGCAATGCAGTTCTTTCCGAGAACAGAAAAATATGTGTCATTGTTTATAGGAGAGAATCCAAAAATTATCAGCAAGAGAAATGAATTACGCAAACAAATCAAGGACAACTTGGCCGCTGCTGCTGCCAACGGCAAAGATTTAGAAGGTAATGTGTAGTCTGAATTGTGAGCAGCAATTTTTTTCTTAAAATTGATGCGTCGTTTCATTGAATTTGTAAGTTAGTTTTGATTACCTGAAAGAAAATTGTTTTCTTGCTTGCCTTTAACTGTGTTAAACGAGTACTTAAAGTTCTTGATAATTATCGCCATGTCTTGAATTTACTATTATCATTTTTTTCTGAATGATAAGGGTGACATTTTACTACATGAGCAGAAACAGGCAGTGATGATGATGTGCCAGATATGAGCGAGGATGATTTTTTTTCTGCGGGCAGTTCAAGTGATGAAGTGGAGGCAGATGATGAATGGACGGACAAAGGCACAAGGTATGTAACCTTTTAGTTGTCATTTATGCTATTGATTGTTAGATGCAGTGTATCCCAATGAGATTACCCAGATGCAAATTAATAATTTTCATTCAACCCTCCACAATCTTGTTATTTTTCTGCCAGATCACAAAAAGCATGGATATCAATTTTATGCTGTCTAATTTGTTGGAAAAGGATAGAATAAAACATTTATGATACTTAGCAAAGTAGCTGTCCAATCTTCAATTCTCATTTCTGATTTGATCTTATTAGATTTATAAATTTTGAAACAGTAATTGTTCCTTGGTTTATATTTTAAAAAAGTGTGTTCTAACTATTACAAAAATTACCAAATGAAAATTGGTTTGTGTTGTAAATTAATTGATAACCAACTTCAGTTAGGAGTGTAAATTATTCATTTGTTGAAGTTTTTTGTTTTAACTATAGATATGAATATCAGCTGTCATATATTTGTTATCAGCAGGTGGCTTAGTTTTGGCTGAATATTGGCAGTGTTCATTGTGGGTTCAAGGCATGGGAAGTGAGACATGCTATATGGCAGGGTGTAGGGATGCAGCATTACATGGAGGCTATAGAAGATTTCTATTTGAACCTTGAATTCGAGTATGACGATATGACATTTTTTCAGTTTTAAGACTTGTTAATTACCCATAATTAGTTTTAGTTTGGATTTGTAATGACCCTAGGTCATTTATAAGGTAAACATTGAACTCCCGATTCGTTAAATCCTCCCGCAAATTTCAGTTTCCCGTTAGATCTCCCGCTAAAATAACTTTTCAGGAAGTTTTTCAAACTCAATTAATGCTGGAATAGAAATTAAGACTATCATTAACCCATACTCAATTTAGTTAAGCGTTACTTACCTCTTTAAGCCCGGGATCAATTGAAACAGACGAACCTTTTAAGAGACCATCGGTAATAAAGCCGACCGAATGTTTCAAATAGAAAGGTTAACGGAACGTTACCTCCCTGCCTGCGAGTGACACATAAAGGAGCCGACGGTTTTGGAAGGAGGCACGTTTCGTACGCAAGAGTCAACGAGCCCAGTCCGTAGCTCACACCGCAAGTTATGGGCGCACATTACGTACCCGCGTCCTATTAAATCCCCACTGAACCAACGATCCATCACAACAAGCTTCTATCTACCCCTCCCTCTCTTGCATAGAAGCGTACCTGAGCTGACGGACTGCAACCCGAGCCGATCGTCTCCCCTGCGCTCGATTCTCCTTCCGCTGCGGTGCCGAGAGACGGACATCAGGAGTTCGTAACGCTCGACCTCTGCTCGCGTGCGGTTGCCCTCACCAAATCGACGCAAGAGTCGAACCTTCTTCCGCTCAGCTCGCGCCGATTCCTCTCTGCGTACTGCTCGATCTTCTGTCTGTGCGCTCGATTTCGCGCTCGTACGGTAAGAACTCCTGCCAATTCTCTTAAAAGGATAATGTATATATGTATATATTTAAATATATATATTTATATGTATATAAATATAGACGTACATATATTTATATATGTATATATATAATAATAATAATAATGATAATTAGGATTAAAATTTGGTAAATTGTATAGTGAAATTTAGCATTTTTAGATGCTGAACCTAATCACGAAATGTCTAGATTTACTAATAAACTAAATTTTTAGTAAAGCAAATTATGTCCCAATCAATTAAAATACTATCTTTGGGTTTTAAGTCAGACTTTAATAAGAAACGTATGCATGAACTCATCACTTATAATACTCTATGTTTGAAAAATACTTTTGCTACTGTCTTAAGAGTATCATAATAGAATTTGGATGAGTTAAATATGATTGATATTGCTAGAAATAAAGAATATTTAAGGATAATTGAAATACTGCGACATAATATTAGTTCCATTTTTAAACTCTCTAAGTCACAATTTTAGAACTCTTAAGTGAAATTATGGTAATGTACCTTCTAAATTATGAGATTTAAGTCAAGGTTTGGGAAGGGTATGAAAATGAAAAGATAGGTAGTATATCAAGCAAATAAGATTCGTTGAGAACATCACTTTCAAGTATAATAGAGTTCCAAATTTATAACTTTTGCAGATACATCAAGGTTGTGAGTGAATCGTCTTGTTAGTCAAAACACAAAGGTACACTTGATATTATTTTTATACTTTTTACTATCATTTGCTGCTTATGCATCGCTTTGAGCCTATTCTGTATTGCTACTTAATACGTTATTATTACTACTAATGATGTAAGAGAAGTTGAATGATATTTATGTATCTTGTGAATGTTGCAAGAAGGGTTCCGAAATGGAGCATGAATAGGTTAGGAACGGGGCTAGTCCTTGGGAGCTATAAGGGTGCTATCTGGAGCCTTTGAGGGAGGCACATGTGAAGGTTATGCTTAAATGCATGTTTATTACCATCTGAGGCCCTTAAAGGGGTACAGGTGAAGGTTTATGCTTAAATGCATATGAACCCAGTTTCATAGTTCTGGCTTTGCCCATCAGAACTGCTATTATTTCTTCATAATATCATATAGACATAAACATAAACATGAATTTTACGCTATAATTGCTTTTCCTTTTGAAACTTGGCATGTGAAAAGAATATTTATTTTGTAGGAGACATGATCATCTTTTATTTGCAATAAATTATTTTCCCTGCAATTATTATCATTTTTGCCATCCGCTTTTGCTTAAAATATATTTTTTATATCCTTGTATTTAGATTGTGCACCAAGGCATTATTTTTATAATGCCAGATCAGTTACAGCTGGAGGCGGTTGATATAGTTTAAAGGCATAGCGCGGGAAAATAACTGTACCCCCTTCCAGGAATAATGATTTGATGTATAATGAAAAGTCATGTAATAAATTTTGGATATTATTTACTTTAAATTAAATGAATGTTATTTCTTTTATTTGAATAGTTTTGGATGTTTGTTTAACTGCTATTTTACCTAACTGCCAATATAATCCTGCGGGAAGATGCATCCGATGTTAATTTAGTTGTTACCAACCTAATATGGGTCATCACAGGATTAATTATAAATCACAAATTTATATTCTTAAGACTTTGATTTTATGATATTACATTACTTATGTATTTTTGAGTTTTTCAGTTATTTCTTATTATTATTTGAAATCCTATTAATTTCATAAATTTGTATTTCTTTCTAAAATACCTTGGTTAAATTATTCAAAATTATGATGATATATAGAGTGATGTGATTAATATTTGATTATAGGAGCCTAAATAACATGACCCAAGAGGGGTGAACTCGATATTAAAAAGCTCTTGGAAAATAAAAAATTATATTTAGAGAGTTCAAAAATTTAAAATTTTTATTAAATACTTAAAAAAAGTAATAGTATCATAGCTCAGAGAAAGATAAAAAGAGAAAACCAAGTTAACACAAAAGATTTACAGCAGTGCGGGTTCTCCTAACCCCACATCTACTTTTTGGAAGTTCCTCTCTTCCAGCAATGTGCTTCTCCGAGTCACTCATTTTGCAAAAACTTAGTTGCGCAACAACGGAAAGTTCCCTCATTCCCAAGTGGTTTGCCAAGCGGAGTTGCCTCTGGAAAGGATTCTCAATAAACTTCCTAATCCTTTGAACTTTTTGATCAAGAACTTAAGAGAGGGTTTTTAGCTTTTTCAATCTTCAAGATTGATTTGAAAGTTATAAATCTGTGCTTGATGTGCTTTAGAACTTGGCCTTGGGGTCTCTATTTATAGTGGGAGGATTTGAGCTCAAATATAACACCGACTATTTTGAGATCCTGATAATGTGTCTGAGCGAGCGTAAGGCGCGTCGAGGCGCGCAATATTTTCCATATTTAGTTAGTTCTCGCACTAGTTGGATTTGCTGTGTAAAATAATATTATGCGTCTTGGCGTGCAATCTTTGCGTTTGGAAGTAGGCCAAAAATATGTATTTTTACATTGATCTTTTTAAGATCTCTAATCCTAGTGCTCAGAGCTTAGCAGCTTGTAAATCATTATATGCCTAATTTTAAGATTGCAAATGAATGCAAATAAAATAAACTATTATCTAAAAGAAAATTTACTATTATCTCAAATTTGAAGTGCCACCACTTTCTTGAAATTGTTACTATTTTGAAGGAAATATTTCACTAAACAGATATATTAGTAATAAAAAGTTATTATATAATAGTTTGTTATCATAAAAAAGAGAAGATCCACTAAGCTAGATGTATAAGACTCATAGTGTTAATAATCTCCCTCTTTTTTAAGATGATAAAATATCTTAGTGATTTTCGTGAAGTAATAAAAGATGCAAAACTCTTAAAGAATTTTAAGCACATAAAATTTTCTCCTAAAATAAGCAAACAAATACTGAGATATTCTCTCCATTTTTGTTATAGTAAAAAAATGATAATTAGACTTCTAGAGTCAAGCAATAGTAAAACATAAAGTATTTAAATTTTGAGACAAAAAGTTAAACATATAATTTTGGCAAGAAGATTTAAACAGAAAAGTATAAAGATATTCAAACATACCATTTTATTAAAATAAAAAGAACATCGTAAAAGGCAAGAATTAAGCAAAGAAAACTACATAAAACTAAAATAAATAGAAATCTTGGTGCGGTAGAGGTGGAGGCTATGGATCAGTAAAATCAAAGCATCTCCATTATGGCTTGTTGTCTTTCAATTTTTCTCTCAAAACATGGTAAGCGCGTTTCATAGTCACTCCATCTTTGATCTTGTACGTTCAGTCAGCTTAGGATGCCCAGGAGAGTCTGATCTTGTCGATGACGAGTGTGTGAGGAAGAAGAATCAGGTGCGAAAAGAAAATCAGAAATTCAAAAATTTTTTTCTCTCTAAAGTATAGCAAAGGAGTGCGTCATAATAAATGTTGAGCTTTCTTTTATTAGAGGGGCTTCTAAGAGTAGTTAGTTCATAGAGATATATAGGATGACATGTTTCATCAAGGGGTGTGCTAGTTAAAACTAAATGGGTTAGGATAGCTAGGATTGAGGTTATTTTTGTTTTATATCCTGATTTGGGTAAGAGAGTTCTGGAAGAATGGTTTGGATGCTGTTTAAGTTTTTTTTGGAATGATTGTGAGGTGAAGAGAATTCAAGGCATTTATATGAATTTATAGATGTCCAACTTGAAATAGTTGAGTAATTCAAAAGCTTTTGGACCAGAAAGCGAAAGTCCAAAGTACTCATTTAAAATTTTGGGGGTGAGGATTATATCCTTACCTCGATAATAGGAATGAGTAGATGGGTCTCCCTTGATAAAATATAAATTAGAAAAAAAATCATATATAGAAGGTAGGCAGTAGCTGTAGGTGAGAGTAATTAAAAGGTGCAGAAGGCATGAAAGAGTTTGAATATCAAGAAAGGGAAGTCTGGCCGGAGAGCTGATGGTGTGCAAGCCTAGATTCTTCATCCCTGAAGTGGTGTCTCCCATTGGTGTGTCACCAGAAGTGTCTCTTTGACTGCTTCTTGAGTATGATTCAATTGCTCACTTCAACAATCAACTGAGTTTGGGCACCATGAGGATCTAGAGAATATTTTCTTGGAAGCTTATCAATCGAGATAGAATATGTGGCTTGAGTGAGGATCAGTGGAAATAAGGTGTCCTATAAATAAGGAAAAAAGGTGTTTTGCCTACGCGCGCTTGGGCACAACCTTGGCTAGGTTAAGGCTCGAACGCAATGCTCAACATTTTTTTCTTCCTGATTTTAATTATAGCTAAAAGCACGCTGCTGTAGTAAAATTAAGCATTTTGAACCTGTCCCTCCTACCTTATTAATCACAATATTTGATTTTCTGACACCTTTTTTTGCTGAATATAGTTCCTGATAGAAAATCTGATGGCTCTAATCATATCAGTTTTGTCTCCACAATCTTTCCATCAAAACCTTGAATTAGGTTATAAGAGGCCATGCATGAGATTAAAGTCTTTTTTTTATCCACAAGTGAAATTCCCTACTTTCAGCGGAAAGGGCTGCTGCCAGAGGGGGATTGCAACAAAGAGGATGGTTTAGGGAGAGTGTGGGGATGAAGTAAAAGAAGACATTAGCTAATATTTACATTAAAGAAGGTTGTTCAGTTGTCAATGAAGATCTCCATGGGAGAGCAGAACCTGTTGTTGATCGGTTGTAAGATTGTCATCAGGCCTTGAAAGACTTGTAAGAGTATATTCTCTTTGATTGAATAGGAGGTTAAGTGTTAATGAGTAATAAATTATTAACAGGACCTTTTTGCTTTAGGATGGAAGATTAATTTTTCAAGCAAATGTATATATCATTAAATAGTTTTTTGGCTTTGTATTTTGAAGTTGGAAGGCTTCTAATTATATTGCATTCAATTGTAGCCATGTAGTCTAAGAACGAAAACAATTGTCTAAAGTTAAATGGAGGCACGTTGTTTATATCCTAGTTATCATTGAACTGAACAGACTTACATACATCACATTTTGGAGATTGATAAACAAGTTCAAATCTCATTTTGACTTCATTGTTGACAACTATAAATATTTTGAAATGACATGGGCATGCTATTGTACACTACATTTCCAGGATTTTGTTTAGTTTCAAACCTCTGATTTTTTTATTAACTTTGTGAAATTTTCTTATTTATCTTGGTTTATGGTTGGAAGAAATGTCACATTGTCAAACAACAAAAGAATAACCTTTTTAACAAATTTAGAGGATTTTGTATCTCTTGAAGTTTTAATTAGGGTTTGTAAGTTTTATCAAAAAAATTAGTTACTTATTTTCGATCACGATTATCATATTCTATTCCAATATGTTCCCCAAGCCAGGATCATTTGTTCGTATGTTTGAAATTCTTGTTCATGGTGGATGGTTTGCGGATGATGCATTATGGAACAAGCTTTGCCTAATATTCAATAAATAAATACTTTACATGCTCATTGATACTATTTTTTAGTTGAGATCCAAGTCTAATCAAGGTTTAGATTATTTTAAATCAGGATGAAAATAGGATTCATAAACTGAAGGGGAAGATTAATTGGTATTAACGATCAAAACTTATTTTTTGAAGGCATTAGAAATAGTACCCTTTTTCATCATATCACCAAAAATAAAAAATATCAATTTCATCAAAATGTGTCATTAGTACAATCATAATGACATTTTCTTTATCTTCAACAACTTTTTTATCCAACGTTTCAGTGGGAACGTTTCATCCAAATACTTAAATTGATGCCTCTAAAGATCTTTTTTGGGAAGATGATCGGATCTTGAGTCTTTTGGGCCATTGGAAGGTGTGTGGGAGTTAGATCGACTGTTCATTGTGGTTTCTTGCAACCTTTCTTGTGGGCTTGAATTCTCTTATTGCCCAGTTGATACGATCAATTAGGGATGTTACTTTGTTGAAGATCTAGCAAGGTATTTTTTCTCAGCTTTTGATTAGGATGCTGAAGAAAAAGATAAACTTAAAAGTAATAATTTCATTCTCTTGACTTGCTTGATAAATTGCTCAGCCATAGGCCGAAATTCTTGTGACTAAACTGGGCATGAACCAAAAGTAAAAACACACCGTCATCACAAGGCTATTATAATTCTAGTTTATGGGCTTTATAGTAATCAGCTCATTGTAATAAAAACAAAAGGACCGAATGGCTTTTCAATTGCTTAACCACTCCACCAACTTTCCACATGGCGTATGGTTATTGAGTTTTGGTGTCGCCCGGGTGCACGTGCTAGTCCTACCACCTATGAGGTGTCCTTGGGGCACAACTTAATCCAAAGGCTTGGCTGATTATATTGGATAATTTATCGAGAAATAATGTGTTGGACGCATCCCCGAGCTAGCTGATATAACTAGCGGTCTTTTCTTTTTTGGTAGCCAACCTTTCCATGTTGTCCAAAGTGACTGAGTGTTTGAGCGATTCAAGTAACCCAAATGATCAAGTGTTAGAGTGACCAATACACAACCATGGATTGGCTTTTAAAATAGTCGTTTCCTTTTTTATTCTTCAGTCCTACCTTTATTGGAATCTTTCTAATTGGCTTGATTGATGCGACTAAAATTCTTGATTCGATACTTTTGATGTATGATTGGTTTTCTTTAGTAGATGAATCTCAGGTTTTGACGCGATACTCTAAATCTTTGTAGGTCTAGACTCTTTTCTGGCTATGTCCTTTTGGGTTAACTTTCAATCAACTGCTTTTCTTTATGGAAGCTCATTGTCTTGACTTCTTCTGTTCTTGAGTTCGAGCAATAGGTCCGGCTTCATTAAGCTCTTCTTCGAGCATCCTTTCATCAAATCCTAAAGCACATCTTGTTTAGCCGGTTGAGCACTTATCGGCTAAGTGTTCTTATAGTTCCGCCTCTTGATATCTTCACATCGTTTCTCAATCGAATATGCTTTTCGTAGCATGGCTGATCTTTTGGCAGGCTAACTCAATTGTCATCATGACTGACCGTGCTCTAGAGTTTACTTTTTGGCCAATTTGACTAGCATCATTTGGTTTTTTATTGGGCGATTTTTTGATTGCTTGTCAACATTAAGCTCTTCTTCAAGCATCCTCCCATCAAATCTTAAAGCACATCTTGTTTAGCCGATTGAGCACTTATTGGTTAAGTGTTCTTCTAGTTCCGCCTCTTGACATCTTCACATCGTTTCTCAATCGGATATGCTCCTTGTAGCATGGTTGATCTTTTTGCAGTCTGATTCAATTGTCATCATGACTGACCGTGCTCTAGAGTTTGCTTTTTGGCCAATTTGATTAGTAGCATCATTTGGCTTTTTATTGGGCAATTTTTATAACTGCCTGTCGGCATGGAGCTTTTGTATTATATCTCGAAAATTTTGCAATTTACTTGCAAAATATTCAAACTTTAAATGTGTACCCACAAACACCCAAAAATTTAAAAATCACCAAATTTCCCCTTCATACCTTTATTAGGACCAGCTGTTGGAGCCATCGGAGCTATACCACCAACATTCTTGATGGCTGGCTGTGTTGATACTCAATCTTAATGGCCTCTTCACCAGAGGTTGTGCCATGAACTAAAGTGCTTGGTTCTAGAGTGTTGTTAATGGGATCCTGAGATCTTCTTTTAGAGACATCGGCATGCAGTTTCACCTTCTTGAACTTGCAAGGAGATAGATTTGCTTAGGGGGAGGAGATGAGGAGGCCTGCTAAAACTATGTGCCTTTAATTCATGGTGAGGCTATTAGCGAGGGACATTGATAATGTTGGGCATGTAGCGACATGATTATCAATTACGAGGATGACTATGTAGTTTCAACTATTTGCTCTAATGGAGCTAAGGTTGGGTGGTTGTTTGTGGGTTTATTAAATGTTTGGGTGTTAAGTGGGTAACAATAAAGTTTTGGTATTTTGTGAACCATAGTTAGGCACATATTCTACTCTCCCTTATCTAGTTCACCTGTTGATGCCTCTTCACACAAAAACCCTTATATTCCCGTGTCAATGAGAACTAGCCCTCCCGTTGCCTAGTCCTCTGTATAGCTTCTGATGCTCCTAATTTGACAGAATGGTAAAATATTTACTTAATTTTTTGAAGCTTTTATGAAACGATTTATTCCCGTTAAGTCTTACTTTCGTGTGAGTTCCAATATTTTGTTGGTATTTTTCATGCTAGCAGATGTATATTATTAAATCTTGAACATTAGGCTTTCATTCATACTTTAATTCATTAGTGACTGCAACTAGGTTATCTCACCAGTGCAGTTTACCAGAGGTTTTGCTTTAATACCAAATAGGGAAAATACTTGCAATTACTTTTCATGCAGCTAAAGATTAGTATAGTTATCAAAATATGCTGTGTTAATTTTACTAGGTATTCATAAAACTCGCATATTCAAATCCAGCACACCCAATATGCCCTTTGTCTGAAGCATCCTGATTTTTGGGCTATTAGTTATCACATGGGTCTCATTATATTAAAGATAATAAAAGGGCTGCCTGCTTTTCTCTTCCTTAGATTTGTTGGGACTGAGAGATTTGTCATGCCTTAGACAGTTGCTTGGTTGGACTGTCTTCTTCTACTTATGCAGTACCTACAGCTTTTTAAAATGACGTGAAACTTGGGCTGTGGTATATTTTTCTTTCAATGTTGCCTTCTCTCAACTGGATTTTCATTTGAAAGGCATTTTCGTTCTATTCTCTTTTTCTTATGTACATTTGCTATATAGATTTATCGGGAAACACTATTTATAGTCCCAAATTTCTCCATTTAAAATTTAACTCTTGATTCTTTCACATTTGCCTTCATTGCAATGCTGTTTTGGAGGATGACTGGAATCTGTTCTTCTCTTTTTAATCATCAATCTTTTTTGTAAAATATTTCTAATAATTATATTTTTATACTATAAAATCATTTTCATTACTAAAATTGCTGCGTCAATATGAAGTCTGAGGTGCGGGATATTATCTTTCATTAGATGGAATAATTGGAACAACTGGAAAAATTGACATCTTTATTATTGTCTTCATAGACAACTGCATTATGCTGAAGATTGTTCTTTTGTCTAATTTTGGATCTATAACAGTCACGGGAGACGATACTTTTATAGCGATATTCAATATCGGTTTGAATATCGGTCTTCCTATTAAGTCTTCAGATTTCATTTGTTCCACTGGTTAATTTCTTGTAATATTTATTTTTTCTAATATTGTGACTTTTTTTTGTTATTTCTAGACTACAATAGTTATCATTTCCATAGAGAAGTTTTCTCCCAGAATTTAGTTTAAAAAACTTTTTCAAATGATCCAGTCTATCAATCACATTTGTTTCCTGTAAAGAGATTTTATTATTGCATTTTAGTAATGTGAAAGAATAAGTTAAGCCCTAATAAGTTTGGGAATACATTTATGATTTACTTGTTGAACATCTAATGTTATATGTTTATATAAATAGAACCCAAACTTACTCATGGATGGAATCTCATCCCATTTAATAATTCAAAAAGACCATTGATGGGTGGTTGTTTGATATAATGATGAGATATGTTAATGTTTTATTTGTGAAGTTAAAAGTTTGGGGGCTAGTTTAAATTTTAAAGATTGTAGTGCTATGTAAGTAAATCAAGTTTGATTATTTGATGACTTGACTTTCAGTAATTATTTTTTTTATCAATTATGATAATTTGAAGTACATGATATTTTGGGGGTTATCAATTATGCATTTTTAATATCCGTACTTTTTTTGGTTTGTGTTTATTTGTTAGATTTTTTTGCCTATTATTAATGATTGGCTCAGCAGCTGTCAGTCCCATTTTAGTTCTTCTCTCTATTTTTTAGTTTTATTATTTTGAATTTATTTTTTTTATGATTTATTTTTTCATTATATCCTTAAAGAACTATGTTTAGTTTTTAAATTGATTTTTATGAAACTTTTTTTGTAGAGAGATAGCTTCCTGTGCATCTGGTAAAGCAACCTCTAGTATTTCTAGTGATGAAAGAAATCAGGTTGGCTAATTTTTTCAATGTTCTTCTCTTAATTTGCAGTAATGCTCCTAAATATGGGCGAGCTTTATTTATTATTAAATATCTAATAAGATTCTGACTTAATTTAGAGAAATACATCTGAGCAAATCCTTGTGCGTCCATCTCGGTTATTGCCGCCTAGTAGGTTTCGGTCTGATGAGAAGGCAAGGCTGCCAAAGTTCAGCAGTGTTCCCCTTAGGAGGGACAGATCCAGCTCTAGAGGTCAGAGATTATCGAATGCTGATCATAGTAGCAATTTGAGCTCAAATTCTGATGTTCGTAAACCTCGTCGCAAAAGACGACCCAAAAAGAAAAAGCAGGTGCAACTTCTATGTTAATTTTATTCTTTTTCTTGTCACTATATTAGTAATATGCAGACGGTATTTTTATCTTTTGCAAGCACTCTCATGAGGATTCCTTGAACATGTTCAAAAGATATTTTATTTATTTTTTATTTGTAATTCAAATTACTTTGAAAGAAAAATACAATAAACAATTAATTTCCTACTTTATGGTTAGGAATAAGCGACCAACTCTTTGCTTCCCTATGACCGTCATCACTAGCTATTCTTTCTATTTGCTTTAGCCCTTTTACAACTCGCCTCCTTTAATTCTTGGTGACTGCTACAAATAATAGTATCTTGTTGTTAATTCTTTTTTTGTTTATGGAGCTGGCAAAGGCGTAAGATTTGATTATGATTTGGTGGCAGTCTTATGGAGAGACATTATGTAAGGCCAAGAATAAGGTTGACAAAGCATGTTAGAATTGATTAAGGATTAGATTCTTGGCTTTGTACAGTATATAATGGACACAGTTGTAAAGTTTAGAAAAGAGTTCAAGTAGATGATAGGTGATTTTGATTGCCATATACTAAAGGGAAAATTTGGATAGATGTTATTGTAGTTATGTAGGATCATGATATGCAGTAGAGCTGGAGAACTGGTTGACAACAGATAAACTGGTGTTTCATAAATTTGTGATGCATGGTAAAGATGCAGGGATAGTGCAGAATTTTTACTTGCAAACCAACATGAGGTTTTTAGAATATGAAGAGCGAATTCATATGATAAGAATAAAGTGCTTGAATAGTGAAAGAAAGGCTATGTGAGATATATAGATGGGATAGATAAAACTGCCACCAAGAAAGCACCCAAATTTCTGCCCCACCTAACAGGCCTGATAAATTTTAATAACCATGAAAGTTTAAAAATTGTATTAATCCGCCGCTTCATTAATAATATATGCTTAGAGTTCTTTTATGTATGTCAATATATTAAAACGCTCAAAGTTTTTAAAATAGTTGCCAGAAATGTGTCTTCATGTGCTATTGTTAGAATAGCTTAGCACTCGTGCTATTGCTAGCTCCAATCAAAATCACGAACAAAGAAATTTATAAGAAATATTAAAATACTGTTACAGGAGTAGTGCTATAAAATACTCATGTCAGGATAAGAGGGTAGATTCTTTAAAAATATGTTGTGCATTCATTAATTCTATATTCACAGTTTAGAACATGTATTGCTATAAAAAAAGCATGCTTTATTTATTGAGTGACAAATATTTCAAATGAAACCTATTGATCCTGTAAAAATTAATTAGATAACTATATCCAATGATCATGGGGTATTATATGAAAACTTTAGCTAATCATTCAGGAGATGTAATTTGGTGGATGTGGTTAATGATTCATAATTATAATTTGATAGCTATAAGTTGCTATTTGTATGCTATAATTTGTTGATTATGACTATTCATTGATTGTATTTTGATGATTGTAGCTAATAATCTGTGGGATGCAACCTGGTGATTGCACTTGATTATATGTAAAATGAACTATTCCCATATATGATCTCTAAGCATAATTAAAAAATCAAATTAAAATAAAAAATTATAGAATTTTCGTTTACTATTTCTTAATGATGATATAGATCAACACTTGTGCTTTGTATAAATGCGATGCTCGCTTGGTGTGGTTTATTCTGTTCGTGAAGATTGGGCAAAAAGATTATTTTGAGATTAAATTTATGGCATGGGGGCATTTCATCAGAACAAAACTCTTTAAAGTTATTTATGATGGATCTAGCTCTCTCAAATAAGTCAGTTTATCCCTTATCCAGTTTGTCAAAGCTGTTTCTGTGATAGCTGTAATGTTTTGATGCCGACACTCTACTGCAATTGTTTCATCATCTCTAAAAGTATAGAGCCAATGTTTAACTCTTGGAATGATGCTGGTAATATGGTGAGAGAATGTGCAACTCAATGATTAAAGATTGCCAAAAGAATGAATTTAATTTGATCAAAATTGGTTTCGTTCAAGTCTAGATGCAACATAAACTATAATATTTCTATTTTTGTATTATATATATTAATTTTTTTTATTTTTGTTCTTTTCAAATGTTGCAGGTATCTTCAGCATGACAGAGAAGGTATAAATAAAAGAAAATTGCTGTAATGCTCCCATTGTTTTCCAAATTATCTCAAATATAAAGAGGTATTCAAAATAGGAGAGAAATATATGAGCTCTGCACACAAATGAATTGTGCCAAAATCATACTTTTTGTCATTTGGTTAATTGAGAGGTTTGGGGAAAATTTTGAGATATTGTAGCAAATCTCTAAATAAAATGGGACTGTATTGATAAATTATTCTTTCTTTCTGTGGCAACCAAACCAGATCAGATGCTTTAAGCTCCTGGTGAAATATCACTATGTAATTTTTATTATTATTATTGGTATTAGGATTCAATGAGCGTCACAGTATTTGTGGTTTTTCAAGGAAGAGAAATGTTAGTTAAAATTATTGATATGATATCTAAAAAAATTTATCTAATGAGATTTAGATATTATTTTATTAGTATTTAATTATTAATATTAAAATAATATAAATATTATTTTTAAAATTTGTATTGAAATGATTTTCAAATTTTATTGGATTGAATTTTTTGGGGTGATATGTCAACAGGTTTAAATAGCATTTCTCTTCAATGAATTCGGAATCATATATATTTTTCTTTTTTTCAAGTTTAATTTTCTAAATTTCTTGCTAGTTAATTTATTAAATATCTTGCTGGTTGAAACACGTTATGCGGAGTAATATTACCTTATATTTTCTTCAATATATACATTGTAATATTATTTCTTTGTCAATCTGTTGAAACATATCTATGTCGAGTTCTTTGTCATGAGAATATCGCAATGTATTTCTCTATTTCTTATTGATCAAATGCTTCATATTTTACTTGTTTAACACCCCAAATATTTATATTTATGAATTAGACCTTCATATACTTAATTTTAATAATCATAATAATAAGTATTATTACTATTATTATTATTGAGATCAAAATATTCAATTACTTATTATTATTATTGAGATCAAAATATTCAATTACTTTTTATGTAAGAAATATTTTTGTGTTAAAAATTTTATTATTAATATAATGCTCAACTTATTATGAATATAGTCTGGAATTTGTTATCATATTTTAAAATTAGTATATCCTTAAATATATATAAATACAAGCATTAAAAAAGTATAGAAATATGGGGTTGTGCGAGTGTTTGTAATAACTTTTTCTTACATTTGAAAAATTAATTATTTATTAGAGATTTTGCAGAGAATGGTAGAATGATGATGCAAGAGCAAAAAGCTGTAGTTAATGATTCATCATTATAATTGGATAACTATGTTGCAATTTGTATGTTATAATTTGTTGTTTTTCACTAATTGTATGTCGATGTAACTTAGCGTAAATAGGTAGATTGTATTTGGATGTTACTTTTTCTTTCTTTGCTGTTCACTTCTTCTTTACTCAGAGTACGATCATCCTCTTATTCTGCATTTGGACTTGTGTTGGGCAAGGATTTATTTGTGGAGGCATGCATAGAGATGACGAAACTAGTTCAGATCGATGAGGTTGCTGCAGCAGTTGGACTCCACCCCAAGGTATTATGTAAAGAATAATGCAATATATTTATGTTTTAAAACATTAATCAAGCATACCACTCCAAGTTGTCATCTCAAATTAATAGGTAAAATCATATATTTTAATAGTTATGCTTAACTTCAAGAAAAAAAAGAAGAAAAAAAGCCAAGGAGAGGTGCATAAGTGTGAAGATCTTGGGGCTCTCAAGCTGAAGGTAGGAAAGGGTAAGACCTTTTGTGTTTATGGTTTTAAGGTATAAGGTATTCATGAGGCTATCATGATTCTAATCACACCGCAATGAGTGTTGTAGATGAACTGCAATAATTGTTGTAGCAAGATATCAACTGTGATTAATTCAACTGTAATATATTTATGTTTTAAAGGTAATGTATTATTTGAGAAATATTTAAAAATTAAATATTTTAAGAGTAAATATTAGATATTTTTGTATATTATATAGATGATTCTTTGGTTTTTTTAAAGAGAATGGAGAGAGAGAGAGAGAGAGAGAGAGAGATATGGGGGAATGCAACGATGTTGATGGCGAAAGAAAATGAGACAATGGGGATTGTGGTACTTAAGGTTGTGTCGAACGTGCGTAAGGTGGGATGTGTTGGAAAATGAAGGATACTATAAAACTGTAAAATGCTTCACCATTCACTATCTTAGTGTTTGCCAAGAGAAGTGCATTGGATGTGGGCAAGTTGAAGAATTAATTAAATTGATGAGTTAATCCCCTTTGCATTGTTTTTTTTGTTAAAACTAACATCTTGAACATAGAGTTTGTGTTTTATTTTATTTTAGGGCATAATAGTTGGTTAAATTGTCAGTTGATTGGGTTCCAAAGATTTACTTGTTTTTCCTTTTTTCACTTGAATTTCTCTAATTGAGATATTAATTTGTTGAGTTGGACCTAAATTCTCATGTTAATCTTGATTCATGAAATTTAACTCTCTAGTAGTTTGACTTTAATTTATGTACTTTTTGCTTTAGTCTATATTTTAATTTGTTCACATTCTAAATACAATGGCATAAGTTTAAATATTTAAGGTTTATTTAGTGCTTTGGAATCAAAATTATGCTTTAATAGGATGCAAAATGTCACTTCCATTAAGAAATGTACATCTTATGAAGGACCACTTTAATCACCTAAGTCACTCTAATCAATTTCTTAATGGCGTTAATTGTAATATCATAAACTCTTAAGCACAAATGTATTGTTCGAAACGACCTTAATGACCTAACAATTTTATTATAAGAAGAGATAACTTTCTCCCATGAGTGCTCCCAACTTCACAATTGATTTTGGAGTTCTTTTCAAAAACTTCATCGTTATCTAAAAATGTGTCTCAATGCTTAAAAGTTTAACTTAATTTTACTTAAGCAACTAATATTATCATTAGTATCCACACACAAATCTAAGAACCATTAATTATGTAGATAGAACTAGATGTAGTTCATATAAACTCAAAAAATATCCCCAACTATGTATCACCTTAACCCATCAAGGGTTCAAAAGGTAGGTCACTCACATGGAGTGGCACTGTGACGCCCCGCCTCCAAATCCACAAGATTAGACTTAAGTGGATGTGTGCCACTCATGCAAATCTCTCACTTATCATTAGATTGAGTGAAATTCACAATCCACTAATAAGGGAAGGATGTGCACAGTGTACAAATATCATGATCAATCATTAGATAAAATACTATTTTAGAGTGCTGAAACAAATAAAGTATAACATTACATCCAATTCACCATAATTCAAGAAAGAGAAATAATAAGATAGCTAAGAAATAATAGTGTAGTAAAGAAAACACTATCAAGAGTACCTATATTATTATAACATTTTTAAATAAATTTTTAAATGAAAGAAAAATCACTCAGCCTCACAATAAAGTAGAAAAAGGGCTAAATAACTTTAGCTCCACCACTTCTCAAATTGCTCAGATTCTGACATTGTCGATTTCCCATTGCTAGGGCCTAGCCTAAAAAAGAAAAATATTATTAGAAAAATTGTCTAAGTATATTTTAGGTTGATAAATTTTTTATCAGTTCATTAATATCACCATTTACCTAAACTTAAACAAAGTAAACTAGCATGTGAGTAACAAGCATAGAAATGGAATGATAAGTTATAAATAACAGCATTTATAACTAAGCAAAAGTGAGGCAAAAGACATATCTCAAAAGTAAGCTAATACAAGGCTAGGCATACATATATAAATTAGTAGGAAATGTACTGAAAAAAAGTTTAAACCTAAATATGATGATGATCATATGATATATGTAGATTTAAAAGTAAATAATCCAATTGTGGTACATATAAGTAAGCAGAAAAAAGTCTAGCATCATATAAATAAATAAACAAGTAAAGTAAGCTGACTGAAGCAAAGTGCAACAGTAAACGGTAAACAGTAAATCAGTGAAAGTAAAACAGTAACAGGTGTGTAATAACTGCTAGACAGAAGAGGGATAATCTAGCCTACTGATATCAAAAGAATTCTTAGCATCATAAGAGGCTAAGGTGACAAAATTTCTTAGCTTCATAAGAGGCTAAGCTGGCAACATTTCTTAGCTTCAAAAGAGGCTAAGGCAAAATATATAACTGAATTGAGAGGCAGTATTTACATATGCAATAAATATTTAGTTATTTACTTTATTTCTGTGGAAATAGAAGTAGCTGAGGAGTCAAGCACATCTGCAAGACTCTTCGGGTTCCAACTTAACACAACACTCTTCAATGAGTAATGTTAAGTAATCTTTATCTCACATTCCCCATGTCCAATAGGGTAATAATACGCAAAATCAACCAGAAATTGAACCCTTTGCAAATATTATCCAAAATATTCTATGTTTTCATTTTATACAACAATGTTCTCTTATATGACATGTTCAAGGTATAAGGCGCAAAATACAAGGAATGCGTAAACAACAATGATTCAATAGAAGCACGGGAGTCTGCTATACATTGTGATATCATTTATTTTTTACCTAAACCATTCTAACTATTCAAAGTTATATAACTTATAAGCATGGTTTTATAAGTTAAAAATAATTAGAACTGATAAGGTTATAATTTAGTTCAATCATAATTGATTACAGATTAAATAATAAATCATCATGTCCTAATTGATGAATTTAGACATTCTAGACTAAGATTTGATCAAGATCTGCTAAACTAGAGATCATGGATTAAGCACCATGAGTTAGAGTTAATCACATAATCCAAAGGTATAATTTAAGAATCTAAGGTTTTTAATCTAAATGTGAACTAATGATTAAGACAAATCTAATTAAGCTAAAATCAAGCTTAATAGGATGATTCTCTTATTCTTGATCTAAGATTAAAAAATAAAATAATCAAAATGAAATTATAAAAATCTAGAAATTATGAAACTAATATTTCATTTATTGAATAACTCACTTTATTCAATGAATGAAATTTAATATAGGATTTATTCCTAATCTTAGGAAAGTATCTTAATGTGAGGTGTAGATTCATAATGAAGCTCTTAATGGAATAACTTAGGAGATGTAGGAGTTGATTGAATTTATATTAATTTAACTTCATTTGCTATTTTTATTCATTTAGGAAAGTTAAGAATGAATTTTAGCTAAGTTAGGGACATTCTCCTTATGAATTTTCAAGCTTTAATTTGAGATTTTTATCAAATTATTTAAATTATGAGATTTATGACTTAAATTAATTCTAAATTAGTTTTATTACTGATTTAATTGGTCTAAAAAATATTTTAGGGATTAAGAACACTTAACTTAAATTTTAAGCAAAATAACTATTTTGCCCCTATTTAAGGGTCTAAAAAGCTACTTTTGAATTATAACTCTAAATTGGATTTCCTTGATGTTAAATGATTTCTTATTGTCTAACATAAAGATAGACAGTAAGTACACTCAATTTGAACAAGAATTGAGTCTTATAGGTCCAAACTAAGGATTTTGATATATGAGAGTATTTTGGTAAATTTACCTAATAATGTCTGAATTTTTGTGCAATTAATTGTTGTTTACTGTTCAAGGATTCTATAGAGTCTATAAATACTAAATTCGGAGGTCTATTGGATTACTTATGGCCATTCAATTCTAAGGGTATTTATGTAATTTCTAATATTAAGAAAGGTCCAAAAATCTAACTTTTTTATTTGAGATTTAAATTTAGTAAACTCAATGACTATAGCTTCCCTATATCACACTGAGTACTTTAACTGGGAGTAAACCTAAGTTAGAGCTCAATTGGTCAAGTTATGACCTAACTACTAATCTATGAGTTAGAATTTCTTTAGCATGATTCTACATAATGAAGACCTTTGAGTCATACTCTGATTTCAAGTATTTCTAGATTTTTCTTTTGATTTAACTCATGTAGTATAGAGACATGAGCATGAGCATCAGTGTGAGCATGAGTATCAGTGTGATGCATGAGTATCAGTGTGATATATGAGTATCAATGTGATGCATGAGTATCAGTGATGAATTATGAGTTACAGAATATTGCATACATCAGTGAGGGAAATTCAGGATATTGAGATATTACGATAAAATTTACCAATATGATGTATGTAGATATTAAACCGCATGGCTCATAATAGTTCGGTGATAGTTCAGTTGATATCAGTAACATACCATGTTGTGGCATATTTGGATGCATGATTCCAGTGGCATATAGCACAGTTTAGATGTTTTTATATCAGTTTTAAAGCATACACTATTTTTATTCAATTTTAGCTTTTAGTGTATAGTCAGCTTGTGTTATTCAATTTTATGCAATTTCAACTATCCAACCATCTTTTCAGTTTTTATACAGTTTGTTTACTTTACTGTTTCATTGCACCTATTTTAGAACTATTTAGTTTAGCTCGATGTGTTAGACTTCTTATCTAACACAGGGTAACTTTGGGATTCGTCAATTTGCTGGATCCAAAGCAGTTGGTTGAGCCATGTTAGGAGGACTCTCAAGAGATCCAAGAGGAGTATATGGAGACTTAGTGAACCCTCCTTCAGCCTTATCACTTTTTTGCTTTTATTTTAATTCATTAGTTAAACTTTACTTCTGTATTATTCAGTAAACAATTTATAATAATTATAGATACACTTTTGCTTTTCTTTTCTGAGATGATTGTTTACTTCAGTTCTGTGATGATTGTTCTAGATGTATGCTTAAATTCCGCACTTTGTTTATATATTACTTATACTTAGTATTGTGATGTGATCAGCATACTAGAAATGTTGATATCTTATATATATATTAGATTCATCATGTTGTATATTAATTCCAATATATATATTTGTCTAATACTTAAGATAAGAATACTACTCTACTCTCGACCCTTATTTGGGGTTGAGTCAGTAGCCCTTCAGATGTGTTGTAGTTCCAGCTATTCAGGGATATGGGATGTTCCTTTCCGAGTGGCGCATCGCTCCACCGCTGATTGATTATGTTATCTCTTTTTGCGCGCGGCAATAGGGCGTGGCGATACGGGCACAGTTAAGAAAAAGAGAACAAGTGGCTAGACTAAAAAGTCTAAGTACATTTTAAAATTGGTTAAATTTTAATTTCAATTTAGTTGGATATCACATATGCTAATTTACAATTAAATTTTAAAGAGGAGCATGTAAAGCATTAAAGTAGGGGAAAATATAATTATAAAGAAGTCAATAGTAAGGAAAGGAGTCACAAGTAGGTTTGCTCTAGCCTACAATAACAAATGAAAAATATCATAATAAGGCTAGAAACTATTAACGTGCATTTAAAAATATGAAATAGAAATAAGTATATGTTCAATGAATATCATGCTAAATAAATAAAACTAAAGTAGTGAAGTAAAAAATATAATTAAAGCAACATACACTGCATGAATATGAAACTGTAAGTAAGTAAAGCACAGTACATCAAATGAAAGTGCAAAGTAAGTAAAGTAAGAAGAACCTTAGTCTCTTGGGCTAAGAAGGCATAGTGAAATACTATAAAAAGTAAGCATAGCTCAAGAGCTATGACGAGTTCTCACAATCAATAAGATTATGATAACTCAAATATTTAATTTGTTGAAGTTATTTTATATTTTTCGTTCTACAGGTAAGGTTACAGAACCAGTGATGAGTTAAGCATGTATGCTTAACTAGTAAGAAAAGTGGAGTCTCATAAAAAATAAACACTCATATTCCTTCTCTGAGATATGTGAGATCTCTTTATATTTGTAATAATCCTAGGTTGTTACCCTAGCTAAAACTAGATTAATTAAGCTAAACCAAGGTTTGATTTTGATTCCATTGGATTCAATGGGTTATTTAAACCTAAATCTAGAAGTTTGAAATCAATCGGAGCTAAATTGGAAAATTTGGTATTTTTGGCTATTTTTAAGCCCTAAAAAATACCTAAATTATTTTGATCTCCAAATTAAAATCTGATTTCATTTTTGAATTCCTCATACCCAAATTAACTAACGGTGAATTTTTGGGAATTTTTGAAGCTCATTTGGACCTAAATTGAAGTTAGGAATTTTTTTGGAATAATTAAAATTTATTTAAATGATTTTTAATTTAATTAAATTTAATTTTTATTATTAAAATCACTGTTGGGATTTGCTGTCGGGACCGCGGCAGATCCGCTGCGGGGTCCCGACAGCGGCGCGCCGTTTTGCACCCATAGGATCCTTAGCACGCATCTTAGCGCGCTTCAATCCAACGGCCCGCGCTGTCGATCGGATTCAGCAGATCTCGACCATTCCGCGGTTCTGAGATCTGATTCGACGGTGCCTAATCCATCCGCCTTAAATAAGCCACTCGCCGGTTCGATCCGCGGATCAGATACAACGGCCGATCCAATCCCACGCGCGACCATTAGATGTCGGGTGATCAGGACCGTCCCGCGCCAACTAACGAACCATCAGACGGCTCTGGTGACCCCATCACTGTTCATCTTCATCCCCAGAAGGCTTCGTCCCGACAGGAAGAATCCACAGAAATTCGCCACGTAATTCCTGTCTGCCACTCCCCGCGCCAGGTCAGCTCGACCGTTGGTACCTTCCTGTTTGAGGCCGAGCCTAGCCGGCTGAGCCAGGTGGCCTGGATCGCCCCAATTCTGGAAAATTTGGGAAGTGCCCGGGCCGAGCCAAACTCCAAACCCGAGCCCCGGCCTCCATACCTGAGCCCTCCTAGAGCCTATAAGTACCCCTGGGACTTCACAGTGAGCCCCTTTGCTTACTGTGAATCCCCAATTTCCCTGCGGAAGGCTGTTGGAGCTCCCCCTTCCCTCGGCAATTTTCTCGGCAATTGCAGGACATAGGACTGCTGATAGAGGGTTTGTCTGGTGTTCAGACCCCCTGTGCACGTTCACTTAACCTCCAGGAAGCTTCAGAGCCCGTCGTTTCCCCTCGGCAAGCCCTGTGTCCTCGACTTCAGGTACAGCTTTCCACCATTAAAATTTATGAAGCTCCCTTTCGTTCCTGTCATCTGGATTGAGCTCTGAATGTCATCTAAGTAGCCTTAGCCACTTAGGAAACTCCCGTGATTGTCGCTTGGGGCTAAGCTAGCTCGAATCGATCGTATTGATCGATTGAGCTAGCGGGCGAACCAATGGCTGAGTCCGACCAAGGACCCAGCGATTAGCTGCACCCCATGTTAAGATAGGTTGGGGGTTCGATGCGTCTTGACTCCCTGAACATGTAGGGATCGAGCCCCGGTCGAATCGTGGTCTCTGTGAGGAGAATTTCTCCCTCACAGGTGGCCTGAGACGGATTTCTGAAGAACATCTCGGGTGACCTAGACCCCATCGATCCAGAGGGATCCAGATGGGGGTTCTTGGTCCAATCGATGCGCCTTCCCTCAGGGAACGTGTAGGGATCGATTTGAGCCCCTGTCGTTGCCGGAGCGCCGAGAATTTCAGCTTTGAAATTCGACGGGCTAGGGGCCCGTCGAGAGGTTGAAGATGAAGTCACGGGTCCGGGTCGGGCCGGCCGCTGACCCGCGCGATTCTGATTTTGGGCCGCGGTTAATTAATATTTATTGGAGTGTATTTTTAATACTTATGATTTAAATTAATTGAAACCTATAGTTTTAATTAAAATAAATATTTAGAATAAATTAATTGAATAACTTTAGATCTACACATCTAAATGGTATGATCCAATATACCATTTGAATCAGAAAAATTCCAGGAATCTGAATCTAAAATAAAATTCCAGATCCAATGATTAGATTTAAAAATATTAACTCAAACTTTTCTGTTCTTAAATAAGTCTTATAAAATCACCTAATTATCCAAATTGTGAGTTTAAAAGCTCTAATTGCTCCTTATGATCTAAGGAACAATTACAGACCCTTAAAATTCATTTTTGGTAATTAATTTTCTTTATCACTCCTTAATCATCGTAATTAAGGATTAGTGAACTTAACCCTAATTAAGCCTATGAATTGAGTGAGAGTTGTTCCTAAACTTATATTAGTTCAATTAGAATCTAAGTGTAGAGTTGGATTACCCTAAATTATCTTAATTTCACTAATCACCCTAAGAGGCTTAATTAAGTGATTAGTGATAATTAAGATCAATTAGGTCTTCAAAATCTAATTTTTGGGTGTTTCCCACTTTATTAAGTCATGTGAAACATATTAAAATAGATTAGAACCAATTTGGGTAAGTAAACCATAAAATCCCAATTTTAGCCTTAAGAGGGGCATTTTGGTCATTTTGACCAAAATGTGGATTAATGTCCCTCAAGGATTGAAAATTTCAGTAATATACTTTAAATTAAATTGGAAATGTTCTCTGAAATCTTAGAACAACAATATTATTCATATGATCCTTAAATCATCAAATCTTCATTTAATCCTTAAATAATATACTTAACTCTTAAGCATTCCATTTAAGGATCATTTGACCTGAAAAATTGAAATATAATAATAAGAATTGTCAATTGTATCATTAATAAACTCAGAATAAGATAACTTAAGAGCTTAGTATCAAAAGATAAGGAATTGGAAAAGTTTAAGTTAAGAATCCAGCTTAAGATCTAAAAGTGATCAAACTTAGACTCTTAGATCTTAAGTAATCTAAAGAGATTATTATGAGTTAATCGTTAACCTAATGTTTAGAACTATTAATCCTTATAGTAATAAGCCCAATATAGCTAGATGTTGAACCTAATTGCTAAAGAAAATGCAATTGGAATCTCCTAAGTTAAAATCCAATTAATGTCTAAAGTGATCAAACTTCAGATCTTTAGATCTTAGATCCTAGACTTAGATCTTCAATTTGAATCAAACCACCTCCAGTTGAAATTCTTAAATGATTGATTGTTTAATATTTTGAAACCTTCCATGTGGGTGTAGGATGATTCAATCAATAAGATAATGAAATTATCTTAAAGATTGAATATAGATCTTAGATTCTCAAGTTCTTAATTGATTATTTTATCTTATAATTAATAGAATAGCCTTCCATTAAGATCGTAGTTCCTGAATCTTTCAACTTATAGGAACCTTTACCCTTGGGATTACGTGAGAAACCTAGATCCTATTTTAGTATCACCTTGGATTAAGAATTTGAACTCAACATAGGGTTTAAGTTCTAAATTCTTAAATCTTGATTTATTTGATCAAGATTTGGGTAAGAGAGTAAAATATTCATAAAATTAGGTCATTGATTTGCTTATTTAAACCATATAGTCATCACATAATTTTTGATTAGGGCTTGTTAAGTTCTAATATTTGACTTTAAGGACATAAATCTGAGATTCTACTCGATAGCTGGATATTGGAGATCCTAAGCTTGTACCTTCTCAGAATAGCTAGATTTGGAAATTAGACAACAACAGATATCACATGAGTCTAGATTGAGTCTCTCATTTACTTTGACTAGATTGCCTTGCATACCTTGGATTTTGAGCTTTAGCCCTTGAACATAATAGGAAAACTTAGGATGATGTATCCTAAGCTAGTATTGAATTTACATATCATTCAATTTTGTTTGTCACAGTTAGTAGAATATAACCTAGTTTAGTCTGCCTCTTCAGTAGTAGTATTGTATAAACTGGACTCAGGCCTAGCATATTTGGATGGCTAGGTTGGGAATCGACTGATTGATTGATATTGGAGGCCCTGTATGGCCTATTGGCTGGTATGGCAGTACTAGAACTTAGGCATATTATTACTTTACATGTATTGTATTGTTTTGGTTTTATGGTTTGCTTTGCCACATGCTTTAGTGGCCTTATTTCCTGTATTTGCTCGCTTTGTCACATGTCTCAGTGGCTTTATATGATATATATTGCTTTATTTTTGCCACATGTCTTAGTGACTTTTCTTTTCATCTTAATCTGCATGTTGTGTGTATACTTTCATGGCTTAGATATATGTATGAATGGCATATTTAGGATGCTAGGATCTTATCGTATTCAGTACTTGTATTCTTGTATACTCAGCATGTTTTACTTCGATCATAATCATGTTAGGATCATATTTATTTCAGTAGTTGCAGCTACTTTTGCTTTTAGCCTCACCTTACTTATTTAGTGTTTTGTATATTACTTCACATATATGTTGCATGCTATAAATGAATAGTTTATAGTATCCCATTTCTTTCATAGCTTGTTGCACCCCTTTACTGCTGCATGTATGGTTAAATTTAAATGTGATATCCTTTAATATTCAGTTCACTTTAAATAGCCTAAAATGTACTTAGACAATTGTCTAACTGTAACATTTTTATTTTGTTGGCTGGGGCCCTGACATTTGTGATACCGACAAATGTTAGATTCAGACTTGTTCGTGGGCAGTGTTGCTGAGGAGGAGCCAGTTCAGGAGGAGGACCTTCCAGCTGTTGTCTAGCTAGCTTTGCCTTGTTATTCCAGTGAGGACGAGAGTCTTTCATTTTTCAGTTATTCATTTCAATTTGTAATAATTAAACCTTCTGGAGGTACTTTACTTTCTGTATTGTGATGAGTTACTATATTGCATTTTCTTTTCCTACTATGTATGCTTGTGGATGTTACTATATGTTATATTGCTTCTGCCACTTTGATATTTATATTGATAAATGTTACAGCACTTGGTGACAAGTCCTTGCCTTAAGGCAAGTTGGGTTCGCCTAACTTTACTTAAGTTGGGGATTTGCCACAGTTGGAGCACCGTACTTCCTTATTGTCAGTACGGGAGCCCCACAATATTCCCCTTAAGCCTATCCTAGCCATCACCAAAACAACCTTATATTTTATTATATATATTTTATTTATACATAATATCTTATATGAATGTTCAAAGTTGTAGTCTCAAAGCAAAGCAAGCATTCAAGGAATTTAAGTAATTGTCAACTATGTGATTTCCAAAGCTGTCTAATGTTTAAGTTATCTAACTTAATAATTGGAGCTAATTAAACTCTCAATTGACTTATAGATATTGACCTCTAAGTCAATTATAAGTAATACTATAAGTAGTTTGAGTTTTCAAAAATAGTAATTTGAGTTAAGTTTATGGAATGACATAATAATTTATAATTATATTAATGTAAATTGAGGCCAATCCTACACTAATCCTAAACCACATAATCAATATTAGTTACTAGATTCAAGGACTAGTGAACTAGTGGAGGAAGGTAAATGTAAGAAATTACTATACTTAAAGAGGTGAAGGTTAAAGATCACCAACTAAAATTCATCTAAACTAACATGCCATTGAAAGGATCTAGCCTAATCAGCACTAGACTATTTAAAAATATTATTTGGAAAGGTCTAAGTGTATGAAAAAGGTAGGATTACAAGCTACTAACTCTAGTTCATTAAAGGTTGAAGGTTAATGAGACTTATAGGATGCCTAAATCACTTTGGGGAGCTATGGAACATTATGATTCAATTACTAAGATGCTTAATTCAGTATTAGGAGTTAAATGGATTGATTAATAATATCAAATCTCAAGTGTTGGAAACTATACTTGATAGGTTCATATCCTATAATTAAACATGTGCTAAAATTAACTACACTAAATGAGAAAATAATCTAACTCTTAAGATCACAAGCAAATTAAGGTTATAAAATCAATCCTACAACATCTCCTCTAATATTAAGGGTTAAATCAATAATTTTGCTAAGAGCTCAAGCATCTATCTATATTAATCAAAGATTTAATTCACATATGAAATAACATAAAGGTAGAAAATAATGAGATATATTTGTTGTCCTATGGTTTAAAAGTCTAAAACAAGTATATTATGAAGTTGTAAAAATCATATAAATGAACTATTAAGGAGTCAAAAACCTAAATTAACCAATTGTTATCTGAATGAAATAATAATAACAAATATACAATTCTTATAGCATAAATAGAAGAAAGATACTAAGTAGGTCAAAATTGGATAATGTTGGATTTTTATAATTTATGAGACTTCTAATTAGAGTTAAGAAGTGATTAACAAAATTAAGATTCAAATTTTAAATTGAATTATATCAATGTGTTCGTCTCATTTTTCTGATTAAAATGATATATAATTTTATATATTTTGAATAAGTATAATTAAAGTTATAAATAAAATAATATTTGTATTATTTATAATTAATTCATTTTAATTAAAGAGAAATGCTATTTGGACCCGCTGATGTGACACCCAAAAAAACCCAACCCAATAGGATTTGAGTATATTTCAGTAGTGTTTATTTATTTACATTAAAATAATATAAATATTATTTTTAATGTTTGTATTGAAATCATATCCAAATGTTATTGAGTGAGCTTTTTTAGGTGCCACGTTAGCGGGTTCAAATAGCATTTCTCTTAATTAAATTCAAGTTTTAAAATAGTCGGCCCCAAAAATTGGGAGCACAGGGCTCGAAATGTAGCCAGTGTGGAAATCAGGAGTAACAATCAGCGCAAAAATTGATGAACTGCGCTGACCGTTGAGCATGGAGTGGGTCCCTGAGCGACAGCAAAGCCATCCCAGGGCTGACACGTGCACACACAGAATCCTAAGCGAACCGACAACGGACGAAGCGGTCCAAAGTGGTTTAATCGAGCGAACCGCGTAATGTGCATCTTCTCCCAATGCAACTCGAAGGAAAGGGAATTAGGGTTTGCCCTAACTCCCAGGTCCAGTGGTCCCTCATGATGAGCGACCTGTCGATCGAAAGCTCGCGATGAGATATCTCTAAAATTCCTAAAAGCCCTAAGTTAAAATGGCATAAAGGCCAGAACCCTAATTCAGTTCCGGCCAACCCTAGGGCTTGCTATGGGGGGCGAGGGGGGGGTGCTTCTCCACATTGAGCAATTGAGAAGGTGACAGCACCAATCAACTCCTTAGGTCGTAGCCGACCCAAGAGCCCCGTAAATTTGTTAAGAGGGAGATAGGGAGGCTGAAATCAAGTTTTGGGTCGGCTGGGCACTTGAGAAATTCAGCCTAGGTCCGAGCCTGAAAGGCCCAATAGCCACACCCGAGCTTAATTGAGCTTGGGAACAATACCTAGGCTTCTAACATGCAATAAGGAAGAATCAGGGCTCAAAGTAAATAGATAATGGTGAATGAAATGAGGTACATGAGCGCTTCCTTCGCCGGTCTAAAAAGAAAATTAGGGTTTGCAGATAACGGGGGTTTCTTGTCGGTTGTTATGCTTCTCCTCGAGTTCCCAGTAGAAGATAGATGGATAAATAGGAGGAGAAGGAGTCCTAATCTGCTAATGGAGCAGTCTAGGTGCAGCTGGAGGACGAACGTATGCAGTGGCATGCCACGATCAGCCAAAGGACGGGATGCACAGGGAGATGATCTTGGCCGTTGGTTTCATTGCACGATCCAACGTTCAGGCCAATCGATTAAACCACAACCGTTCGATTAGCCCAAGTGGCGTGTGACGGTCAAGATCCTTTTGATCCGCTGTCCATTGCTTAGGCTACCTTAGTGGATTCGCGTGGTTCATATTTTCAGCCGTCGGGTTTAATTAAAAAAAATATATAATTTAAATTATATTAAATACTTATTTATTTAATTAATTATACACAATTTAATTACTCAAATTTAAATAATCAAATAGACTCTCAAAAATTCTAAAAATTCACCCTTATCTAATTGGGGTGAGGAACTCAAAAATGCAAATCGAATATTCGATTGGATTTTTCCATAGTTTTCTGAGTATTTAAATATTTCGAAGAAAATTCAACAGCTTCTAAACATTCTCAAAATGCCACCCCTAGCTAATTTGAGGGTGATGAGTTAAATGTCGAATTCCGATTTTAATTCTGAGTTCAAAATAAAATATGCATTCTCAAAATTATCGGAAAAGTCAATAATATTTGTAAATCGCAAACGATCTCCAAATTATACCAAACTTGAGGTGAATGCTCTTAATATTATTATAAAAGTACTAGAAGTGAAACATAGTTGATCAGACTTCAAATTATATGGTAACAATACTATGATTGTTATAGATTCTAATGACAATATAAACACAATGAAATAAAAATTAAGATGAGATTAAACTTACATTAGGCTAGGTAACAACCTATAAATGTTACAATTAATCTATTAGTTATTTTTGCACAAAAAATATACATGGTTGTTTAAAAAAATTTTATATAAGTTTGGGAAATTTTTTGAAATTTTTTCATAAGAGAATTTTCGCTAGTTATTTTATGATGAATTTAAGAAAATAATTATAGAAAATTATTAGGATATCAAAATTGAAATATTTTACAATTCTTAAATTATGCACTATCAAATTAGCAATCAATAAAAATTTCATAATTTTTGGAGTTAAAATGAATGAGTTATGCTAAAAATACATTGTGAATTAAATTAATTTTAGAAAAATCGGTAGTCAAGGGCGACGGCAGACGCCGTTAAACGGCGTCTGACACCGTTTAGCGTTAGCAGCGGATCTAATGAGTCTCATCGTTTGCTGATAAAATCGATGACCCAGATCGTGTTAGCGATCTGACGCCGTTAACAGTGAAAGTGACGAGTGTAACGAAGTTAACGACGACGACAAACTCGATTTTGGCCTACTTCAAACTTTGCTACGTACAAGAATATAATCATCTTGGTTACAAATAATTGTGTTGAAGCCTCCGTTTCCATAGCTTTTAAGCAAGATATTATCAACTACTCTATCATTTACAAGACTTAAAAGCTTAATGTGAGAAGAAGGGAGATTGACTAAATGCAAATAAATTTTAGTTTGAAAATATAAACATTGCATACATAACATCACAGTATTAATAGTATCTTAAACATAAATGATCAATATTAGTATGCTATTGATTGTTTCTTAAACACGAGGCTCAACTAACTAAAAAAGAAAAAGAAAAAAAAAGAAAAAAAGGTGATTTTAAGAAGGATTTAAAAAACCAAGTTTCACTTTGGCCCACTAATTCATCATCAATCATCATTGCCTTCCAATAATTAACCATCAACTTTATGAATCCATAAAAGTAAATATACAAACAATTACCAATCTTTCAATTATAAAAAAAATCCTCTCCAATTCCCGGCACCACTACATACTTGTGTTACAAAAATCAAAATACGGTATAAAAAAATCAAGGAAAAAAAATTACAGCGTTCCATCCCGTTTAGTGCCGGCGGTTGCGATCAGTCGCCCATCTATGAAAGCGCAAAGCAAGCAAGCAAGAGGGTTTTGCGAAAGACAGTTTTTTCTCGAATCGCAAGCAATGTGTAGCAGTCGTAGCCAAGCAAGAGCAGTGATTTTGTCAAATTAAGGGTTTTTCTCGCTGCACAAAGAGTCGCATCGGCGAATCACAAGAAAGACGTAGCAGTCGTAGCCAAGCAAGAGCAGGGATTTTGTCAAACTAAGGGCTTTTCTCGCTGCACAAAGAGTCGCATCGGCAAATCACAAGCATTGCGTAGCAGTCGTAGTGGTAAATCGCAAGCAAGAGCAGGGATTTTGTCAAACTAAGGGCTTTTCTCGCCGCACAAAGAGTCGTATCGACGAATCGCAAGCAAGGGGATAGATATGTTGGGGTTTTTCCCAATACGAAATAAGCTTCGTATGCGACGTGAATATACCACGGGGATACGACAAGCCCTGACTAGGTCATCCACACAAAATAGTGAATGATGTTGAGTTCTCTGATTTAAATTCTTATGAGATTAGAGGTTTATGTAGCTTTTCTCATAAAAAAAAATTATTTGTATGTATAAATGGGCGTTGTTGAACGATTGGCTTACTGAGGGGCGAGGAGGGCAATCATGGTGAGGCCGAGATTGATTCCCTACATCCTCCTAAACCCCGGCAGAAAAACCCTAGCCTTCGCGTCTGTCGCTTCCCTCTTCCTTCTCTTCTCTTACCTCATCGGATTTCACTATACATCCTCCTCGTTTCTTTTTCCTCCGTCTTCATCATCACCTTCCTCCTCGCTCCGGTGTCCCATTCGTCCCATATCCGCTGTCGCTGAGCTCGACTTCCTCCCCCGTCACAATGCCGCCGAGCTCATCTCTCTTCCATCTCCCCAACTCTCCCCCATTCCTTTCTGTCCCACCAACTTCACCCATTACTGCCCATGCCAAGACCCGAACCGCGAGCGTCTCTTCCCTGCCAGACACTTCGCCCATCTAGGCCGACACTGCCCATTCCTCGAAGATCGGCCTTCCCCTCGCTGCCGCGTTCCACGCCCTTCCGGTTACCGTGCTCCGATCTCGTGGCCAGAGAGTCGCCACCACGTTTGGCTCACCAATGTGCCCTTCAAAGTGCTTACAGTATCGAAGGCTGACCAGAATTGGCTTAGACTCGAAAGGGATGCATTCGTTTTTCCCGGTGGTGGCACGTCATTTCCTCATGGAGTGGAGTCGTATGTGGGTCACATTTCCAAAGTTGTGCCGTTGAAGGCAGGGGAGATTCGCACCGTGCTGGACCTCGGATGTGGAGTGAGATTTTTCTTTATTTATTTTGAGAGTTCTACTCGTCAGCTTTGTTTTATAATTTGAAAGTGATGAATGGATGTACGATCTCTTATAGACAGATAAATAGAAGAAAGTTAACAATAAATTTAGTGAAAGGATGTGCTATTATTTTTGCTTTTACCATTTAATTCCAATCTCAAGAGTTCGAGTTATAGAATTCCAACGAGTGGGATCTAGAATTTTAAAGCACTAATTTGTTTTCCGTCCCAACATTGTATTTGCGACGACAAAGAGGTTGTTAGGTTCTTGTTATTTTCACATCTGTTTCCCATTTAATTCCTGTTGCCGCAACAAGCAGCGGGAGGCTTAGAATTTGTCTAGAAACAATGATCGACGGGTAGCTGAAGGTGAAGGGGGATTGATCGAAGCCTTTTGGGGTTGATTTGAACAAAAATTTTACTTTATTCTTGCCTCGATGGGGGGTTTAATAAACGTACAGGCAATGACAAAGGAAACAAATAAGAAGTATCGTAATAAGGTTGACATTAAATTTTTCAAAACCATCAACTTTTTATTTATGGTTACCCAGTGTTTTTCTGAGAACCATTTTTAAATGCCCACATATCTTAAGAAAATTGTGATATAAAATTGATACGTTATGGATATGCCAACTTTGCTTCTTTTGAATATTTTATAAAGAGCTGTGTGCACGGCCTTGGTCGAGTTCTGATTTTGTTATCTATCAATATATGAGATATATTTTATTCACACAATCCTAATATTTCCATTTGTGCTTTTCTCTTGTAATTCATGCTTGTATTTCTTGGCTTCATGTCATCGTTATAAGGGATGATTCATATTCATGCTGCTTGTGATTATAATATTCATCAAATTTTACAATATGATATTTATCTAAATACTATAAATATAGCAGTAGTATTATTTTCCCCTTAATTACTACTTGTCACAAACAGGTTGCCAGCTTTGGTAACCATCTGCTGGATTATAATGTATTGACAATGTCAGTTGCACCAAGAGATGTACATGAGGCTCAAGTACAATTTGCCCTGGAGCGCGGTTTGCCGGCAATGCTAGGAGTGTTATCTATTTTTCGTCTTCCATTTCCATCAAGGTCCTTTGACATGACTCACTGTGCAAGATGTCTCATCAAGTGGGACAGCCGCGGTAACTCCACTAAAATCATGCTTCTATTATGACCTTTCTTGGTTGCACAAAAATTTTCTTGTTAAAAAAATTTGACGGCTTCTCTTTTACATTTTACTTATATTCTTTAAGATTGTTTGAGCATTCAATGTTCCAGTTCAGGGTTAAATTATTTTACGTGACTCTTTTTTATCATTATTTTTAAATGTTGATTGATCTCTGTTATCAACTTTTTTGCAAAATTTTAGTGCTGATTTTATTAATTATTGTTCATTTTTTCAGTAAAGTTGAGTGGAACGTGATGTTCTTAATTGAAGTGTGCAAAAACAATGTTTTGTTTTGCTAATTGAAATAAAATAGCCCAGCTTGCATAAACATTAAAGCTACTTCATAAGTTGTTCTTATGCTCACCAAATCATAGAAAGTGTGCTTGTGCAAACTAAATTTTTCTCAAAGCATATTCCGTTTAAGCCAATAATGCATTTTCAAAATATGAAGCAAATGAAAAAGAGGAATCTGCTTAAGCATGTTTAGTTAAAGAAATTATAGCACATAATGTTCTTGTTAATTCGTTCTTTATCTATCCTTTTTATTCTTATCTCATAACTTATCCATTATTTTACTAGTGCAACCTTTGTTCTTTATTCTTCTCAAGTAGGAAAGCTACATGATGTGTAGGAATAGACATTATTTTTTTGCATGTTTATATTGTTAGACTAAAAATTCCCATGTGATATTACACATTTAAAAAAAATACATATTATATAATTTTTATTATTATTTACATTCCAAATAACAGTATGGAAACTTGAAAACATATAGATTTTATATATTGCCTCCCAAGTAGAAAAAGAGTGATGCTACACTATTAAAAATTTTATATTAAAACTATAAAGGGGTGCATCAATAAAATATAAGGAGCATTTAATTCACATTTATGCAATTTAAATTTCCTTTGGTCCATGTCAGGGAGTGCTTAGGTAGAAGATTTTCTTTTGGAGTGTAGTATGAACAATGCTCACTTTTAGGGTTGAAATTTAAGATTTAGTGTTTATATTAGTAGTTCTTTATTAAATGCTTACTTTTAGGGTTGAAATTTAAGATTTAGTGTTTATATAAAGCTTTATATAATGAAATTTGACTTCAGTAGTTTTGTATGCTGTCTATTTCCTTAACTATCTCTTCTTTATGGTTTGTTTGGTTTGGTGAAAATGAAGGAAAAGTAAACATTTTCTTGTAATTTGTCTTCTCATATGTTTGGATAGGAATATAAAGAACTTAGATGAAATTATGTGGCAACACTTTTTTATTAATGCTCTTTTACGTAATTGGAACTCTCTCGAATTAGGAGAGTTCTAATTAGCGATTGTAGAACCGCCATAGTTAAAATATAATTTAATGTGCCTTGCCTTAATTAGGTTGAAACTTGAACTTTTCCCCATGCATATGATAGACATCTTAATGGGTGTGGCTGATGCCGTACCAAATCTTGATCGATTGCTTGTGCAACAACCCGTAGTAGTTAAAAAAAATGTAACCGCCAAAATTAGTTGTGGCAAAGGTTTGAAAAGATTTGGAGGAGGTTTGGTTGATGCCTTCTTTTCACTTAAAGAGTATTATTAGCTAACTAGTTAAATAATTAATTAAGTGCTAAACCCGTTAGAAGATCAGCCGCTGATCCTCAGAAAGGATCGGACAATCAAGATTTAAGCTGGACAGTCATTCTCAGAGACGAGAATGACGCGAACACCTTTCTGAATCGAGGGCAAATCCATCAATTCAGCCGCTCAAAAAGAACGCCATACCCTTTCGCTATTACGTTTGATTACATGGAGAACGAGCGCAAGTGCTATTGAAGGTGGAAGGTATTGCAGGCATGCGATTCGAACGGAAAAGCTTCCAGAACGACGGAACGAGAGCTTTCAGACGGTGCTCGACTAGTACCCTGTTTCCTACCATTGTTGTGTCGTTTTACCTTATATACATTTCGTAATGCCATCTCATTGCTTGCGTAATAATGTCGCATCTTCGTCGGGCCCGATTGAGCTGAGCTAAGATCAATTATGCCGACAGTAGTTGAAGGTAGATTTCTAGGGATTGGAACGGACGTGTCGGTGGATACGATCGCATGTGGAAGCACGCGTACTGATCGTAGTGAGCGAGATCGAGAACTAGGAGAGACGCCGTGGCCGCAACCATTTCTAGTCGAACGAAGATTCGTATGAGCAGAGGGACTCACGTGTGAGTAGAGGCCGAACGGTAGCTTGCGTGCGCAGGGTCGGATTGAGCTATTGAATAATGAGTGCAGAAAACCTATTAGGAGAGAATTAACTTATGGAATTATTAGTTCATTTAATCAAAATCTTAAACATTATATATCTTTGTAATTAGTGATCATAATATATTGAAATTATATCTTAAAGTGCTCAAAAAATTATGTAGAATATTATGGTAATATTGAAATTGCAATTTGAAATATATTTACAAAATAATATTTTTAATATTTTCAATAATTAGGTCAAAACCCTAAAATACTCAATTTAATTCCAAATTGAATATAGTCTTTGTTTTAGTTCTTATTGTGCTATGGGAAGTGTTATGTAACTGATTTCATCTAAGCTTGGATAGCAAATTTAGAATGTGACATTTTGGAGCCAAAACACTTATTGATTTTGGGTTTTTGAGAAGATTGTCATAGATGTGATCTCAACCTTAGAGTAAAATAGCTTGAGCCTCTACATATTAACTAAATCATCATAGGTGAGGGAGCAATAATGATGAACCCTTAGAGGAAATAAGGAGATTTGGAAAAAGGGGAGGTTTGGGAAAGTTAGGTCATTGGAATATGTATACTTGTACTGAGAATTGTATTTTTAATAAAGTATGTAATATTAGCCAGTGGTTAGATCAGTAAACAATTTATACCTTTAAATATGAATTGTTAAGAATTGTGGTTTTAGGTTCTTAGGTTTTTATATGGGGATTCTTGGGCAAATGTCTAAATGTTGATAATGTCTAGTTGATTGAAGTGAGTTTAGCATAGAGTAAGCACTTGTGAGGTTCAGCCATAGGAACTTTTGAGATAGATTAAATCTAAGCTTTAAGTTGGATTATTAAGATAATAGATTTTGTCTTAGGAGTTTAAGGAATGATAATTGATGAATTTGAGGATGGTGACCTTAAGGTTAGGTTAGAGAGTCTTAAGTTAGTCTATTGTTATAAATTATTTTTAAATTATAAAGCCATACTTATATATATATATAAATATTTAACAATTAATTTAAGATCAATGTCTTAAGTCAGTTGGGGGTTCAATTAACCATAATCATTAAGGTAGATAATTAAAATTAGATAACAAATGGATATCACTGCTTAGTTACTTGGCATTCCCATTGAATGTTAATACGCTTTGAAGCCTTATCCAATTGATCATAATCATTGTATAATAACAAATATAATTAAATAAGGGGTTTCTATTTAGGGTGGATCAGTCTGTACAGATAGTTTGAACCAAGGTTGGCTATGGAGAAATCAAGAGACCACACATGTCCTTGAGGGAGAGTGTGTGGTTATACAGGAAATTCTGTCTCAGATAGTTAGGTAGACGTACTTAACTCCTCTTTTATTCTGATAGTACCCACAAAATATAATACAACATAACTTAACTAATACATTAAATATAAATCAGTTGCATTACATGTCTCTACACTTAATTCTGTATATTATAGTTCAGTTTGTTCATTTGCTATATTTTTTATAGGATGTTAGAATTTGTCTTTTATTCCCTTGCTCGCATATAGGATGCTAGCCTTTATCTTATTTATCTTTCATATGGTTGTTATCTATGTTTAACCATTCTTTTGCAGGGCTTCTTAGTGTGCCTTAGCATGCATACTACTTATTTTAAATGCTCATAATGTATGTTCTATTTATTAGTTTATTTTCCTTTAAATGCAATGTGCACTATATTGCTTAAACCCATGTGTTATCCTTAAACTAAATAGGGTAGAAACTATAAAATGTGCTTAGACTTTATTAGTATAACTAGATTTTTATTTTATTGGCTGTGCCCTATCGTGTTAAAGAAATCAAACACGGTAGATCAGGAGCCTGGAGGGGAGCTGACAGACCAACAGGGAGAGGAGCTGGATTTCCAGGGGTAAATTTGAAAACCTACGAGACCCTTTTTACCTCATTATTTATTATGTGAGGAGGAGGGTGATTTTTATCTATTTATAAACATTTATGTAATAGTTCAAGTTTATGACATTTATTAGATTTTAAGACGAATATTTTTTTTTATTTTATTCTGGATGATTGTAATGGAATGAATGCTTTATTAACATTACTTATAAATGCATCTATGTTTTTTTATCCTATAGATCCTTTGCTTGTAGTAGTGTTTAATAGTGGATTGGTATATATTGATTTATTATTAAGTACTATAGTGGCATCCAGTATTAGAGCAAGATAGCTAACCCGAATACTGGGTCTCCACAGCTTCACTGACCCCTTCAAGATGCCCCACATTTCTATGTTCTTAGCTTGCAATTATTCTAAAACTTATTCACCTATGGATGCCTTATCAACAACTCTCTTACACCTTGTTGACATTTCCATGAACACTTGTTGGAGTTATATTGATGTCCTCCAAAATAGAGCCTAAAGTGGTTGTAATTCAAATTAACTATATTTAGGGGATGTTTGGCATTAAGGAATTTGAGAAATTTGAGTGTAAAATAATTTAATTATATTGAAATTTGATTCCAGTGTAATCAGGTTACTTTACTACTGGTTGGTAATTTCACAGAAGAATTTAACGAATGAACGAAGGATTCGCTGGAGATCGTTCAGTTGCTCGGCTACTTGGCTGCTCATACGATTCGTTCGAATACTTCGCTCGCTCGACGTAAACTCCACTTATGCCCGAATTGGGCGTAACTCGATTGCCACATTTTTATATATATTAACCCAAATATGAAAATTCTTACTTGTTTTATTCATTCCAAATGTTGGTGATCTCAATTTACCCGTAAAAATTTTATTTTGCACCAATTTTATCTCAATCCAAAGAATCTCTTAATTAATTTAAATTTTGCCATTACATGGTCCTAATTCTCGAATAAGAAAAGAGGGTTGCGTTATATAGTTGATATACAATGTAAATATTGCCAAATCTCCTTATTACATTCTTTAAAAAAATTGCTTTTATTAACTCATTATGGAACCAAATAAAATAAAATCCAAACCCCTTTGAATTTTGAATTCATGCAATCGAGTAAATTCTAAACCCTGTGGCATGGAAAAAAATTGTAGCAATGTCACCCCATGCTGTGCCCTCATTGATTATTCTTTAGGTCCTTGTTGACCATGGTCCTTGTTTCCTCACAAACCCTTGAACTACCTTTATTGGCCCTCACAATTCTTTGATGATTCTTGAGCAAAATCCCAACAATTGAGCTAGGGCATGAAATATTTTTGTTTATTTTAATTTTTACTTATCAAATGCATAAAAAACAAATTACATATTAAAGCTCCAAACATCTAAAATATATTTATACTACATTTAAAAACTATGGAATTACTTTACACTCTATTTGTTCAGTTTCTATTTTACCTCGAATCAAACAGTGCCATAGTTTTGCAGCCAAACGTAATCCTTCCAGCCAAGCTCACAAAATTGTTTCCAAGATTTTAATGTCATCTAAAGTCTAGCAAACAAGGAGTAATCAAAAGCCTTGCAAATACTTTCATTGTATTCATTTTATTGTAAAATTTGTTTTGCTGCAAACAAAGTTGCTCCTTTATATATGTTTTGTTTGTTTAGCTGCAAGCAAAGATAACTGACAATTTTTATTATTGAATTATGCATTTCATGCATATTCAATATCATTTTTCATGTAGAGTGCTGTCTGTTCTAATAAAATTTACTTAAAATCTTTTAGCACCTATAGGGCGATTTCGTTAAAGATTGATTTGGCTCAATCGACTAATGCTAAGCTGCTAAACTTAAGAACTGGTTAGTTGTTGAACTAAATTAAGCTAGCATAATCTGGTTATTATATGGTTATAAGTTGAAGCTTAGTTAAATTTGAGCTATTTGTAGCTTAAGTTGACCAAGCTGTTGTTGTTTAAACTTAAGTTACCTGATCTAACTAATATTTGAGCTGCTTTGTTCAATTTTAAGCAGGCTTAAGATGCTTTAGTTTAAGTTATTTTCAAAAAGCAATTTGGGGCATAAGTTGATTCAATCTATAGGTTCAAATGCAAACCAAATATGGCCTAAATTTTTCCAATATGATTTTTTTTGTTTTAACTAAATTTTCAGTTTGAATTCATAGTACTATACATTTGAACTAAATTTAATTCTTTTATAGGCTGCTGCATACTTCTTTGTGTATATTATTCTATTAACTGTACTAGTGTTTATATCGTGATAACAATTAGTCAAATTATATATAATAAGTTCTTTTGTAACGTGATCTTTCATTATTTGAAGTTATCCTGAAATGTATGATATTAAAAATTTGCTTTACGGTTTATTTACTTTTTATTTGGTCATTGCATACTTGGCAATCCACTTGACAAATAGAATATATCATGCACACTTTTAAGGTTTTTATGTAATTTTATGAATTTTAAACTGCATATATTAAGTTATAGAACTTTTAGATAAAAACATATATATTGGTTGAAGTTTTATGGCTGCAAAGTGATATATTTGTCGTTACTTTAGACGGGTTATATATGTTGGAGATTGATCGGATTCTTAGGCCTGGTGGTTACTGGGTTTTATCTGGACCGCCCATCAACTGGAAAAAAATGTACAAGGGTTGGAAAAGAACGCCTGAGGACTTGAAAGCAGACCAGAATAGAATAGAGGATCTTGCCAAAAGACTTTGTTGGAAGAAAGTTGCAGAGAAAGCCCCAATTGCTGTGTGGAGAAAACCTAAAAATCATCTCCACTGTGCCACAAAATTGAAGACTTTAAAATCTCTACGTTTTTGTGAAGGCATGGATCCAGATGCAGCTTGGTGAGTAAATGTCTCTCTTTATGTTCTTTGGTCTTTTTGGTATGTTTTGAACTTACTATGGGATGATGATTTTATGCAAATGCCAACGGGATGCGATAGGAAGAAAAACTTGATCAGAATTTCTCAACTTAAATTTGGGTCAGGTTGGGTGTCAAAACCATTGAATTGAATTTGAGATTTGTGCTAGACAAAATTTGCTATTATTATCTTAATTTAAAGACTATTAATATTGCTTTGATATCCATCCTGACCCAAACCTAGATCATGACGTCCTGAACTTATTTTCTTCTTAAAAATTGTGATCTCTTACACGGTAAAATTTCAAATATGATTAAATCGCTTTGGGCATACAGTGAAGATATTTTTCCTTCAAATTATCTAGTGGGAGTTTTTCAGTGGTTACTATCTCATCTTTAGTTAGATAAATCTATCCATATTAAAAACTTGTTTATACATATATTTTTATACTTTGATTGATTTTCTTCCAAGACGGTGATTTTACTTCTTTTAGCATATTTTGATTTGTAAATTTTCTAAAGAACTTGATATTAGGAATTTTTAGTTCAGCTACTTTTTCTGACCTTAATAATTTCTCTTAAGAATTATGATTATTTCAACATGTACACCAGGTATGGTGTGATGCAAGCCTGCTTAACTCCCCTTCCAATGATGGAACAAATTCGAGATACAGCTGGTGGCGTACTTGCTAAGTGGCCTAAAAGATTAAATGTTGTACCCCCAAGGATAAAAAGTTGGGGTGTTCAGGGAGCTACTGCTGATGCTTTCAATCAAGATAATCAAATTTGGAAACAAAGGATTTCAAACTATGGCATTTACATCAATTTTAGCTTGACTGGTAAATACCGGAATATCATGGACATGAATGCAGGTTTAGGCGGGTTTGCTGCTGCTTTAGCAAAATATCCAGTTTGGGTTATGAATGTTGTTCCAGTAAATGCATCGATCAACACTCTTGGTATAATTTATGAGAGGGGTCTTATCGGAACTTACATGCATTGGTACCAATCCACTTACCTTTGTTCTTGAGTATAAAGTTGAATTAATTATCCAGTAATCATTTGTGATCTTATAATTGCTTGAATTAATAACGGAAACAAGTAGAATTAATCGTTCTAAGACAGCAAGTGTAAGAATATGGCTACATGTGAAAATACACAAATAGTGCTGAAGTGTTCTTTTAATTTTTCTTTAGTTTTTATTAAAAAATGTTCTTGGTATTCCCTTTTTCATTAAATTGAAGTAAAGCTGTTACAAATATGCAAATAAATGGGAAAAATAATTGCAAGAAAAAATAAGAGAAAAAAGTACAAATTAGAAATTTAATTGAAGATAGAGTTGCAGAAGTGTAATCTGGTAGACTTTCTATTTGCAGTGAATTATTGATAATGCGTTCTTTGGCTTATTGATACTCTCCATCTAAAATAAGCCTGCGATATAATTATGGACAACTAATTCTCTTGGCGTTCAATTTTATTGAAATACATGTTTTGTTTCTTTCAGTCTACTGTTCCAAGCTGTAGCAAGATAGCAGTAATTACAATATATGGTAATGCCTTTTTATAGAAAAAAAGACGCTCCAAAGAGTATATGTGGTGATGCCCGTCTTGTTGAAATTCTGAGTTTCAGAAATGCCAAAAACCCAGTTCCAGATTATGTTCATTTCTGAGGATCGTAAGAAAAGATTTTATTTATATTTTGCATCTAGATTGAAAATGACGCAATCAATGGTGATGTCTAAACTTTGTCTGAGAAGATTTGCTCGGAGGTAACTTATTCAAATGAAGTAGCCTGTTGCAAACAAGGAAGAAAAATTATGAGAACTTTGTGTTTCTATAACCAATCAAGATTTCAGGTAAAATTACAGTCTAGTATAAGAATTTTGCCCAGCAGGTCCATTGTAACTATACCTTTAATGTTGCTATTTCTAATCTGGGCTTGTCTCTGTTAATAGAAAATCATCAAGAACTGCATTAAGATTTTGAAGGTTGTTATTCTCTTTAAAGAAAATAATGCTTTTCATGCATAATTTTTATCTACCAGAAGTGCTAAATTATGAGCTGATATTTGAATATTTATTAGAAGAATACGCAAGACTTGGATATTGAATCTATAGAGGAGATTCATCGATCTTCGTTTTTTTTTCTAAAAAAGTGTCGCTCATCATTTTCAAACTAATATTAGTGGAATGTCTGGTTCATTGATATCTATATGCTATGTTATGTTATGTAGTGTTAACGAAAGACTAAGGGTGTTTAGTTCTTTGGAATGTTATCTAAATGCTCGAAAAAAAATAACTTTTCCCAAATTCTGGGACATCAGAATGTCGTTCAAAATTTGGTGACAGCTAGATGCCAGGTGCTTTCTATTTAATTTATTGAGTGCTGCCAATGATCTTTGAGGAACAACAAGATCTGCAATGCTGGCGCTAGGTGATCAAGTTTTTGTCTGGAGTCGCTGGCCAGCAGTGAGGGCCTGGAAAGGAGTTCCTAGCAAAGTCTTTGCTTGCATGTAACAAGTTTCCATCGCTGCCCTAAATGCACCATTATGCAAGGCTTTATCTTTAAATTAAGGAAAACAAAATAGAAGCAAGAAGGGATGTCAGGAGATTTTCTTGAAAATAATAACTCCAAATTCAAAAATTTCAAACCAAAGAGCATTGACAGTAACTAACCTTTAAACATCATGGCCTTTTATTAAAGTTGACATCTGAATGACATTAATGTCAATGAGTTATTGATTTTGGAAAGGCTTATGATAGAGCATCAAGAGTAGTTCTTTGGAGAGCTTTGGAGAGAAAATGAATCTGTGTTGCTTATATTGATGTTATTAAAGATATGCATAATAAGGTTGTAGCATGTGTATGATTACAAGGCGGCTTGTTTAATATTATCTAATTATTATTGGATTATATCAAAGCTCAGTTCTTATTCCGTATCATTTTGCTTTAATTATGAATATTCTTACTGAACATATTCAAGAGAAGATTCTTTAGTGCATGCTATTTGCAGATGACATTCTCTTAATTGATAAGATTAGGGATGGAGTTAGAGCAAAACCTGAGTTGTAGAGGACTATTTTAGAATCTAAAAGTTTCATCTTAGTAGATCTAAAACATAATATTTGGAGTATAAGTATAATTGCATTAGAAGCCCTAATTTGAATGACTTAACTGTTGAGAACCATGTGATCATGAAGAGCGAGAGGTTCAAGTACCTTGGTTCAATTATTCAAAATAACGTCAAGCTAGAGAGAGGTGTAATTAATATGATCCAAGCTGGTTGGATAAAATGGAGGAGCGCTTCCGGAATGTTGTGCGATCTGAAAATCCTACTCAAAATTAAAGGAAAATTGTGTAAAGCTGTTATACGACCAACTATATTATATGGGGCTGAATGTTAGCCAACAAAGAAGAAACCTGTCGATATAATAAGTGTTACGAAGAGGAGGATGCTTAGGTGGATGCGTGTGTATACTTGTAAGGATAGAATGATAAATGAGTTTATCTGTAGCAAGGTTGGAGTGGCTTCGATAGTGGATAAGATTAGAGAATGCCGCCTTAGATGGTTCAGGCATATTAAGTGTAGATCGTGCAACACCTTTGTTAGAACAATTGAGTTTATGAATATTGCCCATATTCAAAGAAGAGGAAGGTCAAAAATGACATGTGAATAAACTATTATGAAGGATCTTCTCTATTTGGCACTTAGGGAGATGCTTCTATTTTATCTTACAAAATGGAAACAAATAATTCATATAGTCGACTCCACCTAGTGAGATTAAGGTTTGGTGGTGTTGTTGTTTGCAGGATCCAAGTTTTCATTTGAAGTTGAGCCTAGAAGTCATCTGGAGAGCAAGGATATATTAGTCTCTATGATCAATAATGTTGGTGCCTTCATGGTTTCTGAGTTTGCATCTATTTCTCTAATTGATGAGATTTAATTTATATCTATAACAAGTTTCTCTCCATAATATATATTTTTTACTATCGATATTTTTTAATTCAAATGAAAGAAAGGTAGTTTAGAGCAATGGGCTTTAGAATATAGTTAATGAATTGACATGACCCCACGTAAAGAAAATTTTTGCTCTTTTAAGAGTTAATCAACCAGGTGTTTCTAATAATATAGATTCCAGAGTCTCTTGGACAGGGCTTTATTAGAAAAAGAAATGCCAACATAATTATTAAATGAAGTATTTTAAATTTATTACGATGTTTGTTATCTATATCATCTCCTCCTATTCGATAATATTTGATCCCCAGCCCATGTCTTTTAGATGCAGCAAAATAATCTTGAGATTGAATTTATTTATTTTCAGCTTTGCAAAAAATCTAAGTGTCATTTGCAATTGAAGGCTAGCATTGTCTTGCTTTGTCTATCCATAAGCAATCAGAAATATTGTTATTGATATCTGCTTGTTAGCATTTTGTTGAGAATATATTTATCGTAATAAAAATGGCAAGGGACAAGCGAATCCCCATTTAAAGATTTTCTTTGGCATTGAAATGATATGCCCAGTTTTTTGTTGTAGCAAATGATGTCAAATATGTGAGTGAGGTTGACCTGAACTAATGATTTAATTATGAATTATCGTAAGCATGATGTAATTTAAGGAAAATTTTAGCATTCCGATAACCCAAGCTTAGCATCAATAATAACCAAAGAAAATACTCTCCTTTTTGATGGTGCCGCATCAAAGAGCATTTTATCAATCTTATTATAATGTCTGGGACTCGCGTCATCCCAAAAAAATTTGGGTTATGGTTGGGCAATGTAATGTCACCTATAATGTTATCTCTTTAATGGGAATGGAATAGACTGACAGCTCAGGTTGCTAATAGTTATAAAGGAAATAAAAGAATTTGTTGACAAAATATTATGATAACAATTCAATATTTTGTAACATTTAAGGCTTGCGGTGTTAAGTCAAAATGGAACACTAATAAATCAACAATCTTTTGAAGATGCCTCAATTATAGGATTTTCAGTTAATACTATTGTGTTTATGATGATAATAATACAAGATGTCGTGAGATTATCACATGCTATTGCCAACTTGGTTTTTCCGTATCCACAATTGAACTGTCATTATTTGAAGTGCACATATACTGTGATATTGTATATTTTGCCAGCAGTATAAGTAATTCATTATTATTAATCCGTCAGTGGAAATTTATGGGTCAATCTGATCATTGTAAGTGGGGACATTTAATTATTTCTTCATAGTGACGATGATGATCACTCCCATAACCTTCAGAGCTCTAGGATATTGATTTGATATTGGCTCTCTAAGTTTTAAATATTTATTTGGGTAAAATATGTTTATGTGAATATTTGTAATTTTTTTTTAAGTCAGCTGTGGATTTAAACAGCTTTTTGATGATCAAATCAAGGGTAAGCAGCTCTAAGCTCCTCTTTGAGTTAATTGTCTCAGAATTTCAACTAGTAACGTTCTAAAAGAAGTGAACTGACCCTTTTGGTCTAGCTGGTTTTCCTGACACTGGTTTTCACTTTTCTTGCTGACTCAACCTACTTTTTAGATTAACCGTGGGCTCTGATATCAAGTCCATGTGGAACGAATCATGGAAAGTGTTAGGGTTTACTAAATGCTTTGGTAGGATTCTGAAATATTATACATGTAAATATTTTTCAAGTCAACGATTTTACCTACTCGTAAATACTATTCTCAAATGTTTATTACTACTCTAAAATTGCACCTCTTTTGTCTTTTGAGTCATTTTATAGATAATTCAAGTAAATAATGATATTTGATTCATCAGCCCGCTCACTACAGGTGTGAAGCATTCTCTTCTTACCCTCGCACGTATGATCTGATACATGCTAATAAAATTTTCAGCATGTATGCGGACAAGTAAGCTCAGTTTGAAATTGAATCCAATGAATAGAATGAAAAATAAAAAGCTCAATGCATAAAAGATATTAGATTATGATTTTTGTTTACTGCAGGTGTGACTTCATTGACATCTTGCTTGAGATGGATCGCATTCTCCGGCCTGAAGGGGCAATAATAATCAGAGATCATGTTGACATAATCGTGAAGGCAAAGAATGAAGCTGATCGATTAGGGTGGCAATCCCGCATGGTTCACAGTGAAAAAGGGCCCTTTCACCATGATAAACTTCTCATTGTTGACAACTCCATAAAGAGCAGTATCTTCTGAATCTCTATCTCATGTATTCTTGCTAAGGAAGTTTTCTTTCACCAGGAATAAACATGCATGGCTTTTGATGAATGATGGCATGGTGCAGTTTTGTGATCTTTGCTATTGGTTTCCTTTGACTAATTAAACGGCACCCATCTGAAAGCGAAAACAGATTGCCACAGTAATGCAGAGGTTTGTAAAGTATGTTTTCGGCCTAAAAAGCTTTCTAGTGATTATTTTTATTAGCATTAACTAATTATAATGACATTGTGGTGATCGTTTTGTTGTCATAATATATTGATGGTATTTGAAAAAAAAAAAAGATTAGTCTAATTGTTTGTTCAATAACGAAAATAATATAATTTTCTTTCTTTAAAATTAGGTACTTGTAATAACGAGTATCTCCCTACTATCTCTAATAAAGCTGATACCATTTTGAAGAGCATGTTAAAATTAATAACAATATCAAAATATACTAGAGAGAGGATGGACGCCCAATGTGTGTGTGTGATATTACATTCAAAATAAGAATTACTTATTCTCCTTCTACCACTTTCTATATAGTATCAGAGCACTCTTGCTCGCACAGACTAAATCTCCTCTCTTCTAATGTGAGGATCCGGTGCTAGGTTAGCGGAAGCTACTCTAGCATCGGTTGTGGGATAACAAGTCATCTAGCCGCATCATCATATTGAGTGATTTAAGAGATAAATATATAGACATCAAATATAAATTCACAAGTTTTGGATACAAAGATCAAAATGAAAGAAAAGTTACAAACTTTTAAAATAATGTTAAAAAGCGGCAATCATCAGGAACCAGTATCAGCACTGCTTGATTCTTAGCACCTTTCCTCGAAGACGAACTTCTGATCCGAGCATGTTTCAATAGTGTAGTCATTTAAATATAAGTTAGTCGTAAGACTAAGTACTGATAGATGTCATTTTTACAAATATTAACTAATAAGCAAAATAGATAATAATTTGACAGGAAATAAAAGCTGTATTAAATTATCCATGCAAATCTGTTTCAGCTGCATTGAAACTTTAGCATAAAAGTAATTGCAGTCACAAGAATAAATATAGAATTTTAGCATTTGATATCTGAGGCAAAATGTGATTTTGTTGGGTAAGTACAAAATCGAGTATGTTCATTTTTGTGTTACATATCCTAACTTTCCTCTGTACCTACCTTCTCAAAGACTTATCAGTATACGCTCTTATGACTCCCGATGTCTGACACCCCATCCTAGCAGTTGTATGATCAGACTAAAAATATATCAACTTGGAACTGTGGCGGCCCTACCCCGCCGTGGTCATGTTAACCCTTAGGTTAACATGATTACGGTGGATGGGTCACCAAATGACAAGGTCCCCACTTAAGATTGGATTAGTCACACATCCTAATCCATTTTAAATAAGGACTTTGCCATTCAATCCAGAAATATTATCACTAAATGATCATACATAAACTCAGAGTGCGGAAGTATATAACATAACATCCATCCAATACAGTATAAATACAACAATACAGAATAAGTAAAGTACTGAAAAAGAAAATAAAATCCTGTATTATTACAACATTTTAATGAGCTTATAAGAACTGAAAGGAAACTCTCATCCTCACTGAAGATAGAAACCTAAGCTACAGATCCTCAGGAACGGGCTCCTCCTCCAATGGCAAACTCTCCACTGGATCTGCTAAACCAATAAACTCAGAACCTACCATTATCAGTTTCATAATGGTAGGGCCCCAGCCAACAAAAGAAAAACTGGTTAGACAATAAGTCTAAGTACATTTTAGGGTAAGAGTTTATTTAAGTTAACTGAATATCACCATAAAACAGAACTAAGCATAATAGGTGCAAGAAAGCGAACAAAAGAACTGTAATAAGTTATAAACCATAGTTTATAACCTAACAAAAAGGAAGTAAAACATACCTCCTCCAAGCAACTGCAACAAGGACAGATAAGTAAAAGTAAAAGAAAAGTAAGAAAAGTATAACCTAAACATGCTCATGATCAAACAGATTATGCTAAGTAAAGTACAAAAGTATAAAGCTGAAACACTATCCTCCTAAGTAAACATGTGAAAACAGTAAGTAAAACTAGCATCCTATATATATATATATATATATATATATATATATATATATAAAAACACGTGCAGGAAAGCTGTAAGTAAAACAGTACTGAAATGCAGAATATGCTAGTAAAATAGTAACTGCAAACTGAAACTATAGTAACTGTACAAGTCATCTGAACTGAGTACGAACACAGCAATTCTTAGCCTGATGAGCTAAGAAACTCTGAACTGAACGTCACTGAAACTCTTAGCCTGATGAGCTAAGATAGAACTGAATGTAAGTGTACTCGAATTAGTATATCCATATCAGAATCCTGACTCTGTAGTCAGTAGGGCAAGAGTCTATCCATCCTATCACTCGGACTAGGCATGACCAATAGACTGTCGGACATTAAACCCTCGAAAGGTTGCCGACCCCGAACGGGTTGATCGAAGAGGTATACTAATCAAGCTACACCTTACAAACCACTTGTGAAATGAACACAATGCATTTTTATGAATGTTCAAAATTGACATAAGATATTCATCAAATATCTTAAGTACATAATATATGTTCAAGGTATAAGGCTCAAAAATCAAGGAATGCGAAGCATAAAAATCAAAGTGCAAGAAAACTCTATCTAAAACACAGGTGATATCCTTTGTTGTCTACTTTATTCGTTCTATCTACTCTAAGTTACATAAGTTTTAGAATCAACAACTCTTACACATTCTGTAACTTAGAATCACGAATCCTACTTGTTGAAGATAATTAGGACTGGCCAAGTCCTAATTATAACTTAATCAAAAGACGACTATTTGGTTAAAATGAATAAATCAGCGACCTAATTTTGTAATTTAATTCATCCCAACCTCATCTTGATTAGCCAAATCAAGATGAAAAGATTAAGAACTAGACTCCAGATGATGGGGTCTAATCACTTAATCTAAAGGTATAACTAAGGGTCTAAGGTTTAGAACCCAAATCTCACAAATTAAGTTAAGGTAAGTCCTAATGATAAATCAATTCATTAGGATAGATCTCTATTCTTAATTCTAAAGTTTAAAGATTAAATAATCATTTAATAAACTAAGAAAAATCTAGAAACTAGAAAACTCAAGGTTTCATCTAATTGAGTAACCCAATTTACTCAATAGATGAATTCTAACTTAAGATCTATTCCTAATCTTAAGAATTAAGGCTCTTAATTACTAAGAGTATCTCTCAAGACACACATCCTAACTAATGTTATAAGGACCTAAGGAAAGATCTAAAAATGATTAAAGAAGAGAAATCACTCACTTAAAACTTAGGAATTTTCTTAAGGAGCTAAAATTGAGATTTTAATCAAAATCTAATTTAGACTTGGATTTGATTAATTTTAGTTCTAAATCATTCTATTTACTGATTTTAGTGATAGGAAAAATTGAATTTAGGGTTTTAAAAGACTAAACCCTAAATTTAGGCAAAATGACCATTTTGCCCCAACTTAAGGGTTCAAAAGATCAACTTTTAATCTAGGGCTTAAATTCTGAAATTTTCTTTTGGAAAGTGATTCTTATTGTCTAATATAAGATTAGACAGCAACTAAGTTAATTTTGGGTGATTAATAAGCCATATGAAATCAAATTAGTGAATTTGACTCATAAGAGCAATTTATTAATTTGATTAAGTGAAAGCTAAATTTTCTTCTAGATTATTGTTCTTTACTGTCTAAGCTTTCCATAGAACCTAAATTTGCTGAAAACTGATAAGTATTGGCCAAGTTATGGCCAATACAAGATCTAGGGTTTTAAGGTTAATTAAGGAAAAATCTTACTTATGGGTCAAAAATCCTAACTTTGCCAATTAGAATCCAAATTAAGCAAAATCAGTGGCTATAAATTACAAGTAACCCACTGTTCATAATGACACGTGGTAGGCTCAATTTGGACATAATTTGACTAAGTTAAGACCTAATTAGGGTTTAGGGTGATTAGTGAGTGATTAACAAAATTAATCACTTAAAAACTATTCCAACCTTATAGATTGATTCTAAATGTTTGTATGAGTCCTTTGAAATTTAAAACTCTCAAATTGGGTTACTAGATTTGTTATTATTCACTAATCAAGATTTAGAGCAATTAAGGGTGATTAGCAAATCTAACCGTTGGATCTAAAATATTTTTAAAGATTACTGTTAATTAGGTTCTTCTGATCTAAATGGATCTTTGGATCATCAAATTTGGAGCTCAATTGACCAAGTTATGGTCAATTGAAGATCTAGGGTTAATTAACCTAATTAGGGTTTGGTCCTAAAAGTGATTAGGCTCAAACTAATCCAAACAGCAAAATAAACACTATCAAATTAATCCTTAGGGTTTTCTGATCACTTTAAGACCCATATTGGGTATGTTTGGATCAATCTACACAAAGTTATGAGCTAAATAAGATTTGTGGCATTTAATTTAAATTAAATTAAACCTAAATAATCACTTTGCAAAATGTTGATCCTACAGAAAATTGAATAGCATCACTAAATTCCTTATATTTTTCTGATTAATTTGATATATTCATTTGTATAATTTGGACATATATTTAATGAGTTATTTAAGTTTAAAGTTTGGTATTTAATTAATTAATTATTCTGTTTAATTAAATTAATTAAATCTGTTATTATATATATATATTTCGATTATATTTAACCGTTTATTTATATATAGTTAATTTTATTATTTTCTTTTCTGCAGGACACGTGGCGGCTGCTCATTGGCTGAGCAGACAGCGGCGGGCCCCACGAGTTCAATCGATCAGAATGGCAGGCCACGTGGCGCTACCCTATTCGCTGGACAGAAAGCGGCGGGCCCTAGCTAATTTGGGTGTTCTGAATGCAATGGCGAAATCAGATTTTCAATCTGAGGTCTAAATAAAAAGTCAAATTTCCGGGTTTTGGGATTTTCCAGAATTCCTATTTTGACTTTGTTGACTTCTTGGTTTGACCTAGGTTTCAGAGATTTGCTTCAAATTACTTAATTAGTGATTTAGAACCTTAATTAAGACTTAGATTAGTCTTAATTGAGCAAAGTAACAACCTGGGTTGTTACATTGTTGTATTTATACTGTATTGGATGGATGTTATGTTATATACTTCCGCACTCTGAGTTTATGTATGATCATTTAGTGATAATATTTCTGGATTGAATGGCAAAGTCCTTATTTAAATTGGATTAGGATGTGTGACTAATCCAATCTTAAGTGGGGACCTTGTCATTTGGTGACCCCTCCACCGTAATCATGTTAACCTAAGGGTTAACAGGACCACGGCGGGGCAGGGCCGCCACAGTTGGTATCAGAGAATTCCATAAGGTGTCAGATTGGAATTTGTATTCCTCTCTACCTAATGGATTGTTCTTCTGCCACTTGATCACTAAATAAATACTTGAATTAACATCCATCGCATTATGAGTATAACTCAGAATAAGTTAAGTTATTAAATAACCATAAAAGATGATAATTATCAAAATATATATATATATATATGCTCAACAAATCTAAGTAAAATGTTATAATTATAGGAATAGAAGATCTTCTAGAAATGGCATTTATGGCTTACCTAAAGGAGTTCGAGACTATTTGGAAATATGAACATAAATTAGGAAAGAAGCAAGGAAGAGTGATCGAAGGAGTATCAGAACAAGGATCGCAAGTGATAAACAAATTACTGAAAGAAGGCGTCTATAGAGGCCTTGATTTTCCAGTACTAGCAAGAGAATGGCTTGCGAGAGTTGACCACATATTTGGTGTTATGGAATGGCCTAGTCACATCAGATTAGAAGTGGTGCTATGTCTTTTACGTATGCAAGCAAAAGAATGGTGGATTATGACATACGCAGAACTGTTTCGTAAAGCACAAGAGGAACATCGTGAAGTGATTTATGAAGACTTTCGTAGAGCATTTTTCATTAAATATATAGGATGGGAATAGTTTTTTTAAGTCTATGATGATGTATTTTGTTATTTCAATAAAAGTTTAAATAAATAAGAAAAGCAGTAGTTATATTATGTCTTGTTATAATAAAGAACTCAAGATAGTTGTTTTGATTTCAGGAAAATGAATCCTGCTACTTCTCCCAACAATACTCCACTCAATCCTCAACCATCCGCAAGCAATGCTCCAAATAATACCATGGCCGCTTCCAATACTGTTGATGAAATAACTTCTTTAAGAAATATGGTTACTGTAATGCTAGAGAATCAAAATCAGCAGGCTCTAGCTATTCAAAAGTTAGTATCTATAATACCTGTTACTAATGCCAGCACCTCTTCAGCATCCCCCGCTCCTCAAGTTTCCAATATCTATCGGCAGTCTGCAGATGAGATACTTCACAGTTTCCTAAGATTAAGACCGCCAACCTTTGAAGGATCTGAATCCCCAATGGATACCTTAGCATGGCTGAAAACTATAGAGAAAAATATCACTAGTCTTGGTTATTCAAGCAACCAATCTGTAAGACTAGCCACTCATCTTCTGCAAGGAGAGGCAGAACATTGGTGGGAACAAGAAAGGAACACACGATTTGAAGAGTTCGAGTTAGACGAAATAGAATGGAGCTGGTTTGTCCAAGCCTTCAAGGAATCGTTTATTCCACCCTCCACCAAGAACATCATTGGTGAGTCTTTATTAAGGTTAACCCAAGGAAGTCGAACAGTAGCAGAATACACTTCAGAATTTCGAAAGCTCATCTGATTTTCACCTCATTTGGTTCCAACTGAAGAAGATAGATGTTTCAGATACGAGAATGGACTCAGAGAGTCTATCAAAGATCATGTAATTCCTTTACAACATACCAAATTCGAGAAGCTAGTTGAGACAGCTCGGGTAGTAGAGCATCATCAAAATACTAAAGACATGAAGAGAAAGGCTTTCAATATGAATAAATACCCTCAGAACTTCAAGCAACAACGAACAAACCAAGGAAGAGTATATCAAATGGAAACCACTGAAACATCAAGTCAAACTGCCACATGTAATAGGCCACATCCTTATGGGAAATGTTATCATTTTGGCCGAGTATGTTTTACGTGTGGAAAACAAGGTCACGCATATAAAGACTGTCGATCAAATAAAACAATTGATGGAGTAACTATTGATCGGAATCGTACAAATAAAGTATTCCGTGCCACTCCTATCAATTTCAGAGAACCTCAGAAAACTCTTATGCCACCTCCTGCTCAAGAGCAAACCCTTGCAAAAGTTCAATATGCTGCAAATCCTTCAAACCCAAATCAATCAAGAGCTCAAACATCTGACAGCAGACCTGCTGGAAAGGCAAGAGTATACAATCTCACTCCAGTGGAAGCAGCAGAAGACAATAATGTAGTCTCAGGTACAAATCGCAACTTTTTGCTTTTCTTACTGAATTAGAATTTTCTTAAGTCTATACTTTTATTGTTAGGCACCTTATACTTTAAAGATGAGCCTTGCAGTATATTATTTGATACTGGGGCTAGTCATTCATTTATCTCTGAAAATTTTGCCAAGAAATTAGAACTATCATATTATAAACTTGCGAAGACCTTGAGTGTTGGACTTCCATCCGGAGCCCAACTTAGTGCGAACAAATTTTGTGACATTCAAATACCAATTAATAACCATACCTTCCAAGCCAAGTTAGTTGTGCTACCTATAGTGAATTTTGATATCATACTAGGCATGAATTGGCTTAGTATGCATAGCGCTACTATCAATTGTCAAAAGAAGAAGGTTGTATTGCAAACTCCAGGAGCTTCAACAACGTTTATTAGGAAAATCAGCACTAGTAGCTCCTTAATCAATGCAATTCAAGCAGAGAAAATGGTGTGCAAAGGTTATAGTTGTATTCTGATGGTGATGATGGGCAATAGTAAAGAAGTAGCCCCAATCTCAAAAATAAAAGTTGTTAAAGATTTTGAAGATGTTTTTCCTGAAGATCTGCTTGGTTTACCTCCAACCAGAGAAGTAGAATTTGAAATAAATGTAGTTCCAGGAACTCAACCTCTATCAAAAGCACCATATAGAATGGCTCCAAAGGAATTGCAAGAATTAAAAGAGCAATTACAAGAACTGCTAAATAAGGGGTTTATTAAGCCAAGTATGTCCCCGTGGGGAGCCCCGGTACTATTTGTAAAGAAGAAAGATGGGTCTATGAGAATGTGCATAGACTATAGAGAGTTGAATAAAGTCACAATTAAAAATAGATACCCACTTCCCCGTATTGATGATCTGTTCGATCAACTTGCCGGTGCTGTAGTGTTCTCTAAGATTGATTTAAGGTCAGGGTATCATCAAGTGAAGGTAAAGGACTCAGATGTAGAAAAGACAGCATTCAGAACACGATATGGGCATTTTGAGTTCCTTGTAATGTCATTTGGCCTCACAAATGCCCCATCTCTATTTATGGACTTAATGCAGAGAGTTCTGAAGCCTTATCTAGATAAATTTGTTATAGTATTCATTGATGATATCTTAATTTACTCCAAGACAGTAAAAGATCATGAAGAACACTTGAGATTGGTTCTGGAGAAGCTTAGAGAGCATGAGTTATATGCTAAATTCTCTAAGTGTGAATTTTGGCTGGATTCTGTATCATTTCTTGGACATGTAGTTGATGCTCGAGGAATCCAAGTAGATCAGAGTAAGATCAGTGCTATTCAGGATTGGGTTCAGCCCAAGACAGTTACTGAAATTCGTAGTTTTCTGGGTTTAGCCGGATACTACAGAAGGTTTGTTAAAGGCTTCTCTCAGCTTGCCGCACCTCTTACAAAATTAACTCAGAAGGCAGTTCCATTTGTTTGGACAGAAGAATGTGAAACTGCATTTCAGTCTATAAAGGACGCGTTAACTTCTGCTCCAGTTTTAGTTCTTCCAAAAGAAGGAGTTAACTATCAGGTGTATACAGATGCATCTGGAATTGGGTTAGGATGCGTATTAATGCAAGAAGGCAAAGTTATAGCATACGCATCTCGTCAGCTTAAAACCCATGAAAGAAACTATGCTGTACATGATTTAGAATTGGCAGCATTAGTTTTTGCATTAAAAATCTGGCGCCATTATTTGTACGGAGTTCAATGCTCTATATTCACAGACCACCAAAGTCTGAAATACATCTTTACCCAGAGAGAATTGAATTGTAGACAAAGAAGATGGTTGGAATTAATAAGTGATTATGATTTAGATATCCAGTACCATCCAGGCAAAGCTAATGTAGTAGCTGATGCATTAAGCCGTCACACTGTCCTTAACAGCTTAATTTCAGAAAGTCCATTGGCAAATGAGTTTCATAAAATGGAAATTTCTCTTGCTAAGGGAAATTCAGTCAGTACCATAATATCTATGAATAATATAGAACCCACTTTTCATAGAGATGTTTCAATCTCTCAAAGCAAGGATGACGAATATTTAAACCTTAAAGTGGCAATAGAAAGTGGTCGTCGTCCAGAATTGAATTTTAAGGAAGGTGCTATTTACATGAATAATCGTCTCTGGATTCCTAAATCCATGCAGAAAGAAATCCTAATTGAAAGTCACAATTCAGGATATCAAATTCATCCAGGAAATTCTAAGATGTACCAAGATCTAAAACAATCATTCTGGTGGCCAGGAATGAAGAAAAGTATTGCAGAATATGTTGCAAAATGCCACGATTGTTGCTTAATAAAAGCAGAACATCAAAAGCCTGGTGGCTTATTGCACCCACTAGAAATCCCAGAATGGAAATGGACTGATATATCCATGGATTTTGTTATGGGTTTGCCTCGATCAAGATCTGGAGCTGATTCAATATGGGTTATAGTGGATCGCCTTACAAAATCTGCCCACTTTATTCCAATCCGTCAAACTGACTCAGTGGAGAAATTGGCCAAATTGTACATTAAGGAAATAGTCAGATTGCACGGAATTCCTAAAACAATTGTATCTGATAGAGACAGTCGTTTTACTTCTAAATTTTGGCAGGCTGTCCATCAAGATTTAGGCACAACTTTGGCCATGAGTACAGCATTCCATCCTCAAACAGATGGCCAAACAGAGCGAGTAAATCAAGTCTTAGAAGATCTTTTGCGTTTATGTATGTTGGATTTTTCAGGATCCTGGGAAGAGCATATTCCTTTAGTGGAATTTGCATATAACAACAGTTTTCAATCAAGTATTAAGATGGCACCATATGAAGCATTATATGGGAGAAAATGTTCATCCCCACTAGCATGGTCTGAGTCAGGAGATACTCAATTATATGGATCTGAGCTAGTAGAAGAAACAAATAAGAAGGTTAAACTCATTCAACAAAGAATTAGAACTGCTCAAGACAGGCAAAGCAAGTATCATGATAATCGTCATCGTCCTCTAGAATTCAGCGAAGGAGATGTTGTGTACTTAAAAGTGAGCCCGATGAAAGGAATCTATCATTTTGGAGTTTCTGGAAAACTCAGTCCAAGGTACATTGGACCTTTCAAAATTTTACAGAAGATTGGTTCAGCAGCCTATAAATTAGAGCTTCCAGAAGACTTCGCTGCTGTACATAATGTATTCCATGTTTCATATCTAAGGAAGTGTCTCCGAGATCCTTCTCATCTTATTGAACATCCTGCAATTGAAATTCAACCTGATCTTTCTTATATTGAAGAACCAATAAAAATCCTAGATCATGATCTGAAGAAATTAAGGAATCGATCCATTCCAATGATAAAGATTCAGTGGAAGAATCGGTCTTGTAATGAAGCCACTTGGGAGAAAGAGTTGGATATGCGTCAAAAGTACCCAAACCTTTTTAATCAAGGTAATTTTTCAACTCTATCTTATTTCAATTTGTTTCATTATATTTGCTTAAATTCTTTTTCTCACTTGAATGATGTCGAGGACGACATCATTCTTAAGTGGGGGAGTTTGTAACAACCCAGGTTGTTACTTTGCTCAATTAAGACTAATCTAAGTCTTAATTAAGGTTCTAAATCACTAATTAAGTAATTTGAAGCAAATCTCTGAAACCTAGGTCAAACCAAGAAGTCAACAAAGTCAAAATAGGAATTCTGAAAAATCCCAAAACCCGGAAATTTGACTTTTTATTTAGACCTCAGATTGAAAATTTGACTTCGCCATTGCATTCAGAACACCCAAATTAGCTAGGGGTGAAATTTTGGAGGCATTTGGAAGTCATCGATTTTCCGTCAAATATTTTAATATTATTTAAATACCCTAAATAATCAAATAATTAAATACTCGTCGAAACGAAAATCGGAGTGCGCCATTGCGTTCCTCACCCTTCAATTAGCTAAGGGTGATTTATTGGAAATTTTTGGGATGCATTTAATAGGTTAAATTTAATTAATTAAATCAAAATAATTTAATTAAAATATTATTATTTAAAATTAACATTTAACGGCGCCGTTCACTTAACCTGACGCCGTCACCCTAATTTCTTTTAGCGCCGTTAGATCTAGCGGATCTCCTGAACCGTCCGATCAAAAGATCGGACGATCAGGAGATCGTCTCCCTCGCGAGGCAGGGCAGCGCTGCGCGTGTCGTGAGGGAGACGCGTGTCGCCTGCCTCGGTCGCGTGGCTCGAGCCGGACGATCCAAATGGCTAGAGCAGTCGAATCCGACCGCTTTAGGGGTAGTTTAAGATCCCCTATCAATTCTTAGCCCCGGTTTGCACGTTTTAAGAAGTCGATCTGCGAGCAAAGTCTCCTCTGCAAAACCCTAGATTCACCTGCGTCCATCTTAAAGAAGGTACGAATCTTCGTTACTGCTTGAACTTCCATATATGTATTCTTATGATTGCTATCCTGTGCGACGAAGTCGATCGAAGCGATCGATCGAATCGAAAGACCTAACCCTAAATCGCTCGGGAAACTGGGGAAGAAGGCGAAGCGTCCGTCACCTGCAGCCGTTGGATGGAAGCGAAGTCATACCGTTAGATTTAGGTTAAGATTAAATCAGATCCATTGATTTTGAGCCGGTTCGAACCAGCTCAGCTTCTGGACCGGGCCGAACCGCGGTCCGTCCATTCGCATTCAAGGCGCTGACGAGGCGCTGACGAGGCAGCGCCGGTGGGGTTGGCTGCCCAGCTGGCATAGCGCGCAGCTTGCCGCGTGGCTTCCGCTGCGCATTTTTCTGTGGCGGGACCCACTGGTCTCGTCGCGCTGCGCAGTGGGGCCCGCCGCTTTCTGTCCAGCGAATAGGGTAGCGCCACGTGGCCTGCCATTCTGATCGATTGAACTCGTGGGGCCCGCCGCTGTCTGCTCAGCCAATGAGCAGCCGCCACGTGTCCTGCAGAAAAGAAAATAATAAAATTAACTATATATAAATAAACGGTTAAATATAATCGAAATATATATATATAATAACAGATTTAATTAATTTAATTAAACAGAATAATTAATTAATTAAATACCAAACTTTAAACTTAAATAACTCATTAAATATATGTCCAAATTATACAAATGAATATATCAAATTAATCAGAAAAATATAAGGAATTTAGTGATGCTATTCAATTTTCTGTAGGATCAACATTTTGCAAAGTGATTATTTAGGTTTAATTTAATTTAAATTAAATGCCACAAATCTTATTTAGCTCATAACTTTGTGTAGATTGATCCAAACATACCCAATATGGGTCTTAAAGTGATCAGAAAACCCTAAGGATTAATTTGATAGTGTTTATTTTGCTGTTTGGATTAGTTTGAGCCTAATCACTTTTAGGACCAAACCCTAATTAGGTTAATTAACCCTAGATCTTCAATTGACCATAACTTGGTCAATTGAGCTCCAAATTTGATGATCCAAAGATCCATTTAGATCAGAAGAACCTAATTAACAGTAATCTTTAAAAATATTTTAGATCCAACGGTTAGATTTGCTAATCACCCTTAATTGCTCTAAATCTTGATTAGTGAATAATAACAAATCTAGTAACCCAATTTGAGAGTTTTAAATTTCAAAGGACTCATACAAACATTTAGAATCAATCTATAAGGTTGGAATAGTTTTTAAGTGATTAATTTTGTTAATCACTCACTAATCACCCTAAACCCTAATTAGGTCTTAACTTAGTCAAATTATGTCCAAATTGAGCCTACCACGTGTCATTATGAACAGTGGGTTACTTGTAATTTATAGCCACTGATTTTGCTTAATTTGGATTCTAATTGGCAAAGTTAGGATTTTTGACCCATAAGTAAGATTTTTCCTTAATTAACCTTAAAACCCTAGATCTTGTATTGGCCATAACTTGGCCAATACTTATCAGTTTTCAGCAAATTTAGGTTCTATGGAAAGCTTAGACAGTAAAGAACAATAATCTAGAAGAAAATTTAGCTTTCACTTAATCAAATTAATAAATTGCTCTTATGAGTCAAATTCACTAATTTGATTTCATATGGCTTATTAATCACCCAAAATTAACTTAGTTGCTGTCTAATCTTATATTAGACAATAAGAATCACTTTCCAAAAGAAAATTTCAGAATTTAAGCCCTAGATTAAAAGTTGATCTTTTGAACCCTTAAGTTGGGGCAAAATAGTCATTTTGCCTAAATTTAGGGTTTAGTCTTTTAAAACCCTAAATTCAATTTTTCCTATCACTAAAATCAGTAAATAGAATGATTTAGAACTAAAATTAATCAAATCCAAGTCTAAATTAGATTTTGATTAAAATCTCAATTTTAGCTCCTTAAGAAAATTCCTAAGTTTTAAGTGAGTGATTTCTCTTCTTTAATCATTTTTAGATCTTTCCTTAGGTCCTTATAACATTAGTTAGGATGTGTGTCTTGAGAGATACTCTTAGTAATTAAGAGCCTTAATTCTTAAGATTAGGAATAGATCTTAAGTTAGAATTCATCTATTGAGTAAATTGGGTTACTCAATTAGATGAAACCTTGAGTTTTCTAGTTTCTAGATTTTTCTTAGTTTATTAAATGATTATTTAATCTTTAAACTTTAGAATTAAGAATAGAGATCTATCCTAATGAATTGATTTATCATTAGGACTTACCTTAACTTAATTTGTGAGATTTGGGTTCTAAACCTTAGACCCTTAGTTATACCTTTAGATTAAGTGATTAGACCCCATCATCTGGAGTCTAGTTCTTAATCTTTTCATCTTGATTTGGCTAATCAAGATGAGGTTGGGATGAATTAAATTACAAAATTAGGTCGCTGATTTATTCATTTTAACCAAATAGTCGTCTTTTGATTAAGTTATAATTAGGACTTGGCCAGTCCTAATTATCTTCAACAAGTAGGATTCGTGATTCTAAGTTACAGAATGTGTAAGACTTGTTGATTCTGAAACTTATGTAACTTAGAGTAGATAGAACGAATAAAGTAGACAACAAAGGATATCACCTGTGTTTTAGATAGAGTTTTCTTGCACTTTGATTTTTATGCTTCGCATTCCTTGATTTTTGAGCCTTATACCTTGAACATATATTATGTACTTAAGATATTTGATGAATATCTTATGTCAATTTTGAACATTCATAAAAATGCATTGTGTTCATTTCACAAGTGGTTTGTAAGGTGTAGCTTGATTAGTATACCTCTTCGATCAACCCGTTCGGGGTCGGCAACCTTTCGAGGGTTTAATGTCCGACAGTCTATTGGCCATGCCTAGTCCGAGTGATAGGATGGATAGACTCTTGCCCTACTGACTACAGAGTCAGGATTCTGATATGGATATACTAATTCGAGTACACTTACATTCAGTTCTATCTTAGCTCATCAGGCTAAGAGTTTCTGTGACGTTCAGTTCAGAGTTTCTTAGCTCATCAGGCTAAGAATTGCTGTGTTCATACTCAGTTCAGATGACTTGTACAGTTACTATAGTTTCAGTTTGCAGTTACTATTTTACTAGCATATTCTGCATTTCAGTACTGTTTTACTTACAGCTTTCCTGCACGTGTTTTTATATATATATAGGATGCTAGTTTTACTTACTGTTTTCACATGTTTACTTAGGAGGATAGTGTTTCAGCTTTATACTTTTGTACTTTACTTAGCATAATCTGTTTGATCATGAGCATGTTTAGGTTATACTTTTCTTACTTTTCTTTTACTTTTACTTATCTGTCCTTGTTGCAGTTGGTTGGAGGAGGTATGTTTTACTTCCTTTTTGTTAGGTTATAAACTATGGTTTATAACTTATTACAGTTCTTTTGTTCGCTTTCTTGCACCTATTATGCTTAGTTCTGTTTTATGGTGATATTCAGTTAACTTAAATAAACTCTTACCCTAAAATGTACTTAGACTTATTGTCTAACCAGTTTTTCTTTTGTTGGCTGGGGCCCTACCATTATGAAACTGATAATGGTAGGTTCTGAGTTTATTGGTTTAGCAGATCCAGTGGAGAGTTTGCCATTGGAGTAGGAGCCCGTTCCTGAGGATCTGTAGCTTAGGTTTCTATCTTCAGTGAGGATGAGAGTTTTCTTTCAGTTCTTATAAGCTCATTAAAATGTTGTAATAATACAGGATTTTATTTTCTTTTTCAGTACTTTACTTATTCTATATTGTTGTATTTATATAGTATTGGATGGATGTTATGTTATATACTTCCGCACTCTGAGTTTATGTATGATCATTTAGTGATAATATTTCTGGATTGAATGGCAAAGTCCTTATTTAAATTGGATTAGGATGTGTGACTAATCCAATCTTAAGTGGGGACCTTGTCATTTGGTGACCCCTCCACCGTAATCATGTTAACCTAAGGGTTAACAGGACCACGGCGGGGCAGGGCCGCCACACTCTTGTTACTCACTTATCTAAAATTGTTCATATATCATTTTAAGTGACTTTTAAAAGCATTTTTAATTTGTGCGTTTCTAAGCGGAAAAAGCATATTAAACAAGAGTAATAAAAGATATCTGGTACCTTATTTTTTGTCTAGAGGAGTGATAGTTCGCTCGATCTGCAATTAGATATTTGAAATTTTAAATTAGCCTTTTTAGCCAATATATTATTATCTTCATTTCTATTCTATTTCTCTTTCATTTTCTCAATTTAATAGAAGTTTGTATTTTTAAATTATTGAGGTGGCAATAATATTTATAATAGCATTATTATTATCATTTTAATAACAATAATGATAATAATAATGTACGAAAAAAAATACAAAATTGAATTGACTGTATAAATTGCAAAAGGTAATAATAATAATTATAATAATAATAATAGTAAAATGTCAGAATCAAAATGCCTGAATTGAAAATAATCGAATGAAAGTAATAATCATTTAATAATATTTGTATTGTTCTCATTATTAATTAATGAGAACAATAATAATGTGAATGACTAATATTTTTCATAATAATGAATATTAAGTATAATAAGAAAAATAAATAAATAAAATAGCAAAATCTCTTCTAATTTATTCATTTTTTCCCTTCTCCACTTGCCTAAGATAGTGTTGCCGGATAATGGAGGGAGGCCGGACGTGGTGGTCGGAGTAGGGTGGCCGGGGCAGAGAGGCGGCGGCCGAAGGCTGGCCGGGTTGTTGGGAGAGAGAGGGGTGGCTGTAGGGTTGGCAATTTGACTCGGAACTCGAAATTCGAACTCGATTCCACTCGAACTCGAGACATTTTGACTTGACTCGAAAATTTTTGAGTCGAGTTCGAGTCATACGTCTTGACTCGAACCCTATTTAAAAAGAATCGAAATGACTCGAACTCGACAAGAACTCGAATAAAACTCGACTCGAACTCGACTCGAATTCGAACTTGAACAAGTTCGAGTCGAGTTCAAGTATGGGCTGACTCGACTCGAAGCCAGCCCTAGGTGGCTGGCTGGAGAGGTGGGGTGGCGCTGCTGGTTGTTGGCAGGGGGGAAGGCTCGAAGGAAGAGGGTTGCAAGAGGGGGAGAGGGAGGACTGCTGTGAGGGAGGAGGAGGAGAGCTGTGAGGGAGAAGAATTTATAGAGGAAGGAGGGAAGGAGGAGAGGAGTGGTCGGCCAGATGGGCCGACCAGCTTGTGCCAAAAATGGCTCAAGCAACTCCTTTTTTGCGTGGAACCTTCCGCGCATACTGTGCCTGTCGAGCGAAGGGAGGGTCTGCGATCGAAGGGGAGGGGTAATAGGGGAAGAAGGAAAATTTAAAGGAAAAATTAATATAGTTATTTAAAATTAAAATTTTCGCATTTTTTTACCATTTGACCTCCAAAAATAACGAAACTTGATACCGAGGTGTGTTACGATGTAACGAACACCCTTGCGCCAAAATTTTTTGATTCACACAAATATTTCATTTTTAATTGATTTCTGAAGTTTGAAACTTCAAAAACTAATTAAAGCCGAACGGGCGCTCAAAAATTGATTAAACTTTTTGAGTATTCTTTAAATATTGTACTTAACACAACGACACGAAAATTGACGAATTTGGACTCGTATTTAATTTTCTCAATTTATCAGATTTAAATAATTCAGAAAAATAAAACTGGAGTTTTCATTATCCAAATTCTCTCAAACTATGACACTTTGATCTAAAAATTATTTTTATCTAATGAAAATTTTGTTTGTCATAATTTGAAATTTCTCGGGGTCCTGATGTCTAAAACGAGTTTTGACTTAATTTGAAAAGTAATGACATTGGGTAGTTACATCCAACCTTCTGAAAAAACTTTGAATCTCAAGAAAGCCACCTTTGCCTTCCTTTTGCACCTCATCAAGAATCCCACCATCCACTTCTTTAGCCCTTCAAGAAGCACAACCAAAACCTACCATTCTCCCATAAGCCCATCCCTCAATCAAGAACCACTAAGATTAATCAATCATGGAATTTATGAATAATAGCACAAGCTCTCACCCAACACTATTATTGATTCAAAAATTCTTTAATTTTTGATGTCCAACACCAGGTTTATGTTACACTCCTCTCACTTCAGAAAATTATCATATTTGGAGAGCCCAAATACTTCAAGTATTCAAAGTCAACAACCAGCAAGGGCATCTTGATGAGTCCGACCCTAAACCACAAGTCAACAACCCAATTACTCCTCTTGAACTTCAGTTGACATGAACCTAACTATTGCCCTCTATTTCGCCATATTTCCCTCTATTCTTCCATATATCTTGGAGGCCGATTCTTGCACCAACTTATGGCACCTACTTGAAAAGAGATTCCAATCATCAAGGTTGTTGATGATGTAATTGGAAACATAAACTCCATTGCATAACATTAGAATTGCTTAAGTGCATAGAATTCTTAAATCTAAAAGTACCTTGATGGAAGGTTAGAATTAGAGTGGTTGAAGATCTGGGACATAAATTATGGTGACCAACCACATCATTATGCGCTCACATCCCAGGATCATATCAGGGCTCAGCACAACAGTGTATTAGAAGCTCATAAAATACATATTTTCGCATTCATTGCAACATTCAAAAATATTATAATAACAAAAAAAAAATATTTATAACATAAATAATAATTGTTTTACAATATCTATTACACACTAAACAAAAAATTAAAATATTAAAAAATAAGCATTTAATTTGCATTTAGTTGCTCCATCTTGCATCAATTCTTCAAAAATTTGATCCAGAGACCACTCCTAATTTAGCATATATATATACATATACACACACATATATATACACGACAAGGCTAACCAAGAAAAGAAAATAAAGAAAAAAAATATTTAATTATACACACTGGTCTAAGTAAGTTTATTGGATATCATAATTTACATATAATATTAAGCGGTATGATTTTGGAGGTGAGATATAAAAGCATAAACAAAAAATTATGCTATGCAATATTGAAGTAAAATATGTCTTCAAAATTGTCAAAATTGTAATAAATATGAATAATATATATATATATATATATATATATATATATATATGTATATGTATAATGTATTCATTCTGAAAGAAAATGTCATTAAAATATAATATTATTATGTTGAACAAAATTATAAAATAAATGATGAGTTAGATACGTCTATCTAATTATCTAAGATGTTGGTTCCTAACTAACTACACATTCCCCCCTCAAATGTTGTGTAGTCTCCTCATCGTTTCAGATGTTAGTTTGTCATTGCTTAACATATTTTCTGTACAAACTTGAGATTAACCTGAACAAACACATGATATTGATTTCTAATTATTTTATTTCAAGATATGAGCACAAAATCTTATATAAATATCAAAACTGATCAAAGCTTAATAACGATGTAAAAGCGACAAATAAATCAGTTAAATAAAAAGAATGATATCCTTTATTTTATTTTAGTAAAAAGCTCAGTAATAATGGTAATAATATTATTAATAATATTGTTTATTTTTTTAATATTAAAAATAACAATTTCTCATTATTGTTATATGTAATAATAGCAATAATAATTATAATAATATAATAATAGCAATAATAAATATGATAATAAAGAAATAATTTTTTTTCTCTTATATATAATAATAATTATAATAATTTTATTAATATAATGTAATGATAATGATAATTATAATATTAAAAAAATGATTGAATTGAAATGATTGAATGTAAATTGTAGAAAATAAAAATATAAATAATAATAGTAATAATCCTCCTCCTCTTGCCCGCCCGCCCCTGGTCCCTCCCTGCCCCTTGTCGCCCCCTCTCCCTCCTCCTCCTCCTCCTCGTCCCTTCTCTCTCTCTCTCTATCTCTCCTCTCTTCCCCGCCCGCCCCTCCTTGCCTTCCCCTTCCTTGCCCTGCCCCTTCCCTCCCCTCCTCCTCCTCCTCCTCCTCCTCCTCCTCCTCCTAATCGTAATAATTGTTACCATTAAAATGACGGTTCCCTAACCGAACTAATATTACTGAATATATACTAATAATAGTATAATAATAATATAATAATATTTATTTTATTTATATTATAAAAAATAAAATAACGATGAAAAACTCTCTCTATCATACTCACTAAGAAAAAGGCTAGTGGCTGGTAGCCGTGGGGATCGTTGGTCGGCCCAGGGCCGAAGGGAGCCGTGCATTGCTCGGCTTTCATCGTTGTCGCTCGTGCGCCATATGGAATGCGTGCAAGAGGGATAGCGCACCCGCATGTCGCGTGTGGGGGAGGAGAGGGAAGAAAAATTTAGAGATAATTAATTTCAAATAAAGTTTTTGTATTTTTTCATTTTATATTTCCAAAATTAACGAAACTTGACCCTGTGGTGTATTACGATGCGACAAACACACTCGTACCAAAATTTCTTAATTTAGAGTTATATTTATTTTATATTAATTTCTGAAGTTTAATATTTCAAAAATTTATTACTGTTAATTTGGAGCACCAAATTCAACAAATTTTTTGTGTGGCTTTTTTATAATATTCTTAATCTAATAACACTAAATTTTTTAATTTGGACTTATATTTAATTTTCTTAATTTTTTAATTCTAGATATTTAGAAATTAATTCAAGAGTATTCATTATTCAAATTACTCTTAAACATATGCATTATGATCATAAAAATATACTCTATCAAATTGTATTTTTAGTTTTTCCTAATTTTGAAGTCGCTCGGGATCCGAATTTTTGAGTCAGGTTTAGCTCTAGTTAGCCTAGTAACGACTTGAGTCATTATAAAAAATCACCGGTGTTGAGCTCACTAGACAGTCAAAGAAATTTCCTTGCTTCTATCTCACTGTAACTCCCCACCCTGTCGCCGCACGCAATAGAAAGATTAATAAAATATTTAACAGTTGGCGGCGGGACGGTGGTTTAGCTCCCTAGACTTGCTTACTACTGCTGAAAACTAACCCTTCATTAGAAAAGAAAGAGAAAACAGATCCAGTTAATTATTACAAATCTTAATTTAAATAAAAAAGCATTAAATGAAAATCTTTCAACTCACAACTAAACAGTAAATTAAGCAAGTAAAATGTATGTCGTCTACTGCTCCTCCAAGTCCTCTTGGGTCTCCTGGATGGCCTCCTCAAAATGCTGAGAACCTGATATTGTCGGTTTCATAATGTCAAGGTCCCAACTAAAAAAAGAAAAATTTTGTGTTAGACAATATGTTTAGCAATTATGTCTTAAACATAATGATTCTCTTAAAGATCTAATGTTCTAACATACATAGTTAACTTCAAGAATAAATCAAATGATATTAATTAATTTCTTACTGATAAACACAAGTTTGAAATAATAATCAAAGTGAATTCACCTAAGCTCTCACATTTTAGCAGAATGAAATATTTAACATGCAAGCTTATAATATTTTCATAAAAAATTGTACAAAATAAAGCTTACGTTCCAACAAAAGATTAACATAAATAAGAACACATTAGCAGCAATAATCTCTACAAGTGATGTACGCATTTTACAGAAAACTCAAGTAAAATAATTTAATTTATCAGAGCTCGATACAGACTCTAAGTAATTAACATACCTGATTCGTTCGTTTACTCTGCAAAACTTTTCTTATATAAATCTTGAAGCAAAGAAAGTTTGATGAAGTCTAAATCTTCTCTTTGCCGTGGAAAGGATGAGGTAGTGCAGCCATAGATCTTCTTCTTTAGGTGGTTTAGAGTTTCCAAGATCTTCTCATTACTGTGGTATTTTGCTTAGAGATTGAAGTCCTTAAAGTTTAGAGAGGAGGAGAAGAGGAAGAGAAAGGAAGTTTGACAAATGCTTTCAAATGGAGGTAAGAAAGAAATGAAGATAAAATTTTAAGTTTCTAATTAAAGTTAGAAGGTCTATGAGTGCCTTTAAGATTCGATCAAAGATCTAATAGTGTAGGTTTGATCAATGTGAAAAATAGTTCAAAGTAATTTGTTTTAAATTTATCCTTAATTAAGAATAATTTTTGTGGAATAATAATTGGTGCATTTAATTAAGTGATTTACATGCAAAATTCTCAACAATTATGATATAGTATTGTCTAATTTGGCTAAAAATAAAATTTTATTATTTCTCAAAATTGATAAAAATATAATTCCTAAACTCAAATTTAAAGTTCCAAAATGTAGATCTCATTGAAAGAAATTCATAGACACCAAAATTATCCAAAATTAGTTTGAAGTTGGCCAAAATTATGTTGTTGAAATTGTAACGGTTAAAATTTTTTTTAATTCCAAATATATTTTTATCATAACCCATCCATTTTAGTTCCAAAAATTATGAAATTTTTGTTGTTAGCTAATTTGATGATGTAAAATTTAAAATTTAAAAAATATTTTAATTTTGACATTTAAAAATTTTTCATAATTATTTTTGATTTAAAATCATCATAAAATAATCGGGGGAAAATTTTCTCATGAAAAAAATCCTAAAAATTCACTCCTAGCTAATTTATGGGCGATTAGTTTAATGACGAAGTCGAATTTTTGATACGAGATCAATTTATTTTAACTAATTTTCTGAGTCCTAAAATTGGCAAAATAATCATAATGAGGTCCGATTGACACCAAAACTTCAGAGTTACATTCTAATGACTCGATGAAAATAATGAAAAGAAAATCAAGAGTTGATTATGCTCAGATTAACTAGGGTAATTATCTAAGATTGTTACACTGGCCCTCTAGAAGCTCTGAGAGAGCAATTAGAGTTCTGAAGAAGAATTGGAAGCTCATAGAGGGTAGAGAGGATCAGGGAATGGAGTCCTGAGCTCATGAGATCAGAGTTCACAAAATAAAAACTTACAAATGAAATTACTTTGTTCATGACCCTGAATTAGCTTCAGTTATGGAGACAAATAGAACTGAATAAACGCATATTACATCTTAACCACTCCGCCAAGTTTTACAAAAATAGTATTATCATTTGGGGGAAACTTGAGAGACTTGTCATTTTGAAAACTATTATCATAGGAGCAGCGAAGAACCATTGTCCCAACCATCATAACCACTGGCGGGGAAAGCTGCAGCAATTGCTGTGCCTCTTATGGGAAGGGGATTACAGTCTGCCATTCCTTTATAGCTGATGGAATGGTGGCATTGACAGCTTGCGGCCTGAAAACCGCTTTTCTTTCAAATGCTGGGCTCAGTACTTCTCAGTTTCACCTCTCTTTGACCTTTCGATTCTACATTTCATTTTAATAATGCATGATGAGCCAATAAAGCTCATGCAGTCCAAGGATAAAATGAGAACCAAGAAGCATAGAACGCAATCGAGCAATTGCTGCCATCGGGAAACAAGGAAGTCATCTTGTTCATGGCCTCTCTTCAAAGAAGACCGAAAGTCTATCATGCTAGCAGCGGCCGTAGCACCAGTGACTTTTTTCTTGCAAAAGAGCTCTGTTGACAAAAGGAAGAATCTTGATTTGTGTGTTCTATTCTCGAGAGTAGTCATCATCAATCATCAAGCTCCAAGTACTGAGTTATATATTTTCTCAAGGCTGTCGAGAATTAGTTCAAAATATGAGTGCATTTAATGTATTATTTAAGTTGTCGTTTGAATTACATTAATATGTTAGGCTGTGCTAAATGGGATTTTCCACGTTATACTGTTTAGAATTTTTAATACTCAAAACTGCCTTTTTTTTTTATAATTTATTTACTGGGTAATATTAATAAAGTTAAGGTCGTGCCCCCTCAATCACTTGGCGTGATGGTTACTTCTGATGATAATTCCTTCTCGTTTCACATCTAATTGCTTTATTTATATATATGTATATATATGTATTGGAAAATCTTACACTTTAAAAGCCGAACTTGTAATTGAATTGGTAGGTGAAAAGGTTCAACGGACTAACACCATATGGGATAAATGTGTGCAAGGTGCTGCAAGATAGAAAAAAAACATTGCAGAAATTTTTGATGCTCCTAAATGAAATGAACATTATAGTAAAATAATGTATTGGCAAATGGCAAGATCAAAAACTTAATAGCATACCATTGATTAGTTTAAAAAAAGTAACTTTGGTTGAAAGCAAACCCTTTGTTAATTTGGTCATTAGTTTTCTTATGCTGCCTTTAGCTAAATGTCATAGTAGTCAAGTCATTCGTCTTTGCCTTTGTCAGTTCTCCCTTTAAGTGTTCGCCAACATGTTGGTTTGTTGTTTGTCAGCGGGTTCAGCAATTGAATTGCCGGTTTCAGCATACCGATTTAGTGACGACTGGTTGAACCATCTCGCCAGTCGGCCAGTTGAGCAGACCGGTCCGGTAATATTGTTTATTATAATATCATTCAACATGACAATTTTATGTAAAAGTAATTCTTGGTATTAATGTATTAATATTTGATCATAAAATCTACCGCATTAGTTAACATAATGCATTGAGTTAATTTTCACAAGATATTGAAATGCATGCAATGAACTAAGAAATATGAAATATTTCTATATTACCTTCTTTGAAGTATTTAAGAATATGTTTACTATATATATATATATATATATATATATGTATGTGTAATTTTCCCTATATTTCTTAACTGCATAATAAACAAAAAAATTTGGTATTGAATACAAAAGTATTCATTGCTTGCAGTTACGTTTTAATAAAATAAAAGAATATTTAAAAAAATAAAAAATCAGCTATAAAATAAACAAAGAAAAACATTTTATATTGTAATGTAAATAGCTATTTAATTTTGATGTTATGATGGTCCATTTGCGTGGACTGTAGAAGTAGCGCTCATTGGCGCATCTTTTTATTTGAAAAATGAAAAGGAGACAATAGGGAACAAATAATACAGGAAAAAGCTATACAGACAGACAGACAGTCCAGCGCTCTCTTCTCCTTTGCTTTTGTTATAATATACACGCTGCTGCAACTCCGATCCGTAAATCCTCTTATTCTTTCCAAGAAATTCAAGATGCCGCGCTGGCTTTGCTGCTCTTGCAGGGTGCTTGAGTCGAGCGATCCTCTTGAGATAGAATCGTTAAAGCAGAGGACCGATGGTAGGAGCGGTATGCTTTTATTCCTCTTCAGGCTGTCTTTTATTAATGCAATCAGCGCTGTGCGTTTCAGAGGCTCAGAAAGAGGGCAAGCCCGGCGACGCAGCAGAGAGAGTGGAGGCGCCTCTACAGAGGGCGCGGCCGCCGTCCATCGGGGTGCCGTCGTTGTCGCTGGACGAGATCAGGCTTAGAACGGATAATTTCGGGGCGAAGGCTTTGATCGGGGAAGGGTCCTACGGCAGGGTGTATTTTGCGGTTCTCAAGGACGGAAGGCAGGCCGCCATCAAAAAGCTGGACTCGTCACAGGAGGTCGACTCCACCCCGGCCGACTTCCTCTTCCAGGTCGCAAAGGTGGCCAAATTGAAGCACGAAAACTTTGTGGAATTGCTCGGCTATTGCTCCGAGCCCAATTTCCGGCTGCTTTCTTACGAATTCGCGACCATGGGCTCGCTGCATGACGTTCTCCACGGTCGCCCATAATCTTTTTGCCTTTAATGGTTCTGATTTTTGACTTCGCGATTGAAATCTGAAATGTATGAATGTATGGATAGGAAAGAAGGGGGTGCAGGGGGCGCAGCCAGGAGCGGCGATCGAGTGGGCGCAGCGCGTGAGGATCGCTATTGATGCGGCCAAAGGGCTTGCCTATCTCCACGAGAAAGTGCAGCCCTCAATCATTCACAGGGACGTGCGCTCCAGCAACATCCTGCTCTTCCCTGACCTCAAGGCCAAAATCGGTGACTTCAACCTCTCCAATCAAGCCCCCGACATGGCCGCCCGCCTCCATTCCACCCGCGTTCTCGGAACCTTCGGCTACCACGCTCCAGAGTATCTAATCTTCTTCTGCAAATCGCCTTCCCTTCTTACATTTATATGCTCACATATTCTATCATCATCCTATTAGGTATGCGATGACCGGGCAGCTGACCCAGAAAAGTGATGTGTATAGCTTTGGCGTCGTTCTTCTGGAGCTCCTCACTGGGAGAAAGCCTGTGGATCACACAATGCCCAGGGGGCAGCAGAGCCTCGTCACCTGGGTGGGTAATCTCTCATTCTTTGCATCTCCACTATCATTGGATTCGAAGCTGAAATTGAAAATCAATGGCAGGCGACCCCGCGGCTGAGCGAGGACAAGGTGAGCCAGTGCGTTGATCCAAGGCTGCAGGGAGACTATCCAGCCAAAGGGGTTGCGAAGCTCGCCGCAGTGGCAGCTCTCTGCGTGCAGTATGAAGCCGAGTTCCGACCCAGCATGAGCATTGTTGTCAAGGCTCTGTCCCCACTCCTCAATAAGCTCCCCTCTCACCCTCCCCCTTCAGATCCCCCCTCGGGTAACTGAACTTCTGCATTACTGTCTTTAAACATTTATATCTATGCATGTATATGTATACAAGTGTGCCAGCATAGCTTAGTCTTCTTTTTCTTGGTTTCATATCTGCTGGGAGATTGGATTTTTTTTAATTTTTTTGGTTTCAATGTAACAAGTGTGAGCGTATTATTCATCGGCCTTTATGTTTGAGGCAGTTTGAAATTTGTAAACATGAGCTTATTATGTGCAAGGACGTCAATGCTGCGTTATTTGCTTTATCAAATGATCTCCACATGTACGCTTATTTGAATTTCTATGCTTACCATTTGCTCCATTAGTAAGGATGTGGATTGGCTTCTCAGCTTGGATAGAAGCAGTACCTTTATGAAAAAAATCTTTGCTTTTGTCTCCACCTGTAGTCGATGTATCCTAAAAATTGCCAAATAAGGTGTGGTTAGTGTCTATAATGTAGCTTAGCACATTATTGTGCTATTTGTGACATTGCAGCCTTGATCGATTTGCTTGTCAAGTGGCTGATCAAAATACAAGCCACTACTCATCAAGATGCTAGGAGATATATTCACGTATCTTATATAGCTCATCAGTCGCCTCGTCATGAATTGTAGCAGTTCAATCTCAGACCCGTAGCTTGATTCTGACTGCAATGACCGCAGATCCTATTTAGGCATTTAAGCAAAATAAAGACTTGAATCCCAAATGTTTATATCAAGGGCCATTTAGTTTAATAGCACAATGTCACCATAAGTTCAGTATGTAAAGAATGTTATGACTACACAACTGCTCATGTCATACTTGAGCCAATCGAATATGTAAGGAAATCCATGTTAATGGATTTGTAATAAATCCATGTCAATAAAACATGTCGTATTATATGTTAAATTTAGTGTCTCATACATCTAGAAACTAATTTATATGACAAGTTTATGCAGCAATAATTAAAATATGTGAGCATTCTATTTAGATGATATTATACCACAGCATGTCTGTCGGGTTTGTTTGGTTCTTGTAAAGCTTAGAGTGGACCAAATTAAGGTCAGTGCTATCCAACAATGGGTCCAACCAAAGACAATGACAGATATAAGAAGCTTCTTGGGTCTAGCTGGATATTACAGAAGATTTGTGAAAGGTTTTTCCCAGATAGCCTCTCCATTAACCAAGTTAACCCAGAAAGCTGTACCATTTGAATGGTCGCCAGCTTGCGAAGGAGCATTCAAAGCATTAAAGGATGCACTCTCCTTCGCTCTTGCTCTAGTCCTTCCTAAAGATGGAGTGAACTACCAAGTCTACATCGATGCCTCTGGCATAGGCTTGGGAGCTGTGTTAATGCAGGAAGGAAAGGTTATAGCCTACGCTTCCTGACAACTAAAAACTCATGAAAGAAACTATGCAGTTCATTACCTCGAACTAGTCGCTGTAGTGTTCGCTTTAAAGATTTGACATCATTACTTATATGGGATTCAGTTCTCGATACTCACAGATCACAAGAGTCTCAAATATATATTCACCCAGAGGGAGTTGAATTGCCGACAAAGAAGATGGTTGGAGTTTATCAGCGACTATGACATCGATATCCAATATCATCCCGGGAAGGCAAATGTGTGGCCGACGCTGTGAGCCGTTATGCTAATCTTAATACTCTCATCTTTGAAATTCCACTAGAAGAAGAGTTTCATAAAATGAATATCAAAGTAGTGCGCGGTGACCTATTGAGTGAAATGATCTCAATGAGTAATGTGGAGCCCACTTTCCACAGAGATGCATCCATTTCCCAGACCAAAGATGAGGACTACTTGAACTTCAAGGTTGCAATAGAAAGTGGTTGTCATCCTGAGTTGAACTTCAAGAAGGGTGCTATCTACCAAAGGAATCGTTTGTGGATTCCTAAGTCCATGCATCATGAAGTGCAAATTGAAAGCCACAATTAATGGTACCAAGTGTACCCATGAAGTTCTAAGGTGCATTAAGATCTGAAGCTATCATTTTGGTGGCCAGGAATGAAAAAGAGTGTAGCAGATTTTGTCGCTAAATGCCATGTGTGATGTTTAGTCAAGGCAGAACATCAGAAACCAGGTGGTTTGCTGCAAACATTGGAAATTCCAGAATATAAATGGTCAAATATATCTATGGACTTTGTCATGGGTTTGCCCCGTACAAGATCAAGAGTAGATGCAAGATGGGTAGTAGTAGATCGATTGAGTAAATCTGCGCATTTCATTTCAATTCGTCAAACTGACTCCATAGAGAAGCTAGCCAAATTGTATATCAAAGAGATAGTCAGATTACACGGTATCCCCAAGACTATCGTATCTGATAGAGACAGTCATTTCACTTCCAAATGTTAGCAGGCTGTGCATCAGGATTTAGGCACTACTCTAGCAATGAACACTGCTTTTCATCCACAAATAGATGGCCAAACAGAAAGAGTCAATCAGGGTCTAGAAGATCTTCTCCGTCTCTGCATGTTGGATTTCTTAGGCTCTTGGGAATATCACATCCCTTTAGTAGAATTTGCTTATAATAACAACTTTCAGTTGAGCATCAAGATGGCTCCCTATGAAGCCTTATATGGTAAAAAGTGTTCTACCCCAATAGCATGGTCAAAAACAAGGGATGTGCAGTTGTATGGCTCTGAGTTGGTAGAAGAGACAAATAAGAAAATAAGATTCACACAGCAAAGGATTAAAACAACTCAACACAGGCAGAGCAAGTACCACGACGCCCGTCGTCGTCCTCGAGAGTTCCAAGAGGAAGATCTGGTGTACTTAAAAGTCAGTCCTAATCTACCGTTTTAGAGTTGCTAAAAAGCTCAGCTCGATATATGTGGGATAATTTAAGATCATAAAATCGATTGGGTCAACATCTTACAAGTTAGAGCTGTCTAAAGATTTTGCTGCTGTGCACAATGTGTTTCATGTGTCTTCTCTTCAAAAATGCTTAAGAGAACCTCACCACCTAGTTTATATTCCTTCAATAGAGATTCAGCCATACTTATCATTCCTAGAAGAACCTGTAAAAATTTTGGGGAGATATCAAAAGAAGCTAAGAAGCCGTTCCATCCCAATGGTTAAAGTGCAATGGAAAAATCGCTTATCTGCAGAAGCCACTTGGGAGAAAGAATCAGATATGTGAGCCAAGTATCCTAGACTTTTTGAAAACCCATGTATTTTTCCTTAGCATCTGAATCTTTCAATTCAATTCATGTTCTTTTATCTTGCCTTATTCTTTTCACTTGAGTGATGTTGAGAACGACATTGTCCTCAAGTGGGAGAGTTTGTAACAACCCAAATTATTATCTTAATCAATTATGATTAATTTAAGTCCTGATTCTAATTATAGTGCAGCAATTTAGTCATTAGGAGTTCATCACTGAGATATGGTCCAAATCAGGAGTCAAATGGATCAAATCCTAAGTATGGAAAAATCCAGAAATACTAGAAATTGACTTATCTAAATTGACCTCAGATTGAAAATCGAACTGCGCCATTACTCTCATTGCCGCCAAATTAGCTAGGGGTGATATTTTGGTGGCAATCGGAAGTCATCAAAATTTTGTATAATAATTTAATAATATTTAAATACTCTAAAACTTAGGAAAATAAATTACTCGTCGAATCAAAAATCTGATCTCGCCGTTGCGTTCCTCACCCCTCAATTAGCTAAGGGTGATATATTGGAAAATTTTAGGATGCATTTAATTATTCATTTTTATTTAATAAAAATTTATACAAAAAAAATTAATTAAATAATAATTATTTAAATAAATCTTAACGACACCGTCCAAAATCCTGTCGCGCCGTCTGTCTCCAAAGCGGCGTCGTCTGATTAGACGACGCCTCATCCATCGGTCGGATTAGATCGATCCGACGGCTGCGGGTCTTCGTCCTCAAAGACTCCGCGAGTTCGCCACGCAGCGTGGTCGCCGCCTGCCAGCCAAACCGGAGCCCCTCCCAGCCTCGCCCGCTCCGTCCACCATCGTTAAAGCACCCAAGCCTCTCTGCGCGCAGTTGGACCTTGGAACTATTTCTGCATCCAAACCCTAGTCCTCGATCGTCGATTTTAAGGTGCCCAATCTCTCTCAATCTCCTTTCAATCATAGCATTTCAAATTCGCAACTTCATTTCAATCCTTTGATTAAAAATATTAAACGGATTCGATCGATTAAAGGAGGGTTTGATCGATCGAATTCGAACTATAAGCCACAGTGGAAACCGTTAGGGCCCATTTGGGCTAGCCTAGGGTTCCGATTTGTGGCCATCTGGGACCACCTCAGGCCGAGGTTCGGCTACCATCGTGAAGGTCCCTGCGAAAATTACATTTTGGCATGTGGGTTGCCAGCCAGCACTATCGGGAGGGCCGGCTATGGCCGTGCCCTAGTCCCGTCCACTCAGGAGCAAGGGAGAGGCCCTCAGGTCGGGCCGGGTCGACCCGGCCCCGACCCGGGCACAGCGGGCCACGTGCGTGGTCATGGGCCCCTCATGCATCATCTTCGCCAAGCGCGGGCCCCACCCACTGTAGCGTCCCGCACCATCGCAGCGCGCAAAAGGGGGTAATCGTAATCGATTTGGCGGCGGAGCGGCGCGCCACTCGGGGAGGAATATCCCGTCTCCCCGAATAGCTGAAATCAAACCATCTGAAGGGCTACTGACTCAACCTCAAGGAAGGTTGAGAGCTAATACTTAAGATAATAGTAATATCCTTATCCTAAGTATTAGACTTATACATACATTGGATATAAAACACATGAGGAATCCAATATATGTATAAGATATCAGCATTTCTAGTATACTGATCACATCACAATACTAAGTATATGTAGTATATAAACAAAATGCAGAAGCTAAAGCAAATATCCAAAAATATTCGTCACAGAAGCTGTATGAAACATTTGTCTCTGAAAAGAAAAAAATATATATCCATAATTATTACAAACAGTTTACTGAAATACAGACATAAAAGCTAAGTATTGAACTGAAATAAACTAAGCAAAATAGTAATGCTATGGAAGAGTCTACTAGTGCTCCACGGGTTCCTCCTGAATCTCTTGGGTGTCCTCCTGACCTGACTTAATATATTGCTCAAGATCTAGCAAATTGTCGGATCCCAAAAATATCCCGTGTTAGACAATAAGTCTAATACATCAAAACTAATCTAAACAGTTCTAATTAATCATTTAACATTTACATAATGTAAATAAATCTGCAGAAATACTATAAAGATAACTGAAAATATAAAATTGTATAAAACTATACAAAACTGAAATAAGGTAAGGTAAAGCTGTAGTGGAAACTGAATACTGAAAGTAAACAAAAATATTAATGGATCTGAAACTAAGTAATGGCATGTAAAACTATATTGTATGCTATTGAAATTATGCATCTGAATATGCCACAATATTGTATGTTACTGATATACAACCAAATTATCACTGAATAACTATGAGTCATACGGTCCAATGTATACATACATCCAGTTGGGAACTGCGATGTCGTTACATCATGAAATTCTTCAATCAATGTATGCAATATTTCGTAACCCATAAATCTTCATTTATACTCATACATCATGCTTATGCTCATGCTCATGCTTTTCTAAGCTACAAGAGTTAAATCCAAAAATCCAAAAATATTTTAAAATCCGATAATAAATTCAAGGTCTCCATTGCACAGTATCCTGCTAAAAGGATTCTGACTCATAATTCTAGTTTCGAAAATTGGTTAAAGTTGGGATTTTTATTTAAAATTCATTATATGGGAAAATTATATACACATATTTAGTATGTTTTCAAGAAAAGTGGTTTTTAACACTTAGCTTGATTAAGCCACCATAACGAAGCAATCTTCGATAGGAGGCATCACCCGATGACAATTTGTATCTCAAGCTAAGTCGTTAAGATGCCCAATTCATAATTACACTTAGTGTCTTAAATGGGGTAACTCAAATTACTTAGTTTGTTTAAGCCACACATATTGAAGCGATTTTCACTAGGATGCATCACTCGATGGCGATTTGTATTTTAATCAAACTAAAGAATGAGTCCCTATTTATAATATTCTTAGGATTAATTGATTTACTCTAAGCAAGATTATATCCGCCTAAGCCTGCATGATAGCACAAAGATAAATCTTACTTAGAGTGACTCAACCATTCTTGAATACTACTAAAATAATCTAGTACTATGGGTATACCATACTACACCCAACTAATAATCTAAGTTCAGACAACTCTATTTAATCAATAATGATTTATCAAAGCTATTAATCCTTACTTCTAAATAGGTGAGTCCTACACAAGGCTCCAAGGATGTGAACCAAAAAGATCACTCAATATTGATTTCTACCGTAAGGGAGAAGTTCCATTTTAACTGCTTTAGGTGATTCCTACCACGAGGTGTCAAGATCAACTCCTAAGATTATAAAGGATCATCTAAGTTTCTACCTCAATAAGTTATAAAAGTTCTTCATATCTCAATATATCAATATTTAAGGTCTTTAAGCATTTCAAGAATGATCTTATAGCAAGACCCTTGAGATCTCAATTTTCTATTTCTTAAGTTAACATTCAAAATTACTTATTAGACTTGGATTAAAGTGATCTGATCATATAATTAAAAATCCATCCGATCCTATTCTATTCTACTATCATGGGATAAATCAAAGATATTATTAGAGTTAGATCATTTTATAAATCATTATAATTTTATTATCTATTTTATGCTGATAATCTTATATAAGAGAAAATCAAAGATTTAAAGTTTAGATTCAGATGATTCAATCACACATATTCAATACTAATTTTAATACTTCTAATTCATTAATTTAAGATCAATACTAAATCAGATGTATTATTAGAATAATATTAATTGAATTATCTTACAATTAAGTTAATTGATTTAGTGATTAAGGTTTAGATCTTAACCAAGATAAGTTAGAGTTTTACCCCTAGCCTTACCAAAATTAAGACCAATGGTTAATTTATAAATCAATGACAAATCAATATATTATTAGTATATTATTGATGACAAATTTCAAATTTATATTAAGTATCATTTACTTAGTATATTATTGATGACAAATTAGAAATGAGCAAAATACCCCTAGCCTTAATTAGGCCATAACTTGATCAATTGAAGTTCAAATTGAGTATACTCCTAATTAAAGTACTCAGTGTATTATAGAAAAGTTATAAACACTGAGTTTGCTAAATTTGGATCTCTAACAGAAAAGTTTGATTTTTTTTTGCTCCCTTGACCTTAGGAAAATTATCGAATTGCCCTTAAATTTTAGAACATCCATAACTTAACCATTTAACCTCAGAATTTAGTGTCATTGGACTCTATGGAATCCTTGAATAGCAACTAATAATAAACTGCATAAAAAATTTTTATTTCATTAGTAGTAAATTACTAAATTACCTCTTATTTCAAAATCCTTAGTTTGGATCTATATGACTCGTTTTTTATCCAAATTGAGTGTACTTATTGTCTATCTTCATGTTAATAGTAAGGAATTATTTGACAGTAAGAAATTATAATTTGGAACTATAAATTAAAAAGTAATTTTTTGGACCCTTAAGTAGGGGTAAATTTGTCATTTTACCCAAAATTTAGGTTAAGTGTCTTTTACCCCCCAAATTATCTTTTAAATCACTAAAATCAATATTAAAATTGTATTAGGATTAGTTAAATGAATAAAATTAGCATTTCAATCAAATTGATTAAATTCCTATTCCTAAGGATAGGACTAGATCATAAGTTAGATTTCATATATTAAATAATAGGGTTATTCAATGAATGAAACCTTAGTTTTATTAGTTTTTAGATTTTCTTACACTTAATTTTTTATTATTTTGTCTTTCAACCTTAGACTCAGGATAGGGGAATCATCCTATTAAGTTTAACTTTGCTTAATAAGGTTTGCCTTACTCATTAGATCACATTTAGATTGAAAACCTATATCTTAAGTTTTACCCTTGAATTATGTGATTTAACCCAAACTCGTGGTGTTTAATCAATAATCCCTAATTTAGTAGATCTTGATCAGATCTTAATTAGAATGTCGAAATTCATTAAATTAGGACATTGTGATTTATTACTTAATCCATAGTTGTATCTGATTGAGCTAGATTAGAATCTGACCAGTTCTACTCTTTTTTAACTTATAAGAATGTACTTCTAAGTTATACTCGATAGTAGGAATTAGAGATCCTGAACTTGTGCAACTTATAATATTTATAATAGTTTAAATAGAAAATAAATTATATCATCATATTTTAGTAGAGTCTCTTGCATACTTTTGAATTTGATTGCTTATGTATTCCTTGAAATTTGTGCTTTAAATCCTTAGACATATCATACAAGAACTTTGTTGTATGAAAATGAAAAACTTAAAATATTTAGGATAACTTTACATTGGGTTCAGTTATTAGTTGACTTTTACGCATAGTACCCCAATGGGCAGGAGGAAGGTGAGATAATGATTACTTAACTTCACTCATTGAGGAGTGTATTGTTAAGTTTAGAACCCAAATAATCTTGCAGACGTGCCTGACTCCTCAACTACCTTTGAAATTGTCCACAGAAGTGAAGTAAATAACTAAAATATAAATTGCATGTGTTACTACTGCCTCTCAGTTCAGTTATATATATTTATTTTTTGCCTAGCCTCCTTGTTGACACTAGGAGAATATTTTTTGCCTTAGCCACTTATGTCGCTAAGAATATTTCTACCATAGTCTTCTTGTTAACGCTAGGAAATTTTGTCGCCTTAGCCTCCTTGTTGATGCTAAAAGTCCTTTTGATTTCAACAGGCTATATTTAGCCCTCATTTGTATGACAGTTAATACACAATTTTTTATTATTTCACTTATATTAGATTTTGTGAACTTAGTTATACTTTTCAGTTACTCTTGCTTTAGTCAGCTACTTTACTTATTTTACTTGTATATATTAGGATGTTAGACTTGTGGTTGCTGCTTACTTATATATACCACAGTTAGATTTATTTCTTTTAAATTTGCATAAGTCATATGATCATCAGCATGTTTGGAATGTAGTTTTCCTTTTCAGTATTTTTACTTTACTCATATATGTATGCTTAGCCTTATTTTTAGCTTACTTTTGACGTATGTCTTTTGCCTCATTTGATGCTGGTTGCTCCTAGTTTATTTTTCTACTGCTTTAAGTTTAGGAAAATGGTAATATCAATAAATGTATAATAAAGTTTTAACTTAAAATGTACTTAGATAATTTGTCTAATAAGATTTTTTTCTTTTGTTGGTTGGGGCTCTAGCACTGTGAAACTGACAATGTCAGAATTTGAATAGTTTGAAGATCCAGTCCCTGTGGAGGAACCATTATTGGAGAAGGCACTTCAGGGTGGAGTAGAAGATCTTTAGTTTATTTACATTATTTGTGAGGATGAGTGATGTCTTTTTATTTCATTTAGAACTTTAATTAAATGTTATAATAATATATGTACACTTGTGATTGTGTTTACTCTTCTGCACTATTATTTTTTGAGCTATATTTCATTTTATTTCTCAGTTGATGCATGGTGAAATGAATGTATTCTTTACCTTATATGCTTCCGCACTCTGTACTTGTATTGATTTAGTGACTGATAGTATGTTTTCATTCTGTGCACATCTTTTCCTTATTAGTGGATTGTGGATCTTACCCAATCAAGTGATAAGTGAGGGATTTGCCAGAGTGGCACACCACTCATTAAGTCTAATCTTGCGGGTTAGGGGGTTGGGTGCCACAGCAGCACCCAAAAGTGCTGCAGCGTACCATAGCGCTGTAGCGCATGGCTTTCGTTCAGAAGGCGCTATGCGCGCCATAACGCCCAGAATTGTCTGAAATTGCCCAGGATTGTTTGGAATGGCCAAAACTTTATAGTTTTCGTGTTTTAAGATCCCTACAACTCTAATGGGGCCAAGTTATATCAGATTTGAACCTAGTTTTAGTAACCTTAAACATTATATAAAATTTTATGTGAAAATCAAATTTGAAGGTTTGTCCTTTATAGCATGCGCTAAAATCTTTTATGTGTCTTAAATATTTTGTGCCAAATATTAAAAAATAGAATCTTTGAATACTTGTATTGACTAAGTAGATCTTAATAATCAAATTGCATGAAACTTAAGTCTTTTAGATTTGTAATCAAGTACTAATCTCTTTTGGTTTGAGTTAGGATTTGATTAGTCTTAATTATCTTCTATTATATATCACTTTACATTCCTATGCTTTCATAATATTAGGAGGTATGTTAGAGAACTTTAGCATTCATTTGGACACTTAGATGTGCTTGATTAAAACTATATTTGAACATAAGAATCTCAAGAACTTGATTAAGTAAATAATACTTAATTTAAATCTGAAGTTTGACATCAATAATACACCAATAATGAATTGATTTGTCATTGATCTATAAGTCAACAAATTGATCTTAATTGGGTAAGAATATGGGTTAAACTCTAATATGTTTGAAGACTTGAACCATTAATCACTTAATCAATTAACTTGATTGTAAGATAATTCAACTGACATTATTCCAATAATGCATCTGATTTAGTATTGATCTTAAATTATTGAATAAGAAGTGCTAAGGTTAATAGTGAATCTGTGTAATTAAATCATCTGAATCTAAACTTTAGATCTTTAATTTTCTCTTATATAAGACTATTATCATAAGATGGATAATAAAATTATAATGATTTATGAAATGATCTAACTCTAATATTATTTTTGATTTTATCACATAATTATAAAATATAATATGATTCAGATGGATTTTAATCATCTGATCGGATCACTTTAATCCAAGACTAATAAGTAAACCTTGAATGTTAACTTAAGAAATAGAAAAGTTAGATCTCAAAGGTCTTGTTATAGGATCGTTCTTGAAATGCTTAAAGACCTTAAATATTGATATATTGAGGTAGGAAGAACTTTTATAAGTTATTGAAGTAAAATCTTAGATGATCCTTCATAACCTTAGAAGTTGTTTTAACACCCCGTGGTAGGAATCACCTAAAGCACTTAGAATGGAACTTCTCCCTTGCGATAGAAATCAATATTAAGTGATCTTTTAATCACATCCTTGGAGCCTTGTGTAGGACTCTGTAGCGCCCCGCCCCGTCATCGCGCGCAAAATAATTAAGTACAATTATATCGGCGGCGGAGCGGTGCGCCACTCGGGGAGGAATACCCCGTCTCCCCGAAATGGCTAAAAACTAAGCCCACCTGAAGGGTTACTGACTCAACCTCAAGTGGGGTTGAGAGCTAATTGTAACAACCCAAGTTGTTACTGAGGATTAATTAAGACTAATCTTAGTCTTAATTTGGGTTCTAGTACACTAAATAAGTTATTTAGAACTCATCTCTAAGATCCAGTCAAATTTTGGAATCAATTAAATCAAACCTGATTTCTAGAAAATCTCAAAAACCTAGAAATTGACCTTTTATTTAGACCTCAGATTGAAAATCTGACTTTGCCATTGTATTCAGAACACCCAAATTAGCTAGAGGTGAAGTTTTGAAGGCATTTGGAAGTCGTTGGATTTTTGTCAAATATTTTAATATTATTTAAATATCTGAAAATTCAAGTAATTAAATACTCGTCAAAATGAAAATTCGAGTGCGTCGTTGCATTCAGCACCCTTCATTTAGCTAAGGGTGATTTATTGAGAATTTTCTGAGTAGGTTTAATTGTTAAATTTGAATTAATTAATTTAATATAAATGATTTAATAAAATTATTATTTAATTATGTATTAATGGCGCCATTAACGCCATTCGCTATTGCCGTTTGACTGAGCGGTTAAGTCTGAACCGTCTGATCTCTTCGATCAGACGGTGGGAATGCTTCGTCCTTGCGAATGCTCCACGCAGGCGAGGGTCGTGACGCGTGTCGGGGAAAAAGCCCTCCGGGTCGCCATGCTCGACAAGTGGAGCTCTCGCCGCCCTTCCACCGCCAAAAGATGGTGTGATATAAAGGTTTGCGTGAACTTTGAGTACAGGTTTCTAATCTGTGGAGTAGTAGTTGCAATCCGAGGTGTATTGCATTTCCATTTTTGCTCGATCCCGAAACCCTAGCTCTCTCTTCACCGACAAACATGTACTGACCTGTACTCCTTATCTTCCCTTTTTAGAATCCAAATGCTATATCAATTATGAAGAAATCAAATTGTTGTAGAAATTGAATAAACCGAATTTTGATTTGGGATGTTTTCTTTAATTTAGGTCAAATATTTCTACCATGATTTTAAGAATAGATGTAGTCATCAATTGATCTGGATTGATTATATATTGATGAATTGATTCATAATTTCTGTTTGACACATTGAAAATGGATCAAATTTTATCTTCTTGCTGTGCGTCTCTCGGAACCCTAGCGATTAGCGCTTCAGTCTTCAATTCGTCGAAGACTGCTACAGTAACGGGTGGGTCGAGAGTTCGACCCGCATGCCTTCGATCTCGGCCCGCAAGCGTATGAGTGTGGCGTGCGTTCAGCCGAATGGAAAGGAGATTAATGATTAAGATGCAATCATTAATATAGTTTAATTTTAAATAAATATCGTAACTTTGAAGTCTCATAAAAAATGAGGATACATATCCAAATATAATAAAATAATATATCAAATCAAACAACATAAATTAATCTAAACATTAATAATAAACAGAATTTTAGATTAATAATATTTGAATACAATAATCAGTATAATTTATTTCTGCTTATAATTTAGATAAATAATAAATATAAGGATTTAATTAATTTAAATCCCAAACTTTAAACCTTGAAATCTTAATAAATATAAGTCCCAAATATACAAATAAATATACCAAATTAATCAAAAAAATATAAGGATTATTATGAAACTATCAAATCTCAATTTGGATAAATATTTAACATAGTGAAATTTAGGGGTATTAACTTAAATCAAAATATGTTACAAACCTTCATTTAATCATAACTTTGTAACCAATAATCCAAACATACCCAAAATAAATCTTAAAATACTCGCAAAAGCCTAAGAAACATTTTAATAGAGTTAATCTTGCTGTTTGGATTAGATTTTGACTAATGACATTTAGGACCTAACCCTAATTAGTTTAATTTAACATAGAACTTCAAATGACCATAAGTTGGTCATCTTAGCTCCAAATAAAGTGATCCAAATACCAATTTAAATCAGAAAAAGCTAATATACAGAGATCTACAAAAATATTTAGGATCCAATAATTAGATTTGCTAATCACCCCTAATTAACCTAAAAACTTGATTAGTGAATATTAGCAAATTTAATAATCCAAATTGGACAAACTAAGTTTCAAAGAACTCCTAGAACCTATGAAAACCTAACTTTAAGGTTGGATTAGTGAATGGGTGATTAATTTCACTAATCACTCACTAATCACCCTAAACCCTAATTAAGCCATAACTTAGCCGAATGGAGTCCAAATTGAACCAACCACTAGTCATTAGAATCATTGAATCAATTGTGACTTATAGCCACTAAAATTATACAATTTGGACACCAAATGACAAAATTAGGAATTTTGACCCTTAATTAAGAATCCTTAATTACCCTTTAAACCCTAGAATTTGTTTTGGCTATAACTTAGCCAATACACGTCAGAATTCAATAATTTAAGATTCTACGGAAACCTTAGTGTATAAACTTAAATAAACTGACAGAAAAATTATGTCATTAGGGTAAAATTATCAAAATGCCCTTATAGGTCAAATTCTTTAATTTGACCCTATAAGGCTTAATACTTAACTAAAATTAATGAACTTATTGTCTAAACTCATATTAGACAGTAAGTAATCATTCTACATCATTAAAATCCAAAATTAAGCCATAATTCATAAAGGTAAGATTTAGACCCTTAAGGAAGGGTAAAACGGTCTTTTTGCCCAAAATTAGGGTTTAATAAAATTAAGACCTAATTTCATCTCTAAATCATATCAAATAGTAATTTAAGTGATTTAGACTTTAATTTAAATAATTCTAAGCCTTAAACTAGAAGATTGAAGAAAGCCCTAAATTTAGTCTTAAGCAAAAATCTTAAGTAAAATTTAGAATCCTTTCTTTCCTTTGAATTTCTTAGATCATTTTTTAGGTCTTATAATCTTAATTAGGATGTGTGTTTGAGTGATACTCTTAGTATCTAAGAACTTTAATTCCTAAGATTAGGATTAGATCTTAGGTTAGAATTCATCTAATGGGTAAAATGGGTTACTCATTAAGGTGAAACCATGATTTTACTAGTTTATTAGATTTTTCATAATTTATTAACTGATTATTTGATCTTTTAACATTAGAATTAGGATTAGAAATCTATCCTATTGAATTTGACTTAATTCAATAGGATTTGCCTTAACCTTTAATCAGTAAGATGGGATTAAACCTTAGCCCATTAGGATAGCATTGTGATTAAGAATTAAACTTCATTCTTTGAAGTTTGATTCTTAATTCTTTAAATCTTTATTTGGCTAATCAAGATTTAATCTGGGATTTATAAAATAATAAGTTAGGACGATTGACTTACTTATTTAACTTTGTAGGCGACTTGGATTTATTTATAATTAGGACGTAACTAATCATAATTATGTTTAACATGTAGGTTCGTGATTCTAAGTTACAGACAGTGTAGGAATTGTTGATTCTGAATCTTATGTAACTTAGAGTAGTTAGAATATTTAAATTAGAAAATAGATGATGTCATAAAACTTGTGTAGTGCTATTTATTTCATTGATTTGAACTGCTATACTTTTCCTTGCTTTTGAGCCTTTTTGTACCTTGGGACTTACTTGAATACTTGTTACTTACTTATATTATACTTTGAGTTTCATTCGCATTTCATTTGCATAACTTTAAAAGAAACTTTAATAAACAAACATTTTACTTGTGATTTATGTTTTACTTAAACCTGCCACTTAGTATGACTTACTTTAGAATTGCTTTTGCCTAGGGAATTTCCCCTATGGTACTTTACTTTGGCATTGAGATGTTTCTCCTATTTGCCATTTAGATACTTTGTGGATTTACTTTAGGATCTGGGATGTTTCTCCTAGATGCCTCTTTTTGACGACCTTTACTTTAATCTAGGATGTTTCTCCTAGATTACCAGATGGACTTTACTTTTTGGCAGATTAAGTAAGAATATCTCACAAGTACAACAAATTAATAAACATTACTTATATTTACATTTTAGACATTTTACAGTACCTTACATACTTTCCTTACATTTCAGACTTTACTTACTTTACTATTTCAGTACGCTTTTCTTTCTTTCATATTTTTTATTTTCTACAGTTCCTTTTCATTTTAGAACTTTTTGTATGTGAGCCGTTTTACCTACTTGAGAGCATGTTAGGGTGCTAGTCTTATACTTTCAGTACATTACTTTTACTTATACTATACTGGCATGTTAGCTTGATCATATCCTTTAGGACCTTTCTTTGTACTTAGTAGTATTATCTTGTGCTTTACTTACCTTGTTTTGCAGCCTGAGTTGAGGTATGTTTCTACCTCAATACTTGTTCTTCCTTTCTTTGTGCTTACCGCTATATTTTGCCTAACTTAAAGTTGTGATGTCATTAAAATTACATTAAAATTTATTACCTTAAATGTACTTAGATATTTTGTCTAATAAGATTTTTATTTTTTTAGCTGGGGCCCTACCATTATGAAACTGATAATTGTAGATTCTGAGCTTTTTGAGGAGATAGAGCCTTCTGAGGAGTAGGTCCAGGAGGAGGTCCAGACTACTGAGGGACCTTAGTTTTTCTAGTTGCTTTACTTTATTTTGTGAGGATGAGAGACTCTTTTGATTTCAGTAAACTTTAAACATTTGTAATAATACAGAACTTTGTACTTTACTTTCTTGCATTGTATATATTCTGAGCTGGATGTCTTTATTTTATGTATGGATGTTACTTTCAGTTGTTACTTTTCTTTCGCACTCTGATACTCATTAAGTGATTGTTAATATTTACTTTATTCAGAAAAGCATCTCTTTTCCTTAAGTTTGGATTGGAGTCTTAAAATCTAACCTAATGTTAAGTATGAGATGTGCTTAGTGACGACCTCTCCTTAAGCCTTGTGATTAGAAGGGGTGGCCGCCACAGTTGGTATCAGAGAACTCCATAAGGTGTCAGATTGGAATTTGTATTCCTATCTACCTAATAGATAGTTCTTTTGCCATACAATCACTGAATGAATATTACAGTAACATCCATATTACCATCTACTCAGAATGAAAGGCATGGAATGGAAAAGTACTTTCATAATTAATAGAAGTTAAGGACCAAATTAGAGAATGACATATAGCTTAATAACTTAGAAAAATAATTATATGATCTCTAGGATTAGAGAAAACTAAATGGTTAAACCTTGGCCTTTATAGTAAGAAATTTAAATTAATGTTAGGAATTCTAATATTAGTAGATCAAAAATATAGAAATTCAAAATTTTATGGAAGACAAACTCTTTAGTATATTAACTTACCATTAAAAGACTAGATCTTATTATCTGATTTAATAAGTGACTTTGAGCATAGAAAATCTATCTTAGATAAAACTGGGTATCTCGACTACATCTTTGACACATTTGCAACTAAAATTATCATTCACAAATGTTTGTAACTTCATACTTTATTCAGTTCCCCCAAATCTTATTACTAGTTTATGGATAAATTCTACACAACTGTAAGGATCCAAATTAAAACACAGACTCTTCTTCTAATAATTAAATTTCTTATGGATTTGGTTGAAGTTTGATTTAAAATACCAGCCTTAATAATCTCAGAAGAACTTAGAGAATCTCAAACTACATGAATAATCATAAATAGTCTTAAACTGTAGTTAGTAAGTAACCTTTAAATGTATATGATTCAAACATAAGTGTTATGTTTTGAGAATTATTTCACTCCTTAGATAAAGGTGAAGCTAGTCCTTATAGTTTAATCTTTGATTCCTAACCACTTACAAGCTTTGATGTTTGATCCATCTGGCTTAATTTAAATATTATAGTGTAAATAATTTTACCCTATCTTAGTAGGATAAATCCCTAGCTTTAGTTACACTGAATATGCTATTAATAAGCTTGATCTAGTAATTAAATAAATACCTGATTCCTTAATATAATTAATTTCATATCTTTGTAACTTCTAGAAATAATTCTTTTCTAAGAAGTGACTTACCCAGTTAGGTGAGTAACTTCTCATTACTTAGGTTGAATTGACTCAGAATCTATTGTTAAACAAGTCACAATTGTGACTTGATATTTATCTGCCTATATTATTCTTTAAATTCCAAGTATTTCATTTTCTTAGCATGAATATTTCTCATTTTCTTTGGAATAAGAAATTATAACTATAGAACCTTGTATAGTTAAAATAAAACTCTTAGTAATAATTAATGATTGTATCTTATCATAAATAATAAGCAATCATTTGTTTGTTTTATTTCGTTAACTCTTATAATTCCAATATATCAAGTCATCTTATGTGACTGAATGCAATAGTTTTCTCTTTCTCGTAAGGTTAAATATCCAAGTTGGAGAATTATTTTTTTATTATTAAAACATCATCTATAACCAAGGATGATTGCTTGGTTAACAATATAAGCTTAAAATAAAATTAATTTTATTAGTTCACCCTGTATTCTTTAAATATGAGATTTTATAATATATGTTCACTCATCAATTAAGCTATAATGAACTTTGCTTTATTCTTAGTATTAAACTTATAATAATGATTTTTATCTAGTCTAAATTAAAGAACCTTTACTCTTTGAAAATTAAAATTCCTTAAATTGCAAAACATTTCTGAATTCTTATCTTTAGATTAAAATTTATAGTTATCCCTTGGAATCCCTTTTTAGTTAAAATTTCTTATGATAACTTAATGAATTGATCTTGTACTTTTCCTCGTCCATCTTGATTGGATAAGAATTCCATTTCCTTTATTATAATTTTTATTAAGTGATGAGTGTCACTTAAATACACAATCTAATTGTAGAAAAATCCAATCACCTTTTAATAAGAAAATTTTACTTCTCAATTAGTTTAAGTTCAAACTTTGAATATGTGTCTAGGTCATGATATGACTTAAGCATTTATTGATTCTTCCCTTGAAATTAGTTCTTATTCAAGAGGAATTAAATATAACTGTTAGATTTCCAAGCCACATGCAGTGACTTGAATCTTAACAACCAGATTTAGAAACTCTGGCATAAGTCATAGAATGTGATCTATGATCATAGCCTTAGTTCTTATTGAACCTCCTAACACTTATCTATATGGATAAGTGAATTCCTTGCCATTATTAAGATAAAGATTTGACTTGTGTTAATATTAATTTCTCTAAATCTTGGGTGTTAAGTCATCATGTATGACTAAAACAACCTAAGTCCTACCTTAAAACCTTAAATATTATGTATCCTAATTAGATACTGACCCTTTTTGTATAATCAAAACCTTTTTATAAGGATCAAATGTCTCTTTATTAGTTCAAATCTTGTATAATTCATATAATTAATGCATCTCTATTTTATCCTTAGTTAGAAATTATAAGCCAGACTAATTGTATTCATTAATAAATTTAAACTTTAATGATGGATTCTGTCCATACTCTAAAATTTTAATAGAATAATTAATCAAAGAAATTTTTTGATGCTAAACCTTAGAATTCTAAATTATTGAATTAGAATATGTGATATCCATTTTATAGTGGTTCAAATTAATTCACCTAAGCTTTCTTCAGTGGTGAATACCACTTAATTGCAAAACTTTTAAGATCTTTGATCCTTATAAAATCCTATGCTTAGTATGAAATATCATCTACTAAGTAATAGTCTTATTCTATACTGATAAGTTATAAATTATGAATTTAGAATTAACCTTCAAACCCTTGAAGTTGTATTCAGAGTGGGTGAATATTAACTTCTCTTTCTTTCATTGCTATTCTTATCAAGTGATGATTATCACTTAGTTTGAATCTTATTTTAACTCTTACAATCAATGACAAACAAAAGAAATGATCATCAATCAGATCTTCAACTCTTAAGATAATGCCTATTTGATGAAGATTTTATTTCTGAATCCATTTCTGCATTAGTGGCAAGGTGCCATAATTGCAGTCCAATGATTGCAAGGCTTTATGTGCCTAAAATATCCTCTATCTTTCAATCTCTAATTGAAAGTAACTTAATATTCTTATGAAATTTATCTCCTAATTTCTATCTTCTCTAACAAGAATTCAACCAAAGCTAAGGCCTGTCAAAATCCTGGACAAATATCAAATCCTTTATTGGAAAATTCTTCTTTTCCAATTTAATTAATATATACTCATTTGAAATTTTACAATCATACTTCCTTATCTTCATTTTATTTCAAAAATTTCATTTCCCTATGTTTCATTCTTATCACTTGAGTGATGTCGAGGACGACATCGTTCTTAAGTGGGGGAGTCTGTAACAACCCAAGTTGTTACTCAGGATTAATTAAGACTTATCTTAGTCTTAATTTGGGTTCTAGTACACTAAATAAGTTATTTAGAACTCATCTATAAGATCCAGTCAAATTTTGGAATCAATTAAATCAAACCTGATTTCTAGAAAATCTCAAAAACCTAGAAATTGACTTTTTATTTAGACCTCAGATTGAAAATCTGACTTCGCCATTGTATTCAGAACACCCAAATTAGCTAGAGGTGAAGTTTTGAAGGCATTTGGAAGTCGTTGGATTTTCATCAAATATTTTAATATTATTTAAATATCTGAAAATTATAGTAATTAAATACTCGTCAAAATAAAAATCTGAGTGCGCCGTTGCGTTCAGCACCCTTCATTTAGCTAAGGGTGATTTATTGAGAATTTTCTGAGTAGGCATATTATTAAATTTGAATTAATTAATTTAGTATAAATGATTTAATAAAATTATTATTTAATTATGTATTAACGGCGCCATTAACGCCATTCGCTATTGCCGTTTGACTGAGCGGTTAAGTTTGAACCGTCTGATCTCTTCGATCAGACGGTGGGAATGCTTCGTCCCTGCGAATGCTCCACGCAGGCGGGGGACGTGACGCGTGTCGGGGAAAAAGCCCTCCGGGTCGCCAGGCTCGACAAGTGGAGCTCTCGCCGCCCTTCCACCGCCAAAAGATGGTGTGATATAAAGGTTTGCGTGAACTTTGAGTAGAGGTTTCTAATCTGTGGAGTAGTAGTTGCAATCTGAGGTGTATTACATTTCCATTTTTGCTCGATCCCGAAACCCTAGCTCTCTCTTCATCGACAAACATGTACTAACCTGTACTCCTTATCTTCCCTTTTTCGAATCCAAATGCTATATCAATTATGAAGAAATCAAATTGTTGTAGAAATTGAATAAACCGAATTTTGATTTGGAATGTTTTCTTTAATTTAGGTCAAATATTTCTGCCATGATTTTAAGAATAGATGTAGTCATCAATTGATCTGGATTGATTATATATTGATGAATTGATTCATAATTTCTGTTCGACACACTAAAAATGGATCAAATTTTATCTTCTTGCTTGCATCTCTCGGAACCCTAGCGATTAGGGATTCAGTCTTCAATTCGTCGAAGACTGCTACAGTAACAGGCGGGTCGAGAGTCCGACCCGCATGCCTTCGATCTCGGCCCGCAAGCGTATGAGCGTGGCGTGCGTTCAACTGAATGGAAAAGAGATTAATGATTAAGATGCAATTATTAATATAGTTTAATTTTAAATAAATATCATAACTTTGAAAGTCTCATAAAAAATGAGGATACATATCCAAATATAATAAAATAATATATCAAATCAAACAACATAAATTAATCTTAACATTAATAATAAATAGAATATTAGATTAATAATATTTGAATATAATAATCAGTATAATTTATTTCTGCTTATAATTTAGATAAATAATAAATATAAGGATTTAATTAATTTAAATCCCAAACTTTAAACGTTGATATCTTAATAAATATAAGTCCCAAATATACAAATAAATATACCAAATTAATCAAAAAAATATAAGGATTATTATGAAACTATCAAATCTCAATTTGGATAAATATTTAACATAGTGAAATTTAGGGGTATTAACTTAAATCAAAATATGTTACAAACTTTCATTTAATCATAACTTTGTAACTAATAATCCAAACATACCCAAAATAAATCTTAAAATACTCGCAAAAGCCTAAGGAATATTTTAATAGAGTTAATCTTGCTGTTTGGATTAGATTTTGACTAATGACATGTAGGACCTAACCCTAATTAGTTTAATTTAACCTAGAACTTCAAATGACCATAAGTTGGGTCATCTTAGCTCCAAATTAAGTGATCCAAATACCAATTTACATCAGCAAAACCTAATATACAGAGATCTACAAAAATATTTAGGATCCAATGGTTAGATTTGCTAATCACCCCTAATTAACCTAAAAACTTGATTAGTGAATATTAGCAAATTTAATAATCCAAATTGGACAAACTAAGTTTCAGAGAACTCCTAAAACCTATTAAAACATAACTATAAGGTTGGATTAGTGAATGGGTGATTAATTTCACTAATCACTCACTAATCACCATAAACCCTAATTAAGCCATAACTTAGCCAAATGGAGTCCAAATTGAACCAACCACTAGTCATTAGAATCATTGGATCAATTGTGACTAATAGCCGCTGAAATTATGCAATTTGGACACCAAATGACAAAATTAGGGATTTTGACCCTTAATTAAGAATCCTTAATTACCCTTTAAACCATAGAATTTGTTTTGGCTATAACTTAGCCAATACACGTCAGAATTCAATAATTTAAGATTCTATGAAAACCTTAGGGTATAAACTTTAATAAACTAACAGAAAAATTATATGTCATTAGGGTAAAATTACCAAAATGCCCTTATAGGTCAAATTCCTTAATTTGACCGTATAAGGCTTAATACTTAACTAAAATTAATGAACTTACTGTCTAAACTCATATTAGATAGTAAGTAATCATTCTACATCATTAAAATCTAAAATTAAGCCTTAATTCATAAAGGTGAGATTTAGACCCTTAAGGAGGGTAAAACGGTCTTTTTGCCCAAAATTAGAGTTTAATGAAATTAAGACCTAATTTCATCTCTAAATCATATCAAATAGTAATTTAAGTGATTTAGACTTTAATTTAAATAATTCTAAGCCTTAAACTAGAAAATTGAAGAAAGCCCTATATTTAGTCTTAAGCAAAAAATCTTAAGTAAAATTTAGAATCCTTTCTTTCCTTTGAATTTCTTAGATCATTCTTTAGGTCTTATAACCTTAGTTAGGATGTGTGTTTGAGTGATACTCTTAGTATCTAAGAACTTTAATTCCTAAGATTAGGATTAGATCTTAGGTTAGAATTCATCTAATGGGTAAAATGGGTTACTCATTAAGGTGAAACCATGATTTTATTACTTTATTAGATTTTTCATAGTTTATTAACTAATTATTTGATCTTTTAACATTAGAATTAGGATTAGAAATCTATCCTATTGAATTTGACTTAATTCAATAGGATTTGCCTTAACCTTTAATCAGTAAGATGGGATTAAACCTTAGCCCATTAGGATAGCCTTGTGATTAAAAATTAAACTTCATTCTTTGAAGTTTGATTCTTAATTCTTTAAATCTTGATTTGGCTAATCAAGATTTAATCTGGGATTTATAAAATAACAAGTTAGGACGATTGACTTACTTATTTAACTTTGTAGGCGACTTGGATTTATTTATAATTAGGACGTAGCTAATCCTAATTATGTTTAACATGTAGGTTCGTGATTCTAAGTTACAAACAGTGTAGGAATTGTTGATTCTGAATCTTATATAATTTAGAGTAGTTAGAATGTTTAAATTAGAAAATAGATAATGTCACAAAACTTGTGTAGTGTTATTTATTTCATTGATTTGAACTGCTATACTTTTTCTTACTTTTGAGCATTTTTATACCTTGGGACATACTTGAATACTTGTTACTTATATTATACTTTGAGTTTCATTCGCATTTCATTTGCATAACTTTAAAAGAAACTTTAATAAACAAACATTTTACTTGTGATTTATGTTTTACTTAAACCTGCCACTTAGTATGACTTACTTTAGAACTGCTTTTTGCCTAGGGAATTTCCCCTATTGTACTTTACTTTGGCATTGGGATGTTTTTCCTATTTGCCCTTTAGATACTTTGTGGATTTACTTTAGGATCTGAGATGTTTCTCCTAGATGCCTCTTTTTGACGACCTTTACTTTAATCTAGGATGTTTCTCCTAGATTACCAAATGGACTTTACTTTTTGGCAGATTAAGTGAGAATATCTCACAAGTACAACAAATTAATAAACATTACTTACATTTACGTTTCAGACATTTTACAGTACCTCACATACTTTCCTTACATTTTAGACTTTACTTACTTTACTGTTCGAGTACGCTTTTCTTTCTTTCATATTTTTCATTTTCTGCAGTTCTTTTTCATTTTAGAACTTTTTGTATGTGAGCCATTTTACCTACTTGAGAGCATGTTAGGGTGCTAGTCTTATACTTTCAGTACATTACTTTTACTTATACTATACTGGCATGTTAGCTTGATCATATCCTTGAGGACATTTCTTTGTACTTAGTAGTATTATCTTGTGCTTTACTTACCTTGTTTTGCAGCCTGAGTTGAGGTATATTTCTACCTCAATACTTGTTCTTCCTTTCTTTGTGCTTACCGCTATATTTTGCCTAACTTAAAGTTGTGATGTCATTAAAATTACATTAAAATTTATTACCTTAAAATATACTTAGATATTTTGTCTAATAAGATTTTTATTTTTTTGGTGGAGCCCTACCATTATGAAACTGATAATGGTAGATTCTGTGCTTTTTGAGGAGATAGAGCCTTCTGAGGAGCAGGTTCTGGAGGAGGTCCAGACTACTGAGGGACCTTAGTTTTTCTAGTTGCTTTACTTTATTTTGTGAGGATGAGTGACTCTTTTGATTTCAATAAACTTTAAACATTTGTAATAATATAGAACTTTGTACTTTACTTTCATGCGTTGTATATATTCTGAGCTGGATGTCTTTATTTTATGTATGGATGTTACTTTCAGTTGTTACTTTTCTTTCGCACTCTGATACTCATTAAGTGATTGTTAATATTTACTTTATTCAGAAAAGCACATCTTTTCTTTAAGATTGGATTGGAGTCTAAAAATCCAACCTAATGTTAAGTATGAGATGTGCTTAGTGACGACCTCTCCTTAAGCCTTATGATTAGAAGGGGCGATCGCCACACTAATACTTAAGATAAGAGTAATATCCTTATCCTAAGTATTAGGCAAGTACATACATTGGATTTACAATATGATATGTATAAAATATCAGCATTTCCAGTATATTAATCACATCACAATACTAAGTTTAAGTAGTATTTAACAGAGTACGGAAGCTTCAAGTAAACATCCAGAAAATATTCATCACATAAGCTGTATAAAACATTCGTCTCAGAAAAGAAAAGAAAATACATCTAGAATTATTGCAAATAGTTTACCGAAATACTGAAGTAAGACTAGGTACTGAACTGAAAATACTAAGCATAAAATAAAATTGGAGGAGAGTCCACTAGTACTCCACAGGCTCCTCCTGAATCTCTTGAGTGTCCTCCTGAACTGGCTCAATATACTGCTCAGGATCTAGCAAATTGCTGGATCCCAAAAGTACCTTGTGTTAGACAATAAGTCTAACACGTCGAAACTATTATAAGCAGTTCTAATTATTTACTTAACATTTACATAACATGTATAAAACTATAGGAAAACTGTAACATATGTGAAAATATAAAATTGTATAAAACTGTACAAAACTGAAGTAAAATAAAGTAAAAGTGAACTATAACTGAATACTGAAAGTAAACCAAAAACAGTACTGAATCTAAAATTGAGTAATCATGTGTAAACTATGCTGTATGTCACTGAAACTGTGATCTGAATATGCCTCAACACGGTATGCTACTGATATGCTGCCAAAATATCACTGAATTGTTATGAGCAGTACGGTCCAATATCTACATACACCCTATTGGGAATACTGTTTATTGATGATACTGATGCATTCAGAAATTCTCCCGTCAATATATGCAACATTCCGTAACTCATAGATCATCACTGATACTTATACATTATTCTAATTCTCATACATGATTCTGATATTCACACATCATGCTTATGCTCATGCTCATGCTTCTAAACTACATGAGATAAATCCAGAAAATGCTTTAAAATTTGATAATGAATCCAAAGTCTCCATTGTGTAGAATCCTGCTAAAAGGATTCTGACTCCTAAGATTCTAACTATGGTAATTGGTTAAAGTTGAGAGTTTACTTGAAAATTATTAGCTAGGATGATTATATACACATGTTTAGCATGTTTTCAAGAAAGGTAGGTTTAAACCTTAGCTTATTTAAACTGCACTTATCGAAGCGCACTACGATAGGAGGCAGAACCCAGTCACAGTTTATATCTCAAGCTAAGCCATTAAATACCCTAATCACAAGCATACTTAGTGGTCTACACAAAGTGACTTCAGATACTTAGTTTGCTTAAATTGCACTTATCAAAGCGCACTATGATACGAGGCAGAACCCGGTCACAGTTTATATCTCAAACTAAGAATCCTGTTCACTAATTGTAACACTCTTAGTCTTGGAAGATTTACTTTAATGGGACTGTATTCGGCTAATCCCGCAGGATAGCACCTGGTCATAACTCCACATTGGAGTGAATCAATCAACCCTGAATATTACTGAATTAATCCAGTAATATGGGTATGCCTACTATACCCAACCAATAATTTGAGTTCTGAAGGTTCTATTTAATTAACAATGATTTATCAAATCTATTAATCCTTACTCTAAGTAGTTGTATCATACACAAGGCTCCAAGGATGTGATCAAAGGATCACTCACGTAGGTTGCTACCATAAGGAATGAGCCACAATCTAGGTACTTTAGGTGATTCCTACCACAAGGTATCAAGTTCAACTTCTAAAGTTATGAATGATCAACTAAGTATCTACCTCAATAAGTTATAAAAGTCTTTCCTATCTCAATGTATCATTAGTTAAGGTCTTTAACCATTTCAATGATGGATCCTATAGTAAGACCCTTAAGATCTCACATTTCTACTTCTTAAGGTTTACTTGTTATACTTAGGTTAAGGTAATCAGATCAGATGATTAAAATTTATTTGATCATTTCCTATTCTACAATCATAGGATAAGATCAAAGATCTTATTAGAGTTAGATCATTGTATAAATCATTACAACTTTATTTCCATCTTATGCTAGTTATCTTATATAAGAGAAAATCAAAGATATAAAGCTTGGATTCAGATGGTTCAATCACACACATTCAATGTTATCCTTAGCACTTCTAATTTGATAATTTAAGATCAATATCAAATCATATACATTATTGGAATAATGTCAATTACATTATCTTACAATTAAGTTAATTAATTAAGTGATTAAGTGTAACAACCCTAGTTGTTATCTCAGCTAAACTTAGATTAATTAAGCTAAACCAAGCCTTGATTTTGATTCCATTAGACTCAATATGTCATTTAAACCTAACCCTAGAAGTTTGGAATCATTTGAAGCTAAAATGGAAATTTTTGTATTTTTGGCTTTTTTTTAAGCCCTAAAAAATACCTAAATTATTTTGATCTCCAAATTAAAATCTGATTTCATTTTTGAATTCCTCATACCCTAATTAGCTAAAGGTGAATTTTTGGGAATTTTTAGAGCTCATTTGGTCATAAATTAGATTTAGGATAATTTAGAATGATTAATTATTATTTAAATGGTATTATTTATATTTAAATTATTTTTTTTATTATTATTTAAAATTATTTCGGCGGGATTTGCTGTCGGGACCGCGACAGATCCGCTGCGAGGTCCCGACAGCGGCTCATCCATGTTAACCACGAGATGCGCTGGCACAAATCTTGGCGTGCGATCAGACGGCGCTGATCATTCTCGCCCTGGACCCTCTAGTTCCCGTCGGATCTAAGGCTCGATCCGATGGATGAGAAGGCGCTCGTTGTCCGTTAAGTAAGATCTCCATCAAGCCGTCCATCGCCAATGGCTCCACAGATCAGACGGCTGAGGAAGGACCCCAGTTGTTCACCTTTGTCCCCGCTCGCCCCCAGCCCCGACCGAGGAGATTCGCAGAAATTCACCACGTCAGGACTGTCTGCCACTCCCCCATCCAATGTCTGCATACCGTTAGCATCATCCCAGTAATGGCCGAACCTAGGGAGCTGGGTAGGGTGGTTGGGCCAGTCCAATTGAAGGCATCTGAGTGAACTCCTCGGCCCGAGCTTAATGCTCGAGCCTCAGCCATGGTTCCACCTCCTCAAGGCTCCCTCAGCCTATAAATAGTCGTTCCCCAGTCCAGTGAGCTCGTTTGCTCACTGAAACCCTCTGGAGTTCTCCCCTTCCTCTCGGCTGGTTTCCATTGAAATTGCTACCGTTCCAGAAGATTCCTAGGGCTGCAAACTGCTGATAGTGGGTGCGGTTTGGTGTTCAAACCCCCAGGAACCTGCTTAGAGCTCAGCTGCCCCAGCATCTTCCGTCGTGCTAGGCTCGCCATTTCCTCAGGTAATGCCCATTCCCTTCCTTCTGTCGAGCTAAATTTAGCTCGGCACTTACTCGCTCAAGCTGTAGATGCTGCGTAGGACCTTTCTCTAGCTCCCTTATGGATGTTCAAATCTGTGGGTGAAGTCTGGCAGTGGGACAGACAGCGAATTTGTCATCTGAGCGCACTGCAAGAGGAACCTCTGGCTCGCCTAATGCCTCAATCTCGTACTCAATTAATGTAACAGCCCAGGTTGTTACTTTGCTCAATTAAGACTAATATAAGTCTTAATTAAAGTTCTAAGTCACTAATTAAGTAATTTTGAACTCGACTTTGAAACCTAGGGCAAACCAGAAGTCAACAAAGTCAAATCTGGAATTCTGGAAAATCCCAAGCCCTAGAAAATTGACTTTTTATCTAGACCTCAGATTGAAAATCTGACTTCGCCATTGAGTTCAGAACACCCAAATTAGCTAGGGGTGAAGTTTTGGAGGTATTTGGAAGACGTTGGATTTTTGTCGAATATTTTAAATATTTAAATACCTGAAAATTCAAATAAATAAATACTCATCAAAACAAAAATCCGAGTGCATCGTTGCGTTCCTCACCCTTCAATTAGCTAAGGGTGATTTATTGGAAATTTTTGGAAAGCATTTAATTAATAAACTTTAATTAATGAAATAAGTGGAATTTAATTTAATTATTAATATTATTAAAAATGCATTTAACCGGCGCCATCACATTTTTATCTAACGCCGTCCTATTTGCCACTCGCGCCATCTGGATTGACAGATTGTTATGATCCGTCTGATCGGGAGGATCAGACGGCTCGGGATCGTCTCCTCCGATGCAGTCTCCTCGTGTCCAGCGCTGCCTCGCGCGTCAACCCTAGAGCTCGACAGGTGCACTCCAATGCTTCCCACCGCTTCCATCCACCGCCGAAGCCTCGTATAAGACCATTAGGTCTCTTGTTTCGCTCGACCTAAAACCTAAAAACCCGAAATCTGGCGATAAAGCTTTGATCGTGTCTTCACCGTTCATCGAGGTACCTCTTGATTTCTCTTATCCTTAATTTGATTTCAATCGCACGAATTCGAAACTTTATTTCAAGAAATGGATTAATAATTGTGCGGTATCGATTGTCTTAGAAGTTGCGAATCATTCTGTATCCTCGATTTATCTATAGTTAATACCGTTAAACATAGATTAGCCGTAATATGGCCATCTAGGATTAGGGATTATGATCAACTCAGATCATTATAGGTCTCGATTCGACCACCTATTGGAAGATCGCATCTTCAGCTATCCAACACCGTGTGGATCGAGCAGTCAGGATGCTGAAAAGACCCTGGAAATTCAAGCCCTAATCCTGCGTCCTCGGGAAGAAGCCGTCGAGAAGATGAAGCATCGGGTCGGACCGGGTCGACCCGGGCTCGACCAGTTCTTCTCAGGATCCGCGTAAGTAGGGTTGGGGTCCACCATGTGTGCGTGTCCTCCCTCTAGCAAGCCACGTAGCTCAGTGGCAGAGGTGGGGCCCGCCTCGCATCAGACGTGTGATGCAGTCGCAGAGCCATCAGTCGCTAGTGGGGCCCGCCGCGTTCTGCCCAGCCAATGAGGCTCCGCCACATGTACCTGCAAAAAAATTAAATAAATCATTTATATATATAATTATGTAGCAGTTATTATAACTGAATTAATTATATATATGTATATTATAATAACAGATTTATTTAATTTAAATTAAACAGTAAATATTAATTAAATTAATACTAAACTTTAAACCTTAATAACTCCTAAAATACACATTCAAATTATGCAAAATTATATATCATTAGATTCAGCAAAAATAGAGGAATATTATGGCACTGTTAATTTTGCATTTGGGCTTATATTTTGTAAAGTAATTTTTAGGGTTTAATTTAAACTAAATTAAATGTTGCAAATTTTATTTAGCTCTTATCTTGGGGAATGTTGATTCAAACATACCCAATATGGGTTTTAAAGTGATTAAAAAACCCTAAGGATCATTTTAGTAGGGTTATCTTTGCTGTTTGGATTAGTTTTAGACTAATCACTTTTAGGTCCTAACCCTAATTACCCTAATTAGACCTAGAACTTCAATTGACCATAACTTGGTCAATTGAACTCCAAATTGAATGATTCAAATATCAATTTAGATCAGAAAAACTTATTTAACAGTAATATATAAAAATAATTTAGATCCAACGGTTAGATTTGCTAATCACCATTAATTACTCTAAATCTTGATTAGTGAATATTAGCAAATCTAGTAATCAAAATTGAGTGATTTAAGTTTCAGAGGAATCCTAGAGTCATTTAGAATCTATTTATAAGGTTGGATTAGTGTTTGAGTGCTTAATTTTACTAATCACTCACAATCACTCTAAACCCTAATTAGGTCATAACTTAGTCAAATTAGATCCAAATTGAGCCTACCATATGTCATTATGATCAGTGGACTATTTGTAATTCATAGCCACCGATTTTACTCAATTTGGACACTAATTGATAAAGTTAGGTTTTTGACCCATAATTAAGGATTCCTTAATCACCTTTAACCCTAGATCTTGTATTGGCCATAACTTGGTCAATACTTATCAGAATTTAGTAAATTTAGATTCTATGAAAAGCTTAGATAGTAAAGATCAATAATCTGAAAGAAAATTTTACTTTCACTTAGCTAAATTACTAAATTGCCCTTATGAGTCAAATTCATTAACTTGATCTCATATGGCCTAATAATCACTCAAAATTAATTTAGTTGCTGTCTAATCTTACATTAGACAGTAAGAATCACTTTTCAAAAGAAAATTTCAGAATTTAAGTCTTAGATCAAAATTTGATCTTTTGGACCCTTGAGAAGGGACAAAATGGTCATTTTGCCCAAATTTAGGGTTTAGCCTTTAAAAGCCCTAAATTCAGTTTCTAATCACTAAAATCAGTAAATAGAATGATTTAGAACTGAAATTAATCAAATTCAAGTCTAAATTAGATTTTGATTAAAATTTCAAAAAATTTGTTTCTTAAGAAAATTCCTAAGTAAATCGTGAGTGTTCTTCTTTCCTTAATCACTCTTAGATCATACCTTAGGTCTTATAACATTAGTTAGGATGTGTATCTTGAGAGATACTCTTAGTAATTAAGAGCCTTGATTCTTAAGATTGGGGATAGATCTTAAGTTAGAATTCATCTATTGAGTAAATTGGGTTACTCAATAGGTGAAACCTTGAGTTTTCTAGTTTATAGATTTTATTAGTTTATTAAATGATTATTTGATCTTTAAACTCTAGAATTAAGAATATAGATCTATCCTAATGAATTGATTTATCATTAGGACTTGTCTTAACTTAATCTGTGAGATTTGGTTTCTAAACTTAGACCCTTAGATTATACCTTTAGATTAAGTGATTAGACCCCATCATCTGGAGTCTAATTCTTAATCTTTTCATCTTGATTTGGCTAATCAAGATGAGGTTGGGATGAATTAAATTACAAAATTAGGTGGATGATTTATTCATTTTAACCAAATAGCCGTCTTTTGATTAAGTTATAATTAGGACTTGTCCAGTCATAATTATCTTCAACTAGTAGGATTCGTGATTCTAAGTTATAGAATGTGTAAGAATTGGTGATTCTGAAACTTATGTAACTTAGAGTAGATAGAACGAATAAAGTAGATAACAACGAATATCACGTGTGTTTTAGATATAGTTTCTTGCACTTTGATTTTGATGCTTCGCATTCCTAGATTTTGATCCTTATACCTTGAACATGTATTATGTACTTAAAATATTTGATAAATATCTTATGTTAGTTTGGAACATTTATAAGAAACATTATGTTTTCATTTTTCAAGTGGTTTGTAAGGTGTAGCTTGATTAGTATACATCTTCGATCAACTCATTCGGGGTCGGCAACCTTTCGAGGGTTTAATGTCCGACAGTCTATTGGCCATGCCTAGTCCGAGTGATAGGATGGATAGACTCTCGCCCTACTGACTATAGAGTCAGGATTCTGATATGGATATACTAATTCAAGTACACTTACATTCAGTTCTGTCTTAGCTTATCAGGCTAAGAGTGTTCAGTGTCGTTCAGTTCAGAGTTTCTTAGCTCATCAGGCTAAGATTTGCTGAGTATGTTTTTAGTTTGAGTGACTTAGATGGTCACTGCAGTTTCAGTTTTTAGTTACTGTTTTACTTACAGATTTCTTGCATGTGTTTTTATATAGAATGCTAGTTTTACTTACTGTTTTCTTATGCTCACCTAGGATGTTAGTTTCTTTCAGTTTTATACTGTTCAAATTATGTATGTCACCTAGCATATTCTGTTTGATCATAAGCATGTTTAGGTTGTACTTTTCTTATAGTTTTGTTTAGTCTTTTGCTTACCTGTCTTTGTTGCAGTTACTTGGAGGAGGTATGTATTACTTCCTAGTTGCTTTAGTTATAAACTGTTTGTTTATAACTTTATACTGTTCTTTTTGTATGTTTTTCTGCACCTATTTGTTTCAGCTTCTGGTTAATGGTAATATTCAAGTAACCTAATAAAATTGTTTGCCCTAAAATGTACTTAGACATATTGTCTAACCAGTTTTTCTTTTGTTAGCTGGGGCCCTACCATTATGAAACTGATAATGGTAGGCTCTGAGTTTGTTGGAGCAGCAGATCCAGTGGAGAGCTTACCATTGGAGGAGGAGCCCGTTCCTGAAGATCTGTAGTTTTAGTTTTCTTTCTTGCAATGAGATTGAGAGTTTTCTTTCAGTTCTTTTAAACTTATTAATTGTTGTAATAATACAGGTTCATATTTTTCTTTCAGCACTTTACTTATTCTGTATTGTTGTATTTATACTGTATTGGATGGATGTTATATTTTTATTGCTTCCGCACTCGGAGTTCTTATATGATTATTTAGTGATGATATTTTGGATTGAATGGCAAAGTCCTTATTTAAGTTGGATTAGAACATGAGTCTAATTCAATTTTAAGTGGGGACCTTGTCATTTGGTGACCCCTTCACCGTAATCATGTTAACTTAAGGGTTAACAGGACCACAGTGGGGTAGGGCCATCACAATTAACCATCTGGTTAGCATCAAAACCTCTGGGCAATAATTATAATCGGGTATCGATAGGTGGGTTCGACCAGATCGATTGATTCACTGGAATCGATCGATCCAGTCGCGAGTCTAGACGGCAAAATACATCGAGTAGCACCCCAGCGATCCAGACCACCTCAGAACCTCTCGAGTCGACCTATCGCTCCCTCATCGATCCCTGAACGTGTAGGGATCAAGATAGCGGCGACCCGTGGACTCTGTAAGGAGAATTCACTCCTCATAGGTTATGGCGGCTCAGCCCCGCCGTGGTCCTGTTAACCCTTAAGTTAACATGATTTCGGTGGAGGGGTCACCAGATGACAAGGTCCCCACTTAAGATTGGATTAGACATACATTCTAATCCAATTTTAAATAAGGAATTTGCCATTCAATCCAGAATACTATCACTAAATGATCATATATTAACTCAGAGTGCGGAAGCGTAAAATATAACATCCATCCAATACAGTATAAATACAATAATACAGAATAAGTAAAGTACTGAAAGAGAATTATAAACCTGTATTATTACAACATTTAATGATTTTAAATGAACTGAAATGAAACTCTCAATCTCACTGAAAGAAAAACTTAAAGCTACGGATCTTCAGGAACGGGCTCCTCCTCCAATGGTAAGCTATCCACTGGATCCACTGCTCCAACAAACTCAGAACCTACCATTATCAGTTTCATAATGGTAGGGCCCTAGCCAACAAGAGAAAAACTGGTTAGACAATAAGTCTAAGTACATTTTAGGGCAGTACTTTTATTAAATTAAGAAGATATCACCATATAAACAGAACTAAGCATAATATGTGCAGAATAGTGTACAAAAGAACAATAATAAGTTATAAAGCACAATTTATAACTAGACAAATAGGAAGTAATACATACCTCCTCCAAGCAACTGCAACACAAACAGGTAAGTAAAAGAAAAGTAAAACTATAAGAAAACACAACCTAAATATGCATATGATCAAACTGATTATGCTAAGTGACATACAAAATTCAAATAGTATAAAATTGAAAACACTAACATCCTATGTGAGCATATGAAAAACAGAAAGTAAAACTAGCATCCTATATAAAAACACATGCAGGAAAGCTGTAAGAAAAACAGTACTGAAATACAGAATATGCTAATAAAATAGTAACTGTAAACTAAAACTATTGTAACTGTACAAGTCATCTGAACTAAATACGAACTCAGCAATTCTTAGCCTGATGAGCTAAGAAACTCTGAACTGAAAATCACTGAAACTCTTAGCCTGATGAGCTAAGACAGATCTGAATGTAAGTGTACTTGAATTAGTATATCCATATCAGAATCCTGACTCCGTAGTCAGTAGGGCGAGAGTCTATCCATCCTATCACTTGGACTAGGCATGGCCAATAGACTGTCGGACATTAAACCCTCGAAAGATTGCCGACCCCGAACGGGTTGATCGAAGAGGTATACTAATCAAGCTACACTTACAAACCACTTGTGAAATGAACATAATGCTATTTATAAATAATGTTCCAAATTAACATAAGATATTTATCAAAACATCTTATGTACATAATACATGTTCAAGGTATAAGGCTCAAAATCAAGGAATGCGAAGCATCAAAAATTCAAAGTGCAAGAAACTCTATCTAAAACACAGGTGATATCCTTTGTTATCTACTTTATTCGTTCTATCTACTCTAAGTTACATAAGTTTCAGAATTATTAATTCTTACACATTCTGTAACTTAGAATCACGAATCCTACTTGTTGAAGATAATTAGGACTGGCCAAGTCCTAATTATAACTTAATCAAAAGACGACTATAAATCATCGACCTAGTTTTGTAATTTAAATCATCCCAACCTCATCTTGATTAGCCAAATCAAGATGAAAAGATTAAGAATTAGACTCCAGATAATGGGGTCTAATCACTTAATCTAAAGGTATAACTAAGGGTCTAAGGTTTAGAATCCAAATCTCACAGATTAGGTTAAGGCAAATCCTAATGATAAATCAAATTCATTAGGATGGATTTCTATTCTTAGTTCTAAAGTTTAAAGATCAAATAATCATTTAATAAACTAAGAAAATCTATAAACTAGAAAACTCAAGGTTTCACCTAATTGAGTAACCCAATTTACTCAATAGATGAATTCTATCTTAAGATCTATTCCTAATCTTAGGAAATAAGGCTCTTAATTACTAAGAGTATCTCTCAAGACACACATCCTAACTAATGTTATAAGACTTAAGGATGGGTCTAAGAATAATTAAAGAATGAGAAAACTCACTCGGGACTTGGGAATTTCCTTTACTAAGCAAAATCTGAGATTTTAATCAAAACCTAATTTAGACTTAAATTTGATTAATTTCAGTTCTAAATCATTCTATTTACTGATTTTAATGATTGGAAAACTGAATTTAGGGCTTTAAAAGGCTAAACCCTAAATTTGGGCAAAATGACCATTTTGCCCCTACTTAAGGGTTCAAAGATCAACTTTTAATCTAGGGCTTAATTTCTAAAATTTTCTTTTGGAAAGTGTTTCTTACTGTCTAATATAAGATTAGACAGCAACTAAGTTAAATTTGGGTAATTATTAAGCCATTTGAGATCAAATTAGTGAATTTGACTTATTAGGGAAAATTAGCAATTTAACTAAGTGAAAGCTAAATTTTCTTTTAGATTAATGTTCTTTAATGCCTAGGCTTTCCATAGAACCAAAATTTACTGAAATCTAAAAAGTATTGGCCAAGTTATGGCCAATACAAGATCTAGGGTTTTAAGGTTAATTAAGGAAATCTTAATTATGGGTCAAAAATCCTAACTTTGCCAATTAGTGTCCAAATTAAGCAAAATCAGTGGCTATGAATTACAAATAGCTCACTGATCATAATGACATGTGGTAGGCTCAATTTGGACCTAATTTGACTAAGTTAAGACCTAATTAGGGTTTAGAGTGATTAGTGAGTGATTAATAAAATTAATCACTCAAAATTAATCCAACCTTACAGATTGATTCTAAAAGGTTCTAGGAGTCTTCTGAAACTTAAATCATTCAATTTGGATTACTAAATTTGCTAATATTCACTAATCAAGATTTAGAGCAATTAAGGGTGATTAGCAAATTTAACTGTTGGATCTAAAATATTTTTACATATTATTGTTAATTAAATTCTTCTGATCAAAATGGAACTTTGGATCAACAAATTTGGAGCTCAATTGACCAAGTTATGGTCAATTGAAGTTCTAGGTCTAATTAGGGTAATTAGGGTTAGGACTTAAATGTGATTAGGCAAACACTAATCCAAACAGCAAGAAAAATACTATCAAATTAATCCTTAGGGTTTTCTAATTACTTTAAGACCCATGTTGGGTATGTTTGGATCATTGGGTACAAAGTTATGAGCTAAATAAGGTTTGTGACATTTAATTTAAATTAAATTAATTATTAAAAAATCACTTTGCAAAATATTGATCATATAGCAAAATTTTTGGTATCAATAAATTCCTCATATTTTTCTGATTAATTTAATTTATTTAATTGTATGATTTGGATAAATATTTTAGGAGTTATTTAGGTTTAAAGTTTAAGATATTTTAATTTAATTAAATATATATATATATATATATATAAATATTAAATTTACTGAATTGTAATTATTATAATTTTATTAATTAATCTTTTTAACAGTAATCATTAATTTAATTTATGAATATTAATTTAAATTTTCTGTATTTATAAATATAATTATATACTCTAATACTATAGATATATATATACATACTTAAAAATATTAACTGATTATAAAATATATAATTAAAATTATTATAATCATTTTTGTCTTTCTGCAGGTACACGTGGCGGTTTGCTACTGGATGAGCGGCAGATGGCGGGCCCCACAGGTCAGACGGTCAGCATGACAAGGCCACGTGGCGCGCCGCGATACGCTGGCGCGCTGCAAGGCCGGCCCCACTGCACTCAATGCGTGGGACACGCGGCGCGCGCAGAGCCTTCGGCCCAGCTCACGCGGCCTGGCCCGCCTCGATTCGGAGGCAAACCGGTCCAGACTTGGACCGGTTTGATCCCTACCCGATCCTACGGTTAAAAAATCAACTCAATTAAATCCAATGGATTGAGATTGATTCAGATCCAATGGTTGGATCTGAATCTTGATCTGACAGTAGATCTGAGGCGACGTTTCGCCTTCCTCTTCGAACCGGATCGGCGCAGACAGAAAATAATTGAACCGGTCCAGAGATGCCGGTTCACTCGGGGCGTCGATTCATCTTCGCGCATTAGGGTTTCGTGAGGAGATCTTCGATCGAAGATCCCGTTCGATCGAAGACTCCTTAGCTTAATCAAACCGCATGGATTAATTATCTAGATATAGATTGCATATAGAAACAAAAATATTTGGAATCAACTAAGATTTGGGTGAGATCGAGTACCTTAGATGGATGACAGGGATTTGCCCGAGCTTCGATCGCCAATACAGGACTTCAGAGATGGAAACGAGAGGAGAAAAGAGTCTTAGATGATTTATAATTACCTAAAGCGGCGTCTTTACCCCGGTAGAAGCCAACTGGAGCAAAACGCGGTGCTGCGACTGCCGCGTGTTCGCGAGCGAGAGCTCAGCGCGACACGCGCTAAGCAACGAGGGAGATGAAGTCTGAGCCGTCTGATCTCGCGCCGAGATCAGATCAGACGGCTCAGATGTTTCCTGATTGGCTGGACGGCGATCTTAGCGGCGTTAAGATAAAGAAACGGCAGATTAAATAATCTAACGGAAGTCCGTTAAGTTTTAATATTTAAATAATTATTTAAATTAAGTTATACAGATTTAATTAATTACTTTTAACCTATTAAATGCATCCCAAAAATTTCCAATAAATCACCCTTAACTAAATGAAGGGTGAGGAACACAATGGCGCACTCGGATTTTTATTTTGACGAGTATTTATTTATTTGATTATTTGGGGTATTTAAATAATATTAAAATATTCAACGAAAAATTAACGACTTCCAAATGCCTCCAAAATTTCACCCCTAGCTAATTTGGGTGTTCTGAACGCAATGACAAAGTCAGATTTTCAATCTGAGGTCCAGATAAAAAGTCAAATTTCTAGGTTTTGGGATTTTCCAGAATTCTTGTTTTGACTTTGTTGACTTCTTGGTTTAACCTAGGTTTCAGAGATGAATTTCAAATCACTTGATTAGTGACTTAGAACCTTAATTAAGACTTAGATTAGTCTTAATTGAGCAAAGTAACAACCTGGGTTGTTACATAGGTACACCTTCTGGAAGGTCTCGGCCGAGTAGTCATCCGACAATCCAGCACCTCCCAGTTATGGCTTTTTGGCTTAATTGGTGCGTCTAGGGTCAGGGATCGTGTAGCCGTTGAAATTGGGGTGGGGCGTGACCGGAGCGCGGAGAATTTGGCGCTGGAAGCTGGCCCTAGGGTTCGGGCTGCGAGCGTGTGCGAGGGGAAGAAGACGATGATTTTGGGCCGGGCCGACCCCGACCCTGGCGTTTTGGAATCGGGCTGACAGTTTAATAAACAAAATTTTGGAATTAAAATCCTTAAGGAAATTAAATTATAATTAGATTCATATAGTTTTGATTTAAATAGACATTCATAATAAATTAATTTAATAACTTTAGTTATACAAATCCAAATGGTATGATCCAATATACCATTTGAATCAGAAAAATTTAAGAAATTTAAATATAAAATAAAATCACAGATCCAATGGTTGGATTTAAATATATTTGCCAATCTTCTTGCTATCCTTAATTAAATTATATAAAATAATTTAAACATCTAATTAATGAGATTAAGGGCTCTGATTGCTCCTTGTACCCTAAGGAACAAGATCAGACCCTTAAGTTTAGTTTTGGATAATAATTTTTCTAAATTAACCCCTTAATCACCTTAATTAAGAATTAGTGAGTTTAACCCTAATTAAGCATTTGATTTGGGTGGGGATTGTTCCAATATTAGGCCTATTAGAACCTAAGTATAAGGTTGGATTGCCCTAGAGTGCCCTAATTTTACTAATCACTCTATTGGGCTTAATTAAGTAATTAGTGATAATTAATTAATTAAGTGGTCAAAAATCTGAGATAAGTGAAAATCCTACCCTATTAATCAATAGGAAACACATTAAGACAGATTGGGATCAATTTGGATAAGTAAACCCTAACATCCCAATTCTTGCCTTAAGAGGGGCATTTTGGTCATTTTGACCAAAATGTGTTTAAATGCTCCTTAAAGCTTGGAAATCTCAATAAACTATCCTAAGGTAGATTAGAAATGTTCTCTGAACTAATAGCAATGTTAATATGATCATTAATTCAAGAAATCTCTACTTAATCCCTAAATAAGACACTTAGATCTTAAGTGGTCTTATAAGAGTCATTTGGCATTAATCCTTGAATATAATAATTGAGATGATTAAATATCACCCTAATAAGTTCAGTAAGGTTAACCTAAGAGCTAAAACTTAAAAGAAATGTAATTGGTAAAGTCTAAGTTAAAATTTAACTTAAGGTCTAAAGTGATCAAACCTCATATCCTTAGATCTTAAGTAGCCCTAAAAAGGTCAATATGAGTTTAATGTTAATCTAATGCTTAGAATTGTCAATTTCAACCTTAATAAGCTCCATTTAGTTTAACTATGAACTTAAATTCTAAAAAAACACAAATGGGAACTATTAAAACTTTAATTAGAGGTCTAAAGTGATCAAACCTCAGATCTTTAGATCTTAAGATCTTAGACTTGAATCTTCAATTTGAAATTAAACCATCTCCAATTGAAATTCTTTAATGATTGATTGTTTAATCTTTTGAAACTTTCCATGTGGGTATAGGATGATTCAATCTAAAAGATAATGAAATTATCTTAAAGATTAAATATAGATCTTAGATTCTCATGTTCCTAATTGATTATTTTATCTTATAATCAGTAGAATAATCTTTCAATAAGTTCTTAGTTCCTGGATCCTTTAGTTTATAGAATTCTATACCTTAAATTTGGGTTGTAAATGTGAACCATAGATCCTAGTTAGGACATTACCTTAGATTCGAGAATTTGAACTAACATAGGGTTTAAGTTCTAAATCCTTAAATCTTGATTTACTTAATCAAGATTTGGGTAAGAGAATAAAATATAAATTAATTAGGTCATTAATTTACCTACTTAAACCATATAGTCGTCACATGATTTTGGATTAGAACTTGTTGAGTTCTAATATTAACTTTAAGGACGTAAATCTGAGATTCTACTCGATAGCTGAATATTAGAGATCCTAAACTTGTACCTTCTCAGAGTAGCTAGAATTGGTAATTAGATAACATCAGATATCACATGAGTCTAGATTGAGTCTCTTGCTTACTTTGACTAGATTACTTTGCTTATCTTGGATATTGAGCCTTATTCCTTGAGCATACCAGGAAAATTTAGGATATATATGAGACATCCTAAGTTAGTATTTGAATTGCATATCATTCAGTTTTGTCTTGTTTGCAGTTGGTAGAATATGTCCTAGCTTAGTCTGCCTTTTCAGTAGTAGTATTGTATAGACTTGACTCAGACCTAGCATATTTGGATGGCTAGGCTGGGGATTGATTGATTGATATTGGAGGCCCTATATGGCTTATTGGCTGGTATGGCAGTACTATATTTTAGGCTTATTACTACTTTAGCTGGATTATATTGTTTTCTGATTTGCTTTGCCACATGCTTCAGTTCTTATTTTCAGTATTTACTCACATTGCCACATGTCTCAGTGGCTTCATATTTCATAGATTGCTAGCTTTGCCACATGTCTCAGTGGCTTTTATATTATTTTTCTGTTTTTAACTAGCATGTTGTATGTATACTCATATGGCTTACTTATGTATATTGGCATGTTTAGGATACTAGAATTGCACATTTTCAGTACTTGTATTTCTGTTATATACTCAGCATATGTTAATATGATCATAAGCATGTTAGGTTTAGAATTGTATTGCAATTGCTGTTTCTTTTAGCTTTTAGCCTCACCTTGTTTGTTTTGCATTGTATGCTGGCTATAAATGGACAGTTTATAGTTACCCATTTCTTTCCTAGCTTGTTGCACCTTTACTGCTTGCATGTGTTATTAAGTTAAAATGTGATATCTTTAAATATTCAGTTCATTAAAATAGCCTACAATGTACTTAGACAATTGTCTAACTGTAACCTCTTTGTTTTGTTGGCTGGGGCCCTGGCATTTGTGATACCGACAAATGTCAGATTCAGACGTGTTCGTGGGCAATGTCATCGAAGAGGAGCAGGTTCAGGAGGAGGATCATGCTGCCACTGAATAGATAGTTATTGCATTTTCATTTTCAGTGAGATTGAGAGATATTTTCTTTTTCTTTAAACTTCAGTTTGTAATAATTAATTCTGAATATATTTTATTTCTATATTGTGATGAGTTACTATATTGCATTCTCTTTTCTTACTATGTATGCTTGTGAATGTTACTCTGTTGTTTATTGCTTCTGCCACTTTTATATTCGTATATTAATGATGTGATAGTACTTTGTGACAAGTTCTTGGCTTAAGGTAGGTTGGGTTTACCTAACTTTACTTAAGTTGGGGATTTGCCACAGTTGGAGCATCGTAATTCTTTATTATCAGTACAAGGGGCCCATATTAAGGTTTAGATCTTAATCAAGATAAGCTAGGGTTTAACCCCTAACCTTTCTATCATTAAGACCAATGTTATTTTAAAGGTCAATGATAAATCAATGTATTATTAGTGTATTATTGATGTCAAACTTTAGGTTTGGATTAAATATTATATACTTAATCAAGTTATCAAGATTTTTATGTTCAAGTAGGCACATTTAAGTATTCAAATAAATATTAAAGTTCTCTAATATACATCTTAAAAGTACATAGATAAAAAGATGACACAAAAAGGATAATCAATGCTAATTAAATTCTAAATCAAATTAAAATGATTAGCATTTAATCACAAATCTAAAAGACTTAGGTTTCACGCCATTATTGTTGTTGGAATATACATATCAATTCAAGCACTTAAGACTCTATTACTTAGCATTTGGCATAATATATATTTAGAATCCATAGTAGGTTTTGAGCACTAATTTAATTTCAATATAGAATTTTATGCAATGCTCAATTTAGTATAGCTTAGCCCCACTAGGGTCCTAGGGGTTTTAAAATATCAAAACAGAGAAGTTTTGGCCATTTCAGCCAAAACTGGGCAATATTACAAAATATGGGCAGTTTTTAAAGAATTCTGGGAAATTTTGCAAATTTAGGCGCTGGAGCGCGCTGTAGCACTTTTTGAGTGGCAGCGCGCGGTAGCGCCTTTCGCTGCGGCTTGCTGCGGTCCGCAGTAACCCGCAGTGACCCGCTACATCGTGCTATGGCGCGCTGTAGTGGTTCATTTTGTAAGAAACCACTGTTCAATTACTTTCATTAAATGATTTTATAATTTTTGTGAAATTACCGCTGCAGACCGCTGCAGCGCGTGACCACGCGCTGTAGTGGTCCATTTCGCAAATCTACTATTCAATTAATTTATTTTGACGTTTCCTAAGTTCCGAAATATTTCCGCTATAGTCCGCTGCATCGCGCTACTGCGCGCTGTAGCGACCCATTTTGCAAATTACTATTCAATTAGTTCAACGTACTTTTTTATATGATTTCCCTAAGTTTTCCTGCGCGCTGCAGCGGCAGACGGTGATTTCGCCAGGTGTGAAACCCTGAGGGCCATTTTTCAAGCTTAATTACTCTTAATCCAGAGAGTTCCATGAGTGGTGCTATATATCAATCGAAAGGTATTTCTGATACCCTTCCATCAACACCAAAATCAGCATGAACGCAGCATCCTAGCTATACTAAAAATGATAATGAATACAAGGATATGTAGAATAGACGAAAAACAAAGCATATTTTTGTGAGTTCTTAAGAGTCTTAATGGCTTTCATACATGCATATGGACTTCCAAGGCTGCATTCTAACATCATAGCATCATAAGAAAGACAAGAAAAGGAACAAGAGAGTACCTTTTTATTCTTAGAAGAAGAGGAAGAAGATGAACCTTTGCCTTTCCTTCAAGGCTTAGAGAGGGGCTTCTCCTTCAAGGTGCAGCAATGGAGGAGGGAGAGGAGGAAATTTTTAGCAAAATAAGAGAAGAGGAGTTGTGCTCCTCTTTTAAAGGAGAAGGGTGAGATGGAGCCTCATCATTAGCTAGGGCTAAGAGAGTAGGGCTATCATGGATAAGCCTTAATGAGGCATGGCCAAGAGGTAAGGGAAAAGATGGCCAGCCGATTTTGCAAGGGAGGCGGCCAGCAAAATAGTTAGAAAATCAGGGAAATTACAAATAGAGGACTCAATGCTCACTTAATTATTTTCCATAATTATTTAAATATTCTGATTTTTGAAACATGCTCCGAAAAATTCCAAAAATTCATCCCTAGCTAATTTGGGGTTGAGGAATCCAACGGCGAAGTCGGATTTCAATTCCGACGAGTATTTAATTATTCTATTTTTCGACGCATTTAATTATATTAAAATATTTGCGAAAATCCGACGATTTCTAAACACGTCCAAAACATCACCCCTAGCTAATTTGGGAGTGACGATCGCAACGGTAAAGTCGAATTTCGAATTCGAGGTCAAAATAAATACCTCAATTTTCTTATTAATTAAATATTAAAATAATCCAAAATATTAGATTTAGTTCTAAATTGCTCCAAACCTTCAGGGTTTGGTTCTAATGACTAGATGAACTTAATGGAATGATGATTACGATATGATTATGATAAAATCAAGCTAGGTAACAACCTTGGGTTGTTACAAACTCACCCATTTAGAGTAAGGATTAATAGCTTTAATAAATCATTGTTGATTAAATAGTATTATCTGAACCCAAATTATTGGCTGGGTATAGTAGGGTATATCCATATTGCTAGATTATTTTAGTAGTATTCATGATTAGTTGATTCATCTTAATGCGAGTTTCATCGAATACAGTCCCACTTATAATTAATCATCCAATCTTAAGAGTGTTATGATTAGGGACTTAGACCATAAGTTAATTTGAATAAAACTCACTATTTGGTGATGCCTCCTAACGAATATCACTTTTATAGGTGTTTTTCAAGCAAACTATGTGATTTAAGTCACCCTCTTTAGAACACTAAGTGTGCTTATAATTTGAGTATTTTAATGTCTTAGCTTGAGAAACAAATCACCTTCGGGTGATGCCTTGTATCGAAGGTCGCATCATTAGGTGTGGCTTAATCAAACTAAGTGTTAAAGATCACCCTTCTCAGAAATATGCTAAATATGTATATACAACCTTCTCATCTAATGATTTTTATAAAAACTCTCAACTTTAACCAATTATTGAAATTAGAATCTATGAGTCATAATCTTTTTTTTTTTGAAGGATTCTGCACTATGGAGACCTTGAATTCATTATTAAATTCAAAGTATTTCTAGTTTTTTGGATTTAACTCATGTAATATAAAAGTAAGAGACATGAGCATGAACATAAGCATGATGTATGAGTATAAGTGATGATTTATGAGTTATGATGTAACAACCCAAGTTATTATCTTAGCTAATTAAGACTAATCACAATCTTAATATTGATCTTAAGTGCTAATTCAGTTAGTAGGAGCCAACCTCTAAGATCTAGTCCAAATCAAGAGTCAAATGGATTGAATCATGATTTTTGGAAAATCTAGAAACTCTAAAAAATTGGACCTATTTAAATTGACCTCAGATTGAAAAATGGACTTTGCCATTGCACTCATTGCCCCGAAATTAGTTAGGGGTAAAGTTTTTATCTCAATCGAAAGTCGTCGAAATTTCGACGAATATTTAATATTATTTAAATAATCAAAAATGAGAAAATTAAATTCTCGTCGGAATCAAAATCCGACTTCACCGTTGCGTTCCCCACCTCTCAATTAACTAGAGGTGAATATTTGATGATTTTTGGAAATCATTCAATTAACTAAGATCAATTAATAAAAATAATTAGAAAATGAATTATTTAATTATAATATACTTATATATATATATATATATATATATATATATATATATATATATATATATATCCTCATTCCCAATTGCAAGTCGCATACCCTAGTTTTTCTCAGCCGCCCCCTCCTTCGCACGCAAGAAGGACCGTCCCGATCGCAAGCTCTCCCCTCCTCGGCCGACACGTCTCCTTACCCTCGCGCAACACGCGTCTCCTCCGCCTAAGAGTCTCCGCCGCTCGCCTCGCAGCCTCCGCCTTCGTAACTCCCTAAATCCCTCCTTCGCAAGCCGAGCCGGCACCTCTTCTCCACTCGGCCGACCCCCCCTGCCCGTCGATCTCTCCTCCATCAATGAGGAGTCGTCGACCCCTCTCTTCTCCTCGCGGCCTCGCCTCTTCACCTCTCTTTTGGGGCAGCCAAAGATCGCCGAGGAGTTCTTCCAAGCGCCAGCCGCCTCCTTCGTGTCCGATCAGCAAGGAGCCGCCGATCTCCCTAAACGTAAGCGAGGTACCTCCTTACCCTATTGTATGATTTGAATGCTTGAAGATAGAGTATTGTCAATCTTCATTCAAGTTCAATTTCTTAAATGTTCAATATGGAATGTATTGCTTCTTAAAGTCTATCTTGAAATAAATTAATGCCATCAATTTTTTTTTTTTATATATGATGCAAATGAATTGCTCTGTTCAAATTTTAGTGATGATGAGAAATTTATCATCTGTTTACAAAACTCAAACTTTCATTAACAGATTCAAAATAAAAGCTAGTAATCAAATAAAGCAAAATACATTATTAAGAAAAGTAGAGGTTTAGTGTTTCACAAACAAACAAAAAAAAAAAAAAAGCAAGCAAGGAGAGGGATGCCAAACCAATGGCTACATTTTTCGTGGTATAAAAGTTGAGTTGGAGCCTAAATGAGCTCACAATCATATTAAGAACACTTGAAATAAACTTTCCTAGCTGAAAATAAGCGCTTAAATCATAAGAAAATAGATTGAAATAAGTTTTAACTAAAAAACTATCAGTTGATCTTTAGTCCATGGATAATATTGCTAATGTTTAAATTGTCAAGGCAGTCAATTTAATAATAATCAATTTTGATTTAGATATTTGAAGTAGGTAAGAGATTTATCTCATTTAAGTAAAAAAAAAAAACATAAGAATTTATATTGTCGATATAAATTATTCATATTCAAAAGTTTTGTGGCAGCTTAATACCTGCAGAAAAATAGTATTAATTTACATATATAATGTATATATGTAGATGTATTATTATAAATATATATATATACATATTCGGGACTTATAGATATAATAACTTATTGAGTAGTTTGATTTAAATAATTTAGATTATAGATTAGATAATAATTAACGAATTCATTAGCTGAAGATTTATTAATGAAATAATAAATTAATATTAAACTTTAGATCAAGCAATAATAAACGTTAATTAAAGACAGACGAATGACAATTAATTTAGAAATAAAAGTATCTATTATTTTTGTATTCTTACATATATATAAAGTTACGTATACAAATATAGATATAAGTCCACTATTAAATTTATTTGGAGTTAACTAGTACTAAGTGATAACTTAGATTTAATTAAATAATTATAGCTTTAATTAAACACTTACTGGCGTACTAGATTTAATTAAACGGACTAGTTTAATATTCAAATGATTAAATAAAATTTATTTAGCTGGTATATATATAAGTAGAGAAGAAATAAAAAAAAATGTATATATATATATATATATTAATTGGATTAATTTCTGTTAAAATCAATATTAGGTTAGTAAATTTTTGATTAGCACTAATTGAGTAAATTAATCAATAATATCTAACAGATATTAATCAGTAATAATAAATAATTAAAATCGGCCAATTATAAACATATATATATATATATATATATATATATATATATATACTAATAAGTAAGGTTGAATAAAAATATATTAGATAAATATATTTATAATAAGATACTTATAACACGTATACATATATATATATATTGTAATATAAGTAGTAAGTACAATTTCGTTTGGACAGAAAACTTTAGGTTAATAATTTATACGTGTAAATATATATATATATACATATTAATAAGGACAAGAAATTTTAGATATATATATATATATAAATATGTGTATGTATTAGTAGAAATATAATTGTGCAGAAGTAATTAAAACCACTTAACATTTTACTTAAACAGAAAAAAGATATTAATTAAGCTTAATTGAGATTAAATAGTGCTAAGTGTAGTTAAAGAATAATAGTTTAGAATTGATAATGACACTTAAACCATGTTAGATAATAATTAATTAATGTGACGCCTGAACTAATTAAAGGAATATTTAAATACACATGATAATTGATTCAATTTACTAAGTATAGCGGGAGTATAATCAAATTAATTAATTCCTTTAAGAATTGAAATGTTAATAACTTAGTCAATCGAACTTGGAATTTAGTGTTCTTAGACTATATGGAATTCTTGAATCGCCACCAATAATAAACTGCATAAAAATTCAGGTTTCGATAGGGTGAAAATTACTAAAATATCCTTAAGTCAAAAACTTTAGTTTTGACCTGTATGACCCGTTTCTCATTCAAATTAGACGCACTCACTGTCTATCTTCAAAATGGACAGTAAGGAATCAAATGGAAAAAAAAAACTTTAATTTCGACCCTTAAGTCAAAAGTTGACTTTTTAGACCCTTAGTCGGGGCAAAATAGTCATTTTGCCCAAAATTTAGGTTAAAAACCCTTAACCTCTAATTAGTCTTTTAAAATACTAAAGCCAGCATTATGATTATATTAGAATCATTTAAATGAGTAAAATCAACCATTATGTCAGATTCCAGAATTTCCCTAAGTCTTTAACACTACACCTTAAGGACCCTTCCTAAGATTAGGACTAGATCATAAGTTAGAGTTCATTCATTGGGTAAATTAGGTTACCCAATGGGTGAAACCTTAGTTTTATTAGTTTTTAAACTTTTTTTTTATTTTACAACTCATTTTGATTATTTTATCTTTGAACTCTAGTTTTAAGATAGGATATTCATCCTATTAAGTGTGATTTGCTTAATAAGATTTGTCTTAATAAGTATATCATTTTTAGAATGAAACCTAGAACTTAGGTCTTATTCTTTTGGATTATGTGATTAAACCTAAATATCATTGTGTTTAATTCATAATCTATAGTTTAAAAGATCTTGATTAGATCTTGGATAGAATGTCTAAATTCACAAAATTAGGACGTATGATTCATTGATTTAACTCATAATCATCATTTAATTAAATTAGATTAGAACCTGATCAGTTCTAATCCTTTTAACTTATAAGGACGAGTTTCTAAGTTACAGTCGATAGTAGGAAAATAGTGATCCTGAACTTGTGTAACTTGGAATAGTTTGAATGGATAAATTAGAAAACAAATAATATCACCATGTTTAGTAGAGTCTTTTATTTTTATTTGATGATAGTTGCTACACATTTCTGATATTTTTATGCCTTAACTCTTTGAGCATATCATATAAGATCTTTGATGCATAAATAAAATATTAGGAATATATGGAGACTCCTTATATTCCTTATGAAAATATTAAGGTGATTAATTATAATAACCCAGGTTGTTACTTAGATCAATTAAGACTAATATAAGTCCTAATTATAGTTCTAGTATCTTAATTAAGCCATTTAGAACATACCTCTAATATCTGGATTAAATTAGGGATCAAATAGAGCAAATCCTGATTTCTAGAAAATCCCAAAACATTAGAAATTAACTTTTTATTTAGACCTCAGATTGAAAATCTAACTTTGCCATTACATTCACCACCCCCAAATTAGCTAGGGGTGAAGTTTTTGAGGCATTTGGAAGTCGTTGGATTTTCGTCAAATAATTTAATATTATTTAAATACCCCGAAAAATCAAATAATTAAATACTTGTTGAAATAAAAATCCGATCACGCCGGTGCATTCCTCACCCCTTAATTAGCTAGGGGAGATTTATTAGGAATTTTTTTTGGAATACATTTAATATGATAAATTTATTTAATTAAATCGGTATAATAAATTAAATAATAAAATTAATTAAACATTAAACGGCGCCATCCACCTCATCCTTACGCCGTTTCCTTCCATTCGCGTGAGCCATTAGTCGGGACGGAGCATCCGTGCCATCGGATCTTCGGATCAAATGACAGATGGCCGTCGTCCTCGCATCCATCGATCGGAACCTCCGCGTGTCTCGAGCAAAGACGCGCATCCATCTACCTCCTTGCCAAGCGTCAATCATCGCTTAGGAACCTTTCTTAAAGACATCTGAGTCTATCATTCACCTTAGATTCCTTCTCAGCCACCATTCGAACTTGTCCGAAAGAATTAAAACGAAGAAGCAAACCCTAACAGTTCTCGGTCGTCCATCCTGAGGTACCCGATCTCTTAATCCATGTACTCAATTTTACATCTTACAATTCCTATTGTTATTTCAGATAATGGATTGAAATTTATTATTCTCGATCGGGATCACTCGATTGCGATCGAGTAGATTTCAACTTTGATGCTCAGATCTTACCGTTAGTAGAAACTGACCCGTTTGCTTAACCTTCTATGGTTAAGCCTAGCCACCTCTGTATGTTACCTCATGTAACCATTCAACTAGTATAAGGAAACCCTAACCTTACTCTACCTATTGGTATGCGAGCCTATGCGAATCGACATCGGGACGACCTTCAAAACGGAAACCCTAACTCCATCTCTTTGGGAGGAAGACGATGGAGTCTCGGGTCGGGTCAAGCCTTGTAACAACCCAAGGTTGTTACCCAGCTTGATTTTATCAAAATTATATCGTAATCACCATTCCATCAAGTTCATCTAGTCATTAGAACTAAACTCTGAAGGTTTGGAGTAATTCGGAGCTAAATCCAATATTTTGGATTATTTTAATATTTAATTAATTAGAAATTGAGGTATTTATTTTGACCTTAAAATCGAAATCTGACTTCGCTGTTGCGATCGTCACCCCCAAATTAGCTAGGGGTGATGTTTTGGACGCGTTTGGAAGTCGTCAAATTTTTGCGAATATTTTAACGTAATTAAATACGTCGAAAAATAGGAAAATTAAATAATCGTCGGAATTAAATTCTGACTTTGCCGTTGAATTCCTCATCCCCAAATTAGCTAGGGGTGAATTTTTTGGATTTTTCGGAGCACGTTTCGAAAATCAGAATTTTTGAATAATTAATGAAATAAATAATTATTTATTTCTAAATTTCATAAACTAGTTTCTCTCTCCTAGCTGGCATGGAATTCGGCTGGTAGCTCCTTCATGTGGTTGAGTCATTCCTCCCTCCCATGCATTCCCCTCACCTCTTAGCTCCATAGCCTCCTTAGCCATGATATCTCCCTACACTCCCTCTCCTCCTTTAAATGGAGAGTTCAACCATCTTCTCCACTTGCTGAAACTTTCTCCACTCTATCCTCTTTCTCCATTGCTGCACCCTAAGAAGAAGAAGAAGAAGAAGAAGAAGAAGAAGAAGAAGAAGAAGAAGAAGAAGAAGAAGAAGAAGAAGAAGAAGAAGAAGAAAACAAAGCTCATCTTCCTCTCCTTTTAAGAACATAAAGGTACCCTCTTGCTCCTCTCCTTGTCTTTCTTATGATGTTATGATGTTAGAATGTAACCTTGGAATTCCATATGCATGTATGAAAGCCATTAAGGCTCTTAAGAACTCACAAAAATATGCTCTATTTTTCATCTATTCTGCATACCCTTGTATTCATCATCAATTTTAGTATAGTTAGGATGCTCCGTTCATGCTGATTTTGGTGTCGACGAAAAGGTATCAGAAATACCTTTCCATTGATATTTGACACCACTCAAGAAACTCTCTGTATTGAGAGTAATTAAACTCAAAAAACAACTCTCGTGGGTTTCGCACCTGGCAAAATCACCGTCTGCCGCTGCAGCGCGCTGCAGCAGATTGCCGCGGGCTGCAGCTGTAATAACCCAAGGTTGTTACCCAGGTTAAATTTAGCATAATCGTATCATAATCATCAATCCATCAAGTTCATCTAGTCATTAGGACCAAACCCTGAAGGTTTGGATCAATTCGGAGACCAATCGATTAATTTGGGATATTTTAATATTTAGCTAAGTAGAAAATTAAGGTATTTATTTTGACCTCGAAATCGAAAATTGAGGTATTTATTTATGCAATGCTAAAATCAAGCATTGCATAAATTTCTATATTAAAATTTAGTTAGTAACCTTGTCACAACTATCAAGTGCTCATAACTTAGTATGTGCCTTAGATGTACTATGCCAAAGAACAAGTATTAGAATCTTAATTGCTTGTATTAATTAGATTTAATCATAGCAACTAAATGGTATGAAACTTAAGTCTTTTAGATTTGTGATTAAATGCTAATCCCTTTAGTTTGATTCTAGAATTTAATTAGCATTAATTACCTCTTTATGTTATCTTTTCATTTTTATACTTTTATAACTTTAGGATGTATGCTATAATACCTTAATATTTAGTTGGACACTTAAATGTGCTTATTTGAACATAAGAATCTTGATAACATGATTAAGTAGATGATACTTAATCCAAACCTAAATTTGGCATCAATAATACACTAATAATGCATAGATTTGCCATTGACCTTTAAAGTAGCATTGGTCTTAATGATAGAAAGGTTAGGAGTTAAATCCTAACTTATCTTGATTAAGATCCAAATCTTAATCACTTAATTAATTAACTTGATTATAAGATAATTCAAATGACATTATTCCAATAATGCGTATGATTTGGTATTGATCTTAAATCATCAAATTAGAAGTGCTAAGGTTAATATTGAATATATGTGATTGTACCATCTGAATCCAAACTTTAGATCCTTGATTTTCTCTTATATAAGACAATTAGCATAACATGGAAATAAAATTATAATGATTTATGCAATGATCTAACTCTAATAAGATCTTTAATTTTATCCCATGATTGTAGAATGGGCAAGGATAAAATGAATTTTAATCATCTGATCTGATCACTTAACTTAAGTATAGCAAGTAAATCTTAAAAAGTAGAAAGTGAGATCTTAAGGGTCTTGCTATAGGATTCGTCATTGAAATGATTAAAGACCTTAACTAATGAAACATTAAGGTAGGAAGGACTTTTGTAACTTATTGAGGTAGAAACCTAGTTGACCCTTCATAACTTTAGAAGTTGAACTTGACACCTTGTGGTGTAGGAATTACCTAAAGTACTTAGAGTTGGCTCATCCCTTATGGTAGCAACCTATGTTGAGTGATCTTTGGATCACATTGTGGCGACCGGGGATCGAAGTTCGAGAGTCTTTAAAGAATAATTCATTTCAATTGAAAATATATACATTTTTATAATTCAAAAAGGACATAAAAATAAAATGATATAATCCAAAGTTCCTTTATACATAGAGCCAAAATATATATATGAAAAGTTACAATAGTTTGAATTACAAAAATATTAAATAAAATATCTACATTCTTCTGCTTCTCTTATTCTTCTTCTTTTAATCTTGGCAGATCTTCTAAATCTTTTTAATTAACAAAACCTGAAAATTTTCAGTTTACCAGTCAGGTAGGAGTACGCAAATTGTTCTTATAAGAATAAATCTAGCATCCTATAATAGGTATGAATCAAATATGAAAATAACAGTAAGACTGCAAATAAAGTAAGCAATTTTCAAATGCAATTTCTGCCCTGCAAAATAGCTGTGAAAATCAACATATATGAAATAAATTTTATCAAAAGCATTTGTAACAATAAGTCGAGTCCGGAGACCCCTAAGCCCAAATGGGTAAACCCATAGGCATAATATGTAGGAAGCTTATCTCGCCACCCGTCGGTAGCTTACTCAAATTAGGAACTGATGGTGTGTCTTTCCTCTGGATTTGCCTACTTCCTACAAGAGGCTAAATCCCTCCATATAACTCCCAGGGGCTTGCTAGCTAGCCCAATCTGTACAGATTCCAGTTTTGCATTCCACCCTCCAAAGATAAACACCACAAAATATATATATATTCTTTTTGTTACATGCTTTTTGATGTAATTCTTTTGCAGATTAAAATGCGGTAAGCAGTGCAAATAATACTCAAATGGAAAATGGCTCAAATAAGAATACTGAAATAAGACTTATAAGTAAATTTACGTACCTGACTTATTTTGATTCAAAAAAATTAATCAATTCAATTTCTTTGATCTGCCAAAAGTAATTTAAGTTATTAATTTAATACTTCATGATTTGTAATAATAGGTTTTTATGATATTTAATATTTGGATTTATTTAATTATTTTTATGACTAATATTTTCAAATGAAGTGACAATTTATATAAAACTTTTAGAAATATGTGAAAACATCTATATTTCCTATAAATTTTCTAAGTCCTAAAATTCTTAAAAATTTCGACAGAATCTCTTTTATTTTTGTTCAAATTTTCTATTTTCACAATCAATCTCTAATTCTAAATTAGAGTTCAATCCCTTTTTTATAGGATTGCTCATTTCCAGTTCTACAATAGAGTTTTAATTCCAGTTCTAAAAATAGAGTTCAGTCCTTTTTACTGGACTGCTCATTTTGAATTCTATTATAATTTCAAATATACAAAACTAATCTAAGCAGTTTATACATCCCATATAAAATATCAAAACAGAGAGATGCAGAAATGAAATTAGTAATTTATGAAAGCGGTATTATGTGCTTTTTGCACATCGCATTTAATTTAGCATTCCTGTATTAATTTTTATAATTCAACATGTAAAACATTAACATCAATAAAGTTTAGCATTTAAATATAAAGAAACTAAAATTATATAAAATTTAAAGGTAGTATTTAATTGTTCTTAACTGCATGACAACAGAGATTTTCATTTAGCCTTTGGACTTTTAATATGAATCATGGCAATATGTGGTATTACTAAGAGAAATAATATTATGTATCCTTCTGTACAATTTATAGCAGCAATCATATTTGAAAATAAATGACAGCTTTTATTCTTACTTACATAAATTGATATCAATAGATTTATGCTCAATACATATTAAACAGTTTAACTATTGCATTTGATTCCTTTAATCTCATAAGATAGTAGCATCTTGGTTTTTATAAAGTAAATGGCATCAATTCGATTTTATAAAGTAGATAGCAGCATTTGTATTCATGTTGAGATATCTTTCAAACATAATGAAAATCATATAAATGCCAATAAGTACTTATGCTGGCTGGAATTAATCGTGCTACCATAACTCAATTCATAAGTTTTAAATAGACTATTTTGTTTACTTTATGAATCTTTCTTTTCTAATTCATGTGATAGTTCATTCTATAATTACTTTTCATATATATTCCTATAATTCTACTTCAATTGCAAACATAGTCCCAAACATGATGAATGGCTTCCAATATCAAATTCGTTTAATTTTTAAAGCAAATTTACTATAAATTAGTAGTCTCCTTCATGCAAAGAGTCAAAATGTTGTTATATACTCTAGCAGTACTATAAATTGAGACTTAAACTTTATCCTTTTCAGGAAGAAGATCTTATTGATAATCGAAATGCATAATAAGTTGGCCAAAATAAATTAGTTTATGATTGTTAAACTTATGCAATTTCCATACACTTTTTCCTGATGCAATAATCAAATTAATTGCATGTGAAAAAGTTATATAAGCCCAGCTAAGTTCTCAAAAACTAATCAAACTATAAATACAACAAAAATTCATGTAAGTTTCTACTATAGTTTTTGATGTAAACTGTGATCGAGTTCTGCCTCCTATCGTAGTGTGCTAAATATGTGTATACAGTTTCCCCAGCTAATGATTTTAAGTAAACTCTCAATCTTAACTAATTATCCAGATTAGAATTCATGAGTCAGAATCCTTTTAGCAGGATTCTGCACAATGGAGACCTTGGATTCATTATCAGTTTTCCAAGCATTTTCAGGATTTTCAGATTTATCTCATGTAGTTTAGAAGCATGAGCATGAGCATAAGCATGATGTGTGAATATCAGAATAATGTATAAGAATCAGAATGATGTATAAGTATTAGTGATGATCTATGAGTTACAGAATGTTACATACATTGATAGAGGAATTTCTGGATACATCAGTGTCATCAATAAACAATATTCCCAATAGGGTGTATGTAGACATTAGACCGTATTGCTCATAATAGTTCAGTAATATTTTGGTAGCATATCAGTAGCATACGTATTATAGCATATTTAGATGCACAGTTTCAGTGACATACATCATAGTTGTACATATGATTACTCAGTTTCAGATTCAGTACTGTTTTGATTTATTTTCAGTATTCAGTTATAGTTCAGTTTTACTTTACACCGCTTTAGTTTTGTATAGTTTTAGACAGATTTGTACTTTTAGTTACCTTTACAGTTTTTCTGCAGATTTACTCGTATTAAGTAAATGTTAAATAAATAATTAGAATTGATAGATTAGTTTCGATGTGTTAGACTTATTATCTAACACGAGGTACTTTTGGGATCCGACAATTTGCTAGATCTCGAGCATTATATTGAGCCAGGTCAGGAGGACATCCAGGAGATTTAGGAAGAGCCCGTGGAGCTTTAGTAGACTCTTCTTCAGCTTTATTTTCTGCTCAATTACTTTCAGTTCAGTATTTAGTTCTATGTCTGTTATTCAGTAAATATTTGTAATAACTCTGGATATATTTCTTTTCCTTTTCTGAGATGAATGTTTCTTACAACTTCTGTGATGAATATATCTGGATGTTTGCTTTAAGCTTCCGCACTCTGTTATATTCTATTTATATTTAGTATTGTGATGTGATCAATATAGTGGAAATGCTGATATACTATACATATATTGGATTCCTATTGTATTATAAATCCAATGTATATATTTTTTTAATACTTAGGATAAGGATACTACCCTTATCTTAAGTATTAGCTCTCGACCCTCCTTAAGGTTGAGTCAGTAGCCCTTCAAATGGGCTTGGTTCCCAGCTATTCGGGGAGACGGGTTATTCCTCCCCGAGTGGCGCACCGTTCCGTCGCCAAATTACTCTTTGCGTGCGGTGACGGGACGGGGTGCTACAGCTAATGATTTTAATTAAACTCTCAACCTTAACTAATTATTGAGATTATAATTCAGGGGTCAGACTCCTTTTAGCAGGATTCTGCACAATAGAGACATTGGATTCATTATCAGTTTTCCAAGCATTTTCAGGATTTTCATATTTATCTCATGTAATTTAGAAGCATGAGCATGAGCATAAGCATAATGTATGAATATCAGAATGATGTATAAGTATCAGTGATGATCTATGAGTTACAAAATGTTGCATATATTGATAGAGGAATTTCTGAATGCATCAGTGTCATTAATAAATAGTACTCCCAATAGGGTGTATGTAGACATTGGACCGTACTGCTCATAACAGTTCAGTGATATTTTGGTAGCATATTAGTAGCTTACCGTATTGTGGCATATTCAAATGCACAATTTCAGTGACATATAGCATAGTTGTATATATAATTACTTAGTTTCAGATTCAGTACTATTTTGATTTATTTTTAGTATTCAGTTACAGTTCAGTTTTACTTTACGCCGCTTCAGTTTTATACAGTTTTAGACAAATTTGTACTTTCAGTTACCTTTACAGTTTTTCTGCAGATTTACTCGTATTATGTAAATGTTAAATGAATAATTAGAACTGTTAGATTATTTTTGATGTGTTGGACTTATTGTCTAACAGTTTGCTAGATCCCGAGGTACTTTTGGGATTTGGCAATTTACTAGATCCTGAGCAGTATATTGAGCCAGGTCAGGAGGACATCCAGGAGATCCAGGAGGAGCCTGTGGAGCTTTAGTAAACTCTTCTTTAGCTTTATTTTCTGCTCAGTTAGTTTCAGTTTAGTATTTAGTTCTATATCTGTTATTCAGTAAATGTTTGTAATAACGCTGGATGTATTTCCTTTCCTTTTGTGAGATGAATATTTCTTACAGCTTTTGTGATGAATGTATCTGGATGTTTGCTTTAAGCTTCCGCACTCTGTTATATTCTACTTATATTTAATATTGTGTGTGATTAGTATACTGGAAATGCTGATATACTATATATATATATATATATTGGATTCCTATTGTATTCTAAATCCAATGTATGTATTTATCTAATACTTAGGATAAGGATACTACCATTATCTTAAGTATTAGCTCTCGACCCTCCTTAAGGTTGAGCCAGCAGCCCTTCAAATGGGCTTGGTTCCCAGCTATTCGGGGAGACGGGTTATTCCTCCCCGAGTGGCGCACCATTCCGTCGCCAAATTACTCTTTGCGCGCGGTGACGGAAAGGGGCGCTACAGCTAATGATTTTAAGTAAACTCTTAACCTTAACTAATTATCGAGATTAGAATTCAGGAGTCAAAATCCTATTAGCAGAATTCTACACAATGGAGACCTTGGATTCATTATCAGTTTTCCAAGCATTTTCAAGATTTTTAGATTTATCTCATGTAGTTTAGAAGCATGAGCATGAGCATAAGCATAATGTGTGAATATCAGAATGATGTACGAGAATCAGAATGATGTATAAGTATCAGTGATGATCTATGAGTTACAGAATGTTGCATATATTGATAGGGGAATTTCTGGATGCATCAGTGTCATCAATAAACAGTATTCCCAACAGGGTATCTGTAGACATTGGACCGTACTGCTCATAACAGTTCATTGATATTTTGGTAATATATTAGTAGCATACCGTATTGTGGCATATTCAGATGCACAGTTTTAGTGACATACAGTATAGTTGTACATATGATTACTCAATTTCAGATTCAGTACTATTTTGATTTATTTTCAGTATTCAGTTACAGTTCTGTTTTACTTTACGTCACTTCAGTTTTATACAGTTTTAGACAGATTTGTACTTTCAGTTACCTTTACAGTTCTGCAGATTTATTCGTATTATGTAAATATTAAATGAATAATTAGATTTGTTAGATTATTTTTGATGTGTTAGACTTATTGTATAACATGAGGTACTTTTGGGATCCGGTAATTTGCTAGATCCCAAGCAGTATATTGAGCCAGGTCAGGAGGACATCCAGGAGATCTAGGAGGAGCCCGTGGAGCTTTAGTAAACTCTTCTTCAGCTTTATTTTCTGCTCAATTAGTTTCAGTTCAGTATTTAGTTCTATGTATGTTATTCAGTAAATATTTGTAATAACTCTGGATGTATTTCCTTTCCTTTTCTGAGATGAATATTTCTTACAGCTTTTGTTATGAATGTATTTGGATGTTTGCTTTAAGCTTCCGCACTCTGTTATATTCTACTTATATCTAGTATTGTGTGTGATCAGCATACTAGAAATGCTGATATACTATACATTTATTGGATTCCTATTGTATTCTAAATCCAATGTATGTATTTATCTAATACTTAGGATAAGGATTGTACCATTATCTTAAGTATTAGCTCTTGACTCTCCTTAAGGTTGAGTCAGCAGCCCTTCAGATGGGCTTGGTTCCCAGCAATTCGGGGAGACGGGTTATTCCTCCCCGAGTGGCGCACCATTCCGTCGCCAAATTACTCTTTGTGCGCGGTGACGGGACGGGGCGCTACAGCTAATGATTTTAAGTAAACTCTCAACCTTAACTAATTATCGAGATTATAATTCAGGAGTCAGAATCCTTTTAGCAGGATTCTGCACAATGGAGACCTTGGATTCATTATCAGTTTTCCAAATATTTTCAAGATTTTCAGATTTATCTCATGTAGTTTAGAAGCATGAGCATGAGCATAAGCATGATGTGTGAATATCAGAATGATTTACGAGAATCAGAATGATGTTTAAGTATCAGTGATGATCTACGAGTTACGAAATGTTGCATACATTGACAGGGGAATTTATGGATGCATCAGTGTCATCAATAAACAATATTCCCAACAGGGTGTATGTAGATATTGGACCGTACTGCTCATAACAGTTCAGTGATATTTTGGTAGCATATCAGTAGCATACCGTATTGTGGCACATTCAGATGCACAATTTTAGTGACATACAGCATAGTTGTACATATGATTACTCAGTTTCAGATTCAGTGCTGTTTTGATTTATTTTCAGTATTCAGTTACGGTTTAGTTTTACTTTTCACCGCTTCAGTTTTGTACAGTTTTAGACAGATTTGTACTTTCAGTTACCTTTACAGTTTTTCTACAGATTTACTCGTATTATGTAAATGTTAAATGAATAATTGGAACTGTTAGATTATTTTCAATGTGTTAGACTTATTGTCTAACATGATGTACTTTTGGGATCCGGTAATTTGCTAGATCCCGAGCAGTATATTGAGCCAGGTCAGGAGGACATCCAGGAGATCCAGGAGGAGCCCGTGGAGCTTTAGTAGACTCTTCTTTAGCTTTATTTTCTGCTCAGTTAGTTTCAGTTCAGTATTTAGTTCTATGTCTGTTATTCAGTAAATATTTGTAATAACTCTGGATGTATTTCCTTTCCTTTTCTGAGATGAATGTTTCTTACAGCTTCTGTGATGAATGTATCTAGATATTTGCTTTAAGCTTCTGCACTCTGTTATATTCTACTTATATTTAGTAATGTGATGTGATCAATATACTATAAATACTGATATACTATACATATATTAGATTCCTATTGTATTCTAAATCCAATGTATGTATTTATCTAATACTTAGGATTATGATACTACCATTATCTTAAGTATTAGCTCTCGACCCTCCTTGAGGTTGAGTTAGCAGCCCTTCAAATGGGCTTGGTTCCCAGCTATTCGGGGAGACGGGTTATTCCTCCCCGAGTGGCGCACCGTTCCGTCGCCAAATTACTCTTTGCGCGCGGCGACGGGACGGAGCGCTACAGCTAATGATTTTAAGTAAACTCTCAACCTTAACTAATTATCGAGATTAGAATTTATGAGTCAGAATCCTTTTAGCAGGATTCTGCACAATGGAGACCTTGGATTCATTATTAGTTTTCCAAGCATTTTCAAGATTCTCAGATTTATCTCATGTAATTTAGAAGCATGAGCATGAGCATAAACATGATGTGTGAATATCAGAATGATTTACGAGAATCAGAATAATGTATAAGTATTAGTGATGATCTACGAGTTACAGAATGCTGCATACATTGACAGGAGAATTTCAGGATGCATCAGTGTCATCAATAAACAGTATTCCCAATAGGGTGTCTGTAGACATTGGACCGTACTGCTCATAACTGTTCAGTGATATTTTGATAGCATATCAGTAACATACCGTATTGTGGCACATTCAGATACACAGTTTTAGTGACATACAGCATAGTTTGTACATATGATTACTCAGTTTCAGATTCAGTACTGTTTTGATTTATTTTCAGTATTCAGTTATAGTTCAATTTTACTTTACACCACTTCAGTTTTGTATAGTTTTAGACAGATTTGTACTTTCAGTTACCTTTACAGTTTTTCTGCAGATTTACTCGTATTATGTAAATATTAAATGAATAATTGGAACTATTAGATTATTTTCAATGTGTTAGACTTTTGGGATCCAGTAATTTGCTAGATCCTGAGCAGTATATTGAGCCAGGTCAGGAGGACATCCAGGAGATCCAGGAGGAGCTCATGGAGCTTTAGTAGACTCTTCTTCAACTTTATTTTCTGCTCAGTTAGTTTCAGTTCAGTATTTAGTTCTATGTCTGTTATTTAGTAAATGTTTGTAATAACTCTGGATGTATTTTCTTTCCTTTTCTAAGATGAATGTTTCTTACAGCTTCTGTGATGAATGTATCTGGATATTTACTTTAAGCTTCCGCACTCTGTTATATTCTACTTATATTTAGTAATGTGATGTGATTAGTATACTATAAATGCTGATATACTATACATATATTGGATTCCTATTGTATTCTAAATCCAATGTATATATTTATTTAATACTTAAGATTATGATACTACCCTTATCTTAAGTATTAGCTCTCGACCCTCCTTGAGGTTGAGTTAGCAGCCCTTCAGGTAGGCTTGGTTCTCAGCTATTCGGGGAGACGGGTTATTCCTCCCCGAGTGGCGCACCGTTCCATCGCCAAATTACTCTTTGCGCGCGGTGACTGGACGGGGCGTACAAGCATGACCCGACCCGTGAGGGTCTTTTCCTCTGCTGGACACGCGTCAGGAGCTCAGCAGACGCGCAGTTAAGGTGGGGCCCACAGCTGGCAAACAGGTCTCATTTGAGACAACCGTGGGTCCCGCTCCTTTGGCCCGCCCAATAAGGAAGCGCCACGTGGCCTTGGGTCTGCCGCCGTCTGCCTCCTGCAGTTAAAATAAATAATAATTTTTTTATAAATTAATATATATAAATATATATAATCATTATAAATCTTATAATACTTATATATATATACATATATATATTAATTAATATACCTAAAGTTATATGTATATATATATATATATACATATATAAATAGAATAATAAATAATTAATTAATAAATATAATAAAATATTAGTTAATTTAAATAAATATAATTAAATAGGGAATTAAATTTTAATAGTGTTACTAAATGATTATAAAATTGTATTAATTTAATTAATACCCTAACTTTAAAAATACATAACTTAATAAATATAAATCCAAATCATATAAATGAATATATCAAATTTATCAAAAAAATATAAGGAATTTAATGATGCCATTAATTTTATTGTAGGATCAATAATTCACATAGTGACATTTAGGATTTTCACCTTTAAGTCCTAATTATCACAAATATTCAAATAGCCATAATTTTGCTCCTTTTAATCAAAACATACCCAATATAGTTTTCAAAATACTTAGAAAACCCTTAGGTATATTTTAGTAGTGTTAAATTTGCTGTTTGGATTAGATTTAGACTAATCACATTTAGGACCTAACCCTAATTATGTCAAATAACCCTAGAACTTCAATTAACCATAAGTTGGTCAAATGAGCTCCAAATTAAGTGATCCAAATATTAATTTAGATTAGAAAAACCTAATTCACAATAATATACAAAAATATTTAGGATCCAACATTTAAATTTGCTAAGCAACCCTAATTACTCTAAAAGTTGATTAGTGAATATTAGGAAATCTAATAATCCAAGTTGGACAATTTAAGTTTTAGAGAACTCATAGAGTTTATTAAAACTTAATTGTATGGTTGGATTAGTGATTAAGTCATTAATTTCACTAATCACTTACTAATCACCCTAAATCCTAATTAGGCCCTAACTAAGCTAATTAAGTTCTAAATTGAACCTACCACTAGTCAATGAAATCAGTGGATCATTTAAATCATAACTACTGATTTTACTCAATTTGGACATCAATTGGAGAAGTTAGAAAAATTTGATCTTAATTAAGAACCCTTAATTATCATTTAAACCCTAGAACTTGTATTGGCTATAACTTAGCCAATACATATCAAAATTTGATGATTTTTAGTTCTATAGAAAGCTTAGGACTTAACCTTTAATAAACTGACAGAAAATTTTAATATCATTAGGGTAAAATTACCAATTTTCCCTTATAGGTCAAATTCCTTAATTTGACCTTATAAAGCTTAATACTTAACCAAAATTAATGAACTTATTGTCTAAACTCATATTAGACATTAGATAATCACTCCAATTTATTAAAATCCAAAATTTAACCCTAAATTATAAAGATAAATTTTTAAATACTTAAGTAGGGGCAAAACAGTCTTTTTGCCCAAAATTGAAGGTTTAATAAATTTAAGACCTGATTTCATCTTTAAATCATAATATATAGTAATTAAAATGATTTAGGCCTTGATTTAAACAATTCTAAGCCTCAAATTAGAAATTTGATGAAAACCCTAAGTTAAGTCTTAAGTAAAACTTAAGTGAATTATGAGTGACTTTCATTTCCTTTGAATATTGTTAGATCATCCTTTATATCTTATAACCTTAGTTAGGATGTGTTTTATGAGAGATGCTCTTAGTACTTAAGAACTTTAATTCCTAAGATTAGGGCTAGATCTTATGTTAGAATTCATCTGTTGAGTAAATTGGGTTACTCAATAGATGAAACATTGAGTTTCTTAGTTTATAGATTTTCTTAGTTTATTTAATGATTATTTGACCTTTTAACCTTAGAACTAAGAATAAAAATCTATCCTAATGATTTGATTTATCATTAGGATGTGCCTTAAACTTAATCAGTGAGATTTGAGTTCTAAACCTTAGACCTTTAGATATACCTTTGGATTGAGTGATTAGATCCCATCATTTGGAGTCTAATTCTTAATCCTTCCATCTTGGAGGCTAATCAAGATGGCTTGGGATGGTTTAAAATATCAAATTAGGTTGATGATTTGTTTATTTAAATCAAGTAGTCATCTTTTGATTAAGATATAGTTAGGACTTGACCAGTCCTAATTATCTTCAACTTGTAGGTTCATGATTCTAAGTTACAGACTGTGTAAGAATTGATGATTCTGAAACTTATGTAACTTAGAGTTGATAGAACGAATAAAGTAGATAATAATGGATATCACTTGTGTCATAGTCGAGTCTTTTGCTCACTTTGATTTGATGCTTCGCATATCTTGTAATTGAGCTTTATACCCTGGACATATATTGTGTACATAGGATATTTAATGAGTATCTTGTATCAACTTTGACTTGCATAAATATCATTTTCATTTCATTAGCATTTTGTGACCTAATTAGTCTGCCTCTTCAGTTAGTTCAGCCTAGTAGTGGAGACACTAGTTTGTTGGTGAAGCCACCTAGTGTCTCACTTACTAGTTTGTCGGAAAGAGATAATGGATTGGTTCGGCCTAGTAGCAGAAATACTAGTTTGTTGGTGAAGCCACCTAGTGTTTCACGTACTAGTTTGTCAGAGAGAGATAATGGGTTGATTCAACTTAGTAGAATGAAAACTAGTTTGTAGGTGAAGCCACCTAGTATTTCATTTACTAGTTGTTGAATAAAGAGAACAATATTTTGGATTTGTAACTTGATGAGTCATTTGTTCTGATATGGCAGTATTAATTTTAGGTATACTTTTACTTGTATTCTTATGTCTTATCCCATCAGGCTAAGAGAGTTGTTATTTCTTTCAGTTGGTTAGCCTGAGTAGCCAATATAGTTTCAGTGTACTACTTTTAGTTTACTTTACTGCATTTATGTTACTTATAGTCCTTACTGCATTTTCTAATCTTACGCATAGGATGCTAGATTTACTTGTTATTTATATAGGATGCTAGTTTTGTTCACATGTTTCTTACTTTATGTCGATTAGCATATAATTGTATTGATCGTAAGCATGTTTAGGATGTATTTTATTTCTAGTCACTTGTTTTATACTCATTTGACCTTGTTGTAATTGCTTGGAGGATATATGTGCTTACTTCCTAGTTGTTTAAGTTATAAACTATTTGTTTATAACTTTATCCTATTCTTTCCTTACGTATTTTTCTCCTATTATACTTTTGTACTTAGTTATTTATGGTGATATCTAATTAATATAATCAATTGATTACCCTAAAATATACTTAGACAATAGTCTAACAAAATTTTCTTTTGTTGGCTATGGCCCTATCATTATGAAACCAATAATGATATGTTCTGAGTTTCTTAGAGAAGTTGATACAGTGGAGGACTTGCCATTGGAGGAGGAGCCTGTGCTAGAAGAACCTTAGACTTAGCTTTCTTTTTGTACTTATGAGGATGAGAGTTTTATTCCAGTCTTTTTAAAACTAATTAATGTTGTAATAATACAGGGTTATCTTTACTTTTACTGCTTCACTTGTTCTGAGTAGGATGCTTAGTTCTTTTTTCATTGTAATGAATGGATGTTATATTTTATGCTTCCGCACTCTGTGTTACTTGTATGATCATTTAGTGACGAGTTCTTTGAGAAATGGCAAAGTCCTTAGTTAAGGTGGATTAGAATGTGTGTCTAATCCAATTCTAATTAGGGACCTTGTGTGGCGGCCCTACCCCGCCATGGTCCTGTTAACTTTTAAGTTAACATGATTACGGTGGAGGGATCACCAAATGTCAAGGTCCCCACTTAAGATTGGATTAGACACACATTCTAATCCAATTTAACTAAGGACTTTGCCATTCATCCAAAAATACTATCACTAAATGATCATACATGAACTCAGAGTGCGGAAGCATAAAACATAACATCCATCCAATACAGTATAAATACAGCAATACAGAATAAGTAAAGTACTGAAAGAGAAAAATAAACCTGTACTATTACAACATTTAATAAGTTTAAAAGAACTGAAAGGAACTCTCAATCTCACTGAAAGAAAGAAAAACTAAAGCTACAGATCTTCAGGAACGGGCTCCTCCTCCAATGGTAAGCTCTCCACTGGATCTACTGCTCCAACAAACTCAGAACCTACCATTATCAGTTTCATAATGGTAGGGCCCCAGCCAACAAAAGAAAAACTGGTTAGACAATATGTCTAAGTATATTTTAGGGCAAACAATTTTTATTAAGTTACTTGAATATCACCACAAACCAGTACTGAAGCAAAAAGGTGGAGAAAGCGTACAAAAGAACAGTAATAAGTTATAAACTACAGTTTATAACTAAATAAATAGGAAGTAATACATATCTCCTCCAAGCAACTACAACAAAGACAGGTAAGCAAAATACTAAATAAAACTGTAAGAAAAGTACAACCTAAACATGCTTATGATCAAACAGAACATGCTGAGTGACATGCAAAATTTAAACAGTGAAAAACTGAAAACACTAACATACTATGTGAGCATATGAAAACAGTAAGTAAAACTAGCATCCTATATAGTGCAGGAAAACTGTAAGTAAAACAGTGCTGAGATGCAAAATACGCTAGTAAAATAGTAACTGTAAACTAAAACTGCAGTGACTATCTAAGTCACCCAAACTGAACACATATACAGCAAATCTTAGCCTGATGAGCTAAGAAACTCTGAACTGAACATCACTGAAAACTCTTAGCCTGATGAGCTAAGATAGAACTGAATGTAAGTGTACTTGAATTAGCATATCCATATCAGAATCCTGACTCTATAGTCAGTAGGGCGAGAGTCTATCCATCCTATTACTTGGACTAGGCATGGCCAATAGACTGTCGGACATTAAACCCTCGAAAGGTTGCCGACCCCGAACGAGTTGATCGAAGAGGTATACTAATCAAGCTACACCTTACAAACCACTTATGAAATGAAAACACAATGCTGCTTATAAATGTTCCAAATTAACATAAGATATTTATCAAATATCTTAAGTACATAATACATGTTCAAGGTATAAGGATCAAACTCAAGGAATGCGAAGCATCCAAATCAAAGTGCAAGAAACTCTATCTAAAACACAGGTGATATCCGTTGTTATCTACTTTATTCGTTCTATCTACTCTAAGTTACATAAGTTTCAGAATCATCAATTCTTACATATTCTGTAACTTAGAATCACGAATCCTACTAGTTGAAGATAATTAGGACTGGCCAAATCCTAATTATAACTTAATCAAAAGACGGCTATTTGGTTAAAATGAATAAATCATCGACCTAATTTTGTATTTTAATTCATCCCAACCCTATCTTGATTAGCCAAATCAAGATGAAAAGATTAAGAATTAGACTCCAGATGATGAGGTCTAATCACTTAATCTAAAGGTATAATCTAAGGGTAAGTTTAGAACCCAAATCTAACAGATTAAGTTAAGGCAAGTCCTAATGATAAATTAATTCATTAGGATAGATTTTTTATTCCTAATTCTAGAGTTTAAAGATCAAATAATTATTTAATAAACTAAGAAAATCTATAAACTAGAAAACTCAAGGTTTCACCTATTGAGTAACCCAATTTACTCAATAGATGAATTCTAACTTAAGATCTATTCCTAATCTTAAGAATTAAGGTTCTTAATTACTAAGAGTATCTCTCAAGACACACATTCTAACTAATGTTATAAGAACCTAAGGGTAGGTCTAAGAATGATTAAAGAAAGAGAAAATCACTCACTTAAGACTTAGGAATTTTCTTAATGAGCAAATTCTGAGATTTTAATCAAAATCTAATTTAGACTTGAATTTGATTAATTTCAGCTATAAATCATTCTATTTACTGATTTTAGTGATTAGAAACTGAATTTAGGGCTTTTAAAGACTAAACCCTAAATTTGGGCAAAATGACCATTTTGCCCCCACTTAAGAGTTCAAAAGATCAAATTTTGATCTAGGGATCTAATCTGAAATTTTCTTTTGGAAAGTGTTTCTTATTGTCTAATATAAGATTAGACAGCAACTAAATTAATTTTGGGTGATTATTAAGCCATATGAGATCAACTTAGTGAATTTGACTCATAAGGGAAAATTAGTAATTTGACTAAGTGAAAGTTAAATTTTCTTTCAGATTATTGTTCTTTACAATCTAAGATTTCCATAGAATCTAAATTTGCTAAATTCTGATAAGTATTGACCAAGTTATGGTCAATACAAGATCTAGGGTTTAAGGTTAATTAAGGGATTCTTAATTATGGGTCAAAAATCTAACTTTGCCAATTAGTATCCAAATTAAGCAAAATCAGTGGCTATGGTTTACAAATATTCCACTGATCACAATGACATGTGGTAGGCTCATTTTGGATCTAATTTGACTAAGTTAAGACCTAATTAGGGTTTAGGGTGATTAGTGAGTGATTAGCAAAATTAATCACTCAAACACTAATCCAACTATATAGATTGATTCTAAATGGTTCTATGAATCCTCTGAAACTTAAATTACTCAATTTGAATTATTAAATTGGTTAAAATTTACTAATCAAGTTGTAGGGTAATTAAGGGAAGATTAGCAAATCTAACCATTGGATCTAAAATATTTTTACATATTATTGCTAATTAGGTTTTTCTGATCTAAATGGATATTTAGATCATCCAATTTTGGAGCTCAATTGACCAAGTTATGGTCAATTGAAGATCTAGGTCTAATAAGGGTAATTAGGGTTAGGTCCTAAATGTGATTAGGCAAAATTTAACCCTAACAGTAAAAATAAATACTACCAAAATAATCCTTAGGGTTTTTTGATCACTTTAAGACCTATATTGGGTATGTTTGAATTAACCTACACAAAGTTATGGTTAAATGAAATTTTGTGACATAAATTTGAACTTAATTAAACCCTAAATATCATTTTGCTAAATACATGTCCAAATGCAAAATTATCAGTGCCATAATATTCCTCTATTTTTTGCTGAATCCAAAGGTATATAATTTTGTATTATTTGGATGTGTATTTTAGGAGTTATTAAGGTTTAAAGTTTGGTATTAATTTAATTAATATTGACTGTTTAATTAAATTAATTAACTCTGTTTTAATATAATAATAATTCTGTTATTATAATATATATATATATATATATATATAATTAATTCAGTTATAATTAACTGATAAGCAATTATATATATACAAATGATTTATTTAATTTTTTTGCAGGTACACGTGGCGCTCTGCGATTCGTTGACGGTACGAAGGCGGGCCCACCTGCTTCCACTGTGCAGGCAAATCGACATGAGTGGGTCCCACCGCACTCATTAACAGTGCACGTGGCACGCAGAGGAAGCTCCTGGTCCGGCTCAGTCGTCCCGGGCAGTTTGCGCAATACCAGACCGGTCCGGGCTGGACCGGTCACTGCAGACCGCTTCCTTCCACGCGGACGCCCGAGGGAAGAAACTAGGGCATACCGGATGACGGCTATTCCGGTGGTGGTAGACTCTGGCCCGCACAGCATCATGAAGATCCTACTGAGCTCAAGGCAATAGTGGGCGGAATGTAATCAGAGACGGCCTAGAGCTCAAGCAATCTCTAACCCTAGAATCTAACCTACGCGAACAACTGAGCTCCATTTCTACAATGCAATACATTCGCAAATTAGAGCTTGATTCAAACCTAGCTAAATTCGTTTGATAGCCGATAGACAATATGCATCGTGGAATAAAATACGCATTATGATTCCAAAGCATTGAAAAAAACACGAGAGGGAATTGAAGGAAGTACCTAAAATGGACAATCGAGAGAAGCTAGGGATCGATCGAAGATTGCCTTCCTCTTTGCTTGGGTTCAGATTTCGCAAACCAGTTGGCTAAGTTGATTAAGGATTCTTACCTATCCTTAAATGGCACTTCTTCATCGGTGGTAGTGGGCACGAGTCGAAGGAAGACGCCGCGTGCAGAGAGGAGGCGACGCGTGCGATCCCTTAGCGACACGCGGTGCGTGAGGAGGAAGAAAGCCCCTCCACCGTTCGATCCAGATCGAACGGTCGAATGATGTCATTTGAAGAAATGAGATTTTGGGGAGACGGCGTTAGAGGATTTAACGGGAACCGTTAAATCAATAAAATATATTAATATAAATTCGTATTTACTTGATTTTTATTATTTTAATTTTAATTATTTAAACACATCAGAAAATTTTCAATAAATCACTCTTAGCTAAATGAAGGGTGCTGAATGCAACGGCGTGCTCGGATTTTCATTTCGACGAGTATTTATTTATTTGAATTTTCAGGTATTTAAATATTATTAAAATATTTGATGAAAATCCAACGACTTTCAAATGACTTCAAAACTTCACCCCTAGCTAATTTGGGTGTTCTGAACGCAATGGCGAAGTCGGATTTTCAATTTGAGGTCTAAATAAAAAGTCAATTTCCTAGGGTTTGGGATTTTCCAGAATTCCAGATTTGACTTTGTTGACTTCTGGTTTGACCTAGGTTTCAGAAATGAGTTCTAAATTACTTAATTAGTGACTTAGAACCTTAATTAAGACTTAAATTAGTCTTAATTGAGCAAGGTAACAACCTGGGTTATTACAAACTCCCCCACTTAAGAATGATGTCGTCCTCGACATCACTCAAGTGAGAATAAGCATTTAAGTAGATATAAAGAAACGAATTGAAATAAGATGGAGTTGAAGAATCACCTTGATTAAAAAGGTTTGGGTACTTTTGATGCATATCCACCTCTTTCTCCCAGGTGGCTTCATTACAAGACCAGTTCTTCCACTGAATCTTTATCATTGGAATAGATCGGTTCTTTAATTTCTTCAGATCATGATCTAGGATTTTAATTGGTTCTTCAGTGTAAAAAAGATCAGGCTAAATTTCAATTGCAGGATGTTCAATAAGATGAGAAGGATCTTGAAGACACTTTCTTAGTGATGAAACGTGAAATACATTATGAACAGCAGCGAAGTCTTCTGGTAGTTCTAATTTATAAGCTGTTGAACCAATCTTCTGTAAAATTTTGAAAGGTCCAATGTACCTTGGACTGAGCTTTCCTGAAACTCCAAAATGATTGATTCCTTTCATCGGGCTCACTTTTAGGGACACAAAATTTTCTTCACTGAATTCTAGAGGACGATGACGATTATTAAGATATTTACTCTGCCTATCTTGAGCTGTTCTGATTCTTTGCTGAATGAGTTTAACTTTTTTATTTGTTTCTTCCACTAGCTCAGATCCATATAATTGCGTATCTCCTGACTCAGACCATGCTAGTGGGGATGAACATTTTCTTCCATATAGGGCTTCATATGGTGCCATTTTTATGCTGGATTGAAAACTGTTGTTGTATGCAAATTCCACTAAAGGAATATGCTCTTCCCAGAATCCTGAAAAATCCAACATACATAAACGCAGAAGATCTTCTAAGACTTGATTTACTCGTTCTGTTTGGCCATCAGTTTGTGGATGGAATGCTGTACTCATGGCCAAAGTTGTGCCTAAATCTTGATGGACAGCCTGCCAAAATTTAGAAGTAAAACAACTGTCTCTATCGGATACAATTATTTTAGGAATTCCGTGCAATCTGACTATTTCCTTAATATATAATTTGGCAAATTTCTCCACTGAGTCAGTTTGACGGATTGGAATAAAATGAGCAGATTTTGTAAGACGATCCACTATAACCCATATTGAATCAGCTCCAGATCTTGATCGAGGCAAACCCATGATAAAATCCATGGATACATCAGTCCATTTCCATTCTGGGATTTCTAGTGGGTGTAATAAACCACCAGGCTTTTGATGCTCTGCTTTAATTAAGCAACAAGCGTGGCATTTTGTAACAAATTCTGCAATACTTTTCTTCATCCCTGGCCACCAGAATGATTGTTTTAGGTCTTGATACATCTTAGAATTTCCTGGGTGAATTTGATATCCTGAATTGTGACTTTCAATCAAGATCTCTTTCTGCATGGATTTAGGAATCCAAAGACGATTATTCATGTAAATAGCACCTTTCTTAAACTGCAATTCTGGACGACGACCACTTTCTATTGCCACTTTAAGGTTTAAATATTCATCATCCTTACTTTGGGAGATTGAAACATCTCTATGGAATGTGGGTTCTATATTATTCATGGATATCATGGTACTAACTGAATTTCCCTTAGCAAGAGAAATTTCCATTTTATGAAACTCATTCGCCAACGGACTTTCTGAAATTAAGCTGTTAAGAACAGTGTGGCGGATTAACGCATCAGCTACCACATTAGCTTTTCCTGGATGGTACTGGATATCTAAATTATAATCACTAATTAATTCCAGCCATCTTCTTTGCCTACAGTTCAATTCTCTTTGGGTAAAGATGTACTTCAGACTTTGGTGGTCTGTGAATATAGAGCATTGAACTCCGTACAAATAATGGCGCCAGATTTTTAATGCAAAAACTAATGCTGCCAATTCTAAATCATGTACGGCATAGTTTCTTTCATGAGTTTTAAGCTGGCGAGATGCATATGCTATAACTTTGCCTTCCTGCGTTAATATGCATCCTAACCCAATTCCAGATGCATCTATATACACCTGATAATTGACTCCTTCTTTTGGAAGAACTAGAACTAGAGCAGAAGTTAATGCGTCCTTTATAGACTGAAATGCAGTTTCACATTCTTCTGACCAAACAAATGGAACTGCCTTCTGAGTTAATTTTGTAAGAGGTGCGGCAAGCTGGGAGAAGCCTTTAACAAACCTTCTGTAGTATCCGACTAGACCCAGAAAACTACGAATTTCAGTAACTGTCTTGGGCTGAACCCAATCCTGAATAACACTAATCTTACTCTGGTCTACTTAGATTCCACGAGCATCAAACATGTCTAAGAAATGATACAGAATCCAGCCAAAATTCACACTTATAGTATTTAGCATATAACTCATGCTCTCTAAGCTTCTCCAGAACCAATCTCAAGTGTTCTTCATGATCCTTTACTGTCTTAGAGTAAATTAAGATATCATCAATGAATACTATAACAAATTTATCTAGATAAGGTTTCAGAACTCTCTGCATTAAGTCCATGAACAGAGATGGAGCATTAGTGAGACCAAATGACATTACAAGAAACTCGAAATGCCCATATCGCGTTCTGAATGTTGTCTTCTCTACATCTGAGTCCTTTACCTTCACTTGATGATACCCTGACCTTAAATTAATTTTAGAGAACACTACAGCACCGGCAAGTTGATCGAACAGATCATCGATACGAGGAAGTGGGTATCTATTTTTAATAGTGACTTTATTCAGCTCCCTGTAGTCTACGCACATTCTCATAGACCCATCTTTCTTCTTTACAAATAATACTGGAGCTCCCCACGGGGACATGCTTGGTTTAATAAACCCTTTATTTAGCAGTTCTTGTAATTGCTCATTTAACTCTTGCAGTTCTTTCGGGGCCATTCTATATGGTGCTTTTGATAGAGGTTGTGTCCCTGGAACTACATTTATTTCAAATTCTACTTCTCTAGTTGGAAGTAAACCAGGCAGATCTTTAGAGAAAACATCTTCAAAATCTCTAACAACTTTTATTTTAGAGATTGGGGTTACTTCTTTGCTACTACCCATCATCACCATCAGAATACAACTATAACCTTTGCACACCATTTTCTCTACTTGAATTGCGTTGATTAAGGAGCTACTAGTGCTGATCTTCCCAATAAACATTGTTGAAGCTCCTGAAGTTTGCAAAACAACCTTCTTCTTTTGACAGTTAATAGTAGCGTTATGCATATTAAGCCAACTCATGCCTAGTATGATATCGAAATTTACTATAGGTAGCATGATTAACTTGGCTTGGAAGGTATGGTTATTGATTGGTATTTGAACGTCACAGAATTTGTTTGCACTAAGTTGGGCTCCAGATGGAAGTCCAACACTCAAGATCTTCGCAAGTTTGTAATATGATAGTCCTAATCTCTTAGCAAAATTTTTAGAGATAAATGAATGACTAGCCCCAGTATCAAACAATATACTGCAGGGCTCATCTTTAAAGTATAGGATGCCTAATAAAAATACAAATTTTAGAAAGTTCTAATTCAGTAAGAAAAGTAAAAGTTGCGATTTGTACCTGAGACTACATTGTTGTTTTCTGCTGCTTCTACTGGAGTGAGATTGTATACTCTTGCCTTTCCAGCAGGTCTGCTGTCAGATGTTTGAGCTGTTGATTGATTTGGGTTTGAAGGCTTTGCAGTGTATTGAACCTTTGCAAGGGTTCGCTCTTGAGCAGGAGGTGGCATAAGAGTCTTCTGAGGTTCTCTGAAATTGATGGGAGTGGCACGGAATACTTTATTTGTACGATTCCGATCAATAGTTACCCCATCAATTGTTTTATTTGATCGACAGTCCCTATACGCATGACCTTGCCTTCCACAAGTAAAACATACTCTGCCAAAATGATAACATTTTCCATAAGGATGTGGCCTATTACAGGCGGCAATTTGGCTTGATGTTTCAGTAGTCTCCATCTGATATACCCTTCCTTGATTTGTTCGTTGCTGCTTGAAGTTCTGAGGGTATTTGTTCATATTGAAAGCCTTTCTCTTCATGTCCTTAACTGATTGATGATGCTCTACAACTCGTGTTGTTTCAACCAATTTCTCGAACTGGGTGTGCTGTAGGGGAATTACGTGATTTTTAATGGATTCTCGAAGTCCATTCTCAAATCTGAAACATCTATCTGCTTTAGTAGGAACCAAGTGAGGTGAAAATCGTATGAGCTTTCGAAATCCTGAAGTATATTCAGCTACTGTTCGATTTCCTTGGGTTAATTTCAATAATGATTCTCCAATTATGTTCTTAGTAGATGGTGGAATAAATAATTCCTTGAACGCTTGGACGAACCAGCTCCATTCTATTTCATCTAATTCGAATTCCTCAAAACGTGTGTTCCTTTCTTGTTCCCACCAATGTTCTGCCTCTCCTTGCAGAAGATGAGTAGCTAGTCTTACAGATTGGTTGCTTGAACAACCAAGACTAGTGATGTTTTTCTCTATAGATTTTAGCCATGCTAAAGTATCCATCGGGGATTCAGATCCTTCAAAGGTAGGCGGTCTTAACCTTAGGAAACTGTAAAGTATCCCATCTGCAGACTGCCGATAGGTATTGGGAACTTGAGGAGCGGGAGATGCTGAAGAGGTGCTGGCATTAGTGGCGGGTATTATAGATACTAACTTTTGAATAGCTAGAGCCTGCTGATTTTGATTCTCTAGCATTGCAGTAACCATATTTCTCAAAGAAGTTATTTCATCAATAGTATTAGAAGCGGCCACTCTATTATTTGGAGCGTTGCTCACAGACGATTGAGGGTTGAGTGGAGTATTATTTGGAGAAGTAGCAGGATTCATTTTCCTGAAATCAAAACATGTATACTTAGCTTTCTTAAAATGAATCATATGATAAAAATTAAATTCCTTATTTATTCATCATTAAACTTTTATTATAATAGTGACATATATCATACTTATTATATCATGAATTACATATTATTCTCACCCTATATACTTAGTGAAAAATGCTCTACGAAAGTCTTCATAAGTTACTTCACGATGCTCCTCTTGTGCTTTACGAAACAATTCTCCGTATGACATAATCCACTATTCTTTTGCTTGCATACGCAGAAGACAAAGCACTACTTCTAGTTTGATGTGACTAGGCCACTCCATAACACCAAATATATGATCAACTCTCGCGAGCCATTCCCTTGCTAGTACTGGAAAGTTAAGGCCTCTATAGACGCCTTCTTTCAGTAATTTATTTATTATTTGTGATCCTTGTTCTGATACTCCTTCAATTGTTCTTCCTTGCTTCTTACCTAATTTATGTTCATATTTCCAAATAGTCTCGAACTCCTTTAAGTAAGTCATGAATGCCATTTCTAGATGATCTTTTATTCCAACAATTATAACATTCCACTTAGACTTGTTGAGCATATATATATATATATATATATATATATATATATACATAATTTGATATTTATCATCTTTTATAGTTATTTAATTAACTTAACTTATTCTGAGTTATACTCATAATGTGATGGATGTCAATTCAAGTATTCATTTAGTGATCAAGTGGCAGAAGAACAGTCCATTAGGTAGAAAGGAATGCAAATTCCAATCTGACACCTTATGGAACTCTCTGATACCAACAGTGGCGGCCCTACCCCACCGTGGTCCTGTTAACTCTTAAGTTAACAGATTATGGTGGAGGGATCACCAAATGTCAAGGTCCCCACTTAAGATTGGATTAGTTTTTACACACATTCTAATCCAATTTAACTAAGGACTTTGCCATTCATCCAAAAATACTATCACTAAATGATCATACATGAACTCAGAGTGCGGAAGCATAAAACATAACATCCATCCAATACAGTATAAATATAACAATACAGAATAAGTAAAGTACTGAAAGAGAAAAATAAACCTGTATTATTATAACATTTAATAAGTTTAAAAGAATTGAAAGGAACTCTCAATCTCACTGAAAGAAAGAAAAACTAAAGCTACAGATCTTCAGGAACGGGCTCCTCCTCCAATGGTAAGCTCTCCACTGGATCTACTGCTCCAACAAACTCAGAACCTACCATTATCAGTTTCATAATGGTATGGCCCCAGCCAACAAAAGAAAAATTGGTTAGACAATATGTCTAAGTATATTTTAGGGCAAACAATTTTTATTAAGTCACTTGAATATCACCACAAACCAGTACTGAAGCAAAAAGGTGGAGAAAGCGTACAAAAGAACAGTAATAAGTTATAAACTACAGTTTATAACTAAATAAATAGGAAGTAATACATATCTCCTCCAAGCAACTACAACAAAGACAGATAAGCAATATACTAAATAAAACTGTAAGAAAAGTACAACCTAAACATGCTTATGATCAAACAGAACATGCTGAGTGACATGCAAAATTTAAATAGTGAAAAACTGAAAACACTAACATACTATGTGAGCATATGAAAACAGTAAGTAAAACTAGCATCCTATATAGTGCAGGAAAACTGTAAGTAAAACAGTGCTGAGATGCAGAATACGCTAGTAAAATAGTAACTGTAAACTAAAACTGCAGTGACTATCTAAGTCACCCAAACTGAACACATATACAGCAAATCTTAGCCTGATGAGCTAAGAAACTCTGAACTAAACATCACTGAAAACTCTTAGCCTGATGAGCTAAGATAGAACTAAATGTAAGTGTACTTGAATTAGCATATCCATATCAGAATCCTGACTCTATAGTCAGTAGAGAGAGAGTCTATCCATCCTATCACTCGGACTAGGCATGGCCAATAGACTGTCGGACATTAAACCCTCGAAAGGTTGCCGACCCCGAACGAGTTGATCGAAGAGGTATACTAATCAAGCTACACTTTACAAACCACTTATGAAATGAAAACACAATGCTGCTTATAAATGTTCCAAATTAACATAAGATATTTATCAAATATCTTAAGTACATAATACATGTTCAAGGTATAAGGATCAAACTCAAGGAATGCGAAGCATCCAAATCAAAGTGCAAGAAACTTTATCTAAAATATAGGTGATATCCGTTGTTATCTACTTTATTCGTTCTATCTACTCTAAGTTACATAAGTTTCAGAATCATCAATTCTTACACATTCTGTAACTTAGAATTACGAATACTACTAGTTGAAGATAATTATGACTGGCCAAATCCTAATTATAACTTAATCAAAAGACGGCTATTTGGTTAAAATGAATAAATCATCGACCTAATTTTGTATTTTAATTCATCCCAACCCTATCTTGATTAGCCAAATCAAGATGAAAAGATTAAGAATTAGACTCCAGATGATGAGGTCTAATCACTTAATCTAAAGGTATAATCTAAGGGTCTAAGTTTAGAACCCAAATCTAACAGATTAAGTTAAGGCAAGTCCTAATGATAAATCAATTCATTAGGATAGATTTTCTATTCCTAATTTTAGAGTTTAAAGATCAAATAATTATTTAATAAACTAAGAAAATCTATAAACTAGAAAACTCAAGGTTTCACCTATTGAGTAACCCAATTTACTCAATAGATGAATTCTAACTTAAGATCTATTCCTAATCTTAAGAATTAAGGTTCTTAATTACTAAGAGTATCTCTCAAGACACACATCCTAACTAATGTTATAAGGACCTAAGGGTAGGTCTAAGAATGATTAAAGAAGGAGAAAATCACTCACTTAAGACTTAGGAATTTTCTTAATGAGCAAATTCTGAGATTTTAATAAAAATCTAATTTAGACTTGAATTTGATTAATTTCAGCTATAAATCATTCTATTTACTGATTTTAGTGATTAGAAACTGAATTTAGGGCTTTTAAAGACTAAACCCTAAATTTGGGCAAAATGACCATTTTGCCCCCACTTAAGAGTTCAAAAGATCAAATTTTGATCTAGGGCTCTAATCTAAAATTTTCTTTTGGAAAGTGTTTCTTATTATCTAATATAAGATTAGACAGCAACTAAATTAATTTTGGGTGATTATTAAGCCATATGAGATCAACTTAGTGAATTTGACTCATAAGGGTAAATTAGTAATTTGACTAAGTGAAAGTTAAATTTTCTTTCAGATTATTGTTCTTTACTGTCTAAGTTTCCATAGAATCTAAATTTGCTAAATTCTGATAAGTATTGACCAAGTTATGGTCAATACAAGATCTAGGGTTTAAGGTTAATTAAGAGATTCTTAATTATGGGTCAAAAATCTAACTTTGCCAATTAGTGTCCAAATTAAGCAAAATTAGTGGCTATGGTTTACAAATATTCCACTGATCACAATGACATGTGGTAGGCTCATTTTGGATCTAATTTGACTAAGTTAAGACCTAATTAGGGTTTAGGGTGATTAGTGAGTGATTAGCAAAATTAATCACTCAAACACTAATCCAACCTTATAGATTGATTCTAAATGGTTCTATGAATCCTCTGAAACTTAAATCACTCAATTTGGATTATTAAATTGGTTAAAATTTACTAATCAAGTTGTAGGGTAATTAAGGGAAGATTAGCAAATCTAACCATTGGATCTAAAATATTTTTACATATTATTGCTAATTAGGTTTTTCTGATCTAAATGGATATTTAGATCATCCAATTTTGGAGCTCAATTGACCAAGTTATGGTCAATTGAAGATCTAGGTCTAATTAGGGTAATTAGGGTTAGGTCCTAAATGTGATTAGGCAAAATTTAACCCTAACAGTAAAAATGAATACTACCAAAATAATCCTTAGGGTTTTCTGATCACTTTAAGACCCATATTGGGTATGTTTGAATTAACCTACACAAAGTTATGGTTAAATGAAATTTTGTGACATAAATTTGAACTTAATTAAACCCTAAATATCATTTTGCTAAATACATGTCCAAATGCAAAATTATCAGTGCCATAATATTCCTCTATTTTTGCTGAATCCAAAGGTATATAATTTTGTATTATTTGGATGTGTATTTTAGGAGTTATTAAGGTTTAAAGTTTGGTATTAATTTAATTAATATTTACTGTTTAATTAAATTAATTAACTCTGTTTTAATATAATAATAATTCTGTTATTATAATATATATATATATATATATATATAATTAATTCAGTTATAATTAACTGATAAGCAATTATATATATACAAATGATTTATTTAATTTTTTTGCAGGTACACGTGGCGCTCTGCGATTTGTTGACAGTACGAAGGCGGGACCACCTGCTTCCACTGTGCAGGCAAATCGACACGAGTGGGTCCCACCACACTCATTAACAGTGCACGTGGCACGCAGAGGAAGCTCCTGGTCCGGCTCAGCCGTCCCGGGCGATTTGCGCAATACCAGACCGGTCCGGGCTGGACCGGTCACTGCAGACCGCTTCCTTCTACGCGGACGCCCGAGGGAAGAAACTAGGGCATGGCGGATGATGGCTATTCCGGTGGTGGCAGACTCTGGCCCGCACAGCATCATGAAGATCCTATTGAGCTCAAGGCAATAGTGGGCAGAATGTAATCAGAGACGGCCTAGAGCTCAAGCAATCTCTAACCCTATAATCTAACTTACGCGAACAACTGAGCTCCATTTCTACAATGCAATACATTCGCAAATTAGAGCTTGATTCAAACCTAGCTAAATTCATTTGATAGCCGATAGACAATATGCATCGTGGAATAAAATACGCATTATGATTCCAAAGCATTGAAAAAAACACGAGAGGGAATTGAAGGAAGTACCTAAAATGGACAATCGAGAGAAGCTAGGGATCGATCGAAGATTGCCTTCCTCTTTGCTTGGGTTCAAATTTTGCAAACCAGTTGGCTAAGTTGATTAAGGATTCTTACCTATCCTTAAATGGCACTTCTTCATCGGTGGTAGTGGGCACGAGTCGAAGGAAGACGCCGCGTGCAGAGAGGAGGCGACGCGTGCGATCCCTTAGCGACACGCGGTGCGTGAGGAGGAAGAAAGCCCCTCCACCGTTCGATCCAGATCGAACGATCGAATGATGTCGTTTGAAGAAATGAGATTTTGGGGAGACGGCGTTAGAGGATTTAACGGGAACCGTTAAATCAATAAAATATATTAATATAAATTCGTATTTACTTGTTTTTTATTATTTTAATTTTAATTATTTAAACACATCAGAAAATTTTCAACAAATCACCCTTAGCTAAATGAAGGGTGCCGAATGCAATGGCGCACTCAGATTTTCATTTCGACGAGTATTTATTTATTTGAATTTTTAGGTATTTAAATATTATTAAAATATTTGATGAAAATCCAACGACTTCCAAATGACTTTAAAACTTCACCCCTAGCTAATTTGGGTGTTCTGAACGTAATGGCGAAGTTGGATTTTCAATTTGAGGTCTAAATAAAAAGTCAATTTCCTAGGGTTTGGGATTTTCCAGAATTCCAGATTTGACTTTGTTGACTTCTGGTTTGACCTAGGTTTCAGAGATGAGTTCTAAATTACTTAATTAGTGACTTAGAATCTTAATTAAGACTTAGATTAGTCTTAATTGAGCAAGGTAACAACCTGGGTTGTTACACCTTGTCATTTAGATGACCCCTCCACCGTAATCATGTTAACTTAAGAGTTAACAGGACCACGGTGGGGCAGGGCCATCACATTAATTAAAGATAATAATTATATATGTTTGAGCTGCCTCTCAGTATTGTCTTCTGATTGCCTAGTCTCCTTGTTGACACTAGGGGAGACCTTATTTATGTCTTCTGTTGTTTTGTTGTGTGCTGATTGCCTAGTCTCGTATGACACTAGGGGTACACAGTTGGTGCCTTAGCCGTGCTAGTGCTAAGATCCTTCGATATTCGGTAGGCTAGATTAGCTCTTTTCTGTATGGCAGTTAGTACATAGATGTTTACATATATATTTAGTTCTGATGTTTTGTTTACTTTTCAGCATTTTTTTAGTCAGCTATTCTCTTTGTACTGCTTATATATTTTAGGATGTTAGAATTTTGCTACTATTTATATGTATCATTACTGAGTTCAGTTATTTTAATTTGCATATTTTTTTTATCACCAGCATATTTAGAATGTAGATTTTCTTCTAGTACTTGTTTAGTTATTTATATTCTTATGTCTTACCTTGTTTAGCTCGTATTTGAAGCATGTCTTAGCCTCTCTTTTGCTTAAGTTATAAATAATTATTTATAGCTTTTCCTTCATTTTTGGCATTGCTAGTTGCTCCTATATTTTTATGGTTATTACTTAGAGAATGTAAATGGTGATATTACAAAACATATATACAACTCATCAGCTTAAAATGTACTTAGACAATTATCTAACACAAGATTTTTCTCTTTTTTTGGATGGGGCCCTACATTGTGAAACCGACAATGTCAGGTTTAGAGCAAGTTGAGGTTGCAGTACCTGAGGAGGAGCCTTACTTGGAGGAGGAGGAGCAGCTTGGACCTGAGGATATCTAGCCGTTTATTTTACTTGTGAGGATGAGCGTATTTTCTCTTCTATTTGTTTAAACATTAAATATTGTAATAATACAAGTACCTATGACTGCGTGTTTGGATTATTATATGCTTATATTCTGAGTTGTATTTTATTATACTCGTACTGTGATGCTTAGATATTTCTTATTGTAAATTGCTTACGCACTCTGTATGAATTCTTATTAAGTGACTGAATGTTTGATTCTATGCTTACTCCTTCCCTTATTAGGTGGATTATGGATTTTATCCTAATTCAATGATAAGTGAAGGGTTAGCTAAAGTGACACGCCACCCCTTAGCTTAATATTATGGATTAAGGGGTGGGGCGCCACATATAGAATATTACATACATCAACCAGGGAATTTTACAATGCATCGGCATCACAATAAACTGTATTCCCAACTGGATGTATGTAAACATTGGACCGTACAACTCATAATAGTTCAGTGATATTTTAGTTGCATATCAGTAGCATACTGTACAACTTATATTCATATGCATAATTTCAGTGGCATACAACATAGTCTAATATGCTATTACTCAATTTTAGATCTATTACTATTTTTGTTTACTTTCAGTATTCAGTTTCCATTATAGCTTTACTTTACTTTATTCCAATTTTGTATAGTTTTATACAGTTTTATACTTTTAATTACATTTACAATATTTCTGCAGTTTTATTTATATTTTGTAAATGTTAAGTAAATAAGTAAAACTATTTAGATTAGTTTTGATGTGTTAGACTTATTATCTAACACGTGGTATATTTGTGATCCAGCAATTTGCTAGATTCAGAGCAGTTAGTGGAGCTAGATTATGTGGATACTCAGGAGATACAGGAGGAGTTCATTGAGCACTAGTGGCCTCTTGTCCAATTTTACTATTTTTCTTAATTATTACTTCAGTTCAATATTTGCACTCATTTCTCGTATTTCAGTAAATTGTTTGTAATACTTTTGGATGTGTTTTCTTTTCTTTTCTGAGATGAATGTTTTATTCAGCTTCTTTGATAAATATTTCTGGATGTTTGCTTTAGCTTCCGCACTATATTTATATCTTACTTATACTTATTATTGTGATGTAATCAGCATATTGGAAATATTGATATTTTATACATATATTAGTTTTTTTATAATGTATTTTAAATCCAATGTATATATTTGTCAAATACTTATGATAAGGATACTACTCCTATCTTAAGTATTAGTTCTCAACTCTCTTTTGAGATTGAGTTGGCAACCCTTCAGATGTGTTTTTTTTAGTGTTAGTTTCAGCTATTTGGGGAGATGAGATATCCCTTCCCGAGTGGCGCACCGCTCCACCGCCAAAATAATTATGATTATCCCTTTTGCGCGCGGCGATGGGGTGGAGCATTACAGCTATCCATCAATATGCGGACCAGCCCTTGAGACGGCCTAATACGTCGGCTAATCCTAACCTAGATGCTGCTAGATGGGATGCAACAGAATGAAGAGGGTTTATTGTATACCACTGTATTCAATTCAAAAAGTTAGACTAATCCAGATCAGAGAAGCTCGATTAGACTGAACCAACAATCAATCCATGATGCGGAATAGAGGATCGAAAAAGAAAAATTGCATTTGCATGATGAATAAAGGATATCAAAGGTACCTGAATTCTATGGGTGCGAGCTTAGGCTGATCGAGGTTGGATCCGGGTTCTCAGGTTCGACTTCAGTGAGATAAAAAAAATTTCTTAGAAAAGAAACAAAGGCATCAAAGATAGTAGCTAAATTAGGACCGTTGGAAGCAGTGAGCGTGCACCGGGCGGGCTGCAAGCGCAGTGCAGCAGCGATGAGGACACGCTGAGGGTTTCTTCGATCCAAACGAATGAGACGGTCCCTTGACCGTCCGATCCTCCGATCAGACGGATCAGAGGGTCCATCATAATTAACAGCAAGCGCAAAATAGCGGAACGACGTTAGCTATTAAGCTAACCGCTGCCGTTAGCATTTAATATTTTAAAATACTATTTAAATATTTTAAATTGATTTTATTAATTAATTTTAATTAATTAGTTGCATTTCAAAAATTTCTAATAAATCACCCATAGCTAATTGAGGGGTGAGAAACACAATGGCAAAGTCGGATTTTGATTTCAATGAGTATTTAATTTTCTCATTTTAAAGGGTATTTAAATAAAATTAAAATATTTACCATAAATTTAACGACTTCCAAATGCTTCCAAAACTCACCCCTAGCTAATTTGGGGGTGATGAGCTGTGGGGCCCCCCGCACTGATAATAAGGAAGTACGGTGCTCCAACTGTGGCAAATCCCCAACTTAAGTAAAGTTAGGTAAACCCAACCTGCCTTAAGCCAATGACTTGTCACCAAGTGCTATAACATTCATCAATATAAATATCAAAGTGGCAGAAGCAATACAAAATAGAGTAACATCCACAAGCATACATAGTAGGAAAAGAGAATGCAATATAGTAACTCATCACAATGTAAAAATAGAATACATCCAGAATTAATTATTATAAACTAAAGTTTAAAAAGAATAAAAATATCTCTCAATCTCACTAAAATAAAAAGGCAACAGCTAACTAAACAGCAGCAGCACGATCCTCCTCCTGAATCTGCTCCTCCTCTGCGACACTGCCCACGAACATATCTGAATCTGACATTTGTCGATATCACAAATACCAGGGCCCTAGCCAACAAAACAAAAATGTTACAGTTAGACAATTGTCTAAGTATATTTTAGGCTATTTAAATGATTGAAAATGAAAGGTATCACATTAAACTATTTTTAACATGTAAGTAATTTTGGGGTGCAACAAGCTATACAAGAAGTGGAATACTATAAACTATCCATTTATAGTAAGCAACATGTATGTGAAATATCATACAAATACCAAATAAGCAAGGTGAGGCAGAAAGCAAGAAAAAATAACTGCACTACTGAAATAAATATGATCCTAACATGATTATGATCGCAATAAAATATGCTGAGTATAAAAGAACACAAATACTGAATATGATAAAATTTTAGAATCCTAAACATGCCATTTATACATATATCTAAGCCATAAAAGTATACATACAACATGCAGATTAATATGAAAAAGAAAGGCCACTGAGACGTGTGGCAAAAACAAAGCAATATATGAAATATAAGGCCACTGAGGCATGTGGCAAAGCGAGCAGAAACTGAAAATAAAGTCACTGAAGCATGTGGCAAAGCAAATCAGAAAGCAATACAATTCAGCTAAAGTAGCAATAAGCTTAAGACATAGTACTATCATACCAGCCAATAGGCCATACAAGGCCTCCAATATCCATCAATCAATCCCCAGCCCAGCCATCCAAATATGCTAGGTTTGAGTCCAGTCTATACAATACTACTACTGAAGAGGCAGACTAGCTAGGATATATTCTACTAACTACAATAAAACAAAATTGAATGATATGTAATTTCAATACTAGCTTAGGATGTATCATCCATATCCTAAGTTTTTTCCTATTATGCTCAAGGAATAAGGCTCAATATCCAAGGTATGATAAGCAAATCTAATCAACATAAGCAAGAGACTCAATCTTGACTTATGTGATATCTATTATTATCTAATTTTCCAATTATAACTACTCTGAGAAGGTACAAGTTTAAGATCTCTAATATCCAGCTATCGAATAAAATCTCATATTTATGTCCTTAAAGTTAATATTAGAACTTAACAAGTTCTAATCCAATAATCATGTGGCGACTATACAGTTTAAGTAAGCAAATCAATGACCTAATTTATGAATATTTTACTCTCTTACCCAAATCTTGACTAAATAAATCAAGATTTAAGAATTTAGAACTTAAACCCTATGTTGAGTGCAAATCCCAAATCCTAGGTAATATCTTAGTAAGGATCTAGGGTTCACACTTAACACCCCAAATTAAAGGTGAAGAGTCCTATAAGCTGCAGGAATCCGGAACTAAGAACTTAGTGAAAGGCTATTCTACTGATTATAAGATAAAATAATCAATTAAGAACTTGAGAATCTAAGATCTATATTCAATCTTTAAGATAATTTCATTATCTTATCGATTGAATCATCCTATACCCACATGGAAGGTTTCAAAATTTTAAAGAATCAATCATTAAATAATTTCAATTGGAGGTGGTTTAATTCAAATTGAAGATCTAAGCCTATGATCTAAAGATCTAAAAATCTGAAGTTTGATCACTTTAGACTTCTAATTAGAGTTTTGACTTAAAAGTTTCCATTTGTGATTCTCTTTAGAATCAAGTTCATAATTAACTATAAGGAGCTTATTAAGGTTAAAATTGACAATTCCAAGTATTAGATTAACACTAAACCCATATTGACCTTCTTAGGTTACTTAAGATCTAAGGGTCTGAGTTTTGATCACTTTAGATCTTAAGCTAAGATTTTATTTAGACATTTCCAATTACTTTTCTTTTAGCACTTAATTCTTAAGTTATCTTAACTAAACTTATTAATGAGATAATTGACCATCTCAATTATTAGATTTAAAGTTTAATGCCATATGATCTTTATAAGTGAAACTTAAGATCTAAGTATCTTAATTTATGATTTAATGAAGATGTCATGGATTCATGATCACATTAGCACTATTATAATTCTAAGATTTCAAAGAAAATTTCCAATCTACCTTAGGATAGTTTACTGAAATTCTCAATCTTTAGAGAACACTAACTCACATTTTAATCCAAATGACCAAAATGCCCCTCTTAAGGCTAAAATTAGGATTTTAGGGTTTAATTATTCAAATTTGTTCTAATCTATTTTAATGTGTTTCATATCATTTAATAAAGTGGGAAATACCCTTAGTTTAGGTTTTGGTGACCTAAATGATCTTAATTAGTACTAATCACTTAATTAAGCTACTTAGGGTGATTAGTGAAATTAGGGCATTCTAGGGTAATCCAACATTACACTTAGGTTCTACTAGACTTAATATGAGGTTAGAACAATCCCCACCCAAATCAAAGGCTTAATTAGGGTTAAATTCACTAATCCTTGATTAGGATAATGAAGGAGTGATTAGGAAAATTAATTATCCAAAATTAATTTTAAAGGTTTGGAATTGTTCCTTAAGGTACATGGAGCAATCAGAGCCCTTAAACTCATAAATTGGACAATTAAATGATTTTATATGATTTAATTAAAAATAGAGAGGGTTTGACAAATATTTTTAAATCCAACCATTGAATATGAGATTTTATTTTATATTTAGGTTCCTTGAATTTTTCTGATTCAAATGGTATATTGGATCATACCATTTGGATCTGTGTAACTAAAGTTATTCAAATAATTTAATCTGAATGTTTATTTAAATTAAAATCATAGGGTTTAATTAATTTCATTTACAATCATTAAAAATGCAATCCTAAAATTAGTTAATTAATCGTGGCCCGATTTCAAACCGCACGGGCGAGGCTCGGCCCGGCCCAAAATCACCGTCTTCTTCCTTCGGCAGACACCCGATGCTGAGCGCCCTAGGGTTAGCTCCCGTCGCAAAATTCACCACGCACAGATCACGCCAGGCCCTGATCTCAATGGCTACACGTTCCTTGACCTTAGACGCGTCGATTAAACCCCGAAGCCCTAACTCGGAGGTTCTGGATCGCCGGATGACTGCTCGGTCGAAACCTCCCAGAGTGCGCACCTGTGAGGAGATAATTCTCCTCACATAGTCCACGAGTCGCCGCCATTTTGATCCCTACACGTTCAGGGATTGAGGAGGGAGCGATAGGGCAAAACGAGGAGCTCTGGGGTGGTCTGGATCCTTGGGGTCCTACTCGGCATTTTCTGCCGTCTAAACCCGTGACTAGATAGATCGATTCCAGTCGAATCGATCGATCTGGTCGAACTCAACCATCGATACCTACTTACAATTATTGCCGAGGGGTATCGATGCTAAATGCAGGCCCAATTGCTCGAGGGAACGCCAAGATTGAGCAAAAGTGGCCCGGCTGACAGTGTGCTTTCAGACGGTGCTTATGCCGTCTGGCGCACTGCTAGAGCTCACTGGAAGTCCTGGACGATCGCTAGGAGCTAAGGAGGGGACCTAACGCAGCATCTATTGCTTGAGCGAGAGGAGTCGAGCTGAATCCAGCTTGACAGAGAAGATAGGAATGGCTGTACCTCGGGTCAAAGAATCGCAGCGATGAAGGCAATGCAGGCCGACTCGATGGCACTAGAGGTTGCAGGAACTCAACAAGGGGGTCTGAACTCCAGACCTCACCCTCTATCAGCAGACGCAGCAGGTCCAGCCACCGGGATACTGGGAACACCGGGAACAAAGAGTAGAGAGAGAATTGAAACTCACAGTGAGCAAAGGAGCTCAGTGTGAGCTTGATGGGGGTATTTAAAGGCTTATGAGGACCCGAACAATGGATGCCAGGGCTTAGGCTGGGAGCTAGGCTCGACCCGAGTGGTTCGCTCGCCATTGCCCAATAGGGGCTGGCTCGGCCATCCCTGCCCGCACCTACGGCTCGGCCACGAAGGGAAGATGCTAACGGCTGGGCGGCCGTGGCAGCGCGAGTGGGGGACAACGCCTACGTGGCGAATTTTTGATGTCGGCCGAATCTCTGCGAAGACGAAGATTAACAACGACATGGGGACCGGGAGCCGTCGGATGCGCGAAGTTGTTGGAGATGGACGGCTTGATGGAGCTCTTAGGTAACGACCGCGCGAATTTAATCCTAGACGTTAGATCGAAGATGACGATCGTGCGTCAAAGATTAGATCACGAGCGGAGCGACGAGAGCCCTCGGATCCTGCGCTGAGATGCATGCTACTGATCCCACTGGCTCAGAATCGTGCTCCGCTGTCAGGACCCCGCAGCGGATCTGTCGCGGTCCCGACAGCAAATCCTAGGTTAAAAAAATATATTAATTTATTTAATTTAATAAAAATTAAATCCAATTAAATAATATATAATTATTCTTAAATAATTCAAATCCAATTTAGAATCGAATGAGCTCTAAAATTTTTCAAAAATTCACCCTTAGCTAATTAGGGTAAGAGAAATTCAAAAATGTAAACAGATTTTAATTTGGAGATCAAAATAATTTAGGTATTTTTCAGGGCTTAAAAATAGCCTAAAATACCAAATTTTTTAATTTAGCTCCGATTGATTTCAAACTTCTAGGTTTTGGTTTAAATGACCCATTGAATCCAATGAAATCAAAATCAAACCTTGGTTTAGCTTAATTAATCTAGTTTTAGCTAGGGTAACAACTTAGGGTTGTTACATGAGCGCAATAGCGAAGTCGAATATTTTTGATTTGAGGTCGATTTAAATAAGTCAAATTCTAGAATTTCTGAATTTTTCCCAAAATCAGGATTTGCCCTATTGTACTCCTTATTTGGATTATGTTTTTGTGGTGAACTCATAATAACTTAGTTAAAGTATTAGAATCACAATCAGGATTTGATTTAGTCCTAATTGACCTAAGTAACAACTTGAGTTTTTACAGAACGGGAGGTGAAGCTAAGGCGGAGCACCGGCACTGCGGCTGGCGGAGCTGCGTCTGACAAAAAATCGGCGAGCTTCGGGAGAATGAACGCGAAGAACCCTATCGCGTGATATAGATTGTCGGGCGATGTTATATGAATGTCGGCCGATTTGCACGTTCCTTTTTTGCTTTTTTATTTTTGAATTGAGAGATTGCAAGGCATTATGGATGCCTTAATATTTTCAAGAAACTGTTGCTTCAGTCAATCAATGCTTACCATTTTATGTCTAAACTATGATGGGAGTTTGGACAAACCAACATTAGTTAATAGGAAGTAATAGGAATAGAATTAAAATCATAGATCTATGAATATATTTTTTAAAATATTAATCAAATTTAGTATTTTCATCAACTTGAAAAATTGTGGGGCAAAGCTTGCCGATAATTTTGGTGAAATAATTATCTTGGAATTGTGTTATGGATATTATTAATTTTCTGTTAAGTATGCTAGTTAAAATTACTTAAGGTATACATGAAATTTCTTATTTTAATTTTCAACATGTCAAGTAATTGCAAGAAAAGAAATTATGTGCGGTATCCTCTTCTTTTTCTTTTTCATTTTGAGACATACCACGAAACTTTCGACTTTTGCCGAGCCCCCGCTTTACACCGTGTGAGAGCAATGGAGAGCAGAATGGGAGATGCTTGGCAATAAAAAAACAGTAAGAACAAAAATATAATATTTCTATGATTTTAAGAATAAAACCCGGAGAATATATGATGAACATATGACAAAATTGAGAATATATAATTGAAAGAATTTGGATCATAGATTCTAAATCAGATTGTATAACCTAAAAGTGTTAACTTGGAAAAAAATATTGTTCGGGGAGAAGAAGAAGTGTCTGTTGAGAGCGAAAAATGTGAAATGAATTGTTCAAGCAACGTAAATGAAGAGACTGCAGTGGAAGAAATTGCGGCTTTGAAACTCGAGCTAAAAAGGAAAGCGCTGCGCAAGCGGCGACAACCCCAAAATCTGTGTCAGATGCCTTTAGTAAATAGTTGATCTCCAAGTGTTCCCCTCTGATGATCTCCCCCGACGAGAGGGGGTTGATTCCCATAATAAATAGTGGCTTGAATGGGACGTCAAAGAGACAATCCCTACAGTAATTTCAAATGATGCAAAACTGAGAAAAATTGAAAATTTAAGAAATAAAAAATTTGAGAAAAATCCTTTCTCTCACGAGAAAAAATCCCCATAATATATCTACTATAAGAAAATCAAATTTTTCACATTTCATTCTTTTTGGCATAAATCTCATGTGTTTGTACTGTACTTGTGAAATGTGTGTGCTAACTCTTAAGCAAGATAAATTTTTTTTCAAACCTTTGAAATAGAGATCTACTCAAATTATCTTAAAAATAACAAATTAGTTCTATAATAATAAAAAAGTTCTAGTAATGTGAAATTTGAAAGTAAAGGGAAACAGTAAAAGGCAAACTTTTGTGGATCGTAAAATATTTTTAAAAAAAGGATCAAGTTGTATTTGTTAAATACTTATGTAGATTCATTCAAATATTGAGAAACAGTTCTCTAGGATTTAATAAAAGAAGATTAACAAAGCACAATGGAGAAAATTCTCTTCCTTTTCCTTAGTCTAATGAATTGATCCTTCAATTTCAACAGCTCATCCACTTATCAATACGATTTAAAAGAGATATTCACCTTGAATTAGGATCATGCATCCAACTCCAATATTGTTCAGTATCTCCCACCACACAATTCCAAGCTCTTTGGAGAATAGGAAGAAGTACTTGGCCCCAGTCTCTCTATCCAAAGAAAAGCCCTAAATCATCAGCTCGAAAAAAGCAACAATTAGAAACAAAATGACAAAGATTCACATATTAAATCAAAGATAAAATAAAAAACTAAAATTAGATCGCAGAATGGCTTGGAAGCTGCATCTTCTGCAGTTATCATCTATGCTAACGACGCCTAGTCCAACGGCGTCGTTTTGCATAGGGAATGAAAGCTCAGCATAGCTCCGCAGAGGGAAGGAAAGTTCGATTTTTTTTATTTTAATCCGCAGTTTGAGAGAAAAATTACGCATCTTCAAATCTCTTACCTTTTTATTTTTTTCAAATTTTTTTTTTTTTCTGCTTATGTGATTTTTTAACGGCTGTGAAAACTTTTGCATGCATAGAGCTCATATTTCTCTTACCTATGCGCATATATACTAAACAAACTTATTCCATAAGTACCAAGGTACTCGAAAATTATTTATATAGAGGCAATGAGTTTTGGAATCGTCCCACAACAACCAGGGCCACTATGGTCAACTAAATGAAACATCAGCGAAACATATATAAATAGATTTGCCAGTATAATTCCCTAATGAACAATCTAAAACACTCTAGAATCACATCATAGGGCATACGATTCAGTAAACGCTGAATTATAGTTCTCTAAGCAAAAGCGATTAATATTCATGGAAAAACTGCGACAATCAGTAAAGTTTTGAATACAAAATAAACAAACTCCATAAAATCCATAAAAAGGAGACAACCCCCGTTCAAACCTCGAAGCTTAACAGATAAAAAGCACCATGTTTGCTAAGTTAGCTAAAGATTCTGAATAAGTGGAACTTGCCGTTGTCTGTGTACCATGATCCTGCGTGAATGGTCCTTCGTATCGTCTCCATTGATGATTGAGTTAAAGAGAGATCAAAAAAGAGAGAGGGAGACACCGTAGACAGAGGATGAACAAAAACTAGCTAAAGGAGTATGCAAAAAGCTTTGAACACGAAGAAAAGTGTCGTAAGAAGCTAACGTGTAATCGATCTGTAAGTTTTTGACATTATTACGTATAGCTCTTCAAAAGTATTAAGAAAAATATTCTCACAAAAAATATATATTAAATTCGTTTTTGCAATATATATATAACGAAAGCTGTTATTATATATTAAATTCGTTTTTGCAGTATATATTAAATTCGTTTTTGCAATATATATATAACGAAAGCTGTTATTAGCAATATAAATATTAAGAAAAGTATTCTTTGGGCGACCGGAGAGTCGGAGGAGAAGGATCCGGAGGATCGGAAGATCGGCGCCTGCTTCTTGGATCTCTTTGGATCTCTTTCGGCGAAGGGAGAGTCGGAGGAGAAAGATTGGAAGATCGGCGCATGCTTCTTGGATCTCTTTCGGCAAAAGGGAGAGTCGGAGGAGAAGGGTCGCGTTTTAGGGTTTTAGGGTATTCGAGAAGCTGTTATTATAAAAGAGAAGAAGAAGAGTATTCGAGAAGCTTTTATTATAAAAAGAAAATCTCTTGTTAACTCAATATTTATCTCTCTCCTATACAAATATATATATATATATATATATATATATATATATATATATAATTGAAGATGTTTCTTATAACATATGTATGTATGAGCTTGAATATTTCTCTCATATTCAATTTGTCTGTGGTTTTTAGTTCAGAATGAATAAACATTCAAATAAATCATCTATAGTATTTGTACGCAGCCCCATTTATACCATATCACCTCCTTATTCATGCTTATATATTCTTTGCTTGAGCGAGTGAAACAAAGGCATCACCTCCTTATTCATACTTATATATTATTTGACAAAGGCATCACCTCCTAATTCATACTCATGTATTTACGCATTCTCACATTCTGCGAGTTTAATGTTACTATTTTATTTTATTTTTTCTTTTTTACATGTTGCCATGTCCGTAAATTGTGCGTCTTTCACCGTACTATCGTTTGTATTTTTTTTTCTTTCTGTGTGTTGTCGCCCCGCATATTGTGCGAGTTTCATGCTTGACAATATGAGTATAAAATGCGGTCAAAGTAAAACAAATGACCATACAAACAAAATTTGTGATAATAGAAAATAAATTTGAACATATAAAGAATGCTGAACTAGTTTTTTATACATATTGAAATTGTGTCTCAAAATTCATTTGATTGATAATGCCTCAAAATGAAACTCAATAAAAAATGTCTAAACATGAGTAAAGAATGAAATAAGCTTTATTATTTTTATGTATTAAGCAAATGATAATATTAATATATAGCTTGAAAAAGCTTTAATTAAGTGCATTTTCTTTTAGATGTTGTAGTATGATTATTTATATTATTTCGCAGCTTATATTTATTCTTACTTTCAGAAGATCGTATGAAACTTCAAGCCATTAATTACTTGAATGTACATAGATGCCACTTCAATATTGGCTAAAATGCTATGTTGCACTTTAGAAAATTGAACCATGTAGGTACATATTTTAGTTCATCTAGTAATATCATACTTTGATTTGTATATAAATGAAATTTTTCAGATTTGAAAGACATTAAAAATTTGGTTTTAACTTTTCTAAATTCTATTGTGAATGAAATTTTATTTGTTATAATATGTAATTACTTAACACTCCTGATAGATTCATAGGAATCCCACTCTCCGGCCTTTCCTCACTCTCTTTGAATCTCTTAGCCGAACAAATTAACTTTCTGAATGCTCATGGAAAATAACATTTCAACTAAAATTTGAAACCAAATATAAAAAAATTTAGAACCATATATAAAAAAACTTAGCTTTAGAGGCAGTATACAAATGAACAATATGATAATTAGTGGCTTAAACTTTAACATATTAAAATTTTTTATAAAGAAGATCGAGTGAATCAAAGCATTCACAAAAAATATACAAACACTTGGCGTTCTGAAGGTGTGGAGGTTGACAACTTTCTCACCATTGCAAATGACTTCATTACTCGTAACCTAACTACACTTTCTCACCACTGCGTGCAGGCGGTGAATCGCTTCGGGGTGTAAAGGAGTAGTTAGCGGGATAGAAAGATAATACGAAGGAGTAGTTCGCGATTTTGCTATCGAGCAACTCTTCAAATTCATTTTTTCCTATCTCCTCACGCGATCTCACAGTTTCCAAATGGCTGCCTCACACACACTCTCTACATTCTCTCATCTATATACATATATATATACATATATATATACATATATATACATACATATATATACATACAGATATATATATATATATATATACTTATAATTATAGATATAGATAGATACTAAAGAATAGATATAGAAATAGATAGATATTTATATATGCCTTATATTTAAAAGACACGCGACGAACACAAAATTATAAATTTTATACATAGTACTTCAATTATATCTCCGCTTTCCCCAGAATTACAGCCTCCACCCTCGATCGAAAAAAAACCTTTGCGCTGTTCCAAAGCAAAAATGGTGTCGCCGACTTCCTGGACAATCTATCGGAGAGGATAGGGTCCTTCGCGCGACTTCCTGGAGATCTAGACTCCGAGCTCGCCGAGATCGCTGAGGAAGGAAGAGTTTTTAATTGTTCTTCCAAGCTGCAGCAGCTGAAGCAGCGCCACCGAGAGCGGAACCTTTGAAGTCGACCAAGGAGGCGCTAGAAAGGAGAGCAGTGATGCCGCCGCACTGAAGAAGAGGTTCGACGACTCGGTCGGTACCCTTCTACTCGCTCTTCAGTAGGGTTTTCTCTCTTTATTTAGAGACGAGAAGCGGGAGAAAGGTATCTCCGCCTTGTGTAGATTGGCGGAGAGAAATGCTTCGAGCCCTTAGTCAAATGATAAAAAAAATTATTATCTTAAAAACAATTTTCTATTTTGCTCAATAGATATTCTGACTCTGGGTGCATTGATGAGATTGGGTATTGGCCTTCTCTTTATTTAGATTCTTAGATTGATTGTCGCAATGGAGAAAGAGGATGGATCTTTTGTGCAGGTGCTCGCTGCTTATGGCATTTTTCATTCTTAATTGCATTTTGTTATAGTTAATAGAATACTGCGACACATAGTTGTTGCATTTAAATAATTGCTTGCGGTTAATCCATTTATATCGCATCATCAGCAAACAAACAAAAAAAGAAGCCCACTATTTGTTTTTTTGGTTTTGATACTGTTTATCTAATTATCTTTTAGATATTTGTTGTGATTTTTCAATTTGTATTTAAATTTCAATTTTTGAGGGTCATCTTACCTCATATGTAATATAACATGAATAACACTGACATTTATTTTTTAACACTGAACCAAACAGTCTTTTCCTATTGAATAACATTGCTATTTGAATAACATGTTATCTGAATAACATGCTATCTTAATAACTTTTCAACTGACATTCAGCCAAACAGCCCTAAACAGAGCTCAAAATTATTGATATAAGTGCATTTTGTAGTCACTCATCGTAATAATTTTTGCTCTAATGCTTTTTTTCTCCCATGAAGCTCGCTATGAAGTATTTTGATTTGATCACAGTTGTTATAAAGCTGAAAGTGGATTCTTAGGAAGGTTTCCTTCTTCGCTGCGACTCTTTCTTCGGGAGATAATGGAAGGAGCGGCATCACATGATGAACGAGAAGGTGTGGGCTTAACAATAGCATAGTTCTTTTTTAATTTACCCTTTTGATGTGAGAAAATTCGTTCCAAGCGATAATGCCTTGGGTAGTTTGTAGGTTGAAACACTTGGTATTGGCTTATACATTGTGTATTCATTTTAAGTTAGATTTCTTACCTATTTTATTTTATTTATAAAGCATTTCACATGGCAGAAGACGAGGAAGAGTACGAGGAGGCTAGTGATGGGAGTCGGCTCCTTGGGTTTATGTTTGGGAATGTTGATAACTCTGGTGATCTTGATGTTGATTATCTGGATGAGGTATTCATACAATAACTACAATAACTACATAGCTTTCTCTTTAGGTTGTGCCTAACTTGTTTTATAAGATTATTACTTGCATGATACACCATTCCTGATGTTTGCATATCTAGCACCCAAAACTTGATAAATAAAAAGATATCACATAATCATAGAGTTCTTACACTTTCATTGATTGGAAGGGGCTAAGTGGGGTGGTAGTTTTGGTATAAAATGAGAATTTGTGTGATATGTATTTAAAATTTAATAGTTTAGTGTTTGATATATAAATAAGAAGGAATTAATTGATATGTATGAATTTCTCTTTTTTTATTATGCACCAATGAACTATATATGCGCCTTTCCATAGGTCTGCTGTTTGTTCATGATGCCTTATTTGTTAGTTTTAAAGATAATTTTCCTTGTGACATTAATCTCAAGATTAATATTTACTTTTCATGAATCACATGCTTAAGCTGGGTTCAAAATAAATTAGTCAAGTGAAAACAGATGTTCAAAAATTTGAGCTATTGCACACTTTAATTTTTTATTTCATGGTTTCTTACTAAACTTTAATAACTTCTCCCCTCAATGTGCTTATAAAATGGGGATGTAATCATATTTATCATCATCACATATCAACAATTAATCTTGTAAGCCTCTTTTAGTTAAATAGATGGTCTGAGGCAACATTGGTTGTGGGAGCTAACAAACTGAAGCGGATTTAAGCGCAGTGCATCCAACAATGCGTTGTTTAGAGATTATATAATACATATTGGTGTGTAGTGATGAAGATCGATAGTGGTGATTCCTAGCACCACAAATGATGATTGTGCTCAGGTTTGGAGAATAAAAATGGAGATGTGAGGACGCAAGAAGGAAAGTAAGAATATTTTGAGTATGCAACTATTATATCAAGCAACACATATATGGACTAGTGGATATTTTCATGTGGCTAAGAAGGTAGATGAATAAGTAATGCCACCAAATATTATTACTTGACTTAACTTTCACCTGCTAATACTAATATTAGAGCCAGGTTAGTAGAAGTGCAATGGTTGTAAATATTGAAATTGTTTAATGAGATTTAGTATTTACATGATCAAATTGCTATGAATTCTCATTCAAAAAGGGCTTGGTAAATGCATTTTTGGGGCTTTTAGAGATGCTTAAAATTTGTACTTATCTGAATTAATTCATTTAAAAATTAAAATTTAAAAGACATAGATATGATTTTTGATGACAAGAATAAAACATTACTTTATACTTTTACCTATCGATAAGCATTTCAGTGATGCTTTACTATATAGTTGTTGATGCAATTAGCTTAGAGGAGGTTAAAAATTATTTCTTTTTATTTAAGTGATCATTGAGTTTGAAGGAAGTTATAAACTACTTGAAGTTTATTACATGTTAGAGGCAGACCTCGTGACTATGTGACATCTAATAACAATAACAATAAATCTCATGAAAAAATAAAGGAAATGATGTGCTTATATTTTAGGATAAAGGGGCCCATTAAACGTTGTCTTGCTTTGAAGAAAATGAGCAAGAAACAAAATATAATTGCAAAGAAGTCAAGCCTGCTGATTTTACTATAGAATTTCTATTGTTGACATTGCTCTTTAATGCTGGTTATAATGATCATATAAATTAGTGAAATTTTATCTCTACTTGTTTGTATCACATGTTCTTTAATTGGAAGATATTTGTTACATACAAATTAGGTTTTTCTAGCACGATAAAGTTGAGAATGCATGGTGGTGAAAATCTGTAGTTGGATGGAATTAGTCACATGTCCAGTTTGAGATGTAACCCAAATATAATCAAGGGGTTGCTTTGTTGAAAAATTTAGGGTGAAAAGTAAAAATTTTATATAGGATTTGAAAATTTATGCTTTTGGTTTAATGAAAAAGCTTTGCGGTAAAAGATTTGGAGTAAAATGTTTACAATAAGCCTTCAAATTTTGCGAAAAAGATTCTTCCAATTGGTTAAAATTCTTCTTACATTGAGATAGGGAAGTTAATTGGCCAGATTAGCCTTAGACAATTGTTGGACTGCCATTGTTTCACAGTTGATTGCCGATTGTTGGGCTGTCAAGGGAGATCACTGGATTGTCAGATTATCACTGTTTAATGTATTGTTATTGTTCATTGCACTGCCGCGCTGTCGCTACATTACCGCCACACCATTATTGAACTAGAGGAAAACAAATGCACCATGAAACATCTAAACACCTAAAAACTTTACATTGTGTTGATTTTATTTGAAATAACTTTACAATGCATTTATTTTATTTTCTTACTTTACAAGAACTAATGAGTTGGGTTGAGGTTGGTTCAAGCATAATTTGTTTGCTAGCTCATGACTTAATTTGTCAGGATGAGCTCAAGTAGCTCACAACTTTGCTTGGCTCGCATCCTTTCCTTTTCATGCCCTTTTTACGCCTCACAACTCACAACTTTTCACACCCTTTGCTTGAGCTCGAGTAACATAGGTGATGGTCAGGGGTGAAGGCAGTAGTAAGTGTTGTCATGCATAAATAAGTTGTCTTTGACGATGATTCACTGAATTAATTGACAATGCTAATGGAATAATTGTGTTCAAATTTCAAGAATAAAATGAGGGTTTAAGAGGAAAAAATGATATAAACATATAGAGGGAAATTTGATGCATGCAAATAATTTATATTGTAATTTATCTCAAAATTAAACCAACCATGTAATTTTTCTTATTTTATTTTCTTGATGCTAATTATCACATTATTTGTCGGCCTGCATACTCTTACCTAGCATTATTTAAGGTAAGGGTGTAATTGTAGCATGGAAGATGTTTTTTAATTTATTTAGGAATAATAATTTCACTTTCTTAGAGTAATTACCTTTGATGCTTTTCATTAAGGGGTTGTTTGACATCAGGTAAAAGTAGTAGAAAGCACAATTTTCTTGAGTTAATTGAAATTACTAGCATTTGGTATGAAGTAAAATGTGTGAAAAACTTTTACACTGTAATTCGATTTGCACTAATATATTTAGAAATGGGGTAAAAATTACGCTCAAATCGGACGTATTAGGAGAATACGTGGAGAAACTGAGCGAGGGAGCGAACTAACTTAAGAATGAACACATCCATCTTCTTCGACGAACAAACGATTAGCTTGAACGAATGATCGTTCGTTTCGTTTGAGCTAATCCTAAAAAAATTTCAAATCGAATCGATAGGGCTGATCGTACGAACTATCTGCTCGTTTCGTTCGAATGAAACCTTAATTTTTTTTTTTTTTGGGTACTTTTACCCTCTCAATTAACTTAATATACCACACTTATAGATTACTTTATTTCAAATAGAAAATTGTTATATTTTCTGTAAAACTGCCAAACAACGTAAGCTAACCTGGTTATACTGTAATCCAATTTTATTATAATCATATCACTTTACACTTAAATATCTCTGATTTTCTTGTGCCAAACAGCCCCTAAAATCTTTGTTTTGAAATTTTGCTTAACTGAGATGGGATCACTTTGATATTAAGAAATTGTTAGTCTATCAAACATTCTTTTTGCCTAATGAGATTCATAATTGTGAGGCTCACTTGATTTCAAAAAAAAAAAAATCATATTAGTCATGATTTGTTCAACCATTTGAATCATAGCAAAAATACTTTTCTTTCAAAATGACTTTTTTCAATTTTTGTTTCCACTATCCCCCGCCTTTGTTAATTCTGTGCTCAATGTCAAGTACATACAATTGCAAATACTTGTTTATTTTCTGTATCTGGTGGATTGCTGCATTGATTGAATGAGCGTCAGGTTTGTTCAGATTTTCAAGCTATTACAGTTTAAGGGGTAAGTAAGTTTTGTAGCTATTATTTGACAGGATGCAAAGGAGCACCTTTCTGCATTGGCTGACAAGCTTGGTCCTTCTCTTACTGATATGGATGTGAGCTATCACTTGTGCTATGATTTAAACAATATCATTTATTGTATTTAACTTTCCTTGGAAATTGCATTAATTTTATGATTCACTGTGAACTTTGTTTCTGCACTGCAGCTTATCAAATATTCTCCAACCACTACAGATGCTTCTGAACAGGGTCAGTATCAGAAACATGTCAACTTTGAGCTTTAGTACGGTGAATTTTTACATGTAATTTTGTTCAATATTTTATTATTTTTTCATTTTCACTTTTGTATTTGAGAAGATTCAATCTAATTATATTTCATGTTAGACATCATCATTTGATTGTGGATTTGTACTTGGCAATGCTATGCGCACTACCTGTTCTTAGTTTTTTACTTGTATTTCATATGCTAAGTGTTCGTGCTGATGCTTAGGGAGAGATATATTTGTAATATGTATTTAAATGAATATTGATATCAATCACAAAAAATTATGAATGGCGAGAGATATGTAAAAAAATTTCTACAGTTTTAATTTTATAAATGTACAATATTTTAAAACATTTCTTTTTTATAGTCTCTTTGACCACTTAAAAATTCCGTTTGCAGCCTCTTAACTAACATTGCACATGGAATAAACTTTAGAAAAATGATAACATTTGTATGAGATCTCACTTGTCTAAGACTCCAACCTTTGCCATTCTTTTGAATTTTGTTTGCATTGCCTCTATTATTAGCATGCGTGAATAGAGTCGGAACTTGCTTAATTTAATGAGCTATTGGATAAATTTAATTACGGTAACTATTAAGTTGCACTATCACAAAAGGATAATCAAATAACAATAGTAATAAATCAAACTTTAATTGGATTAAATGGTTCAGCTACATGAATTTGCTAAATCCATTATGCTCTATCAAATAATAGCCTATCTCTATGTTTTAAATTTGTGAGATTACTCCTAACAATGTATTTCCATGTCCTGTTTTGTTCTCATTTAATTTTTAATTAGGGAAAAATTCTTTAACTCAGCTTTTCTTTCCAGGGTATCAAATAACATATGATCAATATGTACAAACCATCTATTATGATTTTCTATGAGCTTATTTTCAACTAAAGCTACTTCTAACATGTTAGAAATGTATCTACTTAACATCATTTCTCAGTAAAGGATAATCTATTTTTAAATTTGGTTATTATAATAGAATTTTTTTATTAATATTAAGTAGAAGTGCATTATTGGCTGGCCTCTAAACATGAAGCTTTGCAAAATAAAAGAGGCACACAGCCAAGCAAGACAAATATATTGGACTCAATAAGGCCATGGGTACCAAATCAACTGAAAATATATTAACTAGATAAATATACAATGCATTAGATCCACCAATTCAGTACAAATCGATTGAATCAAATGCATGAGCATGAGTTTGGAAAACCAACTGGGAAGACTATCCCAGGCGACGAAGCAACAAAACTTCTCAAGCGGTCTTCTAGACTCCTTCATCTAACGTATCAAACTCGAGTAGCCATTCTCCAGATTCTGAATCCAACTATTAGACTCTGAATCCAACTATTAGTCTAACTCGACTTCAAAACTTTCTCAGAGTCTAAAGATCCATTTGCTTCTTTGTATGCAACTTGCGATACCACTCTCAAATTAGAGTCTAATAATGTTCTTGAACTCCAATTTCTTGTCACCACATTGGCCAACAACATCTTCAGGAGTCATCTCAGTTGCGGTAGGAAAGTTGATCTTCAATGTTCGAACATTGAGTACAAGGAAAGAAACTTGATCCATGTTTCTTGAACAAACAAAGCTTCAAGCCCTAGACAATCTTTAGAACCTAACAACAAAGGCTAGGTAAGTAAATTTTGAAAATATATAGAGTAGTAAGGGGGAGAGGTTTAAGACCCGCAACTATGTGTAATAGTGTTCTCGACATTGCTACCACTGAATTAAGATTGCTCTTAGGACTAGTACAAAGTCAAGTAGCAAAACTAGCACCAAGTGACCACTGAAATAAACCTCATACAAACTTACCTGAATTGACCAGTAGCCAAATCTAAAGGCACAATAAGCCCACCAAACCTAGACATAATACTGGGCCGCCCCAATAAAACAACTAACAATCTATAAATAGCCTGGTGACCCCAGCAGGACAAAAATAGAAGACCTTAGCTAACCCCGGCATCTCGAAATCAAAAGCAGCCTAGAGACATTTAAGTATGCAGAACAAAGTACAAACACAAACAAAAGCAGCAACAAAGCGACAAAGGACCCAACAACATGAACAAGCAACTAATTTTTTATATAATGCATTTTGCAATTGTTCTAGCTTACAATTAACTTATAGAGATGATGGCAGATCATGCTCGTATAAATTTATCAAAATACTGCTTTCAGTTCTTTTATTAGCAATTCAATCAGTGGCATAATTGCCTTCTGTCCAAATATGAGAAATACTATAATTAAAGGTAAGCAAGGAGTACTTATTTTTCATTAAGTAGCAGGTGTTCCAATCACCTTGCAAATCAGTTTAATGATTTGAACGAGACTTAATGTATATCATTCAATCCATATATATTGTAAGCTAATCTCCTTACAAAGGGTAAGACCTAACAACAGGGCTTTCATTTCAGCCATGATGGAGGAAGTGGTCCAATATTTTTATAAAAAGCAGTGATAATTTTACCATTGTGGTCTCAAATGAGACCACAGCATGCAGCTAAACCTTTATACTCTATTAAAGCAACCATCAACATTTAGTTTGAAAACACCAAAAGAAGGCTTTTGCAACCTAATAATACTTACCTTTTTACAGTTTGTGGCAACTTAAAAGATTTTTTATACCAAGCATCACTTCTGAAATTTCTAGAATCAATAAGATCTGTGTTAATAACATTATAAATATTGTTAGTATTATCCAAAATAGCTATATTTCTATTGAATTTAAAATTCCTGTGCTTACAGTTGTTTCTTTCTTCCCATCTATGCTATATAATCAGAGCAAATAAAATAATTCTAATGACTCCGAGTAACAAAGTTACCTAAGACCCTCCAAGCTAACATCAAGGCATTGAGGTTAAGGTTAAGGCTAAAGTCAGTTTAGAACCAAGCATAATAGTAAAATGACACCAAATCTCCTTTGTCTTCTCACTGCTTATAAAAAGATGATCACATGTTTCACTGTTAAGCAAGCAACACCAGCATTGGAAGTGATATAAATACCTATATCAGTTAAAACATCATCAACATGAATCATTTTATGAATGAGTTTCCAACCCAAAAAGGAAGTGGTAGGTCTAATGGACTTGTGCCTTCATACCTCACCAAAGGGGAAATGGTTACTCATGGTTCTATTAGTGTTAGGTGAAGGACCATTTCATAATAAGGTATCCTTATCATTAATATTAAAAGGGATGGAGACAATTTCATTTTTAAATTTTGTTCATTTATAGAAAATTTGAAATTGTTTCTTGATGACTTGTTTCTGACCTAGCTTACTGGACGACTCCTTGAGCAACCATCTTATATGCTAGTTAACTTGTTTTTTCTCTCCCTTCAGGAATATATGAATAATGCTTGTAGAAATGTGTATATGTGCAAGTGTCTTGAAATTCTGACATTATCTTTCATAACTATGCCATCCTCATCAAGCCTTGCTCATCCCATGACCCCATTGATTCATAATATTTGTCAATACCTGCGAGTTAACCATTTTTAGTCTTTCCCTTCAGTGATATTTGGACGATGGAAACCACTTCTAGCAGTCCTTACCTTTCAACCAATATGGTGAGTGGGTGAGATGAAGCTCCAAAGTTGTCGGTTGATTTGTTGTGGGAATCACTTCTTTTGTGGTATCATCGTTTAGTTTTGCTGGTCATTGGGATGGGTTTTTTGCTGGTTGAAGTCGAAAATCTCACTTTTTTTAAAGTGAATACAATGGATATGCACACCATTATTTATAAACTAAAGATTTCTATTATATACTAGGATAGAACAAAAGAAAAATATGAACTCGGTATTGGTGGGATATAATTGCAAAAAAAAAAAAAACTACTCGTTGATCATTCTGTAGTTTTTATCCTGTTGAGATAAATCTAGTGTAGCACATTGCTATTCATAGCACATGGGTTGCTACTGATTGCACAACATATCATCAAGATTAGAAAAATAGCTGCTGTCAAGCTCAAAAATGAAAGAAATCTAGCTTGCATGTGGTTGGCTGGGGCCAACATGATTATCATGGATTCATGGTAGTCAGCAATCGACAATATCGATTGGAACATTTGATATTCAAAATAATCCAAGCAGTATATTTCTGCATTTATTACATCTATACAAATACTCGTTCAGAGAAATTTTATAAAGACAAAATGGAAGATCATAAATAGCGCATTGGATCCTTGTTGGATATTTTCATTTGTTCACTAATTGAAGATTTCTTCTGTATGAATAAACAATTTAATGTTTTATCCTAGAAGAATTTACGTTTCTTAGGTTTCTACCACGACAACTGTGAAATTACTGAAAGCTTACAAACATGCTCACATTCTTTACTATATTTTGTGAATATATTTCAAATGCATTAATGGTGTTCTTATGATTAATGCATGCTAATATTTTCATGCTAATAATGTTTTGACGATGTTTCACTATACAATTTCAAATGCAATGCATAAAGATAAACATACAATGCAGTTTTTAGGAAGGTGTTTTGTAGGATGCAATTGTACATGGTAAATAAGATTTAACTGATTCAACATCAAATATGTAACCTTCTAAGAAGCTCACTCAATAAAATATATTTTAATGAGAAACAGTTAAAGTAATGTAACGACCCAAAGTCGTTATTTTGCAAATTAGGTTAGAATCCCGCCTTAAGAATCAGGATCCCGGGGAATTTCAATTTAGGGAAACAAAATTACCAATAGATAAAAACAATTTTAAAGATCAAAGAGCCATAATTCAGGAAAAACCCGAAAGACGAAACCGTTCTATCTTTGAAATTTCTAAATTATAAAAATCAAAAATATTGAAATACGTGTCCGAATTCATTGTTTTCAGTGTCGAAGTGTTAAGTATATTATTTAATAGCTGCTCGAGAAGTTTCATCAAATTTTGAGCGTCGATTTGATGGTGACAAATTTTCGAAGTTTTAAACCTCTAAAATTAAAATAAAATAAAGTATTGCTCCGAATCCGTCGTTGATAAATAAGCCGGGAGAAGACATCTCTTTATCAGAAACCAATGTTGTAAAAGATTTTCCTGATGTTTTCCCCGATGAACTACCTGGTCTACCTCCAATAAGGGAAGTAGATTTTCCTATTGAATTAGTACTTGGGTCGCAGCCTCTGTCTGAAGCACCTTATCGTCTAGCCCCAAAAGAACTGCAAGAACTTCACGAGCAATTGCAGGACCTAATTGAACAAGGTCTTATCAAGCCCAGCATGTCACCATGGGGAGCTCCAATTCTTTTTGTAAAGAAAAAGGATGGATCAATGCGGATGTGCATCGACTATTGGGAATTAAACAAATTAACCATAAAAAATAAGTATCCACTTCCTCGAATTGACGATCTATTCGATCAACTCGCCGGGGTGAAAGTCTTCTCAAAAATAGACTTACGATCAGGTTATCACTAAGTTCGAATACGAGAGGAAGATATTCCGAAAACCGCATTCAGAACTCGTTACGGGCATTTTGAGTTTTTGGTAATGTCGTTTGGATTAACCAATGCTCCCTCATTTTTCATGGACCTAATGCAACGAATTCTCAGACCGTTCCTGGACAAATTTGTGATCGTATTTATCGACGACATTCTTATTTTCTCGAAAAGTGAAGAAGATCATGAAAACCACTTAGGCTTGTGTTAAGCACATTAAGGGAGCATCAATTGTTTGCAAAATACACAAAATGTGAATTTTGGCTCAAATCTGTTGCCTTTCTTGGCCATGTGATCAGTGCTGAAGGGATACAAGTTGATCAGAATAAGATAAGCGCCATCCAGGATTGGCCGCAACCCTCTTCGGTGACTGAGATTCGTAGCTTTTTGGGTCTAGCAGGCTATTATCGAAAATTTGTTAAGGGGTTTTCGCTATTAGCCTCACCTCTTTCAAGGTTAACTCAAAAGGCGGTACCCTTTGTGTGGAGTCAAGATTGCGAGCAGGCGTTCTAGAAGTTGAAGGAATTGTTGACCGCCGCACCAGTCCTGATCTTACCTCAAGAAGGGATTAATTTTCAAGTATACACTGATGCGTCCAATGTTGGCTTAGGATGCGTCCTAATGCAAGAAGGAAAAGTGATTGCCTACGCCTCAAGGCAATTAAAGAAGCATGAAAAGAATTACTCAGTTCACGATCTGGAGTTAGCATCAGTTGTTTTTGCCTTAAAAATATGGAGACACTACTTGTATGGGGTAAGATGCGAAATCTTTACCGACCACCAAAGCCTAAAATATATTTTTACCCAGAAACATCTAAACTGTAGGCAAAGAAGATGGCTTGAATTAATTTGCGATTATGATCTCAGTATCTCATATCACCCCGGTAAAGCCAATGTTGTTGCTGACGCCCTCAGCAGGAAGGTATCTCTAAATGAATTAATAACAGAAAGTCCCTTGATGGAAGAATTTCAGAAGCTTGAGATAATGCCCTTCAATTTGCTTTCTGCTTGAGCTGCGAAAATATAATTTTTTTGTTTACTGTGTTTTAACTTTTAATGATTGCAATCAATTTCTTTCATTTTATAAAATTTGCTCTATTCCTTTGTTGAAAATCTTTATTTTCATTGTAGATTATGATGAGAAAGCGGAAGATGCCATTGATTATGAGGACATTGATGAGCAATATGATGGACCAGAAGTGCAGGCTGCCACAGAAGAAGATCACTTGGTGCCTAGGAAAGAATATTTATCGTCAGATGCATTTTTGTCTTCTTTGAACAGCAAAGCTTCCATTTTTGATGAAGAAGATTATGATGAGGATGAAGAAACAGTTAAGGAAAGCAATATCAAGAAAAATAGTGATGACAGTGAAAATCTTTTCTTGGCAGGTCAGAATCGTAAATTAGTTTCATTACTCATATTACTCATTTTTTTCTGTTGTTTTTTGTCAATTTTGTAATCTTGACATAATTTGCAATTGTAGTTTTGTTTTCTTCTAATGCTTTATAGTGCTTTATAATGCTTTATAAATTCAGTAAAGACTCAGCAGAAGTGTGTATTTGCTATGTTCCCTTGATTAGCGGCTAATTTTTTCCCCAGCATAACATGCCTCTTTAGAAATTCTAGTGAGCTTAACAAAGTGATGAGCAGCAAAATTGTAGTATCAATCACATGCATTTTACTGTTGAAGGTCTTAATGAATGTATTCATGGTGTTCATATTTACTATTTAATGCATATTGGCTTTGTGTATTGCTATTAACATTGAACATCTGGTGGTCATACAAGTCTTTTATGCCAAATATGAAACATCGTGATTTGAAATTCATATTAATGTGGTTGATGCTGTCCACATGAATTACATATTCATACTGTAATGTTATGTATGATTTACTGTACAGCTTGTTTATTTATAATATTTTAAAACTCAACCTGAATTTGTTTTACTATTTTCTCTGTGTACTCATTGGTTAATATTGGTCTTTTGCAAGTTTGTTGGACTACAAATTTTGGTCTCAATAATTTTTGAAAATAAATTGAGCAGTAGATTAATATGATTATGTTCTCACAGGGTGTTTGCTTCTCCTTTTGTTTTTGTTGCTGCCTGTATTCTCTGTGTTTATATGCGACCTAAGTTTCTCTTTTCCAGGGGCGGATTTGAAAATAGTATCTGTGAAGACAATATCCTCTGATGATAATATTCCTTTTGTTGGATCTTTGAATGCCGAAGAATTAACATTAGAGCAGGTGGCTTTTACGGTATAGCTGTCAGTTTATTGTGCGCATTTTCTTCATTTAATTCTTATTCCTATTCTAGATTGCAGATGTGTTTGAAATTTATGGCTGCCATTGTATATAAGAATAAGCTGCCACAATTGATTTGAGCATATTTTATATGTATATGCATTTGTCCATGCTCTTCTATTCATGTTTAAGGTAAAAAAAAACTTGTGTCCACAGCTTTTTTTTCTTTTGATTTTTCCTTGGAATTATTGTTTTTCTTAAGCTCTGAAAGTTTTTTAATTGGAATCATTATCTGCTCACTATAACAATATTATATTGGCAATGCCAATCCAGCTTTGTTTAATGTAAAGGCACATCTTTGCACTATTCCCAGACTGACGATTCATTTCTTATTACGAGCCCGCAACAATTGGTGGCTTTGAAGAAATATCCACACATTGAGAGATAAAAATCATTATTTATTTGTAATCAACAAAAGTAACATTCTACTCAAATATTTCTTGAACTTAGGTTAAAGTCTCATCTCTATTTAATCGAGATTTTTACTTTGATGTACTATACTGTTCATGTTCTATTACATCAATTAGTACATATTTTAGTGTGGCTTGTAGACTGTGTACTTTATTTGTTTTTTAATTTTTGAGCATTTCATCTTTTGTTTAAAATCACTTGTTTTGGATTATTTATTTATTAATGTTTGAAAATTTTCTATTTATATTAATGTAATAATTAAAACAATGTTTCTCTCCTTTCATAAGTTACTAAATTTTATTTTTATCTCTTCTTCTATACCTTGTGTGTTTAGATTGAGTAATCGTTTTTCAAATTAATATTTTGTTTCTGCTTGTAGCCTTTTCCACGTTCTTATAAACTTTGCAAATGTCTTCTAGGACGATCAAACAGCTACTGGCAAGCTAGTTAATCCAAAAAGTGAGACCTCTTTACCTGTTTTATGCATTGAGGATGGAATGGTGATATTAAGATTCTCTGAGATATTTGGAATACACGATGCCTTAAAAAAGGCAGATAGGAGATACTTCCAAAAGCATCAATCTCTTAAAGGTAAGCTTATGGTTTAGGTTAATGCTAATTACACAATAAGCCTGTTACTTTTCAAAGCTATAATTCATTTAAACTTCTTCTTGCCTTTAAATATTTGAATTTCTTTCAGAAAGGGATAAAATGTTAGATTTCTCAAGTGTTACTGAAGAAGATGAGGAAGATTTTCTAAGGAGTTCTGATCATAATCTATCTTTTACTAAAAATTTGAGTTTGTCTGTTCTTAATGGGAAGGAAAATGATAAAGAAATGTCTTATGCTGGTCTGCAGAATAAAGACATTTACTTTGGTTCATTGCCATTGAAGGATGATCTACATGTGGTTGAATCAGCATTTCAGCGCTCTCTACTATCACCAAAGTTTTATCCATTGGATCAGCAAGACTGGGAAGATTGTATTATTTGGGGAAATTCACCCCAGTTGAGTTTTGACGTCTCAAAGAATGATTCCTATTCTGAGCATGAATTTGAAGGTCCATCAGAAGAATTTTCTGATCTCAGATATTGGAGTAGTGCAAGCAAATCAAGTGAAAATGATGGCATTTTACCTAGCAATGCTGATTTCATAGTATCTGCCGAGAATGGAGATTTCTCATACCATGAATTATTAGAAAGGTCAAGTCATCGGCACAAACTTGGCACAAAATCACATTTGAGGAATAACTTAGGTTCTGAAGAGTTGAAAACTGAAAATATGCCCACAGAAGTTTCTGAAAGCAGCACCATCTTACATCGCATTCACAAATTGACTCTGATGAATCAAGATTTGTTAAATGGTTTATGGTTGGATCATGTAATATGGGATTCAGATGAGGCAACTCCAAAACCAAAACTTATTCTTGACCTTCAAGACAAACAGATGCTATTTGAGATCCTAGATCACAATGACAGTGAACACCTTTCATCTCGTGCTGGTGCTATGGTAGTGATCCGTCCTTCCAATTCTAATTTGGGAGAATGCTCTGATGTTTATAACCAGGGGTTGCCATTAAATGCTCGATTCAACATTTCTAACGATAAGTACTATTCCAATAGAAAGGTCTCTCAACAAGCTAAATCTCATGCAAAAAAACGTGCCTCTCATGGTATCAAAGTCTTGCATTCTGTACCTGCTTTGCGACTTCAAACCATGAAGCCTAAGTTAAGCAAGTATGTTTTGCTTCCATGCTCCCATATAACGTATTTTGATATTTCAGTGTAAAGTATTCTATCCAAATAGTAGCAGGTTTAATTGTTACGGCAGCAAAGTGGAATTAGTATTTGTTGATTGGTTTTCTTTTCAAACTAATATATCCATGCTACTTTTTGTTATTTTAACCTTGATAATATTTTTAATTTCTGGACATGTGATTCTAGGATATGTGATTATATGTATATATTTTTTAGACCTGACAATTTGGTGGTTAGCTTGACAGTTTTGTTAAGTTTGATAGCTTAATCGGTGGGTTTAGCCTTTTAAAAAATTCTGCAGGAGTTATCTGTCTTTTAAACCTCAGCTTGGGAAAATTTGAGCTGGGTATGGGCATAGAGTATCTGTGTCTGAGCCCTGGCTTGAACTTTTTTATAAAAAAATGTCTGTTTTAATCAGAGTCGTCATTATTTTCTAGAAATATTTATTTAAAACGTACATGTCAGTCCCAAATTCTTATTAAATATTCAAATTCTTATGGAACTATAAAGTAGAATTTTTTGTATGCACGACATTGAAATCATTATGATTGTGCTACCACACTAAAAAGCTTAATGCTTAGTAAATTAACTTCTAATTGTGTTCATAATTAAATCTTGTTCTCAAACAATTATATACTAATTTTAATGTCTATATAGACATTAACGTTATTTTTTATAAAAATGTTTAAGTATATAAGCTGTTATATAACAACATAACAATATGGATGCTACGTAAGTGAATACCCTAAAAAATAGCTAAAAAGTAACATAAAGGAAAGCATCAATGGAACTGGACCTCTAAGTAAAGAGTTACACTACTGTGATCCAAATAGACAACCACTAACATTACCCAATGTAAGCAAACAAATCCCTGATCCAGAGGGGAAACAACAGTGTTGATTGCATGACTGTAGAGTGCAAAACAAAGTAATGAAGATGAAGAGCTTGGGCTTTTTACTATAGAAATGGCTCGGACCCAGGCCCACTGGTGGGCTAAATGGGAGGACTTGTGGACAGGCTTGGCAGGAAGAAACTTAAAAATTACTAAACCCAAATAAATTGTTCATGGCTCACATGAGCCCAGCCAGCGCTAATCTCAGCCCACCCAGCACCCATGTCTAATATGTATAAATAAACAAGATGGAGTTGCATGCGTGCCTTATTGCCACGATATAATTATATTCACCTTGCTATTGCCATCAGTCATAGCATTCCATAACCTTTCTTTGTAGTTCATGTACAGGTCATCGTGGCCGAGGTTGTGGCGTGTTCCCTTTAGTGGCTTTAAGATTTCAAGATGATTTATTAAATATTAACTTTTGTACTTCTAATATATTGTTATGCAGTAAAATAAATCATTTAAACAATGTGAAAAATTCAGCTTCTAAACATGTATTTGTAGGATGGCAAGCACACTTTTCAACTTTTGATTTCTATATTGAACACATTTCATCTGAATTTAATTATCTTTCTTATTTTTTGACTCATTAATTTTTATCGGGAGAATAAGCAAGTAGCCCTGGTAATTATCCCAGGCAAGAAAAGGGGCTCAACGGCTCTAAATGCCATCTGCAATTTGAATATTCAAGTTCTACGATCATATAAAAAAGATATATGTTTTTTTTTTTCTAAAGAATTTTTTCTTATTATTCTTCACTTCTTTCTTTTGTAAATGGAATAAGAGGTAGTTTTTCATATGCAAATTGATCACATAATTCTTCTAATTGTTTTCTTTCAATTAAATTTTCTTAAGTTGATATTATAATTTGATTTTATTACAGAATGATAATTTTTTTGTGATACGAGCATTAATGAGCTTTTTGCATCACAGAGTTTTTTCTGTGATACAAGCATTAATGAGTTTTCAGTGATACAAGCAATAATGAGTTTTCTGTATGAGTGATAATCCTTTTGTGATACAAGCATCGACTTTTTCTGCAAAAAGACTGGTAATTCTTCTTTGAATTTTTGTTTCTAATGCATATTGTAAGCTTCGCTTAATGTTATTCAACTTATTAATACATCTTTATACTATTTGAAATGGGTTAAAGTTGGGCATCTTAATTTTTAAAGTAGTGTTTGAGTTTTTACCATTTTTTTTCCAGTGTAATGATTAATATATTTAAGATTGGCGTATATAGCACATCTTCTATATAATTACTTATTTGTTTTTCAAAAGTTTTTGTTTTTTGAAACTTAGTAAGATAATTATCCCCTCGTTCTTTAAGGATGCAAATAAAGCGCAACTTATTGTTTTTGCTATTTGAGTATCTGTTTTCTAGTTTTTGCTGAAATACCATAAATCATCATAAGAGTATTATGAATTTGTTTTTTTGAGAAATCATATATTCTGTTCATAAATTCGATTTCCATCATAGGCCGCCATCTGTAATTGTAACTTATTTTTTTTAAATAGGACATTAATTGGTGTACGACAATTGTAATAATATTTATTTAGACTCTTAGGAGGGTAATAACTCATTTTATCTATATGAAAATCTTCCTTTCTTAATTCTGAGAATTAATCTCTTTTTCTTCTATATTTTCTTTTAAAATTTCATTATTTTTGCTATATGTGTATATGTTTTCTAGTTTTTGCTTAAATAGCTTATATCATCATAAGATATAGAGTATTATGAATTTGTTTACTTGAAAAATCATCTATATTCTGTTCATAAATTTGATTTCTGTCATAAGCCTTTTGTAATTGTAAATAATTTCTTTAAATAGGACATTAATTGGTGTAGGACAATTGTAATAATATCTATTTAGACTTTTAGGAGGGTAACAACTCATTTTATCTATATGAATATCTTTGTTTTGTAATTTTGAGAATTAATCTCTATTTCTTTTATATTTTCTTTTGAAATTTCAACAAAATTATTTTCTGCCAAATCAAAATCATTACCAAGAATTTGAATATTATTAGTTCGTCTATATATTTAGATGATGGTCCTAAATTATAAGTAGTTATTGTAGATGGGGTTTTAAAGAAAGATGATTTTGATTATCATTGAATTTTTGATGTCTGTATTTTCTGAATTTTTTTTATTTTTTCATGATATTATTCGATCTTTTTCTCCAGGAAAAATATGTGAGATGTGATGATTTCTAATATACTATTTGTTAAATTCAATTGCTCAACAATTATTTGAAAGGCTTTAATAACAGAAGATACATGTTCATAGGCTTGTATTTCTAAATTATTATTTTCTATAAAAATATGTTGTGAAGAGGGTATATAGATTTTATTTTTTATTTTTTGGTGTTTTTCGATCTCTCTGAATCATTTTTAAATTTCTTGTTAGTTTGTCTGTATACCATATTACAAATGGAATTACCAGCCTTATTTACAAAACATTTCATGATAATGATTTACTGAACAAGTAATGAGCTACGGAACTCGTTTTCCAATGACTTTCTGTCTTTGTCTATTACGCAGTCATAAAAATATTCTTCCTTGAACTAGGCATTATGCTATGTAATGCTTTTTTAATTCCACTCACATAGTTAGATTGCTGAAGTTCTTTGACGCAAATTTTGTTTCTACTTGTCATAATTGTTATAATATTTTGTGCACAAGATTTCTTCATCTACTTCTCTTTTTTATTATTAAAAATATCTGATGTATATATTTGTACAATTGTTTATCGTAACTGTATAATTTACTCCGTTATTTTAGACTTTCATTGAGTTATTGAGCATCATCAACATATTTAGAATTCTAAACCTTGTTCTAATTTTTTGTTTTTCTGTTCTTAAAGCTTGTACTTTTGTTGTGCGCCAATTTCTAATGATTCAGCATCTTGCAGTAAGGACATTGCCAATTTCCATAGGCCAAAAGCATTATGGTATCCTCGCGACAATGAAATTGCTGCCAAGGCACAAGGAACACTTTCTATCAATGGCCCCATCAAAATTGTTTTAATAACATTGGTTGGGAAAGGGGTTAAACTTCACGTTGATGCAGAGGAGACTTTATCCAGTGTTAAATTGAAAATTTCAAAGAAGCTAGGTTTGCTATTCGCTTTGAAGCTTCCTTGATGTCTATTAACTATAATCTAGTGATGCTCTTTTCTCCCCTTGCACGCTCATCATCTGATTTATTTATGTTTTAAATTTTTTGATCTCGTATTGGCTACAACATTTTTTCTAATAATGTATATTTGAATTTCTGGTGATGCAGAAATTAAAATGTCTGAAGAGGTGAAAGTGTTTTACTCTGGTAGAGAGCTGGAGGATGATAAATCTCTTGCATTTCAGAAAGTGCGCCCTAATTCTGTGCTTTATCTTGTGCGTACACGAATACAGATATGGCCAAAGGCACAAAGATTGCCGGGCGAGAGTAAACCTCTGCGGCCACCTGGTGCATTTAAGAAGAAATCTGAACTATCTGTGAAAGATGGCCACTTATTTTTAATGGAGTAAGTTCATAATTTTTAATAACCAGCTCTGTTATGTTTTGTTCTATTCTGTTCAATATTTCTTAAATTATATTAATGTATTTAATGGGCAAGTATTTGTTGTTTTCTGAGTATATCATTGTTACCTTATGACCGGTATTATAAGTTTCATTGGAAACGATATGTGCTCTTACCTTTTCTTATTTAACTAAACTTTTATTCGTTACTAAGCTAGAAACAATTTTTGTGTTTGATTTCATTTTTATACACTATTAAAAATGTGTGAGGATATCTTAAAACATGCTAATGTTAAAATTAAATCAATCCTGATGTTCTTAAGCAGTTGCTTATAAAATTCTAATTTTTTTTTGTAAGATTTGATTTTTGTTGATTATCACAATTGGTTGCTAAAAAAAAACTTTTATTATCATTTAAAACAAATCCCATTTTGACTGCATTTTTTTGATAGCTTTGATTCAAAAAAGTATTACAGTTTTTGAGAAATCTATTTTATTATCATTTAAACTTTTATTTAATATATATATATATATATGTATATATATATATATATATAAGAGCTTAAATATTTAAGTTAATATGAACCCAAGAAATTTAAATAGACTATTAAGCTAGGTACAATATTACATTTTATTTTAAAGCATACAACGATAGCAACACCATTAAACCTTAATCCCACTAGGTCGGGTCGGCTAAATAAATGTTTTGCTTGCAGTGTGCATGATCAATTAGAAGCTCCTCCTTAAATATCAAAAAAAGAAAATCCTTTCTAATGATTTCTTCCCATGCTTTTTTTGGTCTTCCTCTTCCTTTTGCTTGTTTAACTCATATGCTCAAATTTTCTAACTGTTACATTGAACGGTTTATACTTAATGTGCCCAAAATATTTAAGATAACCTTCTCTAATCTCTTAACATGGGCATTATTTTAAAGCATTATTTTTCTATTTAAAAAGAGAATATTATTTTTTTATTTTAGCTGTTTATAGCCATGGTTTTTTCTGTATGTAATTCAACTTAGCTGCCGAGTACTTTAATTTAGATGGAATCTCAATTATTTGTGTATTTTTTTTGTATTTTAAAAAGTGTTCTAAATGGTCCCAAGGCATTTTAGATTGAAGAATATTCTCAATTTAGTCAAAATTAACGCTGTTATACTTTATTGTTTACATGTAATGAAATTTTGTCAAAGCGGTATGTTGGGTAACTAAATTATTTTTATTTCACAGAATTCAAAGATGTGACTTTATCAAATAATGATAAATATTTTGTGATTATATTCCATACTATATTTATTACAGGATTGAAATATCATGTGTTAAGATAAAGGTTTCAACTATTTAGCATTGATGTCTCTATTATATTTTGTTATTTGATCTAGAAAAAGGGCTTTAGTTAATTAAAAAGAGTTTATGCATTTTATGATTAGGATAGTTAATTCAAGAATTTTTTAAAAATGCAAAAGCACTAAATGTCAAATGAAAAAGCTATTTTACATATAAAATTAATTTATGCATGATTAGAAAAATAATGCAAATTGAAAAAATTGCATGATTATATAGGCATGATTGTTAATAGAACAAATTGGAAGAATTGCTATTCAACTAAATAGTAATGCAGGATGTTATAATACTTGACCAAATGGATTTTCTTCTGGAAATTTTAAAAACCATTTAGAACACTTTCGTACTCTTTTGCTATACTGGATATATACCAAAAGTAAAGGATCGTTTCAATAAATTATTTGTATAAGGTTCTATTGATGTTTTATAAAGAGTTATTACACTTTATAATTCTGTACTTGCACTTTATATTTGATCTCTTATTTTCATGTGCATAGGTATTGTGAGGAGCGACCTTTATTACTAGGGAACATTGGGATGGGTGCTAGATTTTGTACTTATTATCAAAAACTTGCGCCTAATGATCAAACAGCTGCTTCTCTCCGAAATGGCAACAATGGGTTTGGTACTGTGCTTACACTTGACCCAGCTGATAGATCTCCTTTCCTTGGAGATATTGGTCCTGGTTGCATCCAATCCTGTCTTGAAACCAACATGTACCGATCCCCTATCTTTCCTCATAAATTGCATTTGACAGATTATCTTTTGGTTCGCTCAGCAAAGGGTGCCCTGTCTCTCCGACGTATTGATCGGCTATATGCTGTTGGACAACAGGTGTGATTTTTGTTCAGGATGGAAGATGCATGTTTTGTATCCCGAGGTTCTTTTGTTGAAAATTGTTTTGCCTGGCCTGTTGACTGAAATTATTTTATTTGAAACGTTTGTTATTTTTTTTCGTATTTTTAAAATAATTTCTATTTTTTGCTAGTGTTTTTATGTTGATATTATGTATGGAAAAATGTTGTCCTACAAAATAATGTCATGCTGATAAATTGTGTGTTGCAGAAAAGATAACATGTTTAGATGAGTGGGTAAATATGAAAGATATGATGATGAATAAGTACATTCACAAGGTTGAAATAGCTCTTGTTGAGATAAAAACACAAAAAGTTGTCTTAAAGGGATTGGGCTTATTAAGCTAGATCTTTGTATGTCCTATCGTGAATAGTTATGTTTATGAACTTTGTCTTTGCAAAAAAAAATGCAAGAAACTATTAAGCATGATCTCACATAGTTGGAACTTGGGAGGGGTTATAGTTTGATAGAGCGTAATTGTCATGTTTCGGAAGCACATGAAACAGAGGTTGGACGGTGAAAATATGAGTTTAACAGTTAAACAATTAGAGCCATATTCAAGCAAGTTGTTTTGACAATAAGAAGAGCTAACTAAGTACCCAAAAATTGAATTTAGTAATGTCTGATAATACCTTTCATTTACATTGTTAAAGATACAAGTTCAACATAATGCAAAAGGTGGATAGTAAAGAAATTAAAACATGTGTACTGAATGCAACAATGGTTGGAGGTTTGAACAAATGAACTTATCAGCCCTCTAATCCTGAGCTAAAAAATATATCTAGAGTGGATAAAATCTCCACTGAATCACTAACAATGAATCGAAAAGAGTATGGATGCTCTAATAGTTTAAATGCGAACATGATCAAAGCAATAAGGTATATATAAAAAGACTAACAACTAAAATGGATAGTTAACTAATTGGAATAAATCATAGCTTCAATGTATAGCTGCAATTAATATAAATTAGATTCTGCTTCTACATGTTATTCATTTAGCTTCTGTTTTTACTAGTATTATGGATGAAATACCTCATAGTAATGTTGAACACTCATCACCCAATGAACTTGCGGTTAGAAGCCCTTTCACAGTTAAGGAATTCCTATCCCTAAAAAAGATTTCTTCGTGGAATAATATGTGCTCAAATCTTTGTCACATATACTTGTATAAAAGCTAATGCTGCATACTGAAATTTTGACATTCATATTTTAACATATATATAAACATTGCCATTTGCTATTAATTTTTTGTTGTTTTAACATGATTTATTTTTGTAGACTTAGTAAAATTAGCAAGATTATCTAACATTTAGAAATGGGCCATGCACCATAATTTGATATTAATATTCAATTTTATGTAGGTGATTATCTTGTAGCTAAGAAACTAATCATTTTCATTTATTCTTATTTTTAGTATGTAGAGAATGTTGTATATAAATTCTGATTGAACTAATAGTAGGAACATATCATAATTGGGTTTAATTATATTGAGATCTAAGTTATAATTCTAATCATCTACTGCAATTTATAAATGCTAAAACAACCTAAAAGAAAGATCACATATTTATTTTAGTAAAATTAATTGCCCACATTGTATTGATTTTGAAAATTCAAATAAGTCAATCTCACAAATGGTTGTTTTCCAACAAAAATCAACCTAATTTGGAACAATAAGGTTTAATTTAATATTATTTGATTATTCAAATGATTCAAAGCATTATTAAATGAGTATTATACCTAACTTGGTGGATTGTGTAGGAATGATTTAGGATGCTTGGTGTCAAATAATAATTGTTTGTAAAACATACATTTTAGATTGTGGATACAATTTAGATTATGTCATAAGCACATGACATTTAAAATTAATACTTTAAAATGGTGTAAGGTTATCAATACGCTTTGTGTTTGTTAGCGAGGATAGGATCGTTGTTGAAACTTGAAGTCGGAGGTTAAATTCCCTATGGTTAGGAAGGTGGTAAATTTATAATAATGCATATTTTTAGATCTATGAAAATAATCATTAGACTCATTTCCTATCTAAATCTGTTTTCAAACTGCTCGGTAAGATCAATTTCCAAAAGGACTCAAGTCACGGATGTTTGAAGTAGATTTGTTGTAGCAAAATCTACCTTGAGTGACTTGTTGAAATATGATCCCAAGAAGCATAGATTACCATGATTGATCAAATGCGCTTTAAGGTTAGGAAAGTTTATCTATACAGGAACTATTGGTGTTTCACAAGTTGGATCAAACATGGTTGTCCACCCTAAGATTTTCATGTGGAAATTTGAAATGAGATAGAAGCCCCTTGCGAAAAGTCTCGTGTAGTCTTGTTCACAAGAGAGTTTAATTAGGGCATGTCGGTGGTTAATCAAACCAACGTTAAACGATGCCGACAAACCCATTTCATTGAAGAACTTTCGGATAACAAGCATAGGGGGCTTGCCATTGTGAAATTTTCCTACTAATGTGAATTCAAATGACTTAGCCAAAATGTCTATCTCTTCCTTGGACAATATGAGTGTCAATTTTCCTCTTAACATCATGATCGATTTGATACTGACCGAACTTGACAACGCACCAAAGAAAGAGGTAGGAGCAGTTGGATTAGAGGGAAGAGTGGAGGTTTGGGTGAGCTTCTTTACCTCATGAGAGTTCATAATCATACAGTTGAAACCCATTACTCCACCTTTTCCAGTGTAAAAGTTGGTCTTACAACTTCAACGAACAAAGCATATGCCATTGAGTTCACCGGAATGCATGAGCGAGATCGAACATCACAAATCGACAACCACAACGCAAGCGAACGACTAGGGCCGCACAACAAGCGAAAGGCCATCCGTTTGACACCAAGCAAGCAAACAATCTTGAGAGAACGGTGGTGGCGCCGCCCACCTGAGAACCCTTGATCACGATCTAATATCTGCTGGCATTTTATATATGATCAATAATAGTACAACATATTCGCTTGGCGACCTCAAAAAAAAGGCCAAAAAAATAAAAAAAGGAAAGAAATAAATGAAAAAATCAAACTATCACCAACCTCCCAAATGAATATCGTATGAGAGATTCTATTACAAGAAGATGATAATTGCATTCCTATGCGAGCTTTAGGTCCCATAAATGAGATTAGCGAGTACTTCTTCTCTGATATATGTGCTTATAATGGAACTTAGATCAACTCTTTTCCTTCTTTTTCATGCATTATATATTTCAAAGATCTCTTCAATACTGGCTCATTCGTTTTCCGACCGTGATGAATCCTTCTCCACATCGGGATTGAAATTCACCTCATCATCCCCAATCGAATCAATTGCCCTTACCTTTGAAGGAGTAAATTCTTCAGCAAAAGGATTGAGGACTGATGTGTCCTTTAATGATCTTTTTTCACTTTCATCTTCGTTTGACTATGAATCCCTTTCATTTGAAAATTCGGTGGCAGATGTGTTTGGAGTTGGGAGCCTTTGTAGGCGTAGCATCATCAAGTCATCCACTTAGGACTATAGGGATTTCTTCAATAAATTCTTGAAGCATATCTGAGGGAGCTCCCATTAAACCTTTGGCATTAGGAATTCTCGCAACCTCACCCGCTTCTCATCTCCTATATTTCAATGGAATCATCCAGGGCTATCCGGAGCTTAGAAGTTGATATCAAATCATAAGTCAACATCTTCTCGGCCTCATTGGACGTTTGGGCTTCATACATAGATGGCTCTGAATTTTTAGACTCTACTAAAGAACCTTCTAACCTGTGTATTTGGGGTCAAAAGCCTCTACATTAGGATTGAGAGAGGGCTTACTCAATTGCAAATCTATATTCACTGTAATAGCTATAGGAGTTTTGGCCAAGTCCACAATAAGGGTAGGAGAGGTAGGTGGCGCACTTCTAACAAAGTTAAATGTGCATCACCTTTCTCCACCTCCTCGATCGGGCCCTCAAGTAAAACGACATTCACATCTGAAGCAACCTCAAGATTGGGCACAACCTCATCTCCAATTTTAGTTGCAGCCAAAATGGCTTCATATTGTATTGAAGATAGAGGGGTTGCAACTTGTTGGATTTTAGCGGGGGCACAGCCTGATCATTTACTGAAGGAACCATTGTTCTCCCAACCGCCACATATTTCTTTTTAGGCACATAGACACGTCTAATGGCACCATGTATGACAACTGTAGTTTTATCCACAAAGGGAGCCACTACAGATTCATCAAAAGGAACCATCTTGTTTTGGAGTTTTGGTGAAGTTTGAAACAGGTATCAATGTCGTGGACCAAAATACCACAATGTTTACAAAATTTTGGTAAGTTTTTAACAATACTTATTGAAAATTATCTATCTTCTTCTTTGCCAATCCAAATTTCATGTTAAAATTTTTTTAGTTAAATCAATCACCACCAAAATCTTGCTACCGAGGGACACAAGAGATTGGCAGTGGCGGTATCCACCTTGAGAGGTTTAATAAAGCAAGACTTCATGGAGAAGAGGACAAAGTGAGCGATAAAGTGTGTTTTTAACCGTGGGAAGCTTAGCCAAATAGGGACGATAGGAGATTCAGCTTTGGGATCATATTTAGTGGTCCAATTCAAAAACTTCAAATGGAATTTATCTACAAAGTTAGAGACAAGAAAATAAGCTTGTAAAATCCACCTTCGTGTAAGCTTGCAAGAATACGATGATGATCAATTAGGCCAAAGGAATATGGTCATAGGAGGCCCAATTCATTGAAAAATTTGTGTATCATTTGCATTGGGGGCTTTTCATTGGCAAATTTGGCCACCAAAGCAAACTCAAAGGTTTGGCTCGAGTAGATCAAATCTGGTTTACCTCTGCAAGTGGTGATTGGCTTAATGCCAACAAGGAATTCTAAAGATGAGTTATTCGTAAAGGCATCTAGGAATGATTTAGGTGCTCATGGAGGGGGCATAGCTTGATCTTATGCTGAAGGAGCCATTGCTTCTCAGCCACCACATATTTCGTTTTTGGCACATACACACGACTAATGGCACCATGTTTGACAACTGGCTTTTTATCCACAAAGGGAGCCACTTCAGATTCATCTAAAGGAACTATGTTTTGGAGTTCCGGGTGAAGTTTGAAGCAGGTATTAGTGCGGTTCCTATGTTTGAGGAAGGGAGGTAGCTTTGAATGACTAGTGTTCCACGTAAAAAGAGGGTGAAGGGTCGGGTGGTTACAAAGAATGGGGAGAGGCAATTTAGATGAAACTATGATAAGATTAAAAAATTTACCAAAAGCCTATTTAACTTCGATTTAGATGAAACTAGTGCCAAATTTTTTCAAATTTCATTTTGCACATATTAAATATAATTTTTTTTATTTATGCCTAATCTTCAATTTTGCAAAATAGGTCATTAGGGGTAAAATAGACAATTTTTGAAGGTTGTTGGAGTTTGCCAAAATATCTGGGAAATTTCTGAAATTTAGTTTTAAGTGCAAGGGATTTTACAATGGTAGTGCAAAGATTCACATAGCCACTTAGTGGGATTTTGGTTTGATTTGTTGTCATTATAGATATTGTTATTGTGGATTCAATTTTTTCGTATCTTCATAACTTGATTCCTTATGCATACGCTGCTGGAACTAAAGCTCAATTGTGCAAATACATTGCCAGTGTGATTCGAGGAAAGAAATTGAAATATGATATTTTTGTTATGTACTGCAGGAACCTCATATGGAGGTGCTTTCTCCGGGGTCAAAAGGTGTTCAGTCATACCTTGTTAACAGGATGCTGGTTTATGTGTATCGAAAGTTTCGTGCAAATGAGAAACCTGGTTTAATTCCTTCTATTCGTGCTGATGAGTTGGCAGCACTTTTTCCTGGCTTGACAGATGCTTTTATGCGCAAGAGATTGAAATTATGTGCTGATTTGAAGGTATGTTTTATTTATGTTAAGAATTTCATTAGCACTTCATTTTTCCATTGTCGGCATTCTACCTTTTAAACTTCAATTCTGTGCAGTGAATTATGTCATTTGTTTTGTCTTTTTTTTTTACATACGAGGCTTTTCAGAAAGGAGCTTGGGTTAAGAGGAATGATTTTCGTATTTCGTCTGAGGAGGAGTTGAGAAGAATGTTGACACCAGAGAATGTGAGTTATTTCAACATTACAGTTTTCTGTACTTTGTGTGCTATTCTCAAAGACATTCTATTGAAGTAATTATTAGTGATGATCTCTATTTTGTTTAAGTAATACATAAATTTTGTACTATAATACTCTTATTTTTTTAATTCTAAAATTTAAAATCCAAATGCTTTTGCTTAGTGCTTTATGGGGCATGCACTGTGCTACTGGGATTATGCTTTTTCACCGTGACAGATAATTGTAATGCATCATGGTCCCACTTTTTTAAATGGTTCTTTTGATTAATAAAAATTTTCTTCTTGGAAAAGTTAATTAGTTTTTTAAATCAGGGGATAATTAAAAAACATCTAATTGTTGTGTATTTCATATCTAACTGGCGGCGTATGGTGGACTTAGCTTTAGGATTATGGGATTTGGCCTTTTTGGTTTAACTAATGAACTTGCAGGTAGGATTTAGATGGGTGTTTGAGATCGAGTTGAGATGAAATATTGGGAGTGATTACAAATAATATAGAAGAACTCAAATATAGAAAAATAAACATAAATACTAAGGTTATGCACAACTTAATTCAATGGGATTATGCGCACCGACGAGAAGACTAGCCACCAATGAGAGCCAAATCCGTGGAGAATAACTTATCATGCATTCAAAGACTTTGTCTACTCATACAAGAAGATAATAATCTTATTTATAGTCAATTAAGGTATGCCAAATTACAATAAAAATTATAAACCAATTCAAACTAACCCTCTCATAAAGGGCTAAGGTTAAGGTGTCTCTTGCACACAAAAGACCAAGTCAATTATTACTCATCACCCTCTTAATTATCACATGTTATTTGACCAAGCTGTTGTGCATGACAAAAATAAAATACAATGTAAATAAATAGATAATTAGCACATTCTCAAATCTTCATGCTTTTGCATAGGCACGCGTTATTACTCGTGATCGTTCAATTATTGGCTGTGTTGCATCAAATTCTCCCCTACCAAAAGAATTCTACTCTGTAAAATTAAAATCAATATAATCATGTAACAGGTCAGGGTCCAACTTCTGAAGCTTTATCTTGTCATGCAAGTGTCCTCAGAAGGTGGCTTATTCTTCCACCTAATCAAAAACTTGTGATCTCCATGTAAGGTGCTTCAATTTCAAAAAGAGGTGTAGAAAACTTATGCAATGGCTCACCACCCTCCTCGGTATCAGAGTTAATTTCTGTATTCTTTGAAATAAAGTCAGTAGAAAATAAAATCAAATCTTTTACATTAATATATTAGGTGGAAAATTCAAGAGATAAGCATTGGGCCCAATTTTCTTAATCACTCTAAATGGACTTGTAGCCTGAGCATGCAATTTTTTATATTTGGTAGCATACCTCTCAGAATGCGCGCCAACACATGGTCCCCTTCTCTGAACTTCTTGTCTGATCTATTTGCATTTATTTTATTTGCATATTTAATATTTGAAAGTCTTATATAAATTTTGAAAATCAGTAACAAAAGAATATGCAAAACATCAGAATAAGGATGACTTGAAATTTTTAAAAGATCACTCAGATGGTATTCTTTTAGTTGTTCTAGAGATAGTATTGTTGTAAGCAAATTCGGTAGTAGGTAGATGAAGGTCCCAATTCCTCAAGCTCTCCTCAATTAAACATCATAGTAAATTCCCAAAACTCTTATTTGTTATCTCAGTTTTTCCATCAGTCTGGGGATGGAAAGCAAAAGAAAACTTAAGGGTAGTGTTTAACAATTTCCAAAGTTTTTTCAAAACTAAGAGATACCCCATGTAACTTGACGACTTCTCCAAAGAAAAGTTTGGCCACGTGAGATGCGTCTGTAGATATGGAACAAGGAATGAAATTCTGTCATTTTGGAGAATCTATCCACAACCACAAATATACGATCATATTGACAGGCTGTCCTAGGTAATCCCAAAACAAAGTTGCTTATCATTCGTATGGGCCAAAACAAAAGAGTGAGCCACTGACTGCTCATTCTTGCAGAGCCTGACCAATTGAAAATATATTATCATTCTGCTATAGCCACAATTATTTTTTTTCTTATCGCCTATGGCATTAGTTCTCGATTAAATTAAAGCTTAATTGATTTAGAACGGTTTTGTCTTGGAGGAACAGGAGATGCTATATTATTTTTGCAGAAATCTGATCTCTGAATAGTCAATTAATCTTATTAAACAGCAGTAGAAATCTGGGCAGTAACTATTATATTCTGCAGGAGAAATCTATGGAGTATGGGCTGTAGTTGTTAAGCAGAACAAGACCATTGGAGGAATTCATCGAAGGATCTCAGCAGTTGGAAATTGCTTTGCTGCATTTCTGGGCATCAAAAATCAGCATTTTTAATGAAATTATTGGAGGTTGGTGAGGGGAAAGAGGAAGTACTTAGATGAAGGGAAGAAGAAATTTAAGTGGGATTCACAGAGACTTTTGTAGAATAATAGGAAAAGTAAGGAGAAAAGTTAAAGGGGAGGAAGGAACGTGGTGAATAAATGGGCTACGGCGAGAATAACAATCCCATATGTTTATTAATTCCATAGAGCTTGCCTAATACATATGTTTATAATAGCTTTAAATAAATATTGAAATAGCAACCAAGGAAAAAAAATCACTAATTGACTAAACAAGAACAACTTCATTAAAGTGCTGGTGCCTGCTGTTATAAGCTTTCTGCTGCTTGATGATTTGGCTGGGTGGATGGAATTCCTCATAAAGTTGGATGTTTTGTTTAGCTGCTTACAATAAAGTTCATTCCATGGTTTTTATATTTCTTTATTCTTAGACTTTTATATGCTTTATTCCATTGTCTTTTGGTTTCAATGACAGCCGTCTCTCGCTTTTTTTTTTCTAGGAATGCTGTAGTGCTTTTTACATTGGTATGGTCAGCTGGATTTGATTGTTTTTCAACAGTTCATATGCATTGATAGCAAATAGATGCACGTGGTTTGTGAACTCCTTGTATTTCCCAAAAAAAGTTATTTTCTGATATGGGTCTTTTTGTAGACAGTACTTTGAGGCTATGTTCTCACTTTGTTTATCTATACTTTTCTTAGGCTGTATAAGTGGAAACTTCTCTCAAACTGTATAAGCGGAAACTTTTCTTTGGCTGTATAAGTGGAAACTGTGCTAAACTAAAGCTATTTGACTGTGTAGCTAGTTTAAATTGATTTAAGTTTATTAAGCTGAATTAGTCTAGTTCACGTGTGATATCACTATTTAGGCACGTGAGTAATGGACCTATGAATTATTATATATAAATAAATTGACATTTAATAAATATATTTATTTAAATTATAATTAAGTAATAAAAATTAAGTAGTTATATAATTAAGTAAATATTATTAGTTAACTAGCATAATTTAGTATAGTTGTTGTAAGTAAATAACTAATGCTAATATAAATTAATGTTATTATTTTTAATAAACAATTTAAAATTGTGTAATTAGTGAAAGTTTTATGTATCTAGCACATAAATCCCTATAACATATAGATTTGGCACCCAATCATTGATAATTATAAAATTGTATTTTCATCTCATATTTTTTGAGGTGTATGGAATATCTAATGCGCATATGATTAAAAATGTCTGCAAGATAGAATGATAGTGCTTAATTTATTTATTAGGTATAGTATAATGAATGAATCTTGGTAAAGAAGTTAGTCCATGATATTAAATTAAGTTAGATAGTTGGAATATTGGCTCTCTCATTGGCAAGCTTTTTGAGTTAGTAGATTTTGTGAATTAATAGGAGGTTAAAAATTTCATATTATGAAGATATGAAGTGACTATGAGAGATAGCAAATGAAATTGATAATTTAATCTTTATCTCTATTGCTCGAGTAAAATTCATCATATGAATAGCGTTGGTATCATTTATGATAATATTTAGATGAAAATTAGAAGTTAAGGGATTGAGAGATAGAATTGTATCTTTAAATATTATAATTGATGAAACTTTTAATGTTATAAGATGTTTAATGTTTCAATCAAGATGTTGGAAATTTACTGGTGAATTTACAATTCAGAAGAGTAGAAAGAAATCAGGATATGAATAATTCTAATGGAAAGAAAGAACATGAGGCGGATCATGCATATTTGCTGATGTAGAAGTTCATTTTGGATAAAGTGGGAAATGCCCTTCTAGTGGTTTTTGAAAGTTCATGCAAGCATATTGAAGCTACAATTAAGCATTCTTTGATGACCAATAGGATACTGCTAATAGAGAAGTTTTCAAAGAGGGAACATTTCATTAACAATGCGAACATTAGAGGTGCAACTACATGAGAGAAAAAACATAGACAACGGTATGGAGACTATCATTTGAAGGTACCATGAAGCTACTCTTAAATTATATGTATATCACTATGAAAATAAAGTATTTGATGAGATGATGGATGAAGGGTTTTTGCTTGCAATTTGTTATAGGGACTATTGAGGCACTTCATAAGTGGAGAGGTAGTTTAATCACATGTGATTCAATGTGAAAAGGTGTTAGAAACAACTGACAAAGATTCAAGAAGATATAGTTGCAGTAGATCGTGATGCTATGCACTAACACAAAAGTGACGACAATACTTTCTATGGTTCAGACCTATATATCTTAATAATGGAAATTAAGGGCTAAATTTAAATGAATTCTGAAGCCATAATGCAATTTGCCATAGGGACTATTGAGACACTTCATAAGTGGATAGGTAGTTTAATCACATATGTGATTCAATGTGAAAAGGTGTTAGAAACAACTGACAAAGATTCAAGAAGATGTAGTTGCAGTAGATCGTGATGCTATGCACTAACACTATAGTAACGACAATGCTTTCTATGGTTCAGACCCATATATCTTTATAATGGAAATTAAGGGCTAAATTTAAATGCATTGATGAAACCATTATGCAATTTTCCATAGGGACTATTGAGACACTCCATAAGTGGAGAGGTAGTTGAATCACATATGTGATTCAATGTGAAATGGTATTAGATACAACTGACAAAGATTCAAGAAGATATAGTTGCAGTAGATCGTGATGCTATGCACTAACACAAAAGTGACGACAATGCTTTTTATGGTTCAGAACCATATATCCTCATAATGGAAATTAAGGGCTACATTTAAATGAATTGATGAAACCATAATGCATCATTCTTACTTAACACAATTATACAAAGATGTCGTCCCAGTATCTTTAATCCATTGTTGATTCTCCAGATTTGTTGGTTACAAAAGAGGTAAAAATGTTGAAACTGCTTTGTGTTTTCAAGTGGACAATGCAATGATTGTAGCAAATTTTATTGCCGCCCATGACCAATGTTGAAGGTAATGGAAAGAGACTATCCAGCTAGAAGTGACTCTGTAGAAGGAAATATTAGCCTTATTGGAAATGGGAACAACTAAGTGCCTTAAATAGATGGTATTTCGTCTTTTCTCTACAAGGATTACTGTGGCACAGTTTGAGGGGATATTATTTCTGCTTCTTTGCAATTGTTAGAGATTAGTTGCATGATTAAGAACTTTAAATATTCTTTTTGTTCTTGTCTTGAAAGAGGAGACTGTTGAATCTCAGTCTAACATTTGTCAGATTAGCTTATGCAATATCATTTATAAGTTTGTTCCTAAAATTGTGATTAACAATCTCTCGCAACTAGGGTGCCTTTATCACTAGCTATGCTAAAGATTTTCTTTAGTTTTCATATTATACCTTTGCTAAAGGTATAATATCCGAATGCTTAAAATTGATCCTATTTTAAAATGGAGTGGACATGTCTTGATAATTTGCTTGATTGGTTTGGTTTTCCTTCTTAATGGTTTTAGTAGGTGCTACAAATGCTTCTGCATTTTAGTCAATGGGCAGTGCATGCAGTGGATTGAAGGAAAGAGGGACTTTTGATAAGTAAGCCCTCTTTCACCATCTCTTTATTCTCTATGTTGCTTCTTGACATAAATTTATTTTAAAATTTTCCTAAGTATTTCTATAGAAACCAATGTGGACCATTGTTCACTCACTTGTGCTTTTTTTTGTTAAGGAAACAAATGAAGCTGGTTGATGCGTTAAAATGCTAATTATTGATTATGACACAAGAACATGCTAGATTGTGAATACTAATTAGTCTTTGGTATTATTTGGCTATCAAATGCCATGGGTGAAACAAAATAAAATTTCTCGCATGTTATGGTATACTTGGCATGGTGAAATGAAATTCCTTGGGATAGTGTTACGGAGTTGTTCACTAACTAGGGCTACGATCAAGTGCTTGCTAAATTTTTAAGTGGCTAAACGCATGGAGGCTAAGATATTTCTCTTGGTTGTTTGCTTATGTTTAATTAAAGCAATATTGTTGGCTCTCCCACTTTTTGGAATACTAATTTTGGCAATGCTTGACTCGGCTCTTTGCCTAATTTAATATTGTTGAGTATTGATAATACATCTAAAGATAGACAGTTTAGTTGGGTCTTAAAAGTTTATAAAAAATTGAAATTGAAATTTGAGCATTTATTGTTAAGGAAATAAATGCTAGATGTCTTAATAAACAAATAAAATGTTTGACAATAATTTGAGCATTTATTGAAAACTATAAAGGAAAAATACGGGCCACAAGTAAAAGTGCATCCCACCAATTCCATTTGTACATATAGGAGATGTCATGTTATAATGCCGTGCCTTTTGTTTATATTTTTGTTCTCTGTGGGAGAGAACAAAATCATCATTAAGAAACCAAGATATTAACAGAGGTTCGAACTGACCTTTGTCCTACATTTGCTGGCACACTAACACAAAATGAATCTTTTTCACTTTGTCGAAGCCAGCTGTGAAGTCAGTGAAAAACCCCTTTACCACAAAATGGCTTAGAAGTCAGCCAATTGTTTGTCTAGATCCTCTTATGAATGCTTTTTGGGTAATGGAGAGATTGATAACTGATACTTTTGGAGTTCATAATTGGCCCATCGGAGAGCATTTTCATATGACGTGATATTATAATATCTTTCAAAAGACTCTTGATTGCACCTCAAAGGCCTTTTAGAGGATAATGGAGGTTAATTTAAATCATTTTGCAATTTACTGTAATTTTATCTCCTTAGTATATCATGCTAAGTGATCAGGGTATTGGTTTCATGGTCTTTTATGTTGGGAGAAGTTAGTATAACTTCCATGACATTGTGAGACGAAGCTGCAGTAGAAGTTTCAAGTTCGTGTACGTATGCTCTATATTCGGCTTGATGGAGCCAAGTGGTATGGAAAACATCATCGTTTTCACTGTACTTCAACTGTATGTGTTGTAAATATCATTTATTTAACCCTTCAATAGTAGCAGTTTCGATATTGACAATTGAGATGCCCTGACATATTTGGAGTCACATAATTCTTTGTCCTTGTGATGGCTCTTCTCCTTCATTGGATTATGATAAATCTTGATGGGTTCTTTCTCTACAATCAGCTTGTAGTTTATGGAGTTGTTCAGGCAAATGATAATCATAGCTTTGAAGAGAAAAAATTCTACTTTCTGATTCGCATGGATTTGGAGACTCTTATATTTTGCGTAAGTATACAACCATGAATGACGAGTTAGCTGAAATTGTCATTGAAGGTGATGTGCTCAACACTTTTAAAATATGGATAAAAGCTTGCTTGCATGATATTATGACTAAAATTCATTTTTTTTGTCCAACTTTATTAATATTTTCTTCTTGCACAGAGGCTGATTCTGTTACAACTAACTTGTATTAACTGTGCTTGAGGTGGAGATTTGTTCTTTCAAAAGGACACTATTTCGATGGGTTTTTTTGTATGTTTTTTGGAGGATATGAGATAGCTTATATATGGGCTACTCTATTTATATTGTTATATAATGACCACAACCATACTTTCAACAACATGCTCGATTGGTTGATGTTTGCAAGTACCTTGACAATAACCTAAAATGATGCATCACTCTAGAGGCGTCTAATCGGGTTGATGGATCTATTTTGATTTTGCCAAAAACTGATCTAATAAGATTACTCTTGTTGACATGAGCCAGTTATATTTTTATGAAAATCAAATTGCATGATCTAGGCCCTCACAATATGATCCTGACTCGAATAACCCATTTGGTTTGTAGATCATACTTTTTCAGCTTTGAAATGACACTGATTTGGATCAAAACACTAGATATGGATCAAAATGGACCCTTGTGAAGCTTACCTCACATAGTTGTTTATTAAGCATATGACTTTAAAATCCGGTCCTGGTTTCACGTGCTAGTTGGAACTTGATCCAAATCTAGCTGTTTAGGCTCCCAACTTGAACCCAATCTTTTTGTTATTCTGATCAATGCTAAACATGAATTTTTGTGTAGAGTTCGAGTTGGGTTGTTGTGCGAGTCATGTTGAAACTGCTACTCTACTTTCCCTTTCATAAATGTTTTTCTTGGCTCGAAGAATGAGAAGACTTTCTTTGGAACATGTACAGTACACAAAAATTTTATGGTGTAATTAGATTTGGTACACTTAATTTGAACAACTTTGCTTTAAAATTAATAACCACCACAATACATCTCAACCCATCACCGCATCTATATGTATTTACTCATGTAAATTCCAATTGTAATAAGAAAAACAGTTTCCTTGTGTGATATATTCCTCTCTTTCTTGCTCTCTTTCTATGTGGCATTAAAACATTCTTGCTCACGCACCCTCAACCTTCTCTCCTCCAACCTTCTCAGAGAATCTTCAAATCTCAGCTGAGTCCACACCTTTTCCAGCTTCTCAAGAACAACAACCCCCATGCCAAGAAACAACCCACCCCTCTCAGCTATATTTGCCTTCTTTATAACACCTCATCAAGAACCCCACCTTCCTCTTCTCTAGCTCTTCAAGAAGCACACAATTGAAGCCTAACATCCTCTAAGAAGTCCATCTCTCAATCAAAAACTGCCTAGATCCATCTGCCATGGAATCTACAAACAATAGCACGAGCGCTCACAGCAATCCAAGCATCTATTTGGAGAACCCAAATACTCCAATTATTCAAAGCCAACAACCTACAAGGACGCTCCCCAATTACTGCACTTGGATCTCAATTGACAATAGCCTGATTGCTGCCCTCTACTCTACCATATCTCTCTCTATTCTGTCATACATCTTGGAAGCCGATTCTTGTACTAATGCATGACATATTCTTGAGCATAAACTTCAATCAACCAATCGATCTAGAGTGATTCAAATTAAGAATGAATTCTACAACGTATCACTAAAAGAAAGATCCATATACAAATACCTAATAAAAATCAAATCCATAGTAGACAAGATAGCATCAGCTAGCTCCAAGATTGACAACGAAAATGCCAAACTTTGCACTCTAAAAGGCCTCCCACCCATAAGCATTCAAAACAGCAATACAAACAAACCTCAACCCAATCAGCCTAGACGATCTCTACTCCCTTCTATGCATTGAAGAGATAAATGTCCAACAAGATTTCCACATGGAACGTTAGCAACACATCAGCCTTCCATCATCCAAAAGTCCATGTCCCTCTACAACAACAGAAACAATAATCGTGGAAGAGGCTGCATGTCCACGATATCTAAAGGCAGAGGCCAATCCCAACATCCATTAATATATAGAAATCTAAGATCAACTTTCATGGAACATCAAATATGTAATAAATTGGGTTACTAAGACAAGAATTGGGCATCGAATGGATCAACTACAACAACATTCCAAATCAAATCTCTCATCATCCCACAACTCTTTGTACCAACAGCTTAGATGATCACAACTGGTACCTTGACTGCAAAGCCTCGAGCCATATCGCTAACAACATCAGAAAACTCTCCATGGCCAATACATACCAAGTCTCTGATCGATTCACTGTAGGAAACAATCAAACACTCAAAATCTCCAGTACAAGCAATGGTTTTCTACCCACACCTCATCGTTCCTACTTAACAATTTTCTTCATGTTCCTCAATGTCATTACAATCTTCTTTTCATATACAAACTAACAATTGACAATTCCTACTCCATCTTTGATTCAACCAGATTCATTATCGAAGATCTCTACTTGAGCACTCCTCTTCTTAAAGGCCGCTATATCCACAGGCTCTACACCATTCACCCGCCTCTACAACCTCTACCTCCTAAGCTCATTATGCAATCTTCATCAACAACGAAGCTCCTCCATGGTACCTTCATTTAGGACATCCAAACCAAAAAGTTCATCACCCTCTCATAAAGCAACAATCGTCCATCAACAACAGAGTTCCACATTCCCATGCTCCACATGCATCACCACCAAACACTACAAGTTACCTTTTCCTACTCAATCTTATAGAACTTACAATGTATTTGAATGTATTCATAGTGATGTATGGGGTCTGGCCCCCACAATTTCAAAAGATGGGTACAAATTCTAAGTGATATTTGTGGATCATTGTTCTCGTTATACATGACTTTTCACGCTAAAACAAAAAGCCGAAACGCTACATACATTCATACACCTCTATAAATATTGAACGTCATTACAACAAATGCATCAAAATCCTCCAATCGGATGGAGGAAAAAAAATACAGTTCCAACCACTTCCATAATCTCTTCCAGAATCTTGGCATCCATCGCCAAATGTCATGACCATATACTTTATAAAACAGAGTAGCGGAGCGCAAACACCGACACAAATTAGAAATCACCCGTGCACTCTTAGAAACTACCAATCTGCCTAAAAACTTTTGGCTTCAAGCTACTCTCACCCTTTACCTATATCATTAACCGACTACCTATCAATGTAACTACAACATTTAACCCTTTCAACTCATTTATAACACCCAACCAAACTATGACCATTTAAAAGTTTTTGAGTGCCTTTGGTTTATTCTCCTTCTCGATACAAAAACATTCAAACTTGAACCGAAATCTCTCCCCTTGGCTACCCTCCAACCACAATGACTATATGCTATAATCCCAAAACCTAAACCACTTTAATCTCTTGTCACGTTCAATTCATAGAAAATAAAATTCCCTTACTCCAACCCCTTTATCTCATGCAAAACAACAACATTAAACTCATCTCGTAAATCTACCTTCACTTCACTCACCCTTGTCCCAACCTTTACCATATCACCGCAAAAAACACTTTCTAAGCCAATCATACAAATGTCTCTATGTCTGCAGAGCACTTGCACTAGCTCATTCCACTAATAACCTTCACACATAGAACTCTTTCAACCAAAATTTCCAGCCACCTAATGCCACAATAAAACCATTCCACAACAAGAACCAACCTCGTACAAGGAAACAACCACCCTAAAACATTGGCAACTAGCTATGGCCGTTGAACATAAAAGCACTAATGTATTTGCACACCTAGATATTGGTTTCCTCTCAACCTCATCAAAACGTCCTTGGATTCAAATATACATACCGCACCAAACTCAACAATGATAACACGGTAGCTCGTTACAAGGCTTGGCTCGTAGCTCAAGGATTCAAACAAACTTATGGTATTGATTGCAATATTCAGCTCAATTGCAAAAATAGCAACCATTTGGATCCTACTCACCATAGCAACTCACTACAAGGGATCGTTGTTCAAATGACCGTATCAAATGCATTCCTTCATGGGCAACTCACTGAACAGACTGCATGGTCAACCTAAAGGATTTGAAGACCCCCCTAGGTTTACCAACCGTGTGTGTCTCTTCAAGAAAGCCATCTATAGCCTTAAACATGTCATGTCACAATCATCACATCAACCCCCACAGACTTTCTTACACAACCATTTCGAATGAAACACTTGGGAACATCTGCCACCTTTCTCTCATGCAGTCCAAAATAGGTCGCATGCTCTCTCAAACTACATATGCATCTAGCATTCTTCATAATACAGGATTGGCACAATGTAATCCATATTCTACATCTATCACCGGCTACAACAAAACTCCTCTCACGGTTCCATCCTCACAGCCCAAATTATCCAAGCAACTAGTGGGATCTCTTCAATATTTCACTATCACTAAATTGATCATATCTTGGCTGTCAACAAATTATGTCAATGCATCACCCAACCCAAACAAATTTTGAGCAGCTTAGAAGAAATCTACGCCACATCAAAGGCACTCTTCAGATTGGCACTCAGATAGAATCCTGGCAATATGCGACTTCAAGCTTATGTAGACTTTGACTTGGCACGAGATATGAAGAACCGTAATCCACAACTGGTTTCCGTATTTTTTTCGGCAACACCCATTTCTTGGAGCGCCAAGAAGCAGAGCTCAATATCAAGATCCTTCGCAGAAGCTGAATGTCGTGCCTTAGCCACCACGGCTACAAACATTATATGGCTTTGTCGCCTTCTACAAGAGTTCGGTCATCCCACACCTCACCCTACACCGCTCTATGAAGATCTATTAGCCATAGCGCTTGCCAAGAACTCGATATTTCATGCAAGGACCAAACACATTGAAGTGGATTGTGATTTCATTCGAGACTGCATCTAAATGAAGAAAATAGAACTCTCTTACATCCACTAAACAAACAATTTTCAACCACTCGCTACCACTTATTGAAAAACAAATTCACCATCACTATACCAATGATGTGTTTGCAGGGGGATAAAACCGCCCCACAACACATCTCAGCTTATCATCAAAATCTGATTTAATCAGGGCTATTAGTTGTACTCACTGCATCTATGTACTCATGTAATCTCAATTGTAATACATCTCCCTTTCTTTTGCTCACTTTTTCTACAAATATATATATATGTATTTGCGTGTGTGTGCCTACGTATTTAATTGAGGGTCAAAATCACTATCTTCTTAAAACATGTGCACATCTCTTCCCTTATTTTTCATTTTACATTAAGTTGAGCGATTGGGATTAAAGAAGCAACAAATTTGTCTTTTATTGTTCTTCAAGTTTTAATTATTTAAAAAGCTATATAATAGATATTTGAAGGCGTAAAATGATGTACACATTTATTTCCTAGCGGCTGTATCAATTTTTATTGTTCTCTTGTGTGTGTATCGCCTCAAGTTATTGTTTTCTAAAATTTGTTATTTTATACGACTAAAAATTCTTATTGAACAGTTGTTTGCATAAGAAAAACTACCAAAATCTTAAATCAAATCTCTTCTAAACTTTTTAAAGGAAAAATTTACGGTTACTCTAATAATTTCAGCATAAAATTCAAAAATACATAGGCTCAAGTATTTTCATTTATTTTGCTGGAGATGGAAAGGGGAAGAAAGGTCTTTTTGTTTCCTTAGGATTTTCCTAATAAAATTTTCATCAACTTGGATGTATGAAAAAATAATAAGAGTAATGTGACTAAGGTTTGCCTAGACAATTTTGATGCTTTCCAAGCCATTGAAGAAATTTTCGCTGATATTAACTAGGGCTGCTTGAAGTTCTTCAGTTATCACTAGATTTACTTTTTCCGTTCATTTATTCTGATGAAATGCTTGAATATTTTAATGATCTATATTGCTCTTGCACATGTATCTTCATTTTTGGGGAACTCTTACATGCCTGCTCAACTCTATTTTGAATGGAGGCTTATTTTCCTGCTTGGTTATCTTTCTCCTTGTTGCACCTGCTTCCTTCCTCGATTAAAATGAATGAATGGTGTTTTAAAATCTGTCGCTTGCTTGACCTAATCCCCTTAAAGAATCATATTAATTATTTAAAATATTCTTTTTTGGGCAATCTTAAATTACTTGTAACAGTTTTGATTTGGATTCAAATTATATACCTTGTTTTAAATTTGATTTAATGAATTATTTGATTTATTAAAGTTTTGAAATTTAATGAACCAAAAAGTTGCTACAATCAACGTTGCTAAGGTTCTACCTTCATGATCAATCAAAGCATATAGAGATGAAGTCATTGAGCCATCCTCTGGGTAAACCGTAGTACCTGAAGGATGTATTATTAAGGAAACACCTGCCAAATTATCTTCCACCAAACTGCCAATTGCCTGAGAACTAGACTGGGTGCCAATGGCTTTTCTGTAAAGAAGAAACCACCTGAATTGAGTATCATCTATGCTTTAGATTTTGTTTTAGTGGTTGCTTGATTTAGCATAAAAGTAGTGCAAATAAAAACAAATGCATGCCTTTGGTTTTTAATGGTAATTTGTTTTAGGCAAGCAAATTTGCAAAGCATTTTGAATACCTTAGGTAGGCATTTTGCATGCATTTGTTGTGCTAGAATCAGGAAAAAATGTAATGCATCGCTCAATCCCAGCGAACTTCTCTCATCCACCCTCAATGGATGCCTATCAAGATGTCATTAGCTACCGCCGATCCTTATCAGCTTTGCTAACCCTTTCATGAGGCTGCCAACGTTTGCCCCCAAAGGATAGGCCTTTGACATTGATGTATGTGAGAAACCATGACTTTATTGGTCCTCCGGACATCCCACCTGTTCTTGTATCTTTGGTTTCCATTAGTATATATTTCATTTGCATATATTTTTTAGAATGTTTGAGCTTTAAACTAAATTTATTTAGGTTATTTTATCTCCCTTTTTCGACTACATCAACTTCATTAGCTTATGCTTAATTGCTTGGCGGATGAGCTCTATTGTATCCTCATCTTCCATTGGTTTCTATAAATTGTTGAATGATGTGTTAAGCTTATTCTTTGCACATCATTTTTAATTACTTGTGTTACATTAATTTTTGGTCTATTACCCTACTTCACCGCCCCTGTCCCTCGTCTGATAGTTGCATTGTCTACATTATGTATAAATCAATTTTGTTCTTTTTTTTGTTACTTTTCGTAAGAGGACATTTGCTTTAGTGTTATGCCCTAGTGACTCGCATGGTATGCAATAGCATTTGTCTATAGTAGAATTCTTGTGCTTTTCTTTTAGGGATTGTTTGGCATGAGAAAATCTGAGAAATCTGAGAGTAAAGTAATCTGATTACAGTGTAATCAGATTATTTTATTGCTATTTAGTAGTTTTTTAAGAAATTTAAGATTTTTTTTAGAATAAAGTAATCTGAGAGCGTGGTGTTTTGAGTAAATTTGGAATAAGATTACTCTCAAAAAAAATTGTTTTTTTATTTTTTTTTTCAAACGAAACAAATGGATTGTTCGAATGATCGATTCGATCGAACCAATTGTTCGATGAACTATTCTTTCGTCCGAAAGAGTCGTGGATGAAGCCAGAGAAGAGGGAGGCCTTCACATCACAGTCTCAGTTGCTCGGCTTCTCCACAGGGGAGCTCTTCTCGTGTTACGCCTGGAGAAGAGGGAGGTCTTCTCGCATCTCACTCGGTTTCTCCCACCCAATTCGGCATAATCGCGAGTTACTCCCAATTCAAGGGTAATTGGATTACACTGTTTCCTTTTATTTACAAACGCCTAGGAATATTTGCGTGTAGGTTATTGTCCATGATATTTTTTCAGTTAGAGCATTTATTGCATTACATGTTTTTTTTTCTGCACTAATGTTTTGTTTGATTTTTTTTGCCCCCATCAATCCACTAGGTTTGCTCTTATGAGAGTATGCAAGTAGGTCTCTACCGTCTCAAACGCCTAGGAATAAGCAGGCTTACTCATCCCATCGGCCTATCTTCTGCAATGAACCAACTGCCAGATGAAGCTATAACTCTGGCTGCTGCATCTCATATTGAAAGGGAGTTGCAGATAACTTCATGGAATCTTACATGCAATTTTGTTGCTTGTACTAATCAGGTATTTTTATTTTCTTGTTATCAGATTGTATTTTGTTTTTTTTTGTAATTGTGTGAGCTTTAAAATTTATTTGTATATATGATGTCTCAGATTCTTTGTAATTGGATTTATATGACCGCTTAGAAGTCATTGTCACTAGTTGCAGTAGATAGCGTATGACATGGGCAACATAGCCAGCATTAAGTATGATATTTAACAAAGATTTCTTCATAAGTATTGGTTAAACTATTCAAATGTTTATGTTCTATACTTCATAGTTCTGCTTACTTAAATCAAGCAATCTTGATAAATACTACATTGACATGGGCAACATAGCCCGCATTAAGTAGGATATTTTAACAATGATCTCTTCCTAAGTATTTGTTAAACTAATCAAATGCTCATGTTCCATACTTCATAGTTCTGCTTACTTCAAAGCAAGCAATCTTGATAAATACTATATTGACATGGGCAACATAGGCAGCATTAAGTAGGATATTTTAACAAAAATTTCTTCCTAAGTATTGGTAAAACTAATCAAATGCTTATATTCCATACTTCAAAGTTCTGCTTACTTCAAAGCAAGCAATCTTGATAAATATTATATTGAATACTATTTTACATTATTTGTGGAGTTAGCTTGTATTGTACTTTCTACAGTGCTTTAAAACCTGGGGAATCACGGCCCTTCCACTCCCCTAGTCCCTCTCTAACCTGTGCTTTATCTTTACAGTGATATCTAGCTCTACTACTATGTTTTTTTTGCAAATGAACTGGCCTAATTCAACTTTTATTTTCAGCTGAAGCTTCCATGTTGCGATGCATGCTACCTTACGTACAATAGTGAAGGATTATACTTCTTTTAACCATTTACCGTCTGAATAATTTAGCTCTTATAGAGGATTGTGTTGTTAATTCATTTTCTAAGAATGACATGATTGTTAATATGTTGTATCTTCTTCCTGGTGATGTTTCATGTTTAGAAGTTTAACTTTGTTTTCGTTTTTCTTTTCTCCGTGCTACCTGGAGTATAGATATTTTTTTACTTTAAGGGCATACTGTAATGACTCAAATTATTTAAATTCAAATGAATTACATAATGCTAAGATTTTCTTTAATAAAAGAAAATGATCAAATTGGTTCCTTCAATTTTGCAAACTGTTCAAAATACTCCTTGACTCTTATAAATGAAGTTTTAGGTCATGACTCTTGTTACCTAAGAAGAAATTCCATTATGAAAAATAAGCATTTAATTAAGAGTCAATGGACCAAAAAATGAGTATACCCTTACTTTTTAACAGCATGAAATTGAGGTTACGGGGTTAATAATAACAAGGACCAAAATAAGCATTTAAACAAAGAATGAATGGACCAAAAAAAAAACTTTACAAGAATTATGAACTATTTTGTATATTTTACAAAAGTCATTGGACCATTTTAATAATTTTCTCTCTTTAATAATGGCATTTAAATCATGAAATTATGTCATATTATAGAAATTAGATATTAAACGAAATAGGCTAAAAGCAAAGATTTTGTTAATGAACAATCATTCTAAATGATTTAATATGGATATCTTGAGATGATCCTCTGGAAACTGACTAGTTCAAAATTTTGGACAGCTATCTCATCATTTGTAGTTTTAGCCAGACCAACTATGTAACCCAGATCACCGTAAGAGCGATGGAATCCCAAATTGCTCTTTATAAAACCCCATATGATGGCTAGGAATAGCTTTTTCCCCAAGATATCATCCTCTCCATATCCTAACCCAGAGTATAGAAGATGGAATAGAGGTTTTTGTTGGAAGCTTTAACTTTTTAAACACTTACTTGAATATCTTGTTAAATAAAGGCACTAATTATGTTCAGATTTTCTATTCTTATTTTCGAATTTAACTCGCCTTGTATTTTTAATAGATTTTAAGGGAAGAAATCATTTCATAATAATGTTGTAAGATTTGCTTAGTTTCAACTGAAAAAGAAGTATATATATGTATTTTCTTAGAAACATCAAAATGGAAGGGAAGGGGAGACAGATTAACTTGCAGATTTTTTTGTGCTATGGAGAAATCATCCCAGACCTTTCCCATGAATTCGTTGAGACGATCCTCATAGGACCGACAGTGATTTTTTCTCATGTAATCTTATGCTAATCAGTAAACATGGAATTTGGTTGTTTTGCATGTAATATGCTGTTACGGATTCTTGAGAACGGAGTTCTTAGTATAATTTATTATCATTAAAATTTGAAATTCCATCATTTAAGAAAACATGCATTTCTTTTGTTGCTCTCTGCTCTATTTTTATTAACTGAGAATTTTTGTAAATTGAGAATTTTGAATGAGTGACCTTGATTCACACTATAAATTGCTGTTTTCTAGGAGAACTATCCCAAACAATCCCATAAAATTTGTCCTGAATTATTCTCAAAGCAAAATTTAATGATAAAGAGTTACAAATGATGCCGGTTTTTATTTAAGTTGCTTTTTGATGGATGTGATCAGTTATATGTTTGATAGCGGTGATTGTGCATTATATGTTTCTGATTCTTTATGAATGATAACATAAAGTGGAAGATACTGTGAGAGTTGAAAGATGAAGATCTGTTGGCAGAGAAAGATAAATCCATGACCTATGCAGGGAAGAGGTGGGTATTAGTCTCTTTAGAAGGGAGCCATAAGGAGTTGCCAGAATTTTGCGTTTAGGTATGCTTTGACTCATATTCCAGGATTTAAGAATAAAAGATTTTCTGCAATACCAATTGTCTAATAGCCTAGCCATTAATTCACAGTTCGAGGATATATCTCATGAATGAAATATAAGAACTCATTTACTTTATTAATACTAATTTTTATACTTCATCTATTGTCATGCTTTTGGCTATATTTAATCAAAAGATGCCAGCTCATTCATTACTGTATTTCTTACATGTTACTTTTTGTTGTGTTCTTCCGTACTTTCAGTGAGAATATAATCATGTGTTTATTTATTTAGTAATAAATGATCAATAAAATTGACTAATATTTCCAAGTGAGATAGTTTTGCATGATTTAATTCATATATGAGGTTTAGCTTACAGTGTAGTTACGAACTCTACAGGGAAAAGCAAAGAGTAGGTTGAAGATTAGTATTTTCTTCATGGCATACTTCTTTTATCTTATAGTACTGGGACGTTCAGATACCATTATAGCAGGAGTTATGTTTGGTACTTATATATGTAGTTTATTTGGTTTAAAACTTTGTCGCTGCTATGGTGATCTTTAGTTTTATACTACTAGAGTGAAAGCCTTGCATTTACTTTGTACTACCTGTGAATCTGATTCTAAAAGTACTTTGATAAATTGTGAAGGTTTTATTTTTCTAGTTGTACTACGCGTCTATTTATTCATTAATACTCTGATCGTTGTTCTAAATGTTTTCTCGTATGACAAATATTATAATTTTTTTCCTTTTTCTTGTAAAAAGGATCGGGAGAACATTGAACGTTTGGAAATTACTGGTGTTGGTGATCCATCCGGCCGTGGATTGGGATTTAGCTATGTAAGGGTGACGCCTAAGGCTCCTATTATGAGTGCAGTGGTGAAGAAAAAAGCTGTCTCAAAAGGTGGCTCCACGGTAACTGGAACTGATGCAGATCTTCGCAGGTTGAGTATGGATGCAGCACGTGAGGTAAATTTACTCTGTGCTTGTTAAAAATCCTAGCCGATTTTGTGTTCATTACTGGAACTTTTTGCCGCCTCTGCATGTCCTTAATTTATCTCATTTGTTAGAAGCTTTCAATCCTTTTTTATTGTCATACGGACATAAGGATTATATGGGTGTGTGTGTATTATTTATATTAAAGCATAAGCATGAGATACAAGAGAAAAGATTGGCATCAATAAAAAAGCAAAGACAAATGGATCCCAAAGTGAAAATAAATGTTACAGGTAAAATGATCCAAACTCCTGCAATGAAAAATGCCTATCCGTTGTCATTAATTTGTTGTTATGAACTTGCATTCATATCAATGAACGTATGTAACATTCAATTAATAGGCATGTTGTAGATTTATTTTTTAATTGAAATGACGGGGGAATATTTTGTTTTTAGCAATGTAAAGATGAATTATGCTGTAATATCTCTGTTCAATAATCTTGAGTTGAATCATGTAAAATTTCATGTCTTTAATTATTGTTGTCTTAGGTGCTATTAAAGTTCAATGTTCCAAAGGAACAGATAGATAAACTAACCAGGTGGCATCGGATTGCTTTGGTACGTAAGCTGTCAAGTGAGCAAGCGGCCTCAGGGGTTAAAGTTGAAGCCATGCCCTTAAGTAAATTTGCTCGTGGACAAAGAATGTCATTTCTTCAGCTCCAGCAGCAGACGCGAGAGAAGTGTCAGGAAATATGGGATCGGCAATTTCAAAGTCTCTCTGCTGCTAATGGTGATGAAAATGATAGTGATTCAGAAGCAAATAGTGATTTAGATTCTTTTGCTGGGGACCTTGAAAATTTGCTAGATGCTGAAGAGTTTGAGAAGGAGGCAGGAAATGGTGATGCAATGATTGAAAAGGCAGATGTTGCTAGAGGACTCAAAATGAGAAGGTGCCATTCTTTTTCTCTAACAGAAGAAGAAATTGAAGATGACAAAGCAGAAGCAGCTTTTATCCGTAGGTTGCTTGATGGTAAGGAATTACAGTGTTATATAAAACGTAGGCATTTAAAATTATTTTTTATTTGCGCCTGAGATCTTCTTATTGCTAACAACCAAGGTCATCTGAAATTCAAAGCTAAAAGTTTCTCCCATCGCAGTATTTTTTTTTAAAATAGTGCATTGTTTTATATACATCCTTATTTTTTTCATATGAACCATAATGTGAAAATGTTATCGTTTGAAATATTTATCACTGTTGTTTTGTAATTGCATTTAATTCAGTTTAAAAATTTTATAATTCTAAGTATTGTTTTCCACTAACAACAGTTTAACTTGAGAACTTCACATCCAATTGGGCCGCTATGCAAAATATCAGTCTTGCTTGTAAGTTTTTTTTTTTTTTTTGTTATTGGGTTGGTTGTTTTACTGCTCACTATATGAATGCCTCAACTTTTGCATGCCTTTTGTTTAAGAAGGCAAGGATAAGTAGTGCTTCTCTATGGTTAGGATCTTTGTTTTTGGTATCAAATCTTGCTAAGCCAGAATCTTTTGTGGTAAATTTTAGTATAAATTTTATTTTAGAAGCTGCCACCAACGAATACTGTAAAGCTGGGTTGGTTTATTGTAATGGTGAAACATTGGAGCAAAGATATTGGAGCCATCTCCATTATCAGTTTGCAAGCTTTTATTATACTATTTGAATCAGCTGCACACAATTCTCATATCAAATTTTGGATATTGATTTCTATTTTACACTAACAAACTATTGAAAAGGAGATTATATTTGAACTGGTTGTTTGGTAGAAGTAAATGAACTGAAGAATTTTTCCATCAGTGCTTTGCACGCCAAAAAATTTGTATATTCTGCTTACCAAGAGACTTGTATAATTTGTGAATGGTGTTGTAGCCTAGTGGTTGAGGCTCAGGATTTGTTATCCCAGGTCATGGATTCAAATCCCACCCCACCAGCCACACATAAGGAAAAAAAAAAAAAGGGAGACGTGTATTTCTTATGACTGATTGGTTGTTTCCCTTTCTTCCACATCTCATGTAATTTAAACGATTAGTTGCACAAAGTTGCTACTAGCCACAGTTTGGCAAATTTATTGCTTTTTCTATTTAGTTAAACCTCAATGCTGCACCTCCATTGCATTTTGGAAATACCTGAATTATCCTAACGCAGTGCTGTCATTTCGGTTTCAAATCTTTTGATTTTATATTTTATGAGAAGTTAGTTTACTTTTGAACATCATTTTTTGTGTTATAATTTAGGTCAATTGTGAATATAATAAAGTTTTGCTGTTATGCTAATTATATTTTCTAATTAAATCATCCATTGTTAACCTGCATTTATTCCAAACAAATTTGTATTTTGTGTCATTCATCGTGTTTTAACGATACAATTTATTGTTGTTGAATTGATGATAAATTATAAATGAGAAGTTCTATAAGGATTTATTTTTAATCTATGATGTTTCACATTGTTGCATGCTTATTTATAGGTCTTCTGTTATTCAACAAATAGCTCACCTTTTCCTCTAACTTTGCATTGTTGCACCTGCCTTTCCCCACCCACCCTTGCTTTCTAACCCCTACCTGCTCAAGCCCTACAAGCACTCACATCAACTTTCCCTTGTTAAACTTCCCACTCACCACACCACATGTGCCTGCCCTTGTTACACCACACACACCTTTGTTTGTTTTTCCACTTTATTTACCATTGATACAGCACCACCATGGATCAATGACCTAAGCTAAAAATATCCCGTCTTCTCTTTCATGTGTTAGGTCATGTTATCCATAACTCCCTCTAAAATGAAATTAAGCTAATGAGACATCTGTTGCAATCACAAGCAGTTCAATTTCTTGATTTTTCTCATGAAAAATTTATCACATAGATTCTTCTTCTTCCAACACCACTTATAAAACATGCACTGACTGCCAAGCCTCTGGTTCAAGTACTTTTACAATGTTTCTTGAGATTAATATCTTTACTCAAAATTCTTTATCTTTACAGTACGATAACACATCTGCAAAAATATTACAATGCCTTAAATGCAAGTAGATGACCTCCTTGAGTTTCTTGTTGGCCTTATTTTTCAACAATCACACCCCTCATTCTAGGTTGTTCAAGCATAATTGATGACAGAGTCCATAGTTCTCAATATTTCTACCACTCTTGCTCTGTTCGACAGCATGCCACTCAAGTTCCTTTTAGGCTTGGTGACTGCTATTTATGCTAGAGGAGATCATTAGCATTTGAAGATTAAGGAATTGTACTGGTGGTCATGAGCACAATCACAATTTCTTCTTACCATGTTTAAAATGTTGGCGCAACTCTTCAAACACTTTCACGCATCTCATTTTATTTTCCTATGAAATTGTCCTTGATATCATTTTCCTAAATAGTTTTGTACTTTGTCCAATTTGAATGTGCCGCATGTAGATGTGCCCTCAAGCATTTTTTTTATTACCCCAAAGTAGTAAATTCTTTGGCTTTTTTGTTTGGTAAGTCACATTTATTATAGAGTTAAAGTTTGTTAATATTTTAAATGCTTTATTAAAATATAAAAGTTGAGCTTTCTTATCTCAGTATATTTGTAATGCTTTGGAGTAAAATAATTTAAATCTTTTTGCAACAAAATGGGTTCGTTCATTTAATATCTTGCACTTGTTCTTCTCAACATAATTGGGATGATGAATGAGTGCATTGCCATTTTCTTAATGTTGCACTTGTAACATTTTTTAGGATTCTATTTTGATGTCATGTTATTTTATCAGTTTGCTGAAGTCAATCTGTAATAATTGCATAGGATTTAGATTTGATCCCTTATTCTCAATTAACTTGAATAATCTTCTTGTATCGAACGTTATTTTTTTATTTGGCTGTTGATTTTACTGCAGATGAATCTGAATTTGTCAAAAAAAAGAAACTGATTGAAATAGAAGTTGATGTTGCTGCTGGCCCTGTCAAGAAATTTGCTCCTGCATTCAGGCAAATCCTTGGTAGTGCCTATGCTGATGCTCTGCATACCCCAAAAGACTTCTTCATTGAGTCCAAAGAGGTAAATCATTTATATATATCGACCACCGAAAAAAATATATATTTTCATTTGGTCATAATATTACTAGCAGTTAAAGAATGTGATGCTAAATATATGTAGATGCTCCCTATTATATGCTCAAGCAAAAAAGTTACCCAATTTTTTAGCTTATTGCCAATTTTCTCACAGGTAGAAAATTCTGTCGCTGAAACTAATCCTTGGAAATTTAAGTTAAAAAAGGGAAACATAAAAAATGACGACATGACTATGGGATTGCTGAAAAAAGGCTACAAAACACCCAAAGATGGAACCAAGGTTGCATTAAGAATCATGTGCAAATTATATATATATATATAATGCTTACTATTATTGATTGCGTGATGCAAATTGTTTAAGCAGGTTTACAAGGAAAAGAAGCATGCTGATAGAAGAGATACTATTGTATGCGGAGCTTGTGGACAGGTTTGTATGTAATAAATATGCACAATGAGTGTTTCTTTTTGTTTTCTTTCATGTTGATCATAAAATAGAACAACATGGTGGTGATGAACCCAGGCCGGACACATGAGGACCAATAAAAACTGCCCAAAATATGGAGAAGAAGCTGAACCTTTGGAAATGGAGAGTGCATCTGTCCGAGCTCACCCTCCCGACGGAACGAATCGGCCTCACGTAAAAGTTATCAACAAGAAAGCGGCGTCCACGGTGTCAAGGGAAGCTGGCGAGGATGCCTCGGAAAATATTCTTGAAAAGCAAGGAGCAGAATTGCAAGTCAAGATTCCGCCGCTCAAGTTCAGATGTGGTGGACCACCTTCAGCCGACAAACTGGTCGACGAAAAGAGCTTGCCTGTGCTATGGACGCCGACGCCGGATAGGCCAGTCAGCAGAAGCATTGACCTGGAGTCGAAGCAAGCCAGCAGGAATTTAATACTTCCTACCAAGGTGAGGGCTGAGAATGTGTTTCTGGATACTCCAAAGCCGACCGTTCGCATACTTCCTCCCCAAGTCATGGTTAGAGAACCTCCAAAGAAGATCGTCTTCAAACAGCCAAAATTTGCGTCATCGGACACGTTCGGAAAAGACTCCAGGGATCACGATGAAGAGTCAAGGAAGATGAAGAAAATTGCTGATTTGTCTTTGGTGGGTTTCAGCGAGCCCAGAAAGTTCAGCCATCCTCTTCAAAATGACGAAATTGGCAAGTATATCAGGAGATCAAGGGAGGAGGACGAGAAAGGTAGTAGGAATACACGTAGAATATTTGAGGACCGGGGAGGAATATTTGAGAATAGAAACTATGAACCTTTCATCCAACATACCAAGAAGAAGCGAACAAAGAGACATGAGAAGAAGCCCAACTACGGTGATGATTATTTGATGGATCATAGACAGCACAGAACCGAGCACTGGCTTCCGGAGCGGGGCCATGCTATGAAGAGACGAAATGCCGGCGATGACACAGGCTATCAAGAACATGCGCTGCCAACAAAGCGACGCAGAGGAGCGGAGGTAATGAACTTGTAATAATTAAACATTATCATGGAGCACAATTTGAGTTGATTCTGCAGGTGCTGCTGTCAAACATACTGGAGAGCATTGTGGATCAGCTGAGGGACAGGATTGAAATATCTTACCTTTTTCTGAAACCGGTGACGAGGAAGGAGGCACCGGATTATTTCAATGTCATAAAGGAGCCAATGGATCTGTCCACAATGAGGGACAAGGTGCGGAACATGGAGTATAGGAGCAGGGAGGATTTCCGGCATGATATGTGGCAGATAGCTTACAATGCGCACAAGTACAACCTCAGAAGAAACCCGGGCATTCCACCGCTCGCCGACCAGCTGCTAGAGCTCTGCGATTATCTCATCGAAGAGAAAGATGCTGTCCTGACTGAGGCTGAAGCTGCCATCGACTCCGCCTCAAATATTTAGTTAAAAGTGGAAAATGTGAGACCTTCCAAATTGTGGAAGCTTATGCTCATTTCATCGTTAGGAAATTGTACAGCGTCAAATAGACATTTCAATTAATAAATAGATACATTGTACAAATGTGTTTGGCCATTAATTTGTATAGTTTCGTTACTATGTATTAATTTGAGTAAAATATTTTAATCCGTAAAATTAAAGAATGAATACTTTAGATTTTAATGTTTAAATATTAAAATCAAAAAATAACCCATGTGCTGTATTATAAAGCATTGAAATGGAGTGTACTGAAACATCTTAATAGATTCCAAAAAGGGGATTACACAGTAATGAGAATTTCAGGATATTTAGCCCCTAAACCTAAACTTTCCTCATGAGCAGGAAGAGCCTCTGGTCCAGTTCAAAGTTGGCTGCATTTGATGGATCCCCTTTAAGCAGCATCAGCAGTCCGCCAAATGAAACATACACCTCCCTGCAATAATTCATCTTCCATTCATTATAAAATTTATGAATAAGCAACACTTTTTCTTAAATTATATCTGAACCAACTCAGAATCAATTGCGCAGAAGCTGTTTTGCATGGGTTTGTTTGATGAGATTGCGAGGGTGGGCGAAAGAGCATACACTTTCACATTAGGACCTCCAGCGTTCTCTTCAGAAATTTTATACAGTTTTCCATGCATAACATACTCATATTTATCTGCGAGTGACTTCTTCTGTCCCTGAACCATCATACATAAATAAATCTGTTTATGGTATGCAAAATGAAACAAAGGTGAATAAATAATAGAGAATTATTAAAACGGGAGAAGATTCACCTCTCAATTTCTTGGTATGTATAATATTAGAAGAATGAAAATATATATATCTATATAAAGAATGTTTTCACTTGCATCTGTCATTTCCCAGAGCAATAATTCAATAAAACAAAACAGAAAGCTTGCTTCAATTGTTTCCTCACATCATGAAAGTTAAATCTCCCATTATACATCAAATAGATACATTTCTTAATAAATCTAATCATTATTGTGATTGTAAGGTAATCCCTTTAATCCTTTATTATCTAATGGTTACTCTTCGAGTTTCGGCATGGAATTTCACTAACAATTTGAGAATCAAATGCTTGTGCCAAGCTTGATTTAGGAGGAGCTTGAAGATATCCCCAAGAAAGGTCTCAATCCGTGTTTCTATGATATTTTCATCCTTCATATTATCCGCTCACATCTTCTTGCAAAAAACATTATTGTATTATATATGCGATCGCACTGAGCTTCCTAATATCTTGTAGAACACTATTGTAAACTAGCGATATCTTAACTCTCATATCTCTTTAAAATAGATATATATTATGGCCCATTATCCATTCATATTTGCACATTTAATGAACAGATTAGGTTAATGCCTTAGAGGTCTAAGACAATTCACATCACTTAATTCAAACGAATTCTGCGTACCTCATTACCTCAACAAATTCAGTAAATACACCTCCTTGTGTGTATGAGCCCCGTTTGGTGATGTGATAAAAATTGTGTAATGATTTAGTTTGAATACAATGATGTGATTGACATGAGCTCATGCCAATGCCAATGATCCTTCAATGTAATAGATTGATTTGGTAATCACCAAGCCTGCCAACTACAGACACAATGTCACAAGTCCTATTATTGACTTCAGGATTTAAGCATAATTATCTTTTAGTTTAAGTTTGGTTTTCATAATCACAAAATATGATTTTATTTTTTCATATGAACTTGTCTAATGTTTGTTTTAAGAAAGTTTGGAAAAATAAGTTTTAGAATATTTGCTGCCACATTGAAAATTTTGCTTGTTTAATTCTTGTAATTGTATTATATTTTGATATATAATTTTGCATATTTCAAATGTATTATAACTTACTAAATTACTTAGATCTAGCTAACAACACCACACATTTAGCCTAGTCCATACATGCGCTCAGGCACACACCTCTGTGCACCCAGATGCATGCACCCACAAGCTGACTCGTCCGGGCTTAGCAATCACGTGCCAAGTGCTGTGATTGTCGTGGGCCGATCCATAAGATGGCGCCCAATTATCCCGCCTAGACGTGACCAACCGAGTTTCGACCCGCGCATAAGCGAGCTTGAAAGAAATACTCCAAACCATTGATTGCAAGAATGCACCCAAACAGGACTTGACATGCACCCAAGCAGACCTATTTAAGAATAACCTGGGCCACGGATTCTTAGGTCACACGCCCATACACGCTAAGCCATACGCTCAGACGCGTCAACATGCCAAACAACATAACATTGAAGTTCTTTATATTTCTAACCATACTCTTGTGGGAAGTGCAAAAAAAAAATTGAATCCTTTGTAGCCATTGTGCATGATCAAATAAACCCATTCCCTATGTTCCAAATTGAGAAGAATCTTTCAAATAGTTTCTTTCCATATCTTTTTGGTCTTCTTCCACCTTTTTTTAATATGGCAAAATCCATTCACTCAATTTTTTTAACGACATTGAACGGGTTACACTTAATCTCCTCACTATATATCCACTATATGAACCACCCCAACCTTACTACAAATGAATTCATCTCTCATTCTAATCATTCGACTATACACACTCATCTATATTTACAACCTCATCTCCATAGCACTTATTTTATGATAAAGTTTCTTCATTATTATAGCCAATATTCTTCCCGATATATGCTTGTTGGACAATTGAACCAAGGTTTTGAACTGCTTGCACTTTTTCATAACACGATCCTCAATAGTGACATCCTTGAGGTTAAAGACAAAGAACATACAATTGTAGTTCTATTATAAACACTCTCACACCTCAATCCAATCAATGCGTCCAACCTAAGCAACCAATCATTTGCTTAATCATTTGATTATTGTACGATACAGTATCACTCAAGTAACTTTGCCATTCAATCTATGTAGTCGTCGTTAACTCATGCAAGTCACTAACAAATAGCATCCACTTGAGTACCCCCAACCAAGCCTATTCAATCACCCCCTAACACTGTCAAATGGACGTTTAATGTCGTCATGACACATCATGCTACAAAGATAAGAAGACAACTTCGCACAAGGATGAGAATTACAAAACTGAGGTGCTTACCTATTGATATGCTTATATGTCCACGTCACAGCATATTGTAGCCTTGAGGCTTTCTAGGCATCCTGCACTATAAGTACTCTTCGCACAGCTAGATTGATATTTTAGCCCTATGAAATCTGAAGTGCGTATCTGAGGCTCATGTTTCTCAACTATTCGCAAGTTTCTACAATGTATTAACCACTTAAAAAAAAGCCTTCAAGCACTAATTCGTTGCGGTGGTCTCTCCATCAAATCACTAGAGTTCATCAATATGTTATAATCATCCATATAGACATACCTTGTAACTGAGCCAAAGAATAAATCTTAACTGAGCTCACTTATACTTTGTATTTGCTAAAATATATAGTGAAAACTCAATGTCAATTCTCTATGTGAACATAAACTTTTTCATAAGTTGAATAATTATACATTTTGCACCTCTAAAATCCTTTTTCTTGCAACTACTCTTAATAGGCCTACTAAACAATTTTACTCATACAACTTGCTAAGCTGAACTCCAACTGAGATGTCAAACTGCAACAAGTTCCAGCAAATTTGAGGATTGATGGATGAAATGGAGAAGATTCTAGACACATAGAATTCAACTGATATGCTGATGAAGGTTATTATCATTCGATAATTAAGGTAACACATGATCTCAGTTAACGTTCCAAGTAGTTGATAATTTGAGGCATCCTACCAAAAAAAGAATTTTACAGTCCACATGTTATAGAGAGATAAAGAGAAAAACAATTGTTGGTTGAAAGAGTAATCGCGAGATTAAAAATAAATAAGTGTGGGTTATTTCAAAGGCCACCTAAAGCCGCAACATCCCTCTCAAACTCAAGGATGGGATATCTTTTTTGATGGAAAGGTCATTAAAACTAATGGGTTCTCTAACTGGACCATAACTTTGTGGGTTGCCACTCTAATTTCCAAGAAATTAGCACATGTTCAGGCTATTTGCAAAGTTTTGATATTAGGAAAAGTAAATCACATTAGTGAGCAAAATTGTACTATTTCTATGGAATTTTAGCCTTCTTATTCCTCTTAAAGCTACTTGCTTCATTTACTATCGATCTTACCCTATTTTCTTTGTACAACAAAAGAACACTTGAGTACGGCACTTGTACGTGTGTAATTCATCACTAAACCAAGCAAATCTATGTTAAAATTGTCATTTTCTTTGTTAATATGTTGGTTATCAATCGATCATTCTGCAGGAGAAGAACCATGTGACTTACTACTTTCCAGCAATAAAAAGCTTTGGGAAAAGTGTAGTAGAAATTGAAATCATCTTTTTAAAACAATATGGCATGTTTTTAAATTAAGTTGTAATATCAAAAAGTTTGACGCTCTGGTCATTTACTAAAACATTCATAAATAAAAATTCCAGCACTAACACATTTAGTGAATCACGGCTCATGCCTATCTGTTCTGTTGTACTTTTGACAATTTTAAATATGCTTGCAATTATAAAACTACAATTTTTTTCAAAACGTAAGAAGAAACAGTCCTTTTTCCTATTAATAAAACACTCGTGTCTGTGTGATGTTTAACGATATTATATAGTTTCAAATTTGTACTGATAAAATTTGCATAATTAGCATGGCCACAAACCTGCACATAAAAGCCTGAATCAGGAGTTCCATCAAAATTAAGAGTTGAGGCCAAAACCATTGTGAATTTTTCCCCAACATGAAGTGGATACAGCTCAGTGTTCACATCTAACTGCATGTACATATCAAACTGCTCGCTCCTTGCTTCAATCCTGGACACTGTAACCCACCCGTGGAAAGGGAAAAAATGAGAAAAAATAAAACAAAAACTTCATGATTAAAAAGAAAAAATAGCAGTGATAATGTCAGTGAACCTTTATCGAACTTTTTGCCATCAGGGTCGAGTCTTGTCACGGTGAAGATATCCTCAAACAGGAGTTCAGACATCTTAAGAAACAGTATTCAGTTGTAAGCCGGGAGAAATTTTGGAAAGGTTTGTGGCACAAACAATCGAAATAATTGTTTTCAATGCAGTTGCATGGGTAATATTCTTTTAAATGTTAAGAGCAATAAGTTCATTAATTCTTTGAGCATTATCTAAATAATCTCTCTTATATCACTATTATTTAGCAGCACAGCCCCCTCACTCCTACCAATCAGCAAAATGGAAACAAATAACAAAGCAAAAACCTAGATATACCACAGCATAAATATTGCACTGTCCAAATAAGCATAAACTGAATTCATACCATCACAGCAGCAATACAAAGCTTTACAATAATGCAGAAATGTCAAAAAAATTGTTCGAAGGTTTGTAGACATACCGATGAACTACTAATTCCCGAACAAGATGCCTCACCACTACCGAGAACCAAAAGAGAAACACGCCACTGCCAAAACCTAGATACCCGATCACAGAATATCTAAATAAACATAAGAACAATGGATGAAGAGTAAAAATTATAATTGATGTTTCTTTTCACCACTCAAGTAAACACAGTGTGGTTGAACCAATTATTCTTATAATTTAAGCTCAAAACAGATATCAAATGTTAATGTATCAAAATGTTTAGCAATTGTAGACAAAGTTATAGATTCAGGTACAATTGAGCATTTGCATCATTAACCGAACTATTTTAAACACGAAAATTATAATTTGGTAGCCTACAGATTTAATGAGGTATTGTTGACAAATCAAATCAAAAAGTTAATAACAAACTAACACATAGTTAACAGCAAGCTAATACGGCATGTTTAGGAGTGTTATAAATACACGATTTGTGCATTTTCTTGAAGTAATTTAAGATATGAAGTAATTCAGATCATGTTTCTTAGATTTCAATGGAAATTCCTTACCAAATCAGAAGGGACGCACGAGCGATGGATGAGCTCGGCTAAGAACACCGGCTCTCTGTAAGGAAGAACAACGGCGGTGATGAAGATCAAGGTCGACGTTAGTAGAAGATCGGCGGCTCCTTCAAGGGAAGAGGAAGGATCAGTGCTGCGTGTGGGAGGAAGAGATGAAAGTGTCGGCGAGATTGGGATTTTTCCTGCGGTCGATTCTCAAGTTTGAGTATCGGCGAGGGCTCAGATCAGTCTCTCATGGCGATCGGTATTTTGTGCGAAAGAAGGTACAGATCGCAGCTTCCAGCGCTGAATGGAGAAGAGGAACGTCGTAGTAGTTCTGAGAGGCTCTTTAGGGCATAAGGGCTGGCTACACTCTTAGGCATCCAGGGTCGTTATATAGCTATTTGGGTAAATCTCGACTCTGTTGGATTTTGATAAATTGCCCTTAATTAGGTTTTAGGGTTTTTAATACGTTGTATTTGCCATTGAGGTTAGAATCAAAGTTGAAGTTTGAAGTTGGAGGTTAAATTCTCTTTGATTAGGAAGGTGTAAAATTATAATAAATGTACTCTTTTGTTCTTTGAAAGAAGACGCAAGTATAATTTATAACAGCTCGTGGAATCATGCCCAATTAAATTGCAACTTGAGCAAAAAGACAATCTTCAAGTCTCGCGTCTTGATAATAACCATTGGACTCATCTCCATGATTTAGATTAGTCATAGCAAAATCTACCTTGAGTGGCTTGTTGATAGAATACAATGATTGATCAAATACGTTTAAAGGAGTGGAAAGTTTATCTAAATCACACATTCTCCCATAAAATGGATGCCGATGATTTGGTTTCTGATGTTCGTGGAGTCATTAGCTCGAAGGATAAATTAAGGGAGGAGATTGCCTCGATGAATGTATTGAAGAAGTACCTTATGTGCGGCCGCCAACAAACACCATGGCTAATATCATAAGTTTGTTCAAATAATACACACTAGCTTTGCAAATTCCGGGGCACTTAAGCAAGACCCATTAAAGATGCTGAGATAAACTGTGCTAAACTATGTGATAACTAAACTATTTAACTATACTTTATTTTAGAGGGTGGACTTCTGAGTTGATTATTTTGAAAAGAAATAGTTAAAAATTACAAGTCTAAATCAATTTCTTTTATTTTAGTCGATCAAATCTGAACTAAATAAATCCTACATAATTATAAGCTGAAAAAGTGATAAAGGTTAATTCGCCATTATTTTGATCTCATTATGTTAGACCGGTTCATTCGCTGAGCCGAATGTGCACTAAACGGTCCTGGTCAGCGGCTCGATCCAACGGTGGGACCCACCACGGCCGAGCTTCCGTGAAAACAACGCAGGTATCAGCAAACGGCAGATTTATTGCCACGTATACTACCGGTTTTGATTATAACACCCAGGGAGGATCCATCGGACGGCCCAGAGAGTCGCGTGATTTGAAAGCCAATAGACCGACACCGGCTCCCTTCATATATATGCCCCTGCTTCTCTTTCCCCAGAATCAAACCCTCGACCTTCGATCGAAAGAAAACCTTTGCGCTGCTCTGAAGAAAAAAAAATGGTGTCGCCAATCTCTAATCTTGGTTATTCTTTTTGTTGTTTCTTAGATCCGAGCTTCAGATACCGGCTTTGCATTTCCGATCGTGCAATCAATCCTTTTTTCTAGGTTTACTAACATTTATATACGATCCATTTCAGGCGCTTCCGAACCAGCAGCAGGTGAATTACCCTAGCTTCAAACTTGTCATGGTTGGCGATGGCGGAACAGGTATTGAATATTTTCATTCATTAATCCTCTTTCGCTTTAAAACTTAGATCAGCAGAAAATCTCTTAGCTGGCTTTATTTACGGTTTTCTGTTTGATCTTACAGGGAAGACTACCTTTGTTAAGAGGCATCTGACAGGGGAGTTTGAGAAGAAATATGAACGTAAGAATTTTCAATTTAATTTATCTTTTGATTTTTATTTATGAAATATGGTCTTCGTCAACTTCATGTTTGGCTAATCTTTCAGCTACCATTGGTGTTGAGGTCCATCCTTTGGATTTTTTCACCAACTGTGGCAAAATCAGGTTCTATTGCTGGGATACAGCAGGGCAGGAGAAATTTGGAGGGCTTAGAGATGGATACTAGTGAGCTCCAGTTCTTTATTTCTCTTTTTTCGAATCTGCTCAGCATTATATTATTGTTTTAATAATAGAGAACAGCATGAGCTTCCTTGCTTAGAAAAGTGATGGATGGTGATTCTGTTCAATCGATCATCGTGTCGTTTAAATATGGATTATTGTTAATTTTAAGGTTTTGTTTACGAATATAAAATGCTTTTGTTCGAATGCAGTATCCATGGACAATGCGCAATCATTATGTTCGATGTGACGGCCCGCCTCACTTACAAGAATGTTCCTACATGGCACAGGGATCTCTGTAGGCAAGTTTCTTGCGAGCAATTTTCTATTATCATATTGGTGTATGGTGCGCTGGCTGAATGCTGATAGGAGTTGATGTGCTGCAGGGTGTGCGAAAACATTCCGGTAGTGCTGTGTGGGAACAAGGTGGATGTGAAGAACAGGCAGGTGAAGGCTAAGATGGTGACATTTCACAGGAAGAAGAACCTGCAGTACTACGAGATTTCCGCCAAGAGCAACTACAATTTCGAAAAGCCGTTCCTTTACCTTGCCAGAAAGCTCGCTGGGGATCCAAACCTTCACTTTGTGGAGTCTCCTGCCCTCGCCCCTCCGGAAGTTCACATAGACCTAGCTCAGCAGCAGCTGCATGAGAAGGAGCTCATCGATGCTGCTGCTCAGCCTCTCCCCGACGATGACGACGAGTCATTCGATTGATCCGTCCATCGAATTCAACAGACGCAGGGAGAAGAAAAGGTTTAGTTTTGATTTAGTTTTGATTATTGTTGATTGAATTTAGGACGGGTTTCTTTCTTTCTTTCTTTCTTTGTTTGATTTCTTTTCTGTCAGTCCAAACTAGTGAACCGCGCTGCTCTGCAATTGCTTTTTATTCTATGATGTTTTCAGGACACATGCAATGCAACTAATGCAGCAGCATTATTACTACTGCGATTGTCCATCCATGCAATTAGTCATTCTTATTCTGATTTGTTCCTTTTTAAATGGATAAATGGATGGGTGAATGGAATGGTTGAAGAAATCCAAATAAGAGAACAATCTTATATTTGTTACCATTTTTCAAACAAGTGTTCTTATATATTTTTCCACAACGGCCTCCATAAATCAGAAATAGTTTTTCCTCAAACAGTTTTTGGGGGCCGTTTGTTGTTTCTTAAAAATTCTACTATCAAGATGTATGCGTGTATGTGCTCAATATTATAAATAAATTATAACGTCCTTCCCTCCTTTTCAGCGTTTGAGCATATGAAGAACAACAATAAATGATTGATTAGAAACTCTCATTTTATAATAATGGTTTAAGACTGCCTTGCAGCCAAATATATTTTTAACATGCATAGAGCTCTCTATTCTTTTCTTTTAATAGAGAACTTCTTAAGTCAGAGCTAGATAACTGATCGCCTGAGATAAAATAAAGCTAGAGGAATCTGTGAGATAGCAAGCGTTGCCTAAAGAGTTAAGTACTCCTAGTTTAATCACAATCTTACAGTCCAAATAATGCAGTGGCCTTGAAGCTTTGAAAAATATCCTTCCTCTACCATATGATGTCCTTTTTCTTTTAAGCCTTCCAAGGTTGGAAACGAGATATTAATCTGTTTGCCAACTCAAAACTCAATATGGTATCATAACGCTTCTTCTAATGCATATGATTGTCATCATATTAACAGCTCATGTTTAAATTGTGCATCCTCATATTTGTTGCCTGTATTCTAGTATTTATTTCATCATTGATTCAGATCTCTGTTGCGCAGCACTCCGACTTTGATTTGAGATCTACTAAACTAAAACTTTATATGAATTGTATAGACCTATAGTAATTTCTTCTACAGCAAAACAAAGCTCTCTCAAAGAAGAACAACCTTGCATGTGCTCAGTAGTGCTTGCTCGCTCGTAACCCTAATTAGGTATATGTATTTATACATCACTCAATCTAAGCATGGTGCTTTAATTAATGTCTGGGTGTGAATCTGTGGTTCATGCTGCTCTTGGGCTAGAGCCTCAGCTTCTGACTGAATGGTTGGCTGAATGAGACGAACCCAGCGTCTAAGGTGTGCTTAGACATCAACAACTGTCCGGCAGGCAAGCGCCTGGGATCCCTATATCATCACGCTGTAGAGTTTTCATCCTGGATGCTTAGGTGACCCACTTGAGCTTGGGTCCTAAACTTTTACAATCTCTAGCCATTGCTTAAGCATCCACTAAATTCTTGGATATATTAAAAAAACTAATAAATACTCTTTGCAAATCGTTAGAGCACATGCATGCATATATAAACTTTATGAAAGTGTTCTTGTTGAAGAAGAGAACTGAGACATTATGAAATTGTTGCTTTTACTTAAGTGCAATGTTATGTGATCTTGCAAAGGTTGCCACTCGAGTTCATTGATCCAGGGTAGCTTCACCACTTTAATTAATCTTGTTGAAGAAGAGAAAATTGATAAATTATGAAATATATAAATAAGTGATTAACAATTCATTAATGCATTCATATGTTGAGTGATTGTGGAAGAATAGGTTGATATTCCTTGCAGATTTTGTAATATTGAATATAAAGAACAAGAATTTATTATTGATTGATCATTCTTGGGAGACCCCTTTCTTAGTTTTTTGAAAGGTTTTTGATGTGATGTCGAGGAGGGTTTAAAGACATGCAAGTTGTGATTCATTGTTGGACGTTAATTTACACTATGAAGGATGATAAGGATTTTTAGTATGAAATATTTAGTAACAACTCTACATATTCTAGAGTACCATTTTAGTCATAATATCCTTTTATTTTGTAATCCATTTTATTCATTAAATAGGATGCTGTCACAATACATAATATGAAGAATGATAAGGATTTTGATAATGTAAAATATTTAGGAACAGTATTCTAGTCATAAGATTCTTTTTCTTTGGTGATCTATCTTAGACTTACTATTAAACAACTAGTTTTATTAGTTCTTAAGCACATTTATAATCATATTAAGTACGCATTTTTTAGAGATCAATTCACTGCCTATCATTATTCAATTAATCTTCAGTCGAGATGATAATTTATTGAGAATTCAAATGAGTTTCAAGAAGGTAATAAATTGAACTTTAGTAGACTTAAAAGGGATTTTTTAATCATTCTTCATTGTATATTTTGATCATGATCTTCATCAAGGGCCGGTCTGTCTCCATAATGAACCCATGGTAGCAAGGACTCCAATAAAACCACTGCCGCATTGCGTCCAACAACTTCACGAAGAGGAGGATGAGCACGAGCTTCACCGCCAGGTTCAATCTCATGTACATGCTGTCCGACCATAAACCCGCGCAACTCCTCTGGCGGAATTGTTGAAATTGTATCAGAAAAGTCTGACACCATAAGATGAGAATACCTGCGATGAGCAATATGATCAATCAACACACGCCCAAGAATTAATCTCGGCAGGAGCTTTGAACATCAAGTAACCAGAAAACTTACTCATTTTTCTCTGAGGAGAATGCCTCTTCACGGACGCATGCCCAATCCCTGGCTTCGCAGCTGTTTTCTTTAAGAGAAACAATAATTTGCAGAGCAGCTGCTTTCAACAAACTTTGCAGTTCTGGGAGCTTCCATATAAGATAACTTCGCTCGACATATATGTTTATCAGGTGCTCCAAGGTGGGGCTCCCGGCTTTTGCAGACCCAAAAAATGAATTGTTTAGAATTTGTGTCCATATTTGCTCCTTCAAGGATGCCTTGGAAATTAACTTTTGAAGAACCAAAGGGTGAAGCATCAATGCTTGTTTCATAAGATCAGTTGATGTAGCCTTCTCTGTCTGCCCAGCACTAGATGATGCATCAAGCTCGACAAAATAGTGAGCGCATGCAAGAGAATATGAGAAATTAGGGAACATCCACAATGAGCTATCCGTTCTATACTCGTCAATGAATTCTTCTAACCATTTATACTCTTGTGCCCTCAGGGAGAAGTAATCAATGCAAAATAAAGCTCCCTTTGGGTCATCATAGTCTAATGATAACAGCAGCTTGCAGACTTCTAAAGCTGATCGATGACAGCCACGTCTGTCCAAGTTTTTCATGTGACAGAAAAGAGCAGTGAAGAGAGGCTTATTTTCATCATGAATATATTTTAGTCGGCATTTTCCAAGCGACTGAGTAAAAAGAGGGTGCCAGGCACACTCCAGTGCAAATAAGCACTTAGCAAGAACGTCTGCCGATGATTGATGTTCTCCTGAAAACTTGAACACTTCCGCAAATGTCAGCAAAGATTCAATGTGAAAAGGGTAATGAGCTAAGATGCTGGCAATAGCATTCAGATCATTAGCGGATTTGGCAGCTTCAAATGTCTCTTGTGCATGAGTATAAGCTGCAGAATGTATATACCTATGATAATGATTGAAGATAAAATGGTTGTTAATAAGGATACTACGAAGTGCATACTTTTCTTTTTATTTCTTAAGAATATGTAGCGTTTGTCATCATCGAATAGATAAAGCTATAGAATTATATATAAACATAAATATAAATGAGTTAAGCTATAATATATCATCATCACCATATCAATACGTCCCATCTTAAAAGGTTTGTGCATAAGAAAACAAACATTCCAAAAAATGGCATCTTGATAAAAGCAATGCACCAAAGAATGGTATACACACACATTTACCCCTCTGTGTATAAAAATAAAAAATTTATGTAGGGATTTTAAAATGATCATTCCATTTTTTTACAGAAAATTCATATACTTTAAGCATTCAACAAAAAATTATCATCACAAACTTATATTGTGTGCCTTATTTGTATATTATGTTATTTGACCAGAAAACTAAATAATTGTTTAAGCTTTCTTATGCAAAATATTTTTCATGAGCTTATTTATACTATCTCATTTAGTCTTGGTTTGGAGATCAAAAAAATCAAAATCATTTCACAGTAACATGGGAAAACTGCTCATTAATTGTCTAGACGATGTTTGGTTACAGGTTAGCAAATAGCTTGTTACTTTACTTGTTCATTGGATTGTGTTAACTCAAAAACATAACTACTAAGAACACAATAATACATAAATGAATTGCATAAGATAGTTACAAAAAAATTTCTTTAAAATTTTCAAAAAAAAAGACCAGGCCAAAAACCAAGTTTGAGCAGTTTACCCAAGCTCAAGCAGAACTTGATAAGGAATTTCATAAACGAGATTAGATTGACTCAACTCTTTTGCGGCCCTAATATGGTCAATGTCATCATTATTCCCAAATATTCGAGGCTTCTTTTATGAATTTTTCATATTTCATTCATCCTTGCTAAATAAATATTACAATTTCATCCATCTTCCTATAAAATAATGCTATATTTCCCCAATCTTGAGGTACACAAATTTATAAATTGTTAGATTCAAAGAGATTCACGTGACACTAATCAAGAGGAGAGTGAGGATATTTGACTTACTGAAATTTGAACAAGATTTTTAAATATGAGGCATACAAATTTATAATGATTCGCATCAACTCAAGATCTCACATCCATGCTTCGAAGGTTTACCACTTTCGAGATTCCACTCGACTAGAATCACTTGTTTATATTGAGGCAGATAGAGAAGCCAGTGCAATCCCCTTCTTTAGATGGTTTGACAATGAAATTATTGAACAAAACCCTCATTCTCAATGCGTACATTGGCAAAGTAACAAGCTCTCTCGTTCACACTTAGGAGGTGGAACTACCAAGCTCAAGCAAAGCAATATTCTTTTGCAGATTTCCCACAAAGTTGTGCCTGGCTAAAATAACCATAGTCCCTCATTACAATTCCTTATTGCAAAATTGTCAGCAAAACTATTGAGATCACCCTGCTTCCCAAAGCTTACCTAAAACTCTATTGCTTAATCCACAAAAGAATATTTGAAAAAAAAAAAAAAAAGTAATAAAGTAGAATTTACAACCATGAGATAAAATCTCCAAAATCAAGAGCACATAACCTTTAATATAGCTTTGAGCACTTAAGAGAACCATGAGAAAAGCTTATAAATTATTAAACTTCTTGAAATGTTTGAAAGGCTTTTAAGATGAGCGAGACTGGGAATTGAGCCCCACTTTATAGGTAAAGGCTAGAGGCTCAAAACTGAAAATTTTAAGAGAATCGACTGCCAAGATGTGCCTGCATGTGTGGGCGCATGTCCAGCGATCTGTGGGACGAGTCTTGCCATAATAGGGTTCATCGGGGCATGGGCCAAAGTCCTCAAAGGCACAATAATGTAAGTAAAAATGGAACCATCCTCCCATAAAAGATCTGTCATGGGTTCATGCGTCTGGGTGTAAGGGCTTGCATGCTTGGACGTGTACACACAAAAAAGAGATTTAAGGTATTTTGCATAGCTCTCGATTTGCAGTGGTCTTTCAAACTTAAGCAAGCCAAATCTAAATCTATGACACAATTCTAAATATCTACAATATAGATAAATTGAGATAAAATTCTTCAGCCTAGAGCAAACATCTGGCCCAATTGGATTATCTGAAACCTAAATCTCTTTAAACTAAATTTAAAAAAAATAAACTAGACAAAATAATCACTAATGCAAAATATATATATTTTGTAATCATCAAGACCAAACAAGTAGATCTAAACAATTCAAAATCCTAGGTTTAACATAGATTTGACAAGTTGTAAGAATTGTTTCCCCCACATTTTTCTGGCCATTAGCACAAGAAAAAACAATGATGGGTTTGAAGTTGTGTTCATGATTGAGAAATAAAAAAAAAATGGTAACAAATACAATCAGCATCTTTAAAATTTAATATACTTTTTAGAGACATAAATAAGTTTCACCATTTCATAACATGAAAGGTTAATAATACAAGTGAAAAATTAAAAGAACTTAAAGTATACACGAGACCTGTGCCAAGAACAAAGGGCTCAGCCATCTAAATAACAATGTCGTTCAAATAACTTATCTTTTTCAAATGCAGCGTCGCATGATTCAATGCAATCTCACATAACAATATATGTTATCTTGGAAGATATAGTGATTTTGAGCACTTTATTTTTTTGTAGCAATTTATTTTAAATACTAGATAGCTTAACATATCTAAACATTGGTTGGATGCAATCGAATAGAGCATTAATGAAATAACAAACTAAATCACCAGTGGGTCTAGTATTGAAATAAGAGCATTAATTAATAATATCATAAATAGATAGTATTCATCCTATTTTGATTGCATCTAGTTATCCGCTAATAGATGGCAAATAGCAATTAAAATGCTTTATAACATGACTTTGCATTATACACTCAAGTTAACACAACAGCCCCTTAAATAAAAAAAAAAAGAAAAGAAAAAAAAAGTCATATTAATCTCTATTCAAAGTTGTTACATAACGCTTTCACATTTTCCCAAAATGTTTTAGTATAAAAATAATCATAGAGATGATCCGCTCTCTATTCTTTATATCATATTTAGTGATACTCTTCTTAATATGTTAAAAGCTACTGAAATGATGGGGTGCATCAAGGTTTTGAGTTATGACTACAATGGCCTTATGTATAAGGTTCAATGTTTATAATAATTTATAATTTTTTGGAGTTAAATCTTTCTATGTTTCTGGTTTTGAGCCACAGATATCTTTAGCAAGATATCTTTGTCTTCGCTTTTCTTTTAGGAAATACATTAGGTTAAACTACCATTTAATATTTAGGGCAATGCACTTGTTTGTTATGACCAATCATTTTATAAATGAGAAAATTATCAAAATGGTCCATTGATTATTACAATTTATTCATTTTAGTCATGATTCTTATATTTGAATAAGAGTCAAAAATTAAAATGAGTAAATTGCAAGAGTTAAGAGACAATTTTGACAATTATCTCTTTTTGAAATTGTTGATTTATGGCATGGTAATTTCGTATACACAAACTGAGCAAATCATGATTTTGAATGAATTATAAATACAATCACAGTATATCGTGCAATTACAAAAAAGAACCAACAGTTATAGAAAATAATCTTAAGGGCCAATTAACCAAATCAATGACTCAGATTAATCTAATCCTTTCTCGATTGAATAAAAAGATTTAAGAGAACTAAATGAGCTCATTTTTCAGCTCTACTTCTCTCTATCCCTAAACCCTAAAATGGAAGAACCACTTCTCCTTGCTCCACCTTCTTTTAACATATTGCAACCTCTTCCACAGCCAACTTCTTCAACCAAAACTATAGAGGATTGTAATGAATGGCAGCTGCTATCAGAAAGATCGGAGTATGATTAATCTCTCCAAAATGAGGCTCTCTTTCTTTTTGCATGGATCAATGTAAATCCTACTTCCCAGTCATTTCAGAATTTTACATAGGCTTCTGAACTCACTTTGGAATCCGCATAATTGCATAAAAAACAAAACCTAATTCCATTCTAATGCTCATGGATATTTTGCCAAGTATAGCTAGTTCGTAATTTGATTATTTTGGGTAGAGGAATCCAGTCAACTTGCATACCAATTATTTTCATATAGTTTTTTGTATTTTTTGCTTAGAAATATTTATAAATTTTTTTAAATATCATTCAAAATCGTTTTTATTAATTTTGTGGCTATGTATAATTTAGAAATTATGTTTGATAACTTTATATTTATGAGTTCCTCTACTTTTGTATTTATGAAATTCATGGAATCTTGTATTATGAACCAGAGGATTCCTAGTACGAACTGCTCTAGAAAGTTTATACCTATGAATTAATGAAGACCATAATTACGAGAATCTAGGAACTTTGTACTACGCAACTAGAGGTTTTGTTGTGCAAATCTACTTTGATAGTTCATATGAATGAACTTGTCTAGTATCCCGAATCTTTCAAGTACGAACTATGATATTTGTACTCAATGAAATTATTAAGCCAAAAATTCAAATGATTTGTGAATGCTTAAAATATATTTCCATTAATTTTGGAAATTAGTGAATAACTTGTGTAACAGTGATTTAGATAAAATTATATGAGCATTAAATTCAAAACCAAACTATTTGTAATTACAAACAGGTAAGTTCATAATTACAAACCGATGTAATTACAAACAGGTAAGTTTATAATTACAAACCGATAAGTCTACAAATACGAAACTAGTTGAATTTGAAAATCATAGTTACATATTCTAATGTTCATATAAGCAATGGTATTTGATTCAATGAACGATTTCAAGTGGTATGTGAATGTTTTCTAGATTCTGAGAACAAAAATAAAAGTGAGATGACTTTTGAAACGAATGATATGGTACTAGATTTTAGACCGATATGATGTATCAAGTAAAAGCAAGAGTAAACTAAATTTTTACCAATTGAGTATCTAATTTCAAGGAGTTGTCAAACCCTGATTTTGTCCTATTTTGTAAAACAATGGTCCTAAGTTTGGTAGATGCTCAGGCTAGATGGTTATATTCATGGTAAATGTACACTCAATAGAGCTTTGAAAGTGCCCAGTTATGATGATGACTGAATCAATCGTTTATTTTGTCGGTTTGATTCTCTTAAATTTGTTTGACACTAGCTTATGTATTACGTTTACTTCAAAAAGTCATAACAATGTGAGAGTTAAAGTTTCATTAGATAAGAAATAAAAGAAAAATAGCAATAAATTCTTTTCTGCTTACAATTCTTTTTAAATTTTGTTTCTTGTTTCTCTCAAAAATTCAATCTGATTAAGATCTTGCTTCGTTTTCATAGTTCTACTTTTCACAGTTTTGCTACTATACAGTAGTTGTGCTCAGCTTAAATTCAATTTGGTACAGTTTTTCAGTCTAGTTTCTACTAAGGATAGCTGTGAGACTCGATGAAGATTGATCCTATTCAATTTACGTTTGCATTTTTACATTGCACTTCGTATTTTGCATATAACACATTACTACCCTTCCATGGGCTGAGATGACAGCAGTAATTATGAACTATCGGGCTTTGCTCACCCATATTGAGAGAATTTGTAATTGTGGGAATATTGGAAGTAATGCGAAGCTACAGAAAGAGAAAGGACGCCAATGGAGGATTCGCTTGTGAGCCGAGCTTTGTCGTGAGCCTGAGTGTTTGTGAATAAGAAGTTTTATTTTGTATGAGAGATGTTTTAGTAAGGAAAAGACTTGCAATAATTATGCAAATGAACTTGTGAAGGAATATATATGTTCATAATCTTTTGAATTAGTTTAATAGTTTTTATTTTAGCTATGTTTTATTTTAATCAAAATAAAAAACCTGAACAAATCTTAGGGTTATATTAGATTAGATTGGGTGTGTAATGACTCTTTGTATTCTTGGTGATGAATCTTGATCGCTCAGAAAAAGTGCATGAACTAACATCATCTAGACTAAGTTTTAGAAGTAGATTTATATTGTGGTCAATTTAAATATTAGCCACACTTTTCCCTTGATATATGATTAAAAAATTATTTAAAATTGGGATCTTAGATTTCTTATGAGCACACGCCCTTATAGCCAATTTCCCCACTTAGTCATAGAAAATAACTATTGATTAAAAGGTGTGACTTCACAATGGTTGAGCATGTATAGAATGGTAAATAGTTGGGGTAGATGGAAGTAGGCCTATTCATGATCCTATAGTTCTATCAACTCAATTCAACTATAATCCAATCTACCAATATTAGATGATATTTTATTCATAATATCCATAGATATTAATAAGCAACTATGAGTTATCTCATCTTAAATATCTTCAGAAAATTAGGCAAAATATTTTGAAGACCTAATCTTTGAGTTGAACATTAACTCATAGATTGTCAAATGGTTGATTGAATTATTTTGACTCAATAGTTTAGCATGATAAAACATGAATACTAGAGTTCAAAGATTCTGAAAATGACTATTATAGGTTCAAGGACAACAAAATTAAAGAGTTCATTTAGAGTCTCGGCTGGATTTAAAATGTAATTCTAAAACATTAGGGTTTGGGACAACTATTTGATGATTTTGGTTGGATTGGCGGGCTTGTTAGCGTTTGTGTAGCCCGAGTTTAAGTTAGATTGGGACGCATATCTATTAGAAGGCCATGGTTTAAATGATATGTTGGGGCTTGCAAATGTTAGAATGCCCAAGTGACAAGTCCTATGGCCTTATAATTTAGACATGTGGCCCACGATGTGTATATCAAGGATCTATTAGATCTTGGAGGAATCAAACTTGTTAACTTAGCACTATTTAAATATGCTCACTTAGACCATTTATGAATTTGGTATATTAACTTAACTAAGATATTTTAGATTTATTAAGAGTCAAATTATTTAATTCAGTTTTAAGATGATTCTATTAGGATCTATTAAATCTAATAATAATCAAATCCTTATACTTTTAAGTAATTTAACTAGGATCCTTTAGATTTACAATAATCAAAATTTAAATTTAATAAGACATGAGTGAGATCATTTCGATCACCATGAATCAAAGCTTTTTTGACTCATCTGAGATCACGCAAAAAGGAATCATAACTTCAAACTTAGAATGATTCTATTCAGATAATGTAGATCTATTAGGAATTAGAACAATCTAGGTTCTTAATTTGATTGCTTGATCTAATATTTAGTTGCTGTTTATTTTATAATAGAATACTTCCTTTAAATGCATACCATATTGAAAATTATACTGACCTTTTTGCATGCAGGTTGTGATTTACGGAAGAAGACAGGTGCTCTATAAGTTTGAGGAATCAATATGGAAGCTTGCGTGCTACGAGGGATATCCTTTTGTTTTGAGTGATGTGAGCTTTGGAAGATATATTTTATGTGATATCTAAGGGACATGCTTTTGTATTCTGTGAGAAAAGAGCTTGAGTAACGTACGATTGTATTCTTTGAGAGACAATAATTTGAAACTGGTGTGAATCTTCTCCTTTGTTTTCTCTAATTTATAATAATAATAATAATAATAAGTATATTATTATTATATTTATTATCACAGCATTTTAACCAAGAAAAGTACTTTTGTGCATTTGTTTTTTATTCATAAACACTAAAAAAAATTTAGCTTGCTTATGCACAATATCCATTCACGAGTTTGTCAACATATCATTTAGGCATGCTAAGAGAATTATCAGCATGCTTGATTGTGTCTCCTTTAAATATTTGCATACTATATTTTTTTGCTTGTAAACACTAACAGCTTGTTTAAGTTTATTTAGAAATTTATGATGAAAGGTTGTTTATGAGCATATTTTTAAACATCTATTTCAAGCCCAATTTAGAGATCAACAACAACAACAACCACCAAACCTTAATCCAACTAGGTGGGGTTGGCTACATGAATCCATTGTTTCTATTGTGCTCGATCAAATAGAAGCCCCTCCTTAAAGTTCCAAATAGAGAATCCTAATAGTTTCATCCCATGTACTTTTGAGTCTTCCTCTACCATTTTTAATATGAGAGAAATTCATAAACTCAATTTTTCTAATAGGGGCATTGCACATCCTACACTTAATATTATTAGGGGCTTGCTTATGCTCGAACCATCTAATATGACATTCTCTAATCTCGTCCACTCCACTATTGGAGCCACTCCAACCTTGCTACAGATAAAATCATTGCTCATTCTATCCTTACAAGTATACCTACTCATCCACCTAAAGCATTCCCATCTCTGTAACATTTACATTATCAGTGAATCATTGGCCAACATTTAGCCCCATATAACATAGTTGGTCGTATAACTACTCTATAATTTTTTTTTAATTTTGAGTGGAATTTTTAAATCACATAACACTCCATAAGCGCTCCCATTTCATCAAACCAGCTAGATCCTATTAATCACATCGCTTTCAATTTCGCCATTATTTGAATAATTGAATCTAAGTACTTAAAACCCTCAAAATCCCATGTCCAAGTTATAAAACTTCACTTTTAAGAATATCTATATTACATGTTCATTTAAATCTTCTCCTATAAAAGCATCTCCTCTTGAGATACTCCTTGAACCAACTCATCTAAACTATGCAAAACTCTTTCCTCCAATCTTATTTGAGAGACATACCAACTTGTAATATTAAAAATTATTCAATTGATTATAAATTAAGGATATAATTCTACCTCCCAATCTCTTAGCCTCCCCTACATTACCTTTTAAATTCTTATCCATACCCACATCATTCCTAAGGTGGTCTTACCTAAGTACCAGAGTTTAAAGTCTAAACTATCAATTTCTTTTGCTTTCTCTCCCATCCACTTAGTTTCTTGAAGCATAAGAAGATAATCCTCCTATTTATCATAATATCAATAAACTCAAAAAGCTTGTCAGTGAATGACAATATTCTAACTACATAATCTTAATTTAAAATCAAAGACTAGCTACTTTACATGCATTCGTCCATAATACGGAGACTTCTGTTTATTTGACAGTGCACTCGGGCGTCGCTTCTAGGGGACGTCCTAGCTCTAGCACAATTATTTAAAAGATTCATGTCCTAATAGGATTCGACAATTTATGATGATTGTCGACTACCTAACGCAACCCTCCTTTCTCATCTAGAACTTGGGACCCGACAACAACAGAGTTAAATCATTTCACAATAACCTTGGGGAGTTGCTTGTTAATTGTATAGATAAAGCTTGGTTATAAGTTAGCAAGTAACTTGCTTATTTACTTCTTTATTTGATTATCAACATGCTCAAATCTATTTGATTGCTACATCAATTAAATGGCTTGATAAAGGCTTAATAATCTATAAATAAACAATATTAGCCAATCTCAAAGCAAGCCAATCATGGCAAAATTTAATCACTATACTCAAGCCAATCATGACAAAATTAATCAAGCCAAACTTAAACACTTTATTCAAAACTTGAATTAAGCTCGAGACAGACTTAAACAAAGAAATAAGCTCGGATAAACTTAATTCTTTTGTATCCCTAATCATAGTCAATGCCATCATCATTAGAGTAATTCTAAAAATTCAAGGCTGTCTTTGTGAATTTTCATTTTCCATTAGCTTTTTTTAAATAAATTATACAAGTGTTATATCTATTCTTTAAAAATCTTTTTGCATAGCTTCACCATTCCTATTCCTATAAAACAATTATGATTTTGACTTTTTTAGCATCCGTTTAAAATTGGCAAATTTAGCTGATAACTAGATGGAAAGAGAGCAAGATCAAAATAAGTAAACATATTCAAGTATTGGTAGATTAACCCAATAATTATATGCAATCATAATAGGGGATGAATACTATATAAAATTATTAATTTTAAAATGATGGAAAATAACAATTAACATGCTTTGTAACATGACTTTACATAATCCACGACATTGAAAAAACCAGTTCGTCAAATTAATCCCTATTCAAGTATATTGTATTACACTTTTATAATTATCCCAGAATTTTCAGTTTAAAAAAAATTCATATATATGATCCGTTCTCCTCTTGTTTATTATTATTGATGATATTCTTCCTTACATGCTAAAAGCTGTTGACATGGATGGGCGCATCAAGTTATGACCAATGACATTATGGATAATTTTAAATCTAGTCTGAAATTTTGTATGACTAAACTGATTGTACCATATTAAGAATATTGTAAGTATGAGGTATATGATATTTCATAAATATTTAAGCAAATAATCTTAAATTTTACTGATTTGTAAATTTTTATAATTCATATAGAATATTTTTGTGACTATAATAAATAAGTTTATTTATGCAATTCTGGTTCAGATGAAACAACGTAATCATTAAAATACTACAAACTAAACCATTTGTAATTACGAATACACGAACTTCACAATTAGTAACTGGTTAGTTCACAAATACAAACTGATAGAATATGAAAAGAATTGTCCATTCTAATTGTGATTTTTGCTTTTGATTAAGAGATTGATTTTGTACGGCATGTGAAAATTTCTAAGTTTTTCTAAGAAATTTAAAAAGTGTCAAGTTGATTTTTGAAACAAATGAATTAGCTTTAGATTTTTTTAGGCCATTTAATGTGCTGGATAAGGGCATGAGCAAGCTGAATTTCCATTTCTGGGAACTAAATGAGTTTCAAATTTACAATGTATTGTCAAATTATAGCTTTGTTTTATTTTGTGATCTTACGCAAGAGTTAGAAGACACTTCTATGTTTGGCAATGATCCAACATACATGATCACATTTCAAGAATGTGTAACATTCAAAAGAGCACTGAAAGTGCCCAATTGTAACAATGACAGAGTCGTTCATTTATTTTGTAGGTTAGGATCTCGGGATGCATTTTCGTTCTATTTTAGGCCTGATCCAATAAACTCATCACAGAGTAAGAGTTTAGTTGTCACAACATCAAAAGGAAAATATAAAAATTTAAATTCTGTTTTGCTTTCCAATTCCGCTCAGATTTTGTGGCTGATTTTGTTTACAGATCCATTTCGACTCAGATATTGCTTCTGTTCCAGTGTTGTGCTTTTAACATTTTTGTTAATGCACCATTTAATTGTGCAGAGGTTCATTCAATTTGCTACAATTTTATCGCAATCTAATTTTGGCTTCAGATAGTTTTATCAATTTGAGTTGAGGAAGTTTGACTCTGTTCAATTTACTTTAGCAATTTGTTGTATCTTTCTATTTTTTACATAGAATATTGGTCTAATTCCGTGGGCTAAAACGCCAATTGGAGATAGAACCTACCTGTCTTTGCGCACCCACATTGAAGGCATGTTGCAGGTGCATGTCTTGGAAAAGCTATTGAAAGAGGAAAGACGCTAATTGAGGGTTCACGTGTGAGGGATTGGGCTTTGGGAGTGAGCCCAAGTGTTTGTGAATACAATACCAAGTCTTAATCCCTGTATGTGGGATCAACTACATGAATCTTTTGTTTCCATTGTGTACGATCAAGTAGAAGCCCCTCCCTAAGTTCTAAATAGAGAAGATCCTTCCTAATAATTTCTTCTCATGTCTTCTTCCTCTTTTAATATGAGAAAATTCATAAATTCAATTTTTATAGCAAGGGCATTATACAATCTATGCTTAATAAGCTTGAACCATCTAATGCAGCATTCTCTAATCTTATCCACTATTAGAACCACTCCAACCTTGCTATGGATAAACTCATTTTCCATTCTATCCTTACGACTATACCCTAAGCATTCTCATCTCTATAGCACTTATTTTATCTGTAAATTCTTCTTTGTTGGCCAAAACTCAATCCCATATAACATAGTTGGTTTTAGTACTGGTATAAAATTTTATTTAAATTTTGAGTGGATTTTTAGATCACACAACACTTTAAAAACGCCCTTCCATTTAATTCAATAAATTTTGACCCTCTTAATCACATCGCTCTCTATAATGCCATCATTTTGAATAATTGAGCCAAGGTACGTGAACCTTAGGCTCTTCTTGATCACATGGTCCATAATAGTTATCTTCGATATTAAGGCTTCTAATACAGTTGAATTTATACTCCATATATTCTGTTGTAGATCTATTAAGATGAAAACATTTTGATTCTAAAGTATCCCAAGTGTTTGTGAATAAGAAATTTAACTGGGATGTTGAAGTGAAAGGAGGGTAATAAGTATTTAAATGAACAAGTGAAGAAATGTGTTTACACAAATTTTTTTTAGTCAAAGTTTTATTTTACTTATCCAACTCAACCTGACTAATCTTTGGGTTATAATAGAACTCAAGACATAGTGAAATGATTGTATTTGGTGATAAATCCAATGTAGAAACACCACAAGGTTAGTATTAGAGCAAAGCTGGGTTGTACTTGATAGTAGTGTGAGATTTTGTGTTCTACGAGTAATATTTGAAACTTACTCCTCTAGAGCATTATCAGACTCGCATTCAAAAGTAAATCTTTGATTAAAACATTGCTCTATATGCCTATATATATTTAGTTCCATGAATTCTAATAACATTTGCTAAAAATGTTGATCCCCTGTTTTTGTGTAATTGAGATGCATTCCTATGAGACATTGATTGATCAGAATGAGATGTCAGACGTAGATAGCATGCAGTTCGTTTGCCTCAACGTCCTACAGCTGAGTTTCTAGTAGTGTAATCAACTAGATTTTATAAGTAGCCTTGATTGTACTATTCGCGCAGGTCTAGAAGAAGATGGCCCAGCCTCAGTCTACTTAGATAGATCCCACTAATCATAAAATTCATGATTACTTAAAGATGCTTTTTTCACTTCTATTGAACGTTTTACAATCCTGAAGAGTGATAATATTGAACCTTGATTAGATCTTTTTAAGGGCATGTGGTGTCCTGGCAATCAACAACTGGCACTTGACACATTCATTATGAAAGGTGATGCGCAGGGTTGATGGGTCAAGCAACGAGCTGACTTTTTTGTTGAACAACCTGTAAGAGGAATCTGTGGACTGAGCTTGAAATGGTAAGAGATTGGACAAGTCTAATGCCATAAAGGGATTTTACTAAGGATCCCCTGACCATGACGGTTCACCGCAAAAATCAAGAGGGTATAGAGTTGAGGCGCTAGCTAAATTATAGGGTCTGCTAATTAGCCACCTCATATATGCAAATGATGGCATGGCTTATAAATCTTAAAAGCATCTCCGTTGCCAAATAGATAAACTTTAGTGCGTCTTCATAACTATGGGCTATGGAATGGACAATCGGTGAACCCGTCAAATTGAACCAACTCAGTAGTGTGCTCGAGCATTTTAATAGATCGACCTCCTTGTAAGGTAATTTCACTGACATAATTGCAAAGCTACAAAGTGCTATCATGGGAGTCTCAGCACCTCCCGGTCGCTGGTTGACGCAATTTCACTGACATAATGCAAAAGAATGTTACAAAGTGCTCAGCACCTCCGCATTGCAGATCATTGCAATTTCACTGACACAATTGCAAAAGAAAGCTATAAAGGGCTATCATGGGAGTCTCATCAATGCAACAGTCCCACTCTATAAAAGTAGATTATTCATCAATTCAAACCTCTTAACCATTTCTCTTGGCACTTTCCTGCCTTTGGGTGCCTAGTTGGGTCATCAATAAGATTGTTAATATTAGAAGAATATTCCCTAGGGTGATGGAGTGCTGTTGATAAAGTAGTATTAACCTAATTGTAAAGTTCTTTATTAATGTTGCACAAAATTGAATTCCAAGTGCTCCCCTAAATTTTAGGTTAATTCTAACTACTTCAAAGATTAATGATTTTACCCCTTATGTGTATGTGCTATTTTGTTAAATAAGAAATTGTGCATCGAAAATTTAAAAATTTATTTTGATATGTAAAAGATGTTAGAATTTTGACAAAAGTTTCATCGAAATCTGAGTTGAGATGAATTTTTGGTGATTTAAAAAAATAAATCAAAACTTCACAAATTCCTAAATAGCCCCTTAGTATCAGGAATCTGTAAAGTATCTTCTCAAACCGTAAGCCTACCACACAAAAGATCTCTTCCTCTTGCTCAATCTCTCGAGCTCCTGTTCCCCTATTCTTCTTAAAAACACCTAATGGCTATCCAAGGCAATGGCCGACCTATGCAACCCTTAATGGCCACCTCCAAACCACCACTTTCAAGTTGGCTGCCCCTTTATCCTCCCTATTCTCCTTTGAAACAACCCTCAAATAGCCCCTTACCCTTTCCTCTTTTCCCTCCACAAAAAAAACCCTAAAACCCTTTCTTCTTATCTTATTCCTTATATATTTCATCAAATTATTTGAACTTAAAAGCTGCAAACAACAACATAAACTTCCAATCAGAAAAACTATTGACCCCAATTTTGCATTCAAATGCTGACAATAAATCTAATGTGCACGAACAACCTCTCCTCTCCCTTTAAGGTATTAATTTTATAAATATCAATTTTTATTGATTAAATCAGAATTATATCCACAAACTCTAATTGTGTGCTCTCCAACAAAGTTCTATTCAACACCAAGCATGTCCATCATCTCCTTCGTGATCTACCAAAACCCTAAGGTTAAATTCATTAGAGAACAATTGTTCATTGGATCGACACATTTAGACCTCTAGGATTCAAACTAAAATGGGTAATTATAATTTTATAAATAAATGTGCTTTTTCTTTATTGATTTTAATTAAATTGACATTTATGAATTATGTGGTAGATATTTACAATTATAACTTAGAATCCAAAAAAACTAAACCCAAGTATTATTTTTTACTGCTAAATCAATCAGAATTCATATATCATTGTGCACATGCTAAAAATAAAATTAAAAAGAAATAGTGTCTTTTAACTACAATACACTCACCAATATAGAATTAACCATAACTTATTCTACATGTTAAATAATCATACGAATTACCAAGTTTATTGAAAGTAAACCATGTCAAAGCTAAGAAAAATTCTTTACGAACATGTTAAAATATAGATATTCAACTACAAGATGTAGCAAACGCTTTTATATAAGTAAACATAGTAGAGACATATGAGCATATAACTTCCACAATGAATATTCCCTAAACATAAGATCTTTCCTAATTTTGGAAAAGCTTCTCACCATAAGCCCTTAGGCGGCAGGTTACTCAACTTTACTATGGGATATACTCCATCTACAATACAACCAATAATAAAAGTAAAATAATTATTATGAAAATTTACAATCAATCTAATGTTAGTTGCAGCAACATGCTCCATGCTTTAAGTTATTATAGTTTAGCTTGCTATTTAATTTAACTACTATTATTTTCACTTTTAGCCTGTTTGCATTTAAATATTTCAAAAGTGCATATTTATTTCTCACATGGTTAATTACTCGGTAAAAAATTATAATTATTCATTCTAAGCTTCTTATATTAATATTTTCAAATTAGGATTATTAGTACCCATCTTTGTATTCAATACATGTCTTTTTCATTTTGCATTTTTCTCGAGTCAATTGTGACATGTAAGACTATATTATGTTATTTAATTTAAAATTTGGATGATTAGTTAAATCTTTTCTTTGTCAATTGGATGACATGCTATGTATGATTCTTTAAATTTTATGCTTATTTGTTGTCTAGCCTCCATTTTTTGACACTTATTGATCGAACAGGGTCGCGACACTAAAAATATAAAAAGTTATTACAATGAATAAGAATGCAATCATTATCAATTGATAAATAATTAATTAAATAACTACAATATTTAATTTAACTACTATTATTTTCACTTTTAGCTTTACTATTTTTTAGCCTGTTTGCATTTAAATATTTCAAAAGTGCATATTTATTTCTCACATGGTTAATTACTCGGTAAAAAATTATAATTATTCATTCTAAGCTTCTTATATTAATATTTTCAAATTAGGATTATTAGTACCCATCTTTGTATTCAATACATGTCTTTTTCATTTTGCATTTTTCTCGAGTCAATTGTGACATGTAAGACTATATTATGTTATTTAATTTAAAATTTGGATGATTAGTTAAATCTTTTCTTTGTCAATTGGATGACATGCTATGTATGATTCTTTAAATTTTATGCTTATTTGTTGTCTAGCCTCCATTTTTTGACACTTATTGATCGAACAGGGTCGCGACACTAAAAATATAAAAAGTTATTACAATGAATAAGAATGCAATCATTATCAATTGATAAATAATTAATTAAATAACTACAATATTTAATTTAACTACTATTATTTTCACTTTTAGCTTTACTATTTTTTAGCCTGTTTGCATTTAAATATTTCAAAAGTGCATATTTATTTCTCACATGGTTAATTACTCGGTAAAAAATTATAATTATTCATTCTAAGCTTCTTATATTAATATTTTCAAATTAGGATTATTAGTACCCATCTTTGTATTCAATACATGTCTTTTTCATTTTGCATTTTTCTCGAGTCAATTGTGACATGTAAGACCATATTATGTTATTTAATTTAAAATTTGGATGATTAGTTAAATCTTTTCTTTGTCAATTGGATGACATGCTATGTATGATTCTTTAAATTTTATGCTTATTTGTTGTCTAGCCTCCATTTTTTGACACTTATTGATCGAACAGGGTCGCGACACTAAAAATATAAAAAGTTATTACAATGAATAAGAATGCAATCATTATCAATTGATAAATAATTAATTAAATAACTACAATTTAGTTCATTTTATATGCTATTTTCAATAAATAATTTATCATTTTATTTTAGTGGAGCTATGGAAGCTGATCATTGGTATTAATTTAGTAATCACTTATATGTAATTGGGTTTCTAATTAGATGATCAAAAATTTGATAATACTAGAAGGGAATTCATTTGAATAACCAAGCACTGGTTGATAAAAGCAACATTATCCCTATAATATAAATAAGATGTTTCAATGAATAGTAATACTATTAATTCCAAAAAGAAATTTACTAGTTAATTACTATTTATTTAACAATGTACATTATTATAATAACTATTTTACTTTTATAATAGTGAAGCAATGAAGGTTAAGCAGTTGTATTAATTTAAATAATACTCTTTATTACTTTGAGTGTCAAGTTGGGGCATAAAAAGAAAACGATAGTATTATAAGAGAATTTCTTTAGAAGGTTGAGTACTAGTTGATATAAGCAGCATTATCCTTACAATGTCAAGTTTTCAATGAATAGTAATATTTTAATCACAATTTTACAATTAATTAGGTATTTAATCAATCAATTACAATCTAGTTAATACTTTATGTTATTTTCAATAGAACTAATTTATTTTTTTATATTAGTATAGTTGTGGAGGCAGAATTTGTGATAATTTAATTAACACTTCCATGTTATTTTGGGTAAACGATTGAGTCGTCAATAAGATTTATGGTATTATAAGGGTATTATTATGGATGGCTGAGTAGTAACGTTATACACAGCATTATTCCATTTACAATGTAAGGAAGCTCTTGCAATGATTAGTATTAATTAATTAAATATATTTTACTCAAATTTTCATTTTCTTTTCATAACTAATTTATTCTTTACATTAATGGAGCTGTGAAAACAGACTATTGATGCTAATTTAATTGGCATTTGATGTTATTTTGAACTCCTAGTGAAATCATCAACAATGTATTAAGAGATTCCTTTGAATGGCTGAGTATCTGTAGAAATAAGCTATACATAATCCCTAATCTACAAAAGAAAGTTGTTCCATAATTAATAAATTAGTAATCCTAATAACACCAATTGGCAATAACTAATTAAGTGTGTGCTTGATTTTCTGTTATTCTCCTAACAGCATCACAATAACAGTCATTTGGTTCGATAATATATGTGAATAACATTGAAAATTTTGTGATATTGCCACCGTCTTATGTTATTTAGATAACACTCCAAAAATTCCACAATCTTTATTTAAATAACATCCCAACTTGGGTAGCTTCTTTGCCTCCCGAAGAAGGGTATCTTCTCCATGTCGATAAGTTAGTGATTATTTTGAGTCCTTTGCTGCCGTGGTTTGCTTCCTCTTCCTCACCTCTATGCTTTATTTTTTTGTTTTTCCATCGTTGTCTGTGGTTTTTTTATTTTAATATTTTTAAAAAGTAAATGAACTTAAAAAGAAAAAACAAAATAAAAATGACACTTATAATATGGGGCAATATTTATTTAACAAAAAAAAAACAAACATATAATATCTCAAAAACATGTATTTTAAATAACTTTGATCCTAACAAGCAACCAAGTGTCCCCAAGTTATTACAATTTAGATAATAGTTTAAGTTTCAATAACTAACTAATTTACTCTTTAGGTAGTGGAGTAGTGGAGCAACAGGAAAAAGATAAAAAAATGGGAATCAGAAAGAAGCTAAGAGGAGCCTAATTTTCCAGTAGCTTTCACTAAATAGGAAGATTAATTTAGGTCACCTTTTTCTAAAGAACCATTTTCTGTCTGGTGAGGTTAACTGTCTTAAGAAAGCATAAACCGAGTCCAAACAAAACCAAATGGCTTGCACTTTTGTACTCAATACTTGATGCTTTGTACCCAAATGGACCAGATCTTAGATTTATGCCATGGCATTTCACTGGAACCATAATTCTAGCAGATTGAATAGTTGATAGAATGCCTTAAATGGAGATTCAATTCTACCCTTGGTAACTTCATGTGCTAACATGCAACAACAACAACACCAAGCCTTAATCTCACTAGGTGAAATCAATTACATAAATTCTTTGTTTCTATTATGCACGATCTAATAGAAGCTACTCCCTAAGTTCCAAATAGAGAAGATCATTTCTAATAGTTTCTTCTCGTATCTTTTTTAGTCTTCATCTTCCTCTTTTAATATGGGCAAAATTCATGAACTCAACATGCAAACATGCAAACCATGCAAAATAATAATGACATGCAAAGTATGCAAAATAATAATGGCATTCGAATAGTTAAGCAATTATAATTATGTTATCTAATAAAATTTAAATTCAGCATTGGTATCTAAAAGATAGAAAAAAGCAATCCTCAAGGATTTCACCTCCTAAAATATCAGTGACACTTAAAAATGGTCACTTACCTAAAATAAAGGATCTCATCCTTCATTTCGAAATATTCCATGAACAAAGATCCATCCCATCTAGGCCAATAACTTGATGGAGTGACAAGAACGGTTCTCCTAGGAGTGTGGATTGGACGTCTTCCACCATGCATCTGCCTAGTGTTCCCTCCAATCTCATTATTTTTATAAGAATTAACAACTCTTGAACCAAAAATCTTCCGTAATTCATTCTCAGCTTTTAAATATTTGGGATCCACTATTAGGACTGAAGAACTACCTAGCTTTTTAGTAGATTCCAGCACATTCTCATTCTGTTCTTTAGCACTATCGCAGATGCTTTCACGGGCAGCATTCACATCAATAGAAAGCTCTTCAAGAATTGAATCTAATGATTCTTCTGTTTTGATCTTTGCAGTTTTCTGGACCTCCTTATTTTTGCTCTTCTTTTTCTTTGATTTGTAGCGACTAGAGGGAACTATGTTAGATGGGTTCTTAACCACAGATTGTTGCTTTTCAATAATATCTTTTGTGCTATCATCAGCAGTTTCGTTTTCATCACCCTGAAAGAGTCAAGCAATAAGCTAACTGAAGCACAAAATATATATTAACAAAAAAAAAACTGATCAAAGTTTTAAAATTCATGCAATACATCATCAACCAACCATCATACCATAATCCAGAATAGCCTTTGGCCACTTTAGCGCCAGATAAATCCAATCATCCCAAAGAAGCATAAATGAACATCACTATTTTTCCATGAATTGAAATGAAATATATCCACCAAAATTTCAAATTCAAGTTTGAAATCTATAATTTTGAATTTTATAAGAAATTATTGAGAAACCAATTGGCTTTCTTTTTATCATAAATTCAAATAAAAATTTAGTATCAAAAAGTTAAATTCAATTTTTGAATTAGAATAAATTTGAATTTAAATTTAGGAAGAGAATAATTATAGTAATTTTTGAGAATTAATGATACAATAAAATGAGATATTTTTATATTAAAAATATTCCCCATGATTACTATTTTAATTAAAATTGGTAATTTTAGTTATTTCTTATTTAGTTGTCCCATCAATTATTTGAATAAGAATTTTAAAGAAGAAAAGTAATTGTAATTAGGATGAATTACAATGAAATTGTGATTTGTGTTTGAAGCGTCTTTGTTCTATCTTGTAAACATGAGACACTTGTTAACATGGGGTATTACTGTCTAATTTATGTAGCTTAATTTTTTATTGAGAAAAACTTAATTTATGAAAGTAGCTTAATTTAAGATGTGATGATGAAATGATTACTATTGTTTGATTAAGTAATTCAGAATATGACAAAACTAATGAAGAAATGAGATGTTAGATGAAGAAGATAAAAAAAGAGCAGATTTATATAGAATTTCTAACTGCAATTTGATGCAAGAGATCAAAACTAAGAATTTAGGTCTTATATTATAATACACTTTTAAGGGTGTTTGGATGATTGTTATGCTATTAAAATAGCATATATTCAAATAACATAATAAGATTACATTATTTTTGAGATTATAGCGAGTGTATTATGAATTTTGTTAGGATATTCTAGGTAACATTAACCTATAATAATACTTTTTTTATTTTTTCTTTATTTTTATTAGTACCTAAACCTTCAGCTGGCCTATACAAAAAAAATGCCAAGGAGATGGCAAGACCCAAGGAACCAAAGATTAAAATAAAGGGGTGATGGCACAACAATTGCAAAATAAGCAAAGCAAAGTTGATGATAGGGACAGGAACCCTATTCTCGCCATAATCACAAGCCAAAGCAAAAGCGCAAACATCATATGCACTTTTTTTCCAAATAGTAACTGATTTAAAGTATCCACCCCAACCTATAAATAACTTGAAGAATTATCCTGGGCATGGACCTATTCACTTAAAGCTAAAGAGGATGCTGACACCCCTCACTATAGAGTTGATGATTCATGCTCTCAAATCAAAATAGATGCCTAAGGATTTAATAGCACTAATCATTTCATTAAGTTTCTAGATAGGCTGCAATAGTTAGATGGCATACTTGACATATACAAGCAAACAGACCTAAGCCCTAAGACACTAGCCAACTGCGCACCACCACTCCATTTAACAAATTAAGTGGTATTATATGAACAGTTGTCGGATAGTACCAATTGCCAAGATGAAGTTGGTCATGCACACAAGTGTTAACCAACCAATTAGTAAAAAAGCAAGTTCACCAGCATCTCTTATGGTTTGAGATGAAGATATTTCTCCCTGAGAACTGTTATCCTCACCATAATAAATTGCCTCGTGGATGATTCATATTTCAAAACAAGGCACTTCATCTATAAGTGAGTATCTTTACATTTGAGGAATTATTGGTTCATCCCTATTACATGAAGTTGTTTGGTAGCTTGCCATTAAATTAGTCACATGCTTATCGAGTGTTATTGACACAAGGATGATATGTTCAACCTGAAGATGTTAGAAAAAGCCTTCCATTAAGCCATTCTTGTTGAGAAACATAAGAAGCTTCCTATACAATGTACATTTTAAAATTCTAGTATGCCTTGGGGCATACCAAATGAAATAAAATTTACAAAAGTTACATATTATCTTGTTTTCAGAAGGGTCATACAAAGAAAAAAAAGGTTAAGCTACTAATCTTTAGTGAGTATGATGTTAAAAGTACACGACACATGAGGATGCAAGCATTATTGATAATAGCCCACTAGTTATAATAAAATTATGCTACTAATAAGAAATATCTAATTGTCATAAAGTCTGGATCTTAGATTTGTCATTCCAAAAGCATAATTCAAATTTGTGTTCATACAACAATAAATGTAAATCTGTGATGGACGGAGGCAAAGTTATGAATGGGATCAACCCAAGGAATCACATGGGTGAGTCTAAAGCTCAAACCATACTATGAGCATTTACATGGGAATTGAGTGGCTCACACTTCTTCATCAAATAAATCATACCAGCGAGTCAAATTCAGGCCCAACAGAAAAATGAAATTATCCAAAAATGGGTTAACTCAAACCCAACCCATAAACGACCCACTTCTAACAAATTGCAAAACCAACCCATTTGATACATACATAAACATTATAAATCACTTCAGCATTTTGACTTGAACCCAACACAACTTGACCCAAATGTTGAATAGAATGGTCAAATTTTAGCTTAGCAGGTCAACCAAGGTGTAAATGAGCCATGCCGACTTCAGGTCAGCTTGTTAATGGGCTTGCAAGCCGAGCTCGAGTTGCAGGTCGAACTTGAGTCATTGACCTTGAGCTCAGGCTAGCTCGAGTAGCTAGCTCATCAAGCTGAATCATTTATATGTAACATTATAGTAAATAGTATAATATTTTATAATAACATTAAATTGTATCATTAATATACCTAATCATAACCTTAACATCATCACACAACTCATTTGATTGGCTTTTTGATGAGCTAAGCTTGAGCTGTGTAAATCCAAGCTCAAGCTAAAATTCATGCTCAAATGCTTAATTCGACTCAATTACTCCCTTGAAGTCAATCCAAACCTAAGTCACTGAATAAACCAATAAAATTTCAACATAAACCTAATATTATTTTGTTTAACTCGATCCGCCTTTTCTAGATCAAGTTCGAGTTGTGTTTTCATGTTTGATCATATTCTGACACCCCAAATTGTAAAGACCATATTAAATGATGTTCTTCCTATGGGCATAACACCTACACTACTACAAAGACCTAAGCTCTAAGATTTCCATGTCTAGAGAAGTTTCTATGAAGTTGTTACCAGCTTTATCACATTTGGAAACCAAAAAAAAAAATCAACAACTACAAAAAAAAAAAAAATAGAACATCCAAGCACACATTTACGTGAAAAACTCTAAAACCAAAGAAAAATCATGGGCCACACAACAAAAAACTTCACTATAATAATAAAAAGAAGATATAAGAAGTATGTCACTCTTCAGGAACTCTCAGAGCTTTTTACAGCAAAAGTCACAACTTCTCTTTCATCCCAACTCGCAAACCCTCACAGCCACTGGCCATCATAGCACTCCCAGCCTCATTACACACCATAAGCATCTCTTAGGTATATATTATCCCTCCAAACAATCTCAAAACCCTCCAACTAACCCTAGGAATCATAGAATGTTTGCCACGAGTGACTCATGCCCCTCCAAGGAAAGTCGTGTCTAATTTTCCATTCTTGCACGATAAAATGTCCCCAAGTTTCTGCATTCGCTATCTAGCGCTCCCAAGAACCAGATTCTCAAACTGCTAATCCTGCGCTGAAATACACATAGTGCGTGGGCACACCCAAGCCTCTGTCTTGGATTTTGTTGTTAGTGTTTAAGAGCCCAAGTGCCCAGGTCTCTAAATTGACTCCATTGTTTGAAAGAATGCTGGTGCTTGGGCTCAACCTACCGCAATACGATAAATGCTTCGAACGCTTGGGCACGCCCAACCATTAGTTTGTTAAGCTACGAACAACATCCTTAGTTCTTAGGCTTGCCCAAGCATCAATTTGCTAAATTTTGGAACAACATCCTTACACTTGCGGGTGCCTAAGCCTCGATTATTGAAAATTGCCCCAATGCTTGGGCGCGCCCAAGCACCGATTTCTTGGCCAGTCAAATTCCTTCAGCATTGTCATGCTCAACTTGACCTGATTTGCATCCAGCTTGTGCTAGTTTGATCAGTGGCTAAGCCGAAATAACTCCAAGTCTCGCAATTGTCCTATGGTCCATTCCAAGGCCACTTCATTGCACTTCAGACATCACCACATCCGACTGTTACTCGTATTGAAGCACTTCAAGTTGTATAATCAAGTGTGCCAAAAGTCGTCGCACTACTTGGACTGCATTTGAGGCTCAATAAAACTCAATAACCTCTCACTTGAAGTATTGAGTGCGAGCTACTATCGTCTTCTTCACATTGGTAGCATCCTTCATAGTCCTTGAGGCATGGTATGGCTCAACACCGCCTCATGATCACATCCTCAAACCCATTATAGGAACAAATAAGTCCGAGTAATCAATCTATGGCTTGTCTCGAACATCTTTTGCACAACCCTTAACTTCACCCACTTCAGAAGAGTTGTCTCCCTTGCTCCAGTGGATTGCACATCCAGGTTCAATGTCAAACTAAGTGTCAATGGTTGCACCTTGGCCAGTTCCCACTCACTTCAAGCACATCACAACTCGTAGGCCATCTAGAAAAAATTTCATGGTTTTCGCTACAACTTCTTGGGCTCATTCCTTGGTGCTTGAGGCTCAACCCGCATCACCTAATGCCTCCTCTTCAATCTCATTTTAACCTTCAGACTACTTGTCAACAGCAATTGACCTTTCTATGTCGTTTGTTCACACCTTCTTTTGAGAGAGGCTGATTTGGAGTATTTCTCTTTGTGCCCTTCCGACCAATGTGTCGTTGCTGGCTTCGAACTCATCACATACAATGACCTAACCTTGCTGCCATGTGCAACCCAATGCTCCGTTGGTCATTTTTCAGAAGTTTTTCGCAAACATGAACTCGTATCAAAATATCAACATGGACGCATATCAAACTTGTGCTAATTGAACGGCAAAGATCAAGTTCTCTTCAGGCTCGAAAAATGTCGTAGTCCTTCAGCTGCCAAGTTGCACTGCTCAACAGACTAACATCGACGTCTCTTCACCCCATAATGTTACATGCGATGTCATCTCCCGTGTTCATGCACCCTAGCTTTCCTACAGTGTACTTTATGAAGATCGTCTTGATAAGCACCACATAACAAAACGCTCCCAAATCCATCACCCAAGAGTTTGTCTTTATCTAAGGACTAAATCAGCATATCGTTGAGATCTAGTGCTACTATGCTGACTGCACCACCTCTCCCAGTTTGAGCCCAGTTTTTCATCGCTGCTCGCAACCCTACTGAGATGAATTTTATCATCGCAATTCCAGGATTTGGCACAGCTCATTGACTTTCCTCTTCTTAAGCTACTCTAACTCGACTATGAGTCTCACTTAGCACCTCCCTCTGTTTTCAACATTCAAAGCTCTACATGTAGAGGCCCCAGCACCAGATCTTTATCTCATCTCTTCATTCAAGATCAGCACGACCACATCATCAAACTTCAAAATTTCAACTCCTGTTGAGTTACTCATCTTCGTTACAAAGCTGTCATAGCTTTTTAGAAATAAAGATAGCCACAATGGCACTCGAACTTCACCATCAAACCGGACAATCACCAAGCTTAGCTGACTCATGGAGGTGTTGAAGCAATTTACATGCTCCGTCGCCAAGCCGTAATTTGTCATCATCATGTTGAACAGTCTCTTTATTAAGAGCACTTTATTAGATATCGAGGGCTTTTTGTAGATCCTCACTAAGGTAACCATCAGATCCACTGTGATTTTGTCATTCACAATGTTGAACGCCACGGACGAAGTCAAGGACAATCGAATCAATTCCAAGGTTGTTTTGTCCAAGATCCTCCATTCTTTGTCGCTCATTCCATGTGGTTTCTCGATGTCTTCTAACGAAAGATAGAACTTCTTATGATACAGTAGATTTTCCATATGCATTTTTTAGAACAAAGTTCCTTTTGTTAAACTTATCCTTGATGTACCTTGTCTCCTTTGTGATGCTCTCATTTGAAAAAAATTTGATTCGCATTGATACCAGTTGTTAGGAACTTTGACATTGCTTTGAGTTTTCATCATTAAAGCATTGACAAAGAAAGTTGTAGTAGAAAACACCAAATGATCACCGACTTTATCACCTTTAGAAATAAAAATAAATAAGCAACAAATACAAAGAAAAATAAAGAATCCAAACACATAGATTTTATATGAAAAACTCCAAAACCATGAAAAAACCATAGGCCACACCACAAAGAGCCTCAGTATGATGATAAATAAGAAAATACAAGAGTCTATCACTCTTTAGGAGCTCTCAGAATATTTCACAGCCCAACTCTTAAGTTTTTCTTCATGAAAACTCACAAACCCTCACAGCCTCCAATGACCAACCAACACAACACTCCAAGCTTCATTACACAAACCCTAAGCATCTCTTAGATATTTATAGACCTCCAAAAAGCACCCAAAAGTCTCCATCTGACCCTAATGATCATTAAATACTTTCCATGTGTCACTCACCCGCCAGGGCATATCATGTGTCCAATTTTTCATTCGTATGCACCAAGATGTCTCCAGGTTTCTGCATTTGCCGCCTAACGCTCTGGTGCACTTAAGCGTCGGGGCCTCGAATTGCTGATCCTACTCTGAAATACACTGAGCAATTGGGGGAGCCCAACCCTGTCTTGGATTCTGTTGCTAGCGCCTGGGTGCGCCCAAATGCCAGGTCTTTGACTTGACTCCGCTAACAGAAAAAGTGTCGACGCTTGAGCGCGCTCAAGGCTCGGCCTGGCTCAACCTGATTAATGCCTCCAGCGTTTATGCGCGCCCAAGCCTCGGTTGCTGAAAGTGCCACGGCGGTTGGGCACCCTGGCTCCTTGATTAGTCCAATCCTTAAGAATTTCCAGGCTCAACTTGAACTGATTTGCGTCCAGCTCGTACCCGGTTGATCCGTGGATAACCCGAAGTCAGTCACTCCAAGCCTCACAATCGTCCTGTGGTTCATTCCAAGACTACTCCATTGCACTTGATACTTTACCACATCCGACTCTTGCTCACACTGACACACTTTGATAGATAGATGAGATGATATTAGATGAGACGATATGCTAAGTCAAAATTACATTTGAATTTGCATCACATCCATCCATGTAAGTGGATGAATAATGAAGAATGTGTTAGGAGAAGCAATTATTTATATTGAAGCATGTTAGCATTCCTCAATGCATTTTTTTTTGTGTGTGTGAATATGATTACCATTAAGTTGATGAATTACTTCTTTACTCACACGTCACTCACCATTCCTTTATTTGGTAGAATGAAAAGGATTTTTTCAACATACCATTCATATCTTTAAATATTATTATAAAAACACCTAAACTTTTAAAGTTACTCACATAACACCTAAATCTTCAAAATACACCAAACACATCACCCTTTCTAACAATGTGTGTTAAGTTAGCAACCATCGTCAAACATCCTATGTTATGTTAGCAACCAGCAGCGTGACAAAAAAATCTTATGACAAGCATCTTCAAACCTACGATGTGTACCAACAATGCCTCTCTATCCATCAGCTGCAGTGCTGTTTTTCTAATGTCCTGTGATGAACACCTATACTGCACACCAACAATGGCTCTCTATCCATCAGTAGTAGTGTTGCTTAGCCTTTTGTACAATAAGGGAATATACCTTGTTTAGATCAAAGGATTTAATTCATCTCTTCAATTTTTTTTCTCCACTAAAAGATCAAGTATGCTAGTTTTTATCCAAGAACTAGTTTTATTTTATTTTCATATAAATTTTGATGTGCAAATTTGTAATATATATTATCATAAATTATCATAATATTTACTCTGCTTATATTAGGAATAATTGCTCAACTTTTATCAACACATTAGATTCAAATTTTCATATGCGAACATTACCTCTCTTTATTTCTGCCTCAAAACTATTTTTCCTTCAATGAGGTAAGAAAAGATGGATTTTTTTCATAACCTTTGTTCTTGACAAAAATCTTCGCCCAACATACACGTTGCCTGTCTCTCTCTCTTGCAGTGGAAAGCTCCTCCAGTGCATCAAGGAATAATGTTTTATTCAGATCAATGATGTGCAGGAGGAGCTAGTTCTCTTGTGTATATCCAACACCACTGCCTGGCACAGTCACCAATGCATTAAGAAATTTGACCAATTAATGCAAAAGGAAGGATATAAAGGAAACCGGTTTGATCAAAGCATGTACTTTTAGAAATTATCCCAATATCATTTAATTTACCTACTCTTGTATGTTGATGCCATGTTGGTGGCAACTTCAAATTAATCTGAGTTGGAATATGTTAAGTAACACTTATCAAAAAACTTTGAAATTAAGTTTTTGTGAGAGGCAAAGAATATTTTGGAAATGGAGATCTACAGGGACAACAAGACAGGAAAGGTTTGGCTAACCCAAAACGGTTATTTAGAATAGGTGCTGAAGAGGTTCAGAGTTGATGACTTCACAAAGTTTGTGAGTATACTACCTCTTGCATCTTAATTTTTCATTTGTCTGCTGAGTTGTGCCCTAAGATAGATTCTGAATAAAATTTATAGATTTAAACAATATATGGATAAAAATCCCTATATAAAAACTAAGAGAAAGTTATTCAATACAGAATTGAGGATTAACTAACAAAAACACAGAAAAACGGAGCATAATTTATTGGATCCAAACATTGCATTGTGAATTAAGAAAAGAATATAGTTCAGAGCAAACGCATCATTAACTCTTTACTAGGTAAACGCGCGTGTGTGCGCGTGTGTAGCTGACCTGGTCTTCTAAGAGATCGAAGAGGTTTCTTGAGCGATCAGCGGCAGTGGAAGAATCAGAGTCGTCTGCCTCGTCGCCGCCCGACGCGGGATCTGGATAGGAATCCGACGAACCAAGACGCTGCTCATCTTGCTCCCTTAAGACTCTCCGCAGTAATCGGACAGACATCTCGTAGCTCAATCGCAGCTCGAATATCTGAAACAAAGACGATGATGGAGACTTGGAGCGGATGCTGGTGCGGATCTCTTTTGAAGGTCACTCTAAATTAATGGGTGAGGCTCTTGGCTTGGAGAACGAAGTGACCCTAAATCGAAATTCAGTATTCCGAGCTTTCGTCCGGATTCAAGGCCCCTTAAAAAGTACATTTCTGACGAACGAGTCCTACCCGGATTCTGCTACCCCCCCTGCTTCGACGCCCCCCGCTTCGCTGCGCTCGAATCGAAAGCGAGTTCATACTCTTTGACCTGAGAGGAAGAAAGCTGTGATTACCTGAGGACTAAGCAGCTACCGTTCCGACGCGCCCCTGACCCCGCGCAGCGGATTTAAGACTCAGCGCTTGCCTCTCTTTCTTTGTATGGGGCCTTCTTCACGCTGCACCCTAACACTAACTAAAGTTTGTGTTGCTTGCCACAATCCTTTTTATGAGAAAGTCAGACCAATATTGAATTAATTAGAACTACTAAATTCAATTTTTAAATTTTCAGTTAAAATTTTTTAGTTTATAAATCTAATAACATTTTATTATTTATAAAAATGATTCATTTTAAATAGAGAATCAAAAATACAAAAATGTAGTTCTGATTAGCTTAACACTACAAGCAATTCCATGAAATTCGCACAAATTTTGATTAGTTTGTTTAATGATTAACTCGAACTTAATTCGAGTTGATTTCAAGTTAAATGGATTTACTCGCACCCAATTTGAGTCGAGTTCATATTAGCTTTGACTTGACTCAAACTGGCTAGAGTCACACTAAATATATAAAATCATAAAATATATACATATTACAGAGCTTCTTGGACATATTTGTTACAAAATTCACACATAACTATTGCACATCTTCAGATATTGGTACATGTTGTTTATTTTATATAGTTAGAGCCCGACTCAAATCTTATTCGAGTTAGCATGAAACTTTTTTTATTCGAATTTAACATCGAGTTTGGCACAACTCGAAAATTTCGTAAGAGTCTGAGCTGATTCGTTCGACTCGAAGTCAAGCTAGCGGCCACGTAAACTGATGATGTGAAACAATGATGCTATCTCCGCCATTAGACTAAGAGAGCATAAGCAAAGTATGTATGCTTGTCAAAATATATTGATAAATTTGTCTTTTTATTGGGAATATTAAAGGAATACATTATAATTAAAATCAAAACATCCACAGATTTGATAAAAAAGAGTCAACTATCATCATATGAATGGAAGTTGTACTCTCAACTTAAGATCTTGTAAGAAACTTTAGTGTATATGTGATCATAATAAATATTTTCTTATCGTTAACTTAATGGTCAATACTAATATTTTATTATTATTCATGAATAACATATTACAAATTAATTAATTAGTATTAATCAATTGCTAACGGTAAAGCGAAGCAATCCCTAAGTCTATAGTTTTTAAAATAAAATACACTTCTGCCTTTATAGCTCAGTGGTAGATCGTCAGTCTTGTAAACTGAAGGTCCGCAGTTCGATCCTGCGTGAGGGCATTATTTATTTCATATTTGTCATTTTATCAAAGAAAAAAAAATAATTTTAATTATAACTAACATAGCTCATTATTTATTGATTATATTATTTATAATAATTACAATTATCTGTATATTTAAGATCTCATGGAATTTCATATTAATATTTTATTTACAAATATCAAATTCAGTCCCAATCCTAATTTTATTTTTAAACTTTAATTATTAATAATGAAAAATATATATAAGATTATATGAATTCAAAACTTAAATTTTATAATTACAAAATCATCTTTAAATTTTTAGACTCATAATAATACCTTATTTACAACCATCAAATTTAATATTTATTTATTACACAATCCTAATCTTATTTTTAAACATTAATTACTAATATAATATAAATAAGATACTATTTAAAGTTTAATAACATAACCTGATCAATTTAATCAAGTTTGTTTAATTGCTCAATTTTATTTTTTATTTTTTATATTTAAAAATTAATCAAATGACTATAATGAAGGATGCATATGATATGGATGAATGTATATAAATTATTCATAGTAGCATAAAGAAAATATTTCTACATCAATCCTATAATATATGAGACAGAAAGTATTCAAAATATATATCGTTAACTCATTATTGTGTTGTTAATTGATAATACTATTAAAACAGTTTGTACGAAGTACTTTATACTTATACTTCTCTAATAATGCTTGGACACATGAGCTATTATTTTTCAGTTATAAATCTCCCTTCTTCTCTAGCAAAGGTAATTCTTTGGGAGCCATTTTCTAATTCTACCTTACCATTTGGTTTCTTCTCAAGTGCAATTGGGAGTTATGATCTCCAACTAAACGTAGGCTCAATTCAAGGTCGAATAACTATAAATGTATTCCCTTTGTTGTAGTCACTCCTTCCACCTTAAACACTTCACCATTTGAAGACACCCTTCCAAAATTTCAAGAATAAATCAACACCTAACTCAAATCTCAAGCAACAGAGAAGCAAAAATAAAGTTTAATATCTAAGACTCACTTAGTTTGAGAGCCACATTCAGGCAACCTAGGTTGACAACCCCATTACAGCTAACCAACCTAACCCCTCAACTCTAAGTCACTAAAATTACTGATGCTCTACCACAGAGCATCAATAACTTTACCATAATGCCCCCCTAGCACTGCCGATATTTCGACAAATCTTATCACAATACTAGTTAATCCATAATTGTTCCGACTAAACCACCAAATTTGCTTTTTGGGAAAATATACTCTATGAAAGCCATAACCGATGATGCAACAATACCATCTAAGTTGTACTCAAATAAGTGGATACCCAACACATGAACTTGGATATTGTGCAACTGACTCGGTTCCATTGGGAATACCAACTTTTAGGAGGGTTATAATGCACTCCCCATGATGGCAAGATCTTTATGCTACCACAATCCCTTGCTAATTCAAACCCTCGAGTTTTGAGGTTTACAAAAGAAATACTAAAATGTTATTCATATAGATCATTTTGAGACTCCAATCTCACTCAACGTGAGTGACAGTCAAGCATAAATTATTCATCACGATGCTCAAGAAAATTACTCATCGTTGGTTTAAGATTTTATCTTACTAGAGTAACATGTTTTGCCCAACTAGCCAATTCTTTCATTACTCATTTCAAAGCAGTTAGAAGACTGCCCATGCTCATTTTCAACATTTTCTAGTTCATAAGCAAGAAGAGAGGAAGGTGCTCACTCAAATAACTTGTTACCCGATTCACTCAGGCCTCACATAATACCTTGAATGAAGATAAGAACATCACTCGACTTGCGTTCATTTGTATCTTACGTAAGTCAAATTTTCGATTCAGTGTCATGAACACCAAATATCGTTTTGGCTTACTGAGAGACCCTGTTTCACTCAAAAGTTTACACTAAATTCTAAATCTTATTTAAGCATTGACTCGACAAAAGTATACATGACAATAGATTTGTAAAAACTCGGAATGTGCTACTGTCGATTAGAGGTGAGCGAGTCACTAGCATTTGGCCAAATCTTTAGAAATGTTTTACACATGAAAATGCTATTCGCACAATACTGGAAGCAGGATACGTTAAAAGCTCAAGTCATGAGCGTAGCCTTGCGAAGTTGTGGGTGATTCGTAGGCTAAGGTCTTGTATAGCATAGATATGTCATGGTCTTGCTTTATGTTCTTGAAGATCTTTTATGTTATTCGAAATAACGACTGGGTGAACCATTGGCGAAGGAAGTCTAATGTTTGTTATGAGAGATGTTAGTTGAATTTGTGTAAGCAGTTGAGCAATGCCGGATTAGAGGTGAGAATAGGAAGTTCTTCTCTAAAACATTTATTTTCTTGCTTTTAACCATTGCTAGAATAATCTTTTTAAAACTCTACATTATGGTCTTGGGCACTACTCTAGGACAAAATTACATGGGCAACAAGGCACCAAAAATAATCTCTTCGTTAGGTTAACTCATTGACTATAAAGACTCACATATTAGCACTTCACTTTAGTATATAAATCACGTTTACCCCCGTCTCATGCTTCACCTCAAACTTCTCAGGTTAAAGGTAAACGCCAAGTCTTATCTTCACACTTTCTTATTGTTTCTTTTTCTTTTGGGTGAAATTATGAAAGAATTAATAATTTTATATTAAGCTGCTAAGCTAATGAATTTATTCACACATATGAATAAATAAATTGTTGCTCCCTTAACATAAATGTAAGAACAGGTAAAGATTTATTAAACCCAAAGATCTAAAGAGCAAATCCCCTGAGATCTAAAGAATGTACAAGAGTTTCACATATTGACTTGACGACAGACTGCAACTATAAAATTAGAATAAAAGATTCTTTATACAAATTTAAGTATGCTTATTTCTATCTTTATTAATTACTAGCCTTACTACAAGGCTAAACTTGAAAAGAAGATTACATGCACATAACTAGTGTTCTTGCCTAAAATAAAAAAGCTTAAAGTAAACTTATTTTTTAATGTCTACCCGGCCAGAGATAGGGCAATCGCCTAAACTAAAAAATTCATAATCATATCGTCTTTGTGCTTCACTATTATCTTTGCAAAAGTACATGATTCAATGAATATTTATGTCAAACAGTAGATTCACAAGATTTGCATACTAATACATTATTCTATTAACATTTTGTTGCAAGATTAAGCATGCATGAGATACACATGTTGAATAAGCAATTATCTAATGAAGTTGAGATGGACTTGGAAGCCACAAAGTAATTGTTTAGCATGAGAATACCTATATAGAGATCTAAGAAATTAATGAGTTGTCTTAGAAGAACTGCATCACCAAGGTGCTCATCGCGTTTAGTATTAAAGATTCAAGGAAACTCGTATAAAAGTACATTTAAACTAATCTAAAGAGCAGCCGCTAAAGAAGAAAGAGGAAAAGAGGGAAATGTACAAGGTTCCATATGCAATATCCAATAACAGTTTGATGTATGCTATGATGTGTGCTAGGCCTTACATTGATCATGCAATAAGACTTGTTTTTCATTTCTCAGCATGACCAAAAGAACTACATTGAGAAGCTGTCAAATAAATTATGCGAAATCTTAAAAGCGCCTTAAATACAAGTCTTATTTAAAAAGAGCAAGTGGATTCTAAATTAGAAGTTGATTTTGGCAAAGACCTCAACAATCAAAAGATCACCTTTGGATGTGTTATGCTTTAAGGGACAAAATAGTTAGATTTCATACCTTATAGTTTTGCTCTTTCAACCCTTGAAATCAAGTGAAGGGCAATATCGAAAATGATACTTAAAGCCAAAACAATAATATAATTTACTATGATATTTAAAGTGTTATTAATTTGGCAAAAGCAACATGCATTCCTTGCAAGGACAAACCTTATTAGTTAAGGTGTCATCACATAATGGTGAAACTTTTTTATTGAAGATATTCGGTGCAAATAATCCCTTAAATATGCTGACTACGGTAATCACTAATTAAAAGTCGAGGCTATACATCAACTAAGAGAAGAAGACTTAATTATCAGTGGAATTAAATTAAATGCTGAAAAATTGGAGGTACCAAAAAATATTCACCGGCTATCTATCGCACAAAAGTATCCATAAACAAGAAAACTATTATTTGATCTTTTTGGAATATGGCTCCATGAAGCCTTTATAATAAGACACGATCCTGCAATAGTTGCAATCAGACTCTGCTAATTAATCTCAACAATTTTTTTTTCATACATAATTTTAAAGTCGATATGCAATTTAAAATACTTCGAATGCAAACAAAAAATTGTACGTAAATAATGATGATTACAGTTACTTCTATGAAACTGCACCAAGACTTTCTGAAGCTGTGGATCACTATAAAAACTTGGTGTAGGACTTGCACACCTCTGATCTCCACACTGTAAGGTAAATGCTCTTTGCTCATTTTTTGTATCGTTTTACCTCTTGGATTATGCCGTCTGCAAGCGAATCGGCATCATAATTCTTTCCAAAAAATTTCACAAATTCCATATTTGGGTTCATTAGGTACCTGAAAATTCATTTGTGCATGATGCAAATTAAGACAGTAAAAATACTTTACATGATCTATACAATATATGATTTTTAAGTATAGATCAATATGAAAAAAACTATAACAACACCAAGCCTTAGTTGTGCTAAGTGGAGTCGATTACATGAATCCTATGTATCTATTATGCATCAAATAAAATCCCCTCCATAAGTTCAAAATAGAGAAGATGCTTTATAATCGTTTCTTCCCATATCCTTTTGTCTTCCTCTTCATTTTTAACAACAACAGCGATAACACCAAGCCTTGATCCTACTAGATCCCACTAGATGGGGTCAGTTACATGAATCCTTTGTTTCCAATAATTCTCTTCATTTGTAACATTATACTCAATTTTTCTAATAGATGCATTGAAAGATCTACACAATGTTTTGAAATCAATTAAGACAGTATTCTCCAGTACTATCAGCTTATTGGAGCTGCTCCAATCTTGTTATGAAGCACTCATTTATCATTTTATCATTTCGAATGAACCCAGTCATCCACCTTAGCATCCTCATCTCAATAACACTTATTTTATCGATAAGATTCGTGTTTTGTAACAACAAAATAAATAATCTAGCTAAAGCTCTATGAATTCATTCTCAAGGTAAAACAGCATATTTAACAGACAATTTAGCTTATTTTTCCAAATAGCTAGCATATATAGACTAGAATAACTTGGTTACAAGGCATAAAATGCCAAGAAAAAAGTGTGAAGAACAAGCCATACATGACAATAGAGTGATCAACTAGATAATCAGAGTCTTCCTCCTCAGTCTTCATATAATAAACTCGATAAGAGCGGGCCACTTGTCTAACCTCACTCGGAGTGCCAGTCAATCCAATTAAATTAGGGTGAAATTCTGTAAAACAAAATCCAACAGCTTACAAGTAAGCTAAAGGAATTTTTACAATACAACACAAAAGGCCAACATTTATAATTACAAAATAAGCACTTTTATTTCTACAATTCTAAAGAACATGACAGCTTATATTTATTTATATTTGGTGAAACAATGGTGCTTTATTTGTAAATATTAAAATGTAGGTGTAAATACGCACTCAGAGATTTGAGTGCTATTTATGTGAAGGCCCTTAAGCTAAAATATTTTAAGAGAACTTTTGAAAATCTATTTAACAATTTGAGTTACCCACTGACTTTCTCAGTAAGTCAAAAAACACGTAAAAAATTGATCCGAACAATACCTTTTACATAATCATGTACTTGCTCGACTGAATCTCTATCTGGGTCAACAGAGATAAAAACAGGGGTAATTTCCAAGCCGGCCTTTGTTTCTGAAAAGAACAAGTTGAGAATTTAGTTAAACTGTTTGAATTGTTAATTGTTTCTGCTTAACATTGTTAGTTTTAAAGATTTTTAATACTACGTATTGAGAAAATTAGTTGACGGCGTTGTTCTGGAAACTTTATTCATGCCGGAAAATTAGTTTTTATTTAAGACTTTGAGACAAAAATTTACTAATTTTATCAATAGAGGCAGCCATTTTCTGGAGTTCTTCAGGACAGATATCAGGACAATGAGTGAATCCAAAATAAATTAAAGTCCACTTCCCCAAAAAGTTCTTTTCAGTAATAGACTTTCCATCTTGATCGATCAGATTAAATGGGCCGCCAATTGCAGCAGTTCCAACAGAAGGCCCTTGTTTAACTGAGCTTGTTGCAGCCTTCAGTTCTGAGAGCCAAAATATGCAAATATTAGTTAGAAAATGAATCATAATAAAAAAATGGAGTGTTCACATATGAAATGAAACAAACATTTAAGGACAAGAAATTCAAGAATAACACTGACAAATGATTTTTTCTAATACTTTTAAAAAAGCAAGTATGCACGCATGATAAATCATAATGATAGTGACATGAACAATAAGACAATACTTGAGACATCAAGAGAAGCCTCATCCAATACCAAGGCCATCTATCATAAAGAATAAATGTAATGTGGTCTTACTAGTTTAAAAAGAAATCCAACTGCATGTTACAATAAAATAAGAAAATTTATTTTAATCTATCCCGCAACCAAATTTAGTAAAATTAAGGGTGGTTTGGAATGCGGGATTTAATTGCATATTAATTTGTATATTAATTGCATTGTTTTTTTAGCAAGCAAATTTAGTCTGCATGATTTTGGCTGAAAAATAATTGATTTCTGAGACATTTTTTTATAAAATATCACATGGGTATTATCTTAATAGAACCAAATACAGATTATATGGAGTAGAAATCTAACCATAATAGTAGTCATAATATTTAGGAAATAAAGATCATAATATCAAGAATAATGTGATATTCAAATTAGTATAATCTATCATACAGAATATTGGTGGATTAGAGGGCGATGAGATTAATAGAGTTCATGAAGGTTGGGACAAAATGGATGGGTGTGCTTCAGACTGTTTTGAAATAAAAAATTGACTCAAATTTAACAAAAAAGCTTAATAGGGAAATTATAAGATCAATAAAATTATGTGAGGACAAATGATGGCAATGTGATAAAAAATAGGTTAAAAACTGATTATACATACTTATTAAAGTCAGCTGGTTCCCTCATCATTTCCTTGACTCCCTCATTTATATATAACGATGAGCGGGATGAGCGAAAGGAGTGAGACGAGCGAACCCCTAACGAAAATGGCATGTGGCTCGTTGGTGCCATACAGGTGAAAGTTGGTAATTGTTCTGGAGTTCACAGCTGCAGTGGCTATTGCAGAGCCGATGATGGTAGGGTTGAACCTTTAGCCGATCTTCATCTCCATCGTGGGGTGAGGGCCTCTTCCACGTCAAATATGATTGGAATCAAACCAATAGTTCATCTCCGAAATAAACATGCATTAATCCTTTCACAAGATGAAGTGCAAACTTTAGCGAAGCCTTTTCAGCTCACTCTTATTGGAAAATTTTCAAATGGTTGATCTCCAATGTTAGCCACCAATAGGGCTGGCAATTTGACCCGAAACTCTAAACTCTAACTCGAACTTGAAACATTTTGACTCGGCTCAAAATTTTCGAGTCGAGTTCTAATCGAACGGCTTGACTCAAATCCTATTTGACTCAACTCGAAATGACTCAAACTCGAACTCGAACAAGTTCGAGTATAACTCAACTCAAAAATTTTGAGTTTAAGTTTAGGCTGACTCAACTAGAAATCGAATCGAAACCCACCCTAGCCATCAAAAAAATTTCTCAATAGTTTGGGACTATCCGGTGAGTTTCAAGCTAGCTTAATTGATTCGCAAGCTTTCTTCCAAAGTGTATTACTCACAAATCTTTGGTAGAGGAATCTACTTTCATTGAAAACTGCCCAATAAGTCCTAAAATGAACAATGTCATTTGATCCATCATGTGAGCCTCTTAAAATGTTTTAAGAATCTATAATTCAATTAAAATTAGCTTTAATTGGCATAAAATTGTCTTAAAATTTGCAATCTGCTTAACTAGATAAAATATTGGCCCTCAATTAAATGTTAGTCCTTAGTCCTTACTAAATGACTTTGGTATTGCAATTTTATTGTGCTGTTAAAGGCCATCTTTGTTTATCCATTTCTCAGGATTTGTAGCCTATAATTGTTTTTGTTGGCGTATCTGCGCTTGGTATTTTGGCTCTGTTAGCAGTGATAAAGTGAAAAAATTCAAACTAGTACAAAAAACATGTGGATTGATTTTAATGTAACAACCATCAATTTGTGAGTTTCTACTTCAATCTATCATTGGTAGTGTTATTGAAAGCCCCTCAAGTAAAATTCAAGTTTAAGGATTTGTTTTTAAACTATTTAACACGTTAAGAGGCTTCTCCCAAGTAGCACCTTCAGAATGCGGTTATGATGCACAGATGAATATTCAATTAAATTCAGTGCTTAGATTTTGTTTTACTAAATATTGTACAGATAGGGATAAATAATGTAGACAGTCATCCAATAAATTGCAGCTAAAGAGTAAGACGTGCTAGTTCAGTTCCTAATAACCACCTTTAAAAAGCAGGATTAATCTGAGAGCTTAAGTTTGATGATTTTGATGGCTGTGATAGGTGGACTCTATAAAAGAATGACTCAATATTTTCCTTGAAAGAATTTAATGAAGAGACATGTATGCATGTAATGCAGAAAATATTACTTGAAAGTTAAGGTACTTTACCTTCTATACGTCGCTTCTTCTCTCGATCATAATAAAAAGTTAGTCCACCACCCGTCATCATTAGCAAAGCAAGGCTAAGCCATGAGACAGGCTGCCAAAAAAAAGTGGACAATCAGTTTAAACTTTTGAAGAAACCAACGAAGTAAAAAATGCAACCCACTATATTTATCATAAGAATAAATCTCAATTGCTTCAATTTATCAGAAAACATGTAGAAACCATCAAATGCATTGCGAATTGTCGTCAGGTAGCTAGCTCACAAACTACTCAAGAAAAGCAGACCATTTTCATCAGTTGAATAAAGTTAGTTATTTGCAACAAAAGCGCAAATCGAATGCATCACAGGCAAAAAAATTGTGACGAAGAGTGAACTCTAGTGCGATTCATAGAAGAAACAGGTTGTCCAAAACAAATTATTAAATACCACTTGTGGTTTTTAAGATTTCATTTTGTTTAGAGATTATAAATTTTGAAAGCAAAAAAATTTCATGAATGACATTATTTTCAAAAAGTTTGGAAAATTAAAATTTGCAAGCAATGAACTTAAAAAACCCAAATTTTGGTCATTAGAAGTATCTTTGATTAACAAAATAAAAGGCTTTACACCATAAACATTTTTTAAATATTCAAACATAATGTATTAAATCTTATCTGTTTAACACATTAACTTTGAATATTACAACAATCAAATCCTATTATGTAACAAAAATTGCTACATGATCCCAGCAAAATTAGGTCCATGGCTAGAAATGAGGAAGGCTGAAAAAAGAGTAGAAGGGTGGAGGAAAGCGGTCGGAGGTAATATGAACCAAAACGAATATGGGGAGGGAAAGAGTTGGCGTGCGATGACCCAGGATCTGTTAGTCCTGTTTGAGTAAAAATATATATTTACAAATAAATTAATATAACTCTCATTTCATATAAAAATATAAAAATTACATTGTAATGTTTATATAGAGTCACAAAACCCTAAAATAATACATAACAAAACAGTTATAAGAGTATACTAAGCATGTCTCTCCAAACTTCAAGTAGTAAGGTGTTCTCCAAGCAGCAGTACTTATAATCAAACTACAAAACCTAACATATGAAACATGTAAGGGTTTTAATCCATGTTAACACTAGCTAAATATGTGAAATCTTGACATTCATTGAAAAAAGTGAAGTTAACATGTAGGCTAACAGTATTATTCGTGAAAGTAACAAAATGATCATGAAATATTGTGAGCTTATAAGCATGTGAAAGGTAAGCTTTTATGGCATGCAATATATACAGTGGCAAAGGAATATATATATATTTATTTATTTATTTATTTAATTATTTATTTATTTAAAATAATGGCTAAAGTATAGAAGCAAATTCATGTTCATTAGCATGTGTAAAAGGTACAAGATTGAAAAATAAATGTTCATGATATGTTATTTGTTACTATAGTTTTCCATTTGGGCATACATAAGAGGGTACATACAAGCGCATTTGTTTGACATAATTGGTTCCTAAATATATACATCACAACACCGTAAACCAACCGCTCAAGGTAGCAGCTTCAGCTTGAGTATCCTTATCATTCAAAGTGCCAGACTATACCCAGCCCTAAGCATATATTTGTACAGATGTCATCATAATAGCTAATATGTAACTGAGCGAACCCATTTCAAGAACATAAATATTTAGGTAAAAAGGCTATGCAAAATAAAGGTACATATAAGGGTGACATGCAATAAAAATTAGAAAATATCCGAGCTTTCATTTTAAAAAAAATTATAATCTCTTACATACTTGATGTCCAACAAAAATACATATACAAGCTTCAATTATACCAATCTGAAATTAAGTACATTTTGAAAAACTTATATTAATAATTAATAGTTTGCAACTTAGTTTTTATGAATTAAACTTTCATTAAATTATATATAATAAATATATATAGTTGATTACATAAAATACAGGTATTTACATCATCACATAATAGACTGATTTGGAAATGATTGATAAGTTCAAAAATATAAATTTAAGTGGAGTTACAATGGTTGAATAAGATAGGTAAAGGTAGGTAAAATAAGTGTAAAAATGGAATCTTGTGAGGTGTCTAAAGTCAGTCTAAGTGTGTTCTTGGCATAGCAATATATAACAAAATAGCATGACAGTGCTAAACATAAAGCCACTTGTTATATTGCATGGAATAAGAAAGATGTGCTAAGGAGTCATCACATACATGATATTTTTTAACAACTTGGAAAGTTAAGTTACATTTACATGCTAGTTTTATGAGTAACTAATAGACACAAGTTGGATTACATACTACCAAGTATACATATAGCAATCTAGTTAATTATGGTATGAGTGTTCGTGACATGCTAACTTATTCTAAAGATTAAGTGAACTTAATTAGCTTCTAAATTATGATGAGTACAACAAACAAAAAAATGATAAAACATGCAAAATAATCTAGATTAGTGTTTCACGGAAAAAATTACAGTTAGCATGGTGGTGTTAATACATTTTAATAAATATACATGTTAACATATTATCATATACTATTCACATTTGCAAAAACATAACATTAACATTAATTAACTAAGCTTCTAATTAGCCTTAAATAAAGCTTTAAACAAGAGACAAAAATACTTATGTACATTCTTATGATAGACTAATTATCATTGGAGGTATAAAATCAACATTACATTTCTATTTTTCTATGTAAGCAAGTGAATCAAGATAAATTAGAATTCCTAATCAAGTATTTAATCATATTATTAGATTAAAAACTAGCATGCAACTTAGTATAAAGCATCTTAATAATGAAGAACATAAGCTTTAATTTTTGTTCACCGGCATAAGTCAAACTTTATATAATTAATTAGTACACTTGCTAAACATGGTATCAAATATATAAATTTAAGAATGATGCTTCAACTAGTCTTATAATAATCACAATAATCATCCTAGCATGAAATCTAGTGAGATTTCAAGCTTCTTTAAAAGTATCAAAGTGAAATTAAGTAGGGCATACTCGTGAGACACCAACGTAGTTCAAGTACTCCTCACATTCAAAGATTCATGTAATATTATTATCCCCTTTAATCAATGGTAAATACCTACCTTTAATGCTTTTTACTAAAGGTTAGCCAGCAAATTAAACATGATACAGAATAAAATAGCCAGACATAACATCTGCTTTCTAAGAGATTCAACTAAACTTAAACATGGATGTTTGTAAGCTTGCACATTGAAACAATTATACTGAAGCAATTGAAATTAAAATTACAATAGTTCATAAGAACTTAAAGCAAAATCATAGAATTTTGGGTTTCATAAGAGCAATTAGCTGATTATAACATGATGTGACGTACGATTGAAGAGATAACTATGAGGTGAGTGAGTTCTCAAAAAACTAAAGCCATAAAAATCATACGTTCAAGATCATTGAAGTATTCAATATTATTAAAGAAATTTAAGGTTTCATTAGTGAGCTAAATAAGATCTCAATTACGTTAAATAAAAAAAGAAAGAAAGAAAGAAGATAAGGACTTCTTTAAAGGTGTCTAGGTTATGATAGTGATGCGGTAAAGTTTCAAAAAAAAATTTATTTTTGAGGGAGATTTGAAACAGGAAAAAATGATGGTAGGGAGTAGTGGAGTAATTTAAAGACACTAAGAAGATAATAAGGGTAGAAAACAATAAACAAACATAAGGTGATTTGAGAAAACTTTAAAAACGGCAGAGGAACCGAGAGAATTAAACAAGTGAAAGAAAATACAAAAATACATACTAGGATTATACACATTCTGGCGAGCTGACTAAACACCACCTCACAAGAGTAAAAATCTCACAAAATAGAGGAAAATATCAATTCATTCATCATTTCTTAAAATGCATAACACATATATATAGAAGAAATCTAAACCATAGACAATTCACTTAAAGCACACCAAACAACGAATGCCATAAAACATAAATTAAAATATAAAAATATAAAATGGCACAAACACAAATAGAACACATCCCGATTATACAAGCACCATATGACTCAAAAACATAAACAAAAGTGCTGCCACAAGTGTACTGCAAGATCACCCTCAAACTAAGCTCCGGTAAATGCCCGAGTCCTTCCTCACATGAGCTCCTTGTATTGCATCATGATCTACCCCATCGCAAAAACTCTACTAAGTAGAGTTGAAGTCGATCTAATCGTCAAGTAAGTTGGGATGAAGTTTATGTAGCTCCTCATATGTCAACAAGTGTCCTCTGATGGTGATCTAGCCTTCAATCTCACTAGGAACATGTGCTCACCATGTTCCCTTGCAATAATCTCATTAGAAGTAATAGTAACAATTTCAAAAAAAAAAGAAGGTTAGAGTTTTTCGGTGAACAATTTATTATTGTTCCCTTTTGGAGTACCAGTATTTTCTAGTTAAAGCTCTTTAAAATATAGAATTAAATCTTCAATATTAAATATAAAATTTATAAAATATCAAAAGGTAACTCAATCAAGTAAACATTTGGCCCAATTTTCCTACGAATCCTAAAAGGTCCTACTACTCTAGCATAAAGTTTTTTATATTTTGCCATTGATTATCGCTTTAAGCAAACACAAATGAGCACATAGTCACCTTCACTATAATTTTTGCTAGACCTAGTCATATTAATTTTTATAGCATAAGCTTCATTAATTTTCTCAATTTGATTTTTAATTTCATGATGTATTTTATAAAAATTCCTAGCAAAAGTAAAGGTAGCCTCAGAATATGCGTAGGTAGGCAAACTAATTAGGTCAACTAGTTTCCTAGGATTATACCCATAAATATTTTTAAATGGTATCCTCATTGCTATCCTAGAAATAATAATAATGCAAACAAATTCTTCTACAAGGAGGTATAAATCCCATGAGTTTAAGTTTTCCCCCATTAGACTCCTTAATAAATTCCCTAATGACCTAGTTACCATTTCAATTTGGCCATTATTTTATGGGTAGAATGCTAAAGAAAACATGTGTCTAATAACCGCTATAAGATTTTCCAAGAAGATGACACAAGCTTCACATCTTTGTCATAAATTATCGTGCTTGGTAACCAGTGTAGCTTAACTACCCTAAATAGGAGTTTTATAATGTGAAATGCATCATTAGTTTTCAAATATGGTATAAAGTTAACCATCTCAGAGAACCTATCGACCACCACATATATGCTATCATGATGTTGAGTGATTTTTTGGAGTCTAGATACAAAGTTTATTGATAAATTTTCCTATGGTATTGATAGAGCAACAAATTTCCCTGACCTTTGCTTTTGAGCAATGGCCTTCTTGCACACTAAATAAGTGGATGTAATTTTGCTCACGTCTCTCTTTAGTGAAGACCAATAAAACTTAGCCTCAAAAAGATGAATGGTTCTATCTCTCCCTAAGTACTTGCTACACCACCAAAACATAATTCCTGGATGAAAAAATCCTAAAGGATGTGTAGAGAATACAAAGAAGTGTCCCTCAAAAGAGATATACATCAACAATATGATGTCAATTGGGATGGGAATACATTCTCTCTAGAATGTACAAATCAAAAAAAAGTCGAAGCAACTAACATACTCATCTCTCAACCACTCAAAGCTAAAAATATGACTCGTGAATGATGTAGCGACCAAAGCTACCCTGGACAATGCTTCTATGGGTTTGTTATCAGCATCATGTCTTCTAATAATTCTACACATTTGGTATGTCTATGGTTCAATTTCTTTTGCAGGTTAATGAATTTGTCCATGATGGTCTATGTGGAGAATCAATTCTCGATGTAATAAATAATGCCTCAAATATTTAAGTGATTAGAAAATTACATAAAAATCAGTCATAATAGGAATAGTGTTGTTTTGGTTCATTTAAATTCTCAATAAAATAAGCAATGGGATGGTTGTCTTGGGACAGAACTCCCTCAATCTCAATACCAGAAGAATCTCATGACACTTCAAACACTTTTAAGAAATCAGATAACCTAAGTACAGGAATTGTGGTCATTACCATCTTAATTTTGCTAAAGTCCCTTTCAGCACTAGGAGGCTAATCAAAATTTTATCTTAAAAAAAAAATTAATATGAGCCATTATTGAACTAAAGTTCCTAACAAAATTTTTTTAAGAATCATAAACTCTAAAAGTCCTAATTAGCCTCAATGTCACAAGACTTTCAAAATTACTAGAACTAAGTAGAGAATTCTGATGAAAATATACTAGAGCACCACTTAGCTTTACCAATCATCTTCCCATAATTTAAATCCTAAGCATCAAAGAATTGTTTATTTAGCTTAACACTTCAAACTGAATCAATTTACTAGCAGACAATATATTGTAACAAATAGTGGAATCAATAAAGCTGAGTCATAAAGTTAAGACCTTAAAGTTAAAGAACAAATTCTAGTCATTTGAAAGATAGATCCAACAATCCATTTTCTTCGATTGCAGCCACGCAGGGATTGTTGAGGAAGGGAAGAAGCATTTCAGATCCATGAAGGAGGCGTACGGCATCGAGGCCGGGATAGGGCATTATAGCTGCATGGACTGGATAGATACGGGATTAAAATTAGCCAGCCAGGTTAATTCCCGATTACGCTTCAGTTAGACGAAAGAAAATTATGGGATTTTTTAACGCTAGTCAGGGACCTCAGCAGGATCAAAAATATTATATTTAAGAGCTAAGAAATATTTTTAATATTTTATAATAGCCAAAAGATTATTTAAAAAACTAACTCCTCCCAAAAGAAACAAACAAAATTAGTCATGTTATTTATTTGGCAAATTAAGTACTCCTAAATCTTTTTCTTTTTCTTTTTCATACAATCTTTTAGTTATAAAGTGAAACTATCAAAAGGCTCCATGTGTCTATCTTTTCTTGTTGAAGACCGTGAGAATGCTCAAACTTCCAAATGAAAAATATTATACTTACATCATCATATACATAATTATATGCACCACCAATTAAAAATAAATTTCCTTTTTTTTTTCTTACACATTGGTATAAGCAAAAAAGTGAATTATACCAATCATATATTAACACATAATATTATCATATAAGTGTAGCAAAGTCCCTTCCAAATAGCATTGACGTGAATAAGCCTCTCAAACTGTCATTCAAATCTCTTACCATTACAATCAGTCACTGACTCACTGAGTTAATTAACTACTACATGATCATGCAATTCTCAGCCTCTAAACACAATGCTTTAAATCTTTTGGTTATAGTTGAATGGCATCATTAAATAAGTATTCACCTTTGCCTTTCCCCCACAAATAAGGATCAAGATTGATAAAAGCCTCATAAGATAGTTTTGTAGTTCTGTTAGACCTATGATAGTGATCATGCTCCCTTCGAATGTATCTCCAAATGCTGCAAACAGGATTATACAAGCTTGCACCGAATCAGTTTAAAGAAAGAGAATGATGGTGATAAAATACTTCTAATAAAAATATCAAGAATTCTTTCAAAAAAGTGTAAAGGCTCATATACAATGAACGGTATAATACATTAGGAGGAGAATGTGATATTATTCCAACTGAGATCAATTACATACACTCATACAAGCAATAGTATGGCTGTGAGGACCAGGTGCCGGGTCAGCGGGAGCTAATCCAGCACCGGGTGTGGGGATAACAACAACAAGTCCTCTAGCCGTAAGATCATATTGAATGATTTAAGAGATAAATATATAGACATCAAACATAACTCATTTATTCATTAATTCATAAGTTTTTGATACAAATATCAAAATAAAATATAAGTTACAAACTTTTAAAATAATGATAATAAACGATAATCAGCAAGAAACAGTATCAGTACTGCTTGATTCTTAGCACCTTTCTCCGATGATAAACTCTTGATCTGGGCACGTTTCAAAGTGCGAGCATTCGAATACTAGTTAGTTGTAAAACTAATAACTGATAGATGTCATATTTACAAATGTTAAATAATAAGCAAAATAATCAATAATTTGACAGGAAATAAAATATGTACGAACTTATCCCTGCAAGCATGTTTCAATTGCACTTGAAATTTAGCATAAAAATAATTGCAGTCACAAAAATAAATACAGAATTTTAGCGTTTGATATCTGAGGCAAAATATAATTTTATTGGGCAAGTACAAATCAAGGAAAAGGAGGGTTAATTTTTGTGTTACATATCCCAGCTTCCCTCTATACCTGCCCCCTCAAAGGCTTATCAGTATAGGCTCCTTATAACTCCCGATGTCAGACAGCCCCGTCCTAGCAGTTGTCTGATCAAACTAAATATATCAGCATGGAACCCTTGCTACTCACTTATCCAAACTTATTCATATATCATTTTATATGACTTTTAAAAGCACTTTTACCAAATTTGTGCGATGCTGAGCAAAAAGCATATTTAAACAAGAGTAATAAAAGACATCTGGTATCTTATTCTTTTAAGTTCGGATGAGTGACAGTTCGCTCAATCTGCACTTAGGTTTTTGATATTTTAAATTAGCCTTTTTAGCCAATATTATTATATTTTCGTTTCTATTCTGTTTCTTTTTCATTTTCCCAATTTGATAGAAGTTCATATTTTTAAATTACTGATGTGGCAATAATATTTATAATAGTATTATTATTATCATTTTAATAATAATAATAATGTACATAAGAAAAGATATAATGAAAATGACATTATAAATTATAGAAAGTAACGATAATAATAATAATAATAAAGAAAAGGAAAATGACAAAATAATATGCTTGAATTGAAATTGACAGTATGGAAGTAATAATCATTTAATAACATTTGTATTATTCTCATTATTAATTAATGAGAATAATAATAATGTGAATTACTAATATGAATATTAAGTGTAATAAGAAAAGTAATTAAAAATAGTAAAATCTCTCCTCAATTTTCTCCTCTATTCCTTTTCTACTTGCCTAAGTTGGTGTTGTCAAAAAACGGAGGGAAGTCGGATGTGTGGGGTGGCCGGGGTAGAGGGGTGGTGGCCAAAGACTGGCTGGCGGCTTGCCGGGCTGTTGGGAGAGAGAGGAGGGGATGAGAGGTGGCTGGCTGGAGGACTGCTGGCAGGAGAGGGGGGCTGTTGGTTGCTGGCAAGGGGAAAGGCAAAAGGGAGAGGGCTGTTGTGAGGGAGGAGGAGAGCTGGGGGGTTTATAGAGAAGAGAGGGGGAGAGGGAGAGGGCTGGTCGGCCATTTGACCGACCATTCCTATGCCAAAATGGCGCAGCCTAAGGAATTGGGGGAGGAAGGAAATGGAAATTTTCTTAAGAAAATTTTAAATAATTACTTAAACTAAAATTATTCGCATTTTTCCGCCGTTTGGCATCCAAAAATAATGAAACTTGGCACCGAGATGTGTTATGATGTAACGAACACCCTCGTGCCAAAAGATTTTTGATTCGGACAAATATTTTAGTTTTAATTTATATTTGAGATTTAAAACTTCAAAAATTAACCACAATCAAATCGGCGCTCCGAATTTATGAAATTTTTCGAGCAACCTTTAAATAATATACTTAACATAACGACACTGAAAATGATAAATTCAGACACGTATTTCAATGTTCTCAATTTATTATATTTAAATAATTCAAAAAAATAAAACAGGAGTTTTCGTGATGAGAATTCTCCCAAACTATGGCACTTAGATCTAAAAATTATTTTTATCTAAAAGAAATTTTGTTTGCCCTAATTTGAAATTTCCCGGGGTCCTAATGTCTGAAGCGGATTTTGACCTAATTCGCAAAGTAACGATATTGGGTCGTTACAATGGCTCAGGAATATAACTAAAGAAACAAAAAATAAAATATAATCATAAAATCTTTGAAGAACAAATACAAAATAAGTACGATCAGGGAAAAAGCAAAATACATGTTGATACCAAAACCCTCTAGATGATGAATTGCAGATGCTCAGTTGATGGAGCCAGGTCTGACAAACATCAATACATCGGCACTTCCACATCAAATTATCAACAGACAACAGCACTACCAGTTTTAACAGATTTGGATTTTCATTGAGAAAAAAAAAAAAAAACAATCCTTTCATGCAGGCATTGATCAAATATTACATAACAGTTTCAAATATATTAGATATACCTATCCATAAGAACCTCCATATATGCTATGTTTTTATCATATAACATAGTCAAGAGACTCCATCGATCGCATTGAAATTTTCATTCTATTCCCAAGTCTTAAGTTCAGGATAAAAAGAAGCAAAGGAATAAAATTTGTCATCCTCTGAAATAAAGAAAAAAGTAATGACAACTAAAAACTTTTAATTGCCCATAACTAAATAAGATCAAAAGTTTTCAGTTCTCTTTCATGAGAAAACATGCAATCAGTATTAAAAGCGTACAAAGGATTCAGCAAGAGCTTACCCCTCCACGAATAGATCTGGGTGGGCTGATTTGATCTGTGATTCCGGTTTTTTCGACTTCACTAGAAGCACTCTCAATAGATTTTTCTGTACTGGTATCACCTGAAGCTGTAGAAGCTGCTAGCCATTGGAAAGATGAATGATTGTTTTGCCTTGATATAGGAAAGACCTGCAATTTCACAATAAAATTAATAGCTACTTTGCATTTAGCAAGTTTAAAATATAAATATTTAATCAAAAACATGTTCCATCGAGTACTTTTTTGCATTGATTACTCAGAATGAAGAAACTACTATGAAACAAAGAAAATTCTACTGATTTAAAAATTGAATGTCATCGTAAAGTTGCAGCTGATAAATAGTTATATAAAGTGCCAGAGGCAGTCGATGTTATTGGGGAGGTTGTGGTTCCTCTATTGTGCATAATGTAATTTACATATATTATTTTTACTTAAAAAATAAAAATAGAGTTGCCTAGTCAAGAGTAGAGGTTGGGAAGGGTGTCACGAGGGGTGGCGCAGGATGGGGGTTTTGTTACCCCTACAAGAGGAGGCTTGATGGAAAAATAAACAAAGAAAGAAAGCAAAGGCCCTTTATGCAATTTCAACTCCAAACCATTGAGAAAGCATCAAGAACAAAATTAATGAATTGCATTGTAAGAACCCATTTTTGAGGAAGATTTTAAAGAACGCCACCCAAATAAACCTAAAGATTTTGAGAATGTTTATTATTAAACACAAAAGCAACAACTAAAAAATTGTCCCAAACAAACTCATTATCAAAGAATAAAAATAATGATAAATTTACTAGCAGTATGCACAGCGTTAAATCAGAAATATAATACAGTGAACATGAAATAAAAGCAAACATGTGAAACATGAAAAGTGCCCAAGACCCAACAGCGAACTAATAGCTTATCAAGTAATTTCTATCATGCAAGGCTGAACAAGGATTGAGTTGACCAGGCCACCTGAGAGAAATTAATTACACAAATATATAATAAATTCAAGTTTCAGTTCCGTCATGTTGATGCTATAAAGCATAACAACTAAAATATAAAGTTAGCTAGTTGCTAGTTATTGCGATGCAACTAATCATTCCAGCTGAATAGTGAATTCTAGTGCAAAAGCAGTACCCTTCTAAGGAGCACTAATCTTAGTATTCGGTTGTAGTGTTAAAAAGCTAGAACTAAAAAACAAGGCATAGTATCATGTTTTTATTTCATGTTCTATTCATAGGTAAGTTCATAAGCGCCTAATAAATCTTACTTGTTTGTTCCTGAAGAATGTAATAAACAGATAAGCTATACAAAGCATGTCCTTCAATTATGATAAAACTATTTAAAGTAACAAAACATTTGGAGATGAGTTAAGGATATTTTAGCATTCAACTGAACGAATGTATATAAACAGCCTCACAATAGGACCAGGACAGAGAGTCTGGTGCATGACTCATTTGAGTATGGATTCAAGAATTCATTTTACAAACAATTAATAATTAACATGCATATAATAGTCCCCGGAAGTAATAGCAAATAAATAAATTAATTAATTTTAATATGAGCTCCAGTTGAGTAAAAACAAACAACAACATCAACAACACCTTTCTTGATGTTTTTCCTCAAATGAAGCCACTCCAACCTTCCTAGTTATTAACTCATTTCTCAGTATATCCCTTTATGTATACCCACTCATCCACCATAGCATCCACATTGCTGCAACATTTACTCCATCAAGCCTCTAAGACAATGTATGGCCACCATAAATGATCTAGTATAAAACCAAATTGATTAAATGAAATATAATTATCATGTAACTCTCCCAAAGTTCTAAAGTATGTGTTATTAACTTAATTCTTCTAAATTTTGCATAATAAAATTCATCACCTTATTAATAATTTTCACACATAAAATATCTTTCTCCAGTCAATGGCTTTTGTATCTAATGTCTTCAACAAGCTTGAGGGAGGAGATATGATTTTTTAAAACTTTCAATGTTAATTGTCGATAATTCTCACTTCAACCACTGTTGACCAACAGACCTTCTTTGCTATTGTTTTAGCTCTTAATTCATCTTCAGACTTTTGTCTTAGGCATCATATTTATTCCATTAAGGAATAAGGTTCCATTGAGTTCTAAGGATGAAGTCGTGAAGCCAACAAGACAAGCCATGAAGCACAAGGATGGTGAAGTGATTTATTCATCATTTCTTCTCTTTTATCAAAAAATTTTCAATATTTTTGTTCATGAAAACATTTATGTAAATATTTCCTGGGAGCTCTACATTTCATTTTTAAACTTAAAGTCTATTACTTTATACTTAATTCCCCCCCACAATATCCTAATAACACTTCCGTTACTACTTACCTCATAAAATTCCTCTACCTTGAATATTTTACATTTTCTATGTTATAATTTATAATTCCATTTTGATGGAAATTAAAGATCTTTTGAAAACTTTACAGTCAAAGTAAAATAGTGTGACAAGTTGTCTATTTAGCATGCATTCCTCTAAACTATGCATCAAGCATCCAAAATTCATTCAAGCTGTGCTTTTTCCTTTTCTATATTGAATTGTATTCATCTCAAAATGTTGAGGGTATTCTTTTTAATTAGTCAATTTAAATTTATAATATATTTTTATTGAATTTAAAATTGAATTAAATTAGTAAATGGTGTTATAGCTTAATGGTTAAGACTCCAAAATTATTAACATGTCATTGGTTTAATTTTCACCAGCCACATATTTGCTTTTTGTTGAAGCTTGCCTTCTCTTAATTTTTTTAAAAAATTGAATATTTATTCAAAAAATTAACTTTATAGATTATCTATAGATAATAATTGCACTTAGAGAGTAAAAATTTGAAAGTATAAATGTTGATAATTATTATAAGATTTTATTAGAATGATGAATGTACATTTATGTATTATGATTTGCAAAAATTCATAGCTAAAAATTGTAATTTGCTAAAATATAATTTGTAAATTGAATGAGGCAATATAAGATCATAAGATCACAACAACTCAACCAACACCCACAAGTGAGAACAAATTTGAAGTATCAAAAATTGCTGATATCTTGTAAGAAATAAGACTATGTTTATATAAATATAAATATAAATAGTGCTTTTTTTCAGCGATTGATATAAGTATCACTAAATGTAATAGTATTGAAAAAATTAAGTTAATTAAACGTTCAAGAAATATCTAATTAATTTCAATATTTTAGTATTTCAAATTTTAAGACTTGAGTAGAAACCTCAATGAGCCATGTTAAATTATATCTTATTTCGAATCCGAAAAACAAAAATAACAAAAACAATAATTAGCATCAATAAATTTCATATTCTTGTCTAGCACATCAATCTAATGCTATGCTCTGATGTACTATTTTGATGCACTCTTTTTCCTTTATAAACATCATCCAATGCATCAACACAAGCATAACTAATCTACCCTATAAAATAAGCAAAACAAATTAGAAAACATAAATAAAATTTTGATCGAGAAATAGAATAACAAGCTATCAAAACTTGGTCACACAAAGTGGGGTTGGTTCGATGAACCATTTATCTCCATTGTACTAATTAAATAATCCTTCTTAAGACCCAGGTATGTGAGATCAATTCAATTGAATTTTGTCATGCCTTTTTGCTTCCTTTTCCTATTTTAGCATAAGCAAAATTCATTAGCTCAACTTTTCTAGCTATGGCACCTAATATGTTTAAATAATCTAAGATGATTTTCTCTAAACTTATACACTACATGAGCTACTCCAACCATCCTGTAAAAGTGTTCAATTCTCACCATATCCATTTGTGTATCGCCTAGGGCTGGCTTAAAATCAAGTTCGAGTCGAGTCAGCTCTTACTCGAACTCAACTCGAACTTGTTCGAGTTCGAGTTCGAGTTCGAGTAGAGTTCGTGTCGAATTAGTGTCGAATTCAAGTTATTTTGACTCATTTTAAATAGGGTTCAAGTCAAGATGTATAACTTGAACTCGACTCGAAAATTTTCGAGTCGAGTCAAAATGTCTCGAGTTCGAGTCGAATTGAGTTCGAATTTCGAATTTCGAATTTCTGGTCAAATTACCAGCCCTAGTATAGCCACACATCCACCTTAGACAGCGGTCCCTATTTGATATTGTAAGTCTTTGAGCTATCCTAAGAAAATTTATGTAAAATTGGGGCTTTTCGATCACACAGCCCCAAAAACACTTTTCCAAATCATCCATACAGTCCAAATCATGTTAATCATGTAGTTCTTCATTTCATAATTATTTTGTATAATAAAAAGAATGTATTTGAATAGCTTGCTCTTCTTGATAGCATGACCTTTAATTGTCATAGCCCCAATATTATGAAGTTTAATATGATTAAACATTTAAAGGTTAATTGTCATAACCTTTAAATGTTCCATTATGGATCTATTAAAATAAATTTCACAAAATGAAACCCTTAAGATTCAAGAGTAGTTCTGCAAAACTCTTTCACTTGAGTCCTTACTAATCTTATCAATAAAAAGGCTTTTGATTGCAAACAACATGCACAAAGATAGCTAATGATAAATGTGTATCCATTACTAATGCAATGAAATAAAGACTTAAGCAATGTTTATTTGGAGCAAAAACTAGGCTACGCTTACAAGCCAACCAAAATGAATTTTTAGGCAGCTTAGATTAACAGTTCAGCTAGTCTCAACTTAGGAAAATGAACCATTGAACACCAATTAAGCTAATCCCTTAAATGTAAGGCTTAGCCCTGATTTGCTTCCTATTAGCTTGAGGCTTGAACAATTATTTTGTTGTAGATGTCTTAATTCAACTTAAACTTGTTTAAGCTAGAACCAAATAACACAATTGTAAATGCTTAGAGTAAAGCATTTTAGCTACCTAGTACTATAAGTTTAACAACTTAATTATTTATTAAATACAAATAATCAATTATTGAATAATTATACTGATTGTAGTAAATATTTATTTAATTAAATGTTTATGTTAAATGTATTAAGTATTTATTTATAATAGTTGGATAATAAATATTTATTGTATTAAAAGAGTTTGGTAGTCTATTAATTACCCATTATAAAATTAAAATAACTCAATTAGATATATTAATTCACAAACTAAATGATTATAATAACGTGTTAATTAAAAGTATGTTCATTTTTAAGAAACTTTTATATATGATTAATTATCGTAGTTATAACTAAGTGTGTTTAGGGATTAATTACATTTATTTAAGCTATTTAAATCAATTAAAATAAATAACATTATTAATTGCATAGATTATAATTTATCAATTAAGCTATTTACAATTTACTATGTTAATATTTCAATTAGTTAGCTGTTGATAACAAATTTTAAATATGATTTTTTATAACTAAAAAAATTATAAAGATACATTTAATTATAATAAATTAAGCATATCATTAATTTTATATTTAGTAAATCAAAATAAATTTTTTAATTACCAAATATGTTCATTATATTTAGTCAAAATTTTCAATAATATTTTGATTAACTAACATAATTATAAGTATAATTATATTTTTATGCATTAATTTTTTCAATTAAATATATCATGATTATAACTATTTAATTACTTAATAAATAAAAAAAATTACAAAAATTCATTACATTAATATAAAAATAATAACAATTCATTAATTACACTATTCATTTTAGTTGATAATAATTAATAAATTATAATTGATAAATTGAATTAATTGCATCAACTTAAAAATAGATTATGAAACAAAATGAATTAGCCAATTAATTATGTTTGTCATAACTTTTAATCTAATAAATTATTTACACCAATTATAAAAATTACATTAATTATTAATTAATAAGATTTCCATTATAATAATTATAATTAAGTATCAATGATAGATATATATATAATTGAAATTATTAACTAATTAATAACTTATATATATATTAAATAATTATAATTAGTTAATATTATTAATAACTTAATTGATTTTACATTAACTAATTAACAATTCTAATTAGTTGTTTTAATAAATTAATTACTAATCATGAAAGTTATACTAAATTTAATTAATAAAATCTTTCAATTATACTTAATCATAATTAAAATAAGTAATCAATTAATTTAAGGTAGTTTTTACAATTAGTGTACTCAATTTATTAAACAAACTATTTAATATTTCTCTTTTTACATTTTTAATTAATTATATTAATTATATTAATGTTACTAATAACTTCATTGATTTACATTAATAATAATGCTAATTAACTGTTTTAAAAAAAATTAATTACACTAATTATAAATTTTATTAAACTAAATAGGCAATTCTTTCAACTATAATTGAATATAATTATATATTAATTAATAATTAAATATATAAATTAAAATGATTATAATTGAAAATATTAAATAATTAATAACTTATATAATTAGTTGTCTAATAAATTGATGTCATTAACTATTTAATTGATTTATATTAATTAATTAATTATGACAATTAGTTTTTTTACTAAATTACTTATATATTACTATGTTAACTAATTAATTCCTTGAATACTTAAGAAGTTAAGTCTAAAACAAACAAATTCAATATGATGAATTTAAATTAGCTAAAGGCAACTTAACAAACTGTTTTAGCTTACCTTGGTTTACCCAATATATGTCAAGCTTAGCTGAACTACACTACCATCAAATAGCCCCTTAAGCCTCAACACAGGCAAGTCAACCCGACATTGTCATTACTCAGCCACCTCATTATCGCCAGCACCCATCACAATGGCCTAATATTTTGTCACACCAACCTCTGCCAAATGATCCAACTTTTCTCCGTCAATGCCCACACTAGCAGTCGCCATAGCACCCACATCAGCTGCCACCACCAATTTAACCAACTATATCTATCTAAAAGTTCGTATCGTAAATTTTAAAATTAGGGCCGCTTATTTGTATGAACCAAATTACTTAGCTTGCTTTGCAACTTACCTACCTTAGATTAAATAATCATAAATCAATCATGCTTTTATAATAAATCATTGATGTAATCAAATTCAATAGGAATATCTTTTGACAAATTGCTTGTGTTCAAACAAAGGTAACTGTTATTAAATGAATGTGAGATAAAATTAACTCTGTTAGAAATAAAATCAACAATATAAAAAATTTATAGTAAACTTGTCATTGAAAAAATAGTTATTTCAAATGATCGATGATAACAATTTGTTCAGGATCGATCATGAGATTAATTGTGATGATCATTCAAGTAGTAAATGAGAATTCCCCAATTTTGTTGAGACAAGTATGAAGCTATCAAGTCTTCTTCTAGCCAAATAAACTTTCTCTACTAATCATCTAGAAATATTGGTTCACAGCACATATTAGTTGGAAAAATTTAATCCCTATCTATTCAGACTACTGGTAAAGTCTTGACTCGAGTTAGGTACCCAGGAATTAATGAAAAAAATGCGTGCAGAGAACAAGATAGTGGAACAGCTGGAAATTTAATATGAGAATCTTTACATGGCGTAGGTCAACCGACTAAAAGTGAAGTATTCAGCATCACAAAATGCTCTTGCAAAATTTAATTATTGAAATTTTGAAACTGGCAAGGAATAATTGTTTCAATAAGTTTATGGGCGTGTAAATCAATTGCTAGATGTGTAATTAAGTGGTATTGTGATATCCCAATAAATTAAATAATTTTTATTATTTTTATTATTAATAAATTATTATTATTATTATTATTATATTTATGGACCAGCACCAACAATGGTGGGTCCAGGTGCAGTGATGGACACTATGACTCGTGCCCAGATGCATAGTTTCGTGTGCCTGGCACAACCAGATAAGATGGGGCCGAATTCGCATTAAAAAACTGGTTCTGTCTCATACCTAAAATGGTGAGCCCATACACGTCATTGTGTGAACGCAAACACACCCATAAACCTAAAAAAACTCACAAAGAAGGAAATTTTTTATTTTTCAAAAACAGTATTGTTACCCTGCTGAAATACCGAGACACTATAAGCACTTTAGGACGTCAAAATATAGTTGCGTCCGTTGTTGTGAGTAGGTTGAGTGGCACTTTTAGAGCTTTGTCAGCCTATGGTGTAAGAAAAGAGATGAATAATTTTCACAAAAAGGCCATTATATGTTTATAATACATAAATTATACAACAGCATAACAAGTTTCTAATGTTCAAATTCTTTGGCTAACTTGTTTAATCATTGGCTACCAGATCCAGGTTTAAAACAAGTTTCCTTATCAACCTATGGCTTAGCATGAGTTTAAATTTGCATGTATTCAGTTCAAGCAGGGTCAGACGTAGGTAGTTCCATCACCCTTGTTAGGCGCAAGCAAGCTAAAGATTTAAAATTAATTAAAACCAGGCTTTGAAGAGGAACAAAGAAAGGATTCTGCATTTAATTTAAAGCTCTTAGGTATATCATTCAGTTACTGATCTCATTTCAATTTGTTTTCATTTCCTAATAGCAATTCCTTCCAACAAAGAAGTAGCATTTTCAACTAAAAGCTAAAACCAACATCAGCTTTAACGCTCAGCCAGAGCTTACATTACGCACTCACGAAGATTAACTTATTTTCAAAGCAAGTGATGTTCAAATAACAACCCATTCTCCTTTACAAGTTCCCAAGGCTGCATGTGTCAAAAATGCTGGGTGGATGTATCAGTGTAACAACAGTGATGAAAAACAATAAAACAAAAAAGCTGACTCGCTTAACTTATTAAATAGATGGCAGCAATAAATAATATAACAAAAAAAAGAAATATCCTGGATATCTTTCTTCACTTGTAAGAATACAGTTCACACAACAGATAATACCAAAAAATAAAACTGTTTTATAATAAGATCTATATTTTACCTGAGGTTCATTAACTGATCTGAGAGCTCTCACAAAAACCTTCATCAAACTCATTCCTTCTACAAAAGGCAGAGAATAAAGATATAATAAATTTTCATACAATAAAAATTTTAAACGATTGTACAAGTAATTTAGTAAGAAAATAGTTTGCAAAAAAGCAATGTGTAATATGCAGTCAGGAGCAAAAAAATACTAAAATCATGGATTCATCGCCTTTATAAAGATACTACAAAATAAAAGTGATTAAATATCCCAAAAAACTAAGAAAACTTTCAAATAACATAACTAGCTGACATAATTTCAACTTTTTTGTCAAAAGTTCAATAGGCCCCTGTACATTGAACAGATAAAAAAGTACAAAAATAAAGCGGAAATGTAGAAGATTAATGGGAAAAATGATAAAAAATCAAGAATTATCCAAACACAATCCCCAAATATTTTGGGTTGACCGATTTAGTCTCAAGACTATAGATGACCCAATTTAGTCCCCAATTATAGTTTCCCAAAAGATAATAATTTTTATTAAAAATGTAAGGTTAACGTTGTATAGTAATAACTCCTTCCTTTCCTGACATAAAATTAAGTAAAGAAATTCTAATTTTGGGCTTAATCAAAACTCTAGTAAGTAGTGATGTTCTTTTTATACTATTCTTTCAACTTTTTAACCTTTGCAACATGTGGAGCTTTCTGCTGCAAGTTAGTTGGTTTAGATAAGATTTAGATTAATATATTAAACATAAACATTTTCCCTCAAAACAATAATCCAAAAAAATAAAGACTGTGATACTATTTTCAATTAATCTCCTTCAACTTTTCAAACCTAATTATAAAAAATGACAGCAAAAAAGCATGAAAATCCTAATGTTCTGACTTGATAGTCAAAATCATTTCATCTCATGAAGAATTTACCATATAAACAAGGAAGTCATGGCCATTTCGGGCATCTATCTTTCCTCTGTCAGGCTTATTAACAAAAAATGTGAAAGATCATTATTTATTCAATATCATCAGCAAATAGAATTATAATTGATCTAAAATTATCTCTTAAGAATATCGCTTGATGGAAAAAGGTTGGAAGGATACAAACATTCATATTACCTCACAATTTGTTAGATGTGCATATAAAGATTTTTGCGGAAGTTGTTCCTTAATTATTTCAATCGGCCAATTTAATCATTGACTATTCAACATGCTCAATCTAGTCATTGACTATCCTATTGATAGGCTGACGTCAATTGAGTCTATTTTGCAAAAAACATTTGTTAGATAAATTAGATTATTGCACAATATCTAAAACAAATTAAAGACAATATAAACTACAAACTCCTAATTCCCTTAAACTTCAGTTCATAATGCATTAAAAAATTATTTATCATCAATTGCTAAAATTAAGAGAATGTTAGTGTTCATTAAAATGCAAGGTTAATGTTGAATAATAAAAAATCTTTCCTTTCTTCACATAAAATTAAGTAATAGAAATTCTAATTTTGAGCATAATAAAAGCTTTAGTAAGCACTGATGTTCTCCTTATACTATTATTTCAACTTTTTGGCCATTGCAACATATGGAGCTTTCTGCTGCAAATCAGTTAGTTTATATGAGGTTTAGATCAATTGCAATTTAGGTTTCAAGCAAAAGTGTAAAGTTGTGGGTAAAGTTTTTCAAAAGAGAGATTGGAGTACCAAGAATCTTTTCAAAATAAAATTCTAGGCCAATTCTTTAAACTCAATAAGATAGATGGCATAAAAAAATAATAATAAAAAAGAGGCGCGCCTTTGTTAATGCATTTGATGAGATTATCACATCAGCTGTTATACCAGCTTGGTTGCTTAAATGTTGCTTATGAATGATGTCTCCAAACAACTGTTCCCCATATTTTAATATAACCGATAGCAGCTAAAATGATTAATTTTATTATATTTTATTTTGTTTATTGTAACAGTGATTAGAAGGCTATAGAAATATTAGAATACTTCAGAAAGATGAAATTACAAATAGCTAAAACAACTGTTCCCATGCTTTCTGCTCATTGGAGAATAATGAAATTACAAATAGCTAAAAATGCATACATAAAAAAAAGTAAAAACCTAAAACATCAACAACAGAATGCCATAAATCTGAATTTTACAAAACTCAAGTAACATCCCTGAATTTTAACAAACTGAACTTGTATAGTAGTAACAACAGCAACTAACAGGCTTCATTCAGCAGCTCCAAAACAGAAAGTTCCAGTCAGCATAGGGCTCTGCAGCAACATTAACAACTTTGGAAATTTGTAATTAAGGATCACTCGGATTTTGTTGGATTGTCACAACAACTATGAGTTAATGGCTTGAAAATTGGTAAGAATGTGTGGTGGTGAACCAGCATTAACAAAACAAAGGCGCTCACTGAAAGGAAGATGATGCTTGCCAACCATAACTGTATAAACACATTCCTGCCCTTGAATTCTAGCAAATAAGCCCACATAAGCCAGTGAATTTGAGATCCCATCCATAAAGAGATGCACAGTAGACCTTTCCATTTAAGTCTCATGCTGCTCCATGGAAGAATGAGTGGTAACAAACAGAAGTACCATACAAAATACTGTGCGGTAATGACCTTATTAAATGAAACAAATGCAACTGTCTGCAGAAATAAGCAGAATGTAAGATCACCAGAAAAATGTAAAATTAGAGCCAGTTGAATTGTCAACTGAGGCAGAAAGGAGGCAAGCTTCTCTAGAGCTGAGAAGCCTTTTTGATGATGGAGATAGATATAATAAAAATAGATGGAAAAATTATGTCTTGGATCTATGCGTGTAAGATGATACAGCAGGGCTTCATTCAAAAAAGCATGTCCATACAGATAGAAGAAAAGAGCAGTCCAAATGAGGAACACGGTTCCAGAAATCAACCCAAATAATACAGTATCTTTTGTGATGATGGTCTTAAGGGAAACCCATGGATTATAGAGGTGCTGCAATAATGAAGATGATCTAGACACTTTTGAAGAATAATTTTGTCGTAAAATTCTGAATGTGGGTGACCATTGGGATAAAATTGGCTTTCTAGCAGAGCAAACGTTCATATTGCTTATAAGCAGCACAATTGGAAGTGAATATATTATAGGGTAAATCCGAAAGTGAACAATTAGTCCATACCAGAATGCTGCCTGAAACAACTTTCCATTCATAATACATAAGATGATCCATAAAACAACTGCACAGACTATTGGTTCACAATTCCCTCTAGTACCAATGGTGAACGTAAATGGATTGAAGAGCCAAGTTGCCACACACCATAGTCGAACATTCTCAGAGACACCGCGCAACTTTAAAATGTTGTGCACGAATAATCCCACCAACAAATCAGCAGCAGAGAAAAGAAGTTTTCCCCAGGATGGATGGAGAATGGAATTTGGTACAAGCAAGATAGCCAACAGGGGAGAATAGCGATAAGTTGACCTCTCAAACGGTGACCTTCCAGCAGCTACCATTGCAGCTGCATCAGAGAAAACAAGGTAGTCAACGTCTGTGTACCGGACCTCCATGTGGGCATCTTGCCATTCTCCATAAATCAACAAAAACAGTCTCATGATCACAGAAATCAACATCATTCGATAAAGATTCATTGAACCCATTTGAATCAAAATCTCTAACTCTTTCTTTCAACTATCAAAGTTTTCCACTTTATGGGAGCATATAATTTCATAAAAATAGCCGCCAACTGTTAAGTTTCAATTTCCTTTTATTTCACCGACATCTTTAAATAACCCAAACAACCCCTAAATAAAGCCTATTCAGTTCGCATAAACCAAGTAAAAATCCAGAAAATCCCTCAGGACAGCAAGATTCAGTCCAATTTGATAAAATCCAATACGTTCAGCACAAAAACAGATAAACGATCAATCCATAAAGCGTCAGAAACAAACAAACCCAATAAATCAAAATCAGCATCGGCACCTTCCCGATAATCCCAATGAAACTCTCGACAGATAGCCCATAAAAACGCAAGTTTACCTTCGATCCGTAGGGGTTGGGAGGGTCACCTCAGAGAGTGATTTTTAAATCGCTAGGGTTATTATTCGTTTTTCCACAGCACGAGAGCGCCGGCGTCGCGTCCGGCTTGGGTAAATGATTCTCGAGAACAGGTGTGGGCCCGGATTGCCGGTGAGATGATCCACTATCGGGCGACCTCTGTCCGTGCGTCTGGCGACGGTAGACGAAAGAAGGCGAGCGCGTACGACAGCGACGGCGGAAGGAGTCGCGAGAAGTACCCTACCTCTCCCGATAATATTATACGATGGATTTATTTAACTTTTGAGATGTAAATAATATTATACGATAGTATCTAATTAATTATATCTCAAAAATTACCTAAATGCTACTTCAAATGTTATCTAACAATTATATTGCATCGGTCCAAGTTGAATTGCATGCGAATATTTTTATCTTTTAATTGGAGTAGTCCCATTTGCAATATTCATTATTATGCTTTGGTTTGATATCATTGATGTGCTGATGTTCTTGTGAATGTATGTGTGTTATATAAATGATCAATGTTAGAATTCAAACATAAATTTTTTAATTCTCTCAAATTTTTTCATCTCAAATGATAGTTTTCTTCTAGAAGGATATTAATGAACCTCATTACTAGTATTTTTTGTTAGATCTTGGGAGCAATTGAGTGCATTTTTTTTTTTGCTTCTTTAGAACAAGGCAAAGAAATGATTTTGATATTGATGGTGATGATGGTAACAAATCATTTCAATTATTAAAATTGGCAGTGGTTGATACTGTCATTTTCATTTGGTGTAACTAAAAGCTTGAGCTTATACCATTTTTTTGAAATATTCTTACCTCATGTGTAATATAACATGAATGATATTGAACCAAACAACATAAATCTGAATAACACTTACATATGTTATTTAAATAATACTAAACCAAACAACTCCTGTTATCTAAATAACACTATTATCTGAATAACATGCTATCTTAATAACTTTTCAAATGTCATTGAACCAAACAACCCAATGAAATTTGAATAATAAAAAAAAAAACAAATTTCTTCTTAGCTTTTCCAAAGTTGATTGGTCCATAAGCCAGCCTGGTCGCCAATCCTCATCCATCGCCACAGAAATCCAAACAAAAATACAAACACGTAAAACATTTTTACGCAAGCGAAAAAGTCGATTATATATTACACCTGCAAAAACAAAAAGAAGCCCATCAGGCTTTTCATAATCAATCTGCAACTGCTTTACTTGTAATAAAATCCAAATACAATAATCGATTTGAATTTCTCAATAGAAGCGTCAGTAAAACAATTTCACATAAAATAAATGAAAAAGTAATTTAAGTGATAAAAATATAAATCAATAGCAGATGCAGACCAAATGATGAACCCTATATCAAGAAACGTAACAGGCAAACAAAATTTTCTTGAATTATTTACAAATAGGGTTCGGGTTTCGGCATCGAATCAAAATTGGCGTGCCAGGACTCAACCTTATCTCCAAGTAATTTCCAATTGCAAGTTCGTTTCATGCAAACCTTGGAATAAACTTGGCACAGTGCCCTATCAATCTGGGCCGCTGGATCTGATATGGCGGCACATATATGATCCCATAGGTTAAGTAAAACGCAGGGCAGATCTTGACCTAGATTGGGCAACCAAAGAAACGCAAACCAAAATTATTGAGCAATTCAATTGATCTCCAAATTGAACCAAAATTTTGGGGTTCACTTCTAATGCTAATTAAAGAGGTTTAAAACTAATTAAGCTATGTAATAACTCAGAGCTATTCCGGAGGGAGGGAGAGGCTAAGAGTCAACAAGGTAGGGAGGAGGGGGAAGAGGTTCAATGGCCTGCCGGAGAGTTTGTGACGGGAGATGAGGGAGGATAAGGTGGGATTTATATGCGAGGGGAGAGGGAGAGGGGCTACCTAACCGGGCTGCCCGTCGAACAAGTGGGCACACGCCCCTCGGGGGTGGGCCGACCCCTTTGGTCGCGTGTGAGGACCCATGTTCGGTTAGCATAAGCTAAACCGATAATAGGTGCATTCCCCTAAATGAGGGATCTTATTGAGTAACATAAGTGAAATAACATATACGCATCAAACATAACTCATTCATTTAGGAAATAAAATACATCAAATATAATGTTTTGTTCGCAACGATCTTAAATATTGCAACACATAAGAAAATAAAAGGAAGTGACATAATAATGAAAAATGCAAGTTGATGTGGCAGCAACATTTTTGAGCTCTTACAGTCTTTATTCAAATAGTCTAACAGGCTCTTGATCTGGGTACGTTTCAAAAGTATGAGCATTTGAATACCGGTTAGTCATGAGACTAAGTACCGAAAAGCTATCAAAATTTACAATTATTTATTTATAAGCAAAAATAATCATGTAACATGAGTACAAAGTTTTTTCCTTGCAAAAACAAAAATATTAGCATAAAAGATTTGATGTCACAAAATAAATATATAATTGGATTAGTTTTTTTTTGGTGTTACATTAATGGATTTAAATATGACAAGCTTAAATGAAGACATGTTGGAACCATGGCAGCATGCAAGCTAATGGAATAATAACTATGTATTTATTTAATAAATTTAGTAATCATAAGTGTTGAGTCTTATATATTTGCAAATCGATTTAACTCAAAATTTAATGAAATTTAACTTGACTCTTATCTTGCAACTCATGGGAGGTTGTTTTATTCATACTTATTCTTAATTTTCATAATTTTTTAAAGTCTAAACATTCAAAAATTAATTTGGTAGTATCTGCTATCTAGAATGTTCTCAAGCATAAGCATTATGATTACAAAAATATATCATATCTAATAGTATTTTTGGTTTTTTATTTTGAATTTTAGTTAAACCTTAATTGTCTGAGTAACAATTACCACATGTCGTCCAATTTTCAAAATTGACAAAACTTGACTGATAGGTCCATTTTGACAAGAAGAATGTCATCGATCAAAATTTTATCAATTTGAAATTATATTTTATTTTTAATTAATTTTTTAAGGCAAAATATCAAAAATTTATTATTTACAATTCGACACTCAAAATTTGATGAAACTCTTTATGCAATCTTTTCTTTTATTACATACCTAATGACACAAAATTTTTTAAATTTGAACTTATATTTTATTTTTTAACTTTTTATATTAAAAAAATAAAAAATTAATACACGAGTATTTATTGGCCACATTGCATCAAAGCTGGGCATTATGATTACAAAAAATATATATATTTTTTAACGATATATTTGGGTCGATCTAATTTTAAACTTGTTCGGGATGATAATTTTATCATAAGTCAACAATTTAGTTCTAACTATTTTAATAGATATTTGTGTTGTTATATTTTAATTCCTACACATTCCTTATGGCAAGGTGCACCCATTGGTGGCAAAAGCCCCATCAATTGATTGTTGGTTCATCAGAAGCCTGTTCCGCCTAAAACAAAACATAGGGTTTAATGTGGGGAACTCTAACTCCTTGTAGAGAAGGCATTGGTGCGACTGACTGGTTCGGGAAGGTTCACCATCGTTAAATGAAGCTAATGCCCACTCCAGCACGCACGATTGGTGGCTGGATTGCCTAGACTCTACTAACACCAATTCATTGTGGAGCACTGTTGCATCCGATAGTATCAAAAGCTATCGGTCTAACTCAAGTATCCTAGCTTCTAACCAACGCAATATTAACATTATAATATTTATAAAATTCAATTTTAATACAATTTAAATGAAAGTACATGAAAGTACTATAGTTTCAATTTAAATAAAAATTTAAATGTATTTTGTGAATATTTTGATCAATATAAGTAAAAAAACTAAGAAACTTGCAATCCTAGCGTATTTTGATATGAGAATATCAAATATGCTCTCATATTTGAGATTTGAGTTTAAGATATATATTTCGTATATCTCTAGTATTTAAATAAAATAAAATAGTCATTAAAGTATTTATTGATCATTTCATTTCTAAATTTGAAGAGTTTGGTCCTACAAATATTTATAACTTATTTATGACAATGTTATGCTCTAATTAAATCTGATTGTATGGCTAACCACCTTGGATCATTAAAATAACAATGGAACATGTTATTTGACAAACGATGAGCCAAATATGGAGATGACGCATAATTCAAAAGATGAGGGGCTTGTCATGTGCTAGTTGAATAAAAATGAAAAAATTATTATGATTGATTGGTTGGAGACGAATTACACAAATATTTGATTATAGCATTTTACTCCCTAAAATATATACACTTTTTATTAGAGTTATTAAATCACATCTTATTTTTAATTAGGATGTAGATCAATTTTTCTAATACACAAATATTTTATTATGATATCCTTAAAATAATGTGTGAAGAAGGGCATGTAGGAGGATGTTGGGTAGAGGACAACAATGATTCTTTCTCATATACAAAAGATATCATCGTTCTTTAAGAAGCATGCAAATTCTTATGTGATTTATAGCAATCAAAATCAAATTATGCCGAAAACAACCTTGAAGATGATTACTATGTAAAAAAAAAAAAATGAAAGTAAATCTACTTAGGTTATCGTGTCAACTCCTGAGAAACCTGTTAAGAAGGGTAAAAATGATCTTGATGAGCTCTGCGTGAAACAAGGGTTAGGACATTGACAAATATTGTTGTTGCTGCGCTAAAAATGGTAAAAGTGTTAAATATGACAGACCAACGAGATGATAATTTGAGAAATGTATATTCTCAATTAGATAAAATTTTGGCTTCTCATAAGTGAACATAAAAAGATGCCTCTCGTATATTGTTTCTGCAAAATATTTAGTTATACTGTCATTCATTTTATGACCACGAAGGGTGAAAGAACTGTTTATGCACGAGTTCCTCCTGAAGAATCCAAAATGAGATGTCTCATTGATGGTGCTGTTTTTTGTGCTAATTTATATTTGCAATGTTGTGAACTATTTAGATTGACTTTCTTTTGTGAGCTATTTGAATGAGCACATTGGATAATATTTAATATTAATGTTAAACTTGAGCATTGGAGGCTAATAAGCTATTAAATTCATTTGAAGCATTTGCATAACATTACATATTCATAATTTACACATATAAAGCATCCATAATTTTTTTTCTTACATTTAGCAAACCATTACATTTGGGGTAGATCAAATTGATCAAATAATGCAATATGATAAATTGCTAGTTATAATAAAATATAATTAAATAAAATCAAATAATGCACTGCATAATAAAATAAAATTATTAATACTAATGACATAAAATGTTGAATAAGTGATGATATGAAAAGAATATTATTTGAACAATCAGATAAATTAGTTTTATAATATTATTATTTAAGCATAATAATTATAGAAGATATATTTTTAAGTTGTGTAGAAGATCAAATTACACATTATAATTCTTTAAAAAAATTATATTTTTTTTTATTAAAGAAGATTAGCATTAAATTAACCTTTTTTGTGTGAGACCACTAAAAATAGATATAATATTTAAATATAAGATTTAAATGAGAAATATTTAAAGCACTAATTTTTTGTTTACATAATTGTGGTAGTTTCTTCGGCCGTGGGAGTTATGAGATTCGGGCAGGCATTCGGGCAGGCGTCAACAGCTTCCGCATCTCGCAGGCCGTCGAAATCATAGTCTGTGTGATCTGCGATGGGCCGTTCTCGCGGCGTGTCTAACTCTGCAGATGACGACGCTAATCAGAGGTTAGGGTTATTGAATAGTATCCTGCAATTTTGAACCACCCACTTTTATATTTTTCGCTCTCATCCTCTCTAAACGGATCAAGCTTGAGGTGTTGATAGTGGAAATGATCCGACTAGAATGATAATTGCTTGTTTATTTATTAATATTATAGCACATTGTTTTCTTGATTGTACAATGCGTTTCTTGTTATTTGGGTATTTAATGTGATTGAACTCATGGATAGCAGATTTTGATCATTGTTGGCATTGGTGAGGGCACTAGGGGTTGTTTTGTCTGATAACATCTTGCTGTTATGTTTTGCCGACCTATTGACACACGGATGCCCTTGCCTGGATATATGGTCCAGATGTGAAAAGCTAATCTTTATATAAAAATCATACGTATTTATTTCAATCATAAATATTGATCATAGTGGTTTATTTAATGGTGTATTTGGTTTATGTACATGTGTACGTATAGATTATTCTAGCTGCTTGTATAGATTATGTACAATCTTAGGCGTGAACAATGAATCAGTAATGAGGTATCATTCCTTTTTTCATTATATATATATATATATTTGAATGCATTTGCCCAATGAATAATTTGCAATTTGTTGCGATCACACCACAAAGCATCCTATACTCTCTGAACATTGTAGAGGATTACTCTAATGATGGTGAAGAGATTGTTGTAGTGAAGAGAAGTTGTCATAGTTTGATTGAGAGGAATATACATTGCCCAAATAATTTGTGATATTTATATGAAGGCAACGATTCAATCACATTGTTTAGGGTACAAATGCAAAAATAATAACTCTTTAAACTTGTGTGATTTGTTAGTTAAAGGATCTTTATATGCTGTCAAATCACATTATTGTTGAAGAGCAACTGGTAATGTTTCTTTATATCAAAAAATAGAGTGTGTGAATCATATCTGTTAGTTTTTTGTTTGTTTAAGTGTTCATGAGAAACTATTAGTATATATTTCAATCTAGCACCACAAGCTATTAGATTTTGAAAAATGGGCACATGTAAAGATTATAACAAGTACTAGCTTCATGCATGGTTTAACATGAAACATCATCTTTTGCTATAAATGAAACACAAGTTGACACAATGTTCATCTGGTGTTATTCCTGAATGGATGATGAAGCACGGTGGAGACTTGTTCTTACACTAAGGAAGTGTGGAGAAGGCAAACTGCTGTCGTTGAAGGCCACCCAATAATTATTGATAGCATATAGCTTGTGTCCTACAAAGTGATTGCTTAAATGAGCAAATGTGGGAACGTGAACAATAATTGGATTACTAGCGGTGTATAGATGTTAGGTTGTTTAACAGGTATCATTGTATCGATATTGAATATGCCAATCCCAGCTTATGGCAAAGATGAGCTGTAATTATTGATTCAAATGCAATGGACAGTGGAAAAGCACATATGTTCGATAATCCAAGCATAATTGAAGATCACTTGATCTGTCAAGTTTGAAGCAAGGCACAGATGTGACAGCATTTAAAAGCCCAAAGCATTGTTGGGTGCTAGTTAGTGTGAGAATAAGAACAAAGTTGTATTGGGCGAGTTAGATACCCTAACTAGCACTGATAAGGTATTTTACTGATTATTTTTTTCTTATCTTTTAATTTCTACTGTAACATACTTGGTTCATCTTTTCAGGACAATAAAGGGGCCACATGATACACCATCACAACAGTTGTGGATTATGATTTGCTTGAAGCTTTGTGCGGGGAAGGTCATGCAACAAGATGGCCTAGGACCACAACGAGGACTTTTCCAATGCAAACAATGTCTCAGTCCATAAGGATGATGGAGGGCTTGCAAGTTACTTCTAGCATACACAACCATACTATGAAGAGCAATATTCAGGAGGACTATTACATGCAGCAATAATCTGAGCTTTTAAGTCTTTTGGTGGGGGCATCAACATCATTAAAGCAAAAAAAAAGAAGTGTCAAGAAGAGACATGATGATGAATACAAGACAATTAAGGCAAAAGCCATGACTGATTTAGCTAATTATGCTAAGAAATTGGCAGAATTATTAGAAACACAGGTTATCACAATAATTTGCTGGAAAATGCTTACTCTAATCAGATTCAATTAATGGGTTTGTTTGAGATGGAAGTTATGAGACGCCATCTGCATTGCCTCTATATATCTTTTTGTTGCTTTATCCTTCATGTGCAACTACAAAGGGCTAAGGAGCATTTTTCTGCAAATTCCCAAGGAAGAATCCCTCAAGCTGAACAATTGTTTTATGTTGAATGGCTACAAATTTTTTTGATTAATCATATAAATGTATTGGTTATTACTGTATTTATCATTTTATGCTTTAGAATAACTAATAAATTTTGGTCTTGAACAATTCATGATTGTGTGAACTTTTTCTTTCTTTGTTTATTAGCTCATCGGTATGTATCTTTCTTGATTTGAAGAGTTGTTTGATGTTTATATGAGCTGATTATTCAAATTTTGTAGGGGTAATCTCATGTCGTGTGAATCATAACCACAAGTAACATTGAACCAAATAGATTATATTCAAATAGCCTTACATCTGTTATTTGATTAATGCTGAACTAAGTAGGCAGTGACGCTGATAAAACTGCTATCTTAATAATATATAATCTTAGTAGTATGTTATTTTAATAACTTTGATCCTTACAAGCAGCCGAACAATCCCAGGGCTCTTAGATCTACCTTTTTAAGGATGTTTAAACCTGACCAAAGGAGCGAACTATTTTGAACAATAGATGCTCATTTATAGAGGAAGAAATGCAAGCCACATCAATTTTGATTTAGCTATACATATGTTAGAGATGGCTGGGAGTACACAGGCATCTTTTGCATCACCTTGGCTGTCTTAGAAGGGATGGGTTCATTTAATCCAGTTGCTATCAAATGCGTGAAAGAATTTTATGTTGTGTCAACATAGGCTGGAAGTTTCTTTGCATTTCAATTTTTGTTTTTAATCAAAATGGAAAGATTAACAAAACTGTATTTTTCCCTTCCTAAATTCTCTATCTAAAGCTAATGCGACGGTCATAATTAATTAACTTATATTTTTTGCGGCATTTATTAATTGAGTATATTGTTGTTTGTTTTTTTTAAACGTTCAACACTCTTTGTCAATAGATTAAAAAGAAGAAGGGTTGCTTCTGCAGGGGAGAATCTTGAAAATGCTTCCACAGGTATGTTTGAAATTCTATTATATATCATGGATAACTTATCAGTGTTTCTTATACTCATTCAAAGAAACTTCTTTCTTGTTGTATTAAACAGTATAAGTGCACTATTTATCCGTTTTTATCTTGTTTATGATCAATCAATGCCATTGCAATGGCAAATATGAAGTGCCAAAACCAAAAAAGTAACGAAGCAGTTTCATTATAAAAATGTCTTAAATGATTGAAATAGGATATCACTTGAGTGATTTTTTTCCCGTTGGATTCATTACTATTTTTTTCTTACTTTGGAATGGCTATACCTTCCCTCTTTTAAGTTGTATCTAATAAGCTTCTAAAATGTGATACAGGTCAAGTTGGTACTGAAGGGAAAAAGGCTTTATACCATTGTAACTATTGCAATAAGGACATATCTGGAAAAATACGAATTAAATGTACAAAATGTCCCGATTTCGATCTTTGTGTTGAGTGTTTTAGTGTAGGCGCTGAAGTCACCCCCCACAGAAGCAATCATCCATACAGAGTCATGGTTCGTATAGTTATTTGTCTTTATTCTTGGTATTATTTTCTCGTCATATTAATGTATTTATTGTATTTTATTTTTGAGCATTTTATCTCCTATTCGTTGGAATGCTTGTAAAAAATCAAAATGTATTACTAGAAATTCTATAAATTATCAATCATTGTTGACTAAATATATATATTTTTTAAATTTATGTAGTTAGTTATTATCAAAAAATTGTATTAACTGTTGGTGTACTTTAACATATTATAATATGGCTGATACTTCTGTATCACCATTGTTGGAATAAAATTACCTTTAGCCTTTCATGCACATGCATGCTGTTACATGCATACAAACTGCATTCTATTGCTAGACAGTGTTTGAACATGTGCATTGGTGCATATGAGTGGGTGCACACAGATGAATATGCATGAGTCTGCGCAGTTACATGCATATGAACTCTGAGTGGGTGGGCAGAATATTTTAATGTTTAAGTGTGCCATGATCACACTTCTTTGATTGTGTGCGTGCATTTGTGTACGTGTTAACTTATGTTTTTGTTTTTGATAATGGGTGGCTGCATGAATGCATGTGCGTTTGTACTAATGCACATGCAAGTACATGTGCAATTGTGATTCAAGCTGATTTGGTGAATCTATGTAATTTCAATTAGATTATAACTATTTCTAGGGGTCAATTAAGGTTGTTGGAATATTTTGGATTTTCAATCAGAACTTGGGATGATTTTCGATATAGGAGAATTAGTTTTTTTTTGTTTTTAAAGAAAATAAATTGCCAATTTTAGTAATATTAAAAATCAGTATAACGGGCGGATTTGGTTGGTTACATAAAAGAAGGAAAAAACAAACTAAGAAAAAAAGAAAGAACCCATAACAAAAAAAAGGTTAACCCAAGGCATGGTCCTCAAAAGCTCTATTAGGGCAAAAAAATTCATATAGAACTAAAATTCGATAACAAAACTTGAGTGGATTCATATGCTATAAATGCTAGTCAGGGGAAGTAGCGAGACAACCAACAAAAAATAGAAGATCCGCTTTACACCCCCAACAGTTCCAGTTCGGTGTAGCTGAAGCCAAGTGTCCAATCTGCTGTCAAAGTTCACCTAGCAGCAAGACTTTTGTAACGACCCGAAGACCGAGGTTGGGAGATTACAAGTAATAACTCCTGAATAATTAATCATCACAAAAGTACTAAATAAAATAATATCCAGACATCACAGAGCCAGAAAATTTAAATTAAATTTGTACAAATTATCTTAACTTAGATAAATATAAAATATTATAAAATTCAAATAACAAATCTCCATCTCACTCTTGATAATAGGATCCTTCCTAGCTTTTGAAATCAAGTGAGATTCCGTTTTCAATTCTCGCAACCTGTATTTATTATTAACATTGCTAATCAGGCAGGAGTACGTCGAGTATCTAAAAGTATTAATTTCTAGCATCCTATATTGGCTACAAAACTAATGCAATAAATTATGAAGGAAATATCTTCATTACAATTTGAGGCTTATGCTAATTTCAATTAGCAATGTTCAAGCGGCTCAAAGAATTTCAAAGCAAAATATAAATTGACATAAAAGAAAATAACTTAACATAAATATAAATTGTTATGAATGGGGATAACTTAGCATAAATTAAATGGGCATGAATGAGAATAACTTAGCATATATTAAATGGACATGAATGGGAACAACTTAGCATAAATTACTGTAACATAAATATATCATTTTGGGCTTAAGACCGCCAAGCTTCACTGGAAAACTCAAATATTAGCATCAAAATTATTCTAGGAAGGCATACAATTATTCATCAGTAATTGTTCACATAAATATCATTTTGGCGAGTCTTTTCTCTGGATCTTCTGCCCCTTCTTAATTGACTAGTTTTTTTTTTATTTCTTCATGATTTGCTAGCAAACCCTACCTGTACAGGTTCAATTTTGTCTACCTCCAAAGACTCACCACATATATTTATCACAAGCATTTGCGAAAAGTAAAAATGCAATTTAACTTATCATAAAAATGGGGTACATGCAAAGGTTGTATACATTCAAAAGAAAGTAACTCAAATAATGCTAAAAATAGTACAATTAAATATCTCTATGTATTTGATCCGTTTGTTTACTCCGCAAAACTTTTCTTATATATATTTGTTAAAAATTAATTCTTATACATTAATATACTATTTAAAAACTTAAGAAATGATAATATAAAGGTTTTGGGTCAATAATACAAAGTTTGGGTGAAAACCTTAAAATTGATTAGGTGATGTAATTAGGGTTTTATAGTGAACTTTGGATACCTAAATAAAGGTCCAAATGACATTTTAATTATTGATGTCTAAATGAAAGTTGTTCTTAATGGATTGGAGATTAAGCATGCCAAATTTCAGTTACTGGTTCAAAGTATTTTGAAAGTTATGAATGTACAAAGTTTGGAAAAATATTTATTATTTTTGAAATTTTCTAAGAAATAGTCATATTATTTTCTGAACTTTGGACCTAAAAATGAAGACCTAAATTAAAAACTAAGTTCTGTGATCAACAGTGAAGTTGGTCATAACATACAAAGAGTAATCATGCCAAAAGTCAACTAAATCCAACGGTTAGATTAACAACTACACAAACAACAATATAGCAAGAAAATTTTGAAAATCTGCCAAAATCAGTTTTTTGGATTTAAATGGGGGGTTGCTAACGTTTGAGTGATTGAATGGCGACATTAGTCCAAATGAACTAATAATGTTTCTGTGAAACTGTTCAGAATATATGAAATTTTAGTATTTCTCAAAATTAATAAAAAATATATCTCCAAAATTTAAATTTACAGTTTCAAAATGTAGATCCCATTAAGAGGAATCTATAGACACCAAAATTGTCCAATTTGGCTAAGTGGTTGTCCTGGGATCTGATTTTGAAGTTGAAAAAAATCATGTTTGCTGAAACTGTAACTATCGAATTTTATTTTTTTAATTCTAATATATTTTTATCATAACTCATTCATTTTAGCTCCAAAATATATGCAATTTTTGTTGATAGCTAATTTGATAGTGTAGAATTCAAAAATAAAAAAAATATTTAAATTTTGCACCAAAATTTTTTCTATAATTGTTTTGATTTAAATCGTCATAAAATAATTTAGAATAATTCCTTAATGGAAAAATTTCCAAAATTCTCCAAAATTATTATTAACAACTTGATATTTTTGTTTTACAAATATAACTAATTGATTACTCAAATGAATTGAAATAATAAACATTAATTTTATTCACTCAAAAAATCTTAAGATTTACAACTTTAGGCTAAATTAGAACAAAGAGATAAAGAAAGGTCTAAACCATTATTTCTGAAAGTAAGGGTGTTGAGTTCAGTCAAAAATACATACGGCCCTTAGGTAGAGAGGGAGATTGAAACATTTAAAAAATGTTAAGCATTCACTATTATTCTCCTGATTAACAAGCCAATCATTGGCCACAGTATCCTCCCTCCAAATGAGTAAAACTAAAAGTAAAATTAAATTTTTGCAGCATAGTATAATTCTCTTGTATATGATAACAAGTATTCCAATCCCCCCTTCAATTTACTTTAAGAATAGAAATTAGACCAAGTAATTTACTTTTATATCCAAACATTATATATATTCAATTCAATACACAGACAAACCTAACAACAAAGCTTTGGTTTCAGCCACAATAGAGGAGTTAGCCATAATTTTTTATAAAAGGCGCTGATAACTTCTTTGAAATTCCCAATAATACTGGCAACGCTGCTTTATTATTATTCCCTTTAGAACAGCCATCCACATATAGTTTGAACCATCCCTGGATTGTTAGAAGCCACCGAACAATCTTGCTAGAGCAAGTAACAAGTTTAGAAATATTAAATTTTTATTTTTACAAAAATCATCCCCCCTAAAATTCTTTTAAGTAATAAGGTGAAGCCTAATAACAGTAGCAATATAATAGTAGTAGCCTCTAAAATTAATGGCTTTCCCGACAACACAACTGGAGTTAAAAGTAACTTTTTGATGATTGCAATTATTCTCTCCTCCCAATATGCCATATAATCAGAACAAATAAAATAATTCTTATGCCCACTAGTGATGAAATTACTCGAGAGTCTCCAGGCTAAGAAAAATGCATCAAAATTGAGCATAAAGTTAGGTTAAAATCCTAGAATATTCACAATAAGGTTTAAATGCCTATAGCTTTATTACCAAGAATGAAAATGATCGAACATTTTTTATCAGATAAATACTGGTAGCATTTAGAAGTAATACAACTATTTTTTTTTTCTAAGAATATGATTAGTAGACATATATTTTTGCAAACATTTCCATCTAAAAATAGAAACAATGGGGAAAATAGCTTTATGCCCACCATGACTAAGCCGAGCTGCATGTATTCTAATGCATCCTATGGAAATCAAAGGAAGTAGTAGCATTATGCATCCACATCAAAATGTCTTTTTTGATCAGTATTGTTTGGAATGGAAACAATCTCATCAATGATGCCAGTCTCACCATATAAAGTACCTCTAAGTTTATCATAATTTCAGTTATTTATAAGATAAAATCTTGGTTTGTGCAAGAAGATTGAGTAAAAGCCGGCAAACGATGAGCAAGATTAACATCTTTAAACCAGTAGTCGTGCTAGAAAAAAACCTTGCCTTTTCCTGTTTTCCAAGCCATAATATTTTAGTAAAGGCTTTGCCTTGATCATTCTTTTCCAAAGAGGAGATTCATTATGTTTAATATCTATATGAACGGGTGGGAACCTTTGCAATACCTATCTTTCATAAAATTAGCTCATAAACTATTGTTACTTCTAAATTGCCACTAAATTTTCATTATAGAAGTTTTAATAAGATCTTTAACTGTTTAAGTTCCAAACCACCCTCAGATATAGGAAAACAAACATCCTTCCTTTTACACCAATGAATTTTTTTGGCAATAGTTTTAGTGCCCCACAAAAATTCATTTAAAATAGATTCTATTATATTCAATATTTCATTAGAAAGATTAAGTATTTGAAGCAAAAATAGATGGATGGAGCAAATGGTACTTTTAAGTTGCATGCGTCTACTTCTATGAGATTAAATTTTATGTTCCCAACCCTACTACTTGTTTTTAATTTTATTTATGAGATCATCAAAATAAATGATCTTATTGGTACCACGAGAGAGAGGGGCTTCCAAAATGTACAATAGGAAACATTTTCTTTGAGAAACCCGTCAGATTGGAAATAGTTCCACATTTTCTATTACTAAAATATTTGGGAGCCACAGAGCAACTCTTATTCTTAAGGCGAGAAACAACTTCAAGATGGGCATAGTCTGCATCAGTTTTCTTAGGGAGGTACCTAGACCCATTAATAAAAAAGAGCATGCCATCCGCCAAAGCTGAGGAGAATTAGTGTTTACTTGGGAAAAGATAAAATATGGTGGGAAAAGAGATTAGGCTCTTTATTATGGTTTTAGTTTATGCAAGATGACAACATATTGGTTCAATGGATAGATATATTGGTCATAGGAAGAAGGATCGACGTGAATTCCCTTATATTTCCTTATCATTTAGTGTGGTAGTCACTGGATGTATCGTTTATAACAAAATTAAACATCAGAATCTCTTATCTCTACATTTGAAAAATATGCTGATAACATAATGAGTCATATCCATACTTTGAAATATGTAAGTATAGGATAATTTATCATGTTAACTATCAAAAGTTAATGATATTGATAAGGGGATGCTCCTTTGAATCGGTGGGCCTCACTTTGATGAATGATCTTGTGTAAGAATCTATTTCATGCTACAATCTCTAGTGCGACTAGCCAAAGAGTAGCTCACCATGTATTTGCTAGTTTGTTTTGCCACTTTGAAGCACATGAAACTTGTTTTGGTTCAAGTGTGGCACAAAGTCTTAGCATAGTTAAAATGTTCTACCGCCTATCAATAAATGTTTTTTTTCGTCTTTTGTTGGAATACAGCTCTAACAACATTAATATGGGTGTAGAAGCGCATAGCAAAAACATATTTCAGCTAAGGTTGTGCAACCTTGATTTGGGGTCTCCCTGCATTATGTTTTTTGCACAAGATATCATTAGAATTATTAAATAACTTTTCTTTACGAGTCTACAATTAGTTATGAAATTGCCCAACTAATTTGCCCTCTATACCTTTGGAGATAAAGAATGGCCAGAGAATATGTAGGCAGAAGTAATTGCAAATACATAGGAGGAAGTTGTGGATTATATTAGTCAACTGGAACCGGATAATTAAGCTATATTATGATTGAATAATAGTTGTGCTCAAAAGGATTTGGTTGCCATTTCTGTTATTAGTTTCCTTAGCCTCGTTTCATTTCTTAAACTAATAATTTCTTATATATTGTAGGACAACTTGTCTTTCCCCCTTATTTGTCAAGACTGGAATGCTGATGAGGAAATACTTCTTCTTGAGGTTTTTTATCTTATTATTGAAATAATTCCGAATATTTCATTCAAATGCATATTGTTTATGTTTGCACTATGTTTGTTTCCATAGTGTAATTTTTGCAATTCGTTTCATGTATAATAAGGGTATAGAAATGTATGGGCTGGGAAACTGGGCTGAAGTGGCTGAGCATGTTGGAACAAAGAATAAAGAACAATGTATCAACCATTATACTGCCTTGTACATGAATTCTCCTAGCTACCCTCTTCCGGTACATAACTTTATTTATGTTTTGCTGTCTTGTTATGACCTTAAATATTATTTTCTAAAACTCTTATGTTGCATTCTATAGGATATGTCTCGTGTTAATGGAAAAAATAGAAAGGATCTTCTTGCTATGGCCAAAGCATTGGGCGAGGGCAAGAAAGGTTTGTGTTGTTATTATATTAAAACTTTGTTTATATTATTCCTGCTGAACTAGAATTTGTTTTTGCCTTTAATGAAAATTAAAACTTTTTTAATAAAGACTATTGAATACATTCTATTAATTGATCAATTTCATTGGTGCCAATATAAAATAGCCACTACGTTTTTCTTGGCTTTTAACCAATCATAATTATCCCATTTTTATTTTTAAAAAATTGGTGGAGTTTTTGGAGCTTCCTTCGAGTTAAAATAACGTTAAAATAACATGCTTCTTCATGTGAAATGCATTGTTGACCTTAATGTGAAGGCTTGGACACTAGCTGTACATGGCATGACATTTACTTTCAAATATTATTATATGATAATATCGCAATGTAAATAAACATGTACAATAGTTAATAATTTAATAAACGACATGACAATTACTTTCAAATCTATTAGATTTGGAGGAGTTTCTTGGCTTAAACATTATTTATTAAATTTGCTGAATATACATTTGTAAAAGAAAGATTAAAAAAATTCTTTAAATTCATAATTATGAATTGGAAAAATTCATGGCAATTAATTAGTCTTAAGAGATCATAATTGCTTACATAAAAACATATTGTGGCAAGAAAACATTAATGATACTAACTATATTGTAAGAAGATCAAATTATAGAAAATAAGTCCCTTAATAAAAGTACACTTTTAATACAAAATAAGTCACACATGATACCAATTGCCATCATTCAACATTTTTCATTGCACAATTGCTTATTTGGCTTAAGTTATTCCATCTTTTGATATTATCAACAACAAATAATACATATCTAATTCTGGTTCATCAAGTGACTCAAATTTATTCAAGTATTTTAGAGCTCTTCATGATATAGGATAAAGATTGGCATGCATTCAAATTAAGTATTTTTCTTATTTGGAGTAAATTTATTTCATACTTAATTGCATGGAGTAAATACTTCTCACAGCAAGAATAAGGAGTATCGTCGTACTATTTTATGGTAATGGTTTGTAGCAGTCATGATGAAGTTTCTTGAACTCAATGCCACATTTTCTTAATTAATCATTTTTCTGTCAATATCTCATTTTTTATCACATGGATATCCAAGCTCATCTAAATATCCAAAGATTTTGGTTTGTTTGATATATATAAACCATCTTTCTTCATTCAGAAAGTAACAATTTAAACAAGTTTTTCTCATATTTGTAAGTTCGACATCCTTTAGAGGAGTGAATTACTTCGAGTATTATCAAAACGTCTTTCTTTGATTAATTATCTTAAAAAAAAAGAAATAGCATGATAGTAAAAACATTATTTCACATAAAATGAATAACAAATATATAATAGATTTTTATACTTTACCTTGAATTCAAAGAATAAGCAATGTGATGCGGCAACATGAGGCTTTTTATCAAATCTCTTTTAAAACTATTATGAACAAGATTTCAGCTGTTAAAACTATTATTGTCAGGCATTCACACACACATATATATATATATATATATATATAGTTATCAAAATGATTCATTACTTTTGAAAAATATTCAAAATAGTTAACTCTTGTAAATAATTGTTTTTTGATTTCTTATGTTTGTGTTTTTTTTTTTGGTCCCTGTCATTAACTCCTCCCCTTAAGTTAAAATTGAGTTTTTTAGTCGGAGTCGGTTGCTGGAATTTAGCTGTAGATTCCAATGGCTGCTTGCAGCTGAAATCGGCTGCTGGAATTTAGCAGCCATTTCTTGTTGCAAGTGGTCGATTCCAGCAGCCAAAATAGGCCGCTGGATACTGATTGAAAAACACAAATTTAATGGAAGGGGAGGGGAAGTTAATGGCTTGGACCAAAAAAACACTTAAACAAAAGTCAAATGACCAAAAAAATATTTATAAGAGTTAAATATTATTTTGAATATTTTGCAAGAGTCAAGGGATCATTTTAATTATTTTCTCTCCCTCTCTCTCTCTCTATATATAGCTTAATTCACTTTTAACATTATTGAATCCCACATTTTGTAGATCAAATGCAAACACGTCTTATTGGTATTGATAGCACAAAGCATATCAAATATTGTCTTAGTAAAAGAAATAACGTAGGCAATGCAATCCCACCAAAGATCATCTAATAAGTTGTCTTTCACAAGCTTTGCTTTGCCATTTCATCATCATCACAATTTTACTAATCATGATAGCTTTTATGTGCATTTCTCATTTAACTTTTGCTGATGACTTGCTCTTATTTTTTAATGGTTCCTCCTCTTTCCTCAGAAAGCTCATGAATTTCTTCCTTCATTTTGAAAGAGCTGTTAGTTTGAGTTTTAATAAGAACAAGTACTGTTATTCCTCTTAAGAATTTTAATGCTATTAAGTGCAGGTGGGTTTCCAATATGCTAGGTTTTAAGCAGGAAAAGTTACCTATTTTGTATCTTGACGCTCCTCTTTTTAGAGGTGCAAATAAAATTATTTATTATGACAGCCTTATTATTAAGATTGTGAACAGACTTATGTTGTGGGAACATAAGATCGTTACTCATGGCGGTAGGATTACCTTGCTGAAAAGCACTCTATTCTCTATGCCCATTTACCTACTTCAGATTTTGAATCCCCCCACTGCTATGTTAATGGGATTGGAAATTATTTTCAATAGATTTATTTGGGTACTAACTCGAAAGCCAAAAGGAAGCACCGGTGCAAGTGGCGAGATCTTTGCTTCCCTGTTGAGGATGGGGGCTTGGTTTTAGACTATTAAAAGATAATATTAAAACATTTAGTATGAAAATTTGGTGGAATTTTAGATCCAATAACAATCTTTGGACCAATTTCCTTGAAGTCAAGTATTGCAAGGGTGCCCACCCTTTTTGTGTTACCCCTAAGGCCGCTGTTTCTCCTTTATGGAAAGGATCATTGCTTTCAAATCCATCATAGTGAACCATATGAACTGGAAATTTGGGGTTGGTCAATTTCTTATGGTTTGATTGCTGATTTGGTGATACTATTTTAATTGTTTGTCTCTAATGCCATTCACACTTCATGTAAAGTATCAGATTTTTTCCCTGGTACCCATTGGAATGTTAATAAAGGATGTTCTAAATGACAATTTTAATATCATAGATAAACTGTTTCCATTCCCATTAACACTAGGCATATGGATCTTCTTACTTGGGAAGGCAATGCTCTTTCTCATTTTGCTTTAAGCATACTTTTGATTTTATTAGAGCTAAAGCTGATTACTTTACAAGGGGAGGTATCGAATAAATCCATTAGGCCTTCTTTTGGAGGGTTTACATAATTGATCCTTATGGATGGTATCTCCATAAGCAAGGCTTTTGTGTTACCTACTAATGCTCCTTAATGGTAGTAAGGCTAATCATTTGAACGTTTTTTGCTAATTTGCTTGGTAAATCCAATTTTAATCTCCATTTTAAAGAATTCATTCTGGCTTGACGACTCTCTGAAATTTGATTTCTCATGGGCATATTCGACTGATCTTACTTATTCTTATTGTGGCATAATTGGGATTTGCAAGAATAGAGACTTTACTTTTAATACTACATATATCATTTGAAAAATTATACACTACATTGAAGCTGCTTCTAAGAGCCATTTTAAAATTTGAAGAATTTTTTTTGTGCTCTTTGTTGCAAATTTTTTTTCAAAATTGAAAGTCGCATTTTCACCACAGCTACCTGCTAGCAAAGTGGATGAAACTTTCTACTCGTATGTATAAGCTTAGTGTTGATGGTTGTTATAAGAAGAATGGTATAGCTGTGATTGGGGGCTTAATCCGTAACCATTTTGGTAAGATTGTTTGTGTTTTCTTTCAATGGGTTAATGCTTCTTCTATTATGGCTGAGGTTAAGGCTTTAATTTTTGGCCTAACTCAATGCACTGAACTTGGTTTACAAAATGTCTAGACTGAAAGTGATGCCCTTAGTCAATTGGAGTATTTGTTATCTGCTTCAAAAGATCTATAGTTGCTTCCATTTTTCAATTTCTTCACTAAGTCAATTATTTGGCGCAAGGGCAATGCTGCTGCTAATTGGTTAGCTAATAACAATTTTGTTAATGAGGTTTTAAATTTTTATTATGAGTCTAATATTCCTAATCCCCTAAAAGTATTTTTTATGTTTTCTAGAATGCATCTTCCTTATCGTTGAACATGATTCTATGGTTGGGAAAGGTAGTGGAGTTCACGAGAAATTGAACTGCTCAAATGGAGACTAGCGGATTTGACGGCACAAAATTTGGACAGCTTCTAGAATGCACTGGTTGGAGGCATCTGATGCAGCAACTTCTATGGGATGTGGAGATATTATTTATGATTTTGTTTGCTTTATCCATAGGCACCTGCAACAGATGTATTGGTTAACCTTTTAGTCACTTTCTGCGACAAATACTTGGAGGAATAGATGTCTGATGGCAATGATAAAAATTTTTGGATTAACTTTAGACATGCAAATCTTTTAACAGCTCCCTTTGGGAATCAATCTTCAGATCTCTGGATCCTAGTGCTGAGTCGATCAAGTTATTGTTTATTGGATTGGCTTTACTTGGCTTCATTCCTGAGATTCCCTACAGGTTCTCATTGCTTAACCTACTTATGACTTGAAATGGGATAGAGGGAAATCTCTCAGGACTGCACCTGATGTTTTCTTTGTTCCAAAGTTGTTTGATTGTGGATGCTAAAGCTGTTTGATTGGAATTTATTTTAATATGCATGTTTCTTTGCTTTTGTTGATTAACCTTTTAGGTTATATCCTGAATTAACCTAATTTTTACGTTTTGTTGTTTTCTTTATTTGTTTTATTTTATTTTATTGATTGTATCCAACCAAATCCGCCAATTGCTCTTGATTTCTATATCAATAAAATTTGTAGGTTTTGAAAAAGAATCACCATAACTAAGAGCTTTTTTTTTTTAGCCGAGTAAAGTGAACAGCAAACACTTTGATGTTGAGAACTAGTTGAAAATGAAAGGCCTTGTGCGATTCATGATGAAGTTTTGATATAACACTGTCTTGAAAATGAAAGGCCTTATATGTTGATACAACTGTATCTTCTTTCTACTCCGTATGTGCTGTACAGAAAATATTTTTTCAATGCTATATTAGGATGCAAACAAGAGGTCCAAATATGATGTTCTACTTGCTCATTCGACAAACCAACTAAATAACAAATAGGATCATTATCAATATCTAATTGAACTACATTCGTGGAGACAACCTCTACAATCTCTTGCGTGAGTTGAAGATGAATAATGTATCTTCGATTTGCTCTTTGCCATTGAGTTCTTTAATTTTTCAGTGACCACATTTTAGCATATAAAGAACCATGAATTTTTCAATTTTTCCAAAACATAAAATGTTAAATAAAGAAATGAATTTTTAATTAATCTTTGAAGAACATTGGCACCAAGAAAAGTTCTTTCGAGAATATTGGGAAGCAAAGGGATTCACTAGTTATTGAAGACTCATAATGGAGTAGTTATATGTGTTTAAATGCAAATATATATGTCTACTGATTTTTCTATATCAATTGAATTGCATCAATGCTCTATTTTTATTTAGCACCATTTTGCATTAATTTTGTGCTCTCTCACTAAACATAATCAAAAGGTGCCTTAGTGCATGTTATTGCAAATGATATTCTTCTTGTTTGATAAGATTAGAGATGGGGTTAAAATTAAATTTTTATTGAGAATTATCTTAAAACATAGTGGTTTGTTATCTTAGTAGATTTAAAATATATAGTGTACTATAAGTTTAATTATAATAGCAGTATAATATAGAAGATATAAAAATTGAATATCTTATTATCAAAAAGAGTTAGTGGTGTAAATATCTCGGTTAAAATTTATTATTGTGAAGTAGAGGGAACTATGATTAACATGATCCAAGATAGCTAAATAAAGCGGAGCACTTTTAGGTTCTGCGTAATAAGTAAATATACTAATATTGAAGACTTTTTATAGAATAACTATTAGACCAACAATCTTATATGTGGCAAGATGTTGGTCTGCAAAGTCTAAGCATATTAATAAAATAAGTGTGCATAAATGAGGATGCTATGGGAATGAGTGGGTATATGTACAAAAGGATATTATGAAAATTGAGTTCATCTATAGCAAGGTTGGAGCATCTTTACTTGAGGATAAGCTTAGAAAAAGCTGTATTGGATTGTTTGAGCATATCAAGCACAACCCATTTGAAGTCATAATTAAAATGTTGAGTTTATGTGTTTTGCTCATACTAAAAAAGAAAGACGGAGACCAAAAAAAGGGATGAAAGAATTTATTATGAAGAATCACTAGAGCTTAAGGTGTTGTTATGTGATGACCCATGTTAGGTTGGTAACAACCAATCTAACATCAGAAAATGATATGATAATAATTGCAGAAAAATATGGTTTAATGCAAATAAAAGATAATCATCTCTTGCAAATAAATATTTCTTTGTCATATACCAAATTTCAAACGATAATCATTTTAAATTTTTTGTTTATGTTTATGTCTTGATATCATGAAGCGACATTAATAGTTATGATGGGAAAATTCAGAACCTTGATGCTGAGTTCAATAAAAGCATGTCTTTCACTTGAGCCCCCTCAAAGGCTCTAGATGGTACTCTCATAGCTCCTGAGGACTAGCCCTGTCCTTAACCTATTCAACCACCGTTTTAGAACCCTTTGCAATATTCACAAAATACGTAACACATTAGTAGTAAAAATAATGCATTCAATATCAACATGAAACATGCTCAAAGTAATGCTTAAGCAGCAATAAAAATAAATAAGAGTATAAAAAGTAATTTCTAGTGTACATTTGTATTTGATTGTATTGATTAAGTATTTAAAAATCTGATATGTTTGCAAAAATTTATTTAAAATTTTTTTAGACTCTAAAAATTGATTGTTGCATAAATAAAGTATATTTCTTGATTAGTTTATAATTTCTCAATATTTTAAACCCTTTAAAGACTTTAAGACTTAGGTTAGAACACAATCTTGGCCAATTTAATCAATGAAATGCTTAAAGCAATAGGCACTTCAATCAAATTTCCAATTAGAAACCTCTCACAATAAAGGTGAACTGTAACGCAAGGATAAAATTATTTTGAGATTTAATGACTTAATTTCTCAAGTAGTTGAATTGGGAGAGTTCCAATTGTGAAATAAAGTAAGAGCATGGATCTTGTCAAATTGTACCCTCATCCTTGGGTAAATAATCCTATGAACTTATATAGCATCTACTTCTATGTTAGAAAACAACATGAGGTGGAGTAAAATCTCTAGTGCATCAGAATTTGAATCATAGACTAAAAGATTTAAATTAAATGTTTCTTAGGAAACAGCTCATTATCACTTACAAGAAAACAATCTCTACTTTAGATAGAATTTTCTCAACATCACGTTTTCGGCTAAATTATAGATTTGTGTTAGGCTTATTTCAGAATGCTTCTAAGAACATAGGACATGTCTCTTGGTAAGTGGAGATAACATTAACTCAACAAAACTTGATTTCAATTCATAGAATTTCTCTAAACTCTTTGATGTAAGCATACAAATGTGGAACAACAATTTAGTAATTTTGCATTATAATTTTAAATAGTGTCCTTAAGGAATTATTGCAGCAGACAACATAGGTTCATGTTAAGAAAATAGAGGAGCAAATGAAGGCATTTTATCACCAAGAGTTTTATCAAGCAATCAACAAAAATAGCTAGTGACGCGAAAGGGTATACTTAATCTAAGAAGATAGTATCCATTTATGGCTTCTTCTATTAATTCATATGTGACTAGGCATTGGGGTCTATAAAAACTTCTAAGAGTACTAAAGTGGGTTTGAAAACATCATAATTGAAAATACATATGATTGCAATTGGATCTGATTATTGATGCATAAACTATATATTATGTTAGAATCTAGAGTTCTAGTGAAGACGACAGAACCAGAGATCAGTGGCTGGAATCGGGAAAATAGAATGGCTCCGAACGCAGAACAGTTGTCGAGTGCGAAAGAGAAGGGAGTGCCAGCTTCTGGATCATTCGTCTGTGTCTCTATCGCAGACTTCAAAAGCTGTTCCCATCAGCTTGAGCAAAATGGCGAGCGTCGGCGGATTGGATCGAGAGGGTTGGAAGGTGCGTCGAGGGGTCAAGAGGAAGTTTGAGGTGTCGTAGGTTATGTGGGGGATTAAATATGACGTGTGTATATAACGTATGTTCGCTTATCGTGCTTAGGCTGCTGATCAAGGTGCCTCGTATGTTACGGGCCTTCCCGTACGGCTCTTTGGTCCTTCCTCAGAAACTGTCGGCTCTTTTATGCGTCGATTACAGGAAGGTAACAGCTATCCATACGCTGTCGACTCTTCTTTTGAAACCATCGGTCTTTATTGCCAATGGATTTTGAAAGGAAAGACGTGCTTCTCTGTGTTAATGGAGAATCGAGAGTCGTGCTTATAATGGAAAAATTAAGTTGGTTCTAAATGAAACATTCCCTTTTTTATATATGAAGGCATGATAAATATCTAATGAATTATCTAATGGGTCAAGAAAATTTGAATTACATTGAATGAAAGTAATAATGTTTCCATCTCAGCAGGACTTTGATAGAATGAATTCTCAAAATTTCCTAATTAATTTATTCTGCCATACATGTTGTAGCACTTAACAGATTCTAGCGGGAGTTGATGAAAATGAATTTTAGCATCTAACAGAAATTAGATATAGCTGGGATTTAACCTCCTTTGTCCAAATGACCTAGGGTCATTACATGTTATTTGACTATGCACAATGAAGATATGATTCATGTGGCCCTCCCCACATAGTGGGACTAAAGCTTGGTGGCACTATTGCTGCATTGGTAAGATAAGTTCAGCCGAGACTAACGCCACTGATATTGCTAAATCATTCAAAGGTTCCTTGTGAGCTTTCTACATACTGAAATGCTTCTCGTAGCCATAGAGATTATCATATTAATCTTAGTTTTGATGTATATATTGGAAAATCTGGTTGTATATTTTATTGATGCTTTGCTGGACCTTAAATTCGTTGTTCTATGATCAATTGAAGCTTAAACATTTTAGCCTTGTTCGTTTAGTGATTGAACTCCAATATATTGTACCATGTAATACTGTTATTGTATTTAAATTTTGTCTTGTGCTTTTGACTAACCTTTTTTATTTTCTGGAAGGGATATTGATGCTTGGTGATGCTACACCAAAGGAGGAGTCCCCCTTCTCTCCTTCAAGGATCAAGTGAGTTGGATAGCGCCAGAATTCTGTCCTTTGATTTTACTGAAAGGTTTTTTCTTAGTGTTTTTTTTTTTTTTTCAGAGTTGAAGATTTGAGTGTAGAAGTTCTTGCTGGACGATCACCATCTAGTTTAACACCTGGCATGTTATCTTTAAATGATTTATAGTTTAAATGATTGCTTCTACTTGGAAGCTTCTTTTCGGATGTCTGTTGTTGTATTTTCTACACCTGAACAAATGTTCAACAGGTGCCACCAAGAAGGTCTCAATTGTGGGACAGCATAAAGATGTATCTGATGGAGTTAAGGTTGAAAACTTGACACTGACTGAAGGTATGTAAGTTATAAAGTTTTGTTTCTGCTTCAGCAATATATAATAGTTGATATCTATGTGTGTTTTGCTTTCTTTGTTTACAAGTTAAGTCACCAAAAAATAAATTTTCTATAATGTCTTGTAGGATATGTGACAGTGCATTTCCTTTGATTTGTATAATACATATTGTCTAATTGTTCTTTAACTTAAATGACTTTAATTGATTCTGATGACAGTGAATGAAGACAAACCTAATTAGTGGAGTGCTGGATCTGAACTGGTTAGAACTAGTATGGCCAATCTCCAGGGCATTTATCAAATCAAATTGCTCTGTTCAAAGATTTGATTTATTCATTCCTTTATCTTGTATTTTATTCTCCCTGCACTTGTCATCTTTAGAAACATTCCCCCCTTTGTTTTCACAAAATGAAAGTTTTCACGAAACATTTTTCTCTTCAAAAAATACAAGCAAGAGTGTATAACCGTAAATTTACCAGTTCAAAACTTAAATTACTTATGAGATCGCCCAATGAGCCAAATCAGCGAAAGTGTGGAATGACTTGGTTTATTCAATATGATGGAGACATGAGCATCATCATGAAAAAAACCTAAAGGTGGATCAATTGTATGTTAAAATAACAAACTTTTTTCTTTAAAATATTATTTTTTTAATAATTAATTTGTGATATAGCTTGATCAAAATCATTAGAAATGTTGTAAGTGCCAATGTTTATCTCTATTAGAATCTTAAGGTCTAATTAAAATGCTTAGACATGTTCCAATACATATGGGAATTTTGTATTTGAAAAACTGTGGATAGTTTTATAACCTTTAACCTTATCCTCAATTGGGTCTTGTTCAAGTTTACGGCAAATTCTCTATCATTGAGGACTAACCACTTCGTGGCCCCTTGGTTTCGTGGCTTTCACTGAGTTCTTCTTACAGAGAGCTTACTTAATTTCAGTAGTATAAGGCTTTCGGTATATGATTGTCTGTAGGACTACTTGAAAAGGCCCCTGAGCTCCAAAACTTCTCAGCTCTTTCATTGCAACTCACCACCCAACAACGGCCACCCTCCCTAGGGATCGAAGAATGCGAGATGAGCCCTGATTGGAGTCTTCCCTAGCATTTTCATTGACGCAACATTTATTTTATTAGTATGCTTTGCTTTGCAGACCAATATTTTTTTCCACATAGCATTACTTGGCATTGATCTTATATCTAGTCCATAATAATAGTTTCGTTGAAGTTCATTGGGGTTCTTAGATTGTACAACACCTCGGAAGTGCGTTGCTCCATCTCTTTGAACCAATTTAATACTGTTAAGCATATTTACCTGTATTTCATAATATTTTGTGCAACATAGTTGAGATTTTTGAATCTTTCATCTTTTTTTAATAATATGATTTTCAATTGTGACATTCTCATTATAATTTCTATTTTGATTAAACTTGCATTCCATATATTTTGTTTTGGATCCCACTAATGTGAAGCACTTCAAATTCTAGAGGGTTCTTCATCATTCTAATCTTATTTTAATCCCATCTCTAATTTTTTTAGTCAGAATATTTCTTGCAAATGACATGTAACAAAACATTTCCTATTGAATGTGTAAAGTAAGAACAACCAAAAATATTGTAAAGAGATGCACACACCTATTTTGATACAGCTTGATTAAATAAAAAAAATCATTTGACACTTTGCCTTTCATTTGAATACACAAAATTGCTATATTATCCCTTGGATAACATCAATTAAGCAGCAAAAACCCGTTTCTTTTCCTGTGACTATATTAAGACACTCTCTTGGCTTCTTATCATCTCTTTCTTAGATTGATAAAGATTACATGTAGATTTCATTTTAGTTTTTTGTTTTTTAAAATTTTGTCATCATTCTCATTTTGTTTTCTATTTCTTGATTATATTTATCATCTTTTCAGTAAACATTGGAATTGTTACAAAGCAGTGGTGAGGTAATTGATAGTTTCATGCTGTTAGGTCACTTAAATCGGCTGAAACTACAAAGTAGTGATAATAAAGATCAATATTTCACTTAGTACAAGTGATTAAAAGAGCAATTTTCCAAGTGAATTTTTTTTTTCACTATTTCGGTTTTAACCAATTTAGTATAATCAATTCAATTTGACCAATTTAGCTCCCTTAACTATTCGGCATGCCAAATTTAGTCCAACTGTTCATTTTGAGCCCATCTCAGTTCTATATAATAAAAAATAGGGATAGAAGTAATCTTAAACTAAATTGGGACTAAGGTTGCATTTGAGAGATCTTTTTGGCGACTACACTTTATGTAAAGCTTCCCTTTATATAAATTTTGTTGATAGGGGATCTGCTGTCTTTCTCTTCAGGAAACGACTTCTAAAAAAAAGAAGCTTGACTACTTTTTGTTGGTTAGCATATAAAATTTATTGTTTTACCCTTAACACACCACTATCGCCAATGCTTGTCAACTCATTGATCATTTACTTGCTTGTTGTCTGTCCATTTACCACCACCGTTCACAGCGTGAACGATGCTGTGATAACAGTACATTCAAACAACAATAGCAACAACTTCATGCAGCTTCCTTTGTGCTTAATTATAGCTTCTTGGATTGGAGTAACCACTCAAAATAGAGCCTAAATAGGCTAAATTGAGTAATTTGGGGCTAAAATTAGTCAAATTGAAATAGTTTAGAGACTATTTCAAAGATAACTAATGAGGATCATGTGATTAAGAAGAGTGAGAGGTTTGAACCTTGGTTTAGTTATTTAAAGTAACTGTGAAATAGAGAGTGACATAATTAATAGGATCAAAGCTGGTTGGATGAAATGGAGGCGCATTTTTACAATATTGTGTGATTTAAAATCTCACTCAAAATAAAGAAAAGTTTTTTTGAGCAGCTATATGACCAATTATGTTATATGGTACTGACTATTGGCCAACAAAGAAGAAACTTATTGATGATGTAAGTGTTACATAGGTGAATGCAATATAGTATGGCGAAATGAGTTTATTCATAGCAAGGTTGTTGTCGTGTCAATTGTGGAGAATATTATAAATATTGCCTTAGATGGTTTAGGCATGTTTAGGCATGTTAAGTGTAAAATATTCGATACTCTTGTTAGAAAAATTGAGTGTATGAAATTTACCTATGTTTAAAAAGGAAAACCAAAAAAGGCAGGGGAAGAATATCTTAGAAAGTATATCCTTATTTGGAACTTAAGGAGGGGCTTCTAATTGGCATGCACAATGCAAACAAAGGATTCATGTAGTCAATCCCACTTTGTGGGACCAAGACTTGGTGGTGTTGTTTTTAAATACTTTTTGAAAAATTAGTCAGATTAGTTGAAATTGACCTATTATCATTTTGCTATAATTAATTGTTCTGGTTGTTTATTTTTTGGCTTAAAATAATAAAATATAACTTAGACCTTTGCTTTGTTGGGGCAATTTCAACTATTTAAAAAAAGTTATTGTAAAGCTGTTGTAGAGTTACTCCAAAAGAAACTGCTGTTGCTATTTGAATGTTTTGCAGCCATACTGTTTTGTGATAGATGTTTCCATATTGTATATTTGGATGATGTTGATACATGCAACATATTTTGTTTTTTTGACCATTATACCAACAACTAGCAAAATTGAAAAAAATTAAGATGGATAAATTAGACTTGCCTATTATAAAGATTTTATGACTAATTTAAAAAATTCTTATTGTTTACAAAATACAATTGAGTAATAATATTGTTTCCCAAATAAGATTATTGAAAAAAGTTACCAAAAAAGTTACAAAATACTTGCCTATTGTTTCTTCTTTATAGGCAATGGTGGAAAATAATATTGAAGATCTCTTTAGTTTCTCAATTTTTGTCAACTGCACTGAACACAAATTCATCCAGACTTCTCATGTTTTGGATTGTACAAAACTTCTGCCACAACCATATGCTTTTCTCCAATTTTTTGTTATTTATTTGCTATAACTTGGAGCCCCTGTATTTTCTTATGAATGTTTTCTTATGTTCTGTATCAATGTTAAGTACATCAGGTAAAACTACAAATCCTAAAACAAGAAGTAAAATTATTTGCAAGTGCTTTGATCACCACTCTTTAGAGCCATCAATGGTCTTCTTTTTAGGATCCGAACCCAAGTTAGTGCGACCTTGTTTGAAGTCCTTCCAGTCGCTGAATATTAGCTGATTTTATTAACTTTTAGTTGTACCATATCATGTAATCATCTATCATCTATTCTATTTTTTTCAATAAGTTAGTCCAACCCTTTCTGTTGAAATGTGTTGTCATAGAAAATTAAGTTTCACCTTGTGAGGACCTGGTGCCAGGTCAACTGGAGCTAATCCAGCACCGGTTGTTGGGGGCGAAAACAGTAAGTCCTCTAACCGCGGGATTATATATGAGTGATTTAAGAGACAAATATATAGATATCAAATATAACTCATTTATTCATTAATTCACAAGTCTTGGATATAAAGATTAAAATAAAAGAAAAGTTACAAACTTTTTAAAAGTGTCAAAAAGAAAGTAGAAAATCAGCTGGAAACAATATCAACACTGATTGGTTCTTATCACATTGCTTCTGGGATGAACTCTTGATCTGAGCACATTTCAAAAGTGCGGGAATTCGAGTATCAATTAGTTGTGAAATTAAGTACTGATAGATGTCATATTTACAAATGTTAAATAATAAGCAAAATAATCAATATTTGACAGAAAATAAAAGCTGTACGAACTTATCCTTGCAACTTGTTTCAATTACACTTGAAACTTAACATAAAAATAATTGCAGCCACAAAAATAAATACAGAATTTTAGCATTTGATATCTGAGGCAACATATGATTTTGTTGGGCAAGTACAAAATCGAGGAAAAAGGGAGCTCATTTTTTTGTTACATATGCCAACTTCTCTCTATACCTGCCCCCTCAAAGGTTTATCAGTATAGGCTCCTTATGACTCTTGATGTTGGACATCCCTGTCATAGCAGTTGTTTGATCAGACTAAAAATATATCAACATAGAATCTTTGCTACTCACTTATTTAAACTTGTTCATATATCATTTTATGTGATTTTTAAAAGCACTTTTATCAAATTTGTGTGATATTGAGCAAAAAATATATTTAAACAAGAGTAATAAAAGATATTTGGTACCTTGTTCTTTTAAGTTCGGATGAGTGACAGTTCACTCAATCTGTAATTAGGTTTTTGATATTTTAAATTAGTTTTTTTAGCCAATATTATTATCTTTGTTTCTATTATGTTTCTTTTTCATTTTCTCAATTGGATAGAAATCTGTATTTTTAAGTTATAGATATGGCAATAATATTTATAATAACATTATTATTATCATTTTAATAATAATAATTATTATAATGTACGAAAGAAAAAACAGAATGGGAACGACTGTATAAATTGCAGAAAGTAATAATAAAGAAAAGGGAAATGATAAAATAAAATGTTTGAATTGAAATAATAGTCAATTTATAACATTTTACAATTTTTTGATTATTGATTAATAAGAACCATAATTATGTGAATGAAGTAATTTTATCATTATTTCTTTCATAATAATTATTAAGAACAAAGAAATAGCAAAATCCTTTGTCATTTTCCCTCATTATTTTTCCTTCTCCTCCTACTTTGGTTAGAGTTGTCAGAAAAATGGAGAGAGGCCGAACATGGCTGAAGGGAGCCGGGACAGCGGGGGCTGGCTGGCCGGAGGAGGGAGGCTGCTGGTAGGGAAAGGGAGGGCTGTTAGCTGTTGGTAGGGGAAAGGAGGGCTGCTGTGAGGGAGGAGGGGAGGGGAGGGGTTTAAGTAGAGAGAGAGATTAAGTGGGGGAGAGGGAGAGCTAGTCGGCCAATTTGGCCGACTATTCCTGCGCCAAAATGGCACAAGAAGGTCCCGCTGTCGCGGAAGACTGTAAGGCTTGACAGGATCGGGGGTGGGGAGGAAATTAGGAGAGAAAAAAGAAAAATTTTAAAAATTATTTAAAATAATTTTTTTACAATTTTTTGCTGTTTGACGTTTAAATATAACGAAACTTGACACAAAGTTGTGTCACGATGTTACGAACACCATCGCGCCAAAAATTTTCAATTCAGACAAATATTTTATTTTTAATTAATTTCTGAAGTTTAAATTTTCAAAAATTAATTGAGGCCGAATTAGCGCTAAAAAATCGATGAAACTTTTCGAGCAGACTTTAAATAATATACTTAACATAATGACGCCAAAAACAATAAATTCAGACACATTTAATTTTCTCGATTTATTGAATTTAAATAATTCAGAAAAATAAAGTGAGAGTTTCTGTTATTCGAATTCTCCCAAACTAGGGCACTTTGATCTAAAAATTATTTCTATCTAATGGAAATTGTATTTGCCATAATTTGAAATTTGGCAAAGTCTTAATGTCTGAAGCGGATTTTGACCTAATTCGCAAAGTAACAATATTGGATCGTTACACACCTCACGTTCCCAAGCTGAGTATGAACCGCCTTCTTTTGATTTCACTTTTATATTAATTAGATTGAAAATATCTTTTATTTCACCGCAAGAAAATGCAAACCTAATCACAACCCCTAGAGGTGTGTTTAGGCATGGATTAGAAATTATTTTGATTATGAAAAAAAGAAACTGCATCAAAGAAGAGCCAGGAAAAAGATAGGTGGATAAGTTGTCGGGCTGCAACACCAACAGCAAAAGTTGGGTGGTGCTGTGAGAAACTTGGGCTATTAGCATGGTTGAACGGCAAGATATTTTTGTGTACTGGGGGCTTTAATTTGCGAGCTGTGATCCTTTTTTGAAATTTCTGTCACTGACAGGGTAGCTGAATAAGGGTAGCTTTGTAATTATGCTCTACAGTAAGCGCAGCTGTCCTCGCGCAGCGTCATGCGAAGCTCTAAAATAGATGCATACTTTCTTTAAAGCATGCAGAAAACAAACAAAATAAGAGGATCTTTACCTATAGCGTAAGATTCAGAATGCTGCCTGAAATAGAGCCTTTGTGTATTTTTGTTATCATATACTAATAACATACAATATGATACTGTAAAAACATGCATTATTAATTTTTTTATTCACGATGTCAACAAAATCTCTGCCTAAGTCAAAATTTTGGCATGTAATTTATTATTCAATGAATTTTTTCTTATAGTAAACTGGTCAGTAAAAATTATCATCCTTAATTTTAGCAGTTTGAAGTGGTAGAACCCTCAGAATATGAGAAAGTTGCTAAGAGCCTCGACTATGTCAAAATTTATCAACTTAGTTTCAGGTTGATTTTTCTTGGTGAAGTGCTTTTCATTTTTAGTTGCTGATTGCTTGAAACATAAAAATAACCTGCAAGCATAAGTAATAGTTTTACATGCATAAATCTGCAATTGGAATTGAAATAATTTATTCATATGGCCAATCCAATATAAATATATATATTCATGTATAAAGCTTGGTTACTAATGGATGGGATTTTGAAAATTGCAGATCATGTTGACAGGAGTGTTGGCATTAAAAAGCCAAAGTATTCAGGAGACGATGTGCCATCTCTGACTGAGCTGAGTGGCTTCAATCCTAAGAGGCAGGAGTTCGATCCTGAATACGACAACGATGCCGAGCAATCTCTGGCAGAGATGGAGTTCAAGGAGACCGACACCGATACTGATCGTGAGCTGAAGCTTCGAGTTTTGCACATTTATCTGTCTAGGTGAAAATTTGTTCATAAATAAATAAATTCATAACGAATTTTTTTTCTTGAGCTTGACAAGCTATATATAATTATTATTATTATATATTAGGTTGGACGAGCGGAAGAAGAGAAAGGAGTTCATACTAGAGAGGCATCTTCTTTATCCTACTCCATTAGAAATGGAGTTGTCGAATGAGGATAGAGAAATATATCATCGCTACAAGGTTTTCATGCGCTTCTTATCTCAAGACGATCATGACGCCCTCGTCAGCAGTGTCATCGAGGAGCGTAGAATTAGAAGAAGAATTCAAGAGCTTCAGGCATGTTGGCTATTCATCAATTTAGTTTTCAAGAAGTTGAGTAATTTGCCAAAATAGACCCGGACATTTTTGGTCCCACACCTTCTATTCAGCATGCTAAATTTAGTTTTAAGACTTTTATTTTGGGCAGCCCTATTTTAATTGTCATTTTAGGAGTTTCTTCTTGTCCACATCTTCATGAAGTAGCATACCCAGAAAGCAGTCTCCAATGTATGGCTTAATTGCCTTCTGTTGACTAGCATATAAATAGAATTATCTTACCCCTCCGGCCCCTTTTCCATCACATAAACTAGCCTGTTTTCCAATCGCCGGCTTTCCAGTCAACTGTAGAATAACAACATGGCTGCATGGCATTTAAATAGGAGCAATAACATCTTCCTCTGCAGCAGCCACTTCACAACAATGACAGTTGAACAAAGCTTGAACTTACAACAGACAAATAGTGAGGGTCTATTTTGGGAGATATCCTCTCCGAAGCTGCTGCATAACCTATTACCAGGTTATAATACATACAATCATACATATTTTTCAGGAATGCCGAGCAGCCGGATGCCGCACGTTAGCGGAAGCAAAAATGCATACAGAGCAGAAGAGGAAACAGAGGGAAGCTTTGATCTCACAAGTCAACAACAATAACATTGGTAATAATAATAATAATAACAAAGTTATGCCACAGAAGATGAACCGGCCAATGCCCATGAGTGCCAGAGATAACAAAATCGATCCTGACGCTAGCGATCCCCAGAGCATGTTTGATAATCACAAAATAAAATACGAGTCGGACGGCAGAGATTCCTGTATGATGATGCTGCCCAGTCTCCGATGCTCATCTTTCGAGGAATGGGATATCGCCGGACTCCCTGGAGCAGATCTGCTGAGTGAAACTGTAAGTAGATGTTTCATATATTTATGTATGTAAGTTGGCATTACTATATATATATTTATGTATGTAAGTAAAATATTAAAAAATGATAATTTTCAGGAGCAATCGCTGTGCTGCCAGAACAGGCTATTTCCGGGGCACTATCTTAAAATGCAGGAGATTATGGTTCAGGAGATACTGAAGGGGGCTGTCGGTAAGGCAGCCGACGCCCACCCGCTGTTCAAGGTGGATCCCAACAAGATAGACAAGATCTACGAGATGGTGACTAAGAAGCTGGGTCAATACAGTGCTGATCCTGAGGAAGATTGATGCTTTTAGTTCCTTGCGTAAATCCGATTTATGATTATCTTGATACTTTGAAGGCCTGCTTTCAATCCATTTCACTTGTAACGATTGAATTTAATATAACGGGATGAATTTTCTTATAAATTAATGAGTGTGGATGTTAGTTCTTAAATTTTGACAAATTAATAAACTGGTAAAATAAAATATTTATAATTCAATTAACATGCAGTGCTTGGATTTATTTAATGGGATTGTATTAAAATATAAACTTTTGTGATTAATTTTTGAAAAATTCAATGCCCTCACGCAGGATCGAACTGCGGACCTTCAGTTTACAAGACTGACGCTCTACCACTGAGCTATAAAGGCTGGACCCTTATTCTTAGAATGCAAAAAGTTTTAAAAACGTAAGTTTCTTAAAATCATGTAATTCCCTAATTGCAAAGCCCCAATTTAGAGCTACGGTACAAAGAATCTGTGAGATAAATAATAAAAGTAAACTATTGCTTTTGAATACAAAAATTTGATACAAATTGCAATGACCTTTTGTTGTATCAGTTAATCGAACTAATCTAATTTATTGTACAGCGGCACTAAGAAAAATGTATCAAGATATTTTTATATTCAGAAAAAAAGTAAACTATATTCATTTCAATAAATGGATGCATTCGTCAAGACATTTCAATCAATTACATCCAAACTTGAAATGAAAGTGCTAAATACACTAGCTTGAGCAGAGTTTGAGTCAAGTCAGCTTAGAACTCGACTTTGAGTTCTAGTCAAGCCGTTCAACTCGAAATCGACTCAAAATTTTCGAGTGAAATCAAAATATTTTTTGTTCGAGTTAGAATTTCAAGTTTCGGATCAAATTGACATATAAGGCATTTTCATTTTTAATATTTTTGATATAATAGAAATTCTGAAAATAAAAAGCTAAAATTTCTTCTGCAATCCTTTTGACAATTATAAGGTGGAAAAGAGTTGGTAAAAATAGTTTAGGGAGGTACGTAAAAAAGAACATTTCGTTTTGGTTTGCATGCATGACACGCCATGACCTCTTCAAATTTCAAACAGCATAGCCCATTGGGTCAAAACAATGAATTATATAATAATAATTATAATAAAAATCTGTTCAACACGCACTCAATGTCAAACTTCAACTGAAACCACTAACAAACAACGCCTGCCACCCACCACCTTTAGCTTATATTCACCTATAAATATGCACATATAACATCCACACATGCATACATACAAAATAAAAGTGAGCAATTAGACTAATGTGCACAATGGGCTCTAATGCTTCGCGCCGCCTCGTCTTCCTCGCCGCCATCTTTGTCATAGCGGCCTTTGCAGTGTGCCTGGAGAATGTCGTAGCAACAAGGCCGACGGCCGAGTTTCACATCTACGACACTAATGGCGGCGACCGCCGGATAGAGAAGGATGCCATGGCCTTGTGGATGATGAGATTACCATCCGGGCCGAGCAATAGAGGAGCCGGCCACTAGATGTATTCATATGGCTCACTACTAACTATTTAAAAAACAATTCTCATTACTTTTGTTCTCTCCCTTTTAGCTGTATAATCATAGATATATTATGTAATGATAGGAAATATTCTTTTATTTCTTACATGTGCAAAAATAAAGAGGAGCATATTTTCTATGAAAACACATTGGAGAACCTTATGTGTAAATGTATACACTTCATTTTATATTATATTACTTGTTACATTATATATATTTGCTACTTTATAATTGATTAATTTTGATATTATACAAATATTTACGTGTACCCAATTTGTAGTCTCTATCGATTGCTTGTTGGTATAATAATGCCATGCCTATAAAAATTATTAATTTTGAATAGGACAGAACGAAGAGCAAGTGGATTAAGAAAAGAAATAATTAATGGAGCCTTTAATTATTTAAAATATCTTAAAAATTGTTAGTATGCAAATCAAAGAGTAATCAAGTAATAAAATACATGTTTTTTGAGAAGCATTATGTATAAGAATCTTATTAATGGCTCTTTATTTATTTGTTGCAAAAATATATGCAACATACATAAGAACATGAATTAAGTATGCAAGATTTTATGTTCATTTGTACCTATACATGTTGTGTAAATGCTAAGTTTACGAACACTTGCATCATATATTCATTTGTACCTCATATATAGTGATATGTGTGTAATGTTTTCATGCTTTGATATGCTATTATAATTTCATTAAGTGTTTTAGAATCTAATCAAAATGATAAATTTTAGCCTAATGATAGCCTATTGATTGGGATTCTGTGTTTACATTTATAACAAGAGCTAAATCATACTAGCTACATGTTTTTCTTTTTATGAGACTCACTTTACCAAAATATATATGTACTTAATACATTTTTATTTATAATAATACTTTGTGATGTATTTGATGTAGCCATAGTTTTTGTATGATTTAAATAATATCCTTATGTATATATCCATATACAAATATTTTTCATATAAAAACATGCATTTTAAGAATATTGAAGTATATGAATATATTCTTAGAGAAATAAAATGTAACTTGTATTTTAAATTACATGTTCTTGCAAAAAAAAAGTATATTTAAATAAAAATTAAAATTTTATAAAATTTATTTTTTTATATTTTATAAGATAATATCACCTCCATTTTTTTGGAATTTTTGTTAGTTTCAATTGCATACAATATTATAATATTTATTTGATGAAATTGTGTTGTTTGTTAGTTTAGATGACTTTAGGATATGCTTTATAGTATAAGAATATTTGTTGATGTATGAAATTTTTTTTTCATGAGCAAGATGAGCAAGATGTATTGAATGTTTTATTGTGTGCTTGAATTCTTTGAATAAGAACAAAGCATAAGAAATTTTTTAAATTAAATTGTTGGGATTCAAAGGTCGATTTCACACAAGTGATTCTTATGTATATGTATAAATTATACAAAGTTGAAGACTCCTAACAATGTGAAGATCAACTTATTAAAAATTTAAATTTTATCATAATTATATATTTCATTGAAGTTCTTATGATTACATTAACTATTATACAACACAACTGATAATTATTGTGACATTTTCTTAGCAATCTATAACTTTATTATTTTAGTCATAATCCTATGGTTGAATACTATATAATAATATTTTTATTCTTAAAATTGCACTATGGCATATTTTTCAAACTTATTATTTTAGACATGTTCAACCACATTTGCTCATAAATATTATAATCTAGTTTCTTTTAATGACAATTTTATTATATTTTATGTAATATGTTCATAATTAATGAGAATAAAAATTGCCACCTTTCATGTATCAATTTATAGGAACACAACTTTCTACAGGAGTCATTCGAAAGAGGATTGCTAGATTAGAGAAAAAGAGGCAGTTCTAATAATTTTTATTTGGCTCATAAATGTGATCATACAATTATCATAGTATAATATTTATAAATTGCTCCACTTAACTTGTAGGGTTGAATCGTTTGATTAGTCCCATTTGAGAAAGAAATTATAGAGAAACCACCAAATTTTGAGAGAAATGAAGATTCAAATATAGCTAATGGCTTAATTTGTAATTGTATCCATTGTTCATAATCACCAAATATAGTAACACCAAAACCAATACAAACTTTGGAAGCATGTTCAATAATGATATTATTCTTCAACAGGATGTTAGCAATGAACAAGTTTAAGGCTTTGCATTGTTTCCCAAAACATTAGCCAAGAAATAACAACATAGATTGATTGCAATAGTGAATATGGAGCCATAAGAAAGAGATTTAAAACGTCTAAGAGAGTATTCTCTCTAGAGTAAGTAATGAGCCCAATATATTACATCAAGTTGTATTTTGCAGCATTTTTGGATTTCATAATATAATATGGATGTCACTTATAAGGAATCAAGCATAATACAATATTAATAAAATAATATTTTGAACCACTTAAACAAATATATTGTATAAACTTGAACGTACAAATTTAAAATATTTATTGACAATTATTTACATCTCCGTGCACTCAAAGGCCAATGTTTATTGTGTTGACGTTTGTTACAAAAAAAAAAATAATAATAATTACATCCTCGAAAGATCAAAGTCTTGTGCATTGACATTTGATGCTAAAATTAAATACAATTGTGTATATTAATAAAAAATGAATAGAATAAATAAATACAGTAAAATTTGTTGTGTGGGAGCCCCGTCAGTGTCCGCCCCCGCCAGGGCTTGGCCCAGACGGCAGTCTTGCCATCCACGAAGTCATAAACTCCTTAGCCTTCTCAAGTACGCTCACTTGGACGTCGGACGAAATCCTACCGCCGCCTGCACTCCCGTCCGGCATCGGCCGCACGGCGCTGGCATTCTGCACGCGCGTTACGGCGACAACGAAGACGAGGACCACGAGAATTAGAGTGCGAGAGTAGCCGAAGCTCATGGCTTGTATTCTTAAGTAGACTCTGCTCTGCTATGGATGTTTTTTGGGTGTTGGGGGATTTGCAGAGTATTTATAATAGAAAGGGTACAGGTTGTTAGTAGGAGAGGATTGCTTGCTGACTACGGTTCTTTGAAATGGTTTACGTTCAAAGCAGAGCGAGATCGTCAAAGCTTAGTAGGTGCGGAGGAGAACTTTTGCAGCTCTCATCAATAGTCCAACTTTAACTTTTCACGGGTTGATTTTGTCGCTGCGAATTGAAATGGTATGCAGCCGTTTGACAATCTATATATTTATGCTCAATATGTTTATAAAATACCCTATAAGTTTCATGGCTGATATTGGCCTGCTCAGGTCTGCACCTAGGCTTGCTCAAATGAGAGCTATCAGGTTCTTTTAAGAGAATCAGTTCTACTCAAATGCTTTCAAATGCTCCCATGTGTGTCTTAGGAACATAGACAAGATCTTTATCGCATTGTGGTAGTCATAGCACTGACAATAATTATGTACCTTAAACCCTAAACTCTAAATTCTAAATCATAAATTCTAAAATCTTAAATCCTAAACCCTAAACCTTAAATCAGAAACTCTCACTTTTTTGTTTAGTTTGATATTATTCTTGGATTCTCCTCCTCCCTTTGTTTCCTTTCTTGGACCCTCGGGTATTCCTCTTTTGACCCCATCAGTTCAAATGATGGGGGTACTATCCCTTTTGATCGTTTGTCCGGCGACCACCCTCCTCGCAAGAACAAAGGTATGATGGAAGCTACGAATTTTTCGGCCTTCTTGGATGGGAAAAGTAAGCTTTGACGAAGCAACGAACCCTTGAGGATCGGCCTCCTTGAAGATGAAGAAGTACACATGCCGAGGATTTTGTGGTTTGGGCGGTGGCTTTGGCCGCCGGCGATCTAGGGTTTCCATAGATCTCGGCCCTTTTGGCTGAGGATTGTTTCTTGAACCGAACCGGTTCGGTGACTTTATTTGGCGGCTCCTCCTTGAACCGACAACCTAGGGCAACTCTCGTGAAGGTGTGGGCCCAATCTATTGGGCCGAATTGCTTGGCCCAAAGATGGGCACCCCTCAAGTCCTTGGGCTTGGTCCAAACCATTTTTGGGCTAGCTAGAGTGTCCTTAAGGTTTGGTTTGATTTAAGGTAATCCGGTCCAACTTTTTGAATTTGGTTTCCAAAATTGGAATTTTCATATAAATTAGTTTTTCAAAATTAGATTTTCCTTTATTTTGGACTTTCTATTGTAGGAATTTCTAAAATCAGATTTTTCAAATTTGGATTTTCCTTTTAAGGTTTTATGAGGATTGGTCTTTTTATGGTGATCTTTTCCTCTTATAATTTTTTGTTTCCTTTCTAAATGTTTGGGCTTTGACCCATTTGCCATGGCACATAAAGGCCCAAGGGCTGGACCATTGTGTAGGCTCACCTAGGAAGAGTCTAATGGACTCATCGAGACTTGTGGATTTGGCTTGCAAGTTAGATCAAGAGAAGGGGTATAGCGTCCTGCCACGTCGCCGCGCCAAAGAGGTAAAATCATAATTCGGCGGCGGAGCGGCGCGCCACTCGCGGAGGAATATCCCGTCTCCCCGAATAGCTAAAAATCAAGCTCGTCTAAAGGGCTGTTGATTCAATCTCAAAGAGGGTTGAGAGCTAATACTTGTATAAGATATCAGCATTTTCAGTATACTGATCTCATCATAATACTAAATATAAGTAGTGTATAAATAGAGTATGGAAGCTAAAACAAACATCCATAAACATTCATCATGAAAGGTGAATAAAACATTTGTCTCATAAAAGAAAAAGAAATACATCCAGAATTATTACAACCGATTTACTGAAATACAGAATAAAAGTTAAGTGCTGAACTAAAATAAAATTAAGCTGAAAATAATGTTGAATAAGAGTTCACTAGTGCTCCACTGGCTCCTCCTGAATCTCCTGGGTGTTCTCCTGACCTGGCTCAATATACTGCTCAAGATCTAGCAAACTGCTGGTTCCCAAAAGTACCACATATTAGACAATAAATCTAACACATCGAAACTAATCTAAATAGTTTTAGTTATTCATTTAACATTTACATAATATAAGTAAATTGTAGAAAAACTATAAAGGTAACTGAAATTATAAAACTGAATAAAACTGTATGAAATTGAAGTAAAGTAAAGTAAAACTAAACTGTAAATTGAATACTGAAAGTAAACCAAAAATAGTAATGGATATAAAACTGAGTAATAGCATGTAAAATTATGATGTATGTCACTGAAACTGTGCATCTAAATATGCCACAATATTGTATGCTACTTATATGCAACAAAAATATCACCGAACTGCTATGGTTCGTACGGTCCAATGTATACATACATCTAATTAGGAACTGCGATACTGATGCATCATGAAATTCCCCAATCAATATGTGCAACATTCTGTAACCTATAAATCATCACTGATATTCATATATCATTATTGATACTCAACATCATGCTTATGCTCATGCTCATACTTCTAAGTTATATGAAATAAATCCAGAAATTCAAAAAATGTCTTGAAATCCGATAATGAATTCAAGGTCTCCATTGTGTAGAATCCTGTTAAAAATATTTTGATTCTTAAATTCTAGTTCGATAGTTGGTTAAAGTTAAGAGTTTACTTAAAAATTATTAGATTGGATGATTGTATACACATATTTAGCATATTTGTAAGAAAGATGATTCTTAACACTTAGTTTGATTAAGCTAACGAAGCGATCTTCGATAGGGGGCATCACCCGATGGCGATTTGTATCCCAAGCTAAGTTATTAAGATGCCCAACTCACAATCACGCTTAGTGTCCTAAAGAAGGTGACACAAATTATTTAGTTTGTTTAAGCCACACCTATTAAAGTGATCTTCATTATGAGGCATCACTCGATGATGATTTGTATTTTAATCAAACTAAGGAATGAATTCCTATTTATAACACTCTTAGTCTTTGAAGATTTACTTTAACGGGATTGTATTCGTCTAATCCCTCGGGATAGCACCTGGTCATAAGTTCACATTATAGTGAATCAACCAATTCTGAATACTATTGAAGTAATCCAGTACTATGAGTATACCATACTACACCAACCAATAATTTGGGTGAGTCCTACACCAACATTATTTAATCAACAAGGATTTATCAAAGCTATTAATCCTTACTCTAAATGGGTAAATCCTACACAAGGCTCCAAGGGTGTGATCATAGAGATCACTCAATAATAATTTCTACCATAAGGGGGAAGTTCCATTCTATATGCTTTAAGTAGTTCTTATCACAAGGTATCAAGATCAACCTCTAAGGTTATGAAGGATCATCTAAGATTCCTACCTTAATAAGTTACAAAAGTTCTTCTTACCTCAATATATCAATAATTAAGATCTTTAAATATTTTAAGAATGATCCTAAAGCAAGACTCTTAAGATCTCACTTTTCTACTTCTTATGTTAACATTCAAGGTTTACTTATTAGACTTAGATTTAAGTGATTAAATCAGATGAATAAAATTTATTTGATCATACTATATTCTATAATCACGAGATGAAATCAAATATATTAATAGGGTTATATCATTTCATAAACCATTACAATTTTATTTTTAATCTTATGTCAATAGTCTTATATAAGAGAAAATCAAAGATCCAAAGTTTAGGTTCAGATGACTCAATCACACAGATTTAATATTAACCTTAACACTTCTAATTCAATAATTTAAAATCAATACTAAATTAGATGCATTATTAGAGTAATGTCAATTAAACTATCTTTCAATTAAGTTAATTAATTAAGTGATTAAGGTTTAGATCTTAATCAAGACAAGTTAAAGTTTAACCCCTGGCCTCATCAAAATTAAGACCAATGGTTAATTTAAAGATCAATGATGAATCAATATATTATTGGTATATTATTGATGTCAAGTTTTAGATTTAGATCAAGTATCATTTACTTATCAAGTTATCAAGATTCTTATGTTCAATTATAGTTTAATATCAATTTAAGCACATTTAGGTGTCCAAATAAATGTTAAAGTTCTCTAACATATATTCTAAAATCATAAAAGTGTGAAAATATAAAGTTGACATAAAATAGAATGTAATTAAGGCTAACAAAATTATAAATAAAATCAAAAGAATTAGCACTTGATTACAAATCTAAAAGACTTATGTTTCATGTCATTTAGTTGTTGGGGTATACTTTGGTTAATATAAGCGTTCAAGAATCCCATCGACATTTGGCACAAGACAATTAAGATATATAATAAGTTTTGAGCACTTGTTAAAAATAACAAAGTTTCAAATTTAATTTTCACATAGAGTTTTATGAAATGCTCATGGACCTTAAAATGCAATTTAAATTTCACTTGTTAATATGCAATTTAATTGTTCAAATTTGATATAATTCAGTCCCACTATGGTTCTATGGATCTTAAAATGCAAAAATGACAAGTTTCAACAATTTCAGCCATTTTTGGGAAATTCTAAAATTTTCTGGGCCGTAGCGCCTTTTGTTCGAAAGTCAGGTCGCTATAACGCGCTGCAGCGCTTTTGGGCGCTGGAGTGCGCTGTGGCGCGCTGCAGCACTAGCTACGGCTGGTTTCAGCGTCATGGTGCGCTGCAGCGCCCAGCGCGCGATGGCGGGTTCCAGCACTGATTTTCGAAAGGCGGTCGCTACGGCGTGCGGTAGCGCGCTATGGCGGATTTACATTATTTTCATCAAAAATGTATTTTTATTACACATCGAAAATTATTAAGATGTTATGGGGTGCTGTAGCGTGCTACAGCGCGCTATGGAGAATGAGTTTCTGCAACTCAGGCGCTGGAGCGCGCTGCAGCGCCAAACGGTAATTTTGCCTGTGCAAAACCCGTAAATAGCCTTATTTCGGGCTTAAATACTCTCAATCCAGAGTATTCCATGAGCGGTGCCATATATTAATGAAAAGGTCTTTTTGTTACCTTTCCATTGACACCAAAATTGGCACGAACGGACTATCCTAACTATACAAACAATGGTGATAAAGATCAATATATGTAGAATGGACGAAAAATAAATCAGTTTTTCTGCAAGAAAATGTGATGTTTTAAAGGGCCTTAATGACTTACATACATGCTTATGAATTTCTAAAGATACATTCAAGCATAATAACAACATGAAGAAGGCAAGAAAGAAGACCAAATGGGTATCTTAGCCTTTTTAAAAGAGGAAGAAGAAACCTTAGCTTTCTTCAACGCTTGGAGAGGAGATGAACTTCTTCTTTTCAGCAAGCACACAATGAAGGAGGGAGAGAGCTTCAGCTCTTGTAGCAAAGAGGAGAATGAGGAGATGTGCTTCTCCTTTAAAGGAGGAGAAGGAGATGGGGTGAATGTATGGGCTAAGAGTTAGGAGGTGAGGGGGAGTAGAGGGAGTCCTCAACCATGCTTGTGCCTAAGGAAAGCATGGGAGTGCTAAAACCAGCATGGAGGGAGCCAAGTAGGAAAAAGAAAAGATTTAGAAAATAGGGAATAAAATTAGAATAACTAAATATTTATTCCTCTAATTAATTAGAATTTTTGATTTTTAGAAACGTGCTCCAAAAAATTCCAAAAATTCACCCCTACCTAATTTGGAGGCGAGGAATTCAACAGCGAAGTCGGATTTCTATTCCGACGATTATTTAATTACTTCATTTTCAGTGCATTTAATTATATTAAAATATTCGCGAAAATCTGACGACTTTCAAATGCGTCCAAAATATCACCCCTAGCTAATTTGGGGGTGACGATCGCAACGGCGAAGTCGGATTTCGATTTCAATGTCAAATTAAATACCTCAATTTTATGATTAATTAAATATTAAATTAATCCAAAATATTTGATTTAGCTTTGAATCACACTAAATTTTTAGTGATTGATTCTAATGACTATATGAAATTAACATAATGATAATTAAGACATGATTATGCTTAAATTAAGCTCGGTAACAGCCTTTTGTTGTTATAAGGGGAAAGGAAAATCATTTTAAGGCTTTTAATTTTTGGATCTTTAGATTCTCCTCATATTATTAAGTGGGGATATTGTTTGGACTATTTTTTTCTTTTTTTGTTTTATTTTCTTTATAGTGTGTGTGTGTGTGTTGTAATAAAGCTCTAAAATGTAAAGTCTGTATAGTTTACTTTGATTATTCAATAAGAATTACAGATTTGAAAAAAGAAAACCTAAATTTTAAACCCTGAACCTTAAAATAAAATATTGCTCCAAATTAAAAAATTTTGGCACGAGTGTTTTCGTCTCATCAAGATACATCTTCGTATCAAGTTTCGTCATTTTTAAAAATAATGGAAAGTTGCGCAATAATTAGGTATTAATTAAAATTACTACTCTTTTATTCAAAATAAATTATTATTCATCAAAAAATTTACTATTCATCATATTAATGTATTATTCATCCAAATTATATCATCTTAAGTTACTTCTATGATAAGAAAACTTAAGAGTGAAGTAAGAAGAGAGAGAAAGAGTAGAGGGAAATAAAAATACAGAATTTAAGATGAGTAAGAGAAAGCTAAATTACTCACTTTGGAAAATTAATGGAAGAGAGAGAAAAAGAAGAGAGAAAAATGACAGAGAAAATGAAATTTTTTTTTTTATAAAAATCCCTCCCCTTCCCCCTTATTCTCCTCATCCTCTTCTCCTCTCATCTCCTCTCATCTCTTCTCCCCTCACAATCCTCTCTCATCTCCTCTCCCTAGAATAGCCCAAAGGTTAATGAGTATTTATCAGTTAAATCAATTCATAATCATCTCCATTAGTCTCCGTAAGCTATTTAGACCAAAATTTGTAAATTTGGAGCAATTTAGAGCTCAATAAAATATTATGAATATTTTAGTATATCTAATTAATTAGAAAGTTAAGATATTTTATTTGATCTCAAAATCAAAATTTGACTTCTTTAATGCGCTTGTCACCCCCAAATTAGCTAATAGTGGTGTGTTGAAAGTGTTTGAAGTCGTCAAATTTTCCCATATTATTTTAATATATTTAAATACCCAAAAAATTAGGATAATTAAATTGATCTCAAAATCAAAATTTCGACTTCGCTTCCTCACCCAAAATTAGATGGGGGTAAATTTTTGAGATTTTTCGTAGCTCGTCTATCAATCAAATTTTATTAGTTTAATACGTTAATAAAAAATTAGAAAATAAATAATTAAATTAATTTGGTTTTAAAAATCCCTTCTTTCCCTCTACGCTTAAAACCCACTCCCTCCCCTCTTTCCCGTGCGCCCCTTTCTTCCCCCTCATGTGCACGCAAGCCCCTCCTCTCCTTCCCCATACTGTTGATGGGAGAGGACTCGCTCCCTCTCCCATCCCATATCTCCTTCACTATATACTAGCTTCTCCAATGGCCTCCCCCCTCCACTTTTGGCAGCTGAAGCCTCCTCCTCTCAAGCTGTAATAACACCAGGTTGTTACTTAGCCAAATCTTAGCTCAATTGTAATTTAATTATCATTTCATTGAGTTTATCTAGTCATTTGAATCAATCCATAAAATTGAAAGAAGACATCATCATTGCGTTCGTCACACCCAAATTAGCTATGGGTGATGTTTTGGAAGCATTTGGAAGTTGTTGGATTTTCTCGAATATTTTAATAATATTTAATTAATTAAAATTGAGATAAATTAAATTGACCTTGAAATTAAAATCTGACTTCTCCATTATGATCATCACCCCCAGATTAGCTAAGAGTGATATTTTGAAAGTATTTGGAAGTCGTTAGATTTTCTCAAATATTTTAATAATATTTAATTAATTAAAAATTGAGATAATTAAATTGACTTCGAAATCAAAATCTGACTTTACCATTGCGATATTCACCCCAAGTTAACTAGGGTGCTATTTTGGAAGTATTTGGAAGTCATCAGATTTTCACAAATATTTTAATGTAATTAAATACCCCAAAAATTAGTATAATTTAATAATAGTCATAATAGAAATTCAACTTCACTATTGAATTCCTCACCCCAAATTAGCTAGAGATAAATTTTAGGGATTTTTTGGGGCACGTTTATCAAATCTGAATTTTTAATAAATTAAAAATTAGAAAGAAATAAATATTTATTTCTTAAATCTTTATTTCTATTTGTTTTCTCTCCTTCTTTTCCTGCGCATGGACCCCACTGCTTTCCCTGGTTCGGCACCCCTTACCTCCTCCTCTGCATTCGCACGCAAGGGGTGAAGCCCTCTCTCCTTCCCTCTTTGTTGATGTAAAAGCTAATAATGGAGCTGTAACAACCCATGTTGTTACTTAGGTCAATTAAGACTAATCTAAATCTTAATTAGGAATATAGTACACTAAAGAAGTCATTTATGACTTATCTCTAAAATCTTGGTCAAATTAAGAGTCAACTGGGTCAAAATTTGAAATTCTTGAAAATCCCAAAACCTTAAAATTTGACTTTTTATTTAGACCTCAAATTGAAAATCTAACTTCACCATTGAGTTCAGAACACCCAAATTAGCTAGGGGTGATGTTTTGGATGCATTTGGAAGTCGTTGAATTTTTATCAAATATTTTAATATTATTTAAATCCCTCGAAAAATTAAATAAATAAATACTCGTCAAAAAAAAAATCCGAGTGCGCCGTTGCGTTCCTCACCCTTCAATTAGCTAAGGGTGCTTTATTGGAAATTTTCTGGATAAAAATTAATCATATGAACTTAAATAAGAAATTTGAATAATTTAATTAACATAATAATTATAATAATTTAAATACTAACATTAATTAATACTTAACGGTCTCCGCTAATCAACAGTAACCATCATCCATTTCTTTGCATCTGCCGTCAAGTCGAAACGGCAAAGATCGACCGTTCGATCAAATGATCGAACTGCCCTCTCATCTCCGTCCCCGTTCTTGCGCGTGTCACGCAAAAGGTGTACACGTGTCCTCTGCGTTCGCACGCAGCATGATGTCGCAAGATGGAGGCTCTCCATCATCTGCACTGCCTAAAAGCCAAGTCTTAAGTTCCCTGTATGTTATTCCGAGACTCCGTTTTTGCCTCACTGAAGTTTTCCTGAGCGAACGAAGTATCGAGCAGTACCCTAAAAGTCTATCGGCGACCTAAGGTACTCCTTATTTTCCTATTGTCTAAACATTCAAATTCGATTATATTGATTCAACTGTATTCGACAATTATCTAGAAATTCTACATAAGCAATCGATCAACTTCATCTACGCAATTTTTGAATTCGGCCAATTAAACCTCACGCACGACACTTGATGTTCCAATAAACTTCTTAATTCATTTGAATGCTGTGATGGTATCTTAGAGATTAGTATTGTGTATGTAATTTGTGATCGATCGAATGATCGTAAATTCTCATCGCATGCTTGTGGTCGACTCCTGATTTCATAGTTTAGGGCTTGAATTGTGATGCCCACTTGGAAGATTAAATTAGAATCTCCAAGATCCATAGGTTCGTCTATTCGATGGCTTCCGAATGGCGTGCATTTTGAGCCCTAACTTGCGGTGGGAGCGATTCTGGAAGATGCCCTAGCGCTTCTTCACCCGTCAGGGAAGAAGACACCGACGTTGGGCTGGGTCACCATCGGGCCGGGCCTGTCCGAGGATGGTCTGCTAGCGTCCACGTGCGCAGCTGGCATTCACTCGGTGGGTCCCACATGCTAAGCGCTCAGTCTGCCGCATCACTCCTTTAGGTCCCGCCGCTGCAATTAAATTAAAAATTAAGTATAACTTAACTTAAAAATTAGAAGCTTAATAATTAATTAATTATTAAAACTTTATTCATTAATAATTTTTGATCCTGAACTCCAAATATATCAAAATTTTATGTCATTCTGATCAGTAGAAAATAAAGAATATTATGGAACTGTCAAAATTCTAATTGGAGCTATATATCATTTAGTGATATTTAGGATTCCCATATTTACCCTAAATGTTTCAAATTTTCATTTAATCATAACTTTGCACACACTAATCCAAACCTATTGAACATGGGTCTCAAAGTGATCAGAAAACCTTAAGGAACATTCCAGTAGTATTAATTTTGTTGTTTGGATTAGCATTTGACTAATGACATTTAGGACTTAACCATAATTAGCTTAATTTGACCTAAAACTTCAAATGACCATCAGTTGGTCATCTTAGCTCTAAATTAGGTGATCCAAATACCAATTTAGATCAGAAAAACTTAATTTACAGAGATCTACAAAAATATTTAAGATTCAATAGTTAGATTTACTAATCACCCCTAGTAAACCTAAAACTTGATTAGTGAATACTAGTAAATTTAATAATCCAAATTGAACAAACTAAGTTTCAGAAAACTCCTAGAACCTAACTGTAGGGTTGGATCAGTGATTGGGTGATTAATTTCACTAGTCACTCAATAATCACCATAAACCCTAATTAAGCCATAACTTAGCTAAATGGAGTCCAAATAAAACCAACCACTAGTCATTAGAATCAGTGGGTCAATTGTGACATACAGTCACTGAAATTATTCAATTTGGACGCCAAATGATAAAGTTAGGATTTTTGACCCTTAATTAAGAATCCTTAATTACCCCTTTAACCATAGAACTTGTATTCGCTATAACTTAGCCAGTACACATCAGAATTCAATAAATTTAGGTTCTATGGAAACCTTAGAGCATAACCTTTAATAAACTAATAGAAAAATTATATGTCATTAGGGTAAAATTACCAAAATACCCTTATAGGTCAAATTTCTTAATTTGACCCTATAAGGCTTAATACTTAACCAAAATTAGAGAACTTACTGTCTAAACTCATATTACACAGTAAGTAATCTTTGCACATCATTAAAATTCAGAATTTAATGCTAATTCATAAAGATGAGATTTAGACCCTTAAGGAGGGGCAAAACGATCTTTTTGCCCAAAATTAGGGTTTAATGAAATTAAGACCTAATTTTATCTCTAAATCATAATAAATAGTAATTAAAGTGAATTAGTCCTTAATTTAGATTATTCTAAGTCTTAAATTAGAAAATTGAAGAAAATCCTAAGTTAACTTTTAAATAAAACCTCAATAAATTATGAAAGAAATGTCAAATCCTTTGAACTTCTTAGAACATCTTTTAGGTCTTATAACTTTAGTTAGGATGTATGTTTGAATGATACTCTTAGTATCTAAGAGCCTTAATTCCTAAAACTAAGATTAGATCTCATGTTAGAATTCATTTAATGAGTAAAATGGGTTACTCATTAAGGTGAAACCTTGATCTTACTAGTTTATTAGATTTTTCATAGTTTATTAATTGATTATTTGATCTTTTAACATTAGAATTAGTATTAGAAATCTATCCTATTGAATTTGACTTAATTCAATAGTATTTGCCTTAACCTTTAATCAGTAAGATGGGATTAAACCTTAGTCCCTTAAGATAGCCTTGTGATTAAGAATTAAACTTCATTCTTTAGAGTTTGATTCTTAATTTTTTTAAATCTTGATTTGGCTAATCAAGATTAGCTTGGGATTTATAAAATAACAACTTAGGACGATTGATTTACTTATTTATTTTATAGGCAATATTTAATTCACTTATAATTAAGACGTAGCTAATTCTAATTATGTTCAACATGTAGGTTCGTGATTCTAAGTTACAGATAGTATAGGAATTGTTGATTCTGAATCTTATATAACTTAGAGTAGTTAGAACGTCTAAATTAGAAAACAGATGATATCACAAGGTTTGTGTAGTATTATTTATTACCTTGAATTTGAAATGATATGCTTTTCCTTATCATTTGAGCCTTTTTACATCTTTGGACATACTTAAATACTTGATACTTACTTTATATTATATTTTGAATTTTATTCACATACCATATGCATAATTTTAAAACAAATATTAATAAATAATATTATACTTGTGATTTATGTTTTACTTAGCCTGCCATTTAGTATGACTTACTTTAGGACTACTTTTGCCTAGGGAATTTCCTCTATGGTACTTTACTTTAGCATTGAGATATTTTTCCTATTTGCCCTTTAGATACTTTGTGGATTTACTTTAGAATCTGGGATGTTTCTCCTAGATGCCTCTTTTGATGAACTTTACTTTAATCTGGAATGTTTCTCCTAAATTACCAGATGGACTTTACTTTTTGACAGACTAAGTAAGAGTATCTCACAAGTATAGTAATTTAATAAACATTACTTACTTTTATATTTCAAACATTTTACAGTTACTTTACAAACTTTCTTCAGACTTACTTTACTTTACTATTTTAGTATATTTTTCGTTCTTTCATATTTTTTTTTCATTTTTTGCAGTTCCTTTATATTTCAGAACTTTTTGTGTGTCAGCTGTTTTACCTACTTGAGAGCATGTTAGAATGCTAGTCTTATACTTTCAGTACAATACTTTTACTTATACTATACTGGCATGTTAGTTTGATCATATTCTTTAGGACTTTTCTTTGTACTTAGTAGATTTACCTTGTACTTTACTTACCTTATTTTGCAACCTGAGTTGAGGTATATTTCTACCTCATGATTTGTTCTTGCCTTTCTTTGTGCTTTATCGCTATATTTTGCTTAACTTAAGTTGTGATGTCATTAAAATATATTAAAATTCATTACCTTAAAATGTACTTAGACATTTTGTCTAATAAGATTTTTATTTTCTTGGCTGGGGCCCTACCATTATGAAACTGATAATGGTAGATTCTGAGCTTTTTGAGGAGATTGAGCCTATAGAGGAGCAGATCCAGGAGGAGGTCCAGACTACTGAGGGACCTTAGCTTTCTTATTAGATTACTTTACTTATATATTGTGAGGATGAGAGACACTTTCTTTTTAGCCTTTAAACTTTAAATGTTTGTAATAATACAGAACTATTTGTACTTTACTTTCCTGCATTGTATATATATTCTGAGCTGGATATCTTTATTTTATAGTATGGATATTTACTTCAGTTGTTATTTTTCTTCCACACTCTGATACTCATTAAGTGATTGTTAATCTTTACTTTATTCAGAAAAGCATCTTTTTTTCTTAAGATTGGATTGGAGTCTTAAATTCCAACCTAATATTAAGTATGAGATGTGCTTAGTGACGACCACTCCTTAAGCCTTGTGATTAGAAAGGGGGCGGCCGCCACAAAAGCCTTCCCTCCTCTTCTCCTTTAAAATGGAGCTCAGCCCCTCCGTCTTTTACTTGCTGTCTAGCTGAAGCTCTTCCTCCCTCGTTCCTTGCTGTGCTAGCTGCTGAAGAAGTTTATCTTCTCCAAGTTCCTGAAGAAAAGCAGAGTTTTCTTCTTCCATTTCTAAGGCCAATGTACCCTTTTGCTTACCCTTCCTTGTGCTCTCTTCGTTTGATTTATCAAGTACTGTGATTGGCTCATTAGCTATTATTTGAGAGTTATGTGTGATCATCGAGCTTCAATTGGTCTCAAATGAGTTCGGTCAAAGTTTTTTCTCCATCAGAGTAACTGTCAAAAAAGCTGAATGATTTTTGCATACCCGTAACTAGGGCTTTAATTTTTGCTTGTTGTAATGATTTGTTCATACTGATTTTGGTATTATGGAAAGGTCTCGGAACAACCTTTCAATTAATATATAGCACCGCACATAGAATGCTCTGTATTACGAGTATTTGAGTGTGAAATGAGACCCTTCATGGCTTTCGCACACGCAAAATCACCGTTATGATCTTAATTCATTGAATTATAAGTGCTAATGTAATTAAAGAACTTGTGTGATTAAGTATATGAACTTAAATTTTAGATATTTGAATTTCTCTTATATAAGACTTTTAGTATAAATTTAATTATAAAACTAGGCTGATTTATGATAAGATCAAATATTAATAATACTCTTGATTATATCTCATAATTGTCGTATAAGTATTGATCAGATGTGTTTACTCATCTGATCTGATCAAAACAAGCTTAATAAATAAAACTTATGAATTTTAGCATATATGTTAGATATGTAAGGTCTTGATGATCTTACATTAGGTTTTTATGGTAATAATAATAAGCCTTGACAAATGTTAACACATTGCGGTATGAATGATTTATTGTGACATCTTGAGGTAGGAACTTAGATGATACTTCTTAATCTTAGAAGCTTGATCTTAGATCATTGTGGTAGAATCACAGAAAGTACTTAGAATGAGATTATTCTAATATGGTAGTAACTTATATTGGGTGACCTTTTTGGTCACACTCTTAGAATCTTGTGTAGGATTCACCTCCTGTAGTCTAATATCATATCCGTGATAATCCTTATAGATTAAATAAAATTGACTGAACTCAGATTATTAGTTGAGTATAATAGTATATATCCACAGTGCTAGATCAATTTAGCAGCATTCAGAATTTGGTTGATTCACTTTAATATTTGACTATATTTGTGTTCTATCCCGCGCGCTTAATCGGATATTGTAACAACGCAAGGTTGTTACCTAGCTTAATTTTAGCTTAACTGTATCCTAATTAAGTTCATATAGTCATCAGAACCAAATACTGAAGATTTAGAGCAATTTAGAGCTCGATCAATATTTTGGATTATTTTAATATTTAATTAATTAGGAAATTGAGATATTTAATTTGACCTCAAAATTGAAATCCGACTTCGCCGTTGCAATCATCACCACAAATTAGCTGGAGGTGATGTTTTGGACGCGTTTGGAAGTCGTTGGATTTTCGCAAATATTTTAATATAATTAAATGCACCAGAAAATGGAATAATTAAATAATCGTCGGAATCGAATTCTGATTTTGCCGTTGAATTCCTCACCCCTATATTTGCTTGGGGTAAATTTTTAGAATTTTTCGGAGCATGTTTATCAAATCTGAATTTTTAATAAATTAAAAATTAGAATTGAATAATTAAGTATTCATTTAATTGGATTTCTATTTTTCCCATTCTCCTCGCACCCGCCTCCCACTCCTCCCTCACCTATTTCGGCGCCTCTATTCGCACGCAAGGGAAAGGCTGAGCCCTTCTCCTCCATGCCTTGATGTGACGGCACCTCTTACAATTAATACTATTAACAAAATCATTAGATGATAAAGACAAAGGCTTAGAAGCCTACCACGGAGTCTCCATGCCTTTCCCAATCAGACATATCCCTTTCCTTTTTCTTTGCATCGGGTCTCTCTGCAATGCATGTAAGAAGTTGAACAGGAGAGAGGAAGTCGACCTGTCTGGCGGTAGGAGGAAAGAGGAGGCCATTTCATTTTTGAGTAATTTTAAAAAAATTCCTTGCAAATGTAAGTACCGAAAGTACTCACAAACTTTTTTAAATTTAGCAATACAAATATAAAAATTAAGTTATTGTAAATCATATGCTCATGAAAAATCTGTCATTTAAGCTTAGAATAAAATATTTCAAAACATTTAATAAAAATGACGAAAAATTAAAACTCATATAAAGAAATAAGAAAAAATTATGAAGAAGCTCAGCTCATTTTTCCATATCCATAAATAATATGAAAAAAATCTACATTTAATAAAAAAAAAATCAAGTTAAAATTATATTGTTGTTTTGTTTTCATCCTCACCTCGAGCCTCATGAAACTATTTTCTATTATTTTATTGATAAATAAATGGATTTTTTTTATTTTTATTTGAAGATTTTATAATAAAATTAAAAAAAGAAGTAAATGAGAACTCCCAGATTTGTGGGCTTATTTCTGGGGCTTAATAATGAAAGAAACATTGTGGATAAACATCATTAAACAAAAACTTCTGTTATTAAGTTATTAGATTTTTTTGTGTAGCAGGTTCTCAAACTCAAGTTTGAAATTTTTAAAAGTAAGAGTAAGCAAAGAAAATAATGAAATTGCAAAATGATAAAGCATACCTCATCAGCTCACAATCATGCATCGTACATCTTAAAAGTGAATCATTGCATGCTAATTTTGTTGGCTTTGGATTTGTAACAACCCAGGTTGTTACTTTGCTCAATTAAGACTAATTTAAGTCTTAATTAAGGTTCTAAGTCACTAATTAAGTAATTTAGAACTCACCTCTGAAACCTAGGTCAAACTAGAAGTCAATAAAGTCAAATCTGAAATTCTGGAAAATCCCAAACCCTATAAAATTGACTTTTTATCTAGACCTCAAATTGAAAAATCTGACGTCACAATTGCGTTCAGAACACCCAAATTAGCTAGGGGTGAAGTTTTGGAGGCATTTGGAAGTCATTGAATTTTCATAAAATATTTTAATAATATTTAAATACCCCAAATAATCAAATAAATAAATACTCGTCGAATCGAAAATCCAAGTGCGCCGTTGCGTTCCTCACCCATCAATTAGCTAGGGGTGATTTATTGAAAATTTTATGACTCCATTTAATAAAGTAAAACTAATTAATAATATAGGTTCAAAATAAATTAAAATATTAATATTTATTAATTAAAGTTGACGGTTTCCGTCAACTTACTTAACCCGTCGTCCAATCCCTATTCATTTGCCGTCTTCTACCATCAATCCTGACGGCAAGATTTTTAGCCGTCTGATCAATCGATCAGACGGCTGTAAAGTTATCTTCCCCAAAGGACCTTCCGCGTGTCTCGGAGCACGCCGCGCGTCGCCCTATCGCCCAGCCAGGTAGCTTCCACCGCTTCTAATGCCGCATTAAGAATCCTATTGAACTCTAAGTCCGGTTTTCCATCATTTTCGAAACCAAATCTCGTCTTCTTGAAGTTATCTTCATCCAGTCGTTCGATTCAAGGTACCTATCTATTTCCTCTTAATCCGTCAATAATGTTGCATTCGATTCAATCTCTATACTTATTTCATGCTGTTAATTGTAAATATTACGAGTCCAGTTGAACCCTAACAATTCCGAATTATCAAATTTCGCAATTCATCTACAGTATAAACCGTTATACTTATTTTGCACCGCACCCTAGCCGCTAGGGTTAGACCTCGTCAGTGATGCCGTCCACCCCTACCGATGATCCACCCACCCTTGGATAGGTCATTACTATGACTGCCTTTAGATAGGCGGGCTAGACCTCATCGTCGCCGGGAAGGGTCCGAAATTTTATGCCCTAGCAGGATCGGCGCATCGGGGAAGGAGGAGAATGTTTCGCAGAGACCGGTCCGTCTGAACCGGTTCGGAGGTTGAGCGAACCCATCCGGTTCGAGTGGGATTGGGCCGGTCACCTCCACGCGATGCGTGGCCTCTGCATTGATGCGTTGGCTCCCACTCTACAGTAATCCAGCCTATTGATTACTGACACATGGCATTTCTGATGACTGTTGTCATCTGGCGTCGCCGGCGGGTCCCACCACCTACAAAAATAAAATAAAACATTTTTATATATAATAATATAACAGATAATTATAATTTAAATATATATATATATATATACATTATTACAACAGATTTATTTAATTTAAATAAATATTATTAACTAATTAATTAAATACTAAAACTTTAAACCTTAATAACTCCTAAAATACACTTCCAAATTATGCAAATAAATATATCAAATTGATCAGAAAAATATAAGGAATTTATTGATGCTAATAATTTTGCATTTAGACTTGTATTTAGCAAAATGATATTTAGGATTTAATTAAATTCAAATTTATGTCACAAATCTTATTTAGCTCATAACTTTGTGTAGATTGATCTAAACATACCTAATATGGGTCTTAAAATACTCAAAAAACCCTATGGATTATTTTGGTAGTATTCATCTTGCATTTTGGATTAGGTTTTACCTAATCACATTTATGACCTAACCCTAATTACCCTAATTAACCTTAGAACTTCAATTGACCATAATTTGGTCAATTGAGCTCCAAATTGAATGATCCAAATATCAATTTAGATCAGGAAAACATAATTAACAGTAATCTGTAAAAATATTTAGGATCCAATGGATTGATTTGCTAATCACCCTTAATTACCCTAAATATTGATTAGTGAATATTAGCAAATATAATAATCCAAATTGAGTGATTTAAGTTTCAGAGGACTCATAGAGTCATTTAGAACCTAGCTGTAAGGTTTAATTTGTGTTTGAGTGATTAGTTTCACTAATCACTTACTAATCACTCTTAACCATAATTAAGTCTTAACTTAGTCAAATTAGATCCAAATTGAGCCTACCACATGTCATTGTGATCAATGAACTATTTGTTAACCATAGCCACTAATTTTACTCAATTTGGACACTAATTGACAAAGTTAGGTTTTTGACCCATAATTAAGGATTCCTTAATCACCCTTATAACCTTAAATCTTGTATTGGCCATAACTTGGCCAATACTTATCAGAATTTAGCAAATTTAGATTCTATGAAAAGCTTAGATACTAAACAACAGTAATCTGAAAGAGAATTTAGCTTTTATTTAGTCAAATTGCTAATTTTCCCTTATGAGTCAAATTCACAAATTTGATCTCAAATGGCTTAATAATCACCCAAAATTAATTTAGTTACTGTCTAATCTTATATTGGACAGTAAGAAACATATCCCAAAAGAAAATTTCAGATTTAAAACCCTAGATCAAGATTTGATCTTTTGAACCCTTAAGTAGGGGTAAAATGGTAATTTTGCCCAAATTTAGGGTTTAGCATCTTAAAGCCCTAAAATCATCTTTATAATCACTAAAATCAGTAAATATAATAATTTAGAATTGAAAATTAATCAAATTCAATTCTAAATTAGATTTTGATTAAAATCTCAAAATTTACTCTTTAAGAAAATTTCTAAGTCCTTAGTGAGTATTCTCATTCTTTAATCATTCTTAGATCTATCCTTAAGTCTTATAATATTAGTTAGGATGTGTGTATTGAGAGATACTCTTAGTAATTAAGACCCTTAAATTCCTAAGATTAGGAATAGATCTTAAGTTAGAATTCATCTATTGAGTAAATTGGGTTATTCAATAGGTGAAACTTTGAGTTTTCTAGTTTATAGATTTTCTTAGTTTATTAAATAATTATTTGATCTTTAAACTCTAGAATTAAGAATAAAGATCTATCATAATGAATTGATTTATCATTAGGACTTGCCTTAACCTAATCTGTGAGATTTGGATTCTAAATTTAGACCCTTAGATTATACTTTTAGATTAAGTGATTAGACCTTATCATCTGGAGTTTAATTCTTAATCTTTTCATCTTGATTAGGCTAATCAAGATGAGGTTGGGATGATTTAAATTACAAAATTAGGTCGATGATTTATTTTAACCAAATAGTCGCCTTTTGATTAAGTTATAATTAGGACTTGGCCAGTCCTAATTATCTTCAACTAGTAGGATTCGTGATTCTAAGTTACAAAATGTGTAATAATTGATAATTCTGAAACTTATGTAACTTAGAGTAGATAGAACGAATAAAGTAGATAACAACGGATATCACCTGTGTTTTAGATAGAGTTTTTTGCACTTTGATTTTGATGATTCGCATTCCTTGATTTTGATCCATATACCTTGAACATGTATTATGTACTTAAGATATTTGATAAATATCTTATGTTAATTTGGATCATTTATAAGCAGCATTATATTTTTCATTTCACAAGTGGTTTGTAAGGTGTAGCTTGATTAGTATACCTCTTCGACTAACTCGTTCGGGTCGGCAACCTTTCGAGGGTTTAGTGTTCGACAGTCTATTGGCCATGCTTAGTCCGAGTGATAGGATGGATAGACTCTCGCCCTACTGACTATAGAGTCAGGATTCTGATATGGATATACTAATTCAAGTACACTTACATTCAGTTCTATCTTAGCTCATCAGGCTAAGAGTTTTCAGTGATGTTCAGTTCAGAATTTCTTAGCTCATCAGGCTAAGATTTGCTGAGTTCGTGTTCAGTTCAGATGACTTATATAGTCATTGTAGTTTCAGTTTACAGTTACTGTTTTACTTGCATATTCTGCATCTCAGCACTGTTTTACTTACAGCTTTCCTGCACATGTTATATATAGGATGCTAGTTTTACTTACTGTTTTCATATGCTCACATAGGATGTTAGTGTTTTCAGTTTTTCACTGTTTAAATTTTGTATGTCACTCAGCATGTTCTGTTTGAACATAAGCATGTTTAGGTTGTACTTTTCTTACAGTTTTGTTTAGTTTTTGTTTACCTGTCTTTGTTGCAGTTGCTTGGATGAGGTATGGGTTACTTCCTATTTGCTTAGTTATAAATTGTTTGTTTATAACTTATTACTATTCTTTTTATACGCTTTCTGCACCTTTTTGTTTCAGTACTGATTTATGGTGATATTCAAGTAACTTAATAAAATTGTTTGCCCTAAAATATACTTAGACATATTGTCTAACCAGTTTTTTTTTGTTGGCTGGGGCCCTACCATTATGAAACTGATAATGGTAGGTTCTGAGTTTGTTGGAGCAGCAGATCCAGTGGAGAGCTTGCCATTGGTAGAGGAGCCCATTCTTGAAGATTTATAGCTTTAGTTTTCTTTCTTTCAGTGAGATTGAGAGTTCCTTTCAGTTCTTTTAAACTTATTAATTATTGTAATAGTACAGGTTTATATTTCTCTTTCAGCACTTTACTTATTCTATATTGTTGTATTTATACTGTATTCGATGGATGTTATTACTTTATATGCTTCCGTACTCTGAGTTCATGTATAGTCATTTAGTGATAGTTTTTATGGATTGAATGACAAAATTCTTATTTAAGTTGGATTAGAATACGTGTCTAATTCAATTCTAAGTGGGGACTTTGTCATTTGGTGACCCCTCCACCGTAATCATGTTAACTTAAGGGTTAACAGGACTACGGCAGGGCAGGGCCGCCACAGGATTTTACATTGATGTTTGTTCAACGACCTCAAAATAAAAAAACATTGATGCTTTAATGCCAGTTTGCTTTGCCTTGATGAAAAAGTATTGACTGCATTAAGCAGTGCAACAAATGATATCAATTTATAAAATTAAAGTGTTAGCTAGAAAAGCAAAAGCTACTTCGGGCTCGAGGAAACCATATTGCACATCATCTCAACAATAATCTTTGCTTCGCTTTCCCTCCCGACCTTTGAATAAGCCTTGTACATGATCAAAAATGTCTTCTTTGTGCAATCGAACCTGAAGCTTTCCATCTTCTCCAACGCCCTGTGCATCTCCTCCATTTGGTTCCTTTGCCCGTACATCACCATCTTATAGTGAAACAGAGATGTGCAAAGCTTCCACTTGGCGCACTCTGCGAGGCTGACGAACTTGATCAACCGATCTATTGAATCCCGATGAAAATAGCTCGTGATCATGGAACGCAGGACGCCTAAATCTATTACTTTCACCTCGGTTTGAACCGCCTTATAGATGAGCCTCTCCATGGCGTTCGACAATCCCTCCTCAGCGTAAAGCCAGATCAGAAGAAAAGTCAGCCATAGTTAGTACTCATCTTCAGGAAGAAGCTTGAGAAGTTCCTCAATCTTGCTCACCCCTATTTTTATCGAACTCCTGCAATGGGCACAAAATATGGCTCTAATCAGATGAGAGGCACACTTGCTCGCAGAGTCTTTCATGATTTCATACATCTCTTCTAGATGCTTCATGCGTGAGCACGGTCGCGGAGCATGAGGCGGTGAGTGAAAGCATTAGGTGTGATATGCTCATGATGAATCATTACATTGTAGGTATTCTCCATTCTTTCCCACATCCAAGTGGTAAGGTAAGCAGCAATCCAAACGTTGTACGTGGTTAGATTAGTAGATAGATCAGGTTGCTCGAACATTCTCCAACTTGCAGATATGATCGCGGAGGAGAACAAAGCTAAGTCAAGCATTAAAGGCGGGGCCATCTGCGGCCTTTGCTTTGCAAGATAAAAAATAAAAGATAAAATGTTCCATATCAATTTAAGGCTAAAAAGGAAGGTAAAGAGATTGATTTTAATTTTTTTTTATTAAAAAATTTAAAAAAATTCATTTGCACAATTAAAAGTTTTGAGAAACTTTTACTGTTCACCATGACTTTCTATCTTTTGTATATATATATATATATATATATATTAATATATATTATATTATAACAGAAAGCTTTTCATTCGTTGCTCACCGGTCGAAACCCTAACATTCGACCTTTTCCGGAGGCAAATTCTCAAACATGGATGCCATCAGGAAGCAACTCGACGTCCTCATGGGAGCCAACAGGAATGGAGACGTAAGAGAAGTCGACCGCAAGTACTCCGATCGCGATGTCTGCCGGCTTTTTCTTTCCGGTCTATGCCCTCACGATCTATTTCAGCTTACGGTAATCATCCCTTCGTACGTTTAGCATTATAATTTAATTTCTTAACAGCGTCTCTATTGCTTAGGGTTTATAGACTTCACTCTGTAAGCCACATTTTTGGCATATCTGAATCATTTCTTATGTTGAAATTGCTATGTTTCTCTTAAAATTCATTTCTGCGTAAGATACGAAGTCTTGGTTTCAATTTCTGCGTGCTTGTTTTTTTTATTGCGCTGCCTTTCTTGCATTTTCTCAAGTGTTAGTAGTTTAAGCCCATATTTTATTGTGTTTCTGTAAAAAAATTTCGTCCACTGCAACTCGGTTGGCTTTGTACTCATGTAGCTGCCACTGAAAGTGTTTTCTTTGTTTTTTTTTGTATTTCATTTATTGTAATGCTAATAAAAGGTGACTTTGGTTTGGTTATCAGAAAATGGATCTGGGCCCCTGTCCAAAGGTGCATTCTTTGCAGCTACGAAAAGAGTATCCTTATATGCCGATTCTTTGCTAGTTCTTCTTCTTTTAAATTTCTATGCTCTTAAGTTGATTATACATTGCTCTCTGATAATTAAACCATGTTTTAAGGAGTAATTTCATTTTGCATGTTTTAATGGCAGAGCACTCACCTTCATTGCGTGCAAGCATAAGAGAAATAATAGGATGAGCACTGATGAACATCCCCTACAATGCTCAGTAACTTAAATTTGAATGTTCTAAAATTTAAAACTGTTTATTTAGTCTTAATTTCAATAATATTTTAAATTATCAGGCTATGATTCTTTTAGGTGCCTCCTTATCTTATTGTAGGAAGTTAAATTAGACTAGAAAATAATTGGATTAGATATCTTGTTAAAATTTTCATTGGGATGTGTTTCTTATCCCTCATACTAGTTCACATCATGCTATGCATTAATATTGGAATCAATCCAAATAATGAAAAACTCATCTCAATGTATATATAGGGCATGTTATATAACCTATATATTTTATATAATGTATATATAGGGCATGTTATATAACCCATATATGTTTAGGTCAAATTAAATTGAGGGAGTTTCGTGACATTTGGTACAATTGATCTTAGATATAAAGAAAGAAAATATAGAGATAATTTTTTCATCATGATTCATCATGAGCATATATGGGTTATATTTAATTATAATGATTACTCAAGGTTTATATTTCTCAATGTTTTTCTATTTCATAGATAGCACCTTTGCAGCTGAAAGTCTATTTGTATCATGTATAAAACAGCTAGTGTGATTTTGATCAGCATGTTTCATGGTTTGTATGCATGCCTAGCACTTGTAAAGTGCTCCCTATTTAAGTGAACTCATGGTGAGTTCTATTTTTTTTTCTAGAAACTGGCTTTGTAAGCAATTAAAATTTATCCATTTCCTTGTATAGTTTCTGCCACTCTCCACAAGGTACAAGATATTGTTTTTTTATTGCCTGCCCGTAGCACATTTGTATTTTAAGTAACATATCATTATCTATTAAAGCCATTGCACAACAATTTATAAAATAAGAATATCAATATTCATCCATTCTTCTGAACTTGTATTTTCATGTAGTACTAGAGACTAAGGATTTTTTTGTTTTATTACTGCTTTTTTCAGTTGATTGCAACTACTAGTATAATGCTAACCATGATGCAATATGCGCTCCATTACTACCTTCGTTTTACCAAGATCGTGCAAAGGCAACTCTAATGCTTCAAAAATTCAATTTTTTAAGTAGTAGAAAATGCCATCTAAATGTTAAAAAACATGTGATAAATTGAAGAGATAAGTTGACTGCATTATTTTGATAGTAAAAAATAATCATTGTGGTTGCAATTGATTTATATCATTCTAAAAGAAAGAGAAAACTCTTTCACTTTGTAGAGCTATGGCTTAAAGATGTTGATATTCATGCTTGTTACTTGAGAAGAAAAGGGCTCAATGATTATTGTCAGATTTTAGCTAATATTGGAGATAAGTTCTAATTGTATCTTTTCCCCTGCTATGAAGGTTGTATGGGGTTTCACACATTGATTGTAAACATGTTGAAAGGATTAATTTAAGAATAGTTAATTAAACTCATTTATTGCAGAATAAAGATAACACCACTATGCAAAAAATTGTTAAAAAAGATCAAAATGATGGTTTATTTTTTGATTGAATTTAACTAACTATATATTTAAACTGATGCTTCTCACTCTCATTTAATGTTTTTTTGTTATTGTTGCCAAAGGAAATCGACATTGTGTTAACACAAGCTGAAGGAAAGCTTATTTTTGCACTCCAATATTTTAGGCTGACAAAGGTGGAAATATCATTTGGAGGTCACAAGCAGGGAAACAACCCATAGCCAAAGATCAAGATTGGAAAATGCATAAAAAATCACCATTCTAGAAGCAGGGAAACAAAGGAGATTCAAAAAAGTCACTTTTATCATGTAACATCAATTTGAAAAACAAGAGCTGTAGAAACTACAATTTTAAGCAAATAATAATTATAGAAACTTAAATTTATTTTTGTTACTTAGAAATGAAAACCTGATTATTCATGTAATATTGTAATTTCATTTTCCCCAAATGCATATGAATGAACTTATTTAATTTCTAGATTATTTATTTTTGATCTACAACAATAAGATGGAGGGCTTCCAAATCTTTGAATTATATTCATTTAGCTTTAGAAATAGATAAATATTCACCCTTGATGGCACTCGACCATGATGGCTGAAATAGGTGGTGTAAAACAAATTAGCTCAAAATTTATTCTATTTTTATATTTTAAAACTATTTGTACTTGTAACCTTTTTCACAATGTTAATTATAAAAATTTGTCATTCATGATGTTTTTCATAATTAAGGCTATGACATGATAATTGGGCCTATAAAGGGAATGGCATACTTCCAATAGGAATGCAAGTATAATTGAAATTTACCTTATTAATTTGAAATTTTCCAATCCAAAAAAGTTATTTGTATTTTTACTACAAAAATTTGTGAACCCATTGTTTGCTACTCCTGAATTTATACTTCAACCTTATCTAAAGGCCTTTAAGAATTTTGTTTTTTTTTAATTAAGTGATGCAAAGATGCAAAACTTGAAAAGATTTTGATTTAAAATTGCTGATATAAGTGCACTTATTTTAACTCGGTGCAGTCTACAATTCCAAACATTTAGGGGAAAGACTGATTTTTTCATACACTATTGAAATTGGCATTTGGATTTTTTTGTTGAGGCAAATTAGTGAGATATTTTTTCTACCTTGCAGAGTCGCGTTAGTGACAGGTTTTGATAAAGATGAGACGATAGTCGAATATATTAATGCTATTTGAGCTTGATAGAGCAAAGTCCAGTGGATAGGGGAGCCTACTAGACACTTGTGCCTTGAAAGGCAGTCCTAGCAATTTCCTTTTCTCTTGAATGCACTACTCAATAAGGGTTTCTAAATAAAAAACTTTGAAACTGAACAGAAAGATTTAGATGTCCTATACTTGAGCATTCACTTTTCTTGAAAAAATTAGCAGAACGGAAAGGGAGTCCTATACTTGAGCGTTCACTTCTCTTCGTTGTTAATCTCTTCTTCCTCTTATAGTAACTTTTGTCTTTTGAAAGTCTACTGTGTTGGGGGACAATGTAACAAAGAAAATGACGAGGAAACATTATTTGGCAGTAGAGATGAATTCTGCTAACCCATCCTTATGTTCAAACTGCCAAACATGCTCTTCATTTTCATTCAAAAAATGTTTACCCTTGTTAGAGAACTACTGGTGGCGCAATGCATAATCACGACTGAATGATATAAAATATGAGTTAGTAGAAGTCGTAGAAGTAGATGAGAAGAGGGGTTGCAAACAATGTATTGTTTTCCTCAAAGGGAAAGATAGCCAAGCCAAATAAAGAAACTTGTAATTGCACACTCTAAATTGAATCAGTATCCACTTTGACATCTTAGTAATAGATTGGTATCCTTTTGGTCTCCTACATCCCATTTCACTTGTGAAATATTGATAGCGGAAGTGACAATGGGTGTTTGCCAAGTTAGCTTTGGTGGAAATAGAACCTATAGAAGTTTGAACTTTTTGATCTCTTTCCCAATCACGAAAGCACAATAAAGCATCTGCAAAAACTACAAATTAAACCTTTCCGATGCTAAAATTAAGTTATGAGATTTGAATGTAATTGAATGAATTTTGAGCCAGTATGACTTGCTCAAAATTCTTTGAGTTTAGAGTAGTTTAAGTCAAGTGAACAATTTTGCTTTCAAGATTGAGCCCAGTAGAACCCGTTCAAGTTCAATGCAATATCACCTTGTCATAAATAATCATCTAGATCTTAAAAATATCCATGGCATAATTGAAGTAGTTTTTCGTATTATTGAATCTCATATAACTTAATTTTAGCATCAAATTGATTTTATTTGTAGTTTTGGATATGCTTTGTTGTGCTTGCCTGATTGGTAAAGAGTTCAAACTTGTATAGGTCATAGTTCCACCAAATCTAGATTAGCACGATGCCCATTGTCACTTTTTCAGTATTTAACAAGGGATTCAGGATACCGGTCTATCACAATGATACCTGGGTAGATACTGATTGAATTTAGAGTGTGCAATCACGAATACTTGGTTTGAGAGTCCTTGAAGGAGATTATTAAAATGGGTGCAAAGAGGCTACCATGTAGAATGTTAAAATGCCGAATGGCAAGATGGTACAAATACAAAGGTGCAATCAATGACGAGTAGAGAAGATGAAAGAACTTTCATCATGAGAAAATCTTCCTGAGTTCGGTTTTCCTTGTGCTTAACATTCAAGTTACTCGCTACTTTATAACCTAGTTTCTCCTTAAATTCTTTACTTCTAGGCTCACTAATTCCTTGATTTTGTTTTACTTTTTGAGAAAGTTATTTTATTTGGTTTTTCTTGCAAATGTTCACCCTAAAACCTACCTCTAACAAGGAACCATCGCCAATTTTCTCAAGTGTTCCAACAATAGAGACTAAACATACAGCTGCAGTTTTAGCAGCTAACAATTCTTTGGCATCCTGGATTGAAGGAGATGTTCACCAACAAACACTCTTTTAATTTGTAATTACTTTGGAGCATAGTTTATTTAGTTCATTTGATTTACAATATGGATAAGTTTAAATCTTCTTTAATACTGGAAAGCATCAAATTTTGTCAGTTAACCGGTATTACTTTCCATATAGTAAAACCATGCATGTTGAGGTAGTTTGGTGGGTTGATTTTGTTATAAGTGAGGGTATGTAGTCTACTATGTTTTCCTGAATTATATGTAGCTATGAAGAAGCAAAGTTGAAAGGTTTGCACAACTTCGATAGAGACCTTGAAGACTTAATTGAAAGACTTATTATAGAGTGTGAGAGGAAAATTCAAAGAGCTCTGAAGCGTTTAGAGAGCGAGGATGCTAAGGCTGCCATAGCGATATCTGTTTCTGAAGTTACACAGGTATTTACTCAAGTTATTTTGATGTACATGTAATTTTCTTAAGAAATAACTTTATATCAAAAGTTTGACGAGAAAATAATGCTTGTTTCTGATGTTGCAGACACCAGAAGTTCTGGAACTTTCCAAACAAATCAAGGAGAAATTGAAGGAAGTTGATGCTTTTGGTGATTCCTTTTCCATTTCAATTTTATATATTTTGATTTTTTAGCTCAAGCACTCCTAAATAAATCTTGTTCTTTTATTCTATAACTGCAGAGGTATGAACATATTTCTACTTGTCGATTCAATGTCAAGTAGGGGGGTGTAAACGACCATTGTTGAGCTTGAGTTAGCCTTGGCTTGAACATGAGCTCTATCAATTAATTGAATGCAACCTAAAATTTATGAGTTTGAGCCTGCAATTTAATAAAAATAAATGAATTAACTTTAAATAAATATTTTTAAGTTACTATATCAATGAAAGTATTAAATAATGATTTTTTATTAGTTATAAATATATACAAAAAATTTCAGAGCATTTTATACTTAAATTATTAAATAACCAGCTCACATACCAATGAGTCAAGTCGAGGCTTGCTCAAGTTTTTCTTGTTAGGTTATTGAGCATGGGTTATGAGCCATTTTATCAAACTAAGCTCAAGTAGCTTATGAGTTATTTCGATTCAATTGCACCTCTAATGTAAAGATCATTCAATTTAGTTTAGAGTGAGATTTGAGCCGCAGTCTATCACAATCTTGTCGTTGTTGGATCTATCTGTAGGCATTCCTATAATATATGTGCATTTAACTTATGTTTTTTTTTTCTTTAGTCTGATTATAACTTTAAATTTTTTTTCAGAGAATGATATTCTTTTATATTTTTCATGATTTTTTGAGTTCCCTGGTATTTTCTTGTGACTTAATGATAGATCATTCTAACTAACTTGTAGCTGTTGTTGCTTGCTAAAAGCTGAGCTATATTATAATATCATGCACCAGAGCATAACTTGTGCTTGTTTTGTTAGCTATCTGTGTGTTTTTGGCACCTGATCGCAACTGACTATTTTTTGTTTTTATGTACCTGCTTTTTATTTCCACATATGGCTTCTGTTGGCATTCATTTATTTTTGAATATGTTTTCTGGTTTGTTAATATTTATTCTTATTATGCATTTTAGACATCTGGTACCGCTTATACAAGGAAGCATGCATTCATTTGACGAACATCTATTTTGACCATAATTTTGATAGGACGCCATACATTTTGAATTTACAGATTTAGAAGGAAGAACTGATAATAAAATTCGATCTCAAGAAACTGTGGAAGAGCTCAGAACAGTCAGAGCTGACAAACAGGTATTGTGTCCTTTACAAGAGCACATGTTTTCTACTTGCCCTTAATAATTAATTTAGAGCCATGATCTTTTATGCTGCTGCTTTAAAATACATTCTCATAGAGTTATTTATTTAATTTCCCTTTGATTTTTTAAATATTTTCCAAAATAGGTCTTTGACTTGTAAAAATCCCAAAGTGCTCCCTTAACTCTTAAAGATGATGTAAAACTAGTCCCATAATTTACTTATATTAACATCACAATAATTCGCACTATGAATAAGTGGTATTTTGGGAAGAAAAAGAAAAGCCAATTGAAGCTGATAAAGTAATATTTATTTTTTTTATTGTAAAATTTTTTTTGACACAAACATTAAAGCCACTAATTATAGGGTATACAGTAAAAAAATATTAGATATATCATTTACCGACTTCATCCTTAATTATTTTTCCCTAAAATATCTTCTTACTTTCAGTGTTAGTTCACGTGGTGTTTCTAAAATTTAATCATTGGACTAAATTTCTATCACTTTTAAGAGTTAAGATTTATTGAGTTAATAGATGACTATTTTGGACAATTTTAAAAAGTTGGGGGACTATTTCAGCAAATAACTCCATTCTCATTTGATCGATTATGTATTAGGATATGTACTTTTGTGTGCAGGCAATGCTACTTCTTGATGCTTTCAACATAGATAGAGCCTCTTTACCCCAACCACATCAGATCCATCCACCATTAGCTCCTGTTCCTGCACCCAATCCTCCTGATCCTCGTACCCAAGAGATGATTAATGAAAAGCTGAAGAAGGCAGAAGATCTTGGTTTGTCTTGCTTCAATTTTTGTTAAGAATAACTGATTAATGCTTTTTTGTGTTTTCTAATCATTACCTTGAACATATGTTAGCTGCATTCATTCTATGTCATGTTATTAGTAAATATGCCCTTTGTTTAAGCATGATTTCTTAGATATATGCTTGATTTGTGAGGTTCATGGAAATGATAAAATAAGTCTTTGAAAATAGGACAAGATGTGCTCACATGAATTTTTTTTTTCTTAATAAATACATTGTAGGAGAATGATTTTGACAGTTAGCCTTATCTAGGGCTAAGCTAAAAGGGTTAAAAGGGCATATTAAAGGTCATTTCTGAGCAAGAGACAATTTAGCTGCTATTTGGGTTAGGACATCAAAACTGTTGTTTTGGGAGAACAGCAAAATTGGTGTTTTCTATATGACATGCGCAGGAGAAATTCTAGTCAGTAAGATGGTTGGAAATTCTAGTTAGTAAGATGGTTGGAAGTCTGCTACTGGACAGCAGTAGATGGACTGTAGGCTGCTGAAGGAGTACCAGCTAGATGGCAAATGTTCAAAGCTATTCATAATACTACCTCTTTTATTTCTAATACTTTTAATTAACTCCTTTTTATACTTACTACATGCCATTTATTATCCAATAAATATGTGTATATATACATTGGATATTTTTTATCCTAAATTTCTCCATTAATCCTCTTTGCAAATGTTTGACCTCAATAGCTGATCAACCTAGCTTAAAACCAAATTGATATTGTTTAATACTAGTATTTTGCCATAATGTCTTTTGATTATACTTGCCCAAAGTTTTAAAAAAACTTTTGAACTCTTATATATTTTATACAATCCCTTGTGACAATTTTTCCTTTAAATCGCTTTTATAGTGCTTCACTCATTTCACTTTTTTTAGATTTTAGAATTGTATTAAATAATTCAGTGGGTAATAACAACCAAAGCAAATCACTGTTGTCCAACCATACCCGCTTCATCACAATCCATGGCTGAAAATAGAATACCGCTGTTTATACATCTGTACTGCACGCATCATATCAATGGGAAACACCATATCTGCGGTTCTTAATAATCCCGTCTTCTTCTGAATCTCTCGACTCTTTCCCATTCTTTCATGGTAAAAGAGCAAGGTTTTTTGATCTCTTACTCTCTCTCTGTCTCCGATCGGAGCGTGGCTTTCAATACTGCTTCACAGACTAAATCTCTCGTAGACGAACTCTCGAACGTGTGACCGTGCCCCTCTACACCAGCGATTCTCCCAAATCAACACCATCCGAGAAGGCCTGTCCCAAATGGAGTTTACGAATATTGAATCTCAGTTCGACGATAGCTCTAGCTACTGCAACAACTCCATATCAATGGCATAAACAAAGGACCTCAAATTCCTGATGTCTAACATTAAGAACATGATTCATACTCCTATCACTTTAGAAAATTACCCAATATAGTGTGCTCAATTATTCCAATTCTTCAGAGCTTACAATCTTCATAAACATCTCGACGTCACAGATCCAGCACCACTAATCGACCAAGGTACATCTCTTGGACCGTCACTGACAGAAACTCGATTGGAAAAAGATCCCTGCAAAGAAAATATGGCTTATGCTAGAAAGAAGCCTCCAATCTACAAATCATTCCAAAGTTATATAACTCAAAAACGAGCTACATAATGTGGCATTGAAGCATAGATAAGTATGAACATCTATCAAAAATCAAATCGAAGGTGGACAAAATCTCTGTTATGGGATCCAAAGTCGATGTTGAAGCCATCATTTTGTATAAGCTAAATGGCATCCCTTCTAGGCAACCATACCTTTAAAATTAGCCTTCGAACCAAGTTCACTCCTATCAGCCTGGAAGGTCTTTACTCGTTACTATGCAGTGGAAAAATCAACGTGCAATAAGAGCTTCACAAGAAAATTCAACAGATCCGCCAACAAACAACCGACACTCAACATCACCTATTGTTGTTCAATAATCTAGCTCGAGGCCGTGGAAGGATCAATAAAGGCAGAGTGCACTTTTCATTTAGAGGCAACATAGAAAAAGCAGAAAATCACATTTATTAATTGTCAAATTTGCAACAAACCAAGTTACTCAGCCAAGAGTGCTAGCATCAACTGAATTCAAGCTACTCTCAGCCTTTGCGTCAACTAACTGCCTTCCGCGTCGATGGAATATCAGATTACAGCTGGTATATCAACTCCAGAGCTTCCATTCTCATCACCAATGATCTCAACAATATGTTCATAGCCGAACCATATCAAGGTTGTGATTGTGTCACAATCAGAAGTGGCCAAACTTTGCATATTTTAAACACTGGCAAAGGCATCTTACTTATACCCCACCTTAAGTTCCTCTTGAAAAACATACTTCATGACCTCAATACCAATACAATCTTCTATCCATTCATAATTAACTTATGACAACTCTTGTTCCATTTCATTTATTTTTAGCGGGTTTATCATAAAGGACCTTCAAACTAGCTCAACTCTTCTTAAGGGCTGCCACATCAATTGGCTCTGCACCAACTTACTTTCACCAGAACCTCCACCTTTTATGCTAGTTCTAAGATCCTCTTCAATGCCGGCATATACCTTGGCATCAACGGCTAAGAATCCAAGCTCACACATCCATTATCTCCTCTCCAAGCACTTTCCTAACATTAACAAACATTGCTCTACATTTCTGTGCTCTACATGCATAACCACTAAACAACATAAACTTCTTTTCTCCAAACTCATTACTAGAAATTACAATGTATTTGATTCATTCATACGGATGTTTGGGGCCCTGTACCAACAATTTCTAATGAAGGCTATAAGTTCCATGTTATTTTGTGGATGGTTGCTCATGCTATACTTGGCTCTTCCCTTTGAAGCAAAAATCTGAAATCAAACAAAAATTCACAGAACTCCAACAAAAATATCAAAATACTACGATCCCGTGGAGAAGGAGAATACAATTCCACTCTTATAAAACCATCTATAAAATCTGGGTATACACCATGAAATTTCCTGCCCATATACCTCTCAACAAAATGATGTCACCGAACAGAAACCCCGCCATATCCTCGAAGTCACTCGGGGTCTCCAAACAGCCAACCTACCCAAAAGTTTCTGGGCTCATGCTACACTCACCTCCACCTACCTCATTAATTAGCTATCGTCCCCTAACACCAACAACATTTTCCCATTTCAAGTCCTACACCAAAACAGACTTCAATATGAACACCTCCGAGCTGTCAACTGCTTATGCTACCCCCTTCTTCCTTCTAAGCATGCAAACTTGGACCAAGAACTCTACAATGCATATTCCTTGGGTAAACCACAAGGGGTACATCTATTTCAACCCGAAAACTTCAACTACTTGATCTCCCAGCACGTAAAATTCTTAGAAAGTGTTTTCTCTTGCTTTATATTAAGAAAACCAGCCATCATCACAACCTCAGCAAATCAACCCACGCAAATACCTCTAACTCTCATTCCAATCTCTACTATCCCAACAAACATAACCCTTCAACAGTCTGACATACCATACGACTCCAAACTTTCACCGAACTCACCTACTACCACCCAAGAAATATCAACCGTAAAAATCCCAAACTCCTCTCAGCCGCAATCACCAGCCTCTACCCAAAACAGTCAGCCACTATCTAACAAACCTGATTCAGCATCAAAACCAACAGCCCCGATCTCCTCCACCCCCCATGCAAATACGCTAAAAAACAGGCACATTAAACTTAAACCAATACTCAATCTCTTTCACCCAACATTACCTCAACCAGACACCACCTCATACAATGCCACAGCCATGCAGGTGCATTGGAGGCTTGCCATGGAAGATAAGTATAAGGCATTGACTGTGCATCAAACCTTGACATTGGTTACATTTCAACCACACCAAAACGTACTCGATTGCAAATGGACATATCAGACAAAGCTCAACGATAACGACACCATAGCTCATTACAAAGCCTGTCTAGTGGTTCAAGGATTCAAACAAATCTATGGAACGAACTACCTTAAGTTCTTCAGTCCGATCGCATAGATACTACAATACGGGTCTACTAATAATAGCTACCCACTACTAGTGGCCGATGGATCAATTGGATATCTCCAATGTTTTTCTACATGGACGGCTAAACGAAGCATTTACATGAAACAATTTTGAAGGTTACAACCTTTCCAACTCTGTTTGCCTACCAATAAAAAGCAATACACGACCTGAATAATCGCCACATCAATAGTATTCCACCTTCATCCACTTTTTCCACAGCAAAGGATTTTGTGCCAGCTAAGCCAATTCCTCCTTACTCATTCTCGACACCACGTTGGCTTGCTTATATGACTCACTAATCACCGGACCAAATCAAGAAGCCCTCAGATCTCTCGTAAGCCTTCTCATGCAGCAGGTCAAAATGAAACATCTGGGAAAACCCACAACGTTCTGTGGCATCAACAGCTCACAATCCGAAACTGATCCTATGCCATGCCGAGCCCACCATGATGGAGCATTCCAAAATGAACAGAAATGGAACTACAACTTAACCCCAACACATATCACTAGCTTCACACCAAAACAGGCCTCCTCCACACCCTTTAGCCAATTTAAACTATACAAAAAACTGGCCGGCTCCTACAATATCTCACCACTACAAGGCAGGACATTATCCTAGCCATCAACAAAATCTGTCAACCCATGCATAAACTAACCCAAACACAGTTCGATCAGCTCAAACAAAATTTGTGATACCTCAAAAATACCCTTCACCACGGGATACAAATCAACCCTGGAAATATGCAACTTCATGCTTATGCCGATTTCGATTGGGAAGGAGATACGGAAGACAGAAAATCTACCACAGGCTATTGCATCTTCCTAGGCAACACGCCAATCTCACGGAGTTCCAAGAAGCAAAGCACAGTTTCCAGATCCTCCACTAAGGCAGAATACCGGGCACTTTTTTAACAACAGTCGATTGCTACATAAGTTCATCCTCCCACATAGCCAACAACCCAATTACATTGTGACAATCTCTGCCATTGCCCTTACAAAGAATCACATCTGACATTATTCGTGATTGCATCGTTAGATAGGGAGATCGAGCTGTCCTGCATTCCCACTGAAGACCAAGCCGCTGACATTTTCACAAAACCGTTCGCACAGCTCGGTTTTGCAAGCTCAGAACCAAGCTTACCACAACCAACTAGATGGCTCACTTGCTGGGGGGATCATAACGACCAAAACAAATTAGCACCGTCCAACCATACCCGCCTCATCACAGCCGCCGGCTGAAAACAGAATACTGCTATCTAAACACTTGTATCGCACTCATTGTATCAATGAGAAACACCTATCCGTGGTTCTTAATATTCTCTTGTTTTCTTCTGAATCTCTTGACTCTTTCCTGCTTCTTTCTGTGAGCCCAAAAAACTTTTTTCTCATATGCATTTTTTTCACACATCAAAAGGGTTGTCATTCGATTGTACAGCCATTCCACTTCATTTATTGCACCTTGATATAATTTGTTTATCCTAATATTGAATGACAACTATTATTATGCCCACAAAAATTATATAACATGTTTTTAATGCACAAGATGTCTCCATAGTAAATCTTTATTGTTTGAAATAGGCTTGATTATTTGAGATTAATATAAGGGTTATTTGGTTTGCTATAATTTGGGTGTAAAATAGTTTAAATTTTATGATTTACAAATTTTTTGTTTTTGGTATGTGAGATTTACAAAGTAATACTTTCAGGTAAAATTTGGGAGGAATTGAATTCCTACACTTTTCACAAATCTTGCATATAATAAAATAACGCTTGATTTGGGTTTATAATTTGATTACACCATGCTGCGTTTTGTTAAAAAAATATTTGCATCTTCTTTCGTTCCTTTGTTGTCTTTGTTTTGTCGGACTTACACCAAAGGGCACTTACCAATCTTTGTCAGTTTTAACTAGCCTTCATTGGCTGTTCTTAGTCTCCGGTTGACCTTACCGACCCCAATCGTTGCCCAAAATTCTTCTGTGAGAAAGAGTAGCTTGCTCGTTACATTCACATCTCACTTTGTCAACAATCCAACGCCTATCATCAGTGTGAATCCCTTCGCTTTCTTTTTTTTTTTTTTTGCATGAAATTGGAGTCATGTTCTTAGAAACAATTTGATGATCACTTTTGAGTTTGTTATTACTGCTATGGAGTAACACTAAAGATTCATGAATCAATAGAGCTTTATTTGTAAGCATTGAAATCTGGGTGCTGTATAAGAATTAAAAGATTTTGGTGATATGGATGTTAAACACTATATAAAATGATTTTCATCATTTCAGGCAAGCATTTTGTAATCGTAAAAAAAAAAGTAATTTTTTGGGGAAAAAAATGTACGATTTCTTATTTTGCAGGTGAACAAGGATTGATAGAAGAGGCACAGAAAGCCTTGGAAGAAGCAGAGGCTCTTAAAAAGGTTCACAGTTCTTTTTCTATTTTTTTGCATTGCTTTCTACCTAGCAAGTCTTCAATTTGTTGGGATAAGAACCCAAGACTTTATTATAAGTTAACATCAACTTAAATTATTAAACAGTACAGCTATTTTAACAGTCAAATATACTTAAAATTAGGCGGTTAGTTTAACCATTTTTCTTTTTCAGTTGAGTGCTAGGCATGAACCATCGGTTGACTCTTCAAAGTATACTGCTGCTGATGTTCGAATTGTGAGTTGTTTATTTGATGCTTCTGTTTTTGTATTATATTTTTTTTCATAGTATTTCTGTGCTTCTTAAACCAATTTATTGTATCCATGTTAATTAAGGTGTAATTTGTTTATGTGCTATCAAAAAATTTATGCCTACTGCTGAACAAGTTTATTGAATTTCCTCAGAGACTTATTAGCGTTTTCTTTCTTGTTATGCCTACCTTTGCTGTTTGTGCACTAACAAAATTTAACCTATTGTGATATCCAGAGGAAACATTTTTTGTAGAGGTATTAGAAAATTATTTTAATAGTTGAGGTAGCCTTTCAATTGCAGTTGCTGAACATTAACTTTTGAGACTTGTCTAGGTGATTTATATATTATTTAGGTGAAATGTATGTAGCCAATTTTAATGGTTGTGCTTTTAGAGGAATTTGAATATTGTTATTGCAGTTTTTTTAGCATTTTATGTACATTCTGAAATATTTTTAAACTTTTTTTTTATGATATAGAACTAGAAAGAAGAAACGTCAACTGAAAAGCTTAGCTTATTCTTTTTATATTTATTGCAGACTGATCAAAAGCTGCGTGTTTGTGACATATGCGGAGCTTTCTTGAGTGTTTACGACAGGTAAAACTCAATTATATGATAGCATTTTCACTATACTGTCACTTGCTATAAAGTCCTGTGTAAAACCATCAGCATTTGACCCTGAAAATGGCACCTTTTACCAGCAGGCTTTTCGGCCCAGTTTTACGAGGAAACTTTTGCTGCTAAAGAATGTGCGTGTTTTCTGTTTTCTGTAGTGTAGTTTTAAGAATTGATAGAGGTCCAAGCATTGGCTGAGCTTGAAGAAACTTTTCCTCCAACTTTTGAATTACCCTGTGAACAAATCTCTCTAATTTTAGTGTTTTCCAGTGATCGTCGTTTGGCTGATCATTTTGGTGGGAAGTTGCATTTGGGCTATATGCAAATCCGTGAGAAGCTCATTGAACTTCAGGTTAGGTCTATAGCCTTTCAGCTTTAATTTTTTTTTTTTTCTAGTTCATCTGTCTTGTAGCTAGTTTATCATTGAATCCATTTGCATTCATTTGACTGAGTAATATAACTATGCTGATTTTATAAAAAAAATAATCTATCTTTTTTTAATTAATCTGGAACTTGTTCTCTTATTAAACTTCCTTGAAGTTTAAACTCAATATGGTCAGGTGCTGGTAATGTTTGCCTATTCTTCAATAAAGAAATTCAGTTTTATTTGGCATCAGTGAGTTTTCTAACCCTAACTAGCAGAACGTTATGTAATATATTTTTTATGTTTCTGCTGTTTCTGTAATATGGCTGGTATAATCCTTATACGAGAGGGCTCAAAAAAGCAGCATTGGCAACATGTGGCCATCATAATCAAAATTCTTCAACTCTCAGCTTCCCGTTAGGACAACTATGGTATATTCAAGTGCAAGAAACTGAGTGGAACAAAAGTACGTAAAGCTTATGAATTGATGACTAGTATCTTTACTAAGTTTAATTACAGATATAATTTAGTTGAACTTTTGTCTTTGGTCATCCTTTTTTATTCCTGTATGGAGAATGTTTCAATTCTTGCAAATGATTTAGCAACCGTTAGATGAATAGACGTACAATTGTTTTCTATTCATTATTGCTTGTAAATATGGTTGGAGTTTAGATATTCTCTTACCCTGGCTAATACCTCTCTAGTAGTTATTGGTCATACTGTTGGATTTTTTTCATCGTGTTCCTGTGATTTAATGATTTACATTAAGTATCCGCTTAGTGGCATATTTGTAATATTGGTTGCACAATTTTTTTTTTGTCTGTATTATGTTTTAGCTACATGGTAAACTTTAGCCATATTCATCTAGCACTATTAGTGTAAGCTTCATTTTTTAAATTTCTACAATGTATTAATCGTTGTTGTGGACTCCTTTTTGCTTTCATTAATATACATTTGTGACCTTTATGTCTCAATTTATTAAGATATAGTTTCTTTGATATTTTTTCATAATGTTGGAGCATTTGTTGCTAAGCCTGCTTTGGCGAAATGAATGCCTTGTGTTGGAGTGTTTATTTTGCTTTATAATGCAACTCAGCATGCTTTGAGAAAATAAGGAACATTCTTAGAATGGTCTTTACAGTTTATGACAACTTAGTTTTAGCAAGCTCTTTCATTTGTATTTTACATGATTCCTAGATTCTGAAAATATTTTCAGTCATCTATATAAGATGCTAAAGTATGCAGTGAAATTTTCAAAAATGTCCAATATATTAGATACTTTGGCTTTTATCGGTAAACCACAACACTTAATTACCTGAGAAGCTTGCTTAATCCAATGATGTATATATAAAAAACCTTTAATGCATTCCTGAACTTGCCATGGGCTTATTTCAAGAACTTTTAAGAAGTTCCATGTTTAAGATTTGACTTTTTTCTTACAATCTTTCGCAAATTAGCCAAGATTTTGGTGAATATATTCCTTAAATGGTTCGGCAAAATAGCAAAACAAATAATTTTTAGACATCTACACCTGGAAGCATCAATTATTGAAGGCAGCTCTCTTGACGGCTATATGATATTTTCAAGAGGCAGATGAGATCCTCTCATATCCATTAAGATTTATGCTTCTGTTAACAACGCTGTGAGTTCGTTCTTCATTTCATGGGATACTTTATGTGCGAAAAAAAGGACATTTGCATAACAGTTGTCTGCATGCAGGATTTTCTTTATAGCTAAAACCCACTGTTTTGGTGTTTCGGGCTTTCTCTGAATAAAAACCCTAAAGAGAAAATATTCTTCTTCTCTATGAATACACGTTTGCATGATTCTGAACCATTACGTTTGCTGGTAAGTGACTGTTTTTCTTATCATCGACACTTGAAGATGCATAACACGTCTTGCATTCTCCCTTCTTTTTTAGAGATGGAAGGAAAGATGATCACTTGCAATTTTGGGTGATTTGTTTCAGACAAGTTGCCACTCTTTCTTATGTGCCAATAATAAATAATTGTTCATTTTTCAGTTTATTGTTATTCTTTGGTAATTTTGAACATTAACAATACGTTTTACCAGGAGGAAAGAAATAAATCTAGAAAGAGAGATCGATCTGAGGACCGGAGAGAGCGATCCGAGGACCGGAGGTATGCAACTTTTTTCAATAGTAATGCTAATTTATCTGTCGCCAATTTTTTATTTTTTTTATATTCTTCGGCATTTTGCAGGTCCAAGGAACAGGTCCGGGAGGACCCAAGCGATGGCCGGGAAAGAGGCCGTGAGCATGATCGGCGGAGCAGCAGGGAGCACGACCGATATAATGAACGAGAGCGGGGATTTGACCGCGAGCGTGATAGGGATTTAGCTCGTTCTCGCCATTATGATTCCAGGAGCCGGCGAAGATCTCGCTCACGCTCCCTCGAACGCTCGAGGGAATACGATCGGCATAGGTGATTGATCACTTGATTCCCTTTGGCTAAATTAGGAAATCTTAATATTTTGTAATTTGGCTTGCTGTTGGGCGTGCAGACGCCATGATCGACGCTGAAGGCTGAAGCTTCAGCTCAGTTGCAGAGGATTAATCGTTGAGTTTTGTGGACCATAACTTGTGCTGAGTGGGGGCGTTTTGTCCCGAAAACTTGTGCTGAGTGGGACTTTCAAGGGAGAACTTGTGCTACTTTATTCTGTAAAAGTTTTCTGATCTTTGTTTTTCAGTAGCAGTTCATAGATTGAAAGCAGTTGTTTTATCTCATGAGTATTTGTGCACTATTTTCTTGTTTTCAACTTTATTGTACTTCTTTTGTAATATCAGAACTGTTTTATTGCATGTTTTAAATCTTTAGTTATTATAAAATTTTGTATTTTAAGAATTAATTTAACAACACTAAACCCTAATCCCACTGGATTTAGCTTATTTTATGAAATTTTTGTTGTCATTGTGGACAATCAAATAGAGGTCTCTTTATATATAAAAACATTATAAATATATGGTGCTCCTCAAATGTTTTTTTAACATAGGCAAAATGCTCATGCTTAATTTTAGTAACATGTGCATTTAACAGTCTGTGTTATATGCCCAAACCATCTATACGTTGATATTCTCTAATTTTCTTGCATTCCATATTTTCAGTAACCTTTATATAATATAGTCTGTTGTATTTTTTATTGTCTATTGGAAATTCTTGAGCGCAGCATAGAGCATCAAAAATTATAATTAACTTGCAAACAATTTCATTTAATACTATCTTGAATGCACATTGTAAATATGAGATGTTACTTGCAGATGTGATACTAAGAAAAATTTGTTCAATAAGATTTTGATATTATTTTGACATAAGTTTTAAAAATAATATTTTTATTTTTATTTTATGTAAGCTAATAAAGACTTGTGAATTGATGTTTACATCTCGAGTTTTTTTGGGATGTCATGTCAGTGGATGTGAGCAGTATTTCTTACAATATATAATATTCAAACGTTTGGTTTGAAATTATTCAGTCTAATAATTGTGATTAGTTTCATTCACTTTAATGATTATTAGGAACTTATTAAAGGTGTGTTTGAGAAATATTTATTTCAATCTCAATATATTTGGATATATATATATATATATATATATATATATATATATATATATATATATATATAGTGAAAGAGTTAAAAATACTTCGTCTATTGCATTATAGCGCACAGCCGTATGCATATCAAAATGTAACAGTGATAACACCAATAATAAGTTGGTAGATTTTGATAATTTGATGGTAAATGAATTGTGTTGTAATAATGAACTAATTTACAAAACTTATATTTAGATATAGCATCTTAATTAATTTATATCTTCATGCAATTAATCCATAAGAGATCAACATACCTTTTCAACATCTCCAACTCATCTCAAATCATCCTAACCGTAACTTTGATTCGAAATATGCCATCACCCTATGCGTCAGTTTCCGATCCTCGCCTCAAAATCAAATCACGCCAACCAAACTGTCACCTCGATCACCAGGTTCCTCTATCTCTAATAGAGATATCCTTTCGACCTACATCACATTTAAGTTCTTTATAAAATCCCTCTCAGCTGCAACTCTCCATCAACCAACCACACTTTCTACTACTCTTCGGCGACAGTCTAACTTCATCAACCATTCCACCACCGTTAGCGTTCTTGTTCGAGTTATACTTAGGTTTCATTTCAAACTTTATGCCAAAACGAGCGAGAAGGGCGACCAACACTTATGAGGTTGCATTAATTCATTTCGATCAATCTAGCATACTGTGTAGTTTGTATATCAAATTCTAATGTGAACAAATGTGCAAATTCTTGAGATTTAAGAGATGTCAAAAACAATATCATTTTTAAATTAGGAAATCTTTAACACAAGATTGTAGCCTAGGTTAAATGTGGTTTGATTAAGCCTAAGCTTGTCACTATTAGGTTTTAAACATCATGAGATCCAAACCCCTGAAATCTGAGACTAAAATAATCACAAATTATTTAATACTTTAAATAATCTAAAAATTAGGAAAATATTTTGACACAAAACTTGTGTTACATGAACTAATAAAATACTTTAAAAAACTAGTAAACTTAATTAAATCTAATATTATCCCATTAATATTCATAAAAAATGTTAATACATCAACTATAGATATTAATAATAATAATTATCATTGTTAAATAATGTATCAAGAAAATTTAATCAAAAGGTCAAGGATTGTTGGGCTTGAAGTCAGCGAGAGAAGCTTCGAATGTGGACCGCACATGCTCGCACAACAATATCAGATCTTGGAGTGAATCTTTGAGCACTTCCTTGGCAGAATCGCCTGCTCTTTTTCAAATAAACAAAGTTTTTATATGATTAAATAAACTAATGAATCAACAATTTATATTTGAAAAGAGAAATGAATGAATAAATATTGACACCTGTAGTCTGAACCCTTATGTTGACCTTGTTCTCTGATGGATGGGGGATGCTGTACCCACAAAACTCAACCCTGGGGCTGCAGTTTCACATATAAAAATATAAGCATTCATATACTACGTTGTTAAGCTTTTCCTTGGAAAAAAAAAGAAAAAAAAAGAGAGCCCTACTTACTCCTTATTCAATACAAATCTAATAGCATTTGCCAAGGTGTGGTCTTCGTCCAGCAAAGAAAACGTTGAATTCCTTGAATCTGTCAATGATCCATGCTCCATCCCAACTGGCTTCTATTAAGAATAATCAGAAAAAGTACACTCAGCTATTCTATAATCATTGCATGAAAGAAAACTGATCGGCAATGCTGGTGAAAAGATACTTGCAAAAGGATTAGAAGAAGATTTGCTTTTGAGAACTCTGATCGATGCCTGTATCAGTGTCATTATACACCTGAATCGTGGGACTTGGCTAATCGCATCGGAAAGCCATCACTTGCATCCATTGTTTCTACTGTGCAAGATCGAAAAATAGCCCTCCCCAAGTTCCATGCAGAAACAATTCCTTCTAAAAAGCATTTCTAGGATTTTTTGCTCCCTCTCTTATCTTAAGATGGGCGAAATTAGTGAACTTCAATCTTTTATCCTCTATGGAAGTTAGCTCTGATTGAACTCATTTCTAACAGGGGCTGCTAGAATGCTCAACCGAAAACTTATAACATGTCTCCGATTAAAACAAAAAATTCAGACGGCTGCAGTGCACTTTTTGGGTTTTGGGAGCGTGATGGAGAAATACGAGGACCATGATCTCTTCTGTTATTGTTTCCCAACACGTTTTGGACTACGCGGTGGGCGACACAACTTTTCCCTCTCTTATATTCTCCTTTCGAGTGGACATACGGGCTTTGCAACAGTGTATAAATCATGTACTAGAATATTTGTATTTTATTTAATCATAGTTATAAGCTTTATTTCTCCTAAATAAAGCCTATGACAAGAAATGCCAAAATCTATATAAAAAGTGTATAACGCATTGTTAGAAAAATTAAGTATATGAATTTCACCATATTAAAAGAGAAATACCAAAAAGACTTGGAAGAAATCATTAGAAAGAAAGTAGACATTAGAAAGGATCTTCTCAATTTGAAACTTAGAGATGGCTTCTATCCAGTTGTGCACAATGAAAATAAATTATTCATGTACCCCACCTAAAGGGATCAAGACTTGTTGTTGTTGTTTTATAAAGAGGCTAAATATATTTGTATTAATTCTTCATTTTTGTTAGCTACTAGAAAATTTTAATGCAATTAGTTAAATAGTGAGTGAGTACAATAATTAGTATCTTTAATAAACATTAGTCTTAATGCATAGTAATTATGAATTCAAACAATTAACCATTTATCATTAAAATTTAATTTCTATTCTATGATTAAAATCTTAATTTGAAAAGTTTCCATCTCAACAAAGGCAACACATGCTTACAATTGGAGGAGACTAAGCAAGTTTGATAATAAGGCGTATGAGGAAATTACTATCTAAAATTTAAGGGAAAGACTTTAAACTTTATTTCATTTTATTTTTAAGTATTTTGTAAGGATTATTGTTTCAAACTATAAGTGTGTGGATAATATCACTTTGAATGTTTTCACATATTAAATTGAATGAAAGAAATACTGTTGCATCTTGTATGACTTTGGATGTTTAATTATTATATTAAATGTTATATTACTTGACCGTCCAAAAGAATCCTGCGGGATCGAACCTAATATTGAATTAGTTTTACTAACTTAACAATCGGGTCATTATAATGAGAACCCTAACAACTAGCGGCCAGATATGAGCAACTATTATGCTGTCTACCTTCAATGGACAATCATATATGGATCCCATTGACCAAAGAGTTTTTTTATCATAGATGAATTCATAGTCCTGAGGCAAAAATCTATACCAAATTAAAGAGAGATACCGTCCTTGTATTAAACTTTGGAGTCCAACACATCATAAAGATAATCTAACTTCAACCACACATGAAAAAAAACTACCCCATTAACAAAAAAACAAAAGATTGGATTATACCCATCAGCTCCTCCGAGTAAGGCTTACTATTTTGGTTTGCTTTCGTTGAGAAGATAGACACAGGCATAGGCGAGACACATCCAGTAATAACATAGGCAAAGAAGTAAGCACCCCACAAGGTTTACCATTACACTATCTAATGTTTCAAGGATGAAGGGCAAAACAATCAATTCAACACAACCACATAAGATATGAAAAACTAATAAAAAACTAATAAAAAAAATCATGATAGAGACAAATAAGATGTTAACATACTAAAGTGCTATCCTATCCCTAAACCTTCCAAAATACTAAAATTTTTAACAATGAGGGACCACAAGCAAAAAATGCAATGACTAATTCCAAAATTGCAAAAGACAGTTATCATCTACTTTTAAGAAATTTTATAAAGATTATTGGGTAGCATAACAACACTCTTTTTAAAGCACAGGCCACCTATCACCATTTTGTATTTGAATTTTGTTATTATTACATAATAGAACATAACGTAAGGAATAGATGAAGTAGCATACCCTTGAGTAAAAAAAAATTGGGATAACACATTTTAGCTTCGACTAGCTTGTGAGAGAAAAGTAATAAAAGTGTTGCCTTCGGAATTTTGTCATAACATCAATATAATAAATGAAATTTTTGGCACAAATCAGGAACCCAATACTATTATTAGCATCCATAAGTTCTTTCATGTATTATTGTTCAGGGATATTTTCATACAAAGCATCTAAAATTATACTTAGCACCCAAACATTTTTATTTTAAGAAATGCCACCTTTTCTGACTGATTATTATGAATTTATAATGTTTCAGCACTCGATAAACAAATATTCTATCAGCCAACAAAAGGGAGGAATGTGGACTGGTCCATTGCACTTTTCATGCAGCAAATGGAAGTTGGAATCATGTATTCATACAAGCCATAAAGCTGACCTATCAAGGAAGAAGACTTGCTGTATATTTGAGAAGAGGTATGTGGACGAAACTTTAAAAAAAATGAAAAAAAATTGAAGTTTTAAGCTAAATGACTGCATCATGGATTGTGTTTCCTACTCTAAGACTGTTATGAGTTGTGATGGAATTTTTTTACACAATTTTGCCTGTATTCCTACTAAAGATTAATTAAACAGTTCCAAAATTATTGCAGCAAACGCTCTAACAACAGCATTCATGGCATCAATGATTGTTTGTTTTGTAGCTTTGTGTTAGCATAAAGTTTGCCTGAATTGCATAGTGTGTAACCTTCCATAATTTGAAACATTTATTCAATTTCATAGGGCTGTGATATTATAACAAAGGATTGCAAAAAAGCATTTGTATACAACTTTGCCTAAGAAAATAAAATTTTAAGACATCCAAACACAAATTATAACTCTATCACACACTAGACAACATAATAATCACGACCTTTTTAACAAACTCTACATAGAAATTAGGTAATCACAAGTAAGATTATTAAATGCATATACACAATATCCAAGCACCTTTTTTTAATCTGCTCATAACAAATCTGAACATAAGATAGAATCCAAGAATCATAACAACCTTAACACTAAAAACCATTTGCTAAAATTCATAAAATTAAAGCTATAATTTTATGGTTAATATCATGAAAATCATTCCACATGGGTGCAGAAGGTGACCTGATTAGCGTCACCAAAATCGCAGTGACTGAAACTTTGTAATAAAAAAGAACAGGGTAAAAAAGGGTAATAAAAACAAAAGAAATAAAGATATATAAATATATATATAGAGAGAGAGAGATATTCCAAAATAAAATTTTAATGAAACTGTAAAAAATAGTACATGAAGCGGACATTGATAGTAATAACATGAGGGAAGCCTGAAACATGCCTAGAATGAATAAACATGATTTTCCCCATCTTGTGAGATCAATATGATTGCTATATTTAATGATATCTCAGATTTCGTCCTAAGCTTTATATTCTTAAACTTTGTGAGCACGATACCCTTCCTACAAATGAATTATTTATTATCTTCTAGAATGATAGTGGTTTAAATTCAAGAATCAGAGTTATAGTCAAACAATTCAAACATAAAAATCTGCCATGTCAGAGGACATGGTAAAATAGTACATTGTTTGAGCCCGTCCACCGTTAATAAAGAATAAGCTCTTCCCTCGAGTCAATAAGTTGAAGGGAGACCTTTCAAATTGAATCGAGTTGATAACATGAAGGCCGAATCTTAGAATGAAGCGTAAAGCAAATATCCACCATGTGATCTACAGTGCAGCATTGTGAGCAATGTTTTGGCAAATAAAGAAATGAACTAGGCCATCTAAAACAAAAAGAATCAATGTTGATCCAAATATTTGAGAGGAACTCCTTAATAGTATCAAATTTCGTTCAGATGCAAGTCACTGAAGATCGTATCAAACTCAACCTTGCTTCCTCAATTTTTAATAATTTTCCAGAAACCAAGCCAAGAGGCCATAGGTGATTTGACAAATAAAACAACAAATAGTTAAAACTTCCCAATCTAACTTTTCCTATTTATTAAATAGCACATGAATAGCCCTAAATGTATCAACTATGTCATCTCACAAGTAATCATATAATGATAATGAGAAATTATGAATGATTAATAATATATGCTAAATCAATCAAAATAAAATTGGATGCCAAACATATAAATTAGAAACAATATAATGATATTGCACATAAATCTCTCTAAACATAAAGTTGCTATTATTACTCAAATGGCACTATTTACACTAATGTAGTGATTACTACTAGGAGGTCTACTACAAAACTATATGTGCATATAACTCATGCATACAAGTGTGAGTGTATTCGCAAACACATATACACACTTGTGTGTGTGATATTAAATTCTTTTTGGCCTTCCATTTATACATATAATATATATAAATACTACCCACCTTTTATTATTGCTGCCTCGCATATATAGATACATGGTTATGTTGGCAGCCAACTTATATATATATATATGTATATATATATATATCTTATACTTAAGTTGTCAGCCATCTTATTGATTTTTCATGATGAAATGCAAGTCCAATAAAATATAGCATGCGCACAGTTTTGTTTGTTAGTTTTTTTTAAGATCAAAATTTATTCCTAAAAATCTCATTGATTCCCTTAACAATCCATCTGCAAACTTGAAAAGAACCATAAAATATTTCAAGATGCTACCAGCTAGACAATGGCAGCGTCATAGTTCGGAGAAGATATGAAACCAACTAGATATTAATAATGATAACTTTTACATTTAGGGGCTGTTTGGTTGAATGTCAGTTGAAAAATTATTAAGATAGTATGTTATTCAGATAACAGCGGCTATTTGGTTCAGTGTTATTTAAATAACAGATATCAGTCAGATATACGTTGTTTGATTTGTTGTCATTCATGTTATATTACACATGAGGTAAGATTACCCCCAAAAGCTGAAATTTAAATACAAATTGAAAAATCACAACAAATATCTGTAGATAGTCATTCATGTAGATTCAAGTTCATAAATCATCACATATGCCCAAATGTTTTTGATGAAAATCAAATAACATGATATTAGAATTTTTGGAATTCAATTAAAGAGAAACTTTAAAATAAATGAATAACCAGTTGAGGCGTATATCACTGTCATTTCCATGAACCTAATAATGGCTAAAAGAAAATGCTTCAATAATATTACTAGAAAGCATAATTAAGAGGTCCACCTTATGAAAAGTTGGAACTGAATAAATTCCTCAGTTCAACCATCACAAATCCTACGCCCATTTCAGGAAATTTCAACTAGTTTTCATGCATTAACTATTTAGTGTAAAACATCTACCTCATTGCCTAAAACTGTAACATACATTTGAGGATCATAGATATTGCTCTTAAAAGAAACGAAGAAAGATAATTGAAAATATAAATAAAATATTCATAAGATATTCTACCGATTCTCTATACTTCTAGAATCGACAATATGTAGCATGAATAAAGAATGGCGGAAAGAAGAATAAATAGAATAACCAAAAGAAATATTCCAATTCCAATTTATACCTGATCCTAAGGAAAATCGGTTATACCAATCACTACATTAAGCAACGATTATGCCTGCTAATAAGAGATCGCAAATCATCTCCTCCCGCAAAAGTAAACAAAATTAACCTGATAAAGGCTTCCATTCATACAATTTATGTCATGCTAATTCATCTCAAAAAACCAGTGAAAGTGAAGAAACTCTCACCAAGGGGCTGTTTGGTTCCGTGTTATTTGAAAAATTATTAAGATAGCATGTTATTCAGATAACATGTTATTCAGATAATAGTGGCTGTTTGGTTCAGTATTATTTAAATAACAGATGTCAGTGTTATTCAGTTGTATGCTGTTTGGTTCAATGTCATTCATGTTATAATACACATGAGGTAAGAATACCCCCAAATAAGACTCTTTTATTTCATAAAAAATTTTGTGAAGAAAAAAAGAAGATAGAGCAGATAAAACAGATAGTTCCATTCATTGTTTGGGTGCAACAAAAACTATTAATAGCAGTCTGCATTTAAAGCAAAAAATAAACTTTAGATCTTAAGCAATTTATACATTTACAACAGCGTCCATTTATCACTTTACTTCATTTAGAACAAAATTTTCAAGATGATTTTCCCAAATTCATTGCAAATTGAAGATGGAAATTATATTAGGCTTGATAATATACATAACATAGTCTCCTTCATATCAAATTGTTCGACGACAATACAGAGGACCTGAAGAATGTTGGGCCAAATTAGTTCATACAAAGCTATATACAGCCGATAAAAAATATCAAATTCATAATACCAAATGACTTGAGACTATAGAATCTGGATCAAGGTTGATAGCATCCAAACTTTGGTGAAAAACAAAGACGTGCAAGTTTCTCTTTTTACCAACACAATATTCTTTTACCAACACTATTTTTAATTTGCAAACACAGCTCCTCATTTCAATAGCTTAGATTATTTTGAAAGCTTAAAACTAATATCAACTTATCTTTGTTTCAGCTTGATAGATGCAATAATAAATTAGCTCATACAAAACTTATCTTTGTTTCAACTTGATAGATGCAATAATATGTGAAAATTTGTTGTTTCCCTTCCTTTCCTGAAAGCTCCTTTAGCATCCCTCGCAAATGAAGTTCGCAAGTCTTCTTTTATTATGTAATTGCACAAGCTATAACAAAATCTTAAGAACTCGTTCAAACCATACTAAGCTTCAACAATCCCCTTGCAAGCATCCACATCAACTTGAACTTCAGCTCCATTAGAAATTTCAATCAATTGTCTATATCATAAAACTAAGACGGGCAATGTCCTATGACAGAAGCTTTAAATCTTTTTTTTACCTCCTTATTATCTATTATTTGAATCAAATTACTCAATCTAATCCAAAAAATTATGAGCAATATTCTTATCTAATTGATCATTCCAATTAACTTATCTATGCCAGCAAGTAATGAAATACAAAAAATAAAAATAAAAAAAGGAGGAATCAAATTTAAACCTTCCAACCAACTTATGCAATTGAAATGTGTTAGACAGAATCGCATATAAAGAAAAGGCAACGAAGAACCTTTCGCGCGTCTGGCTCGGCAAGGCAACGAAGACGGCAGCGATCGGCGAAGGCAACGAAGAAGGCAGCGATCGCGAAGGCAACGAAGAACCTTCCGCGCGTCTGGCTCGGCAAGGCAACGAAGAAGGCAGCGATCGGCGAAGGCAACGAAGGCTCGGCGAGCGGCGAAGGCAACAATGGAGGCACCGATCTCGGCGAGGGCGAGAGGGTAGAGCTTCTTGTAAATTAATTTATTAAGAATAAACGTAGGTACCTAGAGATGTCGAATGAAGGAACGACGACGAGGGAGTGGTCAGCGAATCCTTGTGCTGAACCAATGAGGGGGAAGGGTGAATCCCCTCACCAAACGACGAAGGACCGGAAGCTTGCGTGCGAGGGAGGAGAGGCGATTCTCGGATGAGGCTTTCTGTATTGAAAAGGGCAAAGAATAGCAGGAATATAGAACCTTCGGTTTTAGGGCCGGGACACAAAGCTCCTTTACACCACCACTGCGAATTTTAGTAAATTTGAAATTACCATATATCAAATCAATATAAAATTACAAATATTTTTGAAATCCTATTTATATATTAATTTTTATTAATTTTTAAAATTAAAAAATTAAAATTATTTTATAATAAATTGGGATTCCAGACTTGCTTAAAATTTTGCATTATGCTCAATCAGAAACTATTTACATTTTAATTTTATTTTAACATTTATATAATGAAATTTTATATTAAATTAACCTAATAACGATTTTCTATTTCGCTGCTTTCTATTTCCTATATTTTTCTTTCAAAACTTGCCTTTTTATTAACTTGCTATTAAAGTAATATATATATATTATATTTTCTATGGAATTATGCATGAGTTTATTACTGCTAGTAAAGCATCATCAAAACTAGTTCAAGTTGAACATCAACATTTGCAAAAGCATTCAAACTTAAATCATAATTTTTCATAAGATAGATAATATTAAGTTTTTATTAAAATATATATATATATATATATATATATATATATTATTTAGACTTGATGACGTGATGTCAAAAAAAACTCATCCAATAAGATTTAAATATTATTTCAATATAAATATTAAAAATAATATTTATATTAATTTAATATAAATAAATAAATATTAATAAAATTATATTCAAATTTAATTGAATAAATTTTTTTAAGTACCATATCAATAGGTCTAAATAACATTTCTTATTTTACATGATATAAGGATCGATATCACATTTATAACTTCAACATAATTAATCCATATAAAGATAATGATAATTTGATAATACTTAATATTTAATAATCAAAATCATAGCTCTAACTATATTGAATATTTTAATTGCACAAACCAAGCATTTTTCATATAATTATTATATGGTATAATCTACAAAAAAAAAAAAAAAATACAAAAGTGTTTTGTAACGATTAAGTGTACACACACATTAATTTAAATGATAAAAATAAAATGATTATATTATATTTTATAATTATATACATATTAAAATGAAGATATATAATAATTTTATGTGTAAATATATAATTAATGGGACTAATGTGTAAGAAAAATATATATGAATTTTTTTTTATTGGTGATGAATATAATTGCAAATATAATATAGGATAATTATAATATATTTTTAAATAAAAATGGTGGATGTTAAAATAGTTCTTTATTTGTATAGGAAAATGATTATTCAATTAAATAGTAAAGTAAAACAAATTTCATTGGATCAAAGAGAAATGGTGAATGTTAAAATATTAAATATTTTCTTAAGAATATAAAAAATATATATGCTTCTATAAACTATATATATATATATATATATATATATATATATATATATATATATTGATATAGAAGAGGGAATATGGAGTGTGTGAGAGGGAGCAATTTGGAAAAGGTGAATAATACTTTGATCTCACGATCGCAACTCACAATGCATAGAAGAAGCGAAAAAAATAAAAAATTACTATAAATTTTTTATTTTAATATTCAATGTTTATTATTTTCTTTTTATCATGTATTTTAAGCTCAATTTGAGCACTCTAACAAAACTTTGTGTTTTTTAGCTTAATTATTTGTGGTTTGGGTTTATTTCTTTTATTAAAGCTGTGGAAGAACTTTTCCTTATTCACAATTATATAAAAAAGAAAGCATGACCTACGTATGATTAAATTATATTTATATACTAACTTGGAACAAGAGAAATAGGGTGATGATTTTTAACAAAGAATTTATTTCATTAATAATAATTAATTACTAAATTTTATTTCTTAAAATAATTATCAATGTAATATTTTTTAAGTAAAAATATTGTGACTCCTATTTTATTTATTTATTTATTTGTAGATATTTTTTATATTTGAGTCAAAGACTAACTCTTAATAGTTAATTAGTTATTGGATATCTTTTAAAAAATATTCTCATAAATTATTTTAATAATAATAATTTAATTTAAAAAATATATATTTTAAATAATTTAAAATATATAAAAATTAAAATTAAATTTAATTAATAATAATAATTGATTAATAATTCTAAGAATTTTAATATAACACTTATTTAATTATTTATTTATATGTAAATATATTTCTTACTAAATGAAATTATTTTTTATCTATAATTTCAATTAATCTTAATTATTATCAAATTATTTTATAATATTTCAAAAAAATTGAAAATTTTGAACATATCGAATAATATGTATGAAAAAATTAATCAACATACGTACATATACATACATATGTGCTGTGAGAGGAGGCTTTGGAGGAAAGCTTTGCCTCTATTTAAGTAGAAAATTAAAAAGTAAAAAAAGAGTTTTATTTATCCATAAGAAAATAAATGGAAATTAGAGAAAAAGAAAATCGGATAAGAGAGTTTTACCACAAAATTTTCTAATTTCTCTCATATTTATTACTGTAAATTCATGTATTTTCAGAGTTCACAAATGGGATTATATTTTTTATAAATAAAAAATACAAAAATTTAAGAAATTTTATTTATATTTTCTAAGTTTTTATAAATTCTTTCAATTATTATTTCATATAAATAGATATACTTATATATACTATATTGATGTATGTATAAATTGTGTTCATCTAAATTTAAGAGTTGTTTGTAATTTTTGTAATTTTTTCGCGTGCATTGCAGGTTTTCATGCTTGTTATATATATATTGATATAGGAAAGAGAATAAAGGAGAGATAGCCAAAAGTTATTATTTTCAAAATGAGCACTATAAAAATTAGTTTTTTCTTAATTTAACAAATTTGAAAAGATTTTTTTTTTTTTTTAAATTGAGTGTTTAAACAAATAATTTATTTTATTAATGATAAATAATCACTAAATTTTATTTCTTAAAATAATCATCCATATAATACTTCTTAAATTTAAATATTGGGCATAATATTTTTTTATCTATAAATATTTCTTATATTTGAGTCTAAGTTGAATTCTTAATAATTAATTTGCTAATTAAATTTCTTTTAAAATATAATAATATTTTGATAAATTATTTAAATAATAAATAATTAAATTTTTTAAAAATTACTTTAAATAATTTAGAATATTTAAATTTTAAAATAATTATAATTAATTAATAATTATAAAAATTGAACTATAATAGCTCTTTAATTATTTATTTATCCTTAAATATATTTATTAACAAATGAATTTTTTTTATCTTAATTAAAGAATTTTTAAAATACTTTTAATAATTTTTTTTATCTTAATTAAAGAATTTTTAAAATTTTAAAATAATTATAATAATTGAACTATAATATTTAATTGTCTTTAATGAAATATTCAAATTTTTATGACTTAATAATAATAGAAAAATATTTCAATTAATTTTAGTATTATAAAATTATCTTATATTATTATACAAAAATTTGTGAAAATTTTATTTATATTTTTTAAATTCTTACAAATTTTTTTAATCTCTCTCACATGTACATAGATATATATATATTTATATAAATAATATAGATATATGTATAAATTGTGCTAATTTACTATTTTTTGATAAATATATACAATATTTATATAAAATAGCTGTTTGAAAATTTAAAATAATTTTACCTTTGCAAGAGATTTCATGCTTGTTTGTATACTTATAAACACAGATTAAATATTTTTATATTATGTTATTGTTTAAAAGCGAAGGGCTGAGCCCCCCTAAATGATGAGATGCCATTTGCCGTCATGTCACACGAGTCCGAGCCTTCATCACCGGCTCTCAGCCGTGACTGGTATTTCCCGGCCAGCAGCCCCTTATTCCCTCTTGACTCTCCCGGAATCAGAAGCCATGCCCTAAATAGCAGGAGAACGTTTCCCAAACCCTATGTTCCTTCCACTCATCGCAGGTTCCCAAACACCGGAAACTGGGCATCCTTCCCCTCTGCTCCTGCTACATCTCCCGCAACTTCAGCTGCGTCGGAATCATCCCGCGGTGATCCCAGATACGCGGCTGTGCGCAGGAAGGTCCGTTTTGACACTAGGGAAGAGAGGGATCCAAGGCCGGGGCCTGAACCCGCTGCAGTCGCGACTAAAGAGCTGCTACCCGGAAGGAGGAAGAAAGGCTATTGGAGCCGTAGTTTGCGAATCCGTCTATCTGCTGCTTTGGTCTCTGCGGTTAGTTCCTCACTTCTTGTTTCCATCTCAGGCTAGAGCTGCTGCATCTGATTTCGTCTCTACTTCAAAATGCCATTCATGTCCTTCCAGAATCGATCGACGTCTGGTCTCCTTCTTTGTGGCGGCTGAAACTGCTGATGAGAGGCAATTCTGTGATGATCTCGTCATGGTGTTTAGCTCCCCTCAATGGTCATCGCCATGATTAGGAGCTACTTGCTTAGGTTTAGCTTGGCTAAATTTGGTTATGCCGTATTTAACGAAATTGCTTAATTAAATTAGTTTGATCTATAAGTTGGTTTAAACTTGCTTAAATTGGCTATGGTGTTAACTGTTTCGTTCAAACTACAGATAATACAAGCTATTTTAATAATTAAATACAATAATTATCTTATTTACTATTCATAGATAATAAAATTTCATGCTAATTATTTTGTTAGTAATGAAAATGATTCATTATTGCTGTTAATAAAATGGTGGAATAATTATGGATTAAATAATTATTTACAAATTGTTTACTTTTTGTAAGTATTAATTAATAAGAAATTAATTTTATCTAATGATTAAATTATTATTTTTTAAATAATGGAAAGTAATTATGTTAATTAATTATTATATATAGTAAGTTATTATGTTATTTTTAGGTTAATAATTCAATTAATCAGCGTTACTTAATTATGGCATTATTTACATTTAGCGTTCATTTAATAAGTTTTCTTTAATTAATCATGTTATTAAATAAATTGCTATTTGTTGTTTAATACATACTAATTACCAAACATTATATAATCACCTTATTAGCTTTAATAAGTATTATTCAAGCACTATAATTAACTGATTACTCATTTTAATTATTTATAAATTAAAATTAGCATAGTTATATATTTAATAATATTTAACAACATTAATGCATGCTAAATTATTGACTCATTAGTGTTGTTGCGGTAAATTATAAGCTCTCATTCTCTTATTAGAAAAAATTGGATTAGTGCAAGCGTACAGGCTAAGTCAGCACCTCCTAGCGTTCAAAAGCGTATCCTGAGATTCACAACGCCCCAAAACTTATATCTTACTTTATCAGTAACATGATTTTTCTTGGTTTGTCATGGACTCTGATTTATAAATTCTGGAATGGATTGCGCATATGACTTGGAGCAGGATCTATATGTACAATATTTCTGTCATTTTTTAGAATCTTCTAATTGTTTTGCTTAATTTCATATAGTTTTTTAATGGTTTTGCTATACCAAAAATGCATTCTTAAATTTATTTTTGCTTTAGAAAACAATTTCTTATGCTGTCCTGATTACTTAAAATGATTTATTGTAATATTTCTTGCGTGTTTGCAGCTTGTTCTCCTGGGCTTTGCTTGCTTGTTGAGGGTGAACGTATCTCTGAATAAACAGGTTAATTTGTTGAAGGTGTGATCCTGATGGCTTGTGAACCTCATTTATTTATTTTATTTTATTTTTGGTGCGTATTATTTCACTTTTACAGTGCAACAACTAACAATTGTTACCAACAAACAATGGGAAAGCTAAGTTCTATTGTCCAATGCTGAGATGATTTGATGCTGAAGTTTTACTAATTATGAGTTAAGACTGAAAATATTTAATTGCTTACAAAATGTTGTATTTATTTAGTCATTTGATTTGATAAATTGATTTTTCAGCAGGATAAATTTTTTTAACGGTATTTCTTTCCTTTTTGGTTTTCAAATCGTCAAACTGACATCAGAAGCCTAATTTTACTAGAGCAGTTATTAGCAACGGGCTTCGATGCAGTTCAAAGGATTTCTATTAATTCATTGAATGTGTCAGTTGGAGAGCTTTCCCTCTTTGTTACATTATAAAATTGTAATTTCTTTTTTGAGTGCTGCATCTCTAAAGCTGCTTTTTTTAACTTACTGCTTTGTTATAGTTCAGAAGTTATAGATAGAATGAACATAAATGCTTCTGTAGATAGAAGGAACATAAATGCTTCTGCTAAATTATGTACATCTTATATTGCTTTTAATGTCTTGTGGAGTTCTAAACCGTAAAGAAACAAAATTGTTTCCTTTTTTTCCTCACTCTATTTTTGTCATGCTCTCGTTTTTAATGATACTTGCTAGAGTCATTGATACGTGTAAATATCTCATATTTAAAAAATGATTATATGCACAATTATTCCATTTTTATTAAACTTGCAGGGCCAGCTTTTTAATCAGAAAGTAAGATTACAGGAGTGCGGTTTATATGAGCCTTCATATTTTGTTGACGAAGTGTCTGAAGAAACTAGTTTTCTGCTGCAGAATAGTTTAAAGAATTCGGCTCTTTTTGTTTCACTAGCTACACTTTGTGTTCCGCTCCTTATTCTTAGGCATCTTGATAAGATTTCAAGGTTTCGGAAGTCATCTGACTCTGAAGAAATTTCTCTCAGCAAGCAGCTAGCATACAAGGTTGATGTATTCTTGTCAGTTTATCCATACTCTAAGCCACTGACTTTACTACTTGCAACTCTGCTGCTGATATGTCTCGGTGGCTTGGCACTTTTTGGAGTGACAGATGGTACTCTAACAGACTCTCTGTGGCTATCATGGACTTATGTAGCCGATTCAGGAAACCATGCAAATTCTGTTGGCACTGGTCCCAAGTTAGTATCTGTTTCTATAAGTTTTGGAGGGATGCTTATATTTGCTATGATGCTTGGGCTTGTTTCAGATGCAATCTCAGAGAAATTTGACTCTTTGAGGAAGGGCAGAAGTGAAGTGATAGAGAAACATCACACTTTAATTCTTGGTTGGAGTGACAAGTTGGTATGCATTAAACCCGTTTTGATACCTCTAAAATGCTCACTTATGTTTTGACAAATTGCATGTTTGCAAGTTTGGACAATTAGCCATACAATTATTTTGTCTACTCATAAATAAATTTTGAATAGAACCGACAGTGGTACATATTGATGTTCGACTTATCTTCATATTTATTTGGCTGTCTTCACTAAAACTAACATCTTATTGTGAAACTAATGAAGACACAATGGTAAGTGGTTTTCATTGGATTGATATTATAAATATCAATGTTTGTTTATATAGTGAAGGCATTCAAAAGGGAGATCATTTTAGACAGCTCTAAAACAAATTTTAATGAAGATGTGGTGTCAGAGCAACAATTCCTTATCATCAATGACATCATTATCAATGCGAAGGTGAATTTTTTTTCCATCTGTTGCCACCTACTATTGTGTTTTGGTGTTGCTTGAGTGTTATTGAAGTCGTCTTATCTCAGAGCATGTGCTTATTCAAAAATTTAAAAATTGATTTTAGACCCGTCTTTGTGTGGAGATGCTTTGGCATATCTTTAAGGAGGTGTCTTTGGCACCTCTCATGGAAAATAGGCTTTGTGGTGCATGCCTATAGTGCTGTTTTTGGCACTAAATGTAAGAGACTGGTAATAGTGCACTATTTGAAACCTAGTTAATAGGTGATGAGTTTTTTCACGCACCATTTGGGAGTTTTTGCTGGCTCCATATGCAAGCGAAGTTCTGTTGCAATCTCTTTAGGAGTTGTCTTAGGCTACATATATAAGAGACGAGTTTTGTTTTGCTTTCTAATGTTATCATTTTAACACCATTTAGAGGTAAGTTTTGTTACATACTTTTTGGAGTAGTTGCGAACTACTTGCTTTTTGTTGCACACTTTTGGGAAGGCATCCAAGGAATCTTCATCGAGAGATGAGCTTTGTTGTGCGCTCTTCAGAGAGCCTGTAATGACCCAATATCGTTACTTCGCAAAAAATAGGTCAAATCTCGTTTCAAAAATCAGGATTCCAGGGAACTTCAATTTAGGATAAACAAAAATACCATTAGATAAAAATAAATTTTAGATCAAAATATCATAGTTTGAGAGAAAATTAGATAACGGAAACTCCCATTTTAATTTCTAACTTTTTTTAAATTCAATAAATTGAGAAAATTAAATATGTGTACAAATTCATCAATTTTCGTGTCATTGTGTTAAGCATATTATTTAAAGGAAGGAAGGAAAAGTACCTGACACCACGTTGTTGTTGTTGTCAGGTGCTATAATAGGAGTGACGTCATACATCCTTGCTGGAACGGTGGGCCAAGGGACCTGACCATTCGTTTGGGTAGGCGCCGCTGTTGTAACTTGCCTAGGAGCAGCTCTCCGTTGATTGTTGGAGGGGGCTGCTGGTGCTGAGTTTTGGTTTGTGGCAGATATTGCCTCGGGAATAACGTCTCCGTTGATCGTTTTCTTGGCAATACAAAAGCGAAAACCGTGTTCGGACCTCTCCGCCCGCAGGTAAAACAACGGTTCTGCCCGTGATAGCATCTCCCAATCGGGTGAGGTCGATTACAAGCTAAACCTTCATTGGCCCTGGGAGCTTCAACAAACATTTGGTATGCCTTGACTGGTGGAGGGTAACGAGGACGCTTGAACGCCTTATGGTCCCTAGCAGAAGTGATCAGCTTTTTCCCTTGTCTTTCTACAATCGCTTATTCATTGTGCTCAAGCATTGTTGCACAATCTAAAAGATCAACAAATTTTGTATGCCTGAGCGAGATCAGATTTGTGTGAATGCTATCTTTTAATCCATCTAAAAACCTATTGCACCTCATTGCTTCGCAATCAACTAACTTGGGTGCATAACGAGAGAGTTTTGTGAACCCAGTCTCGTAGGCTACCACCGATCGATCGCCTTGGGTTACTCATATAAATTGGTTCTCCAGATTCCTTAGAGTAAAATGAGGAATATAGCGGCTTTTGAATGCAGCAGTGAATTCTGCCCAAGGTATGTCCTCCAGACTCATGCCTTTAAAGGTGGTTTCGTAAGTGATTTTCCGCCACCTTTCGGCTGCACCCTCTAACAAATATTTTGATAGTCTAACAACTTCGATCGCTGAACATTTTAAACTGCCCAACTTACTTTCCACGGCTTGTATCAAATCCTCAGCTTCCATGGGTCGGGCTGAGCCATTAAATGTAGGCGAATTTAGCTTAAGGAAGGCTTGCAAGGCATCATCTACCTGCAATCTTTGAGGGAGTTCTGGTGCGAGCAGGGAGGTAAAGGCTCTCCCTTGATTTGAAGGGCTAGCAATACAATTTCTAATAGATGATCTGTTATATTATCCACATTTGTCGAAGAAATGGTTGTTTTAATCGGGGTTGCGCAAGGCACTGCGAGGAAGGCTTCGTCGGAATCCATCTGTTGGAAATTATTAATAAAAAAACTTGCAATTAGAAGATGTTGCGTCTAACTGAGTATATAAACAATTGATTGCAAATAATAAATATAATTTACAAAAAAGGGTCCCATTAATAAAAGATCTGTATACAAAAAAGGTTGTATTAACAGTATGACTTATTTTTATTGGATGCATATTTTTAAAAGGTATATACAAGGTCCTATTCTAAGTTTCCTACACATCGGAGGAATCAGAACTAGTCGACCTTTGTTTGATGCGGACTTTTGGTGGTTCCTAGCTTTCCTCTTTCCCTTAGATGTAGAAGCCATTGCGTCGTCGGTTTTGATGAGCTTTTTCAGGTTATGCAGTTCATCCTGTAGCTAGATGACTTGACGTTTTTGTACATCATCATTTCTTTTTAACTCCCATTATAAAATGAATATTTTCTCATGAATGATACCCTTTAGTTCTTGAACTTTTTTTTCCAATTCTAAAATTCGGTTCCTGGATATAGATACCCACTAGACTAGGGTACTTTCAACTTCATATAATTTTTTTGCAGTTGCATCTTCTTTTGCTTCTGCTGCAGGGGCATCCATATTTGAGCTAAGATCAGTTACTCCTGAGTGCGAGCAATCACCATCACTCTCATTCGTTCTCAAAGTACTCAATCATCTCATCATTGGGATCCATCTATAAAGGTAAAATGATTATTATAAAAATGTTATTTTAGTATTTCTACGTTCTAATTACAACGATGAAGGAGAGTTATTATTCTCTTAACTTGCTTAGTAATGATTGTTTTACTTAAATGTCAATTTTTAATTTTTTAGAATGGAAATATCTTTGTTTTTGTATGTATATTCTTTTCTTTCAAAAGTGCTCAATCCTGCTCTGATACCAATTGTGAAGGCCTGATGCCGGTTCAGCGAGAACTGTCCTGACATACCGCAGGATCCTATTAAGCAATTTAAAGGATAAAGAATATACATATAAAGACAAAAATGAATTTTCTCATTCATTAAAATTCCATATTACAAAAATGTTCAACGTACACATCGTACAATGCACATCTTTTTAGAACCGAAATAAAATAAAAAGATAAGCAAAATAGCGTCGTAGATCCATCAGCGAATTTAAAAATTTATGAATTAGGGTTCTTGTGCGATTTCTCCTAGAAGCACCTGACCTAATATTGTAAAGAAAAAAATCGGAATTGTGATGACCCATATTAGGTTGGTAACAATCATTCTAACATCGGGTGCATCTTTCCGCAGGATCATATTGGCGGTTAAGTAAAATAATAATTAAACAACATCTAGATCTATTCAAGTATAAAGAAATAATATTCATTCAATTTAAAGTAAATAGCATCCGGAATTATTACATAAATATCATCATACAAAAGTGTTTATCCCTCAAAGGAAAACTCAAATTTATTATTATTCTGCGTCATGCCTCTCTTTAACGTCTTTAAACTACATCAGCCTCCTCCAGCTGTAATTGATATTATAAAAATAATGCCTTAGTGCACATTCAAAATATAAAGGATATTAAATAATATATTCTTAAGCAAAAGCGGAAGGCAAAAATAATAATAATTGCAAGAAATATAGTTTATTGCAAAGTAAATATTTCTTTTGTCACATGCCAAATTTCAAATAGTAATCGCATAAATATTCATGCTTATGTTTATGTCTTGGTATCATGAAGCGATAGTAATGGTTCTGATGTGCAAAGCCATAACCTCGAGGCCGGGTTCAATAAAAATATATAATTGTATCCTTCATCTGGGCCCCCTCAAAGGCTCCATACGGCACCCATATGTCTTCGAGGACTAGTTTCGTTCCTAATCTATTCATGCTCTGTTTCGGAACCTTTTGCAATATTCACAAGATACATAAACATCATTTTGTTTCTCTTACATCATTAGTAGTAAGAATAACGTATTAAGTAACAATACAAAATATGCTCAAAATGATGCTTAAGCAGCAATGAAAGTAAAAGCATATAAAGTAATATTCAGTGTACTTTTGTGTTTGATTTAACAAGACAACTCATTCACAAACTTGATGTATTTGCAAAAATTATAATTAAAATCTTATAAAACTTTGCAATGACCTATTTATAAGATTTAAAGCTTATATTCTTGTTTCTAAGCTTGATTTTAAATTTACAAACTTAGAATCTCCTTTAAGAAGATTATATTACGTGATTTTTGTAATAAATGAAATCAGTAATGTTACTGAAAAATTGAAATCAGTAACATTCGTGATTTATTTTAGAGGATACTGAGGTACGTGAACACCTGATGTCGGAACAATTCTCGCTAAACTAGGATTGGGCCTTCACAGTTGGTGTAATGACCCTAGGTCATTAATAAAGTAACATTAAAATTCCCGATTCGTTAAATCTCCAGCAATTTCAGTTACCGTTAAAATCTCCCGCTAAAATAATTTTTCAGGAAGTTTTTCAAAATGCAAAAATAGAAATTAAGACTCATTAACTCATACTCAATTTGGTTAAGCATAACTTACCTCTTTAAGCCATAAATCAATTGAAACAGCCGAGTCTTTTTCGTCGGTAGTAATGACGTGCTTGCGAGTAACGCTTAAAAAGAATCGACAGTTAAGGAGCCATAATTGAGCCCGGTCCGTAACCCACGCCGCAAGGAGCGGACGTGCGTTACGTACGTACGCCTTATAAAAGCGCCAGAAGACCCTCGACTCCTCATAACCTCATCTCGCCTCTCCCTCCCTTTCGTAAGAAGCATACCTGAGCCGCATCTAGCAGTTAGAGCTGCTCGACCCTCCATCCGATCGTACGCCAAGAGGCGACATCAAGAGCTCGCTGCGCACGACCTCTGCCTCTGCGTCGACTCCTCCCTTGCGCTCGAACCGAACCTTTCCGCTCGACTTCTTCTCCGATCCAATCCGGGCCGCTCGACTCGCTTGCTCGGATCGTCCGCTTGAATCGTCTGCTCGGATCGTAAGGTAAAGACCCCTTTGTCGATCCTCTTAACAAAATAACATACGAGTACTTATATATATGTATATATATGTATATATATTTTTATAGGTATATATATAATAACAATAATAATCATAATAATAATATTAATAAAGAAATTAGGATTTCAAGTTTTATGTTGCAATTTTTTTTTTATGAGTAGAATAATTCAGTTAATCTATTAGCATGCATTAATAGCAAATCCTAGATGTCTAATCCTAGTTTTAGTTTATTTATCAAATCATGTTATTAGAAGATTTAAGAAATAAAATTTGATAGGATTAAACTCGTATATACTTAAATAAGTGAAAGTTTAGCTATTTTAGATTTCACTTACAACTATATATTTAATCTTATTAAACCTTCCCTTATTAATCCATGATTAAAAGAATATCTTGAGACAACTAATGATATTTTCTTATCTTTGTTGTTTGCCATGCTAAGGAGATTGGTTATAATAATATATATTAGCCATTGCCAAGAACGGATTGATCCTTTCAAGTGATTGAACAATTCGTTGGGTTTCGAGGTCGTTAAAATAGACAAACTTATGAATATAATCAGCACCGTCTAGACATCATCATTACCTTATAGATTAATCTTATAATGACTTTATCTAATCAAATAATCTATCTATTAGGGTCTACAATTTAACCTGCTCGCTTGATTTCTTTAAGTATTTCATTAATTAAATTGGTCAAGTATATGATTGATCCTTTAGAATTCATAGTTCCTAACCTAGGTTTTAAAGTCTTATAGGATATAAAATACTGGGAGAACTATAAACTAATCAAAAATTAATTTAGAAAGGATCATATATGTTTTAATAATAAAGACAAGCATTGTCAACAAACTAATAAAATCACAAAACATAACTTTTGCAGACACATCGAGTCTTTTAGTACCACATCAGAGTTTCGTGTGATTTGCTTATTTCTACACAAAGGTACACTGGATATTACTTTATATGCTTTTACTTTCATTTGCTGCTTATGTATCGCTTTGAGCCTATTGCTATTTAATACGTTATTCTTACTACTAATGATGTAAGAAAAATTGAATGATGTTTATATATCTTGTGAATGTTGCAAGAAAGGTTCCGAAACAGAGCATGAATAAGTTAGGGACGGGGCTAGTCCTCGGGAGCTATAAGGGTGCCATCTGGAGCCTTTGAGGGAGGCACATGTGAAGGTTGCTTAAATGCACGTTGCCATCTGAGATCCTTAAGTGGGTCCAGGTGAAAGTTTATGCTTAAATGCATACGAACATAGCCTCATGGTTCTGGCTTTGCCCAACAGAACTGCTATATTGCTTCATAATATCAAGTTATAAACATAAACCTAGATTTTTACGCTATTATTGCTTTTCCTTTTGACATTTGGCATGTGAACAGAATATTTATTTTGCAGGTGACATGGTCATCTTTTATTTGAAATACACTGTATTTCCTTGCAAATGTTATCTCATTTTTTTTGTCTTTCGCTACGCTTTAAGTATATTTTTAATATCTTTTGTATTTAGAATGTGCACTAAGGCATTATTTTTATAATGCCAGATCAGATACAGCTGGAGGCAGTTGATATAATCTAGAGGCATAGCGCAAGGAAAATAACTGTCCCTTCCAGGATTAATAGTTTGATGTATAATGAATTTCATGTAATAAATTATAGATATTGTTTTTATTTTAAATTGAATAAATATCGTTTCTTATATGTGAATGGCTTGAATGTTCGTTAAACTACTATTTTACCTAACTGCCAATATGATCCTGCGGAAAGATGCATCCAATGTTAGATTGGTTCTTACCAATTTAGCATGGGTCATCACAGTTGGTATCAGAGCAGGATTGAGCACTTTTGAAAGAAAAGAATATACATACAAAAACAAAGATATTTTCATTCTAAAGAAATTAAAAATTGACATTTAAGTAAAACAATCAGTACTAAGCAAGTTAGGAGAATAACAACTCTCTTTTATCGTTGTAATTAGAACGTGAAAATACTAAAACAATATTTTTATATTAATCATTTTACCTTTTATAGATGAATCCCAATAATGCGATGATTGAGTATTTTGAGGACGAAGGGAGTGATGGTAACTCATCGCACTCAGGAGTAATTGATCTTAGCTCAAATATGGACGCTTCCGCAGCAGAAGCAAAAGAAGATGCAACTGCAGAAAAATTAAGTGAAGTTGAAAGTACTATAGCCCGATAGGTTCTTTATCCAGGAACCAGATTATAGAATTGGAAAGAGAAGTTCAGGAACTAAAGGGTACCATTCATGGGAAAATAATCACTTTAGAATGAGAGTTAAAAAGAAAGGACGACGTACAAAAACGTCAAGTCATCCAACTACAGGATGAGTTTAATAACATGAAAAAGCTCATCAAAATTGATGACGCAAAGACTTTTACTTCTAAGGAAAAGAGAAAAGCTATGAACCACTGAGAGTTGGAGTCAAAACGGAGGTCGACTAGTTCTGTTTCCTCCAATGTGTAGAAAACTTAGAATATGACCTTGTATATACCCTTTAAAAATATGCATCCAGCAAGGATTGTCATACTGTTAATGAAACCTTTTTTGTATACATATTTTTTATTAATGGGGCCTTTTTTTATAAACTTTATTTATTATTTGCGATCAATTGTTTATGTTTTCAATTAGACGCAACCTCTTCTAATTGCAAGTTTTTTTATAAATCATTTCCAACATATGGATTATGGCGAAGCCTTCCTCGCAGTACCCTCCGCAACCCCGATCAAAACAACCGTTTTTTTCAATAACAACAGATAATAGAACATATCGTCTATTAGAAGCTGTATGCTAGCTCTTTTAAACCAAGGGAGACTCTCTACCTCCCTGCTCGCACCAGAACCCCCTCAAAGATTGCAGGTAGACAATGCCTTTGATGCAGGGAAACACTAGGGTTTGGTGTTGCCGAGCTCTAATGCAATCCTAGGGTTCGTGAATGCTTGTGAATGCAGATTTTTAAAATGTATTCGAAAATTTAAGCACTTTTTGGGCAGCCGCTTCAGATCAATTAAACTTCAGCATTTGCCTGCAGAAGATTCCGCAATAATTTGAAAATAACTTTTGTTGGCAATGGGGTGTCGTGAGTCATGAATAGGAAGAGTGGTCGGCACCGGTTCCGGATCAAAGGAAAGACTCCGGTCCGGAAAGGTAACTCGCACTTCGTGTTGTACTTGCCATGCGGGTGTGTTCGGAGGCGTTTCCATTCCGAAACCACTCGCAGCGGCCGGATTTAGGTTTGCGCTCATACAAATAATTTCTACCGAAAAATCGCACGAGAAAATAATTAAATAAATTCAGTTTAGGGTTTGGGAAAAACAAACACACGCCGATTTAAACCGAGAGTGAGAAGGGTGATCCGAGTAGATTTCTTGCGGCGGCTAGGGTAGCGGCTACTGGGCAGCAGTGGCTGGGCAGTGGAGGCGGCTGGACAGCGGTGGCTGGGGCAGCGACGGCGGCTGGGCAGCAGTGGCGGCTGGACAGTGGTAGCAAGGGCAGCGGGAGGAGCAGCGGCGGCTGGCAGCAGCAACAGGGGCAGCAGCGGCGGCCGGGCAGCGGCGGCTGGGGTAATGGCAACGGCTGTCCTGCAGGGGATAAGTCCAAAGGCAGCATGGGGAGGGGTCCGGAAGGTGGCGGCTAAGGTTTGGGGAGGGAGGATTTGGAAACTAGGATTTTCCCGAGGGGAACAAGAGCCGTTCTTGCTATTTGGAAAAAACTCGGAATTTATATATATTAAAACTGAAATTAATATACAGATTTTGGGTATTTTATAATACCCTCAAAGGAATTTAGACCTTAGAGTGTTTTTAATAAACGATCGGAGAGCTAATATTCGTCCCTCCGATCAATACATGAAACAGACGAAAATAAATGCGAAAATAAAACTGAAACAGACGAAAATAAATGCATAAAATGAAACAGAAATGTTAAGGCCGGTACGGGTCCGGGCGGACTCGGCGATGGGACCCGCATTAAAGATGGTCCCCGTCAGCCTTGCAAGCCTTAATCTAAATTCGTTATATGAACACACACATATATATATATATATATATATGACATTATAATGGGTATCTCGATAAGCCATATTCGTCTACCATATACAATGGGAACTTTAAATCTACGTGTACATTTTTCTTATCTATGAATGAAACTTCTTGTGCATGATGTTCACTGTGATATCAATTCTTGGAATCGGTGGGTTGAGCCTCATGATATACTTTGTCTACCAAATTTTTGCAGACATCACATTGTGGATCATGGCTCAACTTTCAGAAGTAGGATTAAACTCATCAATTTCGAGGATTAAGAAAGACAAACTTCGTCAATCTGAGCAATTTGCAATAGAAGAAGACCATTTGTTTAGATTAAAATAGAATCCTTATGACTAATTTTGGCATTTGGGGGAACATTCATTTGGTTGAAACACGTGGGATTGTTAAACTCAGTGGACAAATTGGTGTAGAGGATGCGACCACGGATTGATCGTTGAGAGTCACCGATGTAAATACTAAAATACAACACAAATAAGAAATTGCGGTATAAGCCTCACAATCATAAGCATATGAACACAAAAGATTTATGCAAAACCCAAAATTGAGAAAACCTTCGAATAACACCACCACAAGAAAATCCACTATAAATGAAACAAATAATACATAGTTATCGAGAACTTGTCAATATCTCAAGAGAAAGAAGGAACCACCGCCTTTAGGCTTCTCGATCTTCTTCTTCTCTCTGATTTCTCTCAAGCTCTCACTCTAGGGTTTCAAGAAAGAGCAGCCACCACAAAGAATCCAAAAAGTATATTCAGCCCTCAAGTAATGTCGGCTTAAATACCAACTCCCAAAGGGCTCAAAAACAGCTCAAATTGCCCATGGGTTGCCTTATTTCACTCAGGAAATGCTCTAATACGTGGTGGAGTTTTCACAAGCGCCTGGGCGCCCAAGCCTCGAGCTGAGCCTGCTTCACGGGCGCTTGGGCGCACGTCTCTCGGTGCCAAACAGCAGCACTAGCGCTTGGGCACGCCTGAGCTCCCCTTGCCCGGGCTGTAGGACCTGTTGGGCGCCTGGCTCATTGCTGGCTCAGTGACGTCTTGCCCTGGATCCCGCCGAAACTCCGTCAACACTTTATTTTGTGGTCCTATTTAACAATTGGAGGCATTTAAAGAGTATTATTAGGCACCTAGTGAATATCTAAGGATGAATGAATAAAGCCAATGGAATTTTGATCTTGTTTGTTGAGCTTGGATTGCTACTTTATTGCTTGGGCTTGTAGCTTCTTAATTTTTGTTTTTGTTTTTGTTGTTGGGACCTCTTTTTTTAATTAATATATCTGACATAAATTTGAATGATAATTGTGTTATGTTTGGATGCGATTCCCATCTTGGAGAAAAGAATATAGAGAGCTCAACTATAAACGAACTACCTTACTGCCTTGGTCTGGCCAATGTGTGTTGAACCTCTAGTTTTTTTTTCTCTTGCTGGTTGCCTTGACTCTTGAGGCAGGTCCTTTGACCAATGGATGATATGCTGGTATGTGGAGGGGTTTAATTTGTGGGGAAATATGATTTAATTTGGTAAGATACCCTAGGCGGATTTTGGTAGTGATCTTACACTTCTGTCAAGTGACATGGGGGATGATAATTTGGTCCAGGGGAATCAAGATCTCTTAGCTTGTCCTGGTGAACATTACATTCGCAACTTCTCACGCATATTATGCCTGCTTATGGTATGTCTTCTTCTGTTTTGAGTGTCTTTTACTGTTATGTGAGGATGATTCCTTTCAACCATGGCATCAACTAAAAGACAAGAACTTGTGGGCTGATTTGGGAGGCTAGGCTTACTGACAGTGTATAGTAGATGGATAGGAGGAGAGTGGAGGAGATGGTCTGTAAGATGAGTTTAAGAGCATCTGGGTTCAGGTTGTTGAATGGGTGAGGAGGAATCATATATGTAATTTTATTAATAATTAACAAGATGTTGATGACTGTAGAAGGGATTGAAGAAGAAAGGGCGACTGATTTTATATGGAAGGTGTAGGAAGGGTTGGATATGCATAGGGACGGTTAAGTGCAGGGAGGATAGCAGTTTATAGAGAAACAGGAAGTTTTTGATGAGGGAAGAAGTGGATATAGCCTGCGAGTACATGAGACCATGAAGTTTATTATGGACAAAGATATGAAACGTGTAGAGACTAGGAGGATTGAAGGGAGGGATGCTTGGATGGCTGAAGTAAGGGGAGAGGGTTTGTCTACTGTTTATTGGGAGAGGAAAAAGGGGACGAGTGATTGTGAGATTGTTTGGCAAGGAGAGGAAGACGGAAAGTGGAGACGGGAGGAGGAAATGAAGGATACAAAGAAGATAAATGAGGAAAAAGAGATAGCTGATGATCTTTACTTAATTGAAAGTGGCTACACAAACCCACAGAATGCTGATTGTAAATGAGAGAATTGCATATTTTATTTCTCAATAATTATATTCTTTCCTGCTTCAAGATATGGGCATTTTTAAATTTATGAAATGAAAATTGTAAATAGTGAAGTAAAATGGGTTTAATTTAAAAATATGGAAAAATAAATGATAGGGCTTTTAGAGTTGGTGCTTTAAATTATATTTTTTGAACCACCTTATTTAATTTAAAAATCTCTAAAATTCTATTAAAATTTTAAACAAGTTTAGTTTCCAAATTTAAGTGGAATCAATGCTTGTGAAACTATTCTGCATTTTTTTCTAAAAATAACTCTTCCAAAATTGTCACATTGACCAATTTTGATCTCATATATACCAAAATTGTCTGTTGGCTTTAAAGTGGGCTATGGGATGATATCAAAAAAGCAAGTTTATATATATCAGGTATATAAGCTGTCTATCTTCTTGAATATCTCCAAGTGTTGTTTGTTTTCAAATTTATGATTGATTATTGGGTAACTTCCATTGCCATTGTGTGATTTTCCTTTAATATTTGTCTCGATTAATTCTTTGTACCACTTGATCATTCTTCTCTCAGTTAGTAGGGGCATACATGCTTGTTTTTGCATACACCTAGTTGCATCTAGATATCCTCTTGGTATGCTTTGACCAAAATTGTTTCTTTCCCTAATTTGTTTTCTAGCTTTATTACAAAAATTCAAAATCCTCTCAAATTGGAAGTGTCAATACTGCTTTTTTTGTTTTTTGTTCTACCTATTAGGTTCATTGGAAGAGATATGAGAGCAGTTCAAAAAAAAAAGATCAGCTTGCTTCCCAAATTTTCTGAGGATATACAAAATCGTTCGTGTTTACTAAAGCTGAGCTGAACATTATAGAAGACCCAATATATAATAGCCTTGCATCATATCAAACTATCGAGACAGATTTCCACTTTTATCTTGTGTTTTTGTAGCTATTTATTTATGTTCTTACAAATTTATGTTTATTAATAGGGCTCTTTACTGAATCAACTTGCAATCGCCAATGAGAATTTAGGTGGTGGCACTGTGGTAGTGATGGCTGAACGTGACAAAGAGGAGATGGAACTTGATATTGGTAAGATGGAATTTGATTTTCGAGGCACATCTGTTATATGCAGAAGTGGAAGCCCTCTTATTCTTGCGGATCTTAAAAAGGTTGCAAAAATTCTTTTGTTGTGTAATGTTTATCTGAATTTCTTGGTAGTTCTTTAATTCTGATTTTGATATTCTCCTATCGAATTCTCACTAGAGTTTGCAAATTTCTTACATTTACTTTTTATATTGTTAAAAATTTCTGTATTTTCATAGGTATCAGTCTCTAAAGCTCATGCTATAATAGTCCTGGCAGAAGATGGAAATGCTGACCTGGTAATTGTTAGTTAGATGATATTGAATGCCATTTTTACACATCTATTTATTGCCCTTGAATGATTGTATTCCAGAGTGATGCAAGGGCATTAAGGACTGTGTTGAGCTTAACTGGAGTTAAAGAAGGTTTGAAAGGTCACATAGTGGTGGAGTTGAGTGATTTAGACAATGAAGTTTTAGTAAAACTTGTTGGTGGAGATCTTGTTGAGACTGTTGTTGCTCATGATGTTATAGGTCGTTTGATGATTCAGTGTGCACGTCAGCCAGGACTTGCCCAGGTAAAATTCATTTCACATCGCAATAATTATCTTTTTTTAGTTTCATATGCGCAACCTCTTCATATTCTCGTAATTTATTGCACTGCATTTGGTTTCTTGTTCCACTTCATTAGCAAGGCTGATGTTCTTAACAGTAAATGCTGTTATGTTGATTCTGATCTTTTTTCTGATTGCTTATATCTTCATGTCCTCCCAGCCGTTTCAGTGGTCTAACAGAAAGTTGGTTACTGTAAGTTACTATCTTAGCATAAAGTGTTAAACTTGTTTACATGGTTTACTTTGTTTATATATAACAAAGATGAAATAAAATGATGACGTTGAAATGAAAAGATGAATGAATACACGATAATGATAACAGTTGGATATTAGAAGCTGGGTCAGCTCACCTGCCTTAGTTTTGTAAACTTCATGCGAGGTCAATGTTTTGACCACAATAGCAACAATGTGCAATCCGTCTTCCGCTAGTAGCTGCAAAATCTCTATCTATTAATGACATCGATACAAATTTTCCACCCACAATGTGGTTCAAAATTTTGAGCCTTTGAATTGTGGGAAGCATTTATTTTTTGTTTGATGCCACTCGATACTTGCCATCACGCCTCTGAAAAAAGCCCTACATCTTTGAATGAAGCCTTACATTCCATAGATTGAAAAATTTGATCTTTCAAACTTCTACGTATCTCCAACATATTTACACTAAAAAATTTATAAATAAAAATAGTACACAGATTGAGTGGAAAAGGATAAGAGGACCAAGACTCTCCTCGGTTAGCTCTGACTCCTCTCTGTGTTGCTTGAGCTTCCCATTATTCCCACCTCCCATGAATTAGCGTGCCTTGTTGCCCTTCAGAATCTACACTTCATGTCTTGTTGAGTTCTATTCACGCATCTGCCTTCTATGCACATTTCTCGTAGATGTTCCAGCACCACCTACTCTTGTCGATCACATGCACAGACCCGCATTTGGCTCAGCATGAAGCCACCTCTTTAATCCACAAGCAGTTCAGTTTGACTGCATGCTTAAAAATGCATGAGTTTGGAATTCTTGTTGCATGCATAGCCCCCATCATATTTGGCCTTGGTCATGCGCCACCCACAATGGTCAAGCTCAGTTTGCACACAACATCTGCTTTGTTTTTCGTTCCTCTGTTCTCAAAGATCTGCATGTGCTTTTGCAAATCATGGGAGGATGAAGCTCAGTAAGTTGTGGTGTCTAACAAAGCGCGTCATATTATCAACTTCAATGCATGACCTAGATGTTTTTTTTGTGCGACTAGGATTGTAAAGACTAAAACCTCTCTGTTTAAAAGTGCAGTTATCAAACTATCTTTGATAATTGTACCTTAAAATGTTCTCGAAACCATTTATGGATTCACAATTTCTCTTGCGTTTTTTAAAGCCAGAGTCTTTTTGCCATTTAGCGCATCGAAAGAAGCCTTGCAAAGCACAAGAACACGAATGAAGAGAAAATGGCAATGAATTAAAGACAATGAGAGGTTGAAGGAATACATATAGGGGTTATTTGGCATGAGAAAATTTGAGTGTAAAGTGATCTGATTGCGGTGTAATTTGATTACAATGTAATCTGATTTTTTAATTGTTTTTAGTAGCTTTATAGGAAACTTAGATTTTTTTGTTTGGAATGAAGTAATTTGTAGACTATAGTTTTCGAGTAACTTATGAGGTAAGGTTACTTTAATGACCCTAGGCCATTTGGACAAAGAACGGTAAAATACCCGCTATGTCTAATTTCTGTTATTTCTCGCAAATTTTTGTTTTCCGTTAAAAGTTCTCGCTAAAATCCGTTTTCATCAACTACTGCTTGATTATGTTATACTTGAATAATTAGTTTAGGAAGCTTTAAGAATTCATTGATTCATTCTGAATTTAAATACAAACGTTCCAGGCAACATTTAAGCAAAATTTACGTTACTTCCACCGCCATAGCCAAACAATTTCCAATTTTTCTCCGCTCCAGTAATCAATGCAAGAATTATGGGAGGCATTTAAGTAGTTAATTCCAAACACAGTAGTTGATGTAGCACGTCCCGCTGAAATCAGTACGATGGTTCCATTTGGGAGGATTGACGAAACACACAAAATACCCAAAATCACGCGACTTCCGATTTCTCTTATTTCCCATAGCATATGAGTGTTAATCGGCTTCTCAACCGCATAAAGTGGATGTGCGTTAAGCACCACATCCTATTTAATCTCGTGGAAGGCCGCTCAACTCTTTCCCACCCTCACTGAGCACTCGGTCACCTTCTTTTTCTCTCAATTGCTTGAGTCCTCTCAATCCAATCAGCAGAAGCTCGCCTAAACCAAAGGAGACTGCTCCGAAACTCTGCGGCCGAGGCGCAAAAATCGACGAAAACGACTGCGATAAAGACACAGAGGAGCGGTTTGGAAGCCAACGTCTGCTCTTCCCACACGACTTCTCTTTTGCTCGAACCTTTTCTGCGCTCGGTCGATTCCTAAGGTACGATCTTCCTTGCCCATTTTACCTTCAGCCGATAGGAGAGCTGTATGTACGACAATTAATTGCTACTAATTGATATTAATAGTACTGCAATTATTCAATTTGTTTCATGTCAAGATCAAGATGAAATGCTATTTTAATAGTAGATTAGTTAGTATGCAAGTAGTCATTATAAATTGATTAAGTGACTCATTTTGATATCAAAATAAGTTGCTAACCAAACTCTCAGAATCTAAAATAGCGATAATATCAAGTATAGCCTGCAATGTTATTTATATATTATTTAAGCACTCTAATACTTAAGTTGCGTAGCAAATTAAGAAAGCTTAATGGGGAGTGTATTAGGGACATTCCAGTTCATTGCTTAGAATTTTAGGATATGAATTGCAAGATTTATAAACTGTTAAACATTGATAGTATTCCCCTAGTTCGTAACTGTGTAGTTGTTTATAAAATTTGAATTTAAAACAATGTAACTAATACCTTGGTGTTTATGCAAATGCTAGGAATCTGAATTAAAATTGTGTTATTAAGTTATATTTAGATTTGTAGATAATAAAAAAGAAAAATCTCAATAGGTAGTAACTTGGTTGCACTCAAGCTTAACTTAATGATATGTCCACTTATACATTGCAATAGAATTATTTTCAATTCCTTAGTCTAGTGAAAGCATTAGAACTGTTGTTTATTTAAAGTAAAAATTAAAGACTATATTGGCGAAGTTTGAATTTGAAGGAAATTTGATTTAGAACTACTACAATGTTGAATTTGAAGCAATGTGTGATTGTCTTACATTCAATCCTTGTATTTAGATCTGCAAAGCAGTGATGCCAAGTATTGAAACATGCAAAGGAATTTCTAATTTATTTAATGTATTTTAATACATTTGATTATAATTTATGAATCTCATTATCCTTATACTTGTGCATTTGAATTTGCATGAAATCTGAAACAAATTAGGAATTTTGGGAAACCATTATTTTAGTCTAAAATTTTCCTAAGATTTTGAGTAAGATATTCTTCTTAAGGAGATTTTAAATTTGTAAATTAAAATCGGGCTTAGGAATAAGAATATAAATCTTAATCTTATAAATAGGTCATTGCAAAGTTTAATAAGATTTCAATTATAACTTTTGCAGACACAGCAAATTTGTGATTCTCGTTATTAAGTCAAACTCAAAGGTACACTGGATATTATTTTTTATACTTCTATTTGCTTTTATTGCTGCTTAAGCATTGTTTTGAGCTAATTTTGGGTTGATTTTACTACTAATGATGTAAAAAAAAATGATGTTTATGTATCTTGTGAATGTTGCAAAGGGTTCCGAAATAGTGGTTGAATATGGTAGAGACGGGGTTAGACCTCGGGAGCTATAAGGGTGCCACCTGGAGCCTTTGAGGGGGGCCAGGTGAAGGACATGATTTTATTGAACTCAATCTCAAAGTTCTGGCTTTGCCCATCAGAATTATTAACGTTGCTTCATGATATTAAGAACATAAATATGAATTTTTATGCGATTATCGTTTGAAATTTGGCATGTGACATAGCCATGATAAAAAAATATTTATTTGTAGGTGTTATGATTATTTTTATTGTATTTAAATTATATTTTCTTGCAATTATTAATATGTTATCTTCGTTTTTTCGCTTTCATTTAAAGTATAATAATTAATATCTTTTGTACTTAGAATGTGCACTAGAGTATTATTTTTATAATGCCTGGCCAGGTACAGTTAGAGGAGACTTAAGAGTGTTATAAAGAATATAATTTTAGCTGTTACTTTTTAAGAGACAAACTTTCTTTTTTTTGTAATATTCTGGATTATATTATTTTTAAATTAATTGAATGATATTTTTATTCTTGTATGACTCTGAATGTTATTTAACTGTTATATTGCTTAATCGCCAATATGATCCTGCAGAAAGATACAAATATGTTAAATTGGTTGTTACTAACTGTAACGACCCAATATCGTTATTTTTCAAATTAGGTCAGAGCCCGCTTTAGATATCAGGGCCCCAGTGAATTTCAAATTAGGGCAAACAAAATTTCCATTAGATAGAAATAATTTTTAATTAAAAGTGCCTTAGTTTAAGAGAATTCAGATAACAGAAACTTCTGTTTTATTTTTTCTGAATTAATTAAATCCAATAAATCAAGAACATTGAAATACGTGTCAGAATTCATTGATTTCAGTATCGTTGCGTTAAGTATATTATTTAAAGGCTACTCGAAAAGTTTCATCCAATTTTGAGCGCCGGTTTGATCGTGCTTAATTTTCGAAATTTTAAACCTCAAAAATTAATATAAAATAAAATATTACTCCGAATCGAAATTTTTTAGCGCGAGGGTGTTTATAATGTAGTAACACACATTGGTGTCAAGTTTTATTGTATTTGGACTCTAAACGGCGGAAAAATGCGATTAATTTAAGTTTAAGTAAATTTTTATAATTTTCCTTATTTATTTTCTCCTTCTCCTTCTCCTTCTTCCTCCATTCGCCCGCTCCCGACCCGCCTGCAGGCGGAAGCTTCCGCCTGCCAAGAGAGGGCCCGCCTGCGCCGTTCTTGGCGCAGGATTCGGTCGGCTCCCTCAGCCGACCCCCTCCCCCTCCCTCACGCCTATAAACAACCCTTTCTTCTCCTCCCTCACACAGCTCTTTCTTCTCCTCCCTCCCCTCAGCAACCCAGGCCCCTCTGTAATGACCCTAGGTCATTATAAGGAAAACACTGAAATTCCCGATTCGTCAAATATCCCGCAATTATCAGTTTCCAGTTAAAACTCCCGCTGAAAATTCGATTTTTCAGTTTTAATACCTAAATCAGAAAGTTTTCAAAAATTGGCAGTTACCAAAATTAAATAAAATCACTCCATTAAAAATAAATTGCGGCTGTTACGACATTATCCCTAATCTACGGGCGTTTTGGGAAGACGTCTGCCGGTCCAAACGGTGCGCGTTACGCACGCACACCTTATATAATCAGGCGTAGGGCATTCAACCCATCACCACTCTCGATCCCTCTCGCCTCTTCATCTCTGTGATCGAGCCCTCCCAGAAGAAGCGGCGGCAGTAAGGACTTACTTGGCGGCCGATCGAGGAGCCAGGCGACGCGATTTCCCTTCCGCTCGTAGCCCCGTATGCCGAGAAACGGAAATTCGAGGTTCATAGCGCACGACCTCTGCGCCGACTTCCTCTACTAGTTTCTGCGCTCGATTGATCACTCGCAGCCGACGGACGTCCCAGCGCGTACGGTCCGAACCTTCTTCGGCTCGATTCCTCTTCGCTTGATCCCTCCCAGCGCCGATTCTCTTCTGCTAGGGCGCTTGACTCTGCCCCCACCTCCTCCGCACGATCCTGCGTCGACCTCTTTGGCTCGGTTCCGCGCTCTTAAGGTAAGAGCTTTGCCTGCTGCCGAGTCTCTTAAGGAATATAGTGTATAATACATAGAAATATAGATATATATATATATATATAAATATATTTGTATATATATTTATATATATTTATGTATATATAATAACAATAACAATAAAGACTATTTAGGAATTTAAAATTCGATATAATTGAGTATTTCTTTCTAATTAGGGATTAATCTTGAATTTTCTAGAATTCACTAGATTTGTAGTAGAACAAATATTGCTCCGATCAATTGAAATATTGCGACATAATATTATGTAATTTACCTACATTATTTGATCTATTATAGATCTACATTTCATGTAAATATCATTTATCCATTTACAGTCCGATTATTTTTCTTGCTATTAATATATGTAGACTAATATTTTAACTCATGGTTATCTAATAAATACTTATTGAATCTTGATTAATTAGATCACTCTAGTGATTCAAAAAGATGATTCTTTTATTTCATTACGATAATCTGATTTAGAATATCATTTGATTAAAGTTATTTTGTCCCTTTCTAGCGAAGGTTTAGTTTAAATTGAATTCTTAGAGCTTATGTATTAAACCAATACGTAGCTGTTTAGAATAAACATAATCAAACCTAATGCAAATCCTATATAGATCTATTGAGTGGTTAGATCATTTTGATAAAACCTATATTCGATTGCAAATCATAACTAAAATAAAGTTCTCAATTATAATTTTGCAGACACAACCGTGAGTGATTCATCTAGTTAAGTCAAACACAAAAGGTACACTGGATATTACTTTATATGCTTTTACTTTCAATTGCTGCTTATGCATCGCTTTGAGCTTATTACTACTTGATATGATATTCTTACTACTAATGATGTAAGAGAAATTGAATGATGTTTATGTGTCTTGTGAATGTTGCAAGAAGGGTTCCGAAACGGAGCATGATTAGGTTAGGGACTGGGCTAGTCCTCAAGAGCTATAAGGGTGCCATCTGGAGCCTTTGAGGGAGGCACAGGTGAAGGTTGCTTAAATGCACGTTGCCATCTGAGATCCTTAAGTGGGTCCAAGTGAAGGTTTATGCTTAAATGCATATGAACTCAGCCTCATGGTTCTGGCTTTGCCCAACATAACTGCTATTATTGCTTCATGATATCATAGACATAAACATAAACATAGATTTTTATGCGATTATTGCTTTCTGTTTGAAAACTTGGCATGTGCAAGAACAGTTATTTTGCGGGAGACATATTTATCTTCTTGTTTTTGAAACACACTATTTTCTGCAGTTATTATCATTTTGCTTCCCGCTATGCTTTAAGTATATTTTTAATATCCATTGTATTTAGAATATGCACTAAGGCATTATTTTTATAATGCCAGATCAGATACAGTTGGAGGCGGTTGATATAGCCTAGAGGCGTAGCGCGGGAAAATAACTGCCCCTTCCAGGATTAATAGTTTGATGTATATAGAATTTTATGTAATAATTTATGGATATTATTTTTATTTTAAATTGAATGAATGCCGTTTCTTTTATGTGAATGGCTTGAATGTTCGTTAACTACTATTTTATCTAACTGCCAATATGATCCTGCAGAAAGATGCATCCGATGTTAGTTTGGTTCTTACCAACCTAACATGGGTCATCACACCCTCTCCTCCCTGCCAACATCGCAGCCTCCCCTTCCAGCCAACTCCCACAGCCAGCAGCAGCCCAGCCCTCTCCCACAGCCAACCAACAAGCAAACCAGCCACCCAGCAGCCCCCAGCAGCCCTCTCCTGCCGCTGCCAGCCTGCTGCGGCCACCCCGCTCCGACCTCCCTCCATTATTCCGGCAATCCTAATCCTAAAGGTAAGATGATAAGAGATAGAGAAAGGGGGAGAGGAAAGATGAGAAATTTCTACGTTCTTTTAATTTATACTTAATAATCATTATTATGAAAATAATAATGATAAAATATTATCATTCACATTAATATGGTTCTTATTAATTAATAATAAAAATTATACATATATTATAAAATAATTATAATTTCAGTTCAAGCATTTTTATGTTGATAATTATTTCTTTAATGTTCTTTCATTCTTATATTATTATTATCATTAAAATAATAATAATAATACCAATATATCAATAAGATTCTATTCTCAGTGACTTAATAAATGCTATAAATATTACTGCCATTGCAGTATCTTAAAAATGAGACTTCATTCATAATGAGAAAATGAAAGAAGATCATAATCGAAATGAAAATAAATATTACTCCTAAAAACATTGGTTAAAAGCTAATTTAAAAATGTCCAAAACCTAAATGCAAATTGAGTGAACTGTCACTCATCCGAACTGTTGAACTTTTGAACTTATAGAACAAGGTATCAGATGTCTTTTTATTACTCTTGTTTAAATATGCTTTTCTGCTCAGCATCGCATAAATTTGATAAAAGTGTTTTTTAAAGTCACATAAAATGATATATAAACAAGTTTGGATAAGTGAGAAACAAGGGTTCCATGTTGCTTTATACTTTTTGTCTGATCAGACAGCCATTAGGACAGGGTTGTCCGACATCGGGAATCATAAGGAGCCTATACTGATAAACTTTTGAGGGGGCATGTATAGAGGAAAATTAAGATATGTAACACAAAAAATGAACCCCCTTTTCCTCGACTTTGTACTCGCCCAACAAGATTATATTTTACCTCATATATCAAACGCTAAAATTCTGTATTTATTTTTGTGACTGTAATTATTTTTTTGTTAAGTTTCAAGTGTAATTGAAACAGGTTTGCAGGGATAAGTTTGTACAACTTTTATTTATTGTCAAAAATTGATTATTTTGCTTATTATTTAACATTTGTAAAGATGACATCTATCAGTACTTAGTTTCACAATTAACTGGTATTCGAATGCCCGCACTTTTGAAACGTACCCAGATCAGTAGTTCATCCTCGAGGAAAGGCGCTAAGAACTAAGCAGTGCTGATATTGCTACCTGCTGATCCACCTCTTTCTTTCTGACTCTTTCTATTTCTTAAAAAAGTTTGTAACTTTTCTTTTATTTTGATTTTTTGTATCCAAGACTTATGAATTAATAAAAAGATGAGTTATGTTTGATGTCTATATATTTGTCTCTTAAATCACTCAATATGATTATGCGGCTATTGGACTTATTGTTGCTATTGCTATCCCACAAGCAACTCGGCACACAGGGTCCTCACACTAACCTAACTTGGGTCATCACAATTACCCCTATTTTTTTTTTGGTATTTGTAAACAATTTTCGGGTTAGTAATCGAACGAAGGGAATTGCCAACGACATGAATGAACCGATAGAATTCAATCATAATTGATTATAGGAATCGATCGAATGAACAAATTGCCAAATAATCAAATGAAATCAAACAACCTTCGTCTGTGATTCAAATGAATTACCGTGACCCAGTATTTCGATTTTTTTTCGAATCCATAAGAACAAGCTGCGAATCAAACGGCTTGACATAAATAGAACGACTTTGTCTGTGAAAACAACCAGCAAATCAAAGGCGAATTGAGCTGATTGAGCATCATTCAACTCAAGCGAATCGATGGTGAATGAGCTTCAAACTCAAACGAGGAGAATGAGGGTTCTTCGGCCTTTGGTTTTGTTTAGCCTGAGTGACGACATCTACCTGGGCATAGAGAATAACTTCAATCCATTCACGGTGAGGAAGAACAACGATATGGCGATAGGCGAGGAGGCGTCATTCCTCTGTGGCTCCTCCGTTCAAATCGATCATTCGTTCCTCCGTCTCCTGAGTTGCGCTATTCTGCTTCATCTCACCGCGAGAAAATCTATCGTGTAAAGTTATAATTCGGCTGGTTTGGCCAAACTTTATACGTGGGGGAGGGGGGGTTATATGGGGATAAAATTTTTACTTAAAATTTTTTTATGCCAAACACCAATAATTTTAAATCATCTTTTTTTTTTTTTTACTTTTCACCTATTGCTTAGCATGCCAAGTACCCCATAAAGAAGATCTAAGCATGCCCAAAGACAAGTGAAGACATGCGTTCCATCTGCTCTTAGGGCCAACGTTTTATTATCTCATAGCAGCCCGGTGAAATTATAAGAGATCTCCTTTAGACGGTCAAGAAGATTAAATCTTCTCCATTAATCATAGGTCTGGGCCCAGGGAATGCTTTGTTCTCATAATTTTAAGTTTTAATGCTGCCAAAGTTTAACCAAAAATTTTATTAGAACCCAAACCACATTGTCTTGTTATTGAAATTTCTAGGAAAGTTTTATTTAAATACGTATGATTTTTATTAATTTGATTAAATAAAATAATAAATTGTTTACTTGATAAATTAAACATTCTCCAAATTATACGTGGGGGGGAGTTTATATGGGAGTAAAATTTTTACTTCAAAATTTTTCACGCCAAACACCAATAATTTTAAATTATCTGATTTTTTTTTTACTTTTCACCTATTTTTTAGCATGCCAAGTAACCCATAAATAAGATCTAAGTTTGCCCAAAGTACAGGGTGGGGGTAAAATTTTTACTTCAAAAATTTTCATGCCAAACACCAATAGTTTAAATTATCTGAATTTATTTTTTACTTTTCTCTTATTTTTTAGCATGCCAAGTAACCCCCATAAAGAAGATCTAAGCATGCCCAAAGTATAGGTGAAGACGTGCTTTGTTGTCATAATTTTAAGTTTTAATGCAGCCAAAGTTTAACCAAAAATTATAAGAGATCTCCTTTAGATGATCGAGAAGATTAAACTTTCTCCATTAATCATAGGTCTGGGCCCAGGGAATGCTTTGTTGTCATAATTTTAAGTTTTAATGCAGCCAAAGTTTAGCCAAAAATTTTATTAGAACCCAAACCACATTGTCTTGTTATTGAAGTTTCTAGGAAAATTTTATTTAAAGACGTATAATATTTTTTAATTTGATTAACTAAAATAATAAACTGTATACTTGATTAATTAAACATTCTCCAAATTATTTAAAAAAAATATTTAATCAATGTGATTAAAATAAAATTTCAAGTGTAATTAATTAATTTAATTAAATTTTACTAACTTCACACTCAGTGCTAAAACACATAATTTGAAGCAGTCTTAATTATGATATTCTTAATTTGAAATCACGAGTAATGAGATTAGTAATAATAATATTGTTGTTGCTATTATGATTATTGCATAATATAAGATAAAAAAGAGAAAAAGAAATTAAATATGTGCATTTGTTTTGTTCAAAACATGCTTCAAAATTATTATATACAAGACTCTTAAATAAGCACTCTTTTGTGATCGTTTTAAATATTAGCTCTCATCTTTAAGGCTTGTAATGCTTCTAGCCTTCATCTTCTATCCACACACATACACGAAATTATCATTATAAAATATAATAAAATAATAATAAGTTTTAAAATATGCATGAATTAAAAGTAGTAAAAATGAAAATAATAGCAACATAGTAAGCTCGACAAAAAAAGAAGAGAACCTAAATTGTCTTATTCATAGCAGATCTAATTGATTCAAGCTAAATCAACCTAGGCTATGCAATATGACTCCTATTAGATCTACGTGATCTAGCTGAATCTGTTATTTGACTCTTAGTAGATCATGTTATTTGAGATTGTTTTTAATTTGAAAAATAAAAAATTTAAACTCCAACGCTTTAATACACTATCTAAGTCAGAAGATCTAATTAGTCTAAATCATAATATTTAGCTGAATTAAGTTATAAGATCTGACCAATTAACTCAAAAAGTTTGATTCTTCGACAATCAAAATAAATATGATTTAGATCATTTTATGTTTAAAGACAATTTTTAGTTGATTTAAATGATCTTATTTGTTGTGCCAAGCTAAATCAATTAATTTATAGTAGATCAAATGGATTCTAGTTGAATCAATTCAAATTACAGTAATCTAATCCCCAAATAATTCTATTCATCGCACCTAATATTAACTTGTACGACCTAATCTATGTAAAAATTTAAAAAAATCTGAAGTATATATATATATATATATATATATATATATGGCCACCTTATCTAAATAATTAAGTCTCTAAGCCCCATAACTCAAGCATTCTAAAGGATGGAAGCCCTAAACTAATCACAACATTGAGAATTCTAAAGGATGTGAGCTCTAGCTTAATTGTGCATAATAGAAATAAATGATTCATGTAGCTGACTGCCCTTAGAGGGATTAAGGTTTGGTATTATTATTGTATATGTATGTGTAAATATATATATATATATATATATATATTCACATATGTGTGTGTACAGTTCTAAATAAAAAAATGTAAAAAAGGTCTAGATCTTAATGGCTTATTAGTGTTGCGAGCATAACTTTTCTTGATTAATATGATTATTTTAATTGTCATAATATTATTATTTTTGTTATTTATATTTTAATATATAAAAGAGAAAGATGAATTTTCATTATTTACCTATTTACAAAGTCAAAATATAACATCCCTTCTATGGCAACATTAAATATTGCGTTATCCATGTTGAATCCTTAAGGTCTTAAAGCGTTCATTCTCTTGCAAGCCATGACTTGTGCATAATTAGTAGATCATGATCATTACAGTGATAAATATAAATTGACAAGAGTATGTAAATAAATATATATGACTAACAAGGCATAAATTCGAAGTAAATAAACAACATGGTTGATTAGGCAAATGTGGCAAGGATTTAAATTGTCATGGCTTTTAGTAGATGTGAGTAATATTAGTAGAATTATGCTGTATTTTAAAGAACTACCTAAACTTACAATCAAATGGCACATATTATAAGGTCCTTATTGAAATTGCAAGGCAATAAGATTACTCATCCTAATTTCTAATTGTTACAAGTCTCATCGAACAGTTGGGCATATTCTAATATATGTAAGTTTTATCATAAGCTTAAGTTTTGAGCTTTTCAAAAAAAGTAAGCCTAACCCAATTTAAGCTTTGCTCAGCACTAATGCTAACAAGCCCACCAATCTAAACAATACTCATCCACCACATCCCGAACTCGTGCTTTATTCTTATATTTGTAAGTTTAGCTAAGACTCTTCATTCATTTTGTATGCGATGTCTTTGAACTTTTAGTTGTATTGTCAACAACCTTTTATCCTTTTAGGGGTTATGTTTCCTACCAATGAACTATTTAGTTAAAAGGGTATGGCTGGCCTTTTACCATTCTACAAGTCGATTCTAATCCCAAAGAATAGGACTTTAGCAATCTACCCAATCTACTTAAGGTATATGAGATAATATAACCTATAGTTGCTAATCAAAATTCTTGAACTTTATGGCCAACTTTCATCTAACGTTTGCATATTTGATCATAAGTTGACCCATGAACCACTAGTATATGATCAAGCTTATTTTCACTTATCAAATCATATATTGATTCATGTATGCTTAATCAGTAAAAGCTTAAAGCAAATCCAATTATAAACCTCTTGCAAACCTCTTAATCGAGGGTGTTCTTTTGTGAATATGAGAAGCATTTAACTATGAGAGCTTGCACTCATAGAAATTTAGAACATGGATCTAGATAAACCCTAATCTATTTTTTGGGGGAAAGTTTGGTTAATAAAATCAAGTGGATCTCTAGAAGTTACTTTTTGAACTTGGAGATGTGCGAGGCTCCTACGCTTTTTTATGTCATATTTGCATTGTCATAGTTGATTATAACATCTTTTTTGAGTTGTGCTTACAACATAAAAATTGAAAAAAGGGCAAATGATGATGAAATATATGGGAGGAGAAATGAAGAAGCTATAATATTCAACATGCCAGGCTCCTACACTTTTTTGTCATATTTGCATTGTCATAGTTGATTATAGCATCTTTTTTGAGCTGTGTTTACAACATAAAAATTGAAAAAAGGGCAAATGATGATGAAATGAAGAATATGAGAGGAGAAATGCTTAAACTATGACACTGCTTATCAATCCATCCCTACGTTCTTGGAGCTACTTAGTTCGATGTGGGCTTAGACATGAACTCATAAATCCTGTTGCACGCACCCTGTCGTCATATTCAATTCTGGTAACACATTCGCAATACATGCTTGAGCACCGGTGTTACCCATGTAAAACATGCACAATCCCCATATCCATTTCTGCGCTCTGCAACCTCCTCACAATTGAAGCTACAACCTTATTCTTGCGCTTGAACACTCGATGTCTTCGCCATCAACGCCTTAGATATAATAAATATTGGGATTTTTTGTGCACACACAATCGAGCCCCTTGGGTGCACACGATGGTAGAATAAGTACCCATGATCTTCGCTTTCATGTTTTCCCATCTCTGCATGCAAATGATTCTCATTCAACCAAGAATAGGACTTTGATATCTACAAACTAAGAAAAATGAGGATATTCGATCAATTTGTGTGATATTTTGAGTGAGACCGTGCATGCTTGTTCTTGAAACTGCTCATAATTGCCAATTAATTCCTCTAACAACTGGTTGAACTCGTCGCGTGCAGCCACCCTTGAAACCATGTGTAATCCTTTCAATCAAGCCCTCACATTCTCTTCAATACTAGGCGAAATTTCTCTTTCAACGTGCATTGTAAGGATCAATCCATCAACTAGGCAAAAGAGAATTAAAGAGAAAGCTCATTCGAGAATAGGTAAAGGAAAAAGTGGCAAGAAAAAGGAGAAAAAGAATACGTAACAAAAAAGAAGAGAAGATGGAGCAGGTTAAAATTGTAGATCATAACACAAAAGAAGATCTGCATGCTGTTGTCTCTTAGAGCTGACAGGGCCAAGACTTTGAAAGCTATGCATTCCCATGTCTCTTAGAGCTGGCTGAGAACATTAAACTCCTTCGGTTGATCTTAGTTCCTGATACAAAGAGCGCTATTTTGACACAATTTCAAGTTGTTTTGTTGTTGAAATTTTGTTTAAAATATTGATCAAACTCAAGATATGATGTAAAAAATTTTTAAAATATTTTTAATAGTTTTATAAAGAACAGGAGAAGACCCCGCATCTTATTATCTCTTATAATTGGCCAGATAAGACTTTTGAAGACCTTGTGTTTCATTGTCTCTTTAAATGATTAAGAAGATTAAAATTCCATATTTCATCGTCTCTTTAAATGATTAAGAAGATTATAATTCCATATGGTGCTCTTAGATCTAGATAAAAAAAGTGTTACTTCTTACACTATTTTGATGCCCAATCCATATTGATATGCTACCAAAGTTGCATAAAAATTTGCAAAAATTAAATAATTTTTTTTGAATTGATTGATTAATTAATTTATTATTTAATCATTAAATGAATTATTTTTGAAGATGAATTAATTGATTAATTATGTTAAAATTACCTTAGTGTGCAAAAGATGAAAATTTTGATCTTAGTTAGAATCTAAAATTCAAGTTTAGATAGATGATAAGACAATCAAATGATAGCAAACACTTTCACTGCCATTCAAATAAAATAGTAAAAAAAGGAAAATTTTATTCATTCTATTCATATTTAATAGATGGCCCTAAGCAATCATATCACTATCATTCTTCTTTGTGCTCGCATTCTTAGAATGTACACACATCCTATAACTTGTCTTTCTGAGTTTAGAACGCTGCCTCGGTGTCCTCATTTGCTAGCTTGTAAGTTTTCCACAACATAAGCCTTGTTATGCGATATTGCCTCGTGCCACTGTTTCTAGAAATCAAATCTTCATATTTCGATTCATGAGGTTTTGAGTATTTGCCAATTGGATCATCCTATGCTTAGACACAATTCTTAGTCAATCTAAATGGTTCTAGTTTAGTCATGCTTAACTAAATAAATTGATTCATAGTAGATTTAACATCTTCTAATCAAATCAAATTAAGTTGAAGTGACCTAATTTACAGATGATCTAGTTAAATATAGTTGAAACAATGCTATATCATATGAAAGTGCTTCTCCTCCTCCCTCTTATCCCTCACTCAATCTGCCCCTCCTCCTCTGGCAGGCCGCCAAACCTCTCCCCCTCCCTACCTCATCGACAACTCTTAGCCTCCCTCTCCATCTCCCCTCGACAACACAATAGCCTCCCATCTCTTTCCCTCTTCTCCTCCTTCCCCGGAAACCGCCGCCCCTCGCTCCACCTTGCTGTGCCGACACCTTGCCGACACATTCTCAAACTCCTCTAAAGTCATTCCCCACCTCTTCGGCAAGTTGCCGCCTCCCTGCGGTGAACCCTTTTAAACGGGAGGAAGGATCATAAAGACAAAAAAAGAGTGAGTGAGGATTTTATTTTGTGCAAATTGTAATATTAAAAATCTTAATGAGAGATAAAAATAATTAAATGTTAATTTTGACTCCTAATATAACTAACCTACTAACCATTAATTTTTATTTTTGTTCATAACTTTTATTTCTGCTCATAATATTTTTTATGTGTTTTCTGCTCTTTAATTTTGTTGTCCTTTTTATTTTATTTATTTATTAATATTATATATATATATATATATATTATAATATTATATAATATTATCATTATAATTATATTATGTTATAATAATAATAACATTAATTTGTTATTGTTATTATTATCATAATTATTGTCATTAGTATTATTAAAATTGATAATGATAAGAATAATAATTCTTAAATGTTATTATTATTATCATTAGATAATAATTATAAATAAATAATTTTATTATTATTGGATTAAGGATAATGATAAATCATAATAATAATAAGTGTATAAGCCATTATACTTATTTTTATATAATTATAATAATAGCAATACTATTATTATTATGATCAAATATTATTATAATTATTTCTTATTAATATTATTATATCATTCTCTCTCTATTCATTTTCTAATAATAATAATAATAAGTATATTATCTCCATTATTATTATTATTATTATTATTATCATTTTATAATGATCATAATACTAATATTATTATTATAATATTCTCTCCATTCTTCATTAAAATAATAATAATAGTAATAAGTATATTATTATACTTATTATTATTATTATCATCATAATAATTGTACTGATAATAACTATTATTATTTTTATCCTAATATTCTCTCTAAATAAATATATGCACATAATATTATAATAGGAAATAACTATATTATTTCCCATTATCATATTCTCTCATTGTGATAAATAATAATAGTATTTTTTACATATAAATTATCATATAAATGATAATGATAATAATAATAATATAATCTTATTATTATTATTATTATTATCTCTGATTATTACCTCTACTTTTCTAAACAAATATATATATATATATTATTTATCTCTCTAAATAATATTATCATTTCTATTTTTATAATAATGTTCTTATCTTATAGAAATAATAATAATATTATTAATAATATCGATATTATTATTATTATTAGTCACTATTATTTCTGCCGTCATTATTACTATCTACGTTATAATATTTCTTCATAATTTCAATCATCCTCTTTTCTCCCTAATTATAATTATTCTTATTACTAAAAGAAAGAGAGAGAGTACGAGAGAAATAGAGAGAGGCGATAATAAAAATCAGTATTTATACAAAAAATTTTTGCATCACTTTCCTAATCAAAAATTTTACACATAGATTTGCAAGAGATCAACTTAACAAGAAAAATAAGTATCACAGATTATTATGAAGTATATTTATATATGCTGATTAAACTATATGTTTTCTTGCTCCACTTTGAAATTCCCAAATTTCATTGATTTTATATTTCCTGCTCTACTTTAAGCTTTGCAAATTTCATTATTTAAATTTATTGTTAAGAATATATAATCGATATTAATTTAATAAAAATGGGATTTCGCTAAAGTTATTTACATCTGTACATAATGTAATTTTATGTTTGGAACGGAGCTAGTTCGCTATCATTTTGCTTTGAAAGATATAAGGATACTATGACTATGCCTACGAGGGGGTTAGCATAGGTGAATATATATATATATATATATATATATGTATATGTTACGTTAGAACCTAAAATTATAATAATCAAGCAGACGTGCTGGGTTCCTCAAGGTTTGAGAATTGTCCACTCGAATGGTATTATTATTATTATTTATCCATCTTCGAGATAATGATATCAATTTTTGATATAATATGACTTACTTGTGACAAGTTACTTTTATTACTATTTCAATTATTATTCAATGTAGATTTACATAAAAATCTATGATAATCCTCAAAAGAGAAAATATTATCTTTTCAATTCTAATTATCTTATTTCCCTGTATTTTACAAATTTAACTCCATGCTTCTCGCTTATATATACAATGTAATTAATGATATCCAAAATACTTAGATTTTTCTCTAATGGGTGTTCAACCCAGACATTTTTGTGTAAATCTCAGGTCAGGGCATCGCTGAAGAACTGAAACAGCACTGAATAATTAACCGCTGCACTTTTGCTTTCTTGTTTTCTTCCTGTATCTTAAATAAAGAAGAAAATTTTCTCTTGTAATTACTATTATATTGAAATAAAAATATCTTTCTTATTTTCAAATTATTTGAGCAATTATCTGTGATGCTTATGTTATTATTCTAAAATACCGACTACGATCATCGGCAAATTAGACGACACCACCCTAATCTCTATACCTCTTATGGGAATCAAAATTGGGGGACGTTACAATAAGACTCACTATTTGGGCATCCCAATGGATGTGAGCCCCATTTTGAACTCAAACTCAGGCATTCCAAGTGATATAAGCTCTATCTTAAATTTAAACTCGAACTTTGTTATGGATATAAGCCCCAGCTTAAATCTAAGATATTTCTTTTAACGAATGTAAGCTCCAACTTAAATTAAAATTTGGGCTAGCTCCACTACTAACAAGCCCCTAAATCTAAACTAAAGAACACTAAAACCTAAGGAATGTCTTTAACAAGTACTACTTAACCTACTTGTGGTCTTTGCTAATATGAATCTTTGAACTTTACAGATAAAATTGTCTCACGTTGGTCGGTTAGATTACAAGTCGACACTAGATGATGGAACCATGGGATATATATTGGGTCTACTTCTATCTAAACCCTCTTTCGTTGCTTGTTTAAGAATAGTAGACTAGGAAGGGTGATTAATCATAAGGGTTTGTGTTTATAGGAAATCCTTGAACCTGTATCTAATTAAACCTAAACCACCACCTGTAAAAAGTCTAGCTAAAATTTGAATCTTTCCATAGAAGGTCTACTCCCAAACTTAATATAAATGGTGGAGGCTTCAACACTTTATGGGGAAATCAAACTTTTGTTTTAATGGTATTGCCTTTCGCTCTCCAAAGATGCGTCATGTGTTGAAATTTTTTTATAAACACTTTGTCATCTTTTGTGATTTGAAAATATCAGGTTGTGTATCATTAATGATTTCACTTATCTATATAGTTTAATTATGTTGAATTGCATAGTTTTTATGTTGTGAACACTCAATAGGAAAACCAGAGTGCTTCAATTTTAATTCTTTATGTGGGCATGTTCATATCATGGTATTCTAGATGTTTAATACTAATTTTTTTATTTGTTCTCCCTAGCTTTTTGATATTAGTCTTGGAAATTTATTTTGTTTAATATGGTTGTAGTAAGGAAAGCTATGCCTCAACCCTTATTCCCGGAAATATAGGTTTGCATTAATTTAGGCAAATTTATCTAACGGGCTGGATATAATTGAAGCGCTGTAGATGTGGATAGTATGTTTTCTAGGTTATCTATTATATTTGTTATTTTGGTTGTGCATTATTTTTTTCTGAGTCATAGTTATTGTGCCTACAGATTTGGGAAGACATCCTTGGATTTGAAAACTGTGAGTTTTATATCAAAAAATGGCCTCAGTTGTATGGAATGCAATTTGAAGAAGTTCTCATAAGCTTCCCTGATGCAATTCCTTGTGGAATAAAGGTATCAGCTCTTGGAGGAAAAATCATTTTGAATCCTGATGATCACTATGTTCTACAAGAGGATGATGAAGTTCTAGCTATAGCTGAGGATGATGATACCTATGCTCCATCAACATTGCCCATGGTGATTTTCCATTTGTTTTCAAAATATTTTCTCAAGAGTTTCTTAATGCTATTTATTACTGCCTCTATTAAATATATGAGATTTTGAAATAACTTTATGGGAGACGGTTCTTTCAAAATTAATGTTGGCATCAAGAATCAAATAAGTTTTATGTTTAAAAAATCTAGCATGTTGTATTTTCTTCCACACGTTAATCTAAGTTCTCTAATTAAGTGGCTTCATTACACAAAACTTCTAGGTAGTCTAATCCGCTAAGTAACCTCCAATGATTTCACCGCTCATGAAAAATTGTTTTTGTTGTTTTTAACAATTGCCTGTTAATGCATTTAAATCAGTTTTCTAAATTTTGAGATTAGCCAAATAAGTATTGTTCAACTCTATTAGATAAATGAAAGGCTTAGAATTGAAATCCAACATAGATAAGGATTAGAAGAGTAGATTGCACCTGATTTCAATACCCCAACGTCAAATCAAGTATGTAAGCCCGTCAATTTTATCAAATTTAATGCCTTTTGTTGACGTCTAAGAATTCTCTTTTGCTGAATTTGAGTTGGAGACAAATCCAACCATATAATTGTAGGCAACATTTGTTATCTTAATTACTTGGGTGCAAGTGATATGAAAAGTTGTGGTAGCCTCATTGTAATGCAACAGTACTTGAAAGATGGCCAACCTTTTTGCACAGAAATCGGCTACTTTTGCTGTAGCGGTTTAACTGACGGAATATCATCGACAAGGCATGCCATTTGAGCTTCCCCACCCCAAAAAAAGGTGAGGGCATTTTTGAAATCCTTAGTGAAATGTCTAGTATTTGAACAGTTGAAGCATCTGGAGAAGGATTTCCTCAAGGATCACTGTAATGAAACCATAAATTTTGGCATGAAGGGAAATAAGGTAGATCTTTGGTTAAAAAATAGACTTGTCTGTGTGGGTATTTAGGGGTTCCTTCGTAGTACTGCGTTGTTGGTTCATCTTGTTTTAAGTTGGATATTTTATATGCCAGTTATCTATGGAGGAAGTTAGAAATATACAACCACTGACGCATCATCATGAAATCAATGTCTATTTAAATTGTTATTATGATTTCACTAGGATGCTTAAACTCCTTCATTTTTGTAATCATAATTACGCTTGCTGTATCAATTGTTCTATAGCTCGGAGTTATATTAGTATTAAATTCTGGTAACAGTTCTTGTGCTTGTTTATTTAACGATTACATGCAAATATTTGCATGCTATAATCATAAATGGTTCTTAGTGCAGGAACCATTTATTTTATGGGAAATTTTTTTATTTATCTCTTTTTAAGGGGTTGTAGTCATTTATTAGCTGTTGTTGGGGACTCCCAGTCGTTGTGACTCCTTGAGTTGAAAAAATCTGGGATTAGTTTCAAATGGGATTTTAGAAAAACTAAGTGTAAATGTGAACTCGACCAGCTTTTTTGGAAGATTTTTTATTTCTAAACAAAGAAAAATTTAGCACCCACAATATATTTTAGGCTAATATGATTTCTTACCTTCATTGGACCTTTTTTTGAAGATTATGGCATTCTTTTTGGGCACTGCCCATAATTTTTTCAACTCATACCTTAAGAACCACCTGAAATCATTAGGAAAAATGATGACCAACCAAAGCCATATTATTCTTCACGTTTTCAAGATTCTGCAGAATTTTATGGATATGCTAAAATTTTGCATTAAATGCCTTGAACTTGAAAGAGCTGAAGCTTTGGGAATGAAAAGGCAAAAGCAATTAATGTAACAGATAATTCATGTAAACCAAAGCAGTAATCATAACATTTCATGGTTGGCTGAGAAATTTTTTAAAATTTAAAAAGACCAGGATTTCAAAAAATAAATAACAGATTAAAAAATGAAACTTTGTCTTGTTCATCCAAAGACTGACTTTCATGACTTGCACTTGCAATAAAGCTCTTAAAAGGTGCAACTCTACAAAAATGTAGCTGCCTATAGTGTACCCTCTAAAAACTTACAGAAGTATGATCAATTTTATTATTCAGGTGAATGAGGCAGTATACATTAGAATTGTCAAGCCTACAAGAAAGGCACAGAAGATTCTACTTTGTGGATGGCGGCGGGACATAGTTGATATGATTGTGGTAAGATTATTCTTTCAAATCTCCTAATTTCTTCTTTTTTCTTCTTGCAAATGTGCAGGTCCGTGGAGGACATCTTCCTCGAGATTTCATTGTCCCAAAGTCTCCGGAAAAGATACTTTTTTGTGGTTGGCGACGAGATATGGAAGATATGATTATGGTAACCCTATATGGATTTTAAAAAATCCACCATCACTTCAATGAATGACTCCTGTCCCTTTATATGTAAGAAGGCTTTCTGAAACTGACGAGGGAAAAGTTTTGTTTCTTTTGAAAGATAGATAATCTATTTTTCCTTAGATTCCTGTAAAGGTAAAACTCACTATTAAACTATAAATCATTGGTGAGAAAACTTCTCTCTTGAACAATTGTAAAAATAATGTAAGCAATGCAGCTAGAGCACATGTTACTAACATTTTTTGCAGTGTTATAGTGGGTTCATTCTGTGATTTTTTTTTTCTGTAATAAATTTATATTTCATGGAGAAGGCATTTAATTCTAGAAATTTACCAAAATATTAGCTATTTTAAATTGATAAATTTAATTCTTGATCATCCAACATGACTAAGTTAGTTTCTTGACTAGTCAATTTGAACTCAATCTAGTTCCAGTATTTGAGATCCATTTGACCCCAACTAAATTCCACTTATTTGAGATCAATTTTACGAATGGGAACTACATTGGATCATAAATAGTTAGGGATTAAATTGTTCAATCTTAAATAGTTTTTATAGTTCGATTTTTTTTTTTTTTTTTTTTTTTTTTTTTTTTTTTTTTTTTTTATAATGTTTCTAGTTTATGGGAAAAAATCACCAGAAAGCTTGCTCATTCCTGCACAAATTTTCTTTTACTAAAATAGGTTTAGCTGTCCACGAATATTTAAAGAGCTTTCTTTGTTCTTTTTCTTGATGATCAACGTTGAGCTGATTAAGGTATAACAGATGAATAATTTATATTTATTATTTGGAGTGCGTAACATTTCAAAATATGATGCTATCAGTTACATAAACTATCTCATATATTAGTTCTAGGAATGATAAAGCATGGTATCTCTAAATTTTTGCTTTCAGGTGTTGGATGCTTTTTTGGCCCCTGAATCAGAATTGTGGATGTTCAATGAAGTACCTGAGAATGACAGAGAAAAAAAATTGATTGATGGTGGCCTTGATTTCATTAGATTAGAGAACATCTCTCTTGTTCATCGTGAAGGAAATGCTGTCATCCGCCGGCATTTGGAGAGTTTACCCTTAGAATCATTTGATTCTGTAAGTTCTTATGAGAGATGATTTTTAATTTAATTATTTCAAACAATACTAGTATGCATATTTATATATTATTGTAGCATACTATTTTCATGCATGGATATCATAGTTATTTGATTTAAAAAGTTTTGAGTGAAGCTCACTTAATGCTCTTTTTAAGCTTAAGTTATCACTCATTTGTGCTAAGCTTGAGTTTTCTTAAGCTGGCTTAGCTTAGTTTTTCTGCAAAGTTTGTTTGAAATTTAAACTTAGCTTTAGCTGGGATTATGCCTTATCCAAATGTCGCCTAGGAGATTCTGATATGTAATTGACTTGGTGCAGATTCTGATTTTAGCTGATGAGTCTGTGGAAGATTCTGCAATTCAAGCTGATTCTCGATCACTTGCGACCTTACTGCTAATTAGAGATATTCAGGTTAATCTAAACTTGATCAATATTTATTGTGGCCTTTCTGTTACCTTTCTATTTCATTGGTTTTTGTTGTAGGCTGGTAGTCTCTATGCATAATATACACATTCCAAGGTCATTCTTGTTGCATGCTAGAGACACTTTCTTGTAGTGATGTAGCTTTTAAAAATCAAAGCACAAACATTCACAAGCACATAAGCACACAAGCATATAAACACAGAGATTTATGTGGAAAATTTAAGAATGTGAAAAATCACGGAACCACACCACACAAAAAAATTTACTTTATAAGAAATAATTATAAAATTACAGAGAACTTATCAATTTCTTAGAGGAAGAATATATTCACCGCCTTGAACTTCTTCTTCTTCTTTTTCTCCCATATTTATTTTTGTTCTCGCTCTAGGGTTTTAAGCCTCCAAGTCTCTAAAAGCTTTCCATAAAAAAATAACACATCACATAACCCTAACCCAGCATATTAGCATTTATATGGAATCTCAAACCAGCCCTCAAAGTGCCATAAATACTATTGGATACGTCACACCCGAGTTGAAATTTCGGCAGGTGTCTGAACGCACCTGGGCACCAGACTCTCTGTCTGCTGGGCACTTGGAGCGTGCCTAGGCGTCAGACTCTTTGTCTGCTAGGCGCTTGGGGCGCGCCTGGTCGCCAATGCGCTTGGTCGCGCTTGGGTGCCAATCTTATTGCTGGCTTCTATTGTTCTGTCCTGGAATCCCCTGGAACACAGCTTGCTATTCCCTTGATAATCCAATAGATCTCCACACCATAACAAATTTGCTTAGAGGTTTGTTGAAAAATTTAGGGAAAGAAAATATCTTAATTTGATAATTATTGATTTTGAAAAGATATAATATAGTACTGAATTTTTTTTGGAAAGTGTAGGAAAAAGAAGGATTTGTATTGATTATGTAGTTACATACATTCTTTAGCAAAGGCTGTTTGTCTATTCATCTTGACATTTTTACTAAACAGTCAAGAGGTGGTGCAATGGTGTATGTTATTTGCAGATGGTATTCTTCCTATTGATAAAATTAAAGATGTGGGATTCAGCAATACTCAAGGTAACTATGGAGAACTTCTGAGAATTTAAATGATTCCATCTTAATAGATCTAAAATAAAATATGTAGGGTGTAAGTTCAATCATATTGAATAATATAATATCAGAGATATGATAAGCAGGTGTTGCGGAGATGTTGGTAGAATGGTCGGAGTGGCTTCATCTGAGAATAAATTTATAGAAAGTTATGCTGAATTGCTTGAGCATACTAAACATAGACCATGGTAAAGAAAGTTGAGCTTATTCTTTTTCCTTGTTAAAAAAGGAAGAATACCAAAAAAGGCATAGCAGAAAGCATTGGTAAGGATCTCTTGGAGCTTAGGAAGGCGTTACTTTATGTGCAATGTAAGCAATTGATTCAACCCGACTTTATGGGACAAGGATTGGTTTTCAAGCACAAAAACTTTCCCTTGTTATCGCTCTGATAAAGATTGATCTCTATTGTATTCTTCCATCTCCTATATTTTTTAATTTCATAATGGGCTAATGGCCCAATGGCCCTCCTGTGATGGGCCCTCCCAGATAAACATTAAATTAATATCAAAATGGCCCAATGGCCTATGCATCAAATATGCTATCTTTTCCATTTCATATATATATATATATATATGAACAAAATGATTCCTGTATCTCACAAAAAGCTATCTTCTATATTGTATTATTCATAAAGTGGCAATCATAATATGGACGGGACTAATAATCAATCCATAAATGCTTCTTTAAATGATGTTTTTTGCAGGCGAAACGACTTCCTTTCAGAGAAGCCATGGTTTCACAAATCCACCGTGGAAGCTTCTGCCAGCTCGGTTCTTGGATAGGAGAAATGCAGCAAGCCTCTGATAAGACCGTAATAATTAGTGAAATTCTCGATCCTCGAACCAAAAATCTTTTAACCATGTCAAAGATAAGTGACTACGTCCTTTCGAACGAACTTGTGAGCATGGCATTGGCAATGGTAGCCGAAGATCGTCAAATAAACGATGTTCTCGAAGAGCTTTTTGCTGAAGAGGTGCTTCCCTTTCTCCTATTTTTAAAATTTCCGCCCTCCTTTCAATGGGCTTCATAAAACACCAACCCCATAAGTTTCTATTTTATAAACAAAGTAATGTTATTTTACTAATCTTAAGATTTTTTTTAATCATAGATTGATAAGAGATGTCATGCACCTCTTAAAATTTAGGTGCTGAATATGTATATTATAATGAAAAGAAATGTTGAATCGAGTGACAATCTAAACTATTTAAAGCATTTTTTTCTCGTTGCAATAGGGAAATGAAATGCAGATCCGTTCGTCCGATCTGTACCTCCGTGAAGAGGAAGAGTTGAACTTCTACGAGATTATTCTGAGGGGGAGGCAGAGAAAGGAGATTGTGATTGGCTACCGGCTTGCCGATGCCGATCGGGCTATCATCAACCCTCCGTTTAAAGATGCTCGGCGAAAGTGGTCCTTTAAGGATGTTTTCATTGTCATATCCGAGAAGGATTGAATCAACCCTCCAAAATCAGCTTTGATGCTTAGTAAGGCTTCTCACATTAGCCACACATCCTCATAACTAGTTATATAATTGATTAAATTTTGATCAGCACTAGTTACTTAATACTAGGCACACCAAAGTGTTTTAAGAAGAGCATTCTATGCACTTTTTGTTATGATTCGGCCAGCTTTGAGGGTGTGAAACTTTTCTCAAGAGGAAAAAATGTATGAAGTTCCTCTGAAGGACATGGGCTAAAATTGGAATGCTCTAAGATATCAAAATGTAAATTATAATTGCGTAATTGTTTGTTTTTCTTAAATAGATTATAAACTTAATCAAACATCAACTAGATTTGATCCTCAAGCCTGCAAATGTATTTTCTGACCCATCATATTGATTTGCTGATGAAATGTAATATGATTTGTAGCTTATTAAATGATATTCAACTATTACATCTCAGTGAAGATATATATAGGTAAAATTTTAAGAAAATGTTATATGGCAATGGTTTAGTAAGTTAATCTCTTTTAAGGCCTTTATGATATGAGACAATCTTTCCTGACAAACAAATGTTAGGCAAATATAATGATATTTAAAGCGCAACATTTATTATATTCTTATCTGTTGCTTTTCCTCCGAATAAATAACATTCCATTAAAACATGTAAAACTTGTTCCTGTCACAATGCAACATTTCAAGAAAAAAAATGGATGTATTGCATATAACTAAATACATCGTTTTGTGAGGCAAAACGCAAAATGTGTGCTGCCATCCAAGCACCTCTGCATGGTCATATTGGGTTCAAAATGATAATATGTATATATGATATTTTCTTACACCAACCCTCTCACAGGTATGGTGTTTGAGATGGAGACATCTCTATGAAAGGTTGATTCTACAGAACTTAACTGTATTAATTAATTAAGTATATCTATGAATGTAATGATCAATTTGCTTGAGCATATAAGAAGAATAAATCATTTCTTATATAAATCATCTAAGGTTCATTGGATCATTCGTGCGTATTTATATCTTTTATATTTTGTGTTGATTGTTTAATAGTGACATGTTTTATTCAGATTTAAATATACTATTATTATTATATTTTAATTTCTTATAGATTTTGTTTTATCATATTTCTTATAATTTTTTATATATTTTCATGTTACCTTTGAAGTTTATTTATTTTTTATTATAAATATACAATTTTAACTATTGAATATTTGGAAGCATAACTTTGTTAAGTTCTATAAATATTTACCAACTTAGAGTATTTATTTATTGATCATTATTAATTCCCTTTAGAGTTTAATTAGGAATTAAATTTAAAGATTTGTAATTTTATTAATTTAGACCTCCCATAATTTCATTTTATCTAGTTTTAATGTCTTAAAGAGGTTTATAATATTGGTATGATTACTTAATCTGAGGTCAAATAACATTGATTTATTAATTTTGTCAATTATAAAGATTATTCCGTAATAATTTTATTGGGGAGAAATGACTTCTCAAGACAAATAATCCATATTTGTGAAGTCTAAATTTAAAATTTTAAACATTTTAGATCTGTTCTTACTTTTATATTTATATATCCAAATAAGTGCTTTTTCTAACTTACAAGTTTTCTTGAGTCTCATAATTTCTCAAGTGTAAATGCCTAAGAATACTTCTCTAAGTTATGTGAAATTTATTCTAATGATCTATTGTGTTTCCTATGATTTAAATATTTATTGCTAATCATATTTAGAACTTAAAAAAATAAGAGTAATGCTGCTCACACTTGCTGACATGGCATCCAAAAAATCCGTCTAATGAGGTGTGAGCAGCATTGTATTATATTATTATTAAATATTTATCTCCCATTTATGTGACACTCAATGCTGCTAACAACTTATTTGACGGATTTTTTTGGATGTCACACCAACGAGTGTGAGGAGCATTACTCAAAAAATAAAGAGTGGCTTGGCATAAGGACTGTAAGATCAGCCCTCAGATGTAACTATTTTAGGATTCATAGGACAAGAGGGCTATGGTCTCAATCGCTTAAACATGGTGCAAGCTTAGTTGTTCAGATAAGCTCAAGGAAAATTTACAAATGTCTTAATGTATTATGAAGTAAACTAAGTTAAGGAACCATACTTTATAACAATCGTTTATAATGAAAGACAACAAGAATGATTCATGGGTTAAATGATCATTTTAATTAAAAAAATAATTAAATGAAAACACTAAATTAAATTAATTGTCGATTTAATCCAATTTATGATTTAACGGCGCGACCCTATCCGGCGATACTGATTAATCACGGTGGAAATTAATTTTGATTTTATTTAATGTAGGATTTCTTCTTAGTTGTTGGATTTACTGTAATGATCCTAGGTCATTGGTGTAATGATCCTAGGTCATTGGTAAAAGAAACGTTACTTTCCAGCAATATTCAGATTCGTTAAATTCCCGCAACTTTAGTTTCCTGTTAAAACTCCCGCTAAATTTCAATTTTTCAGTTTCAATCCTTAATTTAGAAAGTTTCAAATTCATTTAAAGCCAAAAAAGAAACTTAGATTCTGCCATTAACATATACTTAATTTAATAAAGCACAAATTACTCCATTAAAGCAGGTCGACAGTTAAGCTATTCCCATATTTTATTACCCTTAATCTACATGCATTTTAAGAATGACGCCAGCCGGTCTAAATGGGTGTGCATTACGCACGCACACCCTATTTAACCGGGCGTATGCCGTGCGACTTCCTTCACCACTCTCAACCCCCTCGCCACTTCTTCTGAGTGATCGAACCCCTCCCAAGAGATGCAGCGGCAGCAAGAACATACCTGGCGGCTGATCGAGCCAGGACACTTGATCCCTCCTTCCGCTCGTAGTTCCGTGCGCTGAGAGACGAAAATCAGAGGCTCAGAGCGCACGACCTCTGCTTCCGTGCAATTGCCTTCACCGAATCTACACTCTACGCCGACTTCTCCGCTCGATTCTGCGCCCAATCACTTGATCCTCTTCACCAATTTTTTTGTGCGTTCGACTAAGCTATAAGGTACGAAACTCCTTTAAAATTTTGCTATTGAAATCCTTAATAATAACTTAGGTTTAAATTCATTTCACAATTTAATAATTTGTATAATTAAATTGAGCATTTTTAGATATTTAGATTAGTCATGAATTTTCTATAATTTACTAAAGAACTGAATTTTTAGTAAGACAAATTATGTTTCGATCATCTGAAATATTATCTTCGAGTGTTAAGCTGAATTTTAATCAGAAACTTATTCATGAAACTCATTCAATTTATCTTAAATTACTTATAATTTCTTATGTTTGGAAAATATTCATTTACTATTTTTTTAGAGCATTATAATGAAATTTGGATAAGTTAAATGTAATTTGTATAGTTAGAATAACATATAATATGAGTTAGACTCTGCTGAATTTTGTGCAAGGATAAATAATAAAGTAGCATCTTAACATATAGTTGGTTCACAGGTTATCTAAAATCTAAAAATTTAACCATTTTGCACGCCACAAAAATGTTACTGCTTAATAATAAGAGTTGAAACTTCAAGAATTATCAGTGAATATTGATTCAACAATTCAATCCATGTTATACCATGCTCTAGCATCCTTTCAGGTTATTAGATTTTTCTGCTAGAAAACTATTGTACAAAGTTGCTGAGAAATAAAGAATATTTGATTAAGTATGATATCGAAATGCTGCGACATAATGTTATCAATGTTATAGACTCTCTAACTCACCAATTTTAGAATAACCTATTTTTCATTTCAAACCTATAGAGAAGGTTAAGAATACATGAATTTTAATACTTATTTTTTCTATATTATTCCAAATTAACTCATATAATCTCTTAACCAAATATAACTTATATGCATCATAAGTTAAGGAGAACAAAGACCAACAAGATTTGTAATTAACAAAAAGTTTATGAATAAAAATATTAAGTGTTCATAGAGCAAGTAAGGACTTTCAAAATTTTATAGAGTTCCAATTATAACTTTTGCATATACATCAAAGTTATGAGTGAATTGTCTTATTAAGTCAAAACATAAAAGGTACACTGAATATTATTTTTATGCTTTTTACTATAATTTACTGCTTAAGCATCGCTTTGAGCCTATTCTGTATTACTATTTAATACGTTATTCTTACTACTAATGATATAAGAGAAATAAAATGATGTTTATGTATATTGTGAATGTTGCAAGAAGGATTTCGAAACAGGGTATGAATATGTTAGGGACGAGTTTAGTCTTCGAGAGCTATAAGGGTGCCATCTGGAGCTTTTGAGGGGCCCAGGTGAAGGTTATGCTTAAATGCATATCTGTTGCCATCTGGTGCCCTTAAGAGAGCCCAGGTGAATGTTATACTTAAATGCATATGAACCAAGCCTCATGTTTCTGACCTTGCCCATCAGAATTGTTATCATTGATTCATAATATTATAGACATAAACATAAATACGAATTTTTCTGCTATTATTACTTTTTTGTTTGAAAAATTAGCATGTAATAAAAGAATATTTATTTTACAGAAGTTATGATTATCTTTTTGCTATAAATTATTTTTCCTATAATTATTATCATTTTTCCTAATAATATACTTGAATGACTTTGGATGCTTGTTTAAGTGTTATTTTACTTCACCTCCAATATGATCTTACGGTGAGATGCATCCAATGTTAATTTGGTTACTACCAACCTAACATGAGTCATCACAATTGGTATCAGAGCTTTGATCTGATGACAAATCGGTGCTACTTAAATATGTTATAACGAACAATCTGATCTGATTCGAGTTCATTAGATAACCATAAGCATCCAAACCTGACCCGACACGACTTGCGTTATAATATTTTGTTATTTGTGCGAGATTAGTCCTGTTTTAATATTTAAAGATTTTTAATGGAGTGCAAAGATATGAAGAGTACATTAGAACTCGAATAGTTTGTTAGTTCATATTAAGTTGTGAGAATTTTATGAAAAATATTACAGTTTCTTTTGCAGAATCTGCTCGATATGGTGGTCTATTGACGGGAAATTCGTATTAAATCATTCACCAAATCCTATATTTTAGGTAATCATGTAAACTATATATTTTTCTTAAGAATTATAAACTCTATGAAATTAAATATACTCTTTCTTGGATATTTTTTATTTTAAAATTATAGTTATTGAGTTATTAGAAAACTTAAATTTTCAAAAATATTAAATTAATTCTAGAACTTTCATAAAAATATTATTTTGTTAATCATATTTGAAGATTTTATTGATTAATATTGTTGCATATTTATGAATAAATCATCATCATTAAGAAATGCATCATAATAATGTTGATTTTATAATCTATATAAAACCAAAAGCTTTAAAAATGTAATATTAAATTTGATTGCCAACAACTAAACAATAATTTATCGAGGAGTATTGCTACACTTACACATTAGTATACATCAAAATATATAAATGATGTGTCAAATATGTAAGTAGATGATTAGTTGAATATATTTTTTAATAAGGCATATATACAAAAATTAAGAAAAAAAAATTTTATATTGATCATAAATACTTTTTGATGTATATTTTTGAGTAAGAATAATATATTTCTTTATTAAGATACCTTATAATATGCATTGTTTTATTAAATTTTAATATTGTAAGAATAAAAGAGACTATCTAATTATAATAATTATAAAACAATTAATGTATCTAAATTTATTATTTAAAATTATAAAGCGTGATAAAAATATTTAAATTCTTGAAAGATAAAAAAAAAATAAATACCGTTAGACTTCAATATGTGAAATCACCTCAGTAATAATAATCATGTGTAAAATAAGCAAATAAGATTATTCTGTGAGAGTTTATTAAATTAGTAATTATTATATTCAAAAGGGTGATCACAGCCGTTGGTTTCCATCCGTGGCATCAGCAGGATCGGAGCTAGGGTTTTATATGCCCTAGCTTTTCGACGCATATAAGCCTCGCTTTCCCCTCGTTCCCTTCCGTCGGCCAGTGCTTCTGCGGACAAGAAATGGTAATCGATCGATAAATATTATTGCTTTCTCGGCTTCGAAAATCGATTTGTTTTTTCATTATGTTGTCCAGTTAACATCCATCTATGTGGCACTGCGGTCGTTTCATTGTGCAATTTTGAAGTACTCATTGGATCTGATCATGATATATTGTAATCTTCGTTCTGTTTGTTCTCTGTTATAAAAATGTGTGGTCTTCGATCTGCGAAGCTCTGTGTCAATTTCAGAATTTCTCCTTGTTCGAAAATGTCGATTACGCTTTCATAAATGCCGAATAATACAGAACTCTTTCAGTTTACTGTAGCTAGTGGTGCCTATTGGCATTCTCTGCGAAGATTTCGTTCACAACCGTAATATTAGGGCATTAATGACATCCAGAGTTTGAGCTTAGCCGTAGTAGTTTTTAAACGTAAGCCTCTCATGTAACAGCTTCACAACCTGCTTTTTAAACTCCTTCAGCTGTACCATACAAATCCTTCATCATTTGGTTTGGTACAACTTTAAACTCTTCATCTTTTAGATTAAGAATATTTAAATTGGAGAAACAACTGCTTGGAGTTTTCTGCTTTGTCAGTGTATTGGTTTATCATTGCTGTTTATTATCTTTTTACTTTAGAAACTTGTGTTTAAGGAATTGAGTACAAGTATTTTGTCAATTGTTTAAAGATGCCTATGAATCAATTTATAACTTTAAAAATCCTGAAAATAACTGGCTTAACCAGTTTTACAACTATAATTTCAAATCCATATTCAGAATTTATTAAATCCTATTCAAATTGTAGCCTACTTATATCCTCTTTGTCTATATATGCAACTAAACAGTGGTGATGTCGTTCACACCTGTTGCAATGTGATTATGTTATTTTATGCTGTTTGAGCATCATCAGCTTTTTCACCGATGCTTTTTTATGCATATGCTCTGACATACAAAACTGGATATTAAATTGACTGAACTAGTGCCTAATTTGAGTGATTTTAATTCCCATGTCCAAAAGTTGAATAAATTACTTTTAAATATATGTTTTGCTAAGAATTGTACATTGTACCTTTGTCGATGGTACCATTTGTTGGAATGTTGAGCATTACTGATCTTTTTTCATGCAATAGTTTCAAATAAAACTATATGGTTTCATTAAATATTTTCATTCGTAGCTTTCCTATTTATCTCGTTGAGGTCATTATTTATTGTACAAAACATTGAATTCTGTTTACTTATCTTTTGATGTTCGCTTTAGTCAATTTATTGCTTATTGTTTTTGAACAATTGATGTAATTTTAACTGTGTTTATTCTACATCTGCTTGTTATATATTGTACAAAACAAGTGTGTGAGTGTATTTGAAACTATTATAGTATTTATGTTAACCAAAGAGTGTTTTCTATCTTTTAATTTCTGCAGATACATTGTTTTACATAAGCTCTTCTTTTTGTTTATTAAAATTTATAATTTGCTTACAGGCTTTTGTAAAAGCCCAGAAGACAAAAGCTTACTTTAAGCGTTTCCAAGTCAAGTACAAGAGAAGAAGAGGTAACAGTGAAAACATCCCTACTTGAATGATTATGAGAATCCCATTCTTTAGAAATTCATTTCTCTACGAAATCTACTTATGTATTTACCAATGCATTCATTCTCTTGGACATGCAGAGGGAAAAACTGATTATCGAGCCAGAATTCGGCTGATTAATCAGGATAAAAACAAATACAACACGCCAAAATACAGATTTGTCGTTCGATTTGTATCCTAAATGAATATTAGCATATTTTAGTTATGGTATAACTATTTCAATGGGTCTTTCAAATGTTAATTTCTTAACCAAGATACTGTCCAGACCAACAAGGATATTATTGCTCAAATAATATCTGCCAGTATTTCTGGTGACTTGGTTCTTGCTGCTGCCTATGCACGCGAACTACCTCACTATGGTGTTCAAGTTGGACTTACTAATTATTCAGCGGGTATTTATGTGTATATTTTAACTGATTTTTCTTTCAAATATTTTTTGTTTAGTAAGCTGAATAGTCACATCTTTTCGTTAGCTTATTGCACTGGGCTTCTTTTGGCTCGTCGTGTCTTGAAGAAGCTTGAGATGGATGAGGAATATCAGGGAAATGTTGAGGTATGGCTGTTGTGATTTTCGGTTGATCTTAAAAAATGTTAGAAGAAGCAATTTTTATTGACTTATTTCTTCAATGTATTGGATAGGCTACTGGAGAGGACTTTTCAGTTGAACCTGCAGAGAGCAGGAGGCCATTTCGAGCTCTCCTTGATGTTGGCCTTATCAGGACTACAACTGGAAATCGAGTTTTTGGTGCTCTCAAGGTTTTCCCTTTTGTTGTTGTTGTTTTCATATTTCTCTTGGGCTTCAATTTAAGTGACAGGCTTCATTTACAAACTGTAGGGACTATTTTTATAATTCATAGTTTAGAACTTAATTCAGCCGTGGCTCTATCAGTGAACTTGTTCACCCTGTGGGCTGGCGCACCCACTGTTGGAACAGTTCTGTTGTTTAAGCTTCTGATTATTGTAGTTGTTCACATATATCTTTTAGGCTTCAATTTAAGTGACAGGCTTTTTTTACAACCTGTAGGGACTACTTAGTGGAAAATCTATGCTATTAAACTCATTTAGTTTTTACAAGGCTTATGCATAGAATAAATTATCGAATTAACCATTCAGGGAGGGATGCTGTTAGTTCTTAATCCAAAGGAGGTTATAATTTTATGTTAACAAAATTGGTTTTTATAATTCATTGTTTAGAACTTAGTTCAGCCATGGCTCTATAAATGAACTTGCTCGCCCTGTGGGCTGGCGCACCCACTGTTGAAACAGTTCTGTTGTTTAAGCTTCTGATTTGTGAATTAGCTTTAGTGATGCTAGCATATTATGCGGCCCAAGTCAGGAAGGTAGTAATAGCCAAACTTTTAACTCTTATGGCCTTGACAACCATTTTATTGGTTTCGGGACTTGAGCATCAGCTGATACATAAACTTGAAATAAAGAAAAGCACATGTTTAATCAATTAATAATCATAAATAGTTAATAATAAAGTCTTAACTATTCATATAATAAATTTGTGCTTGAAAAAAAATCGATAGTTAGTAATAGTCTTTATTAATCGATTATTTTTTTGATTTATTAAATATTATATTAATAATTTATACTTGTGCAATTAGTGCTATCAACGTTCATTTATAAATAATTAATTAACTTGTTTAATATGGCTTCATTTTGTGATAAACGTACTATTAGAAAATGTGATCATGTTAAAGATGAAGTAATGAATTAGTTGTTGATAAATTATATTTGAAAAAAATTGAAAGCTAATAAATATATCAGTATTTTATTTAATTTGGATTAAGTTCATTGATCGATTCAATGTTAAATAACTTAAAGAAAAAACAAAGGCCGCGTAGCTCCAGGCTTGGCTTCGCTATTGCTCATGACTTTGATTGTAGTCGGCCCTCCATGCATGCCTCTTTAGGTACTGCTTCTAAATCTTTTTAGATTTGATTTGAATTTGACTATCTAGAACTATTGAATAGGTTCGCCCTTAGCAGTCGACTAGCGTCTCAGATAGGCTAAACACATTGAATTTCTGAGACTTCTTTCTCTGTATAATTCCGCTGCGCGGCCTCACTATCTCCGAACTGCAGATTCTACGCTCTACTTCGTACCCTACATTCGATAGTAATTATGGAATATATGATAATGAATGCTTCATTAAAAGACAATTTCTTATTTAATTAGTTGTATTGAATGATCAATTATTAAATAATTATTAATGAAATAATGATAACAAATGATTTGATTAGTGTTAACATATACTAAAATATCAGTAAACCATTACGAATCAGTTTTTTATAATGTAATATCAATAACATTATTATTTATTTGGATAATGTTAATTACTAAATTGATCTTTTTTAATTGTTATATTTATTTTGTAATGATTATCATGAATACTAGACTAATGAATTTGTTTAAATATGATAACTATGCTTTAAATTTAGTATGTAAATGTATAATTTGTTATCTAAATTTGTATTAATCAACAATAATTAGTTTTAGGCTGTTTGCGTTTATTTGATTTTCTAAGCTTTTTAAATGATTCAGGTTTATAAATTTTTTCATGTAATGGCATCACACAAAATGTTAGCAGTATTTTATAGCAAAACTCAAATTTACGAGTTTTATGAATAATGTTAGCAATTATTGTATATGCCCAAATACTGTATTGCTATTACTATTTTAATAATATGATTTTTGTCGTGCCATGTTTGCAATTTAATTAATTTGATCTTGATTGATCTGTAGGGAGCATTGGATGGGGGTCTTGACATTCCTCACAGCGACAAGAGATTTGCTGGCTATAAAAAGGATGATAAGCAGCTTGATGCAGAATTACACAGGAAGTACATCTTTGGCGGTCATGTCGCTGATTATATGAGGGTTAGTGATATAAATAATATTAGCATTCTTTTTTATCTGCAAACTATCGTTCAAACGCTGGTTGCACTTATGGCAAGGTTTGGCGGCAGTCCTAAGTTGCTGGAGTTTAATGTACATTAATTCAATGAAGCTTCTCATTGATTTCTGCATGGCAGATTCTGATGGAGGATGAGCCTGAGAAATACCAAGCACACTTTAGCGAGTATATCAAGAGAGGAATCGGACCTGACGATATGGCTGAGATATACAAGAAGGCCCATGCTGCTATTCGTGCCGACCCCACCCCAAAGAAATCCACCAAAGAACCTCCCAAGGAGCACAAGAGGTAAAACGAAACCATTATTTTTGTTTGGGATTTTTAAAAGTCTTTATGGAAAAGTCCTCCTTTTACTTAGTTTTTCTCTATAAACAAATGATTACACTTTCACTTTATATATATTACAGGTACAATTTGAAGAAGTTGACTTACGAGGAGAGGAAAGCAAAACTTATCGAACGTCTGAATGCCCTGAATAACGCCGCTGGTGCGGACGAGGACGACGATGATGATGAATGATGATTGTTGAGTGAAATTATGAATAGCTGAGATGTGATTATTATTGTTTATTTAGGATATTACTATCGCACATGATAGCATCATGTTGAAGTCTTTGCTTTGATCAAATTTCTTTTGCTTATTTATTTTTGAACTGTTATGTTTTTCCAATTTTGATTTGAACTCTATTGGCCTTTTTAATATTTTACCTTTAATTAATGCTGAATCATGTTTTGCAAAATACAGATATTAGGCGGGGGATGCTTTCTTACGCTATTATTGTCTTTAGATCTGTCACTCTAAAGTATCTATATAATAATATTTTTAATGCTATTTTCAAAAAGTATTGGTACATTTATATATTAGTATATATCAAAATATATAGATAATGTGTCAATTTAATGTGTAAGTAGATTATTGGTTGAATGTATTTTTTGATAAGATTTATATATAAAAATTATAAAAAAATTTTTTTTTATTGGTCTTGAATATTTTTTGATGTAAATTTTTGTGTAATCATAGCTTTTTCTATTTTCAAAATCACAATTCATCATTAATTATGTTAAATTATTCAGTCATCATTACAATTTACATATTCAAATAAGTTTCTTGTTAGGTATGCAAAAATCAATATATATTTATAATATTGAAATTATCTCTCTGTTCAAAATTTATGAAAGATAGTTTTATGTACACAATAAGTAGTTTAAATCACTTTAATATCAAATTCTTAATTTAATCTTGATTCTATCTCTTTTAATGATTCTTATTGCGCAGTGTCTGTCGCTCGCAATAAACGACGCTACGCAAAAATATGTTTTTCCAACTTTAACGGATTTGAACTCTTCGTACTCTTTTTAATGATTCTTATTCAAAACAAGAGTATAATATTAAACCTAACAAATAGCATGTTTTTAATGTAGTTTTGAATCAAAACAAAATCTGAAACTTTGTTTTTATGGTAGAAAAATACGTTGCGCTCTTTACGATATTGCCCCCTATTCCTCAATAAGGGAACCCCAAACTGAAGGTATTGGCTGTACAGATTCCCGCTAAATTCCGGCGAACTCGAACATTCTATCGATGCCTTCTGAAAACGTAGGCGGAGGCGAACCCATTTCCGGCGAGGTTTCCAGGAGCGATTTCCCCCCTGATTTCGTCTTTGGAGTGGCCACTGCAGCCTATCAGGTTCACTGTGATTGGTCACTGTTATTTATTTATTTTTCTTGGCCTTTTGTTGCCTTTCCTCCCTGTCGATCCTTTGAAATCTCATTGTTGTACTATTTGATGATTTGATCTACCTGGATTCGACGCCACCGAGTTCCCTTCAGAGGATAGGACAATAGAATAGTAAGTAGCATTGTATTTATGCGAGTGATGTTTTCTGATTTCGAACTCCTTTGATTAGATTTTCTTTTGCCAAATTGCGGGAGGAGCTAAATTGAGAATATGGAAACTATCATTTAAGAACTTAATGGATTTATGTGCTGAGGTAGAGAAGCTTTCTTTATCCGTGTCCACATTCGGTTCTTTCTTTGTTTTTCAGAAAATTATTCGTTGGGTTGGGTTACAGATTTAATGAAACGCCACAATTCATAAAATCAAGAAGTTTTATGGATAAAGAACTTTGGTGCTGTAACATATAGTGGCTTGACTAATGATTTCCCTATTACTAGTAGATTACATTAAGGTTAAGCTCTCAACTCTTATCTTTTTACTTTACTTGTGGATGCTTTTACAGAGCACATTCAAGAGGAAGTTTTTTGGTACATGTTATTTGAAGATAATATTCTATTAATTGATAAGATTAATGATGAAGTTGAAGTAAAATTTGAGTTGTGGATTAGTAGATCTAAAACAAATTATTTAGAGTGTAAGTTCAATTGTATTATAAGCCAAAATCTTGAGAACATAACTATTGCAGACCATGTGATCATGAAGAGCGAGAGGTTCAAATACCTTGGTTTAATTATTCAAAATAATGATGAAATAGAGAGCGATGTGATTTATAGAAATTTAAGCTAGTTGGATGAAATGGAAAAGCGCTTCTAGATTGTCGTGCAATCAAAAAATACTACTCATAATTAAAGAAATTTTTCATAGCGCAAATATACGACCAACTATATTATATGCGGCTGAATATTGGCCAACAAAAAAGAAATTTACCAATAAAATAATTGTTACATATTGTGGATCGAGAGATCTTCTTTGATGAGAAAATCTCTAAGATCGGGGTTTGATCGCTAAGAGTCATTGAAGAAAACATGAAAAAATAATAACACAAACATATAAAAAATCACAGCACAAATATTCACAAGCACACGTGCATACGAATATAAAGATATACGTAAAAAACTCAAGAATGTGTAAAATTATGGAGCCACACCACCACAAGAAAATCTAATATAGGAGAAGTGATTAAAGATGTACATAGAACTTATCAATCACTTGGAGGAAAAAAGGAATCACCCGCCTTTGAGCTTCTTCTTCTTCTCTTCGAAATTTCACTTTGTTCTCATTTTAGGGCTTCAAGTCTCCACAAATTCTCTCATAGAAAATGGCACACATTCTAAACCTTAATCCAACATGTTGCCATTTATATGGAACCCAAAACCTACCCTCTAAGTGCCTTAAACATCTTATGACATGTCACGCCGAAACTGGGATTTCAAGGGCGCCTTGTGCGCGCTCGGATGCCAGACTCTTATTCCGCGGGAGCATGTTGTGCGCCTGAGCGTCAGACTCTTTGCCTGCTAGGCGCCTGGATGCCAGACTCTCTGTCTGCTGGGCATGCCTGAACGTCAATTTTGGTGTTGGTCACTATAGATTCGCCTCAGAATCCACTGGAACAGCGTTTTATCTTCTCTTGATGATTCAATTGGTCTCCATACCATAATATTACAGTGATGATGATGCTTAAGTGGATGAGTGGCTATACTCACAAGGATTGAATGAGCAATGAGTTTATCCGTCGTAAGGTTTGGGTGGCTCCAATAGTAGATAAGCTTAGAGAGTGTGCCTTGGATGGTTTGGGCATATTAAGTTTAGGTCATTCAATGCCTCTATTAGAAAAGTTGACTATGATTATTGCCTATATTAAAAGAGGAAGACTAAAATAAAAATGGTATGAAACCATTAGACAAAATCTTCTCGATTTGGAACTTGAGGGGCTTTAATTTGATCATACACAATGGAAACAATGATTCATGTAGCCGACCCCTCATAGTGGGTTTAAGGCTTAGTGTTGTAGTTGTTGTGCTGCTAAGCTCATTTATTTTTTAGTCAAACATGAGTTGAAAATGTACAAGATAAATTAAATATATATTTATAGTATTAATAAATAAATATTATTTGATATATAAATATTTGTTTAACATAATATTTAGATATTAATATATCTAAAAAAAATTTGATATTTTAGTATGCAATCTTTTTTTACTTTTTTTGAAATTACATCCTTTAATGCGATACAAATGGGATGTTTTATTTTTATTATTAATAAAATTTAAATACTAATTCTGTAAATTTAATATATAAGTAAGTGCTGGATATGTAAATAGAAATGAATTTTGTAAACATATCTCGATCTATAAATATGAATTTTTTTTTTGTTTGAGCCTTTAACATATCGAACACTATTAAACTAAGTGTTATTTGTTTTTAGTTTATTACAAAAATGAGCTCAATTTTTGTATTCTAGTTTAATTTTTTTTTCATAACAATGGAGTAAACATAAATTGTTATTAGTTGAACATGAGTTGCTTATGCATAAGGAGCCTTTTTTAAAGCCCTAATTGTGATTTGGTTGATGGTGGAAAGCAGCTCGATAGTCTATATTTTGTGAGCTTATTTTAAAACTAGAGATGCTGAATTGTGTAAATTGAGATGCCGAAACCATAATAGGCTAGAAATGTGCTTATTTTAATAGAGGGTTATTTTAAAACTATAATATGCTAAAAGTTTCGCTCTATAATACCCTTAAAAAATATTATAATAGGAATATCATAACTACTTTTGAGATGTGCTTTTAAAAGGTGAATTTGTATAACATTAGCGTTCATCATTCGAGCTTAAGCTAAGGTGAGAAAAATTGTGATATGAAAATTATCATATAATATTTATCTACTATTCTTTATTCAATTGGACACTTGGATGAAGCTAAGAATTAAGAGAGACTAAAAGAGAGAGGCACTTTAGAGAAATGCAAATATTGTAGAGATCGAGTGAAAATAATTGAGATGTGTTTAAATAATATCATGTTGGTCATGAATTTTGGTGGATTTCAATTTGCCGCAAAATTTTTCTAAGCATTTTGAAATCATTTTATATTATATTCACTCTGTCATGTGCATTCTTATGTAATAATGGTTAGGGGAAGGAGCGAGATAGCACATGCTGTGAAGTTTGTTTTGGTTGGCACATGTTCAGCGTGATTTTTATAATATTGTTTCAGCTTGTTGCAAACCAATTTTGTTTCTTTATTCAAAAGACTTAAAAACTTTTTAATGCAGGGTTTAAGAAATAAAACCAGAAACAGAATCAAGTTTTTTTAATGATTAATACAATGTTCTTAGTCTCCAAAACTGTATACTTAGAAGTTCTTTAATAAATGGTTTTACTTGTTTTTGTAGTTTTGGCATACTCGAAACTGTGATATATGAAAACTTATAGCCAAATTAACAGGAATCATTTTTGTTGTAGACATTTGCGGTTCTTTGTTTTGGCATGCTTAAAAATTTTATTATATAAGAAATGCATATTTTATGCAATGAGAATTGGGTTTAATTTGGCTCTAAAAGTAATTTTATATTGTTATCTGCTGTGAATGGCCATGTGCATTTTTTGCTGTTTAGCTCGTTCATTTCTTGTATAGAAAAGAGTTATATGGGAAACCCATTTAAGATCCACTTAAGCCCATTTATTTATTTTCGTTAGCCCTTTTAATAAAAGAGCTTAGAGGAACTTGAATAGCCTAGCCGGCAAAGCTGTTAACCGACTCCTCAGGCTTTTTCTATACTAATGTACAAAATTCATTCTTGAATTGTGTTTAATACTTTTTAATTGTTATTAATACTTTCGTAAATGTCTATTGATCTTGTTGATTATAGTTAAGCAAACTAGAAAGGACGCTTCAGGATAGTGTCAACTCTCTGTTTCTTTATTTACTTATTTTTTGTTTAAGTATTTGTTTCTACTGATATGTGTGCTAAAATGGTCACTGATGGCAATATTTTACTGATTTGAGGGTACTTTTCGTGCAAGTGGAATAGCTTTACTATTTGTGGCTTATCACAAAATGCCTGCTAATCTTGTTACTAATTTAGGCGCAATCTTTTTATATGTACAGTAAAACTTGTCTAAAGTGATATTGCTGGGATCAGAGGTAGGATATCACTTTATACAGGTTATCACTTTAGGCAAGTACAGTACATACAGTATCATACACACACGTTTTCCTTTTTTTTACCGTTGTCATTTGTACCGATAGGGCGTTAGTTCGTGGTTGCTCGTACCCGCGTGCCGGGGGAAGTTCCACAGAAAAAAACCCATGTTTGCGTGTGGGTGTATCGGAGTGGTGCGAAGGAGCATGTCGTCGTTTGCCTTCAGCAAACGGAACCCGTTGTCCACCTCAGGAACCGCGTTGCAAGTACCACCCGTCACATCCTCGTGCGCAAAGTCTTCTCCATGCCGAAGAAAGGTCAGCAATACACCACGATGACGGACGAGGTCCACCTCGCCCTCGTACGGTACAAGAAAGATCATCCTGGTGCCACACAGAAAGAGTTGATCAAGTGGCTAGAGGACACTCATCAGCTCAAGGTCAGCCAAGCAACGGTGTCGGGTACACTCAAACGGTTGGCGGAACTGCTCGCCAAGGCCACCACCTCCAACCTCAGCTCCAAGCGTCAGAAGACGGTGAAATTCCCTGTCATGGAGGCTGCCTTAGCCGAATGGTTCCTTGCCAACTAGGAACACGTCAACCTGAGCGGGGGCCTCATACGTGAGAGCGCAATGAAGATCATTGACCGCTTGTACCCGGATCACCCGCCGTTTGAGTTTTCAAATGACTGGCTTGAAGCTTTCAAGATCCATCACGGGATCAAGAAGCATCACAGGTTCGGGGAAAGCGGTTCAGTCGACATGACTACTGTTGCAGCTGCCCTTCCGGGAATTCGTCAAGTTCTTGACGCATACAAATGACGTGACATCTACAACATGGATGAGAGTGGGTTGTTCTACCGCATGCAGGTACTATAAGTTCAGAAAGATATCAAATGAGTTTGCCCCTGGCTAACTAAGCATCTTCGCCCGCATTGCAGGCGGACAACTCCCTTGCGACAAAGCAGCTCGAAGGCAAGAAACAGAGCAAGGAGCGCTTGACCCTGGCGCTGTGTTGCAATGGCGACGGCTCTGACAAGCTCCCACTGTGGGTGATTGACAAGTTTAAGAACCCCAGGTGTTTCAAGAACATCAACGTCACGTCACTTGGGTGCGTATACAGGAACAATGCTTCCGCGTGGATGACACAGATCATCTTCCTGGAGTGGCTCCGAGCATTTGATCTCCATGTTTCCGGCCGGAAGGTCCTCCTGATCCTGGATAACTTCAGCGGGCACACTCCGGTGGAGAAGATTCCGGATCACATCCGCCTCCGGAACACGACCATTCTCTACCTGCCTCCGAACATGACCTCGAAGATTCAACCGTGCGATGCCGGCATCATCCGCAACTTCAAGGTCTGCTACCGTCACCGCTTCAGCCGTGCTCTTCTCCAGCGCATTGAGGACAAGGTGCCGGAGCCGGAGAAGGTCGATATTTTGGGGGCCATCTAGTTTGCCGTCCCCGCGTGGAATTATGAAGTCAAGCCAACGACGATTACCAACTGCTTCCTACACTGCAAGATCCGGTCGACAGAACAGGCTGAGGCAGTTGAAAACGTCACGGAAGACGACCTGGTGGACCACGAGGTCATCGCGGATCTACAGTCACAAATCCAGCGCTTTCGCTACAGGAACCCAATGGACATCAGGAACCTGCTCAACTACCCGGAGGAGCAGATCACGTTATACACGCCGGATCTTGATAGCATCATTGAGGACCACCTTGAAGAAGCCGGACTTGCTCCAGTGCTGCATGAGGAAGAGGACGACAGCAAAGAAGTGCCTGCCATGAGTGCCGCTGACGCTTCCGAGATGCTGGATAAGCTTGTGATCTTTTTCATGCAACAACAGGATGATCCGTACCAACCGAATAAAAGGATAAGGTGAGTATGATCCGTACCAACCGAATGGTTCAGAAGAATATTGATAGGTTCTTCAAGCATATCTAGCTTGTTTTGTAGTTTTTTTTGTCTTTTATTTTTTGAAATGTACTGAATATCACTTTAGATAAAGAGTGGGACCAATAAAAATTATCGAGTATCACTTTACGGAGGATTATTACATTTTGTATGGGGCCCGAGTTGGGACCGAGTCGTGTTTATCACTTTAGACAGTATCACTTTAGACAGGTTTTACTGTAATTCTTAATCTTCACGAGGAACTGGAGAAATTGTTATCTAAAGGAAAGCAAATTTCTTTTTTTGTATATGATATCATTATGATATTTGGAGAATTACATATCCCTTTTAATTCTTTCTTTTTTTAACATCTACCATCTTATTTAAATTCTTACTGAAAATACCACACATACTTAATATCATATCAAAATTATCACTCTACTAATCTTCATTTAACTTCTAAGCTATACTAATTTTCTTAGGTTGAAGGTGCAGCCAATGAAGATGGCAAGGGTGATAGCATATGGGATGTTTTTACCAGATCAAAAGGTTATCTTTCTCTCCTTTTTATTTTTTCCGCGTGTCATTAACTGTACTTACACAATTTCAACATTGTTTTATATCATCAAAATAGGAAATATTTTAGATGGAAGTAATGGAGATATTGCTGTCGACCAATACCATCGCTACAAGGTTATTAACTATTTTTTCATGTATTGCTGCATACTTGTTTTCATGCTTCTAATTTTAGGAGTTAAATACTTTGGAAAAACTTATATTTTTTAAGAAGTTTGTTTTGGCTATTGAGCTCCTCAATTTTGAAAATTTCATTTAAGATTGATATTAAAACGAGTTTGTGAGTGTTTGCATATACAGGAAGTCAAAAAATCTTGAGCAAAGCTGGTTGGACTCATAATCATCTATTTTGATCTACCCAATGAATTTTTAGTAAACTCAATTTCAATATTTTATGCAACGTTTTATTATTATTTTTTTTTGTTCAAACATTAGTTGAACTCTTATCAAACTCAAGGTGTAGTGAGAATAGAATTAAAATTTAGCAATTGTGTTACCTTTTTTATCATCAAGCGAGCATGTGCTACGGTGGTAATTCTTCCAAATCTTTGAATTATGAGAAAAATCATATTTTATATATTACTGAAGTTAAATGGACTATAATTACTTAATGCATTCATTTGAAATGGAAGCAAAATAATGGAGAATAATATCATTCAGAGATGTAAAATATTTAAGTGCTAAGAATAACCAAGCAATTTATATAATAAAATGTTGTATGTTAACACTCTCCCTTCAACTTGGTAATTGTACTCAAGCTTTGTTATAATTTTGAAAATGGAAAATGACCCATAGTGCTACGATGTGGTCTGATAAGCATTTAGTAAATCAATGTCTGATGGTGAACTTTACTTTTTTAATTTATTTATAAATCAAGCTAATTTCTAATGAAAATAAAAGAGCTATTAATTAATTGCCCTATAAATATTTTCAATTTATTAATTTAGATGAAACCGAACTAAAAAAATAATAAATCTAACTAAATGTACCTACCATGATATGTGGTGGGAAATCTTATTTTTAATTTACAGTAAAGTGAATAAAAAAAAAGTACTATTACATGCAAATTAATATTATTTGAAAATCATGTCGATTAACACTTCTTTAATTAGCTTTGCATGCGCATATCTAATTATAACTTTAGAAATAGCTGTTCATTGTATTAATCATATATGAATGCATTATCCTTTTCCAAAAGAATAAATAATAAATTTTATTCTTTTCCATCTTACAAAAGGCATAATATACAAAATTAATTTAACTAACTATTTTATTGATAATATGAGCACACAATCAAAGCAATTTCTATTTCCATTATCAATTTCAATTTCTTTTTCAAAATTATTTTTCGAAGTTATTTTATTGATCATACGAGTACACAGTCAAAGCATTTTCTAACTTTTTTAATCATGTAGTTATAGATTCTAAATCTCAGGCTTAACATTGGAAGCTTTATCAACGCAAGAAAAACCTATATAACATTAATAATAAAGTTAAGATTATATAATAATAAAAGCACAATAATAATATTGCATATTATTTATATAAAGTTAATACATAGAGCATTAATAATAAAACATAGTAATGCTTTCTCATCCTTTTTAGTAAAACAACTGCACTTCATGCTTATAGCATTCATTATATAAATATTACATTAAAAATGCGGACTCTTAAAAATCTTAGAGATTCTTGCTGCACTTCATATTGCGTTGTCTTCATTCACTCATCACTAGTGGTGAGTCTTTGATTTATAAACTACAAAATTTATTAAATTGATAATAAGTCTTAGACTTCTGCTTGTTTAAAAATAGAAAAAATTAATTTAATGATTTCTTACAAACATTTCATATTGCCTTGCTTCACCTTGTTTATGTGTCATGAATTTAAAATTCAGCCTCCGGTAAATTTAAAATTTAAAATAAGACTTTACAATCAACCGCAGTGAAAAAAGTTGATTTTTGCATACGTTTTCATCAACAAATGCTCTCTCAGGCCCATCGAATGTACAATAAAGACATGAAAGTGATTGAAAACTCTCATGTCATGAATTAAAGAATTGAAACATTCACATATGTTATTCAAAAGCGTATCGTGCTTGCAAGAATGCAAAATGATACTTAGATCGTTCATTGGATGTCTTAATTTAGCAATTGGTAAGCTTTTTCATTAATATGCTTGAGTTTTTGCATTTTGCTAGCAAATTAATTAGTTGTTGTGGTTCTAGACATGGCCCATGGTTTGAACTCGCCAACTAGTGAGCACACAAACTAGTTAGTTTCTATCCTACTTGATCCTTATGCATTCAAGCTAGGTAAAGATTTCATTGGGTCCTTAAGTGTTTGGTTTACTATTGTGAATCCAAATTAGGTTTTGGTCTACTTGGGAGCCAAGATTTGAGTGTAAAACAACTTAAACCAAAGTTATACAAGTTCTAGGTGGTTATTGAACTAATGCTCATATCTATTAGGATTTAATAGCAATAATGAATGCTAAACATTAATTAGAATTGGAAACTACTATAAGTTACAAAGATTAGAATATAGCCATCGGCTGCTTATTGAAGGCTTGATATATATTAGAATTTGTAACCAATATATGTTACGGTTATGCACCACTATATATATGTATGCTACAACAACATATGAAATACACACAAGTTCTTCTGATTTTAATTTATCGTGGATATTTTTCTCTATTCCTCTCAACTTTCCTCATATCAACATGGTATCAAAGCTTTTCATGATCTCCTTCATCACCGATGTTTGATCCTTTAGCATGAAAAGTCTTCGTCTCTGTCTCCTACAGAATCGACTGCATAATCAACGCAAAGAATCGTTCGTGTCTAATTTTCCAGCACGACAAGCCTTCATCACCGTCTCCCGTAAGCCTCCATCTCTGCAAAGAATCGTTTGCATCTGATTCCTCAGCATGATTAGCCTCCATCTCCTGTTTGATGAACTCGCCTCTATCCGACAAAAACATTCTCACCATCCTTACTGCCTATGAGGACTCGGTGCCGGGTCAACGGGAGCTAATCCAGTGCCAGTTGTGGGGGGCAATAAGTCCTCTAGCCGTAGGATCATATTGAGTGATTTAAGAGACAAATATATAGACATCAAACATAACTCATTTATTCATGAATTCACAAATCTTGATTATAAATATCATAATAAAACAAATGTTGCAAACTCTTAAAAAGAGTTAAAAGAAAGAAAGCAGTGGGTCAGCAGGAAGCAGTATCAGCACTACTTGGTTCTTAGCATCCTTCTTCTAGGATGAACTTCTGATTTGGGCACATTTCAAAAGTGCAGACATTTGAATACCAGTTAGTTGTAAAACTAAGTATTGATAGATGTCATATTTACAAATGTTAAATAATAAGCAAAATAATCAATAATTTGATAGAAAATAAAAGCTGTACAAATTTATACCTGCAAACTTGTTTTAATTGCACTTGAAACTTTAGCATAAAAATAATTACAGTCACAAAAATAAATATAGAATTTTAGTGTTTGTTATCTGGCGCAAAATATGATTTTGTTACGCAAGTACAAAATTGAGGAAAATAGGTTCATCTTTTATATCCCAACTTTTCTCTATACCTACCCCCTCAAGGCTTATTAGTATATACTCCTTATAACTCCTGATGTCGGACAGCTTCGTCCTAGCGGTTGTCTGATCAGACTAAAAATATAGAAATATGGAATCCTTGCTACTTAGTTATCCAAATTTTTCATATTTTATTTTATGTAACTCTTTTTTAAAGCACTTCTATCAATTTGTGCGATGCTGAGCAGAAAAAACATATTTAAACAAGAGTAATAAAAGACATCTGATACTCTTAAGTTCAAAAGTTCAATAGTTCGATCGAATCTGTATTTAGATTTTTGTAATATTTTAAATTAGCTTTATAGCCAATATTAAAATGAAAGTGATATGACATTATTATAAATTTTTACTTTCTTCTTTTCTATTATGCCTTTCTTTCATTCTTTTATCTTGATAGAAGATAACATTTTAAGTCTCTAAGGGTAGTAATTATATTTATTATAATATAATAATAATAATGATAATAATAATATATGAAAGAAAGGACAAAAATAGAAATGACTGTAAAAATTTGCAGAAAATAATAATAATAATAATAAAGAAAGGAAAATGACAGAATAAAAATGCTTGAATTGAAATAATAGTCAATTTATAACATTTGTACAGTTTTTATTATTAATTAATGAGAACCATAATAATGCGAATGACGTAATTTTATAATAACAAATAAAAATAAAAGAACGAAGAAATAACAAAATCTCTTCTCATTTTTTTTTTCTCTTTTCCTTCACTTGCCTAAGTTAGTGTTGTCGAAAACGAAGGGAGGTTGGACGTGGGGTGGCCGGGGCAACGGAGCGATGGCCAGAGGCTGGCTGGAAGAGGGAGGCAGAGGTTGAGGGCTGCTGGCAGGAGGGAGGGAGGGATGGTTGGAAGGGGGCTGAGAAGGTTGGCTGAGGGCCTGAGAGGGAGATTTATAGAGAGGAGGGGTCAGGAGGGGGAGAGGAAGGGTTGGCCGGCACCTGGTCGACCAATAATGGGCCAAAATGGCGTAGACGCCCTTCCCTGGTGCGCAGATGCTTTTGCGTATAGGGCTTTTTCGAGCGACAGAGCCCTGCTCGATCGTACTTGATCGCAAGCGGGGGGTGAGAAGAAGAAGGAAAATTAATTTAAGGAAAAATTTTAATAATTACTCAAAGTTAAATTAAGTTTTTCATCGTTTGATGTCTAAAAATAACGAAACTTGACATCGATGTGTGTTACGATGTAACGAACACCCTCACACCAAAATTTTTCGATTTAGACAAATATTTTATTCTTAATTAATTTCTGAAGTTTGAAACTTCAAAAATTAATTGAGGCTGAACCGGCGCTCCAAAATCGATGAAACTTTTCGAGCAGTCTTTAAATTATACTTAACAAAATGATGCAAAAATTGATGAATTCAGATAATATTTAATTTTCTCAATTTATTAGATTTAAATAATTCAAAAAAATAAAGCTGGAGTTTTCGTTATCCAGATTCTCTCAAATTATAGCACTTTGATATAAAAATTCTTTTTATCTAATGGAAATTTGTATTTGCCCTTATTTGAAATATCTTGGTGTGATGACCCAAGTTAGGTTGGTAGCAACCAAACTAACATTGGATGAATCTCTCCACAGGATCATATTGGCGGTTAGGTAAAATAGCAGTTAAATAAACATCCAAAGCCATTCAAATATAAGAAATAACATTCTTTCAATTTAAAATAAAAAATATTCAAAATTTATTACATAACTTTCATTATACAGAAAATAATTATCCCTTGAAGGGCAGTTAGAATTCGTTAATTTCCCGTGCCATGCCTTTAAACTGTATCAGCTTCCTCTGGCTGTATCTGATCTGGCATTATAGAAATAATGCCTTAGTGCACATTCTAAATACAAAGGATATTAAAAATATATTTAAACAAAAATGAAAGGCAATAATAATAATAATTATAGGGAAATATAATTTATAGCAAAAATATAATTATAACTTCTGCAAAATAAATATTCTTTTATCATATGCTAAATTTTCAAATGGAAAAGCAATGATAGTATAAAAATTCATATTTATATTTATGACTTGATATTATGAAATAATGTTAGCAGTTCTGATGGGCAAAGTCAGAATCATGAGGCTGGGTTCATAAAAATGCAGCTAAGCATGATCTTCACCTGGGCCCCCTTAAAGGCTCCAGATGGCACCTTCACCTGGGCCTTTTTCAAGGCTCCAGGTGGCAACCTTCACTTGGGCCCCCCTCAAAGGCTCCAGATGGCACCTTTATAACTTCTGATGGACTAGTCTCGTCCCTAACTTAATTCAACCTCCGTTTCTGAACCCTTTGCAACATTCACAAGATACATAAACATTATTTTTCCTCTCTTACATGATTAGCACTAAGAGTGCATTAAATAGTAATATAAAACAGGTTCAAAGTGATGCTTAAGCAGCAAAAAAATAGAAAGCATAAAATTAATATCCAGTGTACATTTTGTGTTTTGACTTAACAATACAATTCACTCACAACCTTGATGTATTTGCAAAAGTTATAATTGAAATTTTTATTAAACTATGAAACTACCAGTTTAGAAAATTAGAACTAGTATTCGTGTTTTCAAGTTTGACTTTAGTTGATTACTTTAATCTATATCTCACATGGCATAAGAGTAAATTATATAATAAGAAGGTCTAATTTATAACTCTAATTTATTAAATTTAAACTAAAACCATACTTGATTAGACTTAAAGAATTTAGGAAATCTTATTTAAAAGAATCATATTACAATGTTGGAGAAAAAGGAGTCTAATTGAATCGATAATATTTTTACTAAACCTCTTTTTATCAACATTGAACTCATTTATTATGTTAGAGCAGCACAACATGCTTTATTAAAGCATGATATGAAAACTCAAGTTATTATTTATGATCGAAATTGGTATGAACTCAAAAGCTTAGTGTACATTAAAGTATAAGTTAGGATAGGATGATTATTAATGTGATATTGATAACATTCAAAAGCAGTTATAATTAACTTCATTATATGACATGGATCTTGTAACTCCTTACCCTCATTAAGAATTTTTCAAATAATTGATTTGTACTGATTAGATCTTTTCCTAGTGTTAGCTAATTATACCTAATCATTAAACTGCAATTTAGACATCAATTTCCATCTACTACGCAACTATGATTATATCATGATTGATCGCACCCAATTCCTATCCAAAAGTAATTAAATTACTTTAACCAATTTAATACCTCATAAAACATGATTAAACAACCTAGTCTTAAGTTAAGTGATTAAATATGATTAATTATTGATAAATATTAGGTTCAAAACACCACAATGTTAAATAAAAGTACTTTTGATGATATCAAAATAAGTCACTTAGTCTATTTATAATAACTGTTTGCATACTAACCAATCTACTTTAAACATAGCATTTTATCTTGATATCAAAATAACATAAAACCCATCCCTAATGAAGTCTTATTGATATCAGTTAGCAATAACTATTTCGTTTACATATACGACTCTCCTATCGCCTAAAGGTATAGCTTGCAAAGAAGATCGCATCTTATCCTCGGCCGAGTGCACAGAGAGGGATCGGCGCGGAATCGAGTGGTTGGGCGCGGAATCGAGCGGAGAGTCCAGCGGAGAGGGATTGGCGCAAAGTCGAGCGGAGAGGGATCGACGCAGAGGCGGGAGGACCAGATCGTGCGTGCGTGCTGAGGCGTCGACAGTGTTCCCGTCTACTCCCGTTGCGCAGACTGCTTCTGCCAATGCGTCTCGTCGTCGGCTCAGGTACGCTTCTACAGACTCGAGAGTAAGAGGCGAGAGAAGGTAGTGAAGAATAGAGCGGCTTCCGGGCTTAAATAAAGCGTGCGTATGTAACGCACGCCTGCTGTGTTGGCCGGAAAGGCGCTGAGATGCGCTAGGGATTTACGGGAGGCGCCCGATAGGAGTGGAAGTTGCGCGATTATAGTAGCCGAGCGTTTCTTAAAAAGCTAATAAGTGTGCGTTTCCAATCCTTTTCCTAATAGAACCGTCACCCTTAATTGTTGCTGATTTTTCTGAGGTTCTCGTTTCCTTTTCATACTTAAAGTCAATTTCAAGTTTCTTATTTCTGCTTTTTGAGTACTTTCCAAATTAAGGATTGTAACTAAAAACTGAATTTTAGCGGGAGTTTTAACGGAAAACTGAAATTTATGGGTGGATTTAATGAATCTGAAAATTGCAGGAAAGTAACGTCTATTTTACAAATGACCTAGAGTCATTACACCTGGGGTCCTGATTTATGCGGCGGGATTTGATCTAATTGCAAAGTAACGACTTTGGGTCGTTACACTACTGCCCAATGGTTGCATCATCCTCCAGCACGACAAGCAGCATCGACACATCAGAAAATGAAGAAGCATCGAATCCATTGGCTCTTCCCTCTAGACTTACGTTTTTGATCAATAACATAAATAACCTAATTAACCACCCCTTTACTTCCGATAACTACACAATTTGGCGAGTGCAAATCTTTAACCTTTTCAAAGCCAACGGTCTCCATGACCACCTCGACGGTACTTCGCCAAAACCACCATCTTACCTTTTTGACAATGCCGAAAATCAGCACATCAATCCACATTATAATTATAGATCTCCATCGATCGAAACTTGATCTTAGCCCTATTCTCCACCACTTCTCCTCAGTTTACTCTTCATCATCACCATTGAAACTTGTTACAAAGCCTGGCAAATTCTTGCTAGATGTTTTCAATCCACAAATAGGTCTAAGACAGTCAACTAAAATGCCCTACAAAACGTCACAATGCAAGACAAATTCATGCTATTATACCTCTCCAAAATTAAGGAGATCGTAGAAAAAATCAATTACCAGATCCACCATTGACCTCTAACACATTCCTTACAGCTTGAATGGCCTCCTGGCTCAATATCAAGCATTTAAAAATGCAATATGCACAAACCCCAAACCTTTGAGTCTCGTCGAATTCTATTCCTTGCTTTACAATGAAGAAATCAATTTACAATATAAAGCCAGCTGGGATCTACAGCAAGCCTCATCACCGACACTTTTGATGCATACCTACGTCAGAGGCCGTGACAAATCCTGGAGAGGCAGAAACCAATCAAACTTCAGCCACGACCCCTTAATTGATCAGGCTTCAGCTCACAGTCAAACACTACATCCAACGATCAACGGGGAAGATCCACTGTTGAATGTCAAATATGTGAAAAATGAGGACACACAATAATCTCTTGTTGGTATATATACTATCCAACCTTTATTATATCCTCCCATCAGCCCACAACATTCATTTCCGATAGCTACATTGACAACAAGTGGGTTCTTGGCTTCAGCACGTTAGCCTGGCAGATTCTTGCTTCTTCCACTGCATTGACCGCAACAACGCTCTGGCATCGAAGGATAGGACATTCAGCATCATTCATCCACCAGCTTCTTGCAACTCAGATTTCTCATATCTAGTCAGCAATATCCCCATCGAGTGCATCCAATGCATCTTGAACAAACACCACAAAGTGCCTTTTCCTATTTCTACCAGTCATTACTATAAACTATTAGAATTGATTCATTTCGATGTATGGGGTTCATCCCTTAATGTATCTAATGAAGACTATTACTACAATGTCTCTTTTTTGATGATTTTTCATGCTTTTTATGGATTTTTCCAATGAAACAAAAAACTGAAACTACAAACTTCTTCATTCAATTAACTCATTTCCTTGAACACTAGTTCAATCGCAAAATAAAATTCTACGCACCCACGGAGGGAACAAATATTGCAATTGTGAGGACCCGGTGCCGGGTCAGCGGGAGCTAAACCAACACCGGTTGATGTGGGTGTGATAAAATAACAGCAACAAGTCATCTAATCGCAGGATCATATTGAGTGATTTAGGAGACAAATATATAGACATCAAACATAACTCATTTATTCATTAATTCATAAGTTCTGATTATAAAGGTTAAAATAAAAAATTACGAACTTTATAAAAGAAATAGATAGAGTCAAAAAGAAAGCAGTGGATCAGCAAGGTAGCAGTATCAGCACTGCTCATTTCTTAGCACCTTTTCTCAAGGATGAACTCCTGATCTGGGCACGTTTCAAAAGTGTGGGCATTCAAATACTAGTTAGTTGTGAAACTAAGTACTGATAGATGTCATTTTTACAAATATTAAATAATAAGTAAAATAATCAATATTTGACAGGAAATAAAAGTTGTATAACTCTCCCTGCAAACCTGTTTCAATTACACTTGAAACTTAGCATAAAAATAATTGCAGTCACAAAAATAAATATAAAATTTTGGTGCTTGATATCTGAGGCAAAATATAATTTTGTTGGGCAATTACAAAATTGAGGAAAAGAGGGGTTCATTTTTGAGTTACATATCCTAACTTCCCTCTATACATGCACCCTCAAAGGCTTATCAGTATATGCTCCTTATGACTCCCGATGTCTGACAGCCCCGTCCTAGCGGTTGTCTGATCAGACAAAAAGTATAAAGCAACATGGAACCCTTGCTTCTCACTTATCCAAACTTATTTATATATCATTTTATGTGACTTTAAAAAGCACTTTTATCAAATTTGTGCGATGCTGAGCAGAAAATCATATTTAAACAAGAGTAATAAAAGACATGATACCTTGTTCTATAAGTTCAACAGTTCGACAGTTTGACAGTTCAGATGAGTGACGGTTCGCTCAATCTGCATTTAGGTTTTTGATATTTTAAATTAGCCTTTTTAGCCAATATTGTTATCTTCGTTTCTATTCTATTTCTTTTTCATTTTCCCAACATGATAGAAGTCCATATTTTTAAGTTACTGATGTGGCAATAATATTTATAATAGCATTTGTTATTATCATTTAAATAATGATAATGATAATAATAATGTATAAAAGATAGAATAGAAACGACTGCATAAATTGCAGAACGTAATAATAATAATAGTAATAATAAGAAAATGGAAATGACAGAATAAAATGCTTGAATTGAAATAGATAGTTTAGAAGTAATAGTCATTTTTTAGCATTTATACTGTTGTTCATTATTAATTAATGACATCAATAATAATGCAATGACATAATATAATAATATATTTAGTAATAAGAAATGAAATAAAGGAAATAAAATATTAAAAATCTCATATCATTTTCTTCCTCTTTCCCTTCTCCTGTTAGCCAGAGGGAGGGCTACAGCAGGAGGGGTTGTTGGCTAAGGGAGGGCTGCAGCAGGAGGGGCTGCTGCTAGCAGGTAGGAAGGAGAGGCTTGGATGCTAGTGGTTGCGGGAGAGGGAGGAGAAGGCTGTTGTTGTGTGGGGAGAGGAGGAAAGTGCTGCTGTTATGTGGGGAGGGAGGAGAGGGCTGCTGCTATGTGGGGAGGGGAGGAGAGGGCTGGCTATGGGGTTGAGGAGGAGGAGGGGCTGCTGTGGGTTAGCTGGGAGAGAAAGGGAGGAGAGGACTGGCTGTGGGGCTGAGGAGGAGGAGGGGCTGCTGTGGGCAGGTTGGGAGAGAATGGAGAAGAGGGCTGGCTGTGGGGAGGAGAAGGAGGGAAATGAGGGAGTATTAATAATAGAGAAAAGGGAGAGGGAGGGAGAGGAATAAGGGGATAAGGAGAACTTAAAGTGTTGTTAAGGTGCTAATTAATGCCTTATGGGCAGAGGAATATTCTGCCTTAATGAGGGAGTATCACAGGTAAGGCGGGGAAAGAAGGGCTTAGGAAAATTCTTAAATTTTTTTTGTTTATATAATTACCTAAACTTAAATTATTCGCATTTTTTTGCCGTTTGGCATCCAAAAATAACGAAACCTGACACCGAGGTGTGTTACGATTTAACGAACACCCTCGCGCCAAAAATTTTCGATTTGGACAAATATTTTATTTTTTAATTAATTTATGAAGTTTAAAATTTCAAAAATTAACCACGATCAAGCCGACGTTCAGAATTTGATGAAACTTTTTGAGCAGTCTTTAAATACTATACTTAGCACAACGACACTGAAATCGATGAATTCTGACACATATTTCAATGTTCTTGATTTATTGATTTAATTAATTCAGAAAAATAAGGCGGGAGTTTTTATTATTCGAATTCTCTTAAACTAGGGCACTTTGATCTAGAAAAAATTATTCTTATCTGATGGAAATTTTATTTGTCATAATTTGAAATTCCCCGAGGTCCTGATGTTTGAAACGGATTTTGACCTAATTTGAAAGGTAACGACATTGGGTCGCTACAGCAATAACACCCTTGCACATCTCAACAAAATGGAGTCACCGAAAGAAAACACCGTCATCTCATGGAAAAAACCAGAACACTTTTGCTAAATCCTTGTGGAGGGGACAAATAAGCTTTGATTTCTACTTGACTTGGGCTTGATTAGCAAGTTAATACTTGTGATTTTTTTCTCTATATCACCTTTATATTTTGAAGATCTATGATTTATGCTTCATATAAACCTCTATTTAGTTATTATTTATTTTTTATATAAAAATTCATCTGGTTTTCTTAGAAAAATGGTTTATTTTATGGTACGAATTAAAGCTCAAATCTTCTGCGAATCTCTTTAATCTAAATGCTTAATTTGATTAATAAAAGTTTTCCTTAAATTACTTAAGTTCTCCCCATTTGGGATTAAACACCAACCTGTAAAAAATCACAAAATCAACACCAAAAGTAAAGAATAAGGGCGTATAAACATCCTAATGCTGATAATGAGGTTATATTTCCCTGAATATAACATCAAAATAGAGCCCTGCATCTCCGTCTTTCTCTTCCACTGCATCTTCATCCCTTGTTGAACCTCTTTAACATCCTATGGAAAAAGAATCGTGAGAAGGAAAGAAGGGATTAAATGCCTTTTTTTTTTTTTTTTTACTCAAATGTTTATATACTAAAATGCTAAACTATATCAGATTATACTAGGATGCACCGGTTGCCCATTTTAACAACTGGTTCATTTAAGGTTTCTATTGTTTCATGCCTCTTGGAAGTCAACTAAGCATTCCATAGCTATATTTTATTAATAAGTATTTCGTCTATTTGAAAATTAAGCATTACCTCTATGTCTGTGATGTAACTATTGTTGTGTTGTTCTTCATGCAAAAAAAATAACAGTTTACGCTGTGCATCTTACCATGTCCATATCCAATTATTCTTTGTTATATTTTATCACTGTTGTAGCCTAATGCATGTAATTCTATGATGCACTTTTGACTAGTTTGTGCATCCTTATCCTGTTCATCCAACTAACAATTACATGTCATTTTAAAAATAATTTTATAGTTCTGCTGCATAAAAAACAGGAAGATGTAGAACTCATGGCCGCTTTGGGGTTTGAAGCTTATCGGTTTTCTATTTCTTGGTCCCGTATTCTCCCTGGTATATATCCCATAATTGTTTTTACCAAAATTAAATCTTGCTTTATACGTTCTCTTGCATATTCTTTACTGTATTTCAAGCTAGACACTAGCTCTATTGGCATACAAATCAGCTAGTCTCAAACCAAATCAATTTTGAGCTAGCTCAAAATCAATAATTTTATTATTTATAGTTTTAAATCATATATATATATATATATATATATATATATATATAGTATGTATGTATGTATATGCATATGTATATGATGCACACAAATGTGCATATACATGTATATATTGAACTTTAAAAATTATGCATAGTTTAATATTTCAAGCAGTTTTTGAGCAACTTAAGCTGATTTGGATTTTGTAATTAATTGAAGCCAAAAATTGATTAGTGGCTCAACACATTTGGCTCTGATTCGAGCACAATCCGAGTCAAATTTTAATTTAAAATTTGAACTATCTTTGATCTTTAAACCAAACTCAGTTCCATGCTCAATTCTTTGAGTATTTAACAATTTTCTTTTTTTACACTGTTGTCTGAACTAGCTAAGACTTTTGCTTTTATATTTGATTCTTTTTTTTTAAAAGCGTTATTGAATATTTTGTAACTTTTTAATCCAAAAAAACATAAAACTGTCATTAATTTATCAAATAATTATAATTATGTCATAATATTGTCTCAGAATCTATTTTATTAAGGGTGTCGTTATGAAAGTTATTTAATTACCTCTTTCATGGATTTGCTCAGTAGCTGTCCTGCACATTTATATTGATTGCATTATTCCGGTGACAAAATTTTTAATTATAAAATTTTGTTTATTTTTCTACAATAACCCAAATCGCATCTGCTCTAATATAGCTTCTGGGCAATCCCATCACAAAGTTCATGAAAATATTTGACCATTTCCATTATGGGATTTCTAATGGATGCAATAATCTGCCTGCCCTTTGATGTATAGCCTTTACGAAGCTGCAAACATGACATTTTGCGACGTATTCGGCTACGTCTCTTTTTAGTTTGGGCCACGAAGGTATCTTTTAAATTCGGATACATTTTATTATTTTCAGGGTGAATTTTGTACCCTGAGTTGTGACCTTCGGTTAGTATTTGATTCCGAATGCATGAATCATCTGGAATCGAAATCTTATTTTCTCATGGTAAATATAAATTCATTTTTGCAAATGTAAGTCTGTTCTGCGATTATTTTTAATGTCTGTTCTTAACTTGGAATATTTTTATCATTCTTCTGAGCAATTGTTACGGTCGTACGAACGTAGTCTCTGCAGTACTATTGTTAAGTAACCCATTTAACTATTTTCCATTAATAGGGGTTTTATGCCAAACTTTCAGAATTCTTCAATTAATGGACTTGGTAATTTTAGATCATGCATTGGGTAGTTCATTTCATGAATTTCTAATTGCCTAGAGGCATAATTTGCTACTTTCTTTTTCTGTATGAGGATACATCCAAGTTCTACTATGAATTCATCAGTATAAACTTGGTAATTTTTTGTTTCTTGTGGTAGGGTTAGTAATGGAGCAATTGTTTGCGCTTGTTTTAATTGTTGGAAAGATTCTTCACATTGTTTATTCTAAATGAACGGGTCTGCCTTGTGAGGACCCGGTGCCGGGTCAGCGGGAGCAGATCCAGCGCCGGTTTGCTTGTGGGATAGCAATAGCAATAACAACAAGTCCTCTAACCGCAGGATTATATTGAGTGATTTAAGAGATAAATATATAGACAACAAATATAACTCATTTATTCATTAATTCACAAGTTTTGGATATAAAAGATCAAAATAAAAGAAAAGTTACAAATTTTTAAAAAATAAAAAGAGTCAGAAAAAAAGCGGTGGATCAGCAGGTAGCAGTATTAGCACTGCTCAGTTCTTAGCACCTTTCCTCGATGATGAACTATTGATCTGGGCACGTTTCAAAAGTGCGGGCATTCAAATACCAGTTAATTGTGAAACTAAGTACTGATAGATGTCATATTTACAAATGTTAAATAATAAGTAAAATAATCAATATTTGATAGGAAATAAAAGTTGTACAAATTTATCCCTATAAATTTGTTTTAATTGCACTTGAAACTTAGCATAAAAATAATTGCAGTCACAAAACAAATACAGAATTTTAGCATTTGATATCTGAGGAAAAATATAATTTTGCTGGGCAAGTACAAAATTGAGAAAAATGGGGGTTCATTTCTTGTGTTACATATCCCAACTTCTCTCTATACCTGCCCCCTCAAAGGCTTATCAGTATAGGCTTCTTATGACTCCTGATGTCGGACAACCCCGTTTTAGCGGTTGTTTGATCAGACAAAAAGTATAAAACAATATGGAACCCTTGCTTCTCACTTGTCCAAACTTATGTATATATCATTTTATGTGACTTTAAAAATTACTTTTATCAAATTTGTGCTATACTGAACAGAAAATTATTTTTAAACAAGTGTAATAAAAAATATCTAGTACCTTGTTCTATAAGTTTAAAAGTCCAACAGCTCGGATGAGTGACAGTTTGCTCAATCTGCATTTAAGTTTTGGACATTTTAAATTAGCTCTTAACCAATGTTTTTAGGAGTAATATTTATTTTCATTTTGATTATGATCTTCTTTCGCTTTCTCATTATGATTGAAGTCTAATTTTTAAGATATTACGATGACAGTAATATTTATAGCATTTATTAAGTCGTTGAGGATAGAATCATATTGATATAATATTATTATTATTATTGTTTTAATGATAATAATAATATAAGAATGAAGGAACATAACAGAAATAACTGTCAAAATGAAAATGCTCGAACTGAAATTATAGTCATTTTATAATATATGTATAGTTTTCATTATTAAATAATGAGAATCATATAAATGTGAATGACGATATTTTATCATTATTATTTTCATAATAATGATTATTAAGTAGGTATAAATTAAAAGAACGTAGAAATTTCTCCTCTTTTCTTTTCCCTTTTTCTTTCTCTAATACTTTTTTTCTTACTTTAGGATTAGGATTGCCGAAAAGCGGAGGGAGGTCGGAGCGGGGTGGCCGGACGGCTGGCCGGGATGGCTGCAGCAAGCTGGCAGAGGCATGAGAGGGCTGTTGGGTGGCCGGCCTGCTTGCTGGTTGGCTGTGGGAGAGGGCTGGGCTGCTGCTGGCTGTGGGAGTTGGTTGGAAAGGGAGGCGGGGATGTTGGCAGGGAGGAGAGGGGGCTGGGCTGCTGAGGGGAGGGAGGAGAAGAAAGGATTGTTTTATAGCGTGAGGAAGGGGGAGGGGTCGGCTGAGGGGGCCAACCGAATCTTGCTCCAAGAATGGCGCTGGCGGAAGTTTCTGCCTGCAGGCTCTGTCGCAAGACATAGCCTGCGATTCATAGGCGGGTCAGGAGCGGGCGAATGGAGAAGAAGGAGGTGAAAATAAATAAGGAAAATTATAAAAAATTACTTAAACTTAAATTAATCGCATTTTTTTACCGTTTGACGTCCAAATACAACGAAATTTGACACCGAGGTGTGTTACAACATTATGAACACCCTCGCGCCGAAAATTTTCGATTCGGAGTAATATTTTATTTATATTAATTTTTGAGGTTTAAAAAAACTTCGAAAATTAATCACAATCAAATCGTCGATCAGAATTTGAATAAATTTTTCGAGCATCCTTTAAATAATATACTTAACACAATGACACTGAAATCGATGAATTCTGACATGTATTTCAATGTTCTTGATTTATTGGATTTAATTAATTTAGAAAAAATAAAGCAAGAGTTTCTGTTATCCGAATGCTCTTAAGTTAGGGCACTTTGATCTAAAAATTATTTCTATATAATAGAAATTTTGTTTGCCTTAATTTGAGATTCCCAGGGCCCTGATGTTTGAAGCGGGCTCTAACCTAGTATGAAAAATAATGACATTGGGTCGTTACATGCCTTCTGTGTCAGTTTAGTTAAAGGTATAACTCTTTTCGAGAATCTATTAACAAACTTTCGATAATATCTAGCTAAACCGAGAAAAGTGTGAATCTCTATTATAGCCTTTGGTTGGGACAATTCCTGAATGTCGCATATCTTTTTCTGATCGACTTTGATTCATTTGGCGTTCACTATGTGGCCTAAGAAAGCCACTTAATTCAGCCAAAATTCACATTTATAATATTTGACGTATAGTTGACGTTGTCTTAAGGCTTACAAAATGGTTCTCAAATGATCTTCATGCTCTTCCTTGCCCTTGAAGTAAATTAGAATGTCATTGATGAATACTATTACAAGCATATTAAAATATGGTCTAAAAATCATTTGCATTAATTCCATAGAAACTAAACGTTAGACTCTCATCAAATCTACACACATTCTCTCGCATATTGAAATATTATGGTTGTGGAATGAAGCTGCTTACAAAATAATCCTTTTAATATCTTTGAGACTTACCCTTTTGCCTAAGGATTCATAGACCATATTTGGATAAGTAGTATTCATCGATGACATTCTAAATTACTCCAAAAGCAAGGAAGAGCACAACGATCATTTAAGAGTCATTTTAGAAACCTTAAGGTAGCATCAACTATACGTTAAATATTCTAAATATGAATTTTGGTTTAATTCAGTGGTTTTCTTAGGCCACGTAGTGGACGCCAATGTTAGGTTGGTAAGAACCAAACTAACATCGAATACATCTTTCCGCAGGATCATATTGGCAGTTAAGTAAAATAGTATTTAAACAAACATTCAAGCCATTCACATAAAAAAAACGACATTCATTCAATTTAAAATAAAAATAACATCCAAAAATTATTACATAAAATTCCATATACATCAAACTATTAATCCTGGAAGGGGCAGTTATTTTCCCGCGCTATGCCTCTAGACTATATCAACCGCCTCCAACTGTATTTAATCTGGCATTATAAAAATAATGCCTTAGTGCACATTCTAAATATAATGGATATTAAAAATATACTTTAAAGCATAGCGGAAGGCAAAGAAAATAAGATAACATTTGCAGGGAAATACAGTGTGTTTCAAATAAAAGATAATCAGGTCACCTGCAATAATAAATATTTTGTTCACATGCCAAATGTCAAAAGGAAAAGCAATAATTGCGTAAAAATTCATGTTTATGTTTATGATATCATGAAGCAATAATAGTAGTTCTGTTGGGCAAAATCAGAATCATGAGGCTGGGTTCATATGCATTTAAGCATAAACTTTCACCTGGACCCACTTAAGGATCTCAGATGGCAACGTGCATTTAAGCAACCTTCACCTGTGCCTCCCTCAAAGGCTCCAGATGGCACCCTTGTAGCTCCCGAGGACTAGCCCCGTCCCTAACCTAATCATGCTCCGTTTCGGAACCCTTCTTGCAACATTCACAAGACACATAAACATCAATCGATTTCTCTTACATCATTAGTAGTAAGAATAACGTATTAAATACAAAATAGGTTCAAAGCGATGCATAAGCAGTAAATGAAAGTAAAAGCATATAAAGTAATATCCAGTGTACATTTGTGTTTTAACTTAACTAGATGAATTACTCACAACGTGTTGTGTCTGCAAAAATTGTAATTGAGATCTTATTAAACTTTGAAAGTAAAGTTTGTGTTTCAACGAATCTTACTTATAAGATTTAAGACCTGCATTCATGTTTCTAAGCTTGGCTTTAATTTACATATTTAGAATCTCAAAGTCAATGAATAATTTTAAGTTAAACAACGTTTTCTTAAAAACTCCTAATTTTATTCCAATTTCATGCGTAATCTAAATGCAAGTACTTATAGGTTGGAAAATGTATCAATTTGTATTAAATAGAAGGTAGTATATCGCATAGATTTTCTTAGTCTAACACATTTTCATAAGTGATATCTAAAATAGCTAAGTATTCATTTAATTTATACTTTCAATTTAAGCATATACGAGTTTAACCCCGTCAAATTCTATCTCATTAATCTTCTAATAGCATGATTTAAACCAAAGCTGAAATTTGATATTTAGGGTTTGCTTACTAATGTACGAAAATAAATGTTTTGATTTTGATACAATAATTTAATTGAATTATACTAAAAAGAAAATTGTAACATAAAATTTAAAATCAAATTAATTTATTTTATTCTACATTTATTATTATTATTATTATTATTATTATTATGATTATTATTGTTATTATATGTATATATATATATATACATATATTTACATAAATATATACATATATATTTATATTTATATATCTATACATTTATACATATATATATATATATATATATTTCTATATATTAGACACGTATATATAACCCCATTCCTTAAGAGACTCGGCAGGCAGAGGGTTCTTACCTTACGGAGCGGACGAATCGAGCGGACGATCCTGGCAGGCGAGTCGAGCGTCACTGATTGGATCGGAGAAGAAGTCGAGCAGGAAGGTTCGGTTCGAGCGCAAATGGGGGAGTCGACGCAGAGGCAGAGGTCGTGCGCAGCGAGCTCTTGACGGCGTCTCTTGGCGTACGATCAGATGGAGGGTCGAACGGCTCGCGGCTCGGGTATGCTTCTTTCGAAAGGAAGGGAGAGGCGAGAGGAGGTTGTGAGGAGTTGAGGGTCTCCTGGTGTTTAAGTAGGGCGTGCATATGTAACGCACGCCCGCTCATTGCGGCGGGAGTCACGGTCTGTCTCGTGCGCCCTTCCAAAATCGTCGAGTCTTCCGTGCGTTACTCGCAGGCGGGGGAGGAAACCTTCGGTCGGTCATTACTACTGACGATTTTCTTAAAAGGTTTGTTTATTGCGATTGATTCTGAACTTAATGAGGTAAGTTAATGCTTAATTAAGTTGAGTATGAGTAATGATAGTCTTAATTTCTATTCCAGCATTAATTTGAAAAACGTCGAGAAAAGTTATTTTTAGCAGGAGATTTAACAGTAACTGAAATTTGCGGGAGTTTTAACGAAAAAAACTGAAATTTGCGGGAGATTTAACGAATCAGAAATTAAATGCTTGCCTTTTTAATGGCCTAGGGTCATTACAAAAGGAATCAAAGTCAATCAAAAAAAGATAAGCGTCATTAAAAAATGGCCCTAATCAAAAACTGTAACAGAGATTCGCAGTTTTCTTTGTTTAAAAGGATATTATCAAAAGTTTGTTAAGGGATTCTCGCAAACAGCTGTACCTTTAACTAAATTGATGCAGAAGGTGGTCCCGTTTATTTGGAATTAGCAATGCAAAAATCTATCCAACAGTTAAAACAAGCGCTAACAACCGCCTCATTACTGACCCTATCACAAGAAACAAAAACTTTCCAAGTTTATACTTACGCATCTATAGTAAGACTTGGATGTGTTCTCGAGCATAAAAAGAAAGCAGTAGCTTATGCCTTTAGGCAATTAAAAATTCATGAAATGAGTTATCCAGTGCATGATTTAGAATTAGCAGCTGTAGTATTTGCCTTCAAAATATGGAGGCACTACATATATGGAGTGAGATATAATTTTTACTGATCATCAGAGTTTAAAGTATATTTTCACTCAAAGAGAGTTGAACTGTCAACAAAGACGATTGTTGGAATTGATCAGCGACTATGACTTAGACATACAATATCACTCTGGTAAAGTTAATGTCATAACAGATGCCCTCAACAGGAAATCAACTCTAAATGCTATAATTACAATGAATCCATTAGTTGAAGAATTCTGAAAGTTGGGCATAAAAACTATTAATGGATAGCAATTAAATGAGTTGATTAACAATAGTACTGTAGAGCTTATGTTCATACATCGCATAACAATTGCCCAGTAGAATGATAAAGAATATTCCAAGTTAAAAACAGATATTGAGCAGACTTACATTTGCAAAAATGAGTTTATATTTATCATGGGAATAGGATTTGGATTACAAATGATGCTTGCATTCGGAATCAAATACTAATCGAAGCTCACAACTCAGGTTACACAATTCACCCTGAAAATAATAAAATGTATCTGGATTTGAAGGATGCCTTCTGGTGGCTCAAACTAAAAAGAGACGTAGTCGAATATGTCACAAAATATCATGTTTACAGCTTAGTAAAGACAGAATATCAAAAGGCCAGACAAATTATTGCATCCATTAAAAATCTCAATGGAAATGGTCAGACATTTCTATGAACTTTATAATGGGATTGCCCAAAATCTGTGCTGGAGCAGATGCGATTTGGATAATTATAGATCATTTAATAAAATCAACACATTTCATTCCTATTAAGCAAACAAACTCAAGGGAAAATTAGCCAATTTATATATTTAAAAAATAATCAGGCTTCATGGAATCTCTAAAACTATTATCTCAGATTGTGATGAAAGATTTATCTCTCAATTTTGGAAGTACATCAAGATTTGGGAATAGTATTGGTCATAAGCACAGCCTTTCACTCACAAACAGTTAGTCAGATAGACCAGATACTGGAAGATTTTCACAATTACACATTTTAGACTTTGGAGAAAACTTGGAGTATCACTTTCCATTAGTGGGGTTTGCATACAACCAGTTATCAGTCCTATATTGGAATAATCCCATATAAGGCTTTGTATGGCAGAAATTGTAGCTTACCATTAGCTTGGACTGAAGTAGGAGATATTCAGTTATACGGATTTGATCTAGTTGAGGAGGCTAATAAGAAAATAAAAATGCTTACTCTACTCGGACTCTGCTTCGAACACGACCTCGTACTCGACCGAGTTTCAAGCCTACTAAGAAAGAGAAAGTAGAGAATTCAGGATCGAAGCCTACCCTCCGATGAACCCATTCTTTCTTCCTTAACCTTTCTCTTTGATTGATATCTTTGGTTCAACGGAAAATTGGTAATCTATGACTCAAGTCCACCTCCGGTGTTACTCCTAGGGACTACTACTTCGCCTTCCGGCTCAAAATGACATAACCTTCTACTCGTGAATCGGCTCCAAATCCTTTCATTCGAGCTTTCTTAGGATATACGCTACGCGCCCTCTACTTCGTAGCCTTGGGCTATGAGTTATGAGCTCGGACTCGGAGTAGGTAAGGTCGAGCCTCTATTCGTCTAACTACTCACAATGACTGAGAAGCGCCTACCTATTACTTTTGACTCTTTCTTTTGGGGCTACTTTTTCTGATAAAGAGCATAATCGCTACTGCCCAAGACCGACAAAAGAAATATCACGATACTGAACATCGAATTTTTTCTGATAAAGAGCAAAATCGCTACTGCCCAAGACCGACAAAAGAAATATCACAATACTGAACATCGAATGATAGAATTTCAAGTCACGGATATGGCGTATCTAAAGGTGAGTCCAATGAAAAGTGTATATCGTTTGGCGTAGCCGGTAAGTTAAGCCCAAGATATGTCGGACCTTTTGAATTATTAGCCATAGTTGGAAATTCTGCATACTAGTTAAATTTTCTAGAAGATTTAGTGGAAGTACACAACGTATTCTATGTATCTTCACATTGCAATGTCTACAAAATCCATCTCAGCAACTATCCATACATTACGTTAAAATTCAGCCAAACTTATCATTCGTTGAATAGCCTATCATAATTTTGGGCCGGGATAATCGTCAACTGAAGCCGAAGCATACTTATGATAAAGATTCAGAGACAAAATCATAGTGCAAAAAAACCTATTTGGGAAAGAGAATATACTATGCGAAAAAAGTATCCTAAACTATTTTTAAAACCCAGGTAATTTTGGTCTCCTTATTTTAATTTTGTATTTAACATGAAACTGTTGGTAAGTTAGTGAAATGAAGTCCTGCTATTTGGGCTTTTGGTCATACCAGTAAAAAGATGCAATGTCTTATCAATTCTTACTTGTTATCTTGTAATCTTTCAATTTGAATTTCTTAGATACTCAGTTTACATCAATTTGATATCTTAGAGTTTCAATGGCTAATTAGGAATTCACATCCTCTCTCATTACACAACTTTCAGTGATTTTTAACTATTAATGTTTTTTTTGTAAAATTTAGGTCATGCCATTTATCGTACTACATTCTTTTAAGCATGTGCTGTTTTTTATTTTTGTTTCAGAAAGAGTATAAAAATTTACTTGATGACAACTTTGTTTATTTTTATTTATGTATTGTTTTCATATTCTTGCAGATGGCTTTGGAGACAAAGTTAATGAGAAAGGAATTGCCTACTACAATGCTCTCATAGATTATTTGTTAGAAAAAGGTTAGTAGTTATGTTTATGGTGATTAAATATTTATCTATGAAGTTCTATTTTGAATGCATCAATTGCAGGTATTCAACCTTGTGTTACATTGTATCATTGGGATCTTCCGTACAACATACATGAATCTGCGGGTGGATGGCTATCTGAGAAAGTTGTGTAAGATACTATTACTAAGAATTTAAAGTTGGTTAGGTCTTTTAGGTTCTTTTATATATATGAACTTTTTTGTGTATCTCTTCCAAATACAAAGGGTGCAAAGTGTGCATGCACACACTATATATATATATATATATATATATATATATATATATATATATATATGAATATGTGCGTATGCATATATGGGAGATATGCCTTCATCAAGCTCTTGAACATTGCTGATTACACTTGGCATTTTTGTCGGAGAGTCATCTTAATGGAAGATTTTCCTATTCAACTCCTCAAATGGGTTCCCTCTTTTAGTTTAGATGTTGACTCTTATGTCAAACTGATCTGGATGAGTTTCCCCAAATTCAAATCCATCTCTGTAACAATTCTGCCGTTTTGCCTCATGGTTTCATATTTATTAGACCCTTTATAAGAGAATTTGTTCCATCCAGATAAAGCCTAGCAAATAAATTTTTCTATAGTATCATGACACGCGCATAGCAAGAAGATTTTGACATATTAAATGCTATTAATAACTTAATATATTTGGTTTTCATTCTATCTCTTGTAAATCTTGTAAATATTAGTTTTTGTAATCACCATCACAGAAAGTAAACGTTAGACTCTCATCAAACCCACACACATTCTCTCGCATATCGATCGAAATGGTATGGTTGTGGAATGAAGTTGTTTGCAAAATAATCCTTTCAATAGCTTTGAGACTTACCCTTCTGCCTAAGGATAGTGTGAGCCACCTTCTGTACATCAGTCCGATCCATCAAAACAATAACCTCCGGGAACATCACAGTGACGAGAAGGCCAAGATTCGGATGAATTCAATAACAAAATTATATGCCATGCCCAACAATGCAGCAGCGAGAGCAATATTTGAAAACATTTTTGAAAGTAGCCAACAACCAAAATCTGGATGCCCGTATGCCAATCCAAATCTCAGTCAAATCTAATAAAGGAGTTCCTTGGTAAAATCCAGTTCAACAAGAATTTGGACAACCGAAGGGTGGATCAAATTCTCTTATCCACCCTTAGAGGACCTTAATAGAAGAATAGAACTTAGTCATTACATCCCCATGCACCATAGTGATGATCTGACAAAGCTACTTCTTCATTTATTTTAGTAATTGGAGAATTCTTAGTTCTCATTCATCTTTAGAGTCTCTCTTGAATTACATTCCTACAGCGATTAATAATCATATACAGATAATAATATAAATGACATTTGCAATTCAATTCATAATTAGATTATTGTTAGAGTATGCTGAGAAAACAACACAAAATATACCACATACAGAAATAAACTGCATACGAGCACCTAAAAATTAGAGAAAATTAACTTGTATTTAAATATTTTTTTTATCCCTCCGTTTTTTTCCATATCCCGAAATTATGTTATATCCGGTTTTTTCAAGCCACAGCGCAACTAGGCTCTCTGCCTCTATTCGTCTCTGTGTGTCTCTTCGTCGACGACTCCGGAAATGTCGATACTGATTTCGACGTCGCTCCCGACGTCCACCTCAATTCCGAAGTCGACCCAGCTTTCAATGTCGACGCCCTTTCCTACCTCTGCAACGCCGACGTGGCTTTCAACATCCACAACATCGAAGCTATTGATCAGCTCATCTTTTTCTGCTTGTCATCCTTTAATCTGAGGATTGGGATGGACGACAAGATCATTGAACCACAATATGGAGGGCGGGACCTTTATAGCAACTTTCATTGAAGATACTACATGAGTTTTGTTGCTGCATTGGTCTCAATGTTGATTTTCTCCATGCGGTTTATCTGAGTCTTGAGTTCTCTTTCTTCTCTTCTTATCCCTATTTTCTTTCCTGTATTCAAACTTGTGCGTGTGGCCAGCAAAACCAATGTTAAGATGCAGAAGGGTGACTTTTGCAGCCTAAACAATTTATTAGTGCTCTCAGCCTATTAAGACAACAATTAAAATCCCTGATAAAAAAAGTGAAGAAGCTCATTTTTAGTGCTCTCAGCCTAAAACCCAAAAGAACGAAGGAATAGGCAGAAGTATAAAGATAAATGGCAGCATCGATTGCCTGAGGATATCAGGTCATCATTATCTCTCTATTTTTGAAATGAGGATAATGAATTTAACAGCTTAATATCAACTGATAATGAAAAGAATATCATCCCAGCTACGCTTTCTAAATAGAAGAGAATAATAAAGCATTCTAGTCGGTAATAAAAAGCATCATTAATATGGCCTAAAATTGATATTTTTATGACCACTTTCGACTCAAATTAAATTCATAAATACTCTTTAACTATTTTGAAGATGCAAAAAGAAGTTTTTCTTATATTTTATGTGTATCGCATGAGTACAGGAAACTTACTAAGATTGGGTACATTAAATGTTCTGATAAATTCAATAACATTCATAATCTTAATAAAAACAATTATCATCTGTTACTTTAAAATTTTGTAATATATATATATATATATAGTCACCATATCCTAATTTTAACATAATGACAATAAGGTCCCGTACTCTCGTTTCACTTCTCCGGGTAACTTCTTACAATCCTGATGCACATAATAAAAACATCAAAAAAACACATACTAAAATAACATAAATGCAAATATAAACAAATAAAATACATAAATAATATGGATTCATGACACATCCTGTAATAACCCGATAATCTCCTCCAAGCTCCTAGAGTATGCTCGTGTCGTCACATGCTCTCGTGTAAGCCTTTGTGTTGCATCACATTCACCTTTGGATGAATATTGGGCTGGAGTCAAACATATCTGATAATTCAAAAATATGATCAACAATGGGATTTACTTCAGCCTTCTCCCTCATTTATTTACATGAATATGGTGATGAATAATATGTAGGATGCTTGGATAATTTCAAATCTATAGCCGGCTACTTGTGTTTTTTTGTTCCATCTCGAGTTTCTTGGTCTTCCAACAAAAATCAAGCCATTGTTGCATATTCAAATTCAAAGGCTGGTTATAAAGCTGAGGTTGCCATGACATGCAAAATACAATGGATTAATGACATCTTTACAATCACCTCCTTGTTCATCATGGTGTAACAATGATGGTACCACCTATCTTGTTCATAAATTCACACTACATTGTTGACATTTGTAGCCCAAATGGCACAACTAAGAGTGGAGTTAATTTATTGCTAGCTTAAAGAAATTTGAACTTTAAAATATTTACTTAATTTATGCGTAATTTTGAGATATTTTAATTATTTTAAGAAAAAATATGTAAACATGCAGGAAAAGAAAAAAGTAAACAAAAAAGCAAGTAAAGAAAAGTACTAAAAAAATTATAGAGATTTGAATCTCCCTGGCCTTACTTCTCCTTCTCGGAAGTTTGCCTCTTCTGAAAATTCACTTGACTGCGAGTCGATCCTTCGCTGATATGACAACAAGCAAAGATGCATAAACAACCACTCCTTTAGATGCTTTGACCGTGAAATTGCAGAAATCCCCTCCTTCTCAAGTTATCCCGAGGCAGAGTGTCCTCGATTTCTCATTCACATCCTTCAGCAACAGAGCTGTAGATCTTTCCCTCCTTCCCAAAGCGGTGCCGAGGCAAAACTTTCTCGATCATTCCTTTGCAAGTCGTGCTTTACGAAGCTACCAATACTTTTCTTTCATGCTCTTCAAGAGTAAGGTAAGAAATCTAAAATTTTATACAAAAATAAACAACTTATAGATTTGAGGTTAAGTCTTCAATTTTAGATCTTCCTAAACATTTAGAGAATTTTTTTTTTTAGATCATCTTAGATCTCCCTAGGGTTGCTTAAAAGAGATTTTCTAGCTGATTAAGGAATGTTATAATGTTGATTAAGTGAGCTTATTTATAGGTGAAGATAAATGTTAAATTAAGATACATTACTATTGATGGGCTGGCTAATACCCGACATTTTCCTTATGAGCCCACTTAGATGCAGGTCAGAACCTGCCTATGCTCGTTGGTAGGATATTTGGGCGGCATTCTGCCATCCCGTGGATCAGCTCGTGGCAATCATGACGCTCTTGAGAGCATTGCGTCTGGGTGCCAATCAACTTAGCGTCTGGGCGCGTCGTGTGCGAGTGTTAGCCAGGTAAATTGCTTGATGAAGTTAGCTAGCTCTTTAAGGCATGGCCTCTCTCAAATTTAGTCAATTAAATAACAGATACAATACATAAAAATAATATATTAAAGATACAGCACAAATACAAAACTAAAACTAAAATAAAATCTTCAATCTTCACTAATCTAGAGCTTTTTGTAACCCACATACTAAACAAGATGATCATCAAAAATTATATTTTACAACATCAAAATATAACAAAATTATATTTTGCGATCATCAATACTAAACTAAGAGATAAATTGAACTCATAAACTAAAGTCAATATACACTTTCACATAAAGCTTATTAAGTGAACTCTCATTTTATTCATCAACTCATAGCAGCTAAAGCACTACATCACAAAGAATTTGTCGATTAGCTAATATTTTGACTAAACCACTTGCGCATAAATGCATCAATATTTCTAGAATATTCTTTATCCATGATTTTAACACTTGTAACCAACTAATTCAATTCTAGCCACACATCATAGTACAATCGTTTATTTATGTATTAGTTTTACTTAATGAGAGAATATGGAAACATTACGCTGCTACTTCCTTGCCCCTCTATTAAATCTGCGTCTGATAGCTGCTGCATGTTCACAACACTAGGAAACTCAGCGTCGCACAATAGCTAGCCATTATTTATGGAAAATGATGAAGTATCAACTTTGCAAAACTGTTTTGAAGAATATAGTGGTTTTAATACAGTTCAGAAAACAGTGATGCTCTTATTCTCCGTTCTAACGTAATATCTGGTTGAATGGCCAGTGAATATTTTGCAACGTATGCAGAAGTTTGTTTTACAAGGTTTGGTGACAGAGTTAAGCATTGGATAACAATCAATGAGCCGATGCAAACAGCTAATCAAGGTTATTCCCTCGGTACATTCGCACCTGGAAGAAGTGATAGCCCGTACAAGGAACTGTATTTAGCCGGTCATTACCAGATTCTGGCCCATGCAGCTGCTGTTGATGTCTATAGGAAGAAGTTTAAGGTAAAATGCAGCAACCACTTATTAAGAATTTTTTTCAATATGGCATCTCATTTAGATTTTGATATGAAATTTTATTTGCTTAAAGATATTGAGGTTGTTAACGTTTACAATGTCTTAAATGTTTTATATTTATCAGTGGTATTAGCCTTAATATACTTTTAAAATATTCTTGTGCTAAAATAGTTTTAAATCACAATCGTTCATACTAGGGTATCTGAGCTTATATTTGCATTGCTGATATACTGCTCAGAAGTGTGAATGAAAAAGGAATGTTAGCTCGTGCTACCTACAGCATTAGGCCTTTTTTAGTGACCTTTTCTTTAATAAGGTATTGGAGCATTAATCAGCCACCGTCCTCTTCTCTGATAACATTCCAACCATCGATGAGATGGATAGCTCCTCCAGCAAACTTCATTTGTCCATTGTGCCAACCTTGAAACTTAGTAACTTCTCACCAGTTCTTGTATCAATCCACCATCCCAACCTAACTTTCCCAATATTCACCACCTTAATATAAAAATCAACTGCCCATTGTGGAAGCGGCAATTCCTTCAACTGTTTCAAGCACACAATAGCTTGGGCTGTGTTGGTAAATAGATTGATCACGAAGAACTTCCGGCGCACAATAACGCAGCGGAAGCTATTTAAAGAGTGCGATATCTTCGATTTAAGGATCGGGGTTGCGTTGACGGTTATCAAGCAACTTAATATCACAAAATTACAAGAATATAATCACAGCATATGCATGCAAAAGATCATAGCACACAAAACATCCAAACACTAAGGATTATGTCGGAAAACATAAGAACGGGAAAAACCACGGAGCCACACCACAGAAAAATCTACTAGAAAACTTGAAAAGGTACAGAGTTACAAAGAGCTTATCTCTTGACTAGAAATACACCAGCTCTTACTCTAATATGGAGAGGAGAATAAGTAGCCACCACTAGGAGTCTCTTCTCCAACATGCAAGAGGATTCTTGCACTGCAGTTTCCTTAGGGCTTCACCTAGGGATCTCCTCCTCACAGCTTGCACAAGCCTTCAACTGAAAATGCCAACACTTTAATCTCCTCCCAGTTTCTTTGCTTAAGTACCCAGCTAAAATTTAGACCCTAAAAGTTCCAAAATGCCCTCCAATTTGCTTAGGGCAAAATTGGATTGAAGCAGATCTTCGCCAGGCGCTACGGCGCACCGTAGCGCCTGACTCTCGGGTTGGGACCCACTGCGGCGCTCGGTAGCGCCTGCGTCTCAGGTTAGTACCGGCTGCGGCCCGCTGCAGCCCCTGCTTGTCTGTTTGCCGACCGCTGAGGCGCGCGATAGCGCCTCCGTCTCGGGTTGGGGCCGCTAGAGCACGCTGCGGAGCGCCACGGCGCCCTGCAGCGCCTGTGTTGTTCTTGGACTTCACTTCTTGCTCCGAATCGCCTCAGAACCTACCGAAAGCTCATTGGAGCACCACTAGCATTTCCATGATGTACTAAATGGTCTCCATAACACAACACTATGTCAGCGGCTCCATGAACCCACCACCCTCCGCTCATCCCAACTCCACTGAGCCAAAACCTGCTGACATTTCTTAGAGTCATCAGGACCAGTTGATCCTTAGTTGGGTCATCTTGTCACTCACTGAACCAGTATATGCACAAGTGCTGGATCGTACCATAACACCGTCTATGTGGAACGCTCTTGCCAACATATATGTGTTTGTCCCTAATCAGAATTCAGAAGCTTGAGTATCAACTACAAACCCTGACGATAAGTAATTATTCTCTTATCGATCTTATGCGGTGAGCTTAAATAATCGCTCAACACCTTTCTGCATCCAACTCTGTGACCGATCAACAACTAGTGTTTAGCACCCACATCCCATGACATTCTCTTATGCTCACCAAGATTTTATGACCATTGGCCTCAACAGATTCCATAGCTGTGGAAGAGGCTTTTTTACCCGCACATCTGCTAGCTCTGCTACCAATCAGATCATATTGTTACACAATGCTTTCAACAGTAGCAGCACCCTTCATCGAGACTGCAATAGGTGAATCTGTCTGCCGGTGACGATGCTTGATACTTGAATTCCATGGCGACACACCATATGACAGCCAACATCAAAAACCTACTTATAACACCAAGGTGAGAGACATGTTCAATTCGGTGATAGTTCTAGTTTGCATAATTATTAGCCATGTCGGTGCTCACTTCATTTTCCCATGCATACATTCTCCTACTTCAACAGCTGGTGCTGAGCATTCTATTCGTACATCTCCTGATTATTTTGCCCTGGTCACACTATTACTGCTCAATTAGAACCTTATCTCTTTTATTGACCGCCTCCTTAACTGTGAACTTCTCTATATTGATCCTCTTAGTCATTCTCATGGCTCATCATTAGGCCAGACCATCAGCAGCACATACTATTTTTCATCACAGCACCTTCACACAGACACCTTGCTGCTGCCTATGCTCCCAACGGAAGCCTCCTCCGTTCCATTAGTTACTTCCCACCCCACCTTCTTTTAACTCAAGCAGCAATGGTCTACTTCGCATGACGTTCTCTTATGCACACCAAGATAATATGGTCGTGACTGATCCCATGGAAGTGGAAGAGGCCATCACCCACACATCGATAGATCTGCCACCGATCAGATCATTTGTTACGCAATGCTTTCAACAGAAGCAGTGCCCTTCACCGAAACTGCAACAAGTGAATCTGCCCCCCGGTGAAGATGTTTGGTACTTGGTTTTTGTGGCAACGCACCATGTGGCGGCGAACATTAAAAAACCTCGTATAACACTTACCAAGTTGAGAGATGTGTCAATTTGGTAAAGGTTCTAGTTTGCATAGTAGCCATGTTGGTTCTTCCACGCTTCCTTTTCCCAAGCATACATTTTCCTTGCTACACATATTTCATTTCCCTATGATTTCCCATAATCGGATTTCCATTAGAAAATTAACACGAGATAACGCTTTCTTTGTTGAATTCCATCTATCTCATTGTTTAATCAAAAGGATTTCAAGACAAGCTGGAAACTACTTTGAGGCCAACTCGACCAAGGCCTTTATCAGTTACCATCTCCTATCCAACTTTGGGCACCTCCTCAAGCCCATTCCACTGGTACCCATCATGTTCATCTTTGTGACAACTGCATGGGTCACCCAAGCATGCCATCGTACGGATAATAATACTTCAGCAACTTGACATCAACATTGTCAAACCATCCACACATTGCTTTCATGTCATGAAACTGAGAGTCATCACATTCCCCATCTACCCATAGCGATTGAAGCTCACCAGCCACTACTCAAATGTGGGTACCTGCTCCCATTACATCAATTATAGGATAGAGAAATTATATTGTTTTTATTGATGCGTACTTTTAATTTTTTTATTTTATTCTTTATAGTGTAAAATTAATCTTCTTGCTATGCATTTGAAGTTTAAACAAATGATTGAAAAATCTCGACGCTATTCTATTGTTAATTTTCAATTCAATGCTAGTGGAGAATTTCGCTCATTTACTACCATTCTTGAGCAATTTGTAAAAGAGCTTTTAGCTTTATTTTTCATTAATAAATTGCTCTTGACAGTTTAAAAATTGATCCAAATAGACAGCCAATTTTTCCTAAATATAACTCTACACTAATTATATTATAAATATCACTCATCCTTCATGTGTCGAGCTTCTTAGGGCTGGGCCTAGACCTGGGCTTAAAAATGTGCCCAAGCCTAGCCTGAATTTTTTAGGACTTGGGTTTGAAAGCTAACCATTTTTCTGTGTTTTTTTAATGCCCAAATATAACCATTTAGGTGTTGGGTCTAGCAGGCCCGTTGATGTACTCACTCTGCCTATGTCTAATCACAGGTTCTTAGCCCTATACAGAACTGTCCAAAATGGCGTGCCAGAAGCAACCACCATCAATTTGTTGAACTAGGCTGCATCCATTGACCAAAGCTGAATTTCTATATGAATTCTGGACACACCTTCTAAACAACCACATACTTAGTAAATCCACCACCAACCCTCGTTCATCGATCCCCATACACCATACTCAACCACTGCTCCCCAAATTATCTATTTCTCAAAATCTTTGGTTCTGTGTGCAACCCTTGTTTTAAACCTCTCACTACAAACAAGCTTGAATGTTGAACAACACCCTGCATATTCTTTGGGTATAGCAATAGTCATCAAGCGCTATGGACTTGTTTTGGAAAAATGCATATCCCGCTACGTCAACTTGGATGAACACTCATTCCTGTGTAGATCACTACTATGATCCAAATTTTTCACCATATCCCCCACCATTTCTCCATCAATGTCCATTATCACCCTCAATCAATGTGACTTACCTCTAGTCAACCATACCTACAACAAAAAACACCCATGAACACGACAGCTACTTCAGTTCCCCCCCAACTAAATCTGCCTCTCACTTAATACAAGCTGCTATCCCTACTCATACCACGTCCACATACTCACCAACTTAGAGGTCAAATATTATACCGCCCACTACCACCTTACCTCAAAACTATTTTATCTCGAACCGGCTCCCTCAAACCAAAAATATTCTCCATAAAGTATCCTTTACCACTTTTTGCACCCGCGTATTGCATACTGCTAGTGCTAACCACTGCTGACAAAGCTCTTCAATCCAGACTTGGAGGGTCACAGTGGCCGAAGAAATAACTACCTTGTTACACAACAATATATCGCTGTTGGTTCTCCACACCAATCAACCCAATATTATCTTCTGTAAGTGGCTTTTCTAGCTCAATTGCAATCTAGATGGGTCTGTTTCTCATCACAAAGCACTTAGGTGCTTAGGGCTACGACCAACAATTATGGTCTCAATCACTGTTAAACTTTTAACCTTATCATAAAGCTAGTAACTATTCACATCATCCTTGCCTTAGCTGCTACACACCATTGACTAGGAAGACAATTTCAGCAATGCTTTTCTTAACATTAACCTCCAAAAGACCATCTACATGAGGTAGCCTCCTGGTTTCATTGATCCACAATACCCTACTTACATATGCATTTCAACAAAGCCATATATAGCCAGTCTCAAACAATCCTACTGTGTCTGGTTCCATAAACTATCCCCTCATCTTTTATCTCTCAGCATTATAGCTAGCACATTGGACCCATCTCACTTCACATTCTCCAAAAACTCTCAACATTTTATATCTTCTCACATCAGAAAATCAACAGTTCTCTCCACATTCATAAAAATTTTAGGCAACAATTTTTCCCACAAGGACAAGGTGAAATCCAAAAATTTTCAATGGTCCTGTCTAAGCAGGGTTTCACTTATCTCAACATCAGTATTGTGGTACCCCTCCCCCGCGGTGATTTTGTTAACACATATGTTAATATGATTATAGTGGAGTGGTCACTGTGATAGATCTCTCATTTATAATTAGATTAATTTTTCACTCTAATCTACTAATAATTGAGGGATATGCCACATAACTGATCTGGAGTTTCACTAAATATATATACAAGAAATGTAAAGCGCGGAAGCAAGTAAAATTAACATCCATTTAATCATAATACAGAAAAAAATGTAGTCCAACTCAGAATAAAAACTGTAGTAAAGAAAATACATCGAGATTCGATATTATTACAACATTTAAATAATAAAGTTTAATTGAATGAAAAATGCTCATCCTCACAAAAAGAAAAGCAAAAGGCTATCTATAAGCATCCACAGCAACGGGAAAGTCCTCCTCCTGCCCTGCTCCTCACCTGGTGCTACAACTTCAAAAAGTTCAGAATCTGATATTGTTGGTTTCACAATACTAGGGCCCCAGTCAAAAAAAAAAATCTGGTTAGATAATTGTCTAAGTATATTTTAGGCTGATTTAATGAATTCTATATTCTTTAAGATATCACATTTAGATTTTAATTACAACAAAAAATAAATAAGAGCAACAAGCTACAAAGGAAACGGAGCAATTATAAACAATACATTTATATCTTAAGCAAAGAGGAGTATGTTAGAAACATACCTCAAATCAGAAGCTGCAACTAGGTAAGGAAATATATATGTATAAACTATAATAATTGTAATTACTAAAAAGAAAACATATCCTAATATGCTAATGATCATATAAAAGTATGTAGATTAACAGAAAGTAAATTGAAATGTGATACATATAAGTAAATTGAGTCAAATATTCAATCAAGTATAGCATCCTAGCATGCATATAAGTAAGCAAATATTTAACTGAAGTAAAGTAAGAAAAATAGAAAGTAACATGTAAAATTGTCATATCAGAAAAATTGGCTAATCAAGGCACTAAAATTATAACTGAACTAAACTGTATCTTGTCATATTATATCATATTTAGCTTCTCAAAGCTAAAGTAGAAAACTATACTGAACTGGAGAGTCAGAAATATATATGCAATTTATTTTAGTTATGTTACTTTACTTTTGTGGATACATCCAGAAGTAGCTGAGGGGTCAAGCACGTCTGCAAGGCTGAAGTGGGTTCCCGAACTGACACAACTCTCTCCAATGAGTATGTGTATAGTATCCTTATTTCTTCTTACCGCATGTCCATTGACAGTAATGTGTATACACAATCACCCTTCATGATACTGAACCTGATGCAAATATTATCCTAATTTTTTATGATTTTATTTCATGCATCAAATTTATCTTGTATATTATGCTCAAGACAAAAAGGCTCAAAGGCAAGGAATGCAAAGCAACAAAGTTCAATAGTAAGCAAGACTCTACTAAAACACATGTCATATCTGTTATTATCTAATTTATTCATTCTATCTATTCTGAGAGATTACAAGCTCAAGATCTCCAATATTCTACTATCGAATACAATCTTAGCTTCACGACCTTATAAAGTTAAGCATTAGAACTTAATAAGTTCTAATTTAAAATTAGAAATGTTGCCTACAAAGGTTAACAATCAATCATCCTAATTCAATATATTTAATAACCCAAAACCAATCTTGATTAAGATAATCAAGATTAAGAATTTAGAGTTAAAACTCCAATCATAGGGTTTAAGCTCTAAAAATCAAGGTACTAACATCTAAAGATCTAAGGTTTCTCACACGACTTATTCTAAGGGTTGGGAAAATAATCAAGGAAAAGAAATTGGCTCTTAAGATAAGAATTCCAATTCAAGAAAGGCTGCAAATATAGTCTAAAATCAAAAGATAAAATAATCAGACTTAAAGATAAATTTAGAAGTATTAATCAAGGACTCATTCCATTGAGTAACTTATTTATCCAATAGAGTGAACACTAACTTAAATCTACAGCTAAGCACTTAGGAAGAGAATATTAAGATTTTCTAAAATGGATTACTTATGGGATTTTTTTATTGAAATGATTTAAAAAGAGTCTAATAATTGACTAATAAGATTAATATTGATTTAAATAATATTGAAGTGTTATTAAGGAAGGCACAATATAGATTCAAATTCACATTAAGAATTTAACAATTTTACTTCATAAAAAATTAGAGGAAATTTAGGGTTCACCTTAAATTCAAGCTAACAAGTCTAAATGATCTAAATTTGATTTCTAAATATTAACTTTATTGATTTTAATGAAAATGACAGATTCCTAAGGCTTATGAGCACTTAAACCAAAATTTGGGCAAAATGACCAAAATACCCCTCCTTAAGGTTTAAAATAAGATATAAGAATTTAGGGCTCCAAATTAGATTTTTTTAATGCCAAATGATTTCTTACTGTCTAATATGAAAATAAATACTAAGAACACCCAAATTGGCCAAAGTTTAAAGCTAATGAGTTCAAATTAGGGTTTAAACTCATTAAGAGGTTATTAGAAAAATTAATTATGAAAACCTAAATTTTATGATATGCTTATGTTCTATTCAGTCTAAGAAATCCATAGATATTAAGTTTGCTATATTATGAGGTGGCTTAGTATGAGCTAATTAAGAAAAAGCCCAAAAAAGTATAATTAAGGGAGGGGTCAAAATCTCATTTTTTACTAATTGATGTCCAAATCAAGAAAAATCAGTTACTATGAGTTCCCTATAGCACACTGAGTATAATGACAATAAGTATGTTAAATTTGGACTTTAATTAATTAATCTAAGCCCTAATTATGCTTTAAGGTGATTAATGAGTGATTTGTGAAATTAATTACATAAAAATAATTTTAATCACAAATATATTCTCCTTTGTTTAGTGAGTGATTAGAGACTTAAAAACTTGAAATTTGGCTAATTATTAAGCTTAATATTCACTAATCTATTTTCTAAGTGATTAAGCATAATTAAGAAAACTAATGATAGAAACTTAAATATTTTTATAGATTAGTGTTCATTGTATTTTTCTGATTAAAATAATATATTGAAACATATTATTTGGAGTTGATTTGATTAAGTTATGGCATTATCAATTTTTATGATTAAGGAGTTAATTAGTCAAAAAGGTGATTAGTTAAACTATTTGCCAAACAGAAAAATTAATGGCGCTAAATTAATCATTGTATTTTTCTGAGCATTTTGAGATGTAACATCACTATGTTTGGATTTATGGTTGAAAAGATATGAAGCTTTAAAGTTTTGCAAATATTTAATTAATTGAATTAAATATAAAATTATCTAGGGTTCACTGTTCCTAAAACAATTCATGAGCACACGACTTCGACGCATGCAGGCCGGCTCCTTTGCTGCGCGTTTGTGGCCGCAACATCAGCATGCGGACTCAAGGCAGCACACGCGGGTCGAACTCGACCCGACACAGGTCTCCTTTCTCGACGAGCCAATAGAGACGCTATGATGACCCATGTTAGGTTGGTAACAACTAATTTAATATCGGATGCATTTTTCCGCAGGATCATATTGGCAGTTAGGTAAAATAGTAGTTAAACACATCCAGAGCCATTCAAGTGTAAGAAATAACATTCATTCAATTTAAAGCAAAACAATATTCAGAACTTATTACATAGCTTTCATTATACAAAAATATTATCCATTAAAGGGGCAGTTAGAAACCGTTAATTTGTCGCGTCATGTCTTTAAACTATATCAACTTCTTCCAGTTGTATTTGATCTGGTATTATACAAATAATACCTTAGTACACAATCTAAATATGAAGGATATTAAAAATATGCTTAAAGCAAAGTGGAAGGCAAAATGATGATCAATTGCAGGGAAAATATAGCTTATTGCAAATAAAAGATGATCATGACTCCTGCAACATAAATGTCATTTTGTCACATGCCAAATTTTCAAACGGAAAGCAATAATCGCATAAAAGTTCATGTTTATGTTTATGATTTGATATTATGAAGCAATGTTAGCAGTTCTGATGGGCAAAGCTAGAACTATGAGGCTGAGTTCATAAAATGTAGTTAAGCATGACCTTCACCTGGGCCCCCCTTAAAGGCTTTAGATGACACCTTCATCCGGGCCCCCTTAAAGGCTTCAGATGGCACCTTCATCTGGGTCTCTCTCAAGGCTCCAAATGGCAACCTTTACCTGGGCCCCCTTTAAAGGCTCCAAATAGCATCATATATACAGTTAAGTATGACCTTCACCTGGGCTCCTCAAAGGCTCCAGATGGCATCCTTATAACTCCTGATGGACTAGCCCCGTCCCTAACTTAATTCAACCTCCATTTCGGAATCCTTTGCAACATTCACAAGATACATAAACATCATTTTGCCTCTCTTATAATTAGCAGTAAGAGTAAAGCATTAAATAATAATATAAAACAGGTTCAAAGCGATGCTTAAGCAGCAAAAAGGTAAAAAGCATAAAAGTAATATTCAGTGTACTTTTGTATTTTGACTTAAGAAAATAAATCACTCACAAAGTTTGTGTCTGCAAAAGTTGTATTAATAATCTTCATTAGACTCTAATAAATAATTAGTCTCTCATACAAATACATGCACAACTATGTCTATAATTTAATCTTATAAGTCCTTATAATTTATTTAATACATTAGTGAATAGGATAAAGACTAACAAATCAAAATGTGACTATAATGATTTCATAGTTCCTCATTCGATATGCGTCAGAATTCTAGTAACTTAACATGCGCCTAATTCATTATATAGGGATTCCAATTTGCCAGTAGTTGATAATTTGCCAATAGATTTTATTATATATGACTATTTCACCTCTCTTATATTCCATCCTTAATTGAATCTAGCAATAGATTGAAGCAGAAATTTTGTGGCTTAATTAAGGAATAGAAACACAGAAGGTTGATGTTATCAATCAAGATGATAGTTGACTAATAATAGCATTAGCACATTGCTTTCACCATATTTTTACTATAATCTTAATACATTTTTAATGTCCTCTATTTTCACATGATCAACCATTATATGAAATTGACATATTATCTAAATTGAGATTACATCAACCTAGTACAACAAGGTTCTAACAAATTTCTACTACAGATTTTGATTTCAGAATTTAAAATGAATAACACATCCTTACCTAAAACAGTAATTGAAATAAATAAAATAAAGGAGATCTCAATTATGCTGGACTGCTCCCTATCTTGATGTTAATTTCTAAATAAAATTAATAATTATGGACACATATATTCATAACGGGATTTTGACCCAATTGTTAACTAGGTAATTTAATAAAGATTTTAATATTTCTAAGTCTCACAAATTCCTTATTATTATTTTTTGTATATATTGATTTGAAGTATTATTAAATTACCCTTAAGATTCCATTATATTACGTAAAGAAGGATTCGCACCTTATAACTCTCGGTCGAACGCACAGAAGGGGATCGATGCCGAGACGGAAGGATCGAGCAGTCGAGCAGAGAAAGATTGGCGCATGTAGAGACGATCGGGCGCAGGGAGAGATCGGCTACCAGGTACGTTACGTTGGGCGGGTGGATGAGTCGAGTTGAAGGAGCGAACCTGCGAGCATCTTCGGTGTCGAACAGGTCTGCGAACGTCTTCGCCTTGAGTTTCGGCGTCGAACGGGTCTGCGACCATCAGCGGGTTGGGTCGAGGAGCTCCGTTACAGGAATCAGGTTGTCGTCATACGCTCGCCTACTACAAGGAGTGCTCCCGTCGACTGTTGCACAGTCGTCCTCCGTGCGGGAGGGAGTCGAGCGGGAGGGTTCGACTGACTGAGAGGAAGGGAGGGCTCGTTCGAGTGGTGAGAGTCGTTCGGCTCCTTCTGGTTAAATAGGATGTGCGTATGTAACGCACGTCTGTTTCATTCGGGCTGATTAGCCGATGAGTTACGGGTAATTACCTTTATTACTCTCTGCATATCTTCCTTATACAGCTGAGATTTAATTGCTTAAAAGTTTTTAAAAGAGGCAGCCGATTCTTGCCTTGAATATGGGTCTTAATAAGGCAATTTATGCTTTACTAATTTAAGTATGCATTAATGACGGGTCTTAATTTTTATTTCAGCTTTAAATGAATTTGAAAACTTTCTAAATTAAGGATTGAAACTGAAAATTAAATTTAACGAGAAACTGAAATTTGATTATGGTTTTAATGACAAATAAAAATTTCTATTGCAGCATTGAGTTTGAAAATTTTCCTTAATCAGTATTTGTAACCGAAGAGTTATTTTAGTGGGAGATGGTTTTAATGACAAATATAAATTCTTATTTCAGCATTGAATTTGAAAATTTTCCTTAATCGATATTTGTAACCGAAGAGTTATTTTAGCGGGAGATGGTTTTAATTTTGACAAATATAAATTCCTATTTCAGCATTGAGTTTGAAAAACTTCCTTAATCAATATTTGTAACCAAAGAATTATTTTAGCAAGAGATGATTTTTAATGACAAATATAAATTTCTATTTCAGCATTGAGTTTGAAAAACTTCCTTAATCAATATTTGTAACCGAAGAGTTATTTTAGAGGGAGATGATTTTAACGGAAAAGAAACTAAAATTTACGGGACATTAATATTTTCCTTATAAATGACCTAGGGTCATTACAGACGCAGAGCTAGGGCATCACCTAGCTCGACGCATGGAGCGCCTCCAAGCTCGATCTGCATATCAACAGAGAGCTCATGAATCAACCTTTCTCATGAACATAAAATCTCCAACTTAGCCCTCATTCATCGAAAATCGTGATGCCCTAGAAAACTAGGACACGAATATTGTAGATCCCTGTAGCGTTTGGCCGAAATCTTGATCGAATCGAGCTCATTTGAGCTGGATTGATCGATAGAAGAGTTCGCAATTAATTGGAATAGGCGAACGAACATTAATTAGGAAGAAATGCAGTGTAAGCGACAAGGGAATGGGAGCACCTCAATCGAACGTCGGCCGAAATTCACTAGTGCTTTTGGAGGCTCGGGAAGAAGACACAGTGGCTCTCGATCGCTAGAGTCGGCTCCAAACAATGCTAATGGTGCTTGCCGATCAATTGGTATCAAGAAAACACCCGGGAGAGGCCTTTAAGGCGGTGGACAGGTGGTGGCAGACACTCGTATGCGGCAGTGCCCGCTGCATGCATGGCTGAGCGACACGCGCCTCGCGCGAGCTCCCAAGCGGAGGAGACGACTCCTCAGCCGTCTGATCGGGACGGTAGATCCGATCGGACAACACCGAATGATTTGACATCTGATCAGACGGCGCGTCTATTAAGGACAGACTCAAACATGCTTCGAAATAAATAATTTAGTAATTATATATAATTAATAATATTTAATTTAATTATAATTTAGCTATCAAATGAGCTTCGAAAAATTTCAAAATTTCACCCCTAACAAATTTAGGGGTGAGGAACTCAATGACGAATTCGGATTTTCGATTCGATGTCAATTTAATTATTTCATTTTTCTTAATTAATTAATTACTCAAAATTAGGATTTGGTCCAATTAATCTCCAAACTAGATCAAAACTATAGGATTTGCTTCTAATGACTATCTGAGTCTAATGGAATGAGAATTATGACTTGATTTAGTCCAGATAACTTAAGGTAATAACCTTGGATTGTTATAAGTATATTATGCATTGCTGAAAGAAATAGCAATGGCTGCATGCAAACCTTGTAAATCACTTATCTCAAACTTTCAGCTGGTTCCAACACGCCTCTGCTTGAACCAACTGCATACATGTGTATCGTGGTAGCCCTTCAATGTCTATTATCCAGAAGATCCAATCTCAGCGATAGTGTGAACAAGGTTGCGTACTTTCTTCATGCACTGACTACGCATGCTAAGCTAAAACATCCAGGCTGATTTCCATTTTGTCTAGTACCTTACAACTGCCATGTAGCAACAGTTTCTCTAGACTCCAAAAACATTCCAACTTGTTGACGTTCCAACAAAGCCACCGACATCTCTTGGTAACTAGTTTGTGAACGATTATAGCTCTTGGAAATTGTTGTGCTGAAATTGCTTAATCTCAGCCGTCCATATTAGTGTATTTGTACTTACGCTTGTATATATACTTTCCTGCTAAATGTGAAGGAAACGGGCTCTTACAGCCCGTGCTACCTATGGCATATCTATGCTTTGCAGGCTATACTTCGATTACATGAACCTTTACAATATTTATAAAAATTGAAAAATGTGCTTGTTCTTCCATGTTAACTAATCTTGAAAAATTATTCTGTATTTTTTTTTTTTGTTAATTTCATTAATTGATTTGAAAATTGTCACATCATCATCATAATCGCTGTACATAGATTATGATTTAAATATGGCACGGTGAAATGGTTCGAACAATAAATAATTCTTATGCTTTGGTAGGCTACACAAGGTGGCCAAATTGGGCTGGCAGTTGATTGTGAGTGGGCAGAGCCGTTTTCTGATAACATCCATGATAAGGCTGCTGCAGAAAGGAGGCTAATTTTTCAACTTGGATGGTAAATCTCATTTCCTTAATTTTATGCAAATAATTTTTTTCCTAGTTCTGTTGGGATCGACGATACCACTTGTCGTGATCGAAATCGGGTGAAAGGATTTCATCAATACGGAGCAAAAAGCTTGCGAATGTTGAGAAAATCAAAATAAAGCAAGAGAAACTCACATGCAAGCAATCACAGCACAAAGACAAATATTTACGTGATTTGGTGCTAACACTTACGTCCATGAAGAGTAGAGCAGAAAAATTCACTATGTAGAGAGGAGATTACAAAGATTTTAGAGTTATCAAACCCTTACACAAATCCCAAGAGCCTTCTTTTTTATTTGATGGAACAGTCACCACCCTCACAACCTTAATGGAGGCTGTCAAACTCGGACTTATTTCAATCTTAACCCTAAAAGAAGGCTTAAGAATATCTATAGGCGGCTCAGAATCGTGCTTGCTAAGCCGCGGGCGCTGTGACGCCCACCTCTCGGGCTCCTAGGTGCTATGGTGCGCTGTATCACCCGCCTCTCGGGCGCCTAGGCGCTATGGTGCGCCCGGCTCATGCATTGTGCCAAGACTGTTTTTCATCGACAAGTTCTTGCAAATTACTCATTTTGCCCCAAGACGTTATTAATGGGCATTTTTTAGCGGAATTTCTTCCTTGTTTTTTTTAATTTTTGATAATTGATCAAATATGATGAAGAAAGAGTTAGTGTATAAGTCTAGTCTTTTAAACAATCACCTGTGATTATCACTAAGAACTTCGAGTAAAGCAGATGGGGTTGAATGAGAAAGAAAAGATAACTAAATTTTTTTTTGAGGGAGCATAATGCGATTACGCTTGCCTAGTTCCTAGGTAAAGCCATTGAATTCAGCCATAAAATATGAAAACAATATCCAATGTGAGATATAAATCTAATGGTGGGATACGGGAACTTAAACCTGGGTTTTTTAGCATTTCTTAAACAATAGTAAAAAAGTCTAGTAATATTTATAGTGCATTCGACTTCTCGTACTATACACACATAAATATATATATATATATATATATATATATATATATATATATATATATATATATATATATGCAAGCAGGTTTCTAGATCCCATAATTTATGGAGACTACCCTACATCTATGAGAGAAAGACTGGGAGATCTGCTTCCAGAGTTTAGTCAGAGAGACAAGGAGATACTGGGAAATGCAACCGACTTTATAGGACTCAACCATTACACGTCAAAACTGGTAGCTCATTCCTTGAATGCATCGGAGGGACCTGCCTTTGAAACCCAGCAAATTGTGAGGACTGACAAATGGCAGAATGGCGAGCCAATCGGCGAAAGAGCCGCATCGAATTGGCTTTGCATTGTTCCTTGGGGCTTCAGGAAATTGCTCAACTTCATAGCTCGGAAATATGATCTCCCAATCTACATCACTGAGAACGGTATGCCCCTCCACATAATTCAAGCTTCTTCTTCTAGCATGCAATAATATGCGTTGTATTCGCAGGCATGGATGACGATGAGAACGAAACGGCAGCGATCGACGAGTTTCTCTGTGATCAGAAGAGGGTGAGGTATTTCAAGGGCTACATTGGTGCTTTAGCCCAAGCCATCAGGTGCTTTAAATAATAAGTATACTAGTTTGTATCTTCTTTTCCATAATCTATATATCTAAGAAAGTATTTCATTGGCAATTGGCATTAGCGACGGTGTGGATGTGAGGGGGTATTTTGCATGGTCCTTGCTGGACAACTTTGAGTGGGCTCAAGGCTACACCAAGAGGTTCGGGATTGTGTACGTGGACTACAAAAACGGCCTCAAGAGGCACCCAAAGTCTTCGGCCTTCTGGTTCTCCAATTTCTTGAAGAATTAGAGCTCTCCTTTGATGTTCTTTATTTTAAAATCATAAATTTGAAAGTATATTAATTGTGCATTAAATATGTGCGGGGGGTGTCAATGGGGCTATAAAACTTTTTCCAGTCCCAAATTCAAGTATTGCAGATATGAACTATGAGCTAGACCTTATCTCAATGGACTGGGCCAGGCTAGGCCTGAGTGCATTTCTCTAGTGTATCGATGTCATTTCTTAAGGCATGATGAGGAGGATTTTGGAAATTTTATTTATATACACACAAGTGAGTAATGTCTTATTAGCTTTTGGGCATGCTAAACAAGGATTTGAAACTTTGAATGACAATCTATAAGATAAGACCGTTGTGCCTAAAAAAACTTGTTGATACATACAAAATCTATCGTTTCTTATGCACAAATTTGGATAGGCTTTAGTAAAATATTAATTTTGTCATATATGTATAATGCTATCTTGCAAAGAATTTGTTAAGCAAACTGATGATATCATTTTTTATTAGTCATTGTTAGCTTTCGGTGGCTTTTTCCCTTTGGTTAAGAGCTTTAAGCATACATATTTCTTAAAAAGATAAAAACGCAATCTTTCTCATAAAGTATTGCGGCATCTCATTTATTCTCTCATAGTCGACTGCCAATCATTATTATGCATTTAACAATATTTTTGTTTTTACCATATTTTTTAATATAATAAAATTATTTATTAAAATGTTTATATATCAAATTTAAATATAATAATTACGAAAATATATAAGATATAAATATACATATAAGCATTGATATGCCCATGATTACATTGTTTAAAGAAATAAAATAATGAAAAATAAAATTAAAGAGCTATGCTTGATTCAAACTAAAACTAATCCTCGATTCATTTTATAGCTAATCCTTAATCTAAATGTGTAATTAAACCGGCAATCGCATGCGATAGGAAGCCCTCCTGCATGATTTTTTGAACCCCTGTATCATATACTTATTTCTTGCCCTCTAAAAGCAACGAAGAAGCAAAGCAAAGATTAATATATTATTATTTTTGCATTGCAATGTTGTCGAGCTGGCAGGCAACTTTCAGCAGCACTACCTCAATGACACTAAAGTTATTATATATGCATTGGAATCTTACTTTTATATTACAAGATTCCCTCTTTCCTCATTTTTGTTAATATATTATTAGAGCGTGCTCGGAGTCCAGTTCGAATCAAGTTCGAGTCAAGTTCTTGTCGAGTCATTTTATAAATTGTTCGATTCAAGATGTATGATTCAAAAATTTTCGGATGAACCGAATTTCGAATTTTCTAAGATCTAAATAAGTTGTTTTCTATTTTCTCAAATCTAACTTCGATCAAGCTTTGTAATAGGTTTCTTAATTCATTATTTTATCATTATAATTTATTAAATAATTTCTTAGTTAATTTTTATTTAATTAATTAATCTTAGATATATCATTGTTTTGATTATTATTTTATTTAATATCAATTCAAAAAATAACAACTTTAAGTATTCATTAAGAATAATTTAATTTAATAATAAGAATATTACAAAATTTTCTCAAACATACCTAAAATTATTCTTAAGTAATGACATTTAATTTTAAGAAATTTCAGACTCTAAGAAAAAGTTAACAAATATGATTTTTATTAATTTCTTAGGCTTTCTTACTTGAATTATCTATGTTGATGACTTCTAACATCATGTTATTACTCAATAAATCAAAAATTAAGTGACATTTTTCACAAATAATGCTCATTAAGCACTCATAATTACCACTAATCATGATTAAATAATAGTCACAAAATATGCAATTTTGATTTCATATATTTATGTGCTCATAATTTATTGAATTTTTAGTATTTTTTGATAATTCTCATTAATTTTTGTGTTTTTTGGTTTCCAAATTTCTCTTTATGCTTTCTTTATATGCCAATTATCCTAATGTATTAAATGTCTACAATAATTATTTTAAAATAAATAATAAATTTCTATTATTTTAATATAAACATTAAAAATAATATTTATATTATTTTAATATAAATAAATAAATTCATTGAAAGCAAATCTAAATATCATTACAAAATATGATATAAAAGGATTAACGAAATCTTCAAAATTATGTTTAAAGGCAGAAAAAAAAGCACAGTAAAAATTAATAATTAGCCTCAAGTTAAAAAATAGCATTAGTAATTAGTGAGAGCGAAATCTTAACATCCTTCTCAACGAATAAAAGAACACTCTCTTTCCTCTCTCTCTCTCCTTTCACCGACACAGCATCTCTTTCATCCCACAGAGCTCTCTCTCTCTCTCTCTCCTCTTTTCGTGGCTGCAATGCTCTCTCTCTCTTCTTCTCCTTCTTCTTTCTCCATCATCGTTTTTCTACTGGTTGCTTCCGGCGCACACAGCCGAAAGCTTCTGCAACTTCCATTCTTTCCAGCGATCCAATCTCCGCCGCCGGCTGACCCTCCGACCACCCCCTTTCCCAAATACCCTTTCTCCTCCGATTCGCCGCCATTCTTCCCCCAGTTCCCTTCCTCTCCTCCCCCTCCCTTTTCCTCTTCTTCCTCCTCCTCCAAGCAGCCAACCTTCCCAGCCAACTTATCCTCTCTCATTTTCCCCAACTCCCACACTTCCCCTCCAAGACGCCGTTCCTCCTCTAAGCTCGCCGTTGCCATCCTCCTTCCCGTCCTCGCCTTCTCCCTCATATCCCTCACCCTCGCCTTTTTCCTCCACCGCCGATCCCGCAGCGCATCTCGCCCTCCTCTCCCTGAAAAAGCCAGATTCTTCCCTCCCAACTACTGCTCCTCCGATGACGGCGGCGGCGGAGGCTCTCCGGAGATCCGTCCTCTTCCCCCTCTGTCCAGACAGCTCCGTCCTGATAATGCCGACGGAAGACGCTCGCCCTCTTCGTCGGAGGAGTTCTACTCGCCCAGGGATTCGTTAAAGAAGGAATTTCCTCCGGCGGCGATCGATCGATGCGGCTCGGGAAGCACTACGCCGTCCTACCCTTCATCATCCGAGCTCCGAAAAGTAGTTCCCCAGCCCGTGAGCCCTCCATCCCTCACAAAGCTTAAAACCCTAGCATCGCCTTCTCCGATCCCTTCCCCGATCAACAGGAACCACCCAGATCTGAGATCCGCTGACGAAAATTCGGCGATGAACTTAGTCGATCTGAGCTTGCCGCCTCAGAACGGGCAAGTTGCAGCTAATAAGGTGATAAAAGGCGCCTCGCCTCCGCCCCCTCCTCCGCCTCCGCACCCTGGATATTGGGAGACTAAAAGAAGAAGTCCCCCCTCAGTTTCGAGCAACTTCGCAGCCACGAACTCAACTGTAGAGAAGAAGAAACAAGAGAGCTCTCAGGCAGTGCCAAAGAAGAATGAAGAGACTGGTCGGCCGAAGCTGAAGCCTCTCCATTGGGATAAAGTTCGAGCGAGCTCGGATCGAGCGATGGTGTGGGATCAGCTCAAATCAAGCTCCTTCCAGTAGGACTCTTGTTGAATCAGAAATGGTTTGAACCATAACTGCTTCAGCTCATGATTTATTGGCATTCTTTACTGTTTTGCAGGGTCAATGAGGAGATGATTGAATCCTTGTTTGTGTGCAATGGAACCATCAATGGCAAGTCGAAGGAAACCAGCAAGCAGCAGGCAGTTAATCTACCCAAGCAAGAGAACAGGGTGCTTGATCCGAAGAAATCTCAGAACATAGCCATTCTCCTGAGGGCACTGAATGTTACCAAGGAGGAGGTCTGTGAGGCACTGCTGGAAGGTGAAAATTAACGCTTGCTTTTTTTATAAAAGAAACCTTCTGCTCTGTAATTATTACATGATATGCATGCCATTTGTTTGGATTGGAAATTCTGCTTGAAATTAGTCGAATCTAGACTCGTCAGTTCAGATTTGATTCGAAATAATTTCTATAAAGTTTCAAGCTGCTCTGAAATCGATTAGATAGTTCCTCAGTTATGACCATGCCCAAAATGAACTCGCAACTAAATATATCTACTTTAATCCACTAGCACTTCATTTTAAGTTTGGGATAGCTTTTTGGTAGGTTGGGGTCACATATAAATCTCATGTGCCTGATTTCTGTTGTTTAGAAGTGCTACGTTCTTCAAAAGCAATTCCTCAAAAAGCAAATTTCAAGAATCAATTTCTAACGCGATGCTTTTTATCATCTAAAATTATTTTGGCCATACCTTTTCACCACATCAATGTCCAACAATTAACCTTTCTTCAGCTTCCACTGTTAATGTCGCGCACAATAAATAGTATGAAGACAGTTGCAGTTACCCCAAGCAGAGCCATAGTCTCTAATTTTCATATTTTTGGAATTAAGAGAAGATTGAGACAATGTGAGCAAGGGAGGGAGGAGGGATGGAGAAAGTGAACCAGAGACAGCAGCGTGAGTGACGAGAAATGAGGGAGATGGTGAATTAGTTCAAGGAGTTGATTCAATACTAAAGAATTGAAATTGTTTATTGGATTTTTGAGATCTAGATGCTTTTACTCTGTATTATTGTTCCCCAATGAATCTCGCTTCTCTGGATTGATTTCAAATCCTGATTTGACGATATTTAAGCAGGCAGTAGTGAGAGCTTGGGAGCTGAACTTTTGGAAAGCCTCCTAAAGATGGCCCCTAGCAAAGAGGAAGAAGACAGTCTCAGAGCTTACAAGGATGAAGAGGAGGATGGCTCCCCGGCGAAGCTCGGTCCAGCCGAAAAGTTTCTCAAGGCTTTGCTCGACGTTCCTTTTGCCTTCAAGAGAGTCGATGCGATGCTGTACATCCTAAACTTTGATTCCGAAATCAATTACCTGAAAAAGTCTTTTGAAACTCTTGAGGTAAGCTGTCCGTTTTCCAGAACTTGGTTTCTGATACTGCTGCCGATTCAAGCGTGGCGATTATGCAGATAGCCTGCGAAGAGCTGAGGAGCAGCAGATTATTTCTGAAGCTGCTGGAGGCGGTTCTGAAGACGGGGAACCGAATGAACGTCGGGACGAACCGAGGGGACGCTCGCTCCTTCAAGCTGGACACCCTCCTGAAGCTCGTGGATGTTAAGGGCGCGGACGGGAAGACGACGCTCCTGCATTTCGTGGTGCAGGAAGTGATCAGATCCGAGGGATCTCGCCTATCGGTAGTCGCCGGCCTCGGATTCGAACTGGGCAACGTGAAGAAGGCCGCCTCCATGGATTCCGACGTCCTCAGCAGCTATGTGTCGAAGCTCGCAGGCGGGATCCGTAAGATGGGGGAAGTGCTTCGCCTCGCCGAAGGAGATAATGGCGGATGCAGTCGGTTCGGCGAATCGCTGAGCAGATTCATGAGCGAGGCGGAGGATCGGATCATAAAGGTGCAGGCTCAGGAGAGCGTGGCGCTGTCTCTAGTGAAGGAGATAACCGAGTACTTCCATGGAGACTCTGCCAAGGAGGAGGCCCATCCTTTCAGGATCTTCATGGTGGTGCGGGATTTTTTATGCGTTCTCGATCGAGTCTGCAAGGACGTCGGGAAGATCAACGAGCGGACCATCATCGCAGGCGCTGCTCGCCAATTCCCGGTTCCCGTTAATCCGACTCTGCCTCCGCTCTTCCCCAAACTCCGACGAGCTCTGAGGCCCGAAAGCTCCGACGACGACGAGGGTTCTGCGGCTTCGTCGTCGTCCTCATAGAGCCCGCACGCTCAATTTTGCTGCTTAAGCAGGATCGATCCTTCGCGATGATTACTTTTACATCAGTTTAATAGTTGCTGCCTGTAAAATGAATGTAAAAGATGTTCAAATTCTTTCATGATTACATGTAGAGGGAGGAATAAAACTTCAGATGCAGATGCCATTGCTTTATTCTTATGATGTTGCTGCATTTTTGTAAGAGGTTTAGTCACCACGTTAATAAGAAAGACTGGGAAGCCACGTTAGAGTATTTTAGAAAGACTGACTTTGATACTTCAAACTTAATATAGTTCTCATATAGCTGCTGTGCATAGAAGATCTTTTTAGCATTAAATTAGGCAACACTTAGGCTATGATGCCAATGGAACAATTGAAGATTCCTTGAAGATCCTATCAAAAGTGAATAGAAGCTACTTAGGCTATGCCCAACCAATTATAATCAGGTCCGAGCTTAATCAAAATCTAGATTGTAACATTATGAACCATACTAAAGGATGATCTAATATAGGTTTAAGTGATATAAGCATAAGCTTAACAGAGCCAAATAAAAATGTCAAATTTATTAATGGAGGTATATCTACCAAAGCACACTAGGAGATTAAGACAGTGCAAGTTTAAAGCCTATATCCACTCAAAGAAATCTTAATCCAAATTTATACAATGAGAAACAAACTTAATTATGAGTTAATGAATTTTATGAATACATTTAATAATACTAGAACTCAAATTTTGCCTTTGAGTCACCCATTTAACTTTAACTATTAAGGTGGAACCTAAAAGACCATAAAAGGGCTCAAAAATAACACATATGTTCTACTTTAAAAACTCCATGCCATTAGCTAACCAAATATATATCTCTTGCTAATTTGCACTTCCACTATTAACTGCATGTAGCCCATAAGACCACAAATCATAATATTGAATCTTATGCCAAATCCCACAAAACTACCCTTAAAATAATGTAATTCAGAAACTTGAAATGCTGCTAAGAAAATATGATTACTCAAACTTATGAAACTTAAATCAAGATCATAATAGCAAATTAAACCAAGTGAACTCTCAAAATTGTTAATCTTAAATATAGAATCCTAGGATTGCTAGACGACCAAATTAGCTAAGTTTATTTACTTGCTAGGGTAATTAGTGAAATCAACTCAAAACTTATAAATAATATAACAAATTATTAAATGAACTTAAGAAATGAAAAACTAACTATATTTAAGAGATTAATAAACTTAAACTATTCGATCAATACATATGATGTCTTGAGTTTAAGTTCGAAGCCCATATTTCTCTCACCTAAGATTGCGTCTTAAGGTGGTAAGCTAGATGCATTGTACTATAATCCCCCTCCTATATAAATGTCAAATTAAGTTGTATATCAATGAAATAACATCTTAGTGAGCTAATGGAACCTATTGCTCCACCACACCTAAGGAAGAACTTAAAATATTCAGAGATTAACATGTCATAAGCTTAGTCATGCCCTAAAATGTAATATCCTCTAATAGCATTCATTACTGTTGGTACAATAAAATTAAATTAAATCACTCTAGCTTGAAGTCATCTATGAGAATTCTCTAACACCTTAAAATTCATGAGAATGACAAGGTTTCATTTAGTAGTAGATTTGATCCAGGACAGATCATTTTATAGGACTCAGTAATTAAAATCCTAATCTTTATTCTATGTAAGCATATGAATCTAGTAATATGATTTATGTTAACTGTATAAAATATCTCATAAAAATATAAGATGTATACTATACATAATCACAAAACACGACAAGATTAAGAAATAATCACTAAAATTATAAAGAGCATATTAAAGAGATAAACAAAATAATTATTAAGTTAGATGCTAATAAGCTTAAAAATAATAACTTTCAGATACAAAGACTATTGACACCAACTTCGAGAATAAAATTATTGATATATCTTAAATTTACATTATTTGTGTTTTTTTTTTATTATTGTTTGCTATTGTACCATTTTTGTGCCTCTAACGGAAGTGATATTGTTTAATATATTAATCACATGTGGAATATATGTAGTTGCTTGTTTTTTTAGTGATTGATATTATGTCTTGTAGGAAACTATAAATTAAAAGAGTATTGCAACACTTACACATTAGTATATATAGATGATGTGTCAATCTAATGTGTAAGTAAATTATTAATTGAATGCACTTTTTGATAAGACCTATATACAAAAGTTATAAAGAAAAAAAATTTAATTGGTCCTGAATACTTTTTAGTATATGTTCTTGTGTAACCTCATTTCAAACAGGGATTTTACTGTATGACAAACATATATTAGATGAGTAAAGTCGATTATCGAGAGATATATATAAGGAAGCATTACCATACTAAGGGGCAAGTATAGAGATGTCATATTAACCCAAGCACCAAGCAAACATGCTTATAGTATTTCCTCACGTTCTGAATTTTGCCCATAAAGTTATATAAGTACCTATATATGTTGCTATGAATGTTTAATTAGTGAGACTAGTATTTTGAAAATATTTTAATCTATTGCTGCCATATTTTTTTCCTACATTGTTTGTGCTACTTTTATGCATATTGCATATACATCAAATGTAAGTATGATATTCAAGTATTAGAATCAAATACTCTGACATATTTTATGTGTTAGGTCAAAAGCGAATAGAAGACCAAGAGCTAGTTTAGCTGAAGAAACATATAATGTTTAATAATATTGATGCAATAGAATTTGACTTTGAATATTTAGTTTTTGCATATTATTTTATTTCAAAGGCCTTGCATAATTTATTCATGATCGATACTTTCTAAATAACTTGTTGAATTTTTAGAATGTTAAGTGTGTATGTCATTGATCGGGCCAAGATTTATATCATTTTAACTATACATTTTATGTTTGTGCTAGTATGATTACGTGCTATTCAACTGTATTTATGTATAAGTTTATATTTGTGCAGGTGTTCAGAGTGATTCTATTGATTACAATGGGTTTTGACGAAGAAAACAAAGCCACGGGCACTCCGGCGCATCCGCCCCAGTATTGGTTTTTTTGGTGTTGCCCGAGACCCAGGAGCCTATGTGAATGGAGACGCGGGCGCCCAGGTGAGCCCTGAGCACTTGAAACAGCCCAAGGATGTAAATAGACGCCTGTTAACACCCAATGGGAGGTTTTGGATGGTTTAAAAGCTAAATGAAGCCCTAAAACAAGGGGGATGCATTTGGAAGAAATTAAATGTTCCAAAGAGTGAAAATTTCAGCTACTACAAAGGAGGAAACTCTAAATGCCTCAATTGGAGGATTTTAGAATGAAAAAGAAGGAGAAGGCAAAGACGAAAAGAACCCGTTGAGCTTCAATAACATAGTCTATATTCTTCCCTCCCATTTGGGGAGGGTTAAACTAGACATATGTAGTAGATTTTTTTTATGTGATTGTTGAGTATGAATTTAAGATTTAACTATGATGAATATACATGTTTCATTCTATAAAATCTTTTGTATTGCACGTAATGAAATCATTATCTATAATGGGGCGTGCTCACATTGCATTATACCTTTGATCGAACCAAACATTTTGATCAAGATATGTTTGCATGTGAACTCATGCCATACAAGTAGCACTAAAGTTTTGATCGGAGCAAAAATTCAGATCAAGGATTTATGTGCACTCGGTATTTTTATCTTCCGTGTTCCATACCTCATGCGGTCTCTTGCTTAGACGTAAAGTGTAACGCCCCGATGCTAGATTAAGTAACCTAATCCAACACTGAGTGTTATTATAGTTGTAACAATTCTAGTGTTGTTGCCTATCAATTAGTGACCTAATTGACTATAATCTTCTTTCATTAGTCTTATAATAATATTAAGGGCTTCCATTTCAATTTTCGTGCGATTTGAAGGTCGTTTGACAATTTCCAATATTTCCTGATTTTCTGATAATTCTGAGAATACTTAATTTATTTAGATCACAAAATAAAAAATGGAGTTCATAATTGGACTCAACACACTCAGATTAACTAGGGGTGATAATTTGGAAGTGTTTGGAAGTCGTTGAATTTTTTTCGATTATTTTAATAATATTTAAATACTCAAACATTAAGATAATTAAATTGACATCCCATAAAAAATCCTATTGAATTTTTGAGTTTTTCGCTCCTCTTTTAGATAAGGGTGAAATTTTGGGATTTTTCGGAATGTGTTTGGTTATTTAATTTTGATTAATGAATGTGTTTAATTAATCAATTAAATAAAGAAATTAAATATATATATGTTTGAAAAATGTTACTTAGTTCTCAAATATCTCTCAAAAAATATGATTAAGATTTAAAATTTAAAAAATATATTTTTATAGGCCCAAGCAAAAATTGAATTTAATAAATTATATATATATATATATATATATATATATATATATATATATGTATATAATTTTAATATCAGTATTTTTAAAACCGCGGCGATCCGCGGTTTTGTAAGGAACACAGAACAGCGGATCAAAACAATGCAAACCGTTCCGCTTTTTCTTCAAGAATATCCTGCGGCTACGGTACCTTCCGATCACTTAAGACTCATCCAACCGTTCGCTTACATCAGACACACCAGGACAATCGGACGGTCCATAAGGGTTCACTGTACGTCTCCCTCCACGATCGCCCGGCCGTAGTCTGTGAGCGCAGGAGGACGTGCGATGATGCCACCTGGACCTCCCAAGCCCTCATATTCCCTTCCTCGATTACCTCACCCTCTGCTGCCTTTCTTTGAGAAACCGTAGGGGCTGTAGAGGAGTTTTCGAAGGTTTCGGCAAACTCTTGCAAGCAAGGAATCAGTCGCCTCTTCCCCGACCTTGATCGGCGAAAGTGACCAGCAGGTACACCGCCTCTCATTCGCCTCATTTTTATTTATGCTTCATTTTAGCGTCTCAGTAATCTGGATGCTTACCTGCTAAGCTCGAAGGGATTGACCGATCTCTTTCAAAGTTGATTATCTATTAGACATTAACACACGTCGTCTCCTTTAAATTTCTTTACTCGATCATTCTTGTTTAATATTCAGTTTTCTCCTTTTCTTTTTATTAGGTGAATTCATTTAAGCTTCTTTTATATTTCAATTTTATTTTTTTTACTTGTTGATTTTTAATTGGATTAAGCTAATCGTATTTTCGTCAATTACTTTTCACTCTTAGAGTTTACGAATTTCGTCTAAATACATATTGAAGTATTGCTGCTATTAATTGGATTAATCTTTAAATCCTCTGCAATGGTGTCTCTGCATAATTAAATCTCCATTTGCTTTCCATTCTGTAAAAAAAACTACGATTTTTTTAGGGTTCATCTGCGTGCAATCGCTGAGTGGCGATGCAAGGCGTGAATCCTTCTGAAGTGGGCCATGAGTGGATAGCAGGTCTCAGCGCCTTTTTAAGGCCCAATGCTCAGCTTAAAGCCTCTCGCTTATTCGAACAATCCTTTAGATTAATTCATTAAATGGCCATTTCGTCGCCAAATGTATAAATAGGAGCTCAAGTTAATGCAAATATATAAACACTGTTTTGATTTTATTAAAAGGATCATTAGTTAAATAATATAAAATAAGACCCAAATGAGCCGTAAAAAGAAAAAGAAAATATGAGTAATTTATCTTTTAAGATTTCTTTTAAAATGCATGAATTATTATTCATTACTTAATTAATAATTTCATTAATAAAAATTTAAATATTGCAACTATTATGTGTTTCTATGATTCTCAAATCTCTTACAACAGTAAAATGATATTAGAACTTAGATCTTAATTATTAATTTCATTAATCATTATTTTTAATGATTAATTAAATTAATTATTCCATCAGTTATTTGATGTCCAAATTTGATATTTCAATCACTAAAATGTGTAGGACAATAATATTGAATAAAATTTAGAATTTGAACATTAGATTTGACAATATTTAGTGATTTTAAGTTTTTAGCTCCTAAATTAGGATAATTTTGTAATTTTATATAATTCAATTATGCATGCCTTTAAGTGTTTAAACCTTAAGATAGCAAACACATCATATTAAATTTCTTCCCATGTTAAATTCTATTGCATGATTTGAGCTTAGTCCTCATAAATTAGATGCTTGATTAATAAGTAAATTGTTTGATTCATCTTTCAACTTTAGGATAGAAATTATAGGATTGATTTATAACTTAATTATAGATGATCTTTAGAGCTATTTATTTCATCCATTAAGTGTAGTTAACCTTAATGCTTATGTAGTTGTAGATTATGAATCAATCAGGATTAACCTTAAGTAACTAGATTTGATCTTAGCTCACTTCACCATAGTTCTTAAGTCCTCACTTAAATCCTTTAAGAACTTGTAATATGAGTCCTAAATTGATTATAATAGTTTAGGAATCCTATTGATCTCCCTAATCTTCAACTTATAAAAAATATAGAATTTATATTTTACAAATCCTTCTTTTATATTCCTTTAAACATTTTCTTTTATATTAACCTAGCTAAATTAGTAGTTGATTTTAAATAAAATCCTTCTAATTCAACTTAGTTAAATGAGTTTAATGTATAGAACCTTAACTCTTAATTTTCTCAATTGTAGTGTTTACTTAACCTTACCTTTTTTTTAGTATACTAAGCCTTGATTTAATTAACCTATTTCAATCTTATGATTTGGATAAGAATAGAACTAGTTTCTTTTAATATTGTTATACTTATAAATTATTTTATCATCTTAAAAAGTAAAATTAAATTACTATTTTTCAAAACCTCAACTACTTATACTATTGCTTACATTTGACTTGAGATCAATATCTCAAAGTTAAATGAGGAGCTCAATTAGCTCAAATCATTAAGTAGATTATTAAAATTAAATAAATATGAATATTACATAATTTGCAATTATTGAATTTTCTTGAATGTTTCTTAGCTTTGAGCATATTTTATTTAATACATTTATGTAAGATATTGTACATAAATAAAATTTTCACATTAAAACTATATGGGTTTATTAAGTAGGAAAAGTCAAGGGCAGGCTAATAAGGAGTAATAAAGAGACCTCACATTCTCATAAGGTGAATGTGAGTGTTTGTTGTTATGAACCCTGCTTTCCTTTGCTTGTTAAACAGACGTATTTAACTCATCGCTTCATTCTGTATGTGCCTGCAGAATGAGTACTTCCATAAAATAACTTCAATTAATAAAATATGAGTTCTTCTACAATCTTATTGATTGTGAGATCTCATTATAACTTTCAAGATATACTTTACTTTTCATAGTTCTAGACTATGTGAATCTTAGACTAATAGGCTAAGGGTGCATTTTAGCTAAGAAACATTCTCCTTACTTAGGGATTTTCAAGACTTAGATTTGAACTTTTATCATATTATTCAAATTATGAGATTTTAAGACTTAAATTGAGCCTAAATAATTTTATTACTGATTTTAATAATTTAAAAGATATTTTAATATTTTAGGACATTTAACCTAAATTTTGGGTAAAATGATTATTTTGCTTCTACTTTAGTATTCAAAAAGATACTTTTTTGATTTATGGCTCCAAATTGAATTTTTTTGATGCTAAATATTTTCTTACTGTTTAACAAGAAGATAGACAGTAAGCACACTTAATTTGGATAAAAAATGGGTCAAGTCCAAATTAAGATTTCTGACATAAGGTAACATTTTTGTAATTTCTCCTAATGAAGTCTAGATTTTTGTACAATTTATTGTTAATTGTTGTTCAAGAATTTCATAGAGTCTAAGAATATTAAATTCTGATGTCTATGAGCTAAGTTACGAGTGTTTAATATTAAGGGTAAATGTGCAAATTTCTAGGGCTAGGAGGGGTTAAAAACCTAACTTTTCCATTTGAGATTCAAATTTAACAAACTCAGTGGCTATAGTTTTCCTATATCACACTGTGTACTTTAACTGGGAGTAGATCCAATTTGAACCTCATTTGACTAAGTTATGAGTATTTATATATATATATATATATATATATTGTTTTCTGATTATATATATATATATATTTATTTATTTATTTTCTTTATTAATTATGCAGGTTTAATAGCGGCGAGACCCACTACTGACATGAGGCATCCTCTAGTTGGCTGAACCAGAGGAAGCGGGTCCCACGGAGCTGACGCGGCGGGGTAGACACGACGGGTGAGCCCCAAGCGCACGTCAGCGGGCCCCGCGCGCAAACCGACGCGACGACCACGAACCCCCATGCCACGTTGCGGATCGAGAAGTTGCCACGCAGCATAAGCGGAACCCGTTTCCACGCCAGCTGTCTATGCGAGCGGGTCGGGCCCGAGCAGACCCGGCCCTGACCCGAGGGGTTTTGCAGGCATCCCCCATGCGCCTGACAACTCGTGCCTAGGGCACGAGATTTAGCACCCCTCCCGGTGGCTCAACCCGCATGGATACTAGAAGCACACAGTGAGGGCTTCCTAATGGTGGTTGTGTCACGGCAAGAGGTGCACTGAGTCGGACGCTAGGGCGAACCCTAGTACATCCTTTTCATTAGTGAAGCCAGCTCAGGCCCATGAATCAAAGGGTTATAAGTATTAACAACACTAAAAGGGAGATGCTCGTAGTCGAGTTCTCGTGTAAACAAAAGTCATATTTCTGTGGCATGTCAGTCACTTTAGTTAAATAATCTAGTAGAGTCTTGAGGCGCGTTTGTACATCCGATGTTGGATTAGTCTACCGCCACATTAGAGAACAGGCATCTGACATATTTTAGGATTTCTTTCACAATTATTTTAATTAACAATTTCATCCTAAACATAAAATAATTAGTAACTAATCTTAATGAATATGTTTACATTATTTTAGATTTAATAAAAACACCTTCCATGATGTATTAAAAAAATATATACGTTGTTTGAATACTTATATATTGAATGAGGGCGTTTGTCGGTACTTTTTGAATTATTTTTATTAGAGTAATTTTTACATTTAAGAATTATCTTAAGAAAAATAAAATTTTGTGATATAAATATATCTGCTGGATAACTAAGAGTAAGGAAATTATGAAATAATCTAAACTTCTTATGGGTTAAATAATTATAGAAATATATTATATAGTTTTCAAATATCTTTAAAAAAAAAAATGAATAATTAAAATTTAAAATTTAAAAAATATATTTTAATGGAATTCACGTAATTATATTATTTTAGAAAAACGGAATATTTTCATTCAAAATGTTCACTTGCAGGCTGTGCGCTTTCGCCTGCTTTCTTGCAGCAGCCGCTTCCATCTTATGGCGTGGATCCCAATTCTCAAAAATTGATACCAGTGCCATTCATTCATCCTTCTCTCTTTCTTTCACCGCATTTTTAGTTTGAAATCAAAGAGGACAGCCGGATTAATGAGATTGCCAGATATCCATCCATGTTTATCTGAGAAGGCAGTAGTAGTGTTTTTTTCTGATCGGCGATTTAGCGGTACTGAGATAAATGTCGTATCCTTGTATTGATTTCTTCGAAATCTGGCTCTTCTTCCTTCCCTTGTGTTTTCAAAGAACTCGGTGATTTGGGTTCTTATCGGAGAAAGTAATGATTTGTTATGAGTAGTAGAGAAGGATTGGGATGCGCTTATTTATCCGATCCAAGGAAATTGTGTTGTTTAGTTTGCGCTGGAATGGGCGCCATGTCATTTTTCAGGTTTTATTTACTTTATCTGATTTTTGGAGCTGTAGAGAAGGATTGTGATGAGAAAGAATAGAATTTGATGGATCATCCATTTTCGTGATTTCGACAACCATAGGGAGGATTATCTGAATCTTGGAATGGAGGAGCAGCCGAGTTTCAACCTTGGACTATTGGAGAGGCTGCAGAGCTTCAAGTCGGGGGTTTTGGATGAGCATACGAATTTTAAATTTAGGTCAATGGAAAATCAGAAGAGTTTTCGAGAGAGGAGGGTTAAGGAAAATTCCGGGAAGAGAGGAGATACAATGCTTCATATAGCTGCTAGGGCTGGCAACCTTTTGGATGTTCGGGAAATTCTCTCATGTTGCTGTGATGCTGAGTTGAAGGATACGAATTCCAGGCAAAATCCGGATGGCGAGATTGCACTGTATGTTGCCTCAGAGAGAGGGAATGTTGATGTAATGACCCTAGGTCATTATAAGGCAAAAAAAATTGAAATCCCGATTCGTTAAATCTCCCGCAAATTTCAGTTTCTCGTTAAAACTCCCGCTAAAATTTGATTTTTCAATTTCAATTCTTAATTTAGAAGGTTTAAAATTCGTTTAAAAGCTGAAATTTAATTTAAAACTGTTATTAACACGTTTAAATTTAACAAAAGATAACATCTTCATTAAAAGCTCATGTTTAAGGTATGAATTAGCTGTCTCTATTTGAAACGGTTAAAACAATAACTATCGGCTGAATTTAGAAGGTTTCGTAGAGCTATCAAGGGAAGAGTTTCGTAACGTGCTGCGAGCCGAATAAATCGGACGTGCGTTACATACGCACGTCCTATTTAATCAGGAGGGGGATAGAAGACCCTCACCATTCGAGCTAACCTCCTCTCCCTCTCCTTTCCGCTCGACGTGCGTACCGGAGCCAACAAAGGCGCGCAGCAAGTGAGCAGGCAGCGGCGCGTCGATCCGTACCTGTGGCCGACGGAAGGACGCAGACGAGAGCGCAGTCGAGTCAATCCGACCTCCCGTCTCTGCGCCGATTTCGTCCTTCCGCTCGACCTCCTCCAGCGTCAATTTCTCCTTCCTCGTGCCGCTCGACTCGTCCGCTTGATCGCAAGGTAAACTCCTCTGTTCGATCGGTTACCTAATAGGATAAATAATATATATATATAGGTATAATAATAATAATAATAATAATAATAATAATAATAATGATAATAATAATAACAAATAATTGTTATAAATAGATTAAATAACTTATTTTGATATCATTAAAAAAATAGTTTTAATATTATAATGATTTGAACTTATGAATTATCAACAATTAGTCATATTTAATCACTTAACTTAAGACTAAGTTTTTAGTTATTTTGCTTTATGAAGTATTAAAATATTGCAGTACTATGATTAGATCTTACTAGCCAACATTATGAAGACCTCTAACCAGTCCAAATCAGCTATTTGATAAATTATAAAGTCAGTTATAATTTTAATCAAATATGAATATTGTCAATCTCCTATCCTAACTTATATTTTAATGAACATTAAGTCTTGAGTTCATACCAAATTAGATCATAAATAATAACTCAAGAGGTTTTGAAATCTTGCTTGAATGAAGCATGTTTTTCTACCCTAACATAATAGATGGGTTCGGTGTTGATAAAAGAAGGATTTAGTAGAAATATTAATAATTCAATTAGACTTTTCTCCAACTCTATAATATGAATCTTTCAAATAAGGTTGCCTAGGTTCTTAAAGTTTAATAAAGGACAATTTTAGTTTAATTATAATAAATAAGAGTTATGAATTAGACATTCTCATTGCATAATCTACTCTTATAAGATTTAGATCTAAGAAACCATCTAAAGGTAAACTAGGAAACACGAATACTAGTTCTAAATCTTATAAATAAGTAGTCTCATTGATTAATAAAATCTCAATTATAATATTTACAGACACCTCAAGTTGTGAGTGATTCATCTAGTTAAGTCAAACACTAAAGGTACATTGGATATTACTTTATATGCTTTTACTTTCAATTGCTGCTTATGCATCGCTTTGAGCTTATTACTACTTGATATATTATTCTTACTACTAATGATGTAAGAGAAATTGAATGATGTTTTTGTGTCTTGTGAATGTTGCAAGAAGGGTTCCGAAACGGAGCATGATTAGGTTAGGGACGGGGCTAGTCCTCGGGAGCTATAAGGGTGTCATCTGGAGCCTTTGAGGGAGGCACAGGTGAAGGTTGCTTAAATGCACGTTGCCATCTGAGATCCTTAAGTGGGTCCAGGTGAAGGTTTATACTTAAATGCATATGAACCCAGCGTCATGGTTCTGGCTTTGCCCAACAGAACTGCTATTATTGCTTCATGATATCATAGACATAAACATAAACATGACTTTTTACGCAATTATTGCTTTTTCTTTTGACACTTGGCATGTGAACAAAACATTTATTGTTGCAGGTGATCTGATTATCTTTTATTTGAAATACACTGTATTTCTCTGCAAATGTTATCTTATTTTCTTTGCCTTCCGCTATGCTTTAAGTATATCTTTAATATCCTTTGTATTTAGAATGTGCACTAATGCATTATTTTTATAATGTCAGATCAGATACAGTTGGAGGCGGTTGATATAGTTTAGAGGCGTAGCGCGGGAAAATAACTGCCCCTTCTAGAATTAATAGTTTGATATATATGAAATTTCATGTAATAAATTTTGGATGTTATTTTTATTTTAAATTGAATGAATATCATTTCTTTTATGTGAATGGCTTGAATGTTCGTTAACTACTATTTTATCTAACTGCTAATATGATCCTGCGGAAAGATGCATCCAATGTTAGTTTGGTTCTTACCAACCTAACATGGGTCATCACAGTTGGTATCAGAGCAGAATTGGAAGTGTTAGAGTAAAATAGTATTTGACATAGAAGCCATAGTTGGAAATCATTCAATTTAAAGTATAAATACACTAGAATGAAATACTAGATAGAAAACTAGTGACATAGTAAGATTGTGGTAGAAACAAAATATCGTATAGAAAACTAGTGACATGATGAGGCATTATTAGGACAACATCTAGTAGAAAGACTAGTTCAGGTCATTATTCAAACAAATTATAAGTTTGTGTCTTTAAACAGATGAATTCCCCTAATCATTCGGAGGAACACTCGGAAATCGACTTAAGCCAATAAGGACCTTGGCAAATGGATTTCAACGGACCTAATTACAGTCCCCCTACTCTTGAAGACCGGATTCGAGAGTTGGAGGATAAGGAAGAGGCACGTGGTGAAAGCCTGACAAGGTTCATGTGTGTCTCTTTCGAGAAGATCACCAACCTCCAAAATAAGGTACAAGAATTGAAGGAGACACTAAGGTGGGTGCTCCCTAAATTGGCCGAATTCACGTTGGAAAAAGAAGAGGAGCATGAAGAACGCCTTTCAAAGGTTGAAAGGAAAGTGCATCAAACGAGGAATGCAGCCTCAACTTTTAGGAGGAAGAAAGCAACCAGTAAATATATGAAGCTTTGGGCTAAAAGCCTTAAGCAACTCATTTAGAATATTATCTTAAGAGCAAAATTTTGTGTATCATGAAAAAAATTGATTGTATCTTTATTTCTGTTAATTTTTCTTGGCATGAAATATTAATTCTTTCTAAATGAAGCATTCAATTTCTTTATTTCTTTTAATCGCAATCACCATCCTTATAGATGAATCCGGAAGAGTACTCTCCAGAGTTGCCAATGGAGACTCCGGTGAAGGGGGGCCTTCAGGTCCATCGGAGAGTAAGACTGACAAAATCTTGGAGTTGATGGCTCAAATATTAGCCAATCAACACAAGACTCAGGAATCTCCCCTTAGCCAAGGGCACCGAATTGGCGGAGCTTTGCAAGCATTCTTGAAGCTAAATCTCCCACGCTTCGACGGATCAGCTCGGCCGATGGAGGCTGAAGATTGGATCCAGGAAATAGAAAATAAACTGGAGGACATAAGATGTCCGGCCAGAGATGCGGTGCGGTTGGCTAAGAGCCTATTCAAGGCCGAAGCTGAGCGATGGTGGGGAGTCACCCACAAAACTCAGTTTATGGGCTTGGAACTAGAAGACATATCCTGGGAAAAATTCGCGGAGGCATTCCGAGGTCGATACATCACTCTGTCTGTCCAAAAGATATTGGAGAACCAGTTCATTAAGCTGACTTAGGGAAATAAGTCCATCGCAGCTTATGAGTATGAGTTTACAAGACTCCAGATATGCACCTAAGCTGGTGGACACAGAGGCTGTTAGATGCAGTAGGTTCTTGGATGGTTTGAAGGACTCCATCCGGACCAGCTTGCTCCCGCTCAAGCACACCAAATTCGCTAAGATACTGGACTGTGCAACCATAATGGAGCATAATAAGCAGATAATTGCTGAACGCTAGGAGAAACGTCCCTCCCAATCCTAAGACAGTCGTGAAACGTTTAAAAGGTCTCGACCTAGTCGGCAGGCAAATGTTTATCAGATCACCTCAGGGCCTGCTAGGGAAAGGGAAAGTTCTGAATGTCGCCGACCTCACCCAACGGGTAGGTGCTATCACACTGGCAACAGATGTTATCATTGCGGCAGGACGGGGCATAGTTATCGACATTGTAGATCCTTCAAAACTATAGATGGAGATATTATTCAGAGGCCTAAAATGAACCCAGTATCTACACCTCCTCGTACCCCGGCTCCAGCAAGTACACCAGCCTCGACATCATCTCCTGCAACCACACCAACTCAAAAGAGAAATCATACCCCGGGACAACCAGCTGCCGCTAGAGTTTACACGCTTACTCCAGTCATGGCTCCCGAGGATCATGACGTGGTGACAGGTACTTTTTAATTATTTTGACCGGCACTTCTTAATTTTTATTTAAAAAGAGAAAAATCTTTAGCATGCATTTAATATTAGGTACCTTGTATTTTTCCGAGTACGCATGTATAACTTTATTCGACACGGGTGCAAGTCACTCCTTTATATTTGAAACCTTCGTAAAGAAACTACAACTGCCATTTAAAGAGCTAGCAGAAAGATTAAACGTGGGGTTACCATCTGGCGCCCTCATGAGCGCTAGAGAATATTGTGAATGTGAAATCCCAATTAATGGTGGGACATTTAAAGCTAGCTTGATAGTTCTCCCGATTGCAAATTTTGATATTATTTTGGGTATGGACTGGCTATCCTGTCATCAAGCAGTCATCGATTGCCAGCGCAAAAAAGTTACCCTCAGAAGTGCAGGAAGACCAGTGACATTTATGGGAAGACTAGGCACCGCAGCGTCTCTCATCAATGTCATTCAAGCAGCTAAGTTAATTCAAAAAGGATGCGAGGTCTACTTAGTAACAATGATGGAAAATAAAGAAGAGGTAACTTCCCTAGATGATACAAGGGTCGCCAGTGAATTCTCGGATGTATTTTCCAATGAGTTGCCAGAATTACCTCCAGTACGGGAAATAGATTTTACTATTGGTTTAATTCCCGGTACGCAACTGTTATCAAAGGCACCTTATAGAATGACGCCAAAAGAGCTACAAGAATTAAACGAGCAATTAAAGGAATTGTTAGATAAATGACTCATTCGCCCTAGTATGTTACCATGGGGAGCTCCTGTGTTGTTTGTCAAAAAGAAAGACGGTACCATAAGGATGTGTATTGATTATCGAGAGTTGAACAAAGTCACAATCAAGAATCGATATCCTCTTCCTCGTATTGATGACTTATTCGATCAACTCGCTGGCACGGTGGTATTTTCTAAGATTGACCTTCGATCCGGATACCACCAGGTGAGAATAAAAGATGAGGACATTCCAAAAACAGCGTTCCGAACAAGATACGGACATTATGAATTTTTAGTAATATCATTTGGGCTGACAAATGCTCCATCATTATTCATGGATTTGATGCAAAGGGTCCTAAAGCCTCACTTGGATAAATTTGTGATCGTCTTCATTGATGACATCTTAATATACTCTAAGAGTAAAGAAGATCACGAAGTGCATTTGCGAGCAGTCCTTGAGACCCTGAGATCTAATGCATTATATGCAAAATTCTCCAAATGTGAGTTCTGGTTGAATTCTGTAGCTTTTCTGGGACATGTGGTAAGTGCCGAAGGAATCCAGGTTGATCAAACGAAAATCCTTGCCATTCAAGAATGGGCGCAACCTACATCTGTGACAGAAATCAGAAGCTTTCTAGGTCTCGCTGGCTATTATCGAAAATTTGTGCAAGGGTTTTCTCAAATTTCAGCTCCACTCACCAAGTTAACATAGAAACTGATACCCTTAGTTTGGAGCTCAGAATGCGAAGAATCCTTTCAGAAATTAAAGCATGCTCTCACAACCGCTCCTGTTTTAGCACTACCTCAAAGGCATGGACTACCAAGTCTACATTGATCCATCCAAGGTAGGACTGGGGTGTGTTTTAATGCAAAATGCAAAGGTAATTGCTTATGCTTCTCGTCAACTAAAGGTGCACGAAAAGAACTATCCGGTGCATGACTTAGAATTGACAGCAGTAGTTTTCGCTCTCAAGATATGGAGGCACTACTTGTATGGAATAAAATGCGAAATTTTTACAGATCACTAAAGTCTCAAATACATCTTCACTAAGAGAGAATTAAACTGTCGGCAGAGGCGATGGCTAGAATTTATTAGTGATTACGACTTGGATATTCAATATCACCCCGGCAAGGCAAATGTCATAGCTGACGCACGGAGCAGAAAATCAGTCAGTACACACGGAAACCTCAGCTCAATCACTTTCAACAAGTACCTGGTTAATGAGCTAAATAAATTAGAAATAGAATGGGCATCTACGAGCCAATTGAATGCCCTTCTGGTTGCTGGAGTTACAGAAGCTACAGAATCGACGCTGGAACAGCGCATAAAATTTTCTCAAGAAAAAGACACAGAGTATCTAGAGATGAAGAAAATTATTTTGGAAGGGAAAAGTAAAGATTTTCAGGAAAATGATGGCTACATTTATCACGGAACTCGATTATGGGTACCAGAGGATAAGGTGTTAAAAATGACAATATTGCAAGAAGTGCATTATTTTGGTTATACTATTCATCTGGAAAGTTTCAAAATGTATCATGATTTGAAGAAAATATACTAGTGGTCAGAACTAAAGAAGGATATAGGAGAATTTGTGGCATGTTGCAATTCTTGTAATTTGGTAAAAGCAGAACATCAAAGGCCCGGAGGACTCTTGCAACCTCTACCAATCCCGGAATAGAAATGGGTTGATATTGCCATGGACTTTATAGTAAGTCTACCTCGAAGCAAATCAGGGGCAGATACCATATGGGTGATCATTGACATGCTTACAAAATTTGCGCACTTTCTCCCAATAAAATAAACTGATCCAGTGGAAAAGCTCGCCATGATATATATTAAGGAAATTGTTCGATTGCACGGGATTCCAAAGACGATTACGTCAGACAGAGATAGCAGATTCACTTCTCAATTTTGGAAAGCAGTGCACGACGATCTAGGTACTACCCTTGCAATGAGCACTGCATTTCACCCTCAAATAGACGGACAAACAGAAAGGGTAAATCAGGTTCTAAAAGACCTTCTAAGGTTATGCATACTTGATTTCGGTGGGAGCTGGGAAAAATATTTACCTTTAGTTGAATTTGCTTACAACAATAGCCATCAGGTTAGTATTGGCATGGCTCCCTATGAAGCTTTATACGGAAGGAGATGTCTTACGCCCCCTATCATGGGCAGAAGTCGGAGATGTTCAAATTTACGGATCTGAATTGGTGGAAGAAACTAATAAAAAGATCCAACTAATAAAGAGCAGGATAATGGTGGCTCAGGATCGCCAAAAGAAATACCATGATTCCAGGCACCGAATGTTAGAATTTCAAGTCGGGGACTTTGTATACTTGAAAGTAAGTCCTATGAAAGGAGTATTTAGATTTGGGGTGACCGGTAAATTAAGTCCTCGGTATATTAAACATTTCGAGGTGATAGCCAAAATTGGAGCTGCTGCTTATAAAATCAAACTACCTGAAAATCTTACGGCAGTTCACAATGTATTTCATATTTTGACTCTTCGCAGATGCCTACAGAGACCGTCTCAACAAATAATAGCACCCGATATTGTTATCCAACCAGATTTGACATATGTTGAATAGCCTGATAAAATCATAGAACGAGATAATCGTCAATTAAGGAAAAGAACAATCCCTATGGTCAAAGTACAATGGAAGAATCATAGTGCGAAGGAAGCAACATGGGAAAGAGAGGAAGATATGAAGAAAGAATATCCCAAACTCTTTCAGAACTCAGGTAACCTTGAGTAATCCTTTTTACATTCAACTAAATATTTTCTATTACAGTGAAATGTCGAGAATGACATTATTTTTAAGTTGGGGAGTTTGTAATGACCCTAGGTTATTATAAGGCAAAAAAAATTGAAATCCCAATTCGTTAAATCTCCCGCAAATTTCAGTTTCTCGTTAAAATTCCAGCTAAAATTTGATTTTTCAGTTTCAATTCTTAATTTAGAAGGTTTAAAATTCGTTTAAAAGCTGAAATTTAATTTAAAACCGTTATTAACACGTTTAAATTTAACAAAAGATAACCTCCTCATTAAAAGCTCATGTTTAAGGTATGAATTAGCTGTCCCTATTTGAAACAGTTAAAACAATAACTATCGACTGAATTTAGAAGGTTTCATAGAGCTATCAAGGGAAGAGTTTCGTAACGTGCTGCGAGCCGAATAAATCGGACGTGCGTTACATACGCACGTCCTATTTAAACAGGAGGGGGATAGAAGACCCTCACCATTCGAGCTAACCTCCTCTCCCTCTCCTTTCCGCTCGACGTGGGTACCGGAGCCAACAAAGGCGCGCAGCAAGCGAGCAGGCAGCGGCGCGTCGATCCGTACCTGTGGCCGACGGAAGGACGCAGACGAGAGCGCAGTCGAGTCGATCCGACCTCCCGTCTCTGCGCCGATTTCGTCCTTTCCGCTCGACCTCCTCCAGCGTCGATTTCTCCTTCCTCGTGCCGCTCGACTCGTCCGCTCGATCGCAAGGTAAACTCGGTTCGATCGGTTACCTAATAGGATAAATAATATATATATAGGTATAATAATAATAATAATAATAATAATGATAATAATAATAACAAATAATTGTTATAAATAGATTAAATAACTTATTTTGATATCATTTAAAAAATAGTTTTAATATTATAATGATTTGAACTTATGAATTATCAACAATTAGTCATATTTAATCACTTAACTTAAGACTAGGTTTTTGGTTATTTTGCTTTATGAAGTATTAAAATATTGCAGTACTATGATTAGATCTTACTAGCCAACATTATGAAGACCTCTAATCAGTCCAAATCAGCTATTTGATAAATTATAAAGTCAGTTATAATTTTAATCAAATATGAATATTGTCAATCTCCTATCCTAACTTATACTTTAATGAACATTAAGTCTTGAGTTCATACCAAATTAGATCATAAATAATAACTCAAGAGGTTTTGAAATCTTACTTGAATGAAGCATGTTTTTCTACCCTAACATAATAGATGGGTTCGGTGTTGATAAAAGAAGGGTTTAGTAGAAATATTAACAATTCTATTAGACTTTTCTTTTCTCCAACTCTGTAATATGAATTTTTCAGATAAGGTTACCTAGGTTCTTAAAGTTTAATAAAGGACAATTTTAGTTTAATTATAATAAATAAGAGTTATGAATTAGACATTCTGATTGCATAATCTACTCTTATAAGATTTAGATCTAAGTAACAATCTAAAGGTAAACTAGGGAACACGAATACTAGTTCTAAATCTTGTAAATAGATAGTCTCATAGATTAATAAAATCTCAATTATAATCTTTGCAGACACCTCAAGTTGTGAGTGATTCATCTAGTTAAGTCAAACACAAAAGGTACACTGGATATTACTTTATATGCTTTTACTTTCAATTGCTGCTTATGCATCGCTTTGAGCTTATTACTATTTGATATGTTATTCTTACTACTAATGATGTAAGAGAAATTTAATGATGTTTATGTGTCTTGTGAATGTTGCAAGAAGGGTTCCGAAACGGAGCATGATTAGGTTAGGGACGGGGCTAGTCCTTGGGAGCTATAAGGGTGCCATCTGGAGCCTTTGAGGGAGGCACAGGTGAAGGTTGCTTAAATGCACGTTGCCATCTGAGATCCTTAAGTGGGTCTAGGTGAAGGTTTATGCTTAAATGCATATGAACCCAGTCTCATGGTTCTGGCTTTGCCCAATAGAACTGCTATTATTGCTTCATGATATCATAGACATAAACATAAATATGATTTTTTAAGCAATTATTGCTTTTCCTTTTGACACTTGGCATGTGAACAAAATATTTATTGTTGCAGGTAACCTGATTATCTTTTATTTGAAACACACTGTATTTCCCTGCAAATGTTATCTTATTTTCTTTGCCTTTCGCTATGCTTTAAGTATATCTTTAATATCCTTTGTATTTAGAATGTGCACTAAGGCATTATTTTTATAATGTCAGATCAGATACAGTTGGAGGTGGTTGATATAGTCTAGAGTCGTAGCGCGGGAAAATAACTGCCCCTTCCAGAATTAATAGTTTGATGTATATGAAATTTCATGTAATAAATTTTGGATGTTATTTTTATTTTAAATTGAATGAATGTTGTTTCTTTCATGTGAATGGCTTGAATGTTCGTTAACTACTATTTTATCTAACTGTCAATATGATCATGCGGAAAGATGCATCTGATGTTAATTTGGTTCTTACCAACGTAACATGGGTCATCACAGTTGATGTCTTGAGGGAGATTTTAAAGGCTTCGGATGTTCAATCTGCGGCCATTACGGCAAGCAACGGCTTCGGCGCCTTTCATATTGCTGCTAAACAAGGCCATGGCGGTATGATTTGTGAATCTAACATTGAGAGTTTTGCTTAAAATGTTTATTTTGATTTGCTTATTTTGCTGTGTTCAAGTTATAATTGAGCTGTTAAACAAGGTCGCGGCAGAACTTAGAAATTTGCATGCTAATCTTGATAGTTTATATAGTTAATTTCTTTCTCACCAGAAAATAGGGATGAATTTAACAATCATATCTTTACAAATAATTTTTTAATCAAAATTAGATATTAAATCTGTCACAATTTTTGAATAACAGTTAGTAATTTTGCTTTATTATGTTAAATTATTTCTTTCTTTATCCCAAATGAATGCTTATATTCTTAGTAATGATTGCAATGCTCGTTACGTATTATTTTAATTTAATTATATAGTTAGAATTTAGACAAATATTATTCCGCATACTGTCAATATATGAAAACTCTCTTTTAGCTACTAATTATCATGAACAACAGCTAGTAATGCAGAATAATAATACAGCAAATATAGTAGCAGTTGAATAAAGCAGAAATTGATACACTCATCTGTGATGGAAGATAAGTATAACACAGCAGCATCAGCAAGTATTTACACATCATCCAAGAAATCATTGGGCTGTCTGTTAGTGATAGTAATTTTTTATTAAGAAAAATGTCAAGCTACACCTTAAGCGTCTCTTCTGTACAATTTTCTTCATTGTTTAGAACTTACGGAAATCCTTCCGATACCTACTTTCTTACCCAAATGAAAGCTCATCACTCCAAGTCTCACCGGTTCCAACTACCACAATTGGGCTTGAGCAATGGGAATGGTCCTTCTTTCAAAGAACAAATTAAAGTTTGTTGATGGATCTATAAACATTCCAGATAAGGAAGATCAGATATACTTAGCATTGGAAATGTGCAGCACAATGATGTCTTTATATCAAGCAATCTCTCCCTCAATCCACAAGAATCGTATAGCTGGACAATGCCTTTAATATTCAAAATGATCTCAATACCAGATTTTCCCAATGTTATATTTTAGGCCATTTGTTTTACGATAGGAACTATTTTAAATTTAATCAAATATGAGTATTTTTGATTACTATGGGAAAGTGAAGTTGATATGGGAAGAGCTGATGACAGACTCGTGGTAATTTATTCTTGTAACCACAATGTCCTTGTGAAGCCATACAAACGATGAGAACATACCAAGAAAGTGATTGTGATTAAGCTTATAAAGGTTTTGTATGAGAACCTATCAAATGTAAAAACCCAGACTTGTAATTAAAAACTGCCTGATATTAACAAAGTTTTTAATCTTGCCTTACAACATGAAAGAGATTTGAATCTTGATGCGCAGAAAGCCACTGAACAAAGTTTTTCTTACACAAAAAGAAACTCTTCAAATATTAATACTCATCAAGTTTCAAAATGGAAATGGAAACTCAATCAAGAATGGAGGAAGTAGCACAAACTTTTGAGCATCAGGCATGGCATGATATAGAAAACCATTGCAGAACACCAATATACTAATTTGTACACCTTGTGGTTGTTCAGGTCACATAGTTGATGTGAGCTACAAGAAACATGGATATCTCATTGCACAAGGGTAAAAGGTAAAACAAGTTAAGTTTTATCAGTAATTTAAATCTCCAAAACTTTGCAATAGAATCATAGTAATAGTTCACACATTTATCCAGCATATCAAATATCTTGGAAGCAATGCGGATCATTAATGAGCAATATGCAAGATTGATGCTGTTGCTGAAACCTAATGACAATGCTGCAAGGAATGCAGCATCAATATTGTTTGTTCATTTGATTGCCTTGGTAATTTTAAATTTGTAAAAAATATGCATGTAAATTTACCTATCTAAATAAAAAAAAAATATAGTTCCTCATATTTGAACAATTTATTTATCTCCTAAATTAAAAAAAATGTACTATATATATTTCAGATTTTAAATTTTATTTGATCTTAACCAATAAACTTACCAAATTACAATATATTGTTTGTTAATTTACTTGGATAATTGCATTATCCAAAACATGCAGAGCTTGAGGACGATGGTATAGCTATGGAAATAAAGCCACAAATATTTTTCAGTAAAGATACGAAAAAGAAAGAAAAGGTAATGCATTCGATTATTATTCAATAAGAAAAACAACAACACCAAGCCTTAATCACACTAGGTGGGTTGGCTACATGAATCCTTTGTTTTTATTGTGTGCGATCAAATAAAAACCCTTCCTTAGTTTCAAATTGAGAAAATCCTTTATAACATGTTTTTATTTTTTCCAATTTTTCTCAGTTTTATATTTAAACCACTTTTTAACATGTTTTTATTTTAATTTTAACTTAAACAGGCTTTATTTCCATCATGCATCTTTATTATTGAGAATTTTCTCTTTTGATTACATTGTGAATACAATTAGTAATTTAATTCCACATAAAGTTAGTCCTATATTACATGTTTATATTACTATTTAATCTTAGGTTACATTTTAGATTTAATATTATTTTTGTTTTTCTTTATTCTCAAATAAAAACTAATAAACGATATTAGGTTATCAAATAATCATGTGGAATTATCTTACAATTCATATAATATAAATTATCTCTTTTCATTAAAAGAAAATAACCAATCTATTTTAGAAGTCTATTTTTTGATGTGATAATATATTTCTCTTTTTTTGTAAAGGAACTATTAGCGATTGCTTTCTTCAAAATAATTATTCTTTAAAATAATTATTCTTTCTTCAATAATCTCTTCAAAACTAAAACTCTCATAAATATTATTGAACTCTTTAATTACTCTTTCATACATCTATTTAAATATACTCTTATAAAAAGCATTTCCTCCTAAGGTATTGATTGAACCAACTCATTCAAATCATGCCAAAATTTTTCTCATATGCACATTTCGGTCGTATTTGATGGGCATAAACACTTGTAATATTAAAAGATGTTCCATTAATTATAATTTTTATAATTATAGTTCTATCTATCAGCATCTCAACTTTCACTATATTATCTTTTAAATTCTAATTCAGAGTAATACTCACGCCATTCCTATGACGATTCTTACCAGCGTACCAAGTTTAAAATTTAAACTATCAATTTCTATTACTTTCTCTCTCAGCCACTTAGTTTCTTAAATGCATAATATATTAATTTTTCTATTTATCCTAATATAAATTAAATCAAAAAACTTATTAGTGAAAGTTCAATATTCCAAGTGTCTAATCTTTATTTTGCATTATAGAATAGCGTCTTTACATGCATTCGTCCATTATACGGGAACCTTTGTTTATTTGACACTACACTCGGGTGCTGGTATAGTGGTCATTGCACACGTTTCACTATATTTAGGCAATAATGTGTTTCTTTTAGGGGATGCTCTAGCTTTGGCATAAGGATTCAAGACATAATTAGATTCAACAAATTTTTATGCTGATTATCAACTATCTAACACAAATCCTCTTCTTTCTCATCTAGGGCTTGAAACTCAGCAACAACGGAGTTATTTATTCCATTCTTGCTTTCAAATTTGAATGTTCTTCATTCATCCTCAACATTACTCTATTGTGACAACCAATGAGCACTCCACATTGGTGACAACCTATGTTTTCATGATAGGACAAAACACATAGAGATTGATTGCACATAATATGATAAAAAGTGCAAAGATGGAGTAATATGGCTAATGTTAGTTACCTCATCCAACCAACTTGCTGATCTCCGAAGTGAACTACTCCCACTATTTATATTAATGACTTTTATATCAAAATTGAACGCACACAATGTGTAAGTTAGAGTATTTTTTTGATCTCCGAAGTGAACTACTCCCACTATTTATATTAATGACTTTTATATCAAAATTGAACGCACACAATGTGTAAGTTAGAGTATTTTTTTTAATTTGAATACTTGTGAGCAGAAAACATCATCCATTTTCTCTAATTATATGCACACCTTTGCTTTAATAATGGATGTTTTTATTGATCACATTCAAGTGAAGATTCCTTGGTGAACATTATTTGCAAATGATAATTTATTAATTGATAAAACTAGGGATGGGGTTAAAGCAAAACTAAAATTATGGAGGACTTTTTTAGAATCCAAATTTTTTTTTAATAGATCTAAAGAAGAATATATAGTGTAAATTCAAAAGTATTAGAAGTTCTAATCTTGATGACATAACTATTGAGGATCATGTGATCAAGAACAGCAATAGGTCAAGTCCCTAGGTTCAATTATTCAAAATAATAGAAATATAGAGAGTGATGTGATTAATAAGATCCAAGCTGGGTGGATGAAATAAATGAGTGCTTTTGTAGTGTTGTGTGATTCAAAAATTTCACTCAAAATTAAAACAAAATTTTATAGAACAATTATATGACCAGCTATATTGTATGTGGCTGAATGTTGGCAAACAAAGAAGAAATTTATCAATAAAATAAGTGTTTCAGAGATGGGATGTTTAGGTGGATGAGTGAGAGTACACTCATAAGGATAGAATGAGAAATGAGTTTATCCATAGCAAATTTGGAGTTGCTCTTTTAGTGGATTAGATTAGAGAGCGTCGTCTTAAGATGGTTTTGGCATGTTAAGCGTAGATCGTGCAATGCCTTTGTTAGAAAAATTGAGTTTATGAATTTCTTTCATATTAAATGAGGTATAGGAAGACCCAAAAATACTTGGGAAAAAATTATTATGAAGGATCTTCTCTATTTGGAACTTAGGGAGGGGCTTCTATTTGATCATGCACAATGGAAACAAAGGATTAAGGTTTGATGCACACACACACATGTTTGGACGTGTACTAGCTCACGCATCCCGACACATGATTAGTTGGGATTCTCCTTCTCCAAGAATCGTAGAACGTCCATTTGCAAGGAAAATTTTCTTCATTTTTTATCTTATATTTTTTATTATATTTATTTTTGTACGATACAAATTGTATCTTTGGATTTATTTTATTGAGATTTTTTGTGAGTTTCTTGCACTTGCTTACATTTTTTTCATCTTAGTTCTCTATACTTTAGCCTCACATATCTAACTGATTTAAAGTTTTCATTAAAGTTGTATTATCATCATGTTGCATTTGAATCTAAATAAAATGAGCTCATATCAACTTTTTAACAAACTAGCATATTTTTTAGATAATGCCATTAATTTGACTGTCAAATGCTTGTTAGTAGCATATGAAGATTTTTTCTTCTCTTTGAGTAAGATTAGTAATGCAATTGAATCAAAAATCATATATTGCTTTAGGAACTTTAAGCTTTTCAAAAAGAAGGCTTAAAATGCATTGATTGTGATTTTCTAGATAATTTTTATGCTTGAAGTTATATCCAGTGCGCTCTTAAAATTTTTTCATTGTTTAGCTTGCTTCTTTTTTAGTTGCACATTTATTTCCAAGGTTAAGTATTATGATTTTCATGCCATTTACAGTCTGTTACAGGAGTGTTGAAAGAGCTCTTGCATTCTTTTCCCTCTTTAGCTATGACAGCAAGTTCATCAAATGCCACCACTCTGGACATTGCTGCAACGCAAGGTCATGTTGACATAGTTAATCTTCTCTTAGAATCAGATGCAAGTCTAGCTAAGTTTGTACGGAACACAGGAAAAACCGCTCTACACTCATCAGCCAGGATGGGGCATGTTGAAGTGGTGAGGTCCCTTTTAAGTAAGGATCCCAGTATTGGATTGAGAGCAGATAAGAAGGGACAAACAGCTTTACACACGGCTGTAAAAAGAAATAATTCAAAAATTGTCCTTGAACTGCTGAAACTTGACTCTCCCATTGTCAATTTAGAAGATAATAAAGGCAACACTCCACTACATATTGCAATAAGGAAAAATCGCCCAGAGGTTAGCTATGCTGTCAGGACAATTGACACATTGTTCTTTGAAAGCAATAATTTATATTAAACTTGTTCTTAATGCTGGCATAATAGTTAGCTAAAAACATGACTTTTTTAATCCTAATTTCTACTTCGTTTGATAAGTTTGTTTTTTATGGAATAAAATCAAATTATATGAAGCTGGCAAGTTTGACTGCACAATCAATTTTTTTTGCTATTGAATAGGTTTTATTACAGATTTTTAACTTTAAGATGTAATACTATGCTGGTGATTTTATAGCTTACTCTTTGCATGTTGAAATCAATTTCGATGTATAATGAGCATCTTATTAGTTTTTTTCTTGCCTTACTTTTGATGGTTTGGGGCATAACCTAAGAGATAGGAGAATTAAGTTTTTTGTAAATTAAAATGAAAAAATTAAAAAAGAGAGCAATTACATAATAGAAATGATAAAAATGAAAATGCAAGGAAGCAAATCAAAATGGGTTCAGTAATTTATAATTGTTTGAACGACTTGATTCCATGCTCACCCTTTTGAAATCATTAGATGCATACATTACTCTCCTTTCTGTAGAGGCTTCTCTTTGTTACACAATTTATACCATTTTCATTTCAAGATAGAAAATCCAACACTCTTAGTACAACTAGCTAGGTTGAAATCAATTTCTATGTTTAATGAGCATTAATTAAGTTTTTTTTCTTGCCTTATTATGATGGTTTGGGGCATAACCTAAGAGATAGGTGAATTAAGTCTTACAAATTTTAGTAAATTAAGATGAAAAAACTAAAAAAGGGAGTGATTACATAGTAGAAGCGATAAAAATGAAAATGCTTGAAAGCCACTAATTTATAATTGTTCAAACAACTTGATCCTGCATTCACTTCCAATATCATTGGATGCATGCACTGTCTCTTTTTTGCAAATATAGGTGCTAAGACTTCACTCCATTAAACAATGCATACCATTTTCATTTCAAGATAGAAGGCCTAATCCTCTTATTACAATTCTCTAGATAGACAATAATTAAGAAGAAAGTATTAACATAAACATCTTAGATTGAGTCTATAAGACTTGAAACATAATGGGTTTGAAACATCATATAGCACAACCTAAAGGGGTGCATTGTGGTCTTAAAGATTTTTTTGAAATTAAATGAAACTAACAAAAGACATAAAAATTTCAATCTTTACACAACCACAAAAAGAGATAAAACAAATGCACCATTATTTAGTGTTTCAGGTTCCATTGATCTTAAGCCCACACTTTGGCAACGTGATTACTGAAATATCACTCTTCCATGAGTAATAAACATTACTTCTTTGTGTTTTCACATGCAAAGAAGGCTATACAATCCCTTCTTGGCAAGCTTCATCAATAAATAGGGTTGGCTTCTAGTCGATTTTGATTCGAGTCAGACTCAACTCAAACTAGAAATTTTAACTCAGATTAAACTCAAGTCAAATCATTTCAAGTTGAGCCAATTTGACTTGAAATGATTCGATTTCTAGTTAACTCAAAAAAATGCTAAATATAATGATAAGGAGATTTGAACTCATGGCTCCCTCCCTTTTTAATGCTATAGTTCAAACAAACTCAACTAAAAATGTAACTTAATGGATGCATAACGAATAAGTTTATTACTAATTTTGAGCTTAAGTTGAATAATAAAATGCTAAATAAATTATGAAGGTGTAGGGATTCGAACCCGTGACATTTTTTTCATGCCCAAGACAAACTAAGGTGGAGACACAATTTTCTTAGGAATGCATACTAGATATATATATTATTAATTTCAAGTTGATTTAAATCACAAATTTGGTGAGTCGATCTAGTCTCAAAATCGACTAAAAAATGGAGACTCGACCTTTTACTTGACTTGAGATTTTCAATGCAATTTTTAGTTTAATTCAAATTCAAGTGAGTTTCGAGTTTTAAGCAAAAGTGTTAGCCATGCTCATGGTGCAATTCGTACAAGAGCATTTCTTGCCAATTTCTTGCATGATAGAGTTACCACCAACCACTTTTGCACAACTCATAAGAGTAGGAACACAAGCTTTGGAAGTTGAAAAAGCAAGAAAATGCATGGACTTGAGGCAAAATTCTTGAGATCATGATCTTTAGCCTTATTTGAGTTTTGAGCACTTTAAATTTGAAAAACTTAGGCGCTTGAATATAATTATGACCAGCTAAAGTGTTAATTTTTTATCAAATGTAGACTATTTATAGCTTTGATTAAAATATTATCTGTGGGCAAGCCAACGATTTAATGTTTGTCAATCGAATATCAATTTTGATGCAATATCCTGACAAATAATTTTACATTGAGTGACTTTGTGATCTCACTGTACTAGTTGGCATTAAATGCTCAAGGGTTATTACTTGTGTGCATAGTAGTCGTTGGGTTTGTTGTTTTTTAGCACCAATGTTATCGCAAAAAAATTTGTTTGACTTTAAATATAGCTTAGTATCTTGAGTTTAAGTACTAAAATCTAAACATTGTGTTATGATAAATACCATACAATATTATGAATAAAAATATGCATTTATTAGGTGTTTAGAGAAAGTGTTGATCCAATTAATGATTCAAACATTTGTTGAATCTAAGAAGCTTCTTCAAGTGAATGTACTTTATCTTCTTCAAGTTGTCCATATAGTGTGAGCACACCTCAAAAATATATAGTAGAAATGTTACAAAAATATATTTATTGTTTTCTAATTATTATTTTAAGCTCACTTCACATAATTTTAATACCAAGGTAACACGGGATGAGAAAGAGTGCCCTAGAAATGCTGCAATACATCTTTGCTTGCTTGCTTGAGCTGTTTTGCTAAACAATATTTGGGATTAGCCCTATTGATGCTGCCCCTTTCATTTGTCATAAGTACTTAGCAAATTTACAATAGTGTTAATTGCATTTTTAGAAGCATCTGCAAATAATAATACATCTTCTACTCATGACAATTGTCACACAACCAGCCCACTAGGATCAAGCTAAAGCCTAACTCAAGAACCACACAATGTGGAAATGAATAGCCTCAAGTATTAGCTCAGAACATAGGAGAAACAAATAAAGGGATATAGGACAACCTTATCTAAACCTTCTCTTGGCTTTAACCCAATTGAGTGTCTTGCCATTTTGGAGAATCCCAAATCGAAAATCTCCATTGCAACTAATAACATAATTGATCCAAGTTTGAAGAAAACCAAATATATAAGAACCAACTTTAGACATTTTCATTCCATTTTATCATAAGCATGTTCTATATCTACTTTAATTTCTGTCATTTTGTGAGGAGAGGAAGAATAATGCATTCTAGAGAAAATTTCTTGTGTTGATAAACAATTATCCACAAATTTTTTTTCGGGCACAAAAGCCCTTTCTTCTTTAGACACAAGATAATATATAATATGTTTTAATTTGTTTACCAAATTTTTAATTATAATTTTATAGATTGTGTTACAAAGACTAATTGATCTAAAATTAGTGACCAATTAGTATTCTTCTTTATAAGGATAAGCATAATAAGAGTATCTTTTCATCTTTGGGGCATGCTGTCAAGAGAAAAAAAAGCCTAATGGCCTTAATGATATCCTCTCAATAGCTCTCAATAGTGCTTTACAAAAGAGGAACTGATCCCATCAACACTTGGGGATTTTTTAATTCCTTGTCATGTTTTCTCATTGAGGATGGGCCAAATCAAACTTTCCTCATCTCTTTGGCTTACACATTTCTGGGTGAGCTGGGGATATTACAAAACTTGGTTGCAACTTAGCAAGCCCATTGAAGAAAAATACGAGATGCCATATCTTGAATTTGGTTCTCTTATCCAACTACATTATTATCACTATCAAGAAGAGAATGACTGTTGCACTAGTTCCCCTAAGTAGCATAATTGTGAGAAAAAGTACTATTGTTTTTTTCATCCTTGAACCAATGGGCCTTAACACGACAACTCCACTAAGTGTGAATATAGACTTAGCTCATTAATTGAGTTTTCATCTCCAGTGCCAGAATTTATATCTAACAATTTGAAGCAAATCTATTTGCCTCAACAAAAATGTTCTTTCTTCTTTAAGCTTAGAAATTAAACTCTCACTACACCTATAATGACCCAATGTCATTATTTTGTAAATTATGTCAAATTCTGCATCAGAAATCAAGATTCCAGGGAATTTCGAATTAGAGCAAATAAAAATACCCTTAGATGAGAATAAATTTTAGATCAAAGTGCCCTAATTTGAGAGAAATTCGGATAACGGTAACTTCCGCTTTATTTTTCTAAATTTTTTAAATTCATTAAATCAAGAACATTGAAATTCGTATTCAAATTCATTGATTTTTGTGTCATTATGTTGAGTACATTATTTAAAAGCTGCTCATGATGTTTCATCAATTTTGGATCGTCAATTCGACCTAAATTAATTTTTGAAGTTTAAAACTTCAGAAATTAATTAAAAATAAAATTTTGCTCCGAATCGAAAATTTTTGGCGCGAGGGTGTTCATTGCATCATAACACACCTCTGTGTCAATTTTGTTTATTTTTGGACGCTAAACGGCGAAAAAATGTGAAAAATTTAATTTTAAGTAATTTATTTGAGCTTCCTTAAGGTTTCTCCCCCCTGAATTCCATTCGTCAACTGGCGGAAGGCTTCGCCTGTTCAGCGCCAGGAGGGCCCCACCTGACCCATAGCTCCCTCTCCCCCCTTTTTCTTCCTATATTTAAACCCCTCCCCTCCTTCTTTTCCTCTCATAAAACCCTTTTTTAACACCAGCCAGCCCCCTCTCCCTGCTGCCAGCCTCCTCTCCCAGCCACCAGCCCCGACAGCCACCCCATTCGGACCCTCCAAACCAGCCAGCCCCCTCTCCTTGCTGCCATCCTCATCTTCCTGCTGCCAGCCTTCCCTTCCAGCAGTAGCCCTCCTCCCTCCTCCTACCGGCCACCAGCCAGCCACCATTTCGGCCACCTCCTTCAGCCGTCCAGCCTCCCTCAACCTCCCGGCAATACTATCCTAGGTAAGAGGAGGGGAAATGAGGTAGAAATGAGGAAATTTTACTAATATTATTATATACTTAATATATCATTATTATGAAAATAAATATGATAAGATTATATCATTACATTAGCATTATTATAATTAATTAATAATTATACAGTGCATATGTTATCTTTTCATTCTAACATTTTATTATTATTATTATTATTTGCAATTTAATTTCTGTCTTTACTTTTATTATTATTATCATAATAATAACGTCAACCTAATGTAAAAGCGAAAGAAAAACAGAATAGAAAAGAAGATAGTAATTACTCCTAAGAACATTAGCTAAAAGCTAACTTAAAAAATATCCAAATCTAAATGTAGATCCAAAAGTTGAACTGTTAAATTTTGAATCTTAAAGAACAAAGGTACGCAGTACATGACATATATTACTTTTTATACTTTACTGTTGCTTAGCTTCGCTTCTTCGCTTTGAGCCAAAATTTATATTGAAGTTTAGTTGGTTGTTCGAAACCAATGTAACATTCGTGGGTTACTAAAAAATGACATCAGTAATATTAATGCTTGATTGGTTGTTAGAAACCAATATCCTTTTCATTCGTGAGTTGCTAAAAAAATGACAACAGTAACATTCGTGGATTACTAAAAAATGACATCAGTAATATTAATGCTTGGTTGATTATTAGAAATTAGCATCCTTTTTATTCGTGGGTTGCTGAAAAAATGACATCAGTAATATTCATGGGTCACTGAAAAAATGATATCAGTCACATTCGTGGTGGGTTACTGAAAAAATAACATCAGTAATTTACATATTGTGATAATACTTGCTGGAGGAAATTTTTATTCATTTTGCACTATAATCTTACTTTTCCTACATTTTCATTCTTATCTCTGCTAATCACATATTTTCTTTTATAAAAGCGTAAATATATTTTGTTTATTGTGGTACTTAGTATTCTTTAATTACTGGGAATTCTAATCTCGGTATTATTTTCTGAACAATATCAGGTCAGGTACCTCTAGGGGAGCTTAAAGAAGAACTTTAAAATTTAAATTATCAAACTCCCAAATGGATCTAAGCATCATCCTACTTTTGCTTTTATTTTTATTTTTACGATTCCTTTTGTTTCAGTTCCTCTTAGATGAATTTTGAGGAACGTTGGAAAATTTTTGTAATATGAAATATTAAATGAATGAGAAAAATATTTGGCTTTTGTATGTGTATTAATTTTCTCTCAAATTGCTCAATATGATTCTACGATATATGAGTACCCGATATCGGGACCGTTCTCGCTGAACCGACGTCGGGCCATCACACCACCCCTTCAAGCTTCTTAAGGTACTATCATATTTATGATAGAATAAAATTCAGGGCAAGCTCAGCAATGATAGAATAAAATTCAGGGCATAGAAACCAAGCACCTTCAAGCCTAGGAGAAGAACATCGAGGACTCAAATATCTTGTCATAGGATAAAACATAATAGGGCAGTGATCAGATGCTACCCAGCCAAGGTGATGGATAACAGTCCTAAGATGTATAGGATCCATAAACACTCCAATCTGCTAGATCGGCTACATCCTGTTTTGTTGTTACACAAAGTGAATCCACTACCTATAAAAGCTAGTTCAAGTTGCTCGTTGTCAATGACAGCGTTGAGAAACTCCTCACTAGCCATGAAAGGTCTCCCTCCCAATTTATCATCATTACAAATAATGCAAATGAAGTAACCAGCCAGCATAAACAAAACTACAAACCTAAGACTCATCATTGCTGTTAATTAGAATAGTGAACAGTGCAGTTTACTTCTGCTGTGTTCTAACCCACTATAATCTCCCTGGCAAACCTTCAGAAGGAACAAAACTGAAACTAAGATTTTTCAAATAATTTGTCAGCATCCACTCACTAAGAAATCTGTGTCTCTAAGAGGGCTGCAATATAAAACTTTCATGAGGAAGTTGAGATGGTTATTACTGTGGTCTTCCTCCCACTCAGGCAATTCCACACAATTACATTATTTATTATTTGAAGGGGATACGTCACCAATGCCTGTATTTCTCTTGTTTTTTTCTCAGGGGACTTGGACTTATGGAAGATTATTGATTCCCTACTAACCTCATTCAGAGGAACCTCAGAATTATTTGAATTTCTTATAGCATCTCTATTTTTATCACTGGAAGTGGGAATGGGTTGACAAATCAGTGCAAAATAGTTAATAGAGGTAGTGGAATCAAAAACAGGAGCCTCATTATTCTTCTTGCTAGGCCTTGAATTTTTATCCTTTATTTATTTTTGGACAAGGGTCTAAGGACCAACTCCCCTTCTTTCTCACCATTTGTAACCTGTCCAACAGAAACTTCAATAGTATCTGAATCTAGTGAATTGCCACTGACATTTAGAGTAGGGATAGGGGCCCTGATAAGTTATACGTCAGCAGCCTGGGAATTATGAGATTGAACATTATGATCCTTCCCTCCAAAAGGTTTAGTGCAGGAGTTACTGGCCTCTTTCCAAATGCAATTTTTAGCCTTATTACCGGCCTTATCACACTTATCACATAAAACAGATATCCTTTGATGTTCTACCTTTTGCTTGAAGCATCCCTATGGTTCATTGAACATTATAGAAGAAAAAAGTTTCTTGTCGAAATCAATTTTGGCACATTCTAGCATATGCACCCTTATCCAAATTAATAGCGGTCTTATCAATCCACAAAGGTTCACCAACCATAGCCCCCATTTTAGAAAGAGAATCAACCACCCAAAGAATTAATGACAATTTTGGTAATTTGATCCACACCGAGGAATTGCAAGCTTTATTGTAAGCATGGGAACTCTCCAATAACCAGTAATCAAGGCTAATAATTTGGCCACTAATCATTCAGGTGCCACTGAGAAATTTTTTATTACTCTGTAGAATTATACAAATATGGAAAACAATCATACCCAGTCATCACCAATTTAAAAGTTTCAATAAATGCATATAATTATTTCAATTCTTTTTGAAGCACAGAAATGGAAAAATCTTCAAGTGTGCTTCCGTAAATTGCTTTCTCAAAATTTTTCATTTAATATTTGATAAAATTATAATTTAGCACCACAACTATACTAAGATTAATGGAGCCACTTGAGAAGAAAGTTTGCAAGCTACTTTATCATTGAAACCGATATTTTTTTCAAGCTCTGGTTGGCTCAGTAGACTATAATTCTAATATTTTATGCATTTGCAGCGCTGATGGGATGATTCCCAAGGCTCAATGGCAAGGCTGGCCCCATCCTATGAATCCTAAGTCCAGAGAAGTTTTAAAACGCGATAATCCTCAGACCCCAAGCCCAAATCTGGCCCCAATCTACTAGCGTCTGTCATTGTGTGATTTGTTGCCATGGTGTTCCTGTCAACTCAACTAAAAGCAGAGAAGAGGAAGGCCCTAGTGGAAAAATGCAATCATTTGACCACAAATATCACAAACATTGGGCAAACATATTTCAATTACTCCTTCGCCATAGTTGATTTTAAAAGAACTCTTAGTTTATTTAAACAAAAGGTTCATAAAATTCTCAATAGGAAAGCTACTAGCAGTAGCAGACCTTGGCTTTGCTTTTAAATTTTTAAATGAACCATGCTCAAACTGACCTTCAATTTTTTCCAACTCAGCCTTTTCATTTGGAGGCTACACTATAGCTTAATTAGCATTGATGTTGAACTGGCCAAAAAGGGTTTTTGCTTACCTTCCAAATGCCACTGCTGCAGCCTTGATAACTCTGAACCTGAAACTATCGATCACATGTTCATTAATAATGATCAAAGTTACGGTATTTGGAAATATCTAAACCTAAACTCTGATAATAGTAATATCTTTTATGGCATCTTCTTGAAAGATGGAACAGCTGCTCAACTAAACATAACAAACTTTATGACAGCCACCTAATGGGGTGTTACATGCTTTTAGTTGCAAAGTGGCTTATTAAAGGATTTTTTCAATTATTTTATGATTGCATCATTTGCTCAATTTGCTCAACTCATATATTTTTTGTTTAATTCTGAATGTTCTTACTGAACACATTTAAACTTGATGCATAATGTTAAAGTAAAACTCTTGTGTGGACTACTTTGGGATCTAAAGGATTTCTTTGTAGTAGCTCTAAAACAAAATATATATTGTATATACTAAGCATAATTGAGGTTATAATATTGAGGGCAAAATTGTTGAGAATTTTGCAGTCAAGAATAGTGAGTGGTTCAAATACTTTAGTTCGATTATATAAAATAATGGTGAAATAGAAGGTGATGTGATTAATAGGAAAATTTTATAAAGCGGGAAAATCTTATAGATTGGATGAAATGGAGAAGTGCTATAAGGCCGGTTATGTTATATGGGGCAAAATGTTGATCAACAAAGAAAAAATTTATTGATAAATTAAGTGTTAAAAAGATAAGGATGCTAAGGGTGATGAGTAGGTATTCTTGAAGAATAGAGAATGATAAATGAATTTGCCCGTAGCAAGGTTCAACAGCTTTGATGAAGGATAAGTTAGAGGATATTGTCTTAGATGTTTTGGGCATATTAACTATAAACTATCTCATGCCTCTATTAGACTTAGAGTTTACCAATTTACCCATATTAAAAGAGGAAGATCAAAAAAGATATTGGAAAAAGCTGCTACAAAGAATCTTCTTGTACTTAGGGAGTGGGTTCTATTGATAATGCACAATGAAATAATGAATTCATTTAGCCCACCTCACTTGGTATCATTTTGTCTGTTTGTTTTCTTTTTGTTAATGAGAAACAGATCCTTTTTGGCCATGAAGTCATGTTCTTAGTGTGAGAGTATGGCATGCATTTGTCTCTTCCAATTGTGTTATATGTCACTTCAATAACCCTAGTCCTAACATAATGCTTAAAACTAAATTTAAAAGTTTAAAATGGTCATTATGTTTTGAAGCCATTCCTTGGAAATATATTATGGTGGCTACGCTTGGAAAACATTTAGATTGCCTGCATTATGACTTGGGGCTGACAATTTCTTAATTATGAAATTTATTTTTTATATTATGTTGAATACATCAGCACCTCCAAACACCAAAGACACTCTAGTGATGCATGGGTATCAAGTGCCTTATAGATTTATTGTAGAATCTGTGAGGCTTGTGTTGGGATGTGAAAAAGATTAAAGAAATGTCTATGGAAGAAGACGGCTGGAATTATTGCACCTATAGCAAGAGATTAACAACAGGACCAATTGATACAAGTTGATGCTGATATAGTAATCACAAACTGGAGCTCAGATTTAACACAAAAAACTGATGACCGGACACGACATCAAAAGAAAAAGAAAAGAGAAGCAGAATCTGGAACAAAAAACAGCTGTCACTAATTACAACGGTTAAAACAAATCAGCCACAAATCCTCCTTTTTTTCTTTCTGTTCGTTCTCTTACGCCTCCTCTTGAAGATGAGTACAAATAATTGCAACTCAGTAAGAAAACCCTAGATGGAAGACTCGAGTTAGCATTTTATTTCACAGTAAACAGAATTTTATACTTTTACAGATGTTCCCAGCTTAAAATTCTGGGGAAAATGAAATAGAGATGGGGAAGAGAGGGAGTGGGAAGGTACATGCTCCAAGCTATGGAGGTGCAAAAGGGCCACAAGGGAGGAAAAACTTAACGTTCCTTTTCATATTCCAATACAAGACATTATATTTACAGATTATAACTACCCCAAGCATACATTGATAATAGCCCCATTCATCGAGCACACCCACTTCATTTTAATATATTGCTTTTTTGTATGAATACAATTCTCAATTGTTCACTATTATGATTATTCTTTTTTTTTTGGTCAGCCTTATACCAATTTACTGCTCATATATATCTACCTTTCAACTAACCGTGCTGTTGTAGTGTTTGGTAATCAAGCAGCTTTCTTGCATCAAGTTTTGTTGCTATACTGGTAGACACTTTTTGATTTCTTATGATGTTAGAACACAACCGTAATTTAATGCTTTTGTTTTTTCACAGTATTTAATAAATTCTACGTTAAAAAAAAAATAGCAGTGTGATGAATCTGACATTTGCTAACAGAAGATACAACCATTATCATATACCAAACTTGTTTAGTGGGTATTTCTTTGGGTGAAAAAGTGGCGTAAAGCATCTATTAGGAGAAACCGTGTAGTATTTGTAAAGCATTATCAATCTTTTCTATCTATGCAGTTTGTGCAAACTCTGACATCACTTGAAAGCATCAAGATCAACTCAGTTAACAGAGCAGGCGATACAGCTCTCAGCATTGCAGAGAAAACCGGCCATGGAGAAATTTCTGCTATTCTCAGGGATGCAGGTGCATTGTCCTCCATAGAGCAGGGCAGCCACCAGAACCCAGAAAAGCATTTGACTAAGACAGTAAGCGACATCAAGTATGATGCCCACTCCCAACTCGAGCAGACCCAACAGACTGAAATGCGCGTCCAGCACATCAAGAGGCGACTTCGAAGATTTCACGTCGGAGGCCTCAGCAATGCAGTCAACTCCAACACCATCGTTGCAGTACTCATCGCTACTGTAGCCTTCGCCGCCATTTTCACCATGCCTGGCCAGTTTGCTCAGGACCCAACTGATGGGCTGAATGCAGGTCAAGCCAACATTGGCAATGATCCAGCCTTCATCATCTTCCTTGTTTTCGATTCCCTCGCACTCTTCATTTCTCTTGCGGTTGTTGTGGTTCAGACTTCTTTGATTGTCGTGGAGCAGAAGGCAAAGGAGCTCATGGTGTTCATCATTAACAAGCTCATGTGGGTGGCATGCCTTTTTATTTGCATCACTTTTATCTCCCTGACCTACATTGTCGTTGGCCACGATGGCTGGTGGCTGGCATTGTTTACGACAGCAATTGGTGCATCAATCATGCTCTTCGCGATCGGTTCAATGTGCTATTTCATTGTTGCTCACAGGAGAGATGAGAAGAGCTGTTGTAGAAATATTGAGAGAGGCTCCGGCAGCAGATCAAGATCATGGTCTGTGTCAGTGCTTTCTGATTCCGAGCCAATGAACAGCGAACACAGAAGCATCTATGTGCTTTAGATTCGAGCAGCCGATGCTTTCAGGTAAAATGCCAATAAGTTCTTTTATGGGTTAAGGGTTGAACCAGTTTAATTGGTTGATCATATGTTTTGGGAATTTGGTTGAAAGTGTTAGGATATGAAATATCTATTAGGAAATTACTTTAGGGAATTGTTGGAGCACTCTTGCGATGATAAAACTATAATGTCCAATCTAGCATGAAAATGGGTTGGACTAAAGCCAGCAACACCTTGCTATGGTGCTCAATCTAAACATCAATTTTTTTTTTTTTTTTTTTTGAAGAAATGGCTGGGTGGATTTGAACCATTGGCATGCAGACTCAAGAGTTTAAATTCAAGAAGAGAAAATAACAATAAATAAGTTATTATATTTAATGTTAATAGTTATTTAAGAGGATTGCTAAATATCCTAATCCATAGCTTTTAAATATTCCTTAATTTTAAAATGATCGATGAATAGGGATTTTGTACCGAGTCTTATGTGCAAAAGTTTAATTTTGGCATAAAAATATTAACTTCATTTTTTTAGAGGACATTTATGAGTTATTTTGGGATGCTAGTTTTGCAAATATTTATTTTTAACTGTTTTTTAAAGTTAGTTATTTAAAAAATAATTAATAGGATGCTAGTTATAACAGATCAAATTTTTAGATGCTAATTAAAGGAATCTCTTGTTAGGGTTATTTAGAAAAAAACCATATAATTAATTGGATTAAATTTGCTACATCTTATAGCTTAGAGAAGAATGTTATAGGCTGAAGGTTTTGTCACACTTGGGACAACAACAAACATTGTTGGATTGACGAACACAAACATGCACAAACAATTACATCATATACCGAAGAAGACACCAGATTTTACATAAAAAATTCAAAATGATGGAGTTATATCATAAAAATTTTATTATGATTATAAGAGAATATAAGCAAACACACTCTTTGCATACAACACACTTTTGTATTCTAACATCATGATGACTGTGATTATTTATAGGCTTTGGGTATGTAACATAGTCGTATGTATAAATAGCCGTGAAAGTAAATAGCAATTTTTGGGAGTTCAAAACATCCAATTTGAATGTTTCTAGGAGTTTTAAGAGTTTTCTACATAAATGCAAACATTCCTCTTGAATGCTTCTAATAATATGAGAGCTTTCTTTTATAATATCCCAAGAATCAGTCAGGTTGTGTTAAAATTATTTATATCTATTCACAATGTATTGACTTAAATTTAATTTAGATGATATATCAAAAACACAAAGTCACTAAATACACTCGAGTTCTTACATTCCATCATGAAAATAATACAATCAAATCAGATGAAATAAAAGTTGGTAAAATTAAAGATAGGTTAATTCTATTCTTAAGCCCTCTACACATGCTTGCAAGTTCTTATAGTGCAATTATTGAAAATATTAGTTTAATCGAATGTAATTAATACCTGCTATGATGTAGAACAAATCATGTGTCACAAAAAGCGAGCAATAAGAATGTATAGTATCTGCTTTCAAATGTTAGGAATGAGAAAACAGTGAACTGGGAACAATAGCAAGCATCTCCATACTAGCCCCGATGAGTCAATGGCCATATAGTTCAATATCCTAAAAACAATATCTAAAATTTATAAAATTATTAAGCCAAAATGTTCTCTTAGAATTAATGCCTTTCTAAAAATTCTTAAAAATCATACATTAAAATATATATATATATATCTGCTACATAATTATATATAGTTTTGTATATTAATTGAATATAAGATGGATTATAAAAACAAGAGTGTGAGATCCTCTAAAAGCCAAAGGAATGAGCAGTTTTTTGGGCTAGCTTAACTGGGAGATGCTTTGTCTTTTAATATTCTAATATTTCACATGCTTTTCTTCTATCTTTTTTTGCCTAAACCTGCCATATAATAAATACGTGTGGGGGCCGCTCTCTTGCTCATCATCTTTTGGCCTCCGTGCGGTTCAAATGCTTTCCTCCGCACAGAGAAGAAAGAAACACAGAGAAAGGCTTTCATAAGATATCAGGTATGGCTGTGCCGCCTCCTTTTTTTTATTTTTCATCTTCTTCTAAGTTTTCTCTTCAATATATATTATCTCTCGCTCTTCTTCCTCTTCATAATTTCATACTTACAAGCATATATATATTCATCGAAATATCTATCCATGCATAACCTAACTTTACTCGTTTATTCTTATTGCTTCAGTCCTATTAATGCTCAATTATTATGAATGAAATCTTTGATTTAGAGCATAATTTAGATAAATTTGATGATTAATATTTATTAAGATTTCTCTTATCCAAAATAATATAATGCCAAATTTATGAATCTCTGCAAAATTGTCTGTTCCTCCTCAGCACTGCCTTTGACCTCAGTACAAATCCCGCACTGAAAATAGAAAGAAACAGATAAGCAAAAAGAAGTTTGGAAAAATAAGGACAAGTCAATGTCAAGAAAGAGTTATTTATTCTCTTCTCTTAATTTGATTATGATTTTTATTTTGAATATTTTATTTTCATACGATGAACAAATATGTACTCTTCTTACTTAAAAATACTATATATTCTATTAATAAATTAAAAAAATTTGATAAAGTTTTCAGGATTTATTAAGAAATAAGCTATGCTTTGTTGGTAGGAAATATTTATTCAGCAATAATGAATGTTCACCCAAGCAAGCTTCTGCTTTTTAAGAGGCATTTGTAAGCTGTCCGGAAGCCATCATTCTGCTGTTTTGGTGCACAGCCATTACTGGATACTGCTGAATAAGCTAATTATTATGCTTAATGAGTTAATTATGTGATATTTCAATAATGACAACAACTAAACACTTTTGGTAAACCGTAGATCACCTTTTGTGTCTTTGATTTACACAGCTTATGTTTTTGATTAATTTATTGCTTTTTGTCTTAGCCAAATCCATCAATATATATACACCTTATCAATTAATTTCAAAAGATAATAAAAAATAATAATATTTTTATACGATTATTAATTAGAGAAATGTTATTTAGATCTACTAATATCAGAGATTTGAACATTATTTCAATGCAAATTTTAAAAATATTATTTGTATTATTTTAACGCAAATAAATAAATAATAATGAAATAATGTCCAAATTTTATTTCTAAATAAATATTATTCTTATAATAAATATTTCTTTTTGTTATTTTCTATAGCTAAATAAAAATAACAAGTTGGGGGTAAATTAGCAGTGTTAATCATCTGAAATTATTTCCATTTATTCATAATTTCTCTGAATCAAAGCAAATATTAAAAATATTTATAGTATAATATCATGACAATTTTATTTCTTTTTTTTATTTAAATATTTATTCATAAATTTTAATAATTCCAAAAAAGAAATTGCTTAATTTATGTATTTCTTTATTTATTAATTTAAAAAAGGAAAAAAAAATGATATAAATCTTAAATAGAAGGAAAATTATTTACTCTTTCCTTCTCGCAATAATTACTGATGTTTTCCTCTTAAGAAATTATTTATAAAAGTCCGGATCTTCTTCTCAATCGCAATCAGCGGAATCGTTATATATGACGACGTCGATCCCTTACTCACCGGCGGGCGGTGGCGCCGCCGCCACGTCTTCGCCGTGCGCGGGATGCAAATTTCTTCGGAGGAAATGTCAGCCGGGGTGCGTATTCGCGCCGTACTTCCACGCAGAGCAGCCGCAAAAATTTGTGAACGTCCACCGCGTCTTCGGGGCAAGCAACGTGACGAAACTGCTGAAGGAAATTCCCGCCAAAGACAGAGAGGACGCGGTAAACTCACTCGCGTACGAAGCGGAGATGCGGATCAGAGACCCGGTGTACGGCTGCGTCGGCGTCATCACCATCCTCCATCACGAGCTCCGCAAGCTCCAGCTAGAGCTCTCGCACGCCCGATCCGAGCTCGCGAGGTACCAGACCGCGCCGCCGATTCAGCCGCCTGAAGCCTCCTTTCACGCTATGTGGGGAAATGCCGGCGGCCTGACGGCTAGGCCCGCCGCCTCTCTGGATGATAACTACGCGTTTGTTTAATGTTTCTTCTTTTTTTTCGTAATTGCGGTTTGACTTTTTTCTTGGGATTGAAGTTCTAACTAAAAGTCAATTGGTAACTCAATTTATTGAAAAATGCTTTGGCTTTCGGCTTAACATCGGAGGTAAGTCAGCAATGCTCTTCGGTTTTGTTTTTTATTTTCTTAGAGAAATTATAGCGAAATTTTAATATCGGAAGCGTTTTCATGGATCCGTTTGTTGAAAAAATGTTATACTTACGCAATAATATATCAAAAATTATTCAATACTAAATATTTTTTTTTTTTTTTTTTTTTTTTTTTTTTTTTTTTTTTTTTTTTTTTTTGCATATGGATCCTAAAAAAAGTGTATTCAATTAATTTTTATATTAGATTCACAAATTATTTATATATTTTAATGTATATGTAAATGTAGTAACTCTTTAACAAATAAATAAAAAATTGATAAATATTTAAATATTAAAAAAAAGTAAGATAAATATTTATTCATGATCCGCAACAAAAAGGATGTAGTTCCTCTACAATCAATATAGTTTTAGAATTGTAATGGCTTTGCCTTAATAGCATTTTCTATCATGAAATGCTCTGTATGAGCACACTTAATTTTGAAAATATTATTAATAAATTTATTATTGTCTCAAAATTTAAGAGTTTTATTTAATTAACAAAACCATTGATAGTATTATCTTTCTATGATAATTATTTATTAGACTCTTTGTGGCGATCGGGGATCGAAATTCGAGAGTCTCAAATAATGATTCACATACTAAAATTATACATTCATGAAAATAAAAAAAATAAAATACATAAATATTCATATTTACATTCAGAACTATTCATATATGAAATTTACAACAATTTAATATTTATAATAAAGATTTAAACGTTCTCATTTTCTCACATTTCTATCTCTTTTCTTATTTATTACTTAGGCAGATCTTCAATGCCTTAAATTTCAAAACCTGAAAAATTCAGTTATGAGTCAGGTAGGAGTACGCAAATCGTTCTTATAAGAGTAATTCTAGCATCCTATAATAGGTATAAATCAAATATAAAACTCAATGAAATATTTGCATATGAAAGAAGAGCAACTTTTCAAATTTCAATATTGCCCTGCAAGTTAGTTGTGAAATTCAATATAGCATGAGTAAATAAATTTTAGCAAAAGCATTTGTAACATAAAGTCGAGTCCTATAGACTCCTGAGCCCAAATGGGTAAACCCATAGGCATAACATTTAGGAAACTTTTCTCACTACTCGTCGGTAATTTATTCAAATCAGGAACTGATGGTATGTCTTTCATCTGGATTTGCCCACTTCCTAATAAGGGCTAAATCCCTCCATATGACTCTCAGGGGCTGCCAGCCGGCCCAATCTGTGCAGATTCTCAGTGTTGTTTTTCATCCTCCAAAGACAGACACCACAATAATATATACCACATTTTATCTTTTTGTTACATACTTATTTGATAACATTCTTTTGCAGATTTATAAGCAGTAAACAGTTTAAAAAATGCTCAAATGAAAATGGCTCAAATAAGAATACTGAAATAAAACTTATAAGTAAATTTACGTACCGGACTATTTTTGATATAATATCAACCAATTCAATTTCTTTGATCTGCCATAAATATTTTAATTCATTAATTAATATTTTATGCTTTTAATATAATTTGTAATATTAGGTTTTTAAAATAAAAATAAAATGAATATTTGAATTATTTTATTAAGTTAATTATTATGCCTTATAAGTTCAAATTAGGAATTTGACCTTATAAGGGTATATTAGTAATTTTACTCTTAATGAAATCTAAAATTTTTGTTAGTTTATTATAGATTATGTCATAAGGTTTTCATAGAACTTAAAATCATCAAATTCTGAAATGTATTGGCTAAGTTATAACCAATACAAGTTCTATATTTAATAATTAGGGTTTAATGTGATTAGTGATTGATTAACAAAATTAGTCACAAAATTATTAAAATAATTACACATCTAGGTTTTAATCTCCTTTATGAGTTCTCTAAAACTAAAATTATTTAATTTGGATCATTATATTTGCTAATATTCACTAATCAAGATTACTGTAAATTAGGATTTTCTGATCTAAATTGATATTTGAATCACCTAATTTGGAGTTCAATTGACTAACTTATGGCCAATCAAAGTTTTAGGATTAAATAGCTTAATTAGGGTTAGGTCCTAATTGTGATTAATCTAAATTTAATTCAAACAGCAAAATTAACACTACTGAAATATTTTTTAGGATTTTCTGAGTATTTTGAGACCCATATTGAGTATATTTGGGTTAAGGGGTATCAAATTATAGCAATTTGAATATTTGTAACATTTTTCCAATTAATTTATATCTTAAAATATCATTATGTAAAATATTAATCTTACTAAAATTTGGATGGCACTAAAATATTCCTTGATTTTTGCTGATTAATTTAATATATTTGTTTATATAATTTGGATAAATATTTTAGGAGTTTCTTAAGTTTAAAGTTTTTATATTATTATTAATATGTAAATATTAAATATTTCTGATTAAAAATTTTAATTCTGTATTAATTATATCTATATAATTTGTTATTTATTATTTTGATTAATATAACAGGAACTAAATATTTTATTTATCTGTTAAATATTTTAATATACTTTATAATTATCTGTGTATTTATTATTATTATAAATAATTATTTTATTCTGTTTATATATATAAGAATATATTCATTTATATGTATATTTATTTTACAGTATATATATTGTTATGTTATAAGTGTTTATATATATATATATATATATATATATATATATATATATATATTATATTTTTATAATTTTTTTGTTATTTCTGCAGGTGGGCCCTATGCAGCAGTCTGGATCAGACGGCAGCAAACCCCCGAGGCCACGTGTCGCCTTGCGATTCATCCACGGGATGCAGATGGGGCCCACGCGCTGCCGCAGGATTCGATAAAGACTTAAATTTCGCATTCAAACAATAATACGAATCTAATTAACAATATTGCAAGATGAGATAAGGTAGGAAGCACCTGGCCGAAGGTTTTATTCAAGTTAGGGTTTCGGGATTGAGCAGCACGGGCCTCCTTTGATTGTAAGATTGGCTTAGATGGTGAAGAATCAAGACCTGGAGCTCTCAAATGAACTTAAGGAAAAAGGATAGACGATCGAAGAGCGGCGGGTGACGCGCATAAACGGTTGGGCGCGCCGCGTGTCACTTTACTCGACACGCGCAGCTCGCGCGGGGACGATGGCTGCAGAGCCGTCCGATCTTTTGATCGGACGGCTCAAACGATCTGTCAGATTGAACGGTAATGTAAATAAAATGGAGCGGCATTAGGGATTTTTGTGACGGCGTCGTTAAGATCTAATTAAATATATAATTATTTAATTTATTTTAATCGATTTAATTAATTAAACTTAACTTAATAAATATGTTCCAAATATTTCCAATATATCACCCCTAGCTAATTGAGGGGCGAGGAACGCAATGGCGCACTCAGATTTTTTATCCGACGAATATTTAATTATTTGATTTTTCAGGTATTTAAATAATATTAAAATATTTGACTAGAATTCAACGACTTCCAAATGACTTCAAAACTTCACCCATAGCTAATTTAGAGGTGGTGAACGCAATGGCGAAGTCAGATTTTCAATCTGATGTCATAATTATTTAAATATTAATAAACAAATTTGAAAAGGAATTCTGGTATTTTACACTCTTCTAGCAAAGTCTTGGTCTCGCCTTGGCTAACCTTTTCATAGCTTCCTTATGTCAATCATTCTTCCTCTTAAAACTTTAATGAAAGCATCCATGATATAATTATATAGGGAATTTGGTGGCCTTGGAATTCATAAGCTTTCTCATTAGAGAAATGTTATAGATTCCAAAGTCACATTCAATTTCTTAAATAAGGAATACCTACTATGGGTATATTATGCATTGCCTATACATGCTAATAAAATTGGCACTTTTGTTGTGGGCAGCAAAGACTATGGAGTGTAACGTATAATTTGCAATGGCATAAAACTATCAATGATGTGGCTTCATGGAATGAATATTAGTTTTTTGTTGATTATTAGGCGGGTTTAAGATTAATTAAGATACTACTTTTATTAATACTTTGTTGGCTATCCAATAATTCCTAGAACCATTCCCTCATTATAATGACTATAAAGAGATGTTTAGTGATTCCCTAATAGATGCTTTAAGAACTAAAATTTCAAAAAAAAAATATGCTTTAAGCTCTCACATGAGCATGCTTAACTTTATGGTTCTTTTCAAAAAGTTCATCATTTGAAAATGCACCTCAATGATCATGAGTTCTATTTAATAATATTTAATAGAGTTTCATAGATATTTGGGTGACAGAAACCTTTAATGGTATTATCTTTCTCTGACACTTGTCGAATTATTCGAAACAATGTCATTGACTCTTGAATGGCCTTGGCTAACCCTTTCAATAGCTTCCTAATATGCATAATCCTCTTGGAACTTTAATGCAATTATCCAATGTGTAAGCTGTGTAGGTTGTTAAAAATACTGTCGCCTCAGAAACTTAGCTGACCCCTACATTTTAATAGAAATGAATCTTTCCAAATCTAAAATTACTAAAATCTGGTTGGGTACTCCGAGCATATAACAAGTTAAGCCGCCAAGAGAACACCATTACCAACCTTGAAACTCTCTTTGAAATCAACCATTCCCTTGATAACAAGTTAGAGCTTGCCAAAGATAAAGTCTCTCTTTTCCAAGTGCATAATGATGTTGAAACTTTTTGGAAGAAAAAATGTAACCTTAATTAGAAGGTTGATGGGGGAAAAATGCAAAATTCTATCATAATTAGGTTAACAAACATCACCACTTAAATAAAAATTCTTCCATATCTAAGCCTAATGGCAGCATTCTGTTAAATGATGAGGACATTAGAATCTCTGCCATTGACTACTTTAATACTCTTTACTCCGCTGCTCCTGAACCCAATGCCTTATTCTATAGTGATCCAAGTCGTTACTAGGACAATTAGGACTAAACGCAACACAAAAATGAAAATTCTTAGTCACTTCAAAATTAGGGCAAACTAAAAATAGCATTAAATAGAGTATATTTTCTTGATCATAATACTAAAGTTTGGGAGTAATCTGGATAACGGATACTCCTAAATTAATTTTTGAATTATTTAAATTCAGTAAATTCGAAAAATTAAATACAAGCCTAAATTCAATTATTTTAATGTCATTAGATTAAGAATATAATAAAAAGGCTACACAAAAAGTTTCGTCAAATTTTTAGCTCCGGATTTACCATAATTAATTTTGAAGTTTTTCTTCTTAGAAATTAATATAAAATAAAACATAACTCCAAATTAAAAAAATTTGGTGCGAGTGTGTTTATCTAATCAAAATACACCTCCGTGTTAAATTTCATTATTTTTTTGAAAAGATTAATGGAGAGAGAAAGAAGAGAGATAATGAGGAGAGATGAGTAGAAAAATAAAACTAATTTGTACACTCCAAAACATTAAGAGGAAGAGAAGCTAAATTTCTCACGTTAGAATAATGGAGGAGAGAGAAATATGAGAGAAGAATTAAAAATAATTAAAAAAAATCATATAAATACCTCACCCCTCCCCTTATTCTCCAATTCCTCCCTCACACCCCTCTCCTCCCCCACTCCCCTCCCACCTCCTCTTCTCCCATCGACTTCGCCTCTTCTTCTTCATTTACCATCGGATTCCCCCACCAACTTTCAATAAAGCCTCATCAACACTAAGATGTAAAAATGAGAAAAGGATGAAATTTTTTTTATTATTTTCACTTTTTCTTCTTCTTTTATTAATAATAATAATAATATTATTATTTTTTTTATTATTTTTATTTATGTAACTTTCATTTCAGCTATTTATATATATATATATATATATATATATACATATTATTGTAATTATTTTTATAATTTTTACGACTTTTATTTTAGTCATTTTCTTTTTCTATATATATATATATATATACAATAATAATAATAATAATTTCTACAACTTTTATTTTAATTATTTTATATATTTCTATATATAAATATATATTTCATAATTATTGCAACTTTTATTTCAATCATATACTTATATATATATATATATATATTTCATAATTTATGCAATTTTTATTTTAGTCATTTTATTTTATTTATTTTTATATCATTATACATATACTATTATTATTTATAATAATAAAAATTATCATTTTAATGTATATAAATAAATAAATAATATAATATTAATATTGATATTTTTACTAAAATCAAATGAATAATATCATTCTTTTCATTTAATTATTTCATTTGCAACTTTTACATCACTATTATGCTTTAATCTACTTTAATATATTTATATAAGATGTTGTGCTTAGAACTTGAAATAAATGATCAAAAGTTAGTATCATAAGTTCATTCAGGTTGATCTCATATTTGTATATACAATACGTTAGGTCAGGACAAACTGATATCTTAAGAAATAAAGAGACTGCACATAACTTTTGAAGGGGAATGTGTAATTAGTCAAGAATCTACATCTTAGATAGTTAGACGTATCTAACTCCTTGATTATTCTATAATTTTATCAAATATAGTAAATATTATATATTGTTGTATTTTCTTTCAAAATGAGCACATATCTTAAATATATATATTGCATTTATAATCCTGATAATTTTGCAAGCATATCATACTTAAATATTACATATTATTGTATTTGTATATGATTTTCTTACAAAATCATGTGTGGCACCCCGCACCCTTAATTTGCCAAAGGATTAGGTTAAGGGTGGAGTGTCACTTTGGCTAACCCCTCACTTACCATTAGATTAGGATAAACTCCACAATCCATCTGATTAAGGAAGGATTAACACAGAATCAATCTAACAGTCACTATATAAGTAAACGTACAGAATGCGAAAGCAATAAATGACATCCAAGCATCACAATATAACATAAGTGCAAAATATAACTCATAATATAAGCATATAAGTCCAAATGCACAGTCAAGGGCACCTGTATTATTACAACAATTAAAGTTCAAATATAAAGTAAATGCAAAGGCACTCATCCTCACAATAACTCTAAGGACTAGATATGCTCTGGTTCGAGCTGCTGCTCCTCCTCTAGGAATAGCTTCTCCTCATGTGCTGGATCCTCTATCTGCTCTACGCCTGCCATTGTCGGTTTCACAATGTAGGGCCCCAGCCAAAAAAGAGAAAAATCTGGTTAGACAATTTGTCTAAGTACATTTTAGGCTGATACATTTTTATATGTTTTTAATATCACCACTTTACACAATTTTCCTAAGCAACAATATATTAGGGAGCGACTAGCAATACAATAAGAAAGAGGAACAGCTATAAATAACATTTATAACTTAAATAAAGGAGGCTAAGACATGCCTCAAAAGCCAGGTAAACAATGTAAGACATATAATATAAGCAACTAAACATATGCTGAAAGAAAATACTACATCCTAATACATGCTGGTGATCAAACAAAATATGCAAATTATAATAATAAATCTCAGCAGTGATACATATAAATAATAACAAAATCTAACATCCTACTGTATATAAGCTGTACAAAGAAATAGCTGACTGAATAAATAATGCTAAAACATATCAAAATACTACAACTGCACATCAAACTCTGTATACTGACTGCCATATCAGAAGGCTTGGCCAAACTGGCCCACATATATATATATATATACATCTCAATCTGCAAACATATTGAACATACTGCATGACTGAAGAGACAGACAATACTTATGCAACATATTTTAGTTATTTTACTTTTGTTTCTATGGATAATTATTAGAAACAACTGAGGAGTCAAGCACGTCTGCAAGACTATACGGGTCCCAAGCCTAACACACTCTCCTCAATGAGAATGTTAGGCATCCTGATCTCACCTTACCCCTGTCCATCGGTGCAAATGTGCACCATAATCTCCACAAACCGGACCCAACGGCAACTGTTATCCTAATATTCTAAGTTTTTATTTTCATGCACAAAGTTATCTTCTATGAAATGTCCAAGGAAGTAAGCTCAAACACACAAGGAATGCGTAGCACAAAGTATTAAATAAGCGAATGACTCTACTAATATGGTGATACCATCTGTTTTCTATTATCTGTTCTAACTATTCCAAATTACACAAGTTTAGAATCACCGTTTTCCCACATATCAAGTGTAACTTAGAAATTTGTCCTTACAAGTTACAAAATATCAGGACTAGCTAGGTCCTAATATATCAAATCAAAGTCGACTATAAAAGTTAAGTAACAAATCATTACGACCTAATTAATAATTTTAGACGTTCTAACTTAAGACTACTAAACTATAGATTATGGATTAAACACCACGAGATTAGGCTTGATCACATAATCCTAAAAAGGATAAGACATAAGATCTAGGTTTCATTCTAAAAGTGATCTAATAATTTAGGTCAATCCTATTAAATAATCAAACTTAATAGGATGAATCTCTTATCTTAGATCTAAGGTAAAAAAAAAAATCAAAAATAAGTTGAAAAGTTCTAGAAACTACTAAAACCAAGGATTCATTCATTGAAAACTCTCATTTTTCAATGAATGAAATCAACCCTATGATCTAGTCTTAGTCTCAGGAATGTCCTTAAGGTATAGTGTTAAAGACTTAGAAAAAATTCTAGAATCTGACCTAACTATTGATTTTACTTACTTGAATATCACTAATATGGTTATAATGTTAATTTTGGTGTTTTAAAAGACTAATTAAAGGTTAAGGGTGTTTATCCTAAATTTTGGGCAAAATGATCATTTTGCCCCTACTTAAGGGTCCGAAAAGTCAACTTTTAACTTAGGGGTCAGAATTGAATTCTCTTAGTTCCAACTGATTACTTACTGTCTAACTTGAAGATAGACAGTAAGTACGTCCAAATTGAACTCCAAACGATCAAGATATGACCAAAATGAGGTCAGGGGTAATTTAGTATTTTACCTAAATTTCTAGGGTTCATATCCTAAATATTATTTCAGTTTATTGTTGGTTATAGTTCAAGGATTCCATAGAGTCTGAGAACACTAGATTCTGAGTTCAAACGGCTAAGTTATGAATGTTTTCATTTCGAGGGTAAATAAGTTCTCCATATTATTAATTTAGCTTAATTATTACTCCGGGCTATACTTTATCAATTATCTATCATGTTTAATTACTTAACTGGCTAGTTATCCTTATTTAGTTATTTATTCATTAATTAAACTTACCTTATATATATATGTATGCTATATACCAAGTGCTTATACTTGAAGGTTTTAACTAGTTTTGATCCACTAATAGCACTAAATTCTTAACCCCTTATTTTTATGAATTAGTTTAACCGACTGCTGTTTAAATAACAATAAGCCGGAATATACTTATAATAATTTCTAGTATTATAAAAGTACGTGTGTGTGTATATATATATTTAAATTCTAAAGTTTTATTTCTGTACTACTAAAATCATAATTTATATACGTAATATATTTAATCTATATAACTAAGTATATGCCTTATGGATGATATTTATGTTAACTTAACTTATTCCATACTTAATGTTTTAAGCAGTGTTAATAAATCAACTTAATTCATCCAATTCTTTTTGTTTAACTAAACTATCCTAATAATGTTAAAACTTAAGCCATCTACCTAAAAAAAAAATCCATCTTGAATAACCTAATTAATATTTAAATCTTGCTGCCTTAAGTATTTACTATATTCGATACTATTTGATAGATTAATGTAATGCTTAAGTTAATTAAATCATTCGGCTAATGATATACACACATATAATTATATATGTATAAATTTGTTTCTGTTATACATAAAGTATATATATATATATAACTTATTTTCCTTTTCTTTTTCTGCAGGCTCATTATTGCGGCGGGACCCATACGACAGCAGACAGGCCCGCGAGGCGGGTCGGCTCAGCTCGACTCAGATCGGGAGTCAGCACCTCCGCACCAAACGCTCGCTGGCAAGGCTAGGGCATCGGTACTGGCGGCCGGAATGGCGAAGGCACGAGCCGGCCGCATGCCGAAGGAAAGAGTTCGGCGAGGTCTTCTTAATGGTGGTGTTGACGAGTCATGAGGTGGGGTATAGTGGCGAAAATGATCAACCCTAAATTCCTAGGTTCGGGCCAACAAATGCTCTGGTTCGAGTGGATGAGATTCTGCATTCACGGTAAGATCAAATTGAGTTCGCTCCAACGGTAGTGAGAATGAAATGATTCAAAACAGATAGGCAATTCACAATACCATGCTTAAGGGAAGTTTCAAAGGAGGAGAAGTACTTGAACTAAATTGACACTCCTCTAATCTTTCATTTTATCCAATGGTGCTACCTAAGTTTGATCTACTAGTTCAATCAACTTAACCTTCTTTACGCACCTGATCTTAAATCAAGAGAATCTCATTTTTAATCTTTATAACAAAAGACACATTTTTATTTCTTCTAACTACTTTTATAGAGTTTCCTAAGTCGCACCTTATTTTAAGTAGGTGCACAAGAATTGCTTGTAAGGTCTTATAAATTTCAAGATTTTGAGGGATCTTAAAAAATTCACAATTCAAGTTCTTCCAACTCTTATCGCTAAGAATATAAATAGATTACGTTCTGAAGATCCTTATTTGATTTATAGTTAATGGTATATGATTAGAATTTCTTTCCAAGCTCTCAGTATTGTATTTTAATTAAGATAATTTACTTCCATAAAATATTATTTATAGGATAGAATTTATCTTTCCTATGGTTTAAATTTCTAGTATATGAATACACGTGTAGTTATGTCTATTAAAAGGTCTAATTCCATATTTTGATGAATAAGAGAGTTATAAGTATTATTATTATTATTGCTTAAGTATCCGAGTCTAATTATATCACGATCCTATAGGTTGATTTCCTCACTTTGGAATCACAAGGTTTCACTAGTATCTCATTAGATTTATTTGAAATGCTAAGATAGCGACCAGATTCATTCTTAATCATAAATATATATATATATATATATATATCTATCAAATGTATAGTCTTCATATTTAATCTACATAAACTAAATTGATTATATGAAACCTAGTATATTACTAAAATTTATACTCAACAACTCTCACCTAAATTTGTACAATAAATATAAACATATTCTTATATTTTTGCCATTGATAAGCTAATGCTGAATATCCTCTGTTGCAAAGTGAGCTTGTGCTTTTCTTGAAGATGCTTAGTAGAAATATAATGTATGCATGTAAGATGAAAGAATGGAGTCAGATATCCTCAGCTAAACATCGACTTTGCTAACTATTTCTCAAGTTGGAGGTCATAAAGAAAGAATGGAGTTGGATAAAATGTGGTTTAAAATGTGCTAAATTCAAGAATTTATTCATATTAATATGTTTCATTCAAATGCAAATTCGATCAACTAATGCTTCTCACTTTAAAGTGGAGCAATAGTGAATTGCATGCTTAATTTCAGTAGTGTTTACACTATTTTCATTTAGCTTTTCTTTCAAATACTAACATATCTTCAAATTCTCATAAATCCCAATTCATTAATTCTGTAAGAAATATTGCTTTTTTAATTCAAAATCATTATTATTGCAAGGCATATAATCACTCCTAAATAATCTATAACAAGCGAGAACTTATTTTTTTTTATAATCAAGCTTTGGGTATCTATACAAAGAAGCATTCACAAATTTCTCGGGACTCTATTCTCATTTTCATAAGCCAAATGCTAAACTGCAATAGAATCGATTATTTGAAGTAGAAGAGTGAGAAAAATAAAATGAAGAAACGATAAAATTTCAGATTAACAAATTAATAATAAGAACTAATGAATCGAAAAGAGCATTATAAGAACCGAATGGAGGAAAGGGAGAGCGATTTGAGTGAAGTGGGTACTTATATTAGGTTGAGACAAGAAGGAGTTGGGAAGTGGGGTACCTTGATGGCGTCGAGGGAAGATCTGCAACCCCCTTGTTGCTGAAAGGAAGATCGGCGACTCCCTTGCCGCTGATTGCCGAATGGAAGAAAGAGAGAGCGACCCGGCTCTGCCTTGCGTCGCTCGATAGCCCGCGAGTCATCCCCTTGCGCTAAGAAGGAGACGAGGCGGAGTCATCGAGGGAGCTAGCTGCGGCCGCGAGGAGAAGAGAAGGCAAGTGGTCGGCTAGCAAGCTTTGGCTTTTAGGAGATATGGGCGGAGGTTGCGAGGGCGAGCGGCGGAGACTTCAAGGGCGAGGCGACATGTGTCGCACGAAGGGAGAGGCAAGATGCGTGCGATCAAGATGGAGGAAGCGTGCGATTCGTGGTTTTTAGGGCAGAGGTATCGGGAGAGAAAAGAAAAAAAAGAAGAAAGAATATAAAAATATAAAAAGGAATATATAAATATATTTATTTATATTTAATTATATAAATCATAATTTTCCTAAAAAAATACATAGTTTAATGTTTTCCAAAAATTCTCAGAAAATCACCCCTAGCTAATTGAGGGGTGAGGAACGCAACGACGAAGTCAGATTCGATTCCGGCGAATTTTTAATTTCCTCATTTTCCGGATATTTAAATATTATTAAGATATTCATCAAATTTAACGACTTCCAATTGCCACTAATACTTCACCCCTAGCTAATTCGGGGGCAATGAGCGCAATGGCGAAGTCCGTTTTTCAATCGGAGGTCAAAATAAATAGGTCAATTTTCGAGGTTCTTGAAATTCCTAAAATAAGGATTTGATCCGTTTGACCTCTAGTTTGGACTGGATCTTGGTGGTTGATTCATAATGACTGAATTAGTATTATGATCAAGATTAAGACTAAGATTAGTCATAATTAATAATGGTAATAACTTGGGTTGTTACATCATGTCGCTTAAATATTATATGCAAATTTTGATATCCTACAAATCTTACTTAGACCTCTGTGTCTAATTAAATATTTCTTTTCTTTTCTTTTTCTTGGTATATATATATGATAGATCGTGAGAAATTAGATCAAGTCTTTGAGAAGGTGCTGATGCGGGATGTGGAGCAACTTAATGCAAACTTAGATGTTTATTTTTCGTGAGTTTTAAGTATTTTCTTAGTGTGTAACCGATTTTGTAAGATAGTTATTATCTATATTATAAATATTTTTTTTTGTTATTCTTATATTTATAAATGTTGTAGTGAATGTAAAAATATATATTTTATATATCTTTGAATATGTTGTTATATTAAACCCCAATATGATCATAGGAATTAAGCACATAATATTAGATTAGCTATGCTGACCTAGCGACGAGTCGTCACAGTTGGTATCAAAGCAGGATTGAGAGAAAATTAGTCTAAAAGTGTATAAGCTATTATTCGTGCAACTAGAATCTTATAACAAATAAAAAAAAATATAAAAAGTAAGAAATTACCAAAACCTAAATAAATTAAAGAGAGAATGAAGGAATAAATATATGATCTAGCCAAAATAATATGTTTTTGCTATTTTTTTAATTTTCTAATTAATAATGATACTTTTGTTTCCATCTACTATTTGATAATAATACTTACGTAATTCTCTTCAATAAAAGTATAATAATAGAAATCTTATTTTCATATGGATTCTGAAGATTCTCATTTTATTGTCAGAATACCTTTAAAAGATCTGATATCCGTCAATACTTCTGTGGACCATGTCGACAAATTGTTTGATATTGTAAATGCTCTATTAGACTGTGTTGATACACAAAATTAAATATTTTAAAGCTTCAGATATAACAAACACCACATATAAATAATTATACTTCTATACTATCAGCTACATATTTTCAAGTATCGAGATAGATGGACTAATTCAAGCTTTCTTAAGACTCTAACCACCAATATTTAATGAAAGTGCTAACCCAATAGATGATGAAGATTGGGTAAATAAGATAAGAAAAATACTAACTAATATGAAATGCCCAATTACAGATGTAATTAAATTAATCATCTATATATTGGTAGGAGAAGTTGAATGCTGGTGGGAAACTACTGCAAGCTTATAATTCGTATGCATAGATACTGAGAATATCCAATTGGAATAATTTGTCAAACCCTTTAGAGCCAAATACATCTCTCATTCTGCACAAGCCATCATGACAGATTTGTTCATGAAGTTATGTCAAAGCAACCGCAGTGTCGTTGAATATGAAATTAAATTTCAAATGCTATTTCGTTATAAGCCACTACTAGTGAGCATCGAGTTGTTACCCTAGCTAAATACAGATTAATTAAGCTAAACCAAGTTCTAATTTTAATTTTATTAGACTCAATGGGTTATTTAAACTTAACACTAGAAGTTTGAGATCAATCGGAGCTAAATTGAAAATCTTGTTATTTTTGCCTTTTTTGAGCCATGGAAAATACCTAAATTAATATGATCTCCAAATTAAAATTTGATTTCATTTTTGAATTCCTCATACCTCAATTAGCTAAAGGTAAATTTTTGAAAATTTTTGGAGCTCATTTAGTCCTAAATTGGAGTTAAAATTATTAAGATTATTATTTAAATAATTTAAATGAATTTTATTAATTAAATTAATAATATTTGAATTTTTTAATATTCTAGGATTTGTTGTCGGGACCGCGGCAGATCCGCTGCGGGGTCCCAACAGTGGAACACCATTCCCTCCCAATGGATGCTCTAGCACGCATCTTGGCGTGATTCATCCGACAGCGCGATCTACCCCGCGCCGTGATCAAATCCTGGCCACTCGTTTAACATCCTAATCCGACGGCATTCCACATCCCATCTTAAGTAACTCAGATCAATTGTTGGATCACTTTGATTCAATCTGACGGGTGATCTACCTCCCCGATCGGCTGTTATTTGTCGAAGGATCTGGACCGCTCAATTCCAATTGGCGATCCATCGGACGTCGGCATTTTTCCCATCGCTATTCATCATCATCCAGGGCGTTTAATCATAGGAAGCTCCCAACATGATCCCAACATCCTGCCCTCATGGCAGTACGGGGATGGGATCTTGTCCCCCACGTTCTCCCTCGCGCCCTAATCACCATAGCCTGGTTATTCTCCCGGGTCTGCCCTCTCCCGTTCGGAGCCCAATTTGCAACCATGGGCCAAAGCTGCTGGCTCGGCTATGGCTCTGGAAGCTCGCCTCTGAGCTATAAATAGCTTCAAGGTATCGGTAACCTAACCTTTGCCTTAGGCTCCATTTTTTTTAAGGTCCCCAAGCCTCTTCATTTTCAAGCTCTCTGGTTCTCTGTTGGTGGCCCATCCAGCCACCAGTGGAGCTCGGCTTGATCGTCATACGCTGATAGTGTAACAATCCGAGTTGTTACCATAGTTGATTAGGACTAATCCTAAGTCTTAAGCATAATTATAAGAGATAATTAGGTCAAGTGAAGTTAACCTCTGAGACCTAGTCCAAATCAGGAGTCAAACGAATCGAATCCTGATTTCTAGAAACCCTACCTATTTAAATTGACCTTCGATCAAAAAACGGATACCGCCATTACGTTCCTTGACCCCAAATTAGCTTGGGGTAAAGTTTTCGTGTCAATCTGAAGTCGTCGAAATTTCGGCGAATATTTTAATAATAAAAATACCCCGGAAATCGATGTATCAAAATACTCGTCGGATTGAAAATCTGACTTCACCATTGAATTCCTTGACACCAAATTAGCTAGGAAAAATATGTTCAAAATTTTTTGGAAAAAAAAAATTATTATTTTAATACTTAACGGCGTGCCGTTAAGTATTTAACGTTACTGTCAACTGTAGCTAATGGCGCCGTTAGAATCGACGGCGCCATCGCAGCCGTTGGATCTGATCCAGATCCAACGACTACGGGGTCATCTCCCTCGGCCCCGTCGCCCGCACGTGACACGCGGCGGGCCGCCGCAGTTTCCGGCCAATCAGGGCCTTCCCCGACCTCTGGGCTCCGGGTTTGCGAAAACCCTAGCCCAGATCGAGCCCAACAGAGCCCCGAAGTCTAGCCACCGTTCGTCGTCCAATCGAGGTACCCCGATCTCCCCCATCCTCCGTTGAAATTGCAATTTCTCTTTTGAATATTGTAGATTATGACTTAGATCGACGATCAACCGGACCTGATCGGCCTCGATCAGGTCCGACTAGCCCAGATCAAGGCTTGAAGCCTCGGGCCCGTTTTCTGCAGCTGCCGAAACCCTAGGAGTTAGGGTTTCGATTTGCCGGCGATCCCGGCCACCTCCGGCGAAGGTGCGCCCACCGGCGTGTAGCCCCCGTCGAGGGCTACCGTCGACCGTGCGGGCCGAGGTGGTCCGGCACCGGGAAGGCCGGCGAAAGCCGTGCCCTAGCCTGGCGCCCTCGGACCGTCTCCACGAAGGAGATGGAGTCCGGGTCGGGCCGGGTCGACCCGAGCCCGACCCGCCCGAGCCGGGTCCGTGTCAGCCGAGTGGGGCCCACCAGTGCCACGTGGCACCTTCTGGGCCTGCCACGTGTCCAGTGGGACCCACCAGGCGAAGCCCGCGACGCTTCGGCTTCAGCCGTTCGGCCCACAGTGCCACGTGGCAGCAAGCCGGCACGCCACATGTCACGTGGGGGCCCACAGCCCGAGCCCGCGCGGCGGTTCGGCTCCCCAGTGGGGCCCACAGCGCCACGTGGCAGCATCTGGGCCCGCCACGTGGCAAGTGGGACCCACTGACCAGTCAACCGCGGCGGTCCGACTCCCCGTGGGGCCCACAGTGTCACATGTCAGGTGGGGCCCACTGCCCAGTCACCCGAGCTGAGTTAGCCCCTGTGGGGCCCACGGTGCCACGTGGCAGCCTCTGGTAGTGCCACGTGTCTAGTGGGGCCCACTGTCTGTTAATTTAATTATTGTTTGTGTTAATTAATTACTGTTAATGATTAATTAATTATAGTTAGTGGTTAATTAAGTTAGGATTAGTGTTAATTACTTTTAAACAGTAACCTTAATTAATTAGGAGTAATTAGAGGTTAATTAGGTTAATTAAACTCTAAACAGTAATTAGGATAATTAATTATTGTTGAACAGTAAAGTATAATTAATTATTCATAATTAGATATTAATAAGTAATTAAGACTAATTAAATAATGATTAGCACTAATTACTTTGATATAGTAAAATATTAATAAATATAATTTAATTAATTAAATAATAGATTAATTAATATTAATTAGTAATTAAGCCTAATTAATCACAGATTAATTAAGAGTTAATAATTTCAGAAATTCTATATAAAAACTTTAGGAATGAACAGTAAAATAATACAATTTGAATAAATGAATAGTAAAATGATTCAAATTGTATTTTTGAATAGTAAATCTTAAAAGTTTAATAACTTTTTATAGGATGATCCAAACATAGCCAATATAGGTCTTAAAATACTCAATAAAATATAAGGATTCAAATAACGTAATGTAAAAATTTATTTCGGGGTATATATAACGAGGTAGTATTTTATGACCTCTTTAGAGCCTCATAACTTTTTACCCGGTTATCGAAACATAGTCCATATGGGTCTTAAAATGCTCAGGAGAGCGGCCCCATCACCGTAGTAGTATTAGTTTTTTCATTTGGATATCAGGATAAAAAGTCAACCCTAGAACTTAGAGTTGACTTTAAACGGCCATAACTTGGTCAATCAACTCCAAATTCAAAAATTCAAGAAGCTATCTAACCTAGAATTTCAATGTCATCAACATATTGAAATAATATTTAGGATTTGAACCCTGAAAATGTAGGTAAATGACCAAATTACCCCTAGCCTTATTTTAGTCATAACTTGACCGTTTCTCGCCCGATTTAGACGTACTTACTGTCTATCTTCAAGTTAAATAGTAAAGAATCTATTGGAATAAAGAGAATTCAATTCTAACCTCTAAGTCAAAAGTTGAATTTTTGACCCTTAAAGTAGGGGCAAAATAGTCATTTTGCCCTAAGATTGGACTAAGTACTCTTACCCCTTGGATAACATCCCAGAATACCAAGACTAATATTATAATCATCTTAGTAATGTTTAAGCAAGTAAAATCAACCCTTAAGTCAGATTCTAATAGTCTTTCTAAGCCTTAAGCACTACACCTTAAGGATCCTTCCTGAGACTAGGACTAGATCATAGGTTAGAGTTTATTCATTAGGTAAATTGGGTTACCCAATGGGTGAAACCTTAGTTTTATTAGTTTCTAGACTTTTTTTTATTTTATAACTCATTTCAATTATTTTATCTTTTAACCCTAGATTTAAGGTAGGAGATTCATCCTATTAAGTTTGATTACTTAATAGGATTTGCCATAACTAGTAGATCACTAATAGAATAAAACCTAGAACTTAGGTCTTATCCTTTGGATTATATAATTAAACCTAATTCTTGTAGTGTTTAATTCATAATCTATAGGTTTAGAAGATCTCGATCAAATCTTAGTTAGAACATCTAAATTTACAAAACTAGGACGTATGATTCATTTATTTAACTCGTAGTTGTCTATCTGATTGAGCTAGATTAGAACGTGATCAGTTCTAATTCTTTTTAACTTATAAGGACGAGTTTCTAAGTTACACTCGATAGTAGGAAAACAGTGATCATGAACTTGTGTAATTTGTAATAGTTAGAAGGTTAAGTTGAAAAACAAATGATATCACCATATTTAGTAGAGTCTCTTGCTTATTTGATATTTTGTTGTTTACGCATTTCTTGATTTTTGTGCCATTTTTCCTTGAGCATATCATACAAGATTTTTGATGCATAAATAAACTGTTAGGAAAATATGGAGACTCCTTAAATTCCTCATAAAAATATTAAAGTAATTAATGAGAAGATAATGATTTGATGTGTTTGAGTTGCCTCTTAGTGTTCTTTTGCTCATACCGATTGTTGCCCTAACCGTATCGTGCTATGAACCGCCCTAGCCGTACTGGTGCTAGGATCTTTCGAGTATGACTGTTGGTGACCTAACTGTATCGTGCTAGGAACCGCCATAGCCATACTGTGTTATGGCCTTTTTCGTTGACTGATGTTGCCTTAGCCATATCGTGCTAGGAACCGCCCTAGCTGTACTGGTGCTAAGATCTTCAGCCCTATTTGGTGAGCTAGTGTAGCTCTTTTCTATATGACAGATTGTACATGTATGGTTTTATATGCAGTTGCTATTATTTACTTTTAAGTATTCTTATTCAGTCAGCTATTTCCTTGTACTGCTTTTACATATATGTAGGATGTTAGAACCTTATTGCTATTTATATGTACCACTGCTGAGTTATTTATTTTAAATTGGCATATTTTATGTTAATCACCAGCATGTTTAGGATGTAGAATTTTTCTTACAGCACATGATAGTTATGAATATTTATACACCCTTCCTTGTTTAGTTTGTATGCGAGGCATGTCTCAGCCTCTTTCCTTTTCTTTGCTTAAGTTATAAATGATGATTTATAGCTTCCCTATTTCCTTTGTATTGCTTGCCGCTCCTTTTCATATATATATATATATATATATGTTGCTTAGATGTTGTCAAATAGTGATATTACTTAACACTTATAATAATTCATCAGTTTAAAATGTACTTAGACAATTGTCTAACCAGATTTTTCTTTTTTTTTTTGGCTGGGGCCCTACATTGTGAAACTGACAATGGCAAACTTCTTTCAGTTAGACGAACAGGAGTTAGGTGTGGAGCCTTACCCAGAGGAGGAGCCCGTGGAAGAAGTTGCCATCTAGTTCCCTTATACTTCGAGTGAGGATGAGTGGTTTTCATTCTATTTTTATTTAAACATTTTAAATTATGTAATAATACAGGTACTATTGACTGTGTTTTTGGATTGTATGCTTATATTCTGAGTTCTATTTTGCCTATTTTCACTGTGATACTTGGATGGTTTACATTTCCTTAAATCGCTTCCGCACTCTATTTATTTACTTATACAGTGACTGTTAGTTTGATTCTGTGTTAATCCTTCCCTAATCAGGTGGATTGTGGAGTCTATCCTAATCCAATGATAAGTGAGGGATTAGCCAGAGTGACACCCCACCCTTAACCTAATCCTTTGGCGGATTAAGGGTGCATGGCGCCACAAATAGTGGGTGTGGTTTGACGTTCAAACCTCCAGGTATCCGTGAGGAGCTCAAGTGCTCTAGTGTTCTTTGCCATGCTCGATCTGTCATCCCTCTGCCAGTCTAGGTACTTCCTCTATCCCAGTGAGCCAGTTCAGCTCATTGTTTTCTTGCTTGGTGATTGTTCACCTTAGATGATGAGTTAGGAACCTTCCCCAATGGCCTCTGTGATCAGCTGGGATGCTGGAAATCCTTGGCAATGAACCAGACAGTGTAATCACCATCGGGAAGTCCACTGCCAATCTGTTGAGCCTCTAGCAGTCCCTGAAGTTTGGGGGGTTGTTTGGATGCTCAATATTTCTCTGCTGATGAATCACGATTCGAGTAAGGATTTTCAATTGCAACTCGATTGATTGATTTAGCTCGAATTAACCAATCCAAGCTCGATTTGCGATTGCATCTCATCGAATAGCCTTCCATTGCACTAGGCTATTGTCGAACCAATTCGCTCACTCTGTCGTCTCACCTCCACCCATTGATGGTGTAGAACCATAGGTAGGACTGCTCCACCCTCTTGATGAGGATCATTTGACCTTCTCATTTCTGCCTCAGGAGCTGTCTAGGCTGAGTAGCACTCCAGTGATCGAGCGCCTCTGAGAGGGGGCTTCTTAGCTTAATCGAAGTGCAAATGATGTCGAAGGTGTAGCCATCGAGATCAGGAGTTCTGCACAATGGAGGCCTTGGATTCATTAACAGATTTCAAAGCATTTTTAAGATTTTCTTTGGATTTTATCTCATACAGTTAGAAGCATAAGCATGAACATAAGCATAATATGTGAGTATCAGAAAGATGTCTAAGTATCATTGATGATCTATAAGTTACGGAATGTTGCATACATTGACTAGAGAATTTTTGGATGCATCGGCATTGCAGTTCCCAACCAGATGTACATATACATTGGACCGTACTACTCATGACAGTTCAGTGATATTTGGTTGCAATCCAGTACATACAGTGTTGAGACATATTAAGATACATATATTCAGTGATATACAGTATAGTTTTACACATGATTACTCAGTTTTGGATGTATTACAATTTTAGTTATTTAAGTATTCAGTTTATAGTTCCATTTTACCTTATTTGTACAGTTTTATATAGTTCTATGCTTTCAGTTATTTTTACAGCATTTTCTGCAGATTTGATTATATAAATGTTAAATGGATAATTAGAATTGTTTAGATTAGTTTTGATGTGTTAGACTTATTGTCTAACATGAGGTACTTTTGGGATCTGGCAATTTGCTAGATCCTGAGCAGTATACTGAGCCAAATCAAGAGGACATCCAGGAGATCCAAGAAGAGCCCGTGGAGTATTAGTGGACTCTTCTTCAGCTGCTTAGTTTACTTTCAGTTCAGTATTTAATTTTATGTTTATTATTCAGTAAATATTTGTAATAATTCTGGATGTACTTTCCTTTCTTTCCTGAGATGAATATTTTCATACTATTTCTATGATGAATGTATCTGGATGTATGTTTTAAGCTTCCGCACTCTGTTTGTATACCACTTGTACTTAGTATTGTGATGTGATCAACTGTAACACCCCACTGTTAGATTAGAGTTTAATAATCTAACGATGAGTGTTACGGTAGTATTTAATATTGAATTAGAAGATTCTAATTCAACATTTAACACTACCTTATATTGTATGGATCTATGGGGAGAAGAAGGTCATTCAATTATTCTAACTCAAACATTCATTATTTATATTATGAAACATAACAATATGAAAGAATAATTTATATCACAAAATAATTTATAATTTACAAATTGTTCAAATGTAAAGTTTATTCTCACATAATCAAATACAAGTAAATTCTCTTCTCAATTACTTCTCAGCTTCCTCTTTAATTGCAGGTCCTGCTCTTTGCTCCTGATCTACCATATTTTAGTTTTTAAATACAGTAGGGCACAGCCAAAAAAAAGAAAAGTTGTTAGACTTTAAAAGTCTAAGTACATTTTAAAAGTAGGCTAAATATTAATTAAGCGGATATCACATTACAATTTAAGAAATAGTGGTGCAATAAGCATAAAATGGTAAGAAGATATGTAAGAAAATTTGCTCACGATGTTAGAATATTTTTGCCAATCCTGCAATTATGTTAATAGTATTTGAATTACTTGTAATTTTGAAAGAAAACATAAATTTGTTCAAATGGATTTGTATGCTAAAAAGCAGTGTAAACATAATAGAACTGTATATATGAAATTTTGCATTATATTTAATTATGGAAATTCATTTCAGTCTGAAGACTGAATATATCATTCACAATCAATGAGATTGTGAGAAATGTAATTATAATTTATTTATCTTAAAATTTTGTTCTGTGGACGCAAAACAAGTGAGGAGTTGAGTACGTGTGGCGGTCCTTCCCCGCCGTGGTCCTGTTAACCCTTAAGTTAACATGATTACGGTGGATGGGTCACCAAATGACAAGGTCCCCACTTAGAATTGAATTAGACATGTTCTAATCCAACTTAAATAAGGACTTTGTCATTCATCCCAGAATTTATCACTATATAATCATACAATAACTCAGAGTGCGGAAGCATAAAATATAACATACATCCAATACAGTATAAATACAACAATACAGAATGAGTAAAGTACTGAAAGAGAAATATAAACCTGTATTATTACAACATTTAATAAGTTTAAAAGAACTGAAAGGAAACTCTCAATCTCACTAGAAGAAAGAAAACTAAAACTACAAATCTTCAGGAACGGGCTCCTCCTCCAATGGCAAGCTCTCCACTGGATTTGCTGCTCCAACAAACTCAGAACCTACTATTATCAGTTTCATAATGGTAGGGCCCCAGCCAACAAAAGAAAAACTGGTTAGACAATAAGTCTAAGTACATTTTAGAGCAAACAATTTTATTAAGTTAAATAGATATCACCATAAAAACAGAACTGAGCAAAATAGGTGCAGAAAAGCGTACAAAAGAATAGTATAAAGTTATAAACAAACAGTTTATAACTAAAGCAACTAGGAAGTAATACATACCTCCTCCAAGCAACTACAACAAAGACAAGTAAAAGAAAAGTAAAGCTGTAAGAAAATACAACCTAAATATGCATGTGATCAAACAAAAATATGCTAAGTGACATACAACATTTAACAGTGCAAAACTGAAATAAACTAATATCCTAAAAACATAAGAAAATAGCAAGTAGAACTAGTATCCTATATAGTGCAGGAAAACTGTAAGTAAACTAATGCTACAATGTTGAATATACAAGTAAAACAGTAACTGCAAACTGAGACTACAGTGACTATATAAGTCACTTGAACTGGACATGAACTCAGCAAAATCTTAGCCTGATGAGCTAAGAAACTCTGAACTGAATATCACTGAAAACTCTTAGCCTGATGAGCTAAGACAGAACTGGATGTAAGTGTACTTGAATTAGTATATCCATATCAGAATCCTGACTCTATGGTCAGTAGGGCGAGAGTCTATCCATCCTATCACTCGAACTAGGCATGGCCAATAGACTGTCGGACATTAAACCCTCGAAAGGTTGCCGACCCCGAACGAGTTGATCGACGAGGTATACTAATCAAGCTACACCTTACAAACCACTTGTGAAACATAATGCTGCTTATGAATGTTCCAAAATAACATAAGATATTTATCAAATATCTTAAGTACATAATACATGTTCAAGGTATAAGGATCAAAATTAAGGAATGCGAAGCATCAAAATCAAAGTGCAAGAAACTCTATCTAAAATACATGTGATATCCGTTGTTATCTACTTTATTCGTTCTATCTACTCTAAGTTACATAAATTTCAGAATTATCAATTCTTACACATTTTGTAACTTAGAATCACGAATCCTACTAGTTGAAGATAATTAGGACTGGCCAAGTCCTAATTATAACTTAATCAAAAGATGACTATTTGGTTAAAATGAATAAATTATCGACCTAATTTTGTAATTTAATTCATCCCAACCTCATCTTGATTAGCCAAATCAAGATGAAAAGATTAAGAATTAGACTCCAGATGATGGGGTCTAATCACTTAATCTAAAGGTATAATCTAAGGGTCTAAGTTTAGAACCCAAATATCACAGATTAAGTTAAGGCAAGTCCTAATGATAAATCAATTCATTAGGATAGATCTCTATTCTTAATTCTAGAGTTTAAAGATCAAATAATCATTTAATAAACTGAGAAAATCTAGAAACTAGTAAACTCAAGGTTTCATCTATTTGAGTAACCCAATTTACTCAATAGATGAATTCTAACTTAAGATCTATTCTTAAACTTAGGAAATAAGGCTCTTAATTATTAAGAGTATCTCTCAAGACACACATCCTAACTAATATTATAAAGACCTAAGAATAGATCTAAGAATGATTAAAGAATGAGAAATCACTCACTTAAGACTTAAGAAATTTTCTTAAGGAGCTAAATTGGGATTTTGATTAAAAATCAAAATTAATGATTTAACTTATAAAATTCCTATTCTAAATCATTATATTTACTGTTTCTAATGATTAGAAACTGAATTTAGGGCTTTTGAAGGCTAAACCCTAAATTTGAGCAAAATTACCATTTTGCCCCTACTAAAGGGTTCAAAAAGATCAAATTTTGATCTAGAGCTTAATTCCTGAAATTTTCTTTTGGAATATGATTCTTACTATCTAATGTAAGATTAGACAGTAACTAAATTAATTTTGGGTGATTATTAAATCATATGAGATCAAATTAGTGAATTTGACTCATAAGGGAAAATTAGTAATTTTACTAAGTAAAAGTTAAATTTTCTTTCAGATTATTGTTCTTTACTGTCTAAGCTTTCCATAGAATCTAAATTTGCTAAATTCTGATAAGTATTAGCCAAGTTATGGCCAATACAAGATCTAGGGTTAAAAGGTGATTAAGAAATCCTTAATTATGGGTCAAAAATTCTAACTTTGCCAATTAGTGTCCAAATTGAGTAAAATCAGTAGCTATGGTTTACAAATAGTCCACTGATTACAATGACATGTGGTAGGCTCAATTTGGACCTAATTTGACTAAGTTAAGACCTAATTAGGGTTTAGGGTGATTAGTGAGTGATTAGCAAAATTAATCACTCAAACATTAATTCAACCTTACAGCTGGGTTTTAAATGACTCTATGAGTTCTCTAAAACTTAAATCACTCAATTTGGATTACTAGTTTTGCTAATATTCACTAATTAAGATTTAAAGTAATTAAGGGTGATTAACAAATCTAACCGTTGGATCCTAAACATTTTTATAGATTACTGTGAATTAAGTTTTTTTGATCTAAAAGAACCTTTGGATCATCAAATTTGGAGCTCAATTAACCAAGTTATGGTCAATTGAATTTTTAGGGTTTAATGGCCTAATTAGGGTTAAGTCCTAAAAGTGATTAGGCCAATACTAATCCAAACAGCAAAGTGAATACTATCAAAATAATTCTTAGGGTTTTCTGATCACTTTAAGACCCATATTCAATATGTTTGGGTCAATGGGTACAAAGTTATGGGCTAAGCAAGTTTTGTGACATTTTTGGAATTTAATCAATACTCTAAATATCACTTTGCTAAATACAGATCCAAATGCAAAATTATTAGTATCAATAAATTCCTCATATTTTTTCGATTAATTTGATATATTTATTTGTATAATTTGGACATATATTTATTGAGTTATGAATGTTTAAAGTATTAAGGTTTAATTAACTATTTAATTAAACTGATTTTAGTTATCTGATTTGATTTAATAGATTTTTTTTTTTATTAAATTCTAACATATTTATATGTATTCTTAAATTATTATGCAGGTGCCACGTGTCAAGCCCTTACTGGCTAAGTAGATGCCAGCGGGTCCCACCTGCTGTCTCGGATGAGACAGCAGACATGATGATCTGCTGCGAGCCCCACCTGCTGTCTAACAGCCGCAGGATTTGTGACACGTGTCCTGTAAGAAACACACGACTCTTTGAGGGCGAGAATCTGTGATCTGTGGGCCCCACTCATTTCTCAGTCGAAATGATGGCTCACGGGTCGGGCCCGGGTCGACCCGGCCCGACCCCTCATCTTCCTCCTCCTTCGCAGAGAGGAAAATTAGGGCATGCTTTTTGACGGCGATTTCATCTGAGGTGGGACTTGACTCTCATAGAAATGAATGGAGAACGATTATAGCTATCGATTGGCATATGAATCAATGATATAGGTGATATATCTTAGCCATAAGATCAAACCCTAGATCCCTGTGTTCGGCGAGAAGAGTATAACGGTTTCAACTGTTTATGGATTGAAAAATTTGATGAATCGAGTCATTGATTGTTCGATCGGTCGCAATACATTAACAATCCATGTCTGGGAATAAGTCTACAAACTAAATTCAAAGCAGTCACATAAGCGATAGAAGGATAGAGGAGTACCTTAAGATAAACGGCTCAGAATATCTCAACCCAAAATCGAGAGCTCCTTCGACTTTCCAAGGTGCCCCACTGCCAAAACTCACGACAGAGATTCTTTGGAGCCTTTAATCAGGCATTGAGCGGTGATTCCAGGCTGTGGAAGGCGCGTGGAGAAGAAGCAGAGCGATGCACAGCTACACTCCAGACACGCGGAGATCTTACGCTCCGTCGCGAGGAAGACGTACGAGGACCGTTCGATCCTCTGATCGAACGGCTCGCAAGAACCATCAGATGAGACGGCAATGGCTTGCAGAGACCAACGGCGTTAGGCTTAGTTTGACGGTGTCGTTAAGCTAATTTATTAATATTATTATTTAATTCATAATTTTCAGATTTTTAATTAACCAAATTTACCCTATTAAATATACCCCAAAAATTTTCAATAAATCACTCTTAGCTAAATGAGGGGTTCTGAACGCAACAGTACACTCGGATTTTCATTTCGACGAGTATTTATTTATTTGATTATTTGGTTTATTTAAATATTAAAATATTCGATGAAAATCCAACGACTTCCAAATGCCTCCAAAATTTCACCCCTAACTAATTTGGGTGTTCTGAATGCAATGGCGAAGTCAGATTTTCAATCTGAGGTCTAAATAAACAGTCAATTTCTAGGGTTTAGGATTTTTTTCTAGAATTCTAAATTTGACTTTGTTAACTTCTAGTTTGACCTAAGTTTTAGAGATGAGTTCTAAATTACTTAATTAGTGACTTAAAACCTTAATTAAGACTTAGATTAGTCTTAATTGAGCAAGGTAATAACCTGGGTTGTTACAGTACATCTACTCAACTTATATGTATATGGGGTCAAAACAAACACACACATTCCCCCTCAAAGGAATTATGTGGTCTCCAGATACACCAACAGTCTTGCCCAGGCAAATGACAGCTGTAATAAATCCTCCATTATACCCCTCTAAAAGTTTATTTAAAAAGTTTAATAAATGCATAAAAACTTTAATGTGTGAATCATGATTTAAGTTCAATACGTAAAAGTACAAGAAATGAATCAAGGTATTGTAAATCTTGTGATATCCATTATTTTCTATTGATTTCTATTCTAATGATCTCATATTCATAATAGTTGCCCATATTTATAGGCCATCCAAATTGTGATATGGTATTTAAAAGAAATAATAAAGAATACTGTATTTGACCAAATATATCAAGTACAAGTAAATAATAATTTTTTTCTACAAATTTCCTAAAGATAGTCATCTTAGATTTCTATGTGAAGGTGACCATCCACATAGCAAAACATTAGTGTTGTGATGCATAATAAATATTAATTTGAAGAATTCATAATGAAATATTGATGAAAGCATCTACATATGCCTCATTACATATTCGTCAAATACTTGAGTTTTGGTAGTAGAGAAATAAAAATGTTCATATCAAAGATGAAATTCAACAATTTGAAAAATCACCACATTAGATTTGCTTAAAACCAAGATTATAGCTGAACAATGGTGAGTTTACCACTAAGCAATGAATGAAATAGCCCTGGAGTTTGATGCAAAGTAAAAATTAAATCCTTAAATTCTTAAAAATTTTGACAGAATTTTCTTTGTATTTGCTTAAAATAAACAATTACAATATTAATATATAAGTTAATTCATTGACTATTTCCAGTTCTAATATAAGTCAATCCATTGATTATTTCCAGTTCTAATATAAGTCAATCCATTGATTATTTCCAGTTCTAATATAAGTCAATCCATTGATTATTTCCAATTCTAATATAAGTCAATCTATTGACTATTTCCAGTTCTAATATAATATTAATTTATATTAGCATTTGTATAAGACAACTTACAACATTTGGTTTTCAATTCATGGCAGCAGCACTTATTCACTTAATTATGATAACAATTACAACAATTTTTATGAATAAAGCTGCAATAATACTTAATAATTAACTGCAATAAAACAAAATGAATAACATGATCTAAAATATATGACTTTTGCCTTTTCAGCAAGTTTATCCACTTCAATATGCATTTTCAACAACTATATAAAAGAAATTTTACTGGGACATAAAATATAATTCATTGAATCATCATCACAGCAATTTATATGAATATGTAATAAAATAAACATCACAACTTTATTTATTATTTAAATTATTCTACCCTCTTAATAGCATCTTATAGTAGGAAAATATATGCAGCATTTGATTTTGTTTACATGGCATCACTTAGGTCTCATAACTAAATGGAACAATTGACTTTATTTATAATTGATAGCAGCAATTTCACTTTTACACAGCTAATAACAGCAATTGAATTTATTGAAATAAATGGCAGCATTCAATTCTCAAATTCATGGTAGTATTACAGTATTTTGATTTCCAAAAATTCATAACAACATTTAAATTTCTTAACATAAATGGTAGCATTTGATTTTAAAAATGAATGTCAGCTCATAATTTGAAATCTGCAATATATGATTCTAATGACAACATTTATTTTCATATGCTGAAAGAAATGACCACATTGATTTTCATATATTAAGGCAGCATTTGATTATATTAACATAAATGGTAGCACTATATGTTCTACATACTTTCATTGCTAGATTTGACATATAATTTTGTTTTACTAAGTAATATTTGGAAACTCTTTTGTAATAGCATGTGCAAATTTTAAGAATGCGGAATGGTAAAGTACTACTAAATCACTTGGCTTCTTAGAATACACATCAGCTATCTCTTTGAAAACAAATGCCAAACAAATAAAGTTATTTAAGAGATACATACAAATTTTATAGAATTATAAGCACTAAAAAAAATACCAAATTTATGAATAATCATAAAACACTAAAAAAAAGACTTACATACTATCAAGATCAATAAAGTTTATTGTTACCAACAATGCAGTAAACTGATAAAGCCCAGGTGGAACAGGAAAGCTAACTTCCATTCTTTGATAATATTGGAACTTAAATCTCATAATTTGGGAATCATATGACTTGGGAAAATAAGTATGAGATTGTAGAATATGTTGTTTTCGAGGTTAAGTTTTAAAATATTCCAAAACCTATTTTATTTCCACAATTTCAAGTATGAAAACTTACTGGATGAACTATATTCCAGTTACTAATATAACTATAATATGTTTGTATTGAAGGCATAAGCAATTACTTAGAGACAAGTCCTAGAAGCATCATTTCGATTCATATATTCCTCCAATTTTCCATAAACAAAACAATAATAATTAAAGATAAATAAACATAAGGAAATTTAAGTTAAGCTTGACATAAGATTGAATTAACCATTCTAAAATCAATTCATGGTATGTTTCATAATAAAATATGTTGTAACACTTTTGTCTACAAATATCCATTATTTAATATAAGAGCACCTGAATATCTTTTTCTTCATAATCACATGTCCTCGTTAATTACTTTATGATTTGCACAAGAAAATAGTACAACAAAAGATAAATAAACATATATATAAAATTTGTAAGCTGCTACAATAATATTTTTGGAATCATGTCAAATAAGCAAATATTATAAAAATATGTGATTAGAGAATCTCATGTGGTGATCGAGATATTAAGCATGTAAATTGCTAAATATAGAGTACCCTATATAGAGTATCTTTCAAAACTAGATTTAAATAAATTAAGGAATATGATGATTAAAGCAAAACATATAACAAACTATACTAAAAAATTTATTATGAAATAGCATGATCTATAATTGTGATAATTCTGAACTAAAATGCTGCCAATAATATAAATTGTAGTTTGATGACATGTGATTAAAAGAGTTAAGAGTAAGAGTTAAAATTAAGGACTTAAAGATAGATTTTTATCTAATGGCAATAATGGTAGTAACCATAAACAAAGAAGAAGCTAATAATATCATAGATACATATGTAATTTGCACTGAAATTATCAGGAAGCTAACAATTATCAATATTCATATAAAGAGATTGAAAGAATTATACAGCCCTAACACTCACAGCCAATCCATAAATGACTAGTTAGATGAACAGGTCAACCGAGATGTATAACAGCCAATAATCCTTGAATCAAAACAGCCAAAACAAACGACCGCCCATAAAAACAGTTTAAGAAAAAGGACCAACAAATGCTAAAGAAGCATCATGTCATGTAAGAGCTAAAGAGAAAAAAAACTGTAGCTAATATAAAGTTTACATTATGCTTCTATGATCTCCATACTTCTATAAAAATGAATGTTGTTTCAAACCTATACTATTTGCAAGTCGAGTGTTATTGGGTTAAACACCCCGTAATCATCAAGATCCTACTAAAAATTTAAAACAAATTATTCTAATATCTCGCATATCTCATTGGAAATTTTGTTCCAACATTCCATACTTAGAATTAATTCATAACTTGCAGTTTCTTTTAAAATCTTAAGTAATAATTCAAATGTGCAGGTCATGCTATTTGGATTTGCATGTAAGCTGTATAAAAAATCTTCCTTCAACAAAACATCTTATTTGAAATAATATTATAAAAATAGCAATTCTATTGAGAAGCAATGCTTCTTAGTTTATTAAGTATTTGAAATTTAACTGCCAAATAGTTATAACAACAAGACAATTTATGAAAATCAGTAATTCACCCAAAATACTTGCAGCTTATATATATATATATATATATATATATATATTCCAAATCTGAACAGCATAATTTCCATCATTTCAACTATATAAAATCAGTCTTTTTAATTTTGATCACTTAAAACCCAATTATACTACATCTCAGCGAATCACTTATTTGACATTTTTAAAACCATAGATCATATGCTTACCATATTAAGAAGGAAAAATCGGGAGGAGTACCTGAGTCGCAACTTTAGGTTTTAGGAAGTTTTACTCCGCCTACTGCTTGCGATTCTTTTTTTTTTTTTTTTTGTGTGTGAATACGAAGTATAGAGGGTCTTAATAAAGATTGCATACGTATGGTTTTGACACTTACCTAGATTGAGGTTTTTGGCCGAGTTCTTTTCAACTTGCGGTTGAATGAGTTCGCATTGAAGATAAAGATGTCTAGGCAAATGGCTAGCGGCTTGCACAAACGGTGGAAGCCACGTGTCGTCATTTCTTGTCTCGGTTGAGCGGCATCGTCTCTGCATCCCATTCGCCGCTCGAAGATGGGGAGGGATCGATCGCGTGCAAAGGGATTTTTGGGATTTAGGGTTTGCCGCTGATCTATTATAATGGGATTATAATTATGTATATATATATATATATAATGTATTATTTAATTAATTTAGAAATTTGATTTAGTTAGAATTATATGATTATATGTTTCTAAATGAATTTTTGAAAAATTGTTTTTTAGCTAAATTGGGAGTGGCGGACTCAAAAATATAGTTAAAACTTTAATCAGAAGTTAACTTAAATATTTTATTTTTCAGATCTTCGAAAATACAATAATTAATAAAGAAAATTTGACTATCTCCAAAACTCATCAAAACTTCACCCTAAGCTAATTTGGGTGTGAGGAATGTATTGGCGAAATCTAATTTTAAATCTGAAATCAAAATACTTTCCTCATTTTCTTGATTTTAGAAATTACCCAAAATTAGGGCTTTATTTGTTTAAAATTTTCAAATTGGAACAAGACTTTGGAAATTGATCTTAAAGACTAATTAAGATTTGATAAAAGAGATTTAAAGTTGATTGGATGATGAAATGATTATTAACAATCTTGGGTTGTTACATCAACTTACTTATATATATATATTGGATTCTTATGGTATTCTAAATCCAATATATGTATTCGTCTAATACTTATCATAATGATACTACTCTTATCTTAAGTATTAGCTCTCAACCATTCTTGAGGTTGAGTCAACAGTCCTTCAAATAGGCTTAGTGTTCAGCTATTCGGGGAGACGGTGTATTGTTTCCTCCTCGAGTAGTGCACTGTTCCACCGCCAAATTACTCTTTGCGCGCGGCGACAGGGCGGGCGCTACAGTTGGTATCAAAGAAGTATCGTAAAGTGTCAGATAAGGAAATGTTCCTATCTACTTTATGATCTATTATATGAGCAGATATGATCACAATTACTAAATGTAAGAAAAGCAGCATCCATAGTTCATCATACTGGAATCTCAAAAATAAAACAAAAAATATACGGAAATGACACCTTAAGAATTGAACAAACCATAAAACAAGTAAATTATGGTTAAATGTTAAAAGTCAGTAACATATGACATCTTAGGATCTGAACGAACCTTAAAGAGGTAACATATATAGATTTAACTCTTAAAATTGAAATGATTGGAAATCGGAATTAAATAATTGACTGAAATTTTAGGGATGGAATATTATCAGTTCAATTTCTTCTACTACCTTAGATTATTCGACGAGTATTGGGCAGATGATTTCCAAGACGGCAAAATCTATGGAAGGATGGTAGAAGGAGTATCTCCTCGTAGAGTGGAAGTGCTATATAAGATCTTAGTTTGTCTGGCCTTCAGAGGAACTAGTCTCCCTGTTCTTGCCAAAGAGTGGCTGAACCGTGTGACCACTGCGTTTCGAGAGACAGCTTGTCCTGATGATTATCGTCTCCAGATTTTGGGATTTCTGTTTGGTGGCTCTATCGATAGATGGTGGTACTGGACAAAAAGGAGATTATTTAGGAAGCATCGATTAGTAGCATTCGATGATTTTTGTGCCGCTTTTATGGCAGAGTATTGTAGCTGATGTCCTTAGGTTTCATATCATATCTTGCTTTCGTATTAGTTTATCATTTTATCCACTTATGTAACTTCTCTTTTGAGAAAGTGATGATTAAGAAATATAGTAGATTTTTGTTTCATTTGCTAAATTCATGTTTTGTTACAGCCATGAATCTAGGATCTCCTTCAGCTCCTACCCCGATTAAGAATACGGTCTCGTCATCTGGCGAACCCGAAGAATCAAACGCAATGGCTAGTATAATGAAAGCTTTAATAGAAAGCAATGCGCAACACGCGCAAGAGACACGTGCTCTAATTCTCTCTGTCAGGCAACAATCTGCACCGCCATCAACGTTTTCATCATCTTCCCATTATACTAGTGATGGAATTCTACACTGTTTCCTTCGCCTTAGGACTCCCACGTTCAATGGAGCGTTGAATCCAATGGACACGGTAAATTGGCTCAAGATGGCAGAAAAGAATTTGACTAGTATCAAGTGCTATAATTCTGAAGCTATTCGCCTATTAACTCATCTGTTCCAAGAAGAAGCTGAATATTGGTGGGAGAATGAGCGGGCCAACAAATTCGCCGATTATGAAATAGAAGATATCCCATGGGATATGTTTTTGGAAGCATTTCGCGAGGCATTCATACCAACATCGTCTCAAGCAATACTGGAGGATGAGCTCCTCCATCTCACACAAGGTAATAACTCAGTGTTCGAATATGAACAAGAATTCCGGAGGTTGTCCCATTTCATTCCGGATCTGGTTAGAACGGAAGTATCTAGATTCCACAGTTTCCTGAAGGGTCTAAGGGACTCGATAAAAGCTCACTTGGTGTTCCACCAAATCAAAACTATGACAGAATTAATCGAGGCGGCTCGCCTCCAAGAAGGTTTTCAAGGTCAGATGGACCGTAAGCGTAAGGCTGCATTTGTGCAGCCAAGGAAGGAGTAGTTTAGTCACCGAAAGGTGGCTAAAGTTTATAACATCAAAGCTGAGAAATCCCAATCCAAAAACTCTGAATGCAAGCAATATCATCCGTATGAGAAGTGCTACCACTTTGGTGGTGTGTACTTTACTTGTGGTCAAAGAGGCCACCGTTATTTCGAATGAAATTCTAAGGCAACAATCGACGGGGTGCTCATTAACCACTCCCGTCAGAAGCAAGCATTCCATGCTCAGCCAGGAAACAACCGAGAGCCAGCTCCTACTTCAAATGCTAAGGCAATTGTACCTGCGCAGAAGTCGGCCTATAATCATCAAGGCCAACGGCCCCAAGGCAAACAACCTACAGCTCCTGCAAGGGTGTACATGCTAACACCCGCCTCTGCACCCAAAGACAATGAAGTCATTTCAGGTATGTTTTAAATTAAAATTTTACTTAGTTACTACTGTTTCAATATTTTTAATTGTTGGAGTAGTAATGCTTATTAAGTTATTGTAATCATAGGCACCTTATCAATAAATGGTAAAACTTGTAATATCCTTTTCGACACTGGAGCAAGTTATTCCTTCATATCAGAAAGTTGGGTGAAACCTCTTAAGCTACCAACCTATCGATTAGCAAAATCAATGAGCATCGGGTTACCTTCCGGAGCCCGTATGCAATCTCAACAATTCTGCAACATAAATATTCTTATTGGTGAACAAAAGTATGGAGCTAAATTAATTATATTGCCAATCGCAAATTTTGATATAATCCTAGGCATGAATTGGCTAAGTGAACATAGTGCTTCCATAAATTGCCAAAAGAAGAAAATCACTTTGGGTAATGGAAGCCAATCAAAAAACTTTCATTGGAAAATTTAGCACTCAAGCGTCGTTGATCAATGCCATGGAAGCAGAAAAGCTAGTCAGAAAGGGGTGTGATGCATATCTCGTAACGATGTTGGGAGAAAAAAAAGAAGTCGTGCCTATTTCTGAGAACCGAATAGTTTGTGAATTTCCTGATATTTTTCCTGAAGACCTACCAGGTCTTCCTCCCGTTAGAGAAGTAGGATTTGCTATAGATTTAATTCCAAGAACCCAACCATTATCCAAAGTCCCGTATCGTATGACGCCTAAGGAGTTGCAAGAATTAAACAAGCAACTGGAAGAGCTGCTAGACAAAGGTCTTATTCGGCCAAGTTCGTCTCCTTGGGGAGCGCCAGTCTTATTCCTAAAGAAAAAAGATGGATCGATGAGAATGTGCATTGATTATAGAGAATTGAATAAAGTAACTATCAAGAACAAATACCCACTGCCATGAATCGATGATCTATTTGATCAGTTATCTGGAGTTAATGTATTTTCCAAGATTGATTTGTGATCTGGGTACCATCAGCTAAGAGTTAAAGATGCGGATATAGAAAAGACAACATTCAGAACTCGCTATGAACATTACGAGTTTCTGGTGATGTATTTTGGCTTAACTAATGCGCCGTCCATCTTTATGGACTTAATGCAACGAGTACTAAAAGCATACTTAGATAAATTCATTATCGTCTTCATTGATAATATTCTAATTTATTCAAAGAACAGTGCTGATCATGAGAATCACTTAAGATTAGTTTTGCAAGAACTCCGAAACCACGAGCTTTATGCAAAATATTCCAAGTACGAGTTTTGGCTTAACTCAGTCGCTTTTCTGGGCCATGTCATAGATGTGCAAGGAATTAAAGTGGATCTAAACAAAGTAAGCGTCGTTTAAGATTGGTCACAACCAAAGTCTGTGACTGATATCAGAAGCTTTTTGGGTCTCGCAGGATATTATAGAAAATTTGTCAAAGGCTTTTCGCAGATAGCTTCTTCTCTCACAAAGTTGACTCAGAAGGCAGTGTCGTTCGTCTGGAGTCCAGAATGTGAGAAGGCCTTTCAATTATTAAAGGACGCTCTTTCTTCTGCCCCAGTTCTTGCCTTACTTAAAGAAGGTTTGAACTACCAAGTCTTTACCGATGCTTCTGGGATAGGCATGGGTTATGTGCTAATGCAGGAATGAAAGGTTATTGCATATGCATCCCGTCAGTTAAAACCACATGAGAAGAACTATCCCGTTCATGATCTGGAATTAACCGCCGTAGTCTTTGCCCTGAAGATTTGGCGTCATTATCTTTATGGCGTCCAATGTTCCATATTCACCGATCATCAGAGCTTAAAGTATATTTTCACTCAGCGTAAACTCAACTGTCATCAGCGAAGATGGCTCGAGTTAATAAGTGATTATGATTTATCGATTCAATATCATCCGGGGAAAGCGAATGTGGTAGCCGATGCGCTCAGTCGTCATGCTACACTCTCCTCCTTGATAGCTTCAAGCCCTTCAGAAGAAGAATTCAGAAGGCTCAATATTAGGCCAGTTCGTGGTGCCATGCTAAGTGAATTGATATATATGAGTACCGTGGAACCAATGTTTCACCGAGATGTCTCCATCTCCCAAACAAAAGATGAGGACTATCTGAAGTTTAAAAGAGAAATCGAAAGTGGTCATCGATTTGACTTGCAGTTGTGAGAAAATGTAATCTATCAAGAAGATCGTCTGTGGATTCCCAAATCCATGCATTAAGAAATTTTAGTGGAAGGCCACAATTCTGGTTACCAAGTACATCCTGGTAGTACTAAGATGTATCAAGATCTGAAGAAGTCATTCTGGTGGCCTGGAATGAAGAAAAGTGTGATTGAGTTTGTATCAAAGTGTCATACATGTAATCTAGCCAAGGCTGAACATCAGAAGCCTGGAGGACTTCTCCATCCTCTAGCAATTCCTGAATAAAAGTGGCTTAATATTTCCATGGACTTCGTGATGGGTTTACCCAAATCAAGATCTGGTGCTAATTCAATTTGGGTCATTGTCGATCGACTGACCAAATTGGCACATTTCATTCCAATACGTCAAACCGATTCAATAGAAAAATTAGCAAAGCTGTATGTCAAGAAAATTGTCAGACTTCATGGGATTCCAAGGTCTATTGTATCTGATCATGACAGTCATTTCACTTCTAAATTCTGGCAAGCTGTGCATCAAGACTTGGGAACCACCCTAGCCATGAGCATCACTTTTCATCCTCAAACAGATGGTCAAATTGAGCGAGTCAATCAAACTCTCGAAGACCTTCTTCGCCTATGTATTTTGGATTTCAGAGGTTTTTAGGAAGATCATATTTCCTTAGTTGAATTTGTGTATAACACAGTTTCCAATCAAGTATCGGCATGGCTCCGTATGAAGTCTTGTACGGCAAAAAATGCAGTACGCCCTTAGCATGGTCTGAATCAGGTAGTGTTCAATTGTATGGCTCCGATTTAGTTGAAGAGATAAATAAGAAAGTGCAATTAATCCAACAGAGAATTAAAGTAGCTCAAGATCGTCATAGTAAATATCACGATGCCCATCATCGTTCTCTGGAGTTCAGCATTGGAGATTTTGCGTATCTCAAAGTTAGCCCAATGAAAGGAGTATTCCGCTTCGATGTAGCCGGGAAGCTTAGTCATCGCTACGTCGGATCATTTGAAGTAATGGAGAAAATTGGTTCTACAGCGTATAGATTAAAACTTCCTAAAGATTTCTCCACAGTTCATAATGTGTTCCATATCTCCTCTTTGCGGAGGTGTCTTCATAATCCTTCCCACCTAATTCAACTTCCAGCAGTTTCTCTTTAACCGGATCTTTCTTATATGGAAGAGCCTATCAGAATCTTAGCTCGTAATCAAAGACAACTAAGGAATCGTTCCATTCCCATGGTAAAGGTTCAGTGGAGTAATTGCTCTGTTGAAGAATCTACTTGGGAAAAAGAGGCCGATATGCGACAGAAATATCCACGTCTCTTTGATAATTCAGGTACCTTTAAGATTCAAAGTTTCCTTTCTTAATTTCCCGCATTTCAATTTTTCCCTTCCTTTTGATGATGTCGAGGACGACATCGTTTTTAAGTGGGGGAGTCTGTAACAACCCAAGGTTGTTATTCAGCTTAATTTTAGCATAATCAGATCGTAATTATTATTCTATTAAGTTCATCAAGTCATTAGAGCCAAACCCTGAAGGTTTGGAGCAATTCATAGTCCAATCCAATATTTTGGATTATTTTAATAATTAATTAATTAGAAAATTGAGGTATTTATTTTGACCTCGAAATCAAAATCCGACTTCACCGTTGTGATCGTCACCCCCAAATTAGCCAGGGGTATATTTTGGACGCATTTGGAAGTCGTCGGATTTTCACGAATATTTTAATGTAATTAAATACCATAAAAAGTAGCATAATTAAATAATCATCAGAATCAAAATCTGACTTCGCCGTTGAATTCTTCTCCCCCAAATTAGCTAGGGGTGAATTTTTAGGATTTTTCGGAGAACGTTCCAAAAATCTGAATTTTAAATAATTAAGAAAAATAATTAAGCAATTATTTATTCCTTAAGTTGCATTTAATCCCTCTCTTTTTTCCTTAATGTTGGCTGGCCACTTTTCCCACATTTGCAAGTCACTTGAGGCCATCCCTCCCCTCTCCTCCTAACCATGCCTTCCTATGCAAGTAGGATCACTTTTCACATCCTAGCCTCCCTAGCCATGATGGCCCCCTACTCTCACTCTCCTCCTTTAAAATGAGAACTCAGCCCCCCTTCTATTGCTTGCTGAAAAAATTTCTCATCCTCTCCTCCATTGCTATACCTTGGGCTAAAGAAGAAGAAGGAGAAGCTCCTCCGCCAAGCCTTCCAAGTCTTCTTCCTCCCTCTCTTGCAAGACATAATGGTGCCCTCTTGCTCCTCTCCTTGTATTTCTTATGATGTTATGATATTAGAATGTAGCCTTGGAAGCCCATATGCATGTATGAAAGCCATTAAGGCTCTTAAGAACTCACAAAAATATGCTCTGTTATTTGTCTATTCTGCATACTCTTGTATTCATCATCATTTTTAGTATACCTAGGATGCTTTGTTCATGCTGATTTTGGTGTCGATGGAAAGGTATCGGAAATACCTTTCCATTGATATATGACACCACTCATGGAACTCTCTGGATTGAGAGTAATTAAGCTCAAAAAATGGCCCTCACGGGTTTCGCATCTAGTAAAATCACCGTCTGCCGCTGCAGCGCGCTGCAGCTCGTTGCCACGGGTTGCAGCGGACAGGAAAACTTAGGGAAAATGCACATTAATTAATTGAACAGTAAAATTGTAAAATAAATTGCTACAGCGGTCTGCAGCGGCATTTCACGAAACTTAGGAAAACGGCCAATAAAACTAATTGAACAGTGATTTGCAAAATGGGTCGCTACAGCGCGCGGTAGCGCGCTGTAACGGACCATAGCGTAAATATTTCAGATATTAGGAAATGGCAAAATAAATTAATTGAACAGTAGTTTTGCAAAATGAACCGCTACGGCGCACCATAGTGCGCTGCAGCGGGTCACAACGGGACACAGCAGGTTGCAACGGATCGCAGCGGACCGCAGCAAACCGCATCGCAAAGATGCTACCGCGCGTCGTCGCGTGGAAAGCGCTACAACGCGCTGCCGCGGATTGCAGCGGCCGATAGCGAGCCGCAGCGCAATGGCGCTACCGCGCGGAAAGCGCTGCAGCGCCCGAAATTTGCAAAATTCCCAGAAATTTCAGAAACTGCCCAGATTTTGTAAAACTGCCCAATTTTGGCTAAAAAGGCCAAAACTTCACTATTTTTATATTTTAAGACCCCTAGGACCATAGTAGGGTTGAATTATACCAAATGTGAATCTATTTTAGCTAAAATCAAGTATTGCATAAATTTCTATATTAAAATTTAGTTTGTAACTTTGTCACAACTATCAAGTGCTCATAACTTAGTATGTGCCTTAGATGTACTATGCTAAAGAGCAAGTATTAGAATCTTAATTGCTTGTATTAATTAGATTTAATCATAACAACTAAATAGCATAAAACTTAGATCTTTTAGAATTATGATTAAATGTTAATCTTTTTTGTTTGATTTAAATTTTGATTAGCAATAATCACCTTTTATTTTATGTTATATTTTCATTTATATATGTTCATGAACTTAGGGTGTATATTAGAGAACCTTAACATTTATTTGGACACTTAAATGTGATTACATAAACTCAAGAATCTTAATAACTTGATTAAGTAATTGATACTTAATCCAAACTTATGTTGACATCAATAACACATAAATAATATATTGATTTGCCAATGACCCTTTAAATTAACATTGGTCTTAATGATAAAAATGTTAGGGGTTAAACCCTAGCTTATCTTGATTAAGATCTAAATCTTTATCACTTGATTAATTAACTTGATTATAAGATAATTCAATTGACATTATTCTAATAATGCATATAATTTAATATTGATCTTAAATCATCAAATTAGAAGTGCTAAGGATAACATTGAATATGTGTGATTGAACCATTTGAATCTAAACTTTAGATCTTTGATTTTCTCTTATATAAGATAATTAGCATAAGATGGAAATAAGATTGTAATAATTTATGCAATGATCTAACTCTAATAAGATCTTTGATTTTATCCTATGATTGTAGAATAGGAAAGGATCAAATGGATTTTAATCATCTAATCTGATCACTTAACTTAAGTATAACAAGTAAACCTTAAGAAGTAGAAAAGTGAGATCTTAAGGGTCTTGCTATAGGATTCATCATTGAAATGATTAAAGACCTAAACTAATGATACATTGAGGTAGGAAGGACCTTTGTAACTTATTGAGGTAGAGACTTATATGATCATTTGTAATTTAGAAGTTGAACTTGATACCTTATGGTAGGAACCACCTAAATTACTTAGAATATGACTTATTCCTTATGGTAGCAACCTATATTGAGTGATCTCTTGATCATATCCTTGGAGCCTTGTTTATGGCACACCTATTTAAAGTAAGGATTAATAGATTTAATAAATTCTTGTCGATTAAATAGAATCTGCTGAACTCAGATTGTTGGTTGGGTATAGTATGGTATACCCATATTACTGGATTAATTCAGTAATATTCAAGATTAGTTGATTCACTCTAATGTGGACTTATGACCAGGTGCTATCCTGCGGGATTAGCCAAATACAGTCTCATTAAAGTAAATCTTCCAAGACTAAGAGTGTTATAATTAGTGAACATGATCCTTAGTTTGAGATGTAAACTGCGACCGGATTCTACCTCCTATCGTAGTGCGCTTCGATAAGTGTAGTTTAAGCAAACTAAGTATCTTAAGTCACTTTGTGTAGACCACTAAGTATGCTTGTGATTAGGGCATTTAACAGTTTAGCTTGAGATATAAATTGTGACCGGGTTCTACCTCCTATCGTAGTGCGCTTCGATACATGTAGTTTAAATAAGCTAAGGGTTAAATCTACCTTTCTTGCAAACATGTTAAATATATGTATACAATCATCCCAGCTAATAATTTTCAAGTAAACTCTCAACTTTAACCAATTACCATAGTTAGAATCTTAAGAGTCAGAATCCTTTTAGCAGGATTCTATACAATGGAGACTTTGGATTCATTATCAAATTTTTAAGCATTTTCTATATTTATCTCATATAGTTTAGAAGCATGAGCATGAGCATAAGCATGATGTGTGAATATCAGAATGATGTATGAGAATCAGAATGATGTATAAGTATTAGTGATGATCTATGAGTTACAGAATATTGCATACCTTGACAGGAGAATTTCTGGATGCATCAGTGTCATTAATAAATAGTATTCCCAACAAGATGTATGTAGACATTGGACCATACCACTCATAACAGTTCAGTGATATTTTGGTAGCGTATCAGTAGCATACCGTATTGTGGCATATTCAGATACACAGTTTCAGTGGCATACCGCATAGTTGTACATATAATTACTCAGTTTCAGATTCAGTACTATTTTGATTTATTTTCAGTATTCAATTATAGTTCAGTTTTACTTTACACTGCTTCAGTTTTGTACAATTTTAGACAGATTTGTATTTTCAGTTACCTTTACAGTTTTTCTATATATTTACTTGTATTATGTAAATGTTAAATGAATAATTATAACTGTTAGATTAGTTTTGATGTGTTAGATATAAGTCTAACATGAGGTACTTTTGGGATCTGGCAATTTGCTAGATCCTGAGCAGTATACTGAGCCAGGTCAAGAGGACATCCAGGAGATCCAGGAGGAGCCCGTGGAGCATTAGTGGACTATTCTTCAGCTGCTTAGTTTACATTTAGTTCAGTATTTAGTTTTATGTCTGTTATTCAGTAAATGTCTGTAATAATTCTAGATCTACTTTCCTTTTTTTCTTGAGATGAATATTTTCATACTGTTTCTATGATGAATGTATCTGGATGTATGCTTTAAGCTTCCGCACTCTGTACTACACTACTTATACTTAGTATTGTGATGTGATCAGTATACTGGAAATGCTGATATTTTATATATATATTGGATTCATATCGTATTCTAAATCCAATGTATGTATTTGCCTAATACTTAGGATAAGGATATGACACTTATCTTAAGTATTAACTCTCAACCCCACTTGAGGTTGAGCCAGCAGCCCTTCAGGTGGGCTTGGTTCACAGCTATTCGGGGAGACGGGTTATTCCTCCCCGAGTGGCGCATCGTTCCGTCGCCGAACTTAACTATGACTATTTCTTTTTGTGCACGGCGATGGGGCAGGGCGCTACAACCCCTGCCCCACTGTGGTCATGTTAACTCTTAACATGATTACGGTGAAGTGGTCGCCAAATGATAAGTTCCTCACTTATAGTTAGATTATAAATTTTTTTCTAATCCAATATAATTAAGGAATTTGCCATTCATCAGAGTATTTCATTAAATGATAAATACAAGAAATATAATCAAAGTGCGGAAGAAAAAATATAACATCCATTCCATCACAATACTATAAGTAAAAAACATATAACTCTAGAATAATTACAGTAACAAAAAATACAGTTAAACATATATTATTACAACATTTAAAAGAGTTAAACAAAAAATGAAATAAATGCTCATCCTCACAATCAAAGAAGTAAAAAGAGCAAAGGAATTAAGGCTCTCCAGCAGCTCGATCCTCCTCCTGAATCTGGCCTTTATATAGCTCCATAACTTTAAATAGCTCAAAATCTACCATTGTTGATTTCACAATGATAGGGCCCCAGTCAAAACAAAGAGAAAATCTTATTAAACGTATTGTCTAAGTATATTTTAGGCTAAAAATGATTCATTTTATTTTAGATATCACCATTTAAACATATCATATAAACAAGCAAGTATAGGAGCATAATGCATATGAAAAGAAAAATGCAGCTATAAACAATAAGTTTATAACTTAAATAAAAGAGAAAGTAAACACATACCTCCAACCATAACTGCAATAAGGTTAGGCATAAAAGAAAGAATAAATACTAATAACTGAAAGGAAAACTCAACCTAAATATGCTTATGATCAATGTGAGCTTATGCTGATTTTCATAAAGTAAAAGAACATGTGATACATTTAAATAACTGAAGCAAATCTAACATCCTATATATAATCAAATAAGCAAAACTAGCATCCTAAATAATAATAAGTAAGGCTAGCATCCCAGAATATAAGCAAGCTAGTAATCAAGTAAAGAGTAAGTAAACAAATGCTGAAATATAATAAAAGCAAACTAATAGCAGTAAATACAAACTAAAAAATTGATATGGCTAAACAAGCCACATGAATTGAAAATATGTACAATATCTCACTTAGCCTGCTAAGTTAAGGCAAAAGAACTAAATATAATAGTAGAAGTGCACCTAAAACTAGTGCTGTTATATTAGAACACTGACTAAACAAGTCACCACAAGTCTATTACATACTATTATTCCGACAAACTAGCATGCGTACCACTAGGTGGACATCATCGACAAACTAGTGTTTGCACTACTAGGTCGAACCAAATATGAAGAGACAAACTAATTAGGTCACAACCTACTAATCTGAAAGTCAAAAAAATAAAAATACTGATAATAATGCTAATGATATTCATGCAATTCAAATTGACATATAATATTCATCCAATAATATATGTCCACTATATATGTCCAAGGTATAATGCTCAAATATAAGGTAAGCAAGGCATCAACATTTTCAAAGTAAGCAAGAGACGCTACTAAAATATAGGTGATATCCATTATTATCTAATTTATCAATTCTAACAATTTCAAGTTACACAAGTTTAGGATCTCCAATTCTTACTATCAAGTGTGTAAAATACCAAAATATTATTCTCAATTGCTTATTAATATTTAACTAATTTTGACCTCAGATTGAAAATCTGATCTCACCATTTCGTTCACCACCCCCAAATTAGCTAGGGTTGAAGTTTTGAACGCATTTGGAAGTCATTAAAATTTTGTCGAATATTTTAATATTATTTAAATACTTGAAAATTCGAGTAATTAAATACTCGTCGAATCAAAAATCGGAGTGCGCCATTGTGTTTAGAAGCCCTCAAGTAGCTAGGATTGACATCTTTAAAAAAAAAATTTTTTTGGAAAATATTTATTTTATTAAGTTTAATTAATTAAATTGATTTAAATTAAATTCAATAAATTAATTATTAAATTATACTAAACGGCGCCGTCCCATAATTCCTTAACGCCGCTTTCTCTGGCCTCTCGCACCGTCTGGATAGACGGATTGTCCTAAACTGTCTGATCGGGAGGATCAGATGGCTCTGGAGTCGTCGTCCCCACGACTCACGCGTGTCGCAGAAGCCCTCCACGCGTAGATCTCCGCCTCTTCCACCGCTCTTCGATCGCTTAATATTAACTCCCGAAGATTCTAGTCTTCATTTTCACTGAATAGAATCGAAGAAGGAACTGGATCGACTGCTCAATTGAACCCTAAAATTCCGACCACTCATCCTAAGGTACTCGCCGACCCCTTTTTACTCAATCGTTTTACATCAAATAAATTTTAAAACCTATTCCGTGCTATGGATTGTCAAATTCGATCGATCCAATTTGGCAAAATCTAAACAGTATATACCGTTAAAAGGACACCCGTCGACGCATAAGAACCTAGGGTTTGACCCTATTGCCGATATAGACCACCCTAGGTCTAGTTTCCACCACCGACATAAAGGTCTCGCCATCCTTGTTCCAACGCCTTACGGGCTGAAGGCTGCCGACGCCGGGAAGCCCTCTGAAATTGAAACCCTAGTCGCTGCTATCAGGAAGAATGCGAGAAGAAGAAAGGATTTCGGTCCGGGCCAGCCTGAGCCCGACCCGCACAGTCGAAATCATTCGCGTCAGGGTGGGACCCACCTGGTGCTGACGCGTCCTTGGCAATTGATCAGCGGTGGGCCCGCCGTCCTCCACTCGCCCAGTAATTACTCGCCACGTGGACGTAGGACCCACCACCATCTAATCCTACAGAAATTATAATAATTATAATAAAAATATATATATTTATAATATTTATAAATCTGTTATATATAGATATACGATAAGATAAAAAAATAATAATAATTAAAATAAATATATAAATAACAGATATATATTAATATAAGATAATAAATTAATTAATAATATAAACAGATAAATTTGTAATATAACATAAATATTAAATTATAATTAAATAATAAACAGAAGATATAATATTATTAGATAAAATTTTAATTAGTTAAATAAATATGATACAATAATTAATATATATATGTTCATAAATAGAAAAATAAGAATAATTAATATACCAAAATAGAAATAAATATTTCTAAATTCATAAAATCCTAAAACTTTAAGAATCCACAACTCCTAAATTATTTAACCAAATTATACAAATTAATATACCAAAATAATCAGAAAACTGTAAGAAATTTAATGATGCCAATAATTTCACTATAGGATCCATATTTCATTTAAATGATATTTTTAGGATATTAAATTAATTAGGAAATATTATAAATATTCAAATGACTATAGTTTTATACCCCTTAGTCCAAACATATCAAATATGGGTCTTAATACACTCAGAAAAACCTAAGGAATAATTTAGAAGTGTTAGTTTTTCTGTTTAAATTAAAAAAATTAACTAATCACAATTATGACCTAACCCTAATTAACCTAATTTAACATAGAACTTCAAATAATCATAAGTTAGTCAATTTAGCTCCAAATTAGGTGATCCAAATATCTATTTAAATCAGAAGAATCTAAATTTTAGTAAACTGCAAAAATATTTAGGATCCAACGGTTAGATCTCCTAAGTAACACTAATTACTCTAAAAACTTGATTAGTGATTATTAGTAAATATAATAATCCAAATTAAGTGATTTCAGTTTTAAATAACTTATAAAGTGAATTAGAACCTAAATGTATAATTAGTCTAATAATTTTGTAACTAAAACCACTAATCACATTTAACTCTAATTATTAACCCTAGAATTTTGATCAGCTATAACTTAGCCAATTCATATCAGAATTGAATAATTTCAGGTTTTATAGAAACTTTAGGACATAATCTTCAATAAACTAACATAAATTTGTATTATTACTAAAATGCCCTTATAAGGTCAAATTCCCAATTTGATCTTATAAGGCATAAATAATTATAAAACTTAATAAAAATAAAATTCAAATAAATCAAATTAGTTATAATACTTCAAATCATGATAAAAACACTAGATTAATAAATTCATTATTTTGGCAGATCAAAGAAATTAAATTTGATTGATTTTATCAAAACAAGTTAGGTATGCAGATTTACTTATAAGTCTTATTTCAGTATTCTTATTTGAGCTATTTTCCATTTGAGTATTATTTTGCACTGCTTACTGCATTTTAATCTGCAAAAGAATTATATCAAAAAGTATGTAACAAAAACAAATTATATATATTTTGTGATGTATGTCTTTGGAGGGAAGAATGCAAAACTGGAATCTGTACAAATTGGGCTAGCTAGCAAGCCCCTGGGAGTTATATGGAGGGATTTAGCCTCTTGTAGGAAGTAGGCAAATCCAGAGGAAAGATACACCATCTGTTTCTAATTTGAGTAAGCTACCGACGGGTGGCGAGATAAGCTTCATACAGATTATGCCTATGGGTTTACCCATTTGGGCTTAGGGGTCTCCGGACTCGACTTATTATTACATATGCTTTTGATAAAATTTATTTCATATATGTTGATTTTCATAGCTATTTTGCAGGGCAGAAATTGCATTTGGAAATTGCTTACTTTATTTGCAATCTTACTGTTATTTTCATATTTGATTCATACCTATTATAGGATGCTAGATTTATTCTTATAAGAACAATTTACGTACTCCTACCTGACTGATAAACTAAAATTTTCAGGTTTTGATAATTAAAAAGTTTAGAAGATCTGCCAAGATTAAAAGAAGAAGAATTAAAAGAAGCAGAAGAATGTAGATATTTCTTATTTCATATTTTGAAAAATTCAAACTGTTGTAACTTTTCATATATATTTTGGCTCTATGTATAAAAGGACTGTGAATTATTATTCTATTTTATTATGTCTTTTTTGAATCATAAAGATGTATATATTTTCATTTGAGATGAATTGTTCTTTAAAGACTCTCGAACTTCGATCCCCGGTCATCACAAAGTGTAACTTAGACTCACGGCTTTAGAAAATTAAAAATAATTATGACTAGTTAGGTCCTAATTTGAATTTAATCAATGTCGACTATATAAGTTAAATAAATAACTCAAGTGACCTATTTTGGTGATTTAAGCAACCCAAACTCATATTGATTATGACAAATCAAGATGGAAGGATTAAGAATTAAACTCTAAATATTGGGGTTTAATCACTTAATCCAAAGGTGGTCCTAAAGGCTAAGGCTTAAAATCCAACCTCATTGATTAAAGATTAAGGCATATCCTATTAAATAAAATCAAATTTAATATGATGGATCTCTAATATTAAATCTAAGGTTGAAAGATCAAATAATCATAAATAAACTATAAAAATGTATAAATAGTAAAAACCAAGATTTCACTAATTAAGTAATTTAATTTACTCAATGAATGAAATTTGACCTAAGTTCTATTCCTAATTCCTAAGGAAGAAGATCTTAAGGAAGTAAGATAAACACTCAAATACTAACCATAATTAAAAGCTAAAATGATGGATTGGAAGACTTAAGGATGATATGATGTGAGAAGAATCTCACATCATAGAGCTTAATTTACTTAAGATAAATTTTAGGATTTTATTTGGAAACTTGATTAATGACTTAAAATTACATGAATTAAATTCTAAATCACTTCATTTACTAATTTAATTATTAGACTATGATTATAAGGCTTAAGAATTCTTAAACCTGAATTTGGACAAAATGACTATTTTGCCCATACTTAAGGGCCTAAAAAACTACTTTTTGACTTAGGGCTATAAATTAGAATTTATCAATAGAAAATTATTACTTACAGTCTAACATGAAGATAGACAGTAAGTACACTCACTTTAGATAAGAGTTAAACCTTATGAGATCAAATTAAGGAATTTGACTCATAAGGATAATTTGATAATTTTACATAATAAAATCTAAGAATTCATGCAGTTTCTTAATACTTACTATTCAAAAATTCCATAGAGTCTAAGAACACTAGATTCTAAGGTCTAATGATTAAGTTATGAGCAAAACAAGTTTGAAGTTTAATTATGCTATTTTAGGGTTTCAAAAGAGGGGTCAAAAATTTAACTTTTCCATTTGAAGTTCGAATTCAGTAAATTCAATGGCTATAACTTTCCTATAACACATTGATTACTTTAACTAGGAGTAGACCCAATTTGAACCTCATTTTGTCAAGTTATGACCTAATTAGTGTTAAGGGTGATTAGTGAATGATTAGTGAAATTAATTATAGAATCACTAAACCAACTACACCACAAAGTTCTACTCTACCTTATGAGCTATTAAAAACTTGAATCGCCCAATTTGGATTACTAATTATGCTAATATTCACTAATTTAATTATGGGGTAATTAAGGCTAATAAAGAAATCTAATTGCCTAATCATAAATATTTTTATAGTTTACTATTTATTAGGTCTTCTTGATCAAAATGGTATAATGGAAGACCTAATTTGAAGTTCTATTGACCAAATTATGGTCAATTGAAGTTCTTATAAAATTAGGGTAATTAGTGAGGGGTCTTAAAAGTGATTAGTTAATTACACTCTAAATAGAAAAATTAATACTATTAGAATATTCTTGAGAATCTCTTGATTAAAATGAGACACATATTAGCTATGTTTAGCTGAGTGTGTGCAAAGTTATGAGCATTTGAATATTAAAGGCATTTAGGTAATTATTTAAGTGTCCTAGATGTCACTATGTGAAATAATTACTCTACTGGAAATTGAACATTGCTATATTAATCCTCTATTTTTGCTGATCACAGTGATGTATAATATTGCAGCATTTGGACTTATGGATCTCAAGATATGGTTGATTAAATATTACAATTTAACTAATTAAATTAACTAAATTAATTCATATTAATATACGAATTTAATAAATCCATTATTTAAATTTTCTGCCGCGGACCCACATCCAGCCGACGGATCAAACAGCGGCGGGACCCGTGGACACGCATTGAGACGCGGTTCGCTGTTTGCCTAGCGGGCCCCACTGATGCCCGCTGTGATGGACAGCGGGACCCGCTGACAGCTGACGCGGATGAGACAGATCCCGATCCGACAGGTCAGGTCTGACCCGACCTGACCCAGACTAGGAGACGCGGTGAGAAGCGAAGCCTCACGGCTAGGGCGTCAAAATCGACAACTAAGATGCCGTTGTCGGGGGCCGACCCGCACACCGATCGAGAGGTCTCGGAGAGACCTGTCGATTGGTACTAGAAGCGTTGCCGAAGGTGTACAACTCCGGCAAGGTCAAGCCCTAGCTACCACGATCGAGGTGAGACATGTCTAACGGTAAGGACTGTAGCCTCGTAGCCAAATTGATACGATCGGGTTTAATTGTACGTGATCGTACCCGATCAAAGTTTAATCTATAGAGTGAAATAACTTTTAAAAAATGGAATTCGACAATCAAGAATGTAGATTAGGAGATAAAGGTACCTTAATTTAGACGGTACAGGCGCTAGGGTTTTTCGGTGACACTTCAATTCTTCGTTGGAATCAGATCTCAGCCAAAAATTAGGCATTGGAGTTGATAAGGAAGCTTAATTCAAGCCTAAAGCGGTGCCAACGCAGCGAGGGAGGCATGTGGCGAGCAGAGCTTGCGATGCGAGTGATCGACTGCCACATGCCCTGCGCGTGGCGCAGGAAGACAGGGACGACTAGGAGACCATCCGATCAACCGTCAGATCTAGCCGTAAGATGTGGATGATGTAGAATGGGACTTGGATGGCACCAGACTGCGCCGTTAGTTGCTTTTAATATATATTATTAATTAAATAATTTCTTACAGATTTTATAAACTAAAAAAATAAAAAATTAAATAATTAAATGTATTCCAAAAATTTCCATTAATTTACCCCTAGCTATTTGAGAGGTTAGGAACGCAACGGCGAAATCAGATTTTGGTTTTGACGAACATTTAATTTTCTCATTTCTCTAATTATTTAAATATATATAAAATATTTGCCAAAAATCCAACGACTTCCAAATGTTTTGAAAACATTACCCTTAACTAATTTGGGGGTGATGAGTGCAATGACAAAGTCAGATTTTCAATTTGAGGTCAAATTAAATATGTCAAATTCCAAGGTTTCTGAAAATTCCTAAAATCAAGATTTGATTCATTTGATTTCTGATTTGAACTAAGCCTTTGAGGTGAACTCCTAATGACTTAATCAATGCAATATAATCATGATCAGGACTTTATTTAATCTTAATTGACCTAAGTAACAACCAAAGTTATTACAACACTTCTCTTCTTTGAGTTGGAGCTACTCTCTGAGGCGGGGGCATTATGGCCAACTACTGACTCCTGTAATTCATGGTATTTGAACTGAATGCTTGTCGATGTTTGGAGTGATCAATCTGAATACCATCGACAGTTTTTTTCTGATTGCATTGGAAATATAAATGACCCGACCTTCCGTAGGTGTAGCAAGTTTGATTTCCGTGATAACATTTTTTGTATGGGTGAGGCCTTGTACATCCATTGCGTGAGCCTGTAGAGGCCATCTCTAGTCCTTTCTACCCAATTGATGGTTCTTGGATCAGTGTGTGGATACTGACAATGACATCAATTACTTAAGTTGGGGAGATTGTAAAGACCCACTTAAGTAGTAATAAGTGAAACTCTTAACTATCGATGCATCTTTTCAGATAATGATGAAGTTCTTGAAAAAAACTCTAAAGTTAAGTGTACTTAGCTAGGAGCACTCTCAAGATGAGTGACCTGCTATGAAATTATCTTCTGAGTGTAAAATTGTGAGGCCTTTCAGGTCAAAGTGGACAATAACTTGATGCTTAAGAGTTTGGGCTATTACAAAAATAATTATCATATTCTTCTTAATTATTTAACTAGCCAAAATTATGGTTTGGTCCGATTAATTCCTAAATCGAACCAAAACTTTGGGTTCGTTTCTAATCATGATTAAGGACTAATGGAAGTGATTTAAGACTGATTAGACTATGTTTAACCTAAGTAACAACCATGGGTTGTTACAACTTCAAACTTGGTGGCCAACGGCAAATTTCAGCTCTCCTTGGCTTAGCATTCAATAAGAGCCCTTAAAACTCCCACCTATCATACTTGGTTTTGGCGTAATGCTCTTTTCGCATTCATTAGTATTTTCATATGAAGAATTTATAATAATTTCATTACCATTGATGATGTTTTAATTAGCAGAGGCCTTTTCATTACCTCAAAATGCTATTGGTGCAACGAGTATGAAACTCTAAACTACCTATCTGTTAATAACCCTCATTATTATGGGATTTGGCGTTGTTTGAATGTTTGTGATACCAATAACAGCATCATATATAGTCTTAAAGATATTCTTGGTTGCTGGGCCTATTACAAGAATAAGAAGTTGAATGTCGAAAATATTATTGATGCTTTTACCTTGTGGAATATTTGGAATGCTCGGAACAAGAATAAGCATAATAATCGTCCCTTTAATTAGAAGATAATTATTTATAAGGCCATTTCAGAGGTGGCTATAACTCTCAATGCCTTTCCCTCGAATCAGTTCAGCTGGAAGAACGTAAATAAGTTCAAATTTTCTCTGATATGTACTAATGTGAGCTATAATTTGCCTGAAGCTGGAACCTAACATATTTTTTAGGAGGCTTGCTACCGTGGGATCTTTGCTTAGCTGTTTTTATTACTTCTGGTGCTGGTGGCTTGGTGGGCTTTACCATCTATGGAACTTGGAAGTATGGGTCAGTATTTTATGTTTTAGTTTATGGCTATGATGATTTTAGCTTGGTTGGCTTGCGCTCTTGCTGCTTGGGTGTTTTAGCTGGTGATTGTTTTGATTTGGGTTTTAGATGTATTCTGCACATTCATTTCCTCTATTTGCTATAGAGATTGCAGGTTTGTTAGATGATTCTTGGCTGCTCTCTCTGTTTGATGCCGTGATTGATGTTATGCTGTAGAGATCGCATGTTTGCTAGATGTTTCGTGGTTGCTTTCCGTGGTTACGGCTGTGCCTGGTTTTTTGTTTTTTGTTTTTTGTCTGCCCATCTTTCCTTCCTGCTGTAGCAATATTAACCATTTTCTTGCTGTGAGCTTTGTAGCTGTTTAGTCTTGTGTTAAATGACTTTATGTTTTAGCTGTTTGGTATTGTAGTTGTTTTTATGATAGGCTTAATATGCTTGGTAATGTGTCTTCTTTTTGATATTAATAAAATTTACAATAAATATATATATATATATATATATATATATATATATATATATATATATATATATTAGAAGAATAATGTATAAGTATAAAATAAAGCAACATTTTAAGTTATTTTTATTGGTAATCAAGATTAAAATAATTTATAAAAATTCAGTTGAAAAATTAGCATATATTTCATTATTAATAAATAATTTAAATACTGAAATACAAATCATAATATGTTTTTAATACATTTATAATAAATGATAATAGCAAATAATTATAGCAAATATATTGTTGCGGATATATTTTAGCAAGCATATGAAATGTTTTATTTGATATATGTTCCTCAAAATAAAATAATAATCAATCATTTTAAACTACGTTTAATTAGGTGTAATAATAAACAACTCTTTAATTCTCATTAAAACACACAACCACGTGATGATTAGGGTTTAGGGTTTGGAAAAGAAAAGAAAATAAAAGAAAAGTTGGTAGTCGGCAGTCGGCAGTCGGCAGTCGGCAGAATAGAGTAAGTCGAGCTTGGTCGCATTCATGGCGTCCATTAACCTCGGTTGGATCGGGGACTGGTTTCACCGACCCAATAAATCTTCAAGATCCCCCAATTTTGCCTTCATCGGTGGTGGGAACGTCCGCTTCGGGAGATCTGAGAATCTTCAAAACACTAATGCTTCCAGTTCTTCCCCTACCGAAGAAGATACCAATGTGGAAACACCGAAGGAAGGCAATGGAGGCTTCTATTCCCAGATTCTCGATCAGTTCTACTGGGAATGCGAGAACCGGCCGGACTACCGGCACACTCCCGAGGTGGAGCGCATCCTTGCCGAGCAAAAGTCGGAAAAGCCGACGCCCGATTGTATCAAAGAGAACCCAGAATTGTGGGAAGAGTTCAACAAAAGCCCCTTCGTCAAGTTCCTGAGGCGAGCGGAGGTAATAGCTGACAAGTACAACGAAATGGAGCTCAAGGAAAACGAGCATCCTTACCGATGGGAGGATCGTAAGCTATGGAAGGAATTGCCTTACGTGCCCGGGCCGGATGGCCGTCCATTTCCAAGGAAGGCCATCAAGACAAAGAAGGAATCCGATGACAAATTCTGGGATTTTGCTAGGCAGTTCTTCTTGGGGTTGTGGGGTTTCAGGCAGAGGCCATATCCTCCTGGTCGGCCAATCGATGTAGCGCAGGCTATTGGGTACAAGAGGCTGGAAAGGCGATACTACGACTGTGAGTTTTCTTTGTATGTTTGCAATTTCCTCACTTAGATTACCGGAAAGGAAAGGAAAGGAAATGAAATGTTTATTCAAATAAAAATGAACTTGGGAGTTCAACTTCTTGTTATTGTTATATGAATACCCTCACAAAGAATGAAACCGTTGTTTGCATTTCTTTTATGGAGACTTGGCAGAGTGAGGCTACATTCTTAAAATTGGTTAGGATAATGAAAGAATGATAGAAGCTTATTTATCTTGTTAATTTATTTTTATTTGTTTATTTTCTGGAAGATTTATGCACATGATATCGAAGTGTTTGTATCGATCCAAACATACACTTCCAATGAAGTTCTGATTGTGTCTGAAATCAAGTTTCTGATTTTTTCTTCCTTTTGTGGAGTATAATTTTTCATCAGAATTTGGCTTCATGCGTTTTTTTTTCTCTGTTATGCATATAAAGAATGTCAAGTCAAATAATAATTAAAAGGAAGTTTTCTTAAAATTGTCATGCTTGATCATGACAACTTCTGATTTAGAAAAAATCATAGTAATATAGACTTGACTAGGTTTGTTGATAAGAGATTCACTAAATTTTTTTTATAAAATTAAAATGAAGTTCTCATTAAATCATCTTATTTGACTAAGAAAATCATTATGAAATTTTATATCTTGATGTTAAGAGTTGAGAGATTACAAATAGAAGACTAAATGGAGTGGGAGGACACACCTCAAGCATAAACTTCTATTTTTGTGATGGCTCGGGATCAAAGTCGAGGAGTCAAGTGATAATCTCAAGTAATTAACACAAATGAAATAATTTATTTTTGGGTTTATTGAAATATTCTTACAATAACTTTGAGCCTCTAAATACCCAACTTTAATATAAATGCTTTTAAAATATTACAATTTGAGTTTAATTTTTTATGATATAAAAATTAAAATTTCTCAAATAATTAATCAAATACTCCTTTTCATATCATTCTCGCATATTCACCAAGTGATGCACTTCCCTTGTAGCCGCTAACCCAACACCATTTTGTGAATTTTATGCACCTAAACAATTGTTACCAATCAGATATGAGTACATAAAGTCTAGTAAGATTACATATTAAGCATTCTAAGGAAAAGTTAAGCAAGTAATCAACAATGTTTGCCACAAATAATAGAGCTAACAACAAATGATATAAGCTCATTGTTTAAGTGCCATTATTCAATATTTTTCAAGGGGTTTGCAAAAATAAAAACCTAAGCATGACATAATAATATAAAAAGCAATAGCTGGACTTAGTCATAATTAATACTTTGTGATTTTATTTGACATCATTAAATTTTGCGCTGAAATAAAAATTTTGCACTTAAATAAAAATTTTGCACTTAACCACCCAAATCCTCATTGCGAATCTCAGATCATAGATATTATTTTCTAGGAAGGTATACAATTATTCATTGACAATTATTTTTAATTTCTTTCATTTTTGCTAGTCCCTTAATGTGGATATTTTTCCCCTTCTTACTAGAGTAGATTTCTTCTTATTTCTTCATGTGCGCTAGCAGCTCAAACATATCCACATTTTTATACCCTATTTATCATGAACATCACCAACATATATAATGTAACAAGTGTTCATGATATTTATTAATTTTGTAAGAGGTACAAGTGATGACTAGTTAAACAAGCTGAAAGGTGACTACAACAAATATAGAATGCAAAATTATAAAATTTAATAAAGTTTATGCACTTGTAATTCAACAAATAATGGTGAAAAGTGTAGAAGACCCAATTTATCTTTCTTTTATTTGATTATAATTAAATTTTTTATAAATAGAATATTAATAATCTTTGCTTTAAAAGTATTATCATATAAATTTAATTACTTATCTAAATTAGGATTATATATATATATATATTTATGCATATTTATAATGTTAATATACTTTAGTACTTTTCTTATAAAAATATTGTTAGGGTTTAATGATTAGATCAGTTTGAGTAAGATCTGGATCTTAGATCTTCCGAATACTTTGGGTCAAGTTGGTAAAGCTGGGTTTCTTGTCGTAATCTGTATGAAATAGTACGAAGATTTTTTTTTATATTAGAAAATTCTTATGTGCAAATTACAAAACAGCTTGCATGAGTTTAAGCAAGCACCAAAGTAATTGTACATAATGTTTGATTATTTTATATCAATATATATACATATATATATATATATATATATATATGATTTGAGATGGATCCTTACTTTTATTGCAAGAGGTTTGCAAACTACTTTTTTTATTGTTGATGACATGCTAGTTGCAGGATGAAGTATGCAGGATATCAATAAGTTGATAAAAGCAGTTTTTAAAAAAATTAAAATGAAATATTTAAGAGCCATTTAGTAAATCCCTGGCATGAGAATATCCAAACAATGAATTCAAGAGATTTTGAAGTTAACTCAGGAGGAATACATTAATAAGGTGCTGAGCAAGTTCATTATTACAAAGTCAACCTAAAAAGATTCCTCTATGAGCACATTTCAAATTATTTAAGCAATTGCCAAAAAGTGAAGTAAGAAAGCAAATATTGGAAGTGTCATATGTATTAATTGCTGACTATTTATTGTATATGGCGTGTACAAGGCCAAACATTGCTTATGTAGTAGGAGTTGTGTTCCATTTTATTACAGATTTAGAGAGTTATATTGAGAAGCTATCAAGTGGATTCTGCAATATTTTAAAGGAATTTCAGGTATAACCTTTTGTTTTAAAAGGAGCAAATTAATTATGAGTAATTATTTAGATGTTGATTTGGGTGGAGACTTTGAAGGTCAAAAGAGCACCCGTGAATATGTGTTCATGCTTAGAGGGGCAATTATTTGCCGGATGTGACGACTTCAAGAGAATTTTTCTCTTTCAAATATTTAAGTCGAGTATATGACAATATTAGAGGCAAGGAAATAGATGATATGTTTGAATAATTTTTTAAAAGAATTGGGTCAAGGATTGTACAAATTGTACAATAATACATTCTATTTGTGACAGTTAAAATACCAATCATTTGACAAAATCATGTATTTTATTCAAGAACAAAGCACATTCAAGAAGAGTATTGGTGTAAATAATTCTATAGATATGCTGACCAAAACAATCACCATCCAAAAACAGAGGCTATTCACTGTTTCAATTGGCCTTTAGAGTATTTGATGATTGAATGTGCTACATTAGAGGGAGATGATCATGAGGTTCATTTTGAAGGAGATTTAAAGAATGAAAAATAAGGACCGATTGCATAAACAATTTTCATGTAGCGGATTATTATGCATGTGAAGATTGCTCAATCAAATAGTGATTAAAAGAAAGCTTCTTTGAATTTATCATATTTGGCTGTGACAACTTTTGACTTAGAAAAGTTTCAAGTAGTGTCATTAATGAAGACTTGATTGGATTTATTGATTGAAGAAATTTTCACTAAGTTTTCTTTTGATTATCAAATGAAAAAGGAAGCTCTCATGAAATCACCTTATTTGATTAAGGAAATCGTTATGAAATTTTATATTTTCTTATTATGTGAGAGTTGAGAGATTATAAAAAGGGGATGAAACAGAGTGCGAGGACACACCTCAAGCATAAGCTTCTCTTTTTCTGTTGTAATTTTCCCCTCTTTGTTGAGTAATAATAGAAGAATACTGTGGTATGACCTATCGACATAGGTGAATAATAATGAACCACGTAAATTCTGTGTTTGTACTTGCTTATTTCATTCTTTTATTTGCTTCATTTTTTCTTTCTCAGGTGTTCTTATGCTGTGTGAAGAGAAGTTCGTCTATTCGTGATGTGCATATCCCAACATTTTTCTCATTGAATAACGGAAATGGTTAGTTTTTCTATTCGGTAAGTCGAAAACTGAAATTGACTTGTCAAAAGCTAAAATGTACTGAAGGAGTGGATATATAATGGAAATGATTGGAGAATGGAACCTGACACTACTTGGATTGAAATAAAATAATTATTGCTAGATAAATGCATTTTCTAACATATTGCTTAGTTTTATAAAACAAAACAAATATTGAGCTGAGTACACGACCAAATTTGAAGTGTTGATACTGTACTTCATTCCAAGTTTGATGACTACTCTCTCTTGGTAGATTTGATTTTAGACCTACATGAAAGGAACAATCAAATTCCATCACGTTACTTGAGCATATACTTAAATTTGCATTAACCTTCAAACATATTTTAAAGTTTCCCATGTTTAACAGTTTTGTTGCACATACTGGAGTACATCTAACGGTTCATTCCAACTTTGATGACAAGAAATTTTGTTGCTTTCACATATGGGATTAGTTTTGGCTAAAGCCATATTTAGAGTTTCACTGAATTGTTCATATTAGTAAGCATACTAATAAGGATTTGCATATCAATTTCGAAGAGGATGATAGATAAATTCACAAAGATGATTGCGTTCATGATATAGTGTGATATTAAAACTGTTTTGGCTGAAAATTTCTTTTAATGTTATCCGATCCATTGTGCTACACTTAATATATAATATGATTTGAGTAAAACTTTTTAAATTTTAAACTTTCTTAAAGTATTTGATTTCCCTTGACATCTTTATGGCCCATTCTTTAGATAGGCTCAATGTATATCGCTTCTATGATAAAGCAGAATGGAACATATATATATATATATATATATGTATGTATGTATGTATTTGCAGTAGAACAAACTTTCTTTTGTTAAAGGAGCTCTAAATCTAGTTACAGTGGATAAAAACTGGTTACTCGTAATGCATGCATAACAGATTAAGTATACACTGTCGTATTTAGAATTCAATAGCTAAATTTGTATGACCATATGCTTTCCTAAATGTTTTTTTCTTAGAATCATTTTTATGCAAAATTATAGTTCTGTAAATAATTACTAGATAATTATTTAGCTAATTTCGTTTAGATTTTTGAGACCGGTGGTTGTGATTGGGAAGTTTTTTTATTTTCTTGGCTTGATGTGAACTGTCTAAAAATGGTTTATGAGTAAATCATTTTTGAAACTTAATGAAGGTGTGCAGGTGGATCAAGATGATTTGAACCATCATCCAATTGTTCTTACCTCGTTCATTTCCATTGTAAAGGAAAACCATATAAGCATTAATGTTGTAAAATTATATGTTTTCATTTTCTACTCCTTTAAATGGGTGGACGGGCTTTTCCTTAGGTCTACAAATTATAATTTTTTTTTTCTAAATTTTGTTGCTTTTAAATGTGTAGTCATTATGAAGAGTGGTGGTTGGTGGTATAAGGATCGCTTGGGACGCACTAGAGGCCCTTTGGAATTAATAACTCTTAAAACTGCTTGGGCTGGCGGCATAATTGATACTCATACATTCATTTGGGGTGAAGACATGGATGAATGGGCGCCTATTGGGATGGTTTATGGCTTGGAAGAAGCTATTGCCACATGGGAAGGTTTGTACTTTATGTTGCTTTAATTTATAAGAAATTAACATGTGGTAGGGCTCCTTTTTTGTTTTTATTATTCTACAATTTTATGGGTTCAAGCGCATGCATGCTTTTCATGCCGAAAGAAAAAGAATAGTTCACATTATTTTTACTTGCCTTTTATGAGATTTTTTTTAAGGAAAGAGGACTATATTTTCTTTATAAAGATAACCTGATTTGTGAATATTTCTTGATCATGATTTTTGGAATTATTTCAATACTTTGGAACTTAATTTAAGAATTTTAGTCTTCATTTTTTTGTTAAGAGAACTGCTAAAATGCCTCAATTTCATTAAATAGCTCCTTAATGAGATGGTAAATCTAAATATAAAAAAATGATCGATTCCATGCACTTGGTGCAGTCAGACTATACCTCTGTCCTCATCTGTTAGCGCTCTCTCTTGGAGTAAGTGGGACGTTTTGGGGATAAAATAACATTTCCTGCTACAAGTAATGATATGCATATTTTGCACTAATGTTTTTGTGCAACTTAAATATATGTTTTTTTTTTTCATCGTTTTCAATGTATTATTAATTCTAATGGAGAGAACGTTCTATCTTACAGAAACGAGAGAACTATATTTAAAGTGGAGCTTTCCCGTAATTTTATATATATATATATTTAAAAATTATAAAATGTAGACGTATGAGAGAATTCCATTTTAAAAATCAAAATATTTTTTAAAGATACTATATGTATTTTAACTTTGTTAATATATGTTATTTGCACTGTCATGTTATTTTGAATAAAATAACTTATAGAGTTATGCCATTTTCTTATTTCATATATGAAAATGTTTATTACTTTAGCAATTTACATTTCTTAATTGATATGGGTTTTCAAATCAACATATTTTTTATTGAAATATTATATGAAAAGATGCATATTTTGTAAATGTAGTATTAACTAAAATGATATAATTTTGACTGTCATTTAATGATTAAATAAAAAAAAAGAGATTTTCTAATTTATATAAGAACTTTTGCACATAATAATAATAATAATAGTAGTAATTAGTATTAATAATATGAGGGAGAAGAATATAGATTTTCTATTATATTAAATACTGAATTTTAGTGTTTTTTGAGTGTGGATTTTAGGAGTGCTGAAATTATGAGCATCTAAATTTTATAAAAAAATATTTTTCTGCATATTGTATGAGAATTCCTGCTTCTTAGATATCAATCTAAAAGTGGATTTGATTTTTGGTGTATATGTTCAAATCACCCGTCTTTTTCCAATGCTTTATCTTTACTGGATTGTTTCTCACTAGGCATAATAGTTCCTCCTATCCTTTCTATATTTCCATTCATTTATCTTTATAATCTTATTTCTGTTATGCTCAATTGAAGACGGTGCGATTACTATGATTGCATTTTATTGTTATTGCAGTAAGGCTAGGTGCAGCCGCAACTGCTTTCATTCACAAACTACAAAAAGGCATGTCTCCATGGACTCCTCTTAAAGGTTTTGAAAAGAAAACTTACAAAGAATTGCAGGAAGAGGCTCTTGAGAGCAAGAGACGTGATTTGGCTGTACTTGAGGCAAATGATGGCATTTGGCCTGGAGTTAGAATTCCTAGCCATGCACTTTTTCTTTGGGCTAGTGGCTCCGAACTTACATCAATACTGGAAGCTGATCATATGCCAAACAAATTCATACCCAGGGACCTAAGGTTTTTCCCTATTCTCTGCTCCTAAATCCTTATAAATATTCAAATATTTTCCTTTCATTTTACACTTTAGATAATACTTTACTGAAGAACGTGTTCACAAGGCTTTGCTGTCACTAATATTGTATGATGCATATTCTAGAAAAAAGAAGATAATCATTTTACTATTAGTGCATTTTTTGTGTAGGTTTACATAAAATATCAGATTGCAAGTCGCACGAGTAGTTATCATGTCTTTTGTTGGAAGCTTTTGATAGATCCTCTTAGATCCCAACAGAAAAAAAATAGCTACATAAAAAAATTACCCTTGATAGATCCTGTACACTTGAATCCCATCAGAACGGCTGCTGGGCTTTTTCTACCTGTCACCTCTACTTTTATTGGCTCTATTCATTCCTAAATCTAGATTGTTATATAGAGATGTAAATGATCTGAGTTTGAGCAAGGCCATTTTGTGTTTGATCTTGGTTCGAGTTCGGCTGAGCTTGAACTAGGCTGACAATGGGTCAATTTGTGCTTTTTTTTCAGCTCTGCTAGCTCTTATTCGAACCGAGCTAGCCGCAGCTCAAGACATTATAATTAGCAAGTCCCAAACCACTTGCCCAGTGTCCGCATGCCCGAGTATACAAGTTTTTTGTAATTAATTACAATTTAATAAAATTTCATGTTATTTAATCTTATACATATATATATACATATTTAATATCTAGATTAATGTTAATGATATTATTTATTTAATATTATTTTGTTATTGTATGAATCGGGCCTTTAGTAGGTCAAATTTGAATGGGCATCTTGTTTGTGTTAGGCTTTGTTTACCTATTGATAGAGTTGAAGTCAAGTTGTTTAACGAGCCAAACATGAGCTATTTGTGAACAACACATTTTTTTGATAGCCCTACTGCTATAAGCATTTCTCCCAAATCAATCTCAACCGTCCACTTGTTCTGCTATGGTACTGGCTTAAAAATTGAATTGTGCTGAGTTAATCTACTTGGGACATTTTCTTCCCGACCTATTTGTAGTGCCAATTTCAACGGTTCATGTGTTTTGATTCGGTAGCAATTTAGATACTAAATCATGCTGTCTGGACCATACTTGGCACATTGGCTGTCCGACCTATATGTAGTGAAGATCCACCAGTCAGTAGCTTGGAAGCATAATAGCTCAATCATTTTAGGCCCAACCTACGATAAGTAGGCTTGCCATTAGATAATATGGCGGTTTACTTTCCATAATAGAAGAAGATTCTTAAATGTAAATGAGCGCTTACCAAATAATGCATTGCAAACGGGAGCAATAAGGATACGATATTAAACTTGTTAGGCAAAAAATAACTTTAATATTGTGCATTGTTCATCTTTAGCATTTGTACCTATCTCAAACTAAAATTTAATAGGGATCTTGCTATTTCTGGTATGGTATAAATGCAAATATGAGAGCATAAATGTGTATATCATGACATAACTTTAGGTTAATGAGAACTTGAAGCTTTGCAAGAAATGCTTGCTCGTGAGTTTGCATTTCTTGGAATGGAGTTTAATGTAGATGGGATTTTTGTTCTCCTGTGAAAATACTCTTTTGACTTAGAAAAGGTCTATTGGGATGCAAAGTGATGGAAACATGTGCATATTACTATTCACATTTATTGTTGCCTCTTCGTTTTTTACTCCATAACCCTGTAAGATGGTTTTGCACCTCATTTTTGCACACCCTTTCTTGGGAAAACTAGTTAATTTAGAATCTCTTGTCAGTCCTTTTTTTTGTTAATGTTAGCTCATGGTATCCTAACTCCTTGAAAAGAAAAAACTTCTACTATTTGTGTCACCATTAAACTCAAGAATACACACTTTCTTGTATGATCTTGAGCACTTTGTTTTCTTGTTAGATTTCACGAAAGTCTCCATCACTTTGAATCTCCACCTCTTGATATCATTGATTGATAGAACTTACTCAGAGTGATAAGCTTCTTACTAACATTTTGCTTCAAGAAATTGCTAAAGTAATATGACATTTTCTTACTCCACGTTGATTCATTGTAACAATGTAACTTAGGTATGCTTTTTTTCTTAAATCTCTTCTTCTTACAAAAATGAGATAACTTTGTTCAAATATTGCAGCACTTTAAATCCAAGTGGATTAAAGTGTGAACTTTTTTAATATCTCTTATTTATTACTTATATGATGTGAAGTTTCTGTTGGACAAATTTCTCTTTGAACTACATTTCTTGTTCCAATTTATTAAAGTACAATTTATTACTAATTCTATTATTTTCAACATCTCAATTGGCTTGCTTGTCTTCTCTGTGGGAATGAGCATACTGCCGCAACATCATGTAGCATCAATAATACTTGGTTTATATTCTCAATTATTGGTCATCCATCTATTGTTCAACATGGTTCAAAATCTTATGCTTATAGATCCACTACTTGATTAAGTTTCCATCTTTAGTAGATTATGATGAACTTGTTTAATACGCTTAGGCATCACTTTTGGTCTCTTAAGGCGTGGCTCCTCTACTGTAGTTGCTTTTCTAGTGCACTTTGGTTTTAGGTTTGTGTCTCTAGTAATCACAATTTTTTCATCTCTCAATTTATTTTTTTTATTTTTTATTTTAATGGGAGATGGATTCCAATCCAATATCTTTGGGAAAGGTAGTGTACCTCTACCCTCAACTTTTAGTCTACATGGTATGTTTCAAAATCTTCAGCAACTTTTTATTTCTTTATTGCATTGCCAAACAATTGATTCATCATTAACTTTTATTCATCTTATTATGTTATTTAGTATCTGATGATGTAGAGGATGAGTGATGGAGCTATTGAAGCTCATGGAATCTGCTATAGTACATTAGAATAATAATCTTCCTTCTCTATCACTCCATATCAATAACGTTATCTGTTTGGCCTTCCTTCGTCAAATCACATAGCTCAGTATTCCTTTCCTGCTATGTATAAATTTGAATGCCATACTTGTTAACTTAACAAACATCATCAATGTTGTTTCCTTCCTCAATTGTACATTGTAGTTTTAAATGATGCTTTTAATGCTTAATGCACAATAGCGTTTTTTCATATTATTGTGCAAAGCACTGGGGAAAGCGAGCTTTTATTGAACAAAGCGTTATTTTATAATAACGTTTCTGGCTAGTATGTAATTTTGAAATTACTATAATAGTCTCAAAAAAGTATTCTACTAAAATACAGCTATTGTGGCTTTTACACAGCTAACACCTAAAATTTGTAAATTTGTTAATATAACACCTTTATTGAGAATATCACATGATTTGATCATCGATTGAAATTTTTGGCTTATTTGTTTATCATGTGATAAGCAAGCTACGTATTGATGAAAACCTTAGCCTACCTAATTGTATAATGGAGAATCACGCTTTAGCCTTACATGCCTGAGCATTACAATGGCATGTTGTGCTACAGTGGGCAACTTTTGATGCTGCTTGCAAGCCATCTCTTTGCCTTAGAAGCAAAGCGAAGGTGTGCTCTCAATGATGGTTTTAAAGTCTTTGATCTTGTTAATTGGGATGTATGGGGTTCCACTTCCATCTTCACTATTTTTTAGCTATGCTATATTGATTGATGCTTATTTTTGTGTTGTTGTTTTCTTAAATGTGGTTTTAAGTAATGTTTGTTTTACAAATTTTTTATCATGGAATAAAAATGCTACCTTTTTACTCATTAAAACATTACACTTATAATACTTTGAAATTATTCTGCTTTAATTTAAATTCTTTTATGATGCTAAAGAAGTATTTTTCAAACATATTGTCCACATGCGTCTCAACAAAATTGGTTTGTTGAGCGAACACATCATGTTGTTAATGTGACTCAAATATTAATTTTTCATATGCATGTTTCTCATCTTTTTGGGGTTGCTATCTTGTCATTAAGTTACTTTATCAATCAGATACCCTCTTCTGTTCTTGGTGATACCACTCTATTAGTTTTTATTTTAATAAAGAACATTTTTCACACATTTTCGTAGTTTTCAGTTGCTTTTGCTTTTTTCATTTTTTTTCAATAAATAAACTCTCCACTTCATTCGATTAATGCATTTTTTGGATTTGCACTAAAAAAAGTGTGTCGATGCCTTGATTATACCTTAAATCATTACTATGTTTTCATTGACTTGATATTCCATGAAACATCTCTTTTTTGTAGATATCTTCACTCCATCCCCTTCTGCTATTTTCATGTTTTTTCCTCATATATCTCGTTTTACCTCCAATTCAGGTTTACTCTCACAAACCTTGTCTTGTCACAGTAGCAACACATCTGTCATATTCTTTTGATTTGACAGAACATCACAATATTAATGAATACTTGGATTTTCTTTTCCCAAATGCACTCTGAGAATCTGTCATATTCACTTGATTTGACTAAACATTACACTACTAACGAGTAATTGAAATTTTTTTCCCATTTGCACTTTGGGAAAAGCTTATAACTTACAATACTATTTATTTTGTATACTATACTAGTACTTACTAAGAGGCACTATGAGATATTTAATGGAAACAAGAAATATATATTGAGATGCATTCTGTTTTAAACCATCAAACTTGGGGTCATGTAGTTGAGCCCATATAGTTAAACCTTTACAATGTTGATGGAATTATACAATTAAGTTTCAATTTTTTGGTTCAGTTGATTGCTACAAAGATCTTATTGCTAAAAATTTACTCAAATCTTGGAGGTTATTTATTACAATATATCTTTGTTGTCCAACTTAACTGCTTCTTTTCTATTGTCTATCGATTGGCATTTTATGTAAATTAATTTGAGTAATGACTTCTTATATGATGGTCTCTCTCAGATTGTCTGTATGAAGCAACTTCCAATTTATATTTCTTTATATGAAAATTAAACAAAGCTATTTATGGTTTTAAGTTAACATGCTTGACTTGATAACTTAAAAATATTTTTTTGTGGAGTTGTGAGTTTAAAGTAATGTTGTAGATCATTCTTTGTTAATCGTAGCCATTATGAGTTTATTATTTGGCTATATATGTTGATGGAGTTTTGTTAACTATGAGTAATTAAAAAAAGATGTCACTAAAATATGTAATATTTATAGATGTGCTTTATTACCAAAGGCGGTGGAGTGCAAGATCAGAGGAGAAGAATAACATTATTGATACACAAAACTCTATTCACCAAATTTGATGGTTCAAAACTCCACCTAAAGAAATAGGGATATGACTGCAAACCCATTTAATAACAATAACAATAACAATAATAATAATAATAACAATAACAATAACAATAACAATAACATTAATAACAACTAAACTTCAGGTAGAGGCCATCCATGAAGAATAGTGCGTGCATGCCAATCCAAAACAGATTCATATCTGACATTGATCTTGTTTTGCATTAAAAGAACTTGTGCTACCTAAAGCATTCTTAAGAATTAAATCTACTTACAGTAATAGATAGATTTTTTTGTTGAAATCGCTCTTAAGTGTTAGCCAATTAATACTCTTATTGATTCTCCCAAGTCTAGGAAAGTAGAAGCATTTGAAGATATTTCTTGATATTTATTACTAGTATAAAAACTAATTTGCTTCTGTTATTCGATTAGTTATTTCATTTACAGAGTTAGCCAATATATGCAAAATCCTAGAAATAAGATTGAAATTCAGTTCTTTTATTTTTTGATACATTAAGAAATTTCCAGTTAAAGAATTGTTATCTTAAACTATAAACATCTAAAATTAAAGCATTTTCTGATGTTGATTATACTTGATAGGCAAGTTCTGGCCCTAATGTGATTATAAGGTTATTACTTATTGAGCTTGTGCTTCAAGTGAAAACCCTTCCCAGTGATTTGATTTTCATATCTCTCATCTTATGATTTAATATTATGGCAGTTATACTACCATCTTACCAGCAATCATCTTTCCTGAACGCACCAAAAAGTTGAAGTTGACTGCTATATTATTTGTGATGCCAAGGCAACTACAAAGTCTTACTCACGCCCAGACGACTTAAAAGTATTAGACATTGTTACCAAGTCTGGGTCAATTTTCCATTTTCTATACTGTGTATGCTCAATTTCAATGGGGAGTGGTAATGGGAAATATTTTATTATAAATGTAGCTTATAATATTTGATTGGTTCTAACTTTATATTTATGGGATATATTATTTGCCATTATTCTTCTTCCAGTTTTTTGTCCTTTTGCTTATTTATAGCGATCTCTAAACCATTAATAAAAGGCTTAAGTTTGTCTTTTAAATTCAGCAAATAGTTTTGATAATGCTACCTGAAGTTTAATCTATATGGCTGTGATTATAATGTACTTTTTATGGATTTACTTCAAAGAGATGATCAAAAATACTGATGATTGGAGTAGTAATAATGATATCAAAATAAGGTTTCATCATTCTATTATTAACAGAAAATTCTCTAAAAATAATACTAAAGTATTTTAAAATTTCTTGCGCTCTAGGTTTTGATAAGCAGATACAATGTAAGGTTTAACCGCATCAAGGAACTTTTTGATGCCGTTTCTTATACTGATGGTTTTGTTAGGTGTTTTTTGTATTCGGTATCAATGTTGTATCTATGTACTTCAATTGCAAGTACTGATACACAATTCCAAAAGTGCTGTACTTTGTCTCTACAAAAGGATTAAAGGTAAAGTGGGAAGTTCTCTGATCCAGTGCTGTACTTTGTCTCATTCATGAAATTAACCATAACAGCCAAATGTTTCTTTTTTTTTGCAAGATGTATTTAAATCAATATCCTTTGGGGATCAATTTACTAAAATTCACAAATATGATAAATCTATTTATATTGTATGAATGATGCAAATATTCTCAAGAGGACTAATTATATGGATTCCTAACATTCATTAAAATTACTTGGCTTAAATGGGCTTTAGGAACACTCATTATCTGAAATTGAACTCTTAAATTCAAAATTTTATCACTGCCAACAAAAAAGCTTTAACTATTAGCATGGCATAATTAAATCACATAATTTTTTTGGGATGCTTTGATGCCACATATAGTGGGTTTTCGGTCTCTGTTATACATTAAAAGTATGGATTATTTATGAGTTCCCACCTATTCCAGGGATCGCCTTGCAAAAGTTATTCCAGGCTTGAGGCCGTGGGAAGTTCTTAGTGTGGAACAAGCTATGGATGCGATAACATACAAAGGGGAATGGCATCGCGAACCCTTGGGCTCTTATGCAACAGGTCCTCCATATATCAGAGAGTGGAACAGAGATGTCAAGGTGCGTTCTTCTGTTTTTATAATTTGCGCACTTCTATTACTCTTTTTTCATTTTCTTTTCACATGCTGTTTTGACTGATTGTCTGGTTTGTGCTACATTAATCTATTAATATCTTTATATTGCTAAACTTTTTTTTCTTCAATTTTTGATTGATTTCAATTGCTTTCTATAACTCATGGAAATAGTGGAAATGAATTAGAGGTCTAACTAAGCATAGGTATTTTCTTATGATTTCATTTCATCTGAGTTGAATAAGGAAAATACTGGAGACAACATGTCAACAGATTCTTTTGGCAATTATGGTTGAAAAGTGACTGCAAAACTCATTAGGTTTTAATTTATGTTTTGCACATCATCATGCTTTTAAATATTTTGTTTGGTTATTGTCCAGATATTGGAAAACCATTTCTTCTTAACATTACTTCTTTGACTTGTTTTCTGTGTAGTGAATTTTAGTTGCATGAGATTGGAATGCGCATTTTTTTCATCATTGAACTCTTCTTTATAACAACTACTAGAATTTAGAAAATGGATGATGTGTCTGCTATAATATGGGTGTTTATATATAAGCTTACATTTACAACAATAACAAAATATTATTATGAGTAATATTTTTTTATTGGAGCAAGAATAATTAAGAATATTCTTGCATAATAGTTTAATATTTTACTCTAATAACAATATAATTTCAATATAGAGGACGCTCTATGTTTCAACACTTACGCTTGAGCTTATTATGTCTATAAGCTTCAGCTTGTTACAAAAATGAGAGGAAGAAGCATCAAAGCCTTGGAGAATATGTCACCTACTTGTTGTGTATGGTGGAGCCTTAAAGGCTTTAGAATGACCCAGGACGAGTCACAGATTGCTTGGACGGATGCGAGACGGAGCAGAATGACGTACAAGCATGTGGGCAGGATCACCCAAGTGCCCAACATGGGCACCTAGGAGGAAGAGCACAGACGCACCAGTTTGGATGCCTAGACGGGCATGCCCTGGCATGCTCATAGATGCCAAAACACTCAAGTTGTTTTAGCTAGGGCCATTTCAAGATCGCGGAGGCGTTTATCTAGTAGGTGGAATGTGAGTTCAGGTGCACTAATAGGTGCCCAGACGCATCCCAAAACTTATTAAACTCTAAAGATGCATTCAAGGGTATGCTTATAACTTTTGGAAACATATGGTTACTTTCATGGTATTTATGTAAGGGTGTTGCAAATTCAAGGCCTATAAAAGCATGGTTAGCATGGGATTTGTAATGATGTGTTGCATGCTGAGAGTGTATTCTTTTTTCATATCATAGCGAAAGCTTCATGATGTGGCTCTAAGTTTTTCTCCTAGCAAGGGATTTTCCACATAAAATTTTGATATTCTTCTATGATTGGGTTGTGATTGTTTGTGCGTTGTCTTCATCAAATTAACCTTGCTCGCCTTTGCTATATGAAGTTGGAATCTCCTTGGTTAATTTTACAACAACTAGTATCAGAGCGTGGAGTTTGGTTCGTTCAAGTGGGAGCGATGGTTGATGAATCAATATATAACATTGAGAATTTCAATGGTGCGAACTTCACACTTTGGAAGATGCTAATTGTAGATTTGATGTGTAATGACCCTAGGTCATTATAAGGTATACATTGAATTCCCGATTCGCTAAATATCCCGCAATTATCTGTTTCCCGTTAAAACTCCCACTGAAAATTTGATTTTTCAGTTTTAATACCTAAATTAGAAAGTTTTCAAAACTGGCAGTTACAAAAAAATTAAATAAAATTGTCTAAGTTGTTACGCCATTACCCCTAAATCTACGTGAGTTTTTGAGGAGAGGCCGGTCGGTTCAAACGGGCGTGCGTTACGCACGCACACCCTATATAACCGAGCGTATGGCATTCGACTCCTCACCGCTAACAACTCCACTCGCCTCTCCCCCTCTTTCGTAAGAAGCCTACCTGAGCCGACGTCCAGTAAACAGAGCCGCTCGATTCCTTCCGCTCGTACGCCGACTTCTTTCTGCACTCGACCAACCGCTCGACCCGGCACGGCGACCCCCTTGCGCTCGATCCCTTCCGCTCGGCCTCCCTATCTGCGCCGATCCCTTGCTCGCTGGTTCTGCTCGGCTCGACCTCTTCCAGCGCCAAGTCCTCTGTGTATCGCATCGAATCCGCGCTCGTCTGTGCGCTTGTCCACTCGGCTAAGGTAAGAGCTCTGCCGAGTCTCCTACGAAATAGAGATATATACATGTCTATATATAGAAATATAGATATATATATATAAGTATAAATGTATATATATATATATAAATATATATATATATATTTATATACGTATATGTAGATATATGTATATATAATTATATATGTATATGTATATATATGATAATAATAATAATAATAATAATAATGATTTAAGATTTAAAAATTTGGTATAATGAAATTGAGCATTTCTTTTATTGGGATTAATCCTGAATTTTCTAGGATTCACTAGATTTATAGTATTTTGTTCCGATCAATTGAAATATTGCGACATAATATTAGTAATGTTTTAAATTCCTAAATCACCAACTTTATAACTCTTAAGTGGATTCATTATGAGATCTAAATCAATTGCTTACTGAACCTACCTTACTATACTTAGGACTTGTCCGATTCACACATTGATTGTTGCATCTATTTCTATTTACACAATTTAATTTCATATCTATTATTCATAATCTAATCAACTTCCATATTTATTTGAATAAGAGATGTAGGCATAGATCTTAAAGCTTCATTAATAAGATTAATTGAGGTAGAGCCAAGTATTGAAATATTATTTAAAAACCTGTTGTATATGGATTTATCAACAATATGATTATGATTAATTATATTCACTTCAATACCCAAACCTTAGGTAATGGATACTATTACGAAAGGCTAAGTTAGGTAGTATGCCGATTAAATAGATTCGTTGAAACACAAAACCTTACTTTCAAAGTTTAATAGAATTCCAATCATAACTTTTGCAGATCTATCAAAGTTGTGAGTGAAACGTCTTGTTAGTCAAAACACAAAAGGTACACTGGATATTACTTTATATGCTTTTACTTTCAATTGCTGCTTATGCATCGCTTTGAGCTTATTACTACTTGATATGTTATTCTTACTACTAATGATGTAAGAGAAATTGAATGATGTTTATGTCTTGTGAATGTTGCAAGAAGGGTTATGAAACGGAGCATGATTAGGTTAGGGACGGGGCTAGTCCTCAGGAGCTATAAGGGTACCATCTGGAGCCTTTGAGGGAGGCACAGGTGAAGGTTGCTTAAATGCACGTTGCCATCTGAGACCCTTAAGTGGGTCCAGGTGAAGGTTTATGCTTAAATGCATATGAACCCAACCTCATGGTTCTGGCTTTGCCCAATAGAACTGCTATTATTGCTTCATGATATCATAGACATAAACATAAACATAGATTTTTATGCAATTATTGCTTTTCCTTTTGACATTTGGCATGTGAACAAAACATTTATTGTTGCAGGTGACCTGATTATCTTTTATTTGAAACACACTGTATTTCCCTGCAAATATTATCTCATTTTTTCTTTGCCTTCCGCTATGCTTTAAGTATATTTTTAATATCCTTTGTATTTAGAATGTGCACTAAGGCATTATTTTTATAATGCCAGATCAGATACAGTTGGAGACGGTTGATATAGTCTAGAGGCGTAGCGCGGGAAAATAACTGCCCCTTCCAGGATTAATAGTTTGATGTATATTGAATTTCATGTAATAAATTCTGGATGTTGTTATTATTTTAAATTGAATGAATGTCGTTTCTTTTATGTGAATGGCTTGAATGTTCGTTAACTACTATTTTATCTAACTGCCAATATGATCCTGCGGAAAGATGCATCCGATGTTATTTTGGTTCTTACCAACCTAACATGGGTCATCACATGATGTATCAGAGGTTTTATTTACCGCTGGGTTGTTTGGGGAAGAAGCTTTAGGATATGAGAAAAAGGAATGGAAAGTTCTCGATAGAATGTATTTGGGGTTAGTCTAACTCTCTTTAGCGCTTTCAGCATTGTTATCAAGAAGACCACATTGAATCTAATGATTACCTTGATGAGGATATACGAAAAACCCTTAACATCCAACATGGTGTTCATAATAAAGAAATTGTACAACATAAAGATATCAAATTGTGGCTCAGCCACATAATGCATCAACAATTTAAACGATGTGACTTGCTAGTTGTGGTCGATTGATATCTAGTTTGTTGATGAGGTAAGAACATTGTTTTTGCTATATTCTTTGTCAAAATGCTGGGATATCTTGGTGACTGGAATGAGCAATTCATCAAGAAGCTCAATTTTGAAGTTTGGAGAGGCAACTGCATCCGTCTTATGTGTCGAAAGCAAAGGAAGGGAGTTTATATCGGGACTCAAATCAAGTCGGTCCAACTCAAGAAGAGGGAAGTAAGAGGTAAAGGCAGGGTGTTGGAACTTCGGGAAGAAGGGCCATCTCAAGAAAGATTACTTGTGACCCAAAAGGACTGAAGGTGTGAATCTAGAGAGATTGTACAACAACAATTAAAGTAGCCTATCTCGGGGATGCCTTGATCTTGCCCCATACTAGATTTGAGTTTTGATTGGTGATTTCTAGAGCACCGTATCATGCGATCCCAAGGGAGTATTCAAATCTTGCACTACAGGTGAGCTGGGGCATAAACCTCGGAGATGGTAAAGTGCGTAGCATTGCGAAGCAAGGTGGTGTGGATATTAGACTGCCATATGTGACCAAGTGGTAGCTGAAGGATGTATGGTTTATTCCTAGCTTGAAGAGGAACTTGATGTCTATTGGCTAGCTAGCACAGGCTAGATACACGATCACATTTACAAGAGACTCTTGAAAGGTAACTATAAGTACAATGGTGGCTACACAAGGAAACAGAGAAGGGACGATGCACACAAGTTCTACTCTAGCAATAGGGAGCTCTGTCACAAGGGCGAGATGTCAAAAATCTTTCTTCATTGAAGGTTATGTGAAAGGAACAAATAAAAGTCAGTTTCTCAACAAAAAAAAGGAGTTTTCAATGTGCAAGGTGATTTAAGAGGAGGCTCAGAAAGTTGGTATGAGGTCCCTGGAGATCAAGGTCAAGGAATAATAAGGAGAGAATTAAAATATAAAACATTTAAATTCACATAATCCATAATAGCGGGATATTTTATTTTATTTCATCCTAATTAAACATCAACAAAATAGTACTATATGATACACAATAGAAGTTTTATGCAACTCAGACTAATATTATATCTAAAATATTAATAATTGCATCAAAACAATATTAATAAAATTTTATCATAAGATGCCTTCAGGTGTCTCAATCAAAATGCTTTTTTCAAAAATTCAGCTATCATAATTTGGCATTACTTCTGAAAAATATTAGGTGATAACATCTATCAATAAATTGTGCATATAAATCTATTATGATCATATCATGTTCTCATGCCAGTCTTTATTTATAAGTTTTGTAGGTAATAGTGTTTTGATAGCATTTTAATCTCTTAATTAGGTACATAACATATAAGGGAATATGAAGCAATCTAATGAGTCAAACACAATAAATCTAGTATTTATATGAATTGGAAATGCATTGCATTGTACACTACTGGTGTTAGATTAACTAGGCGGTGTTGGATTAACTAGGCAACATAATAATAAGTTCAATACTTGTTCAATGAACTTTTAGCTAGCATGCATGTTAATTGATAAATCCTTTCAATAGTATGAATAAATACAATAGTACAAATATGTGAAGTCAAGAAATCAATATCATATGATTATAACAACTAAATATCAACATCCTTTTTAACTTAAAATTCAAATTATCAGTTTAGTGACTAAAATATATTAATTTATACTTTTAAATTCGTACATGTGGTGACTTCATACCCTATTTGCCTGTACTTGAGAAGTCGTATCATAGGCCCTAGATAAGGATTCAAACATCATCCCCTAGGAATTCATACCCAACTCATAAACTTCCAAAGAAGATTCACCAATGATGCTTTCATAATGCATCGAGTTCTATCACAAATGTGTCAGTGCCCCTTTCTCAAACCATGACTCCATATCTCAACTCAAGCTGATGGCACTGTTTGTACAGATAATCAAAGAAATCCAAAAAAAATGTATGAATATCATTGACGAAAATGGATCACTTATTCATTTATTAATTTGTTTCTCATTGTGTTAATAAGATATCAAAATATTGTAATCATGCCGTACAACAGGGCAAAAATGGTATCACATGACCTCTTTCAAGAATAATACATGAGATGCAAAAAAAATATCCACCCATGTATGAAAATTTATGCATAAGCAACAATTAAGAAAGAACTCACTTGCATTAATAATTCCATACTTCTCATTTCATTCCATTTCACATGCCGTTGTGAGGTAATTTCACAAAATTTTGAATAGTTTTATGATAAAAACAAGATGTGTAAGATTTATGAAATCAACAGTTAACTATACTTTCAATTAGATTCTTAGCTTGCATAATATTCAACTAAATATAAAATTTTTGGGTTATTGAATCATAAAGGGATAAAGATATAACAAGGTTGTAATATAGTTTAATTTAAAAGTAACAAGGTTGCAATATAGTTAAATTTAAATGTACCTCGCACCACACAACACAATTGGTAATAACACTTCATTGACTCTATATTAAGCTCTTTACACTTTGCTATGGCTTACAATACTAGCAAATTCCTCAAGAGTTTAGCAATGTAATTGTAAAAATTTTGAAAATAAAAAATTTCTTACAACCTTGGGTTATTTATAGGCTGAACACACTTGCGCTTAGGCGCCGTTCAACTCGTACAATCAAATCGACAAAAAGAAATGTTGGAGAGCACCTGTTGGCATCATGTGCCTAGGCGCACGCCATCTCACATCTGGTCGCATGACTTTGGTTGTACAGGTTGATTCGATTTTATCCGTCAAATCAACCTGAACCTATTCGACACGTAGGTGCACCTGGGCCCACCCTAGCTCATATCTGAGTGCAAATTCTTTTTTATTACAGGTCCTCCACTATACTCCAACCATGGGAATTGACTTGTTTATCAATTTCTTGATGTCAAAGGCTAATATTTTTTTCTAATGTTTTCTTATACATCATATTTGGTTGAATGATTATATCTTCTATAGATATTTGTGAAGTTGATTTTGACACATCTTTGAAATAGGAAAATATTAAATACATTAAGTATGTTTGTCCGTCTTGTACTATTATTAGCTTGACTGGAATTAGTTTGGCTTTTGCAGTGGCAACTTCAGCTGTGTATGAACTAAATAATTGGCTATCACATACTTCTCTCCAAACAATAAGTGTAATACATCTTTTCTTATGCAATGCTTCATTAGGCGTTATCTTAATACTGGATTGGTAACTGTTGTTGCATGCGAATCTATTAAGGTAGATGGTCATACTAGTTCCCTCCAAAATTTAATATGCAAAGATGAAGCCAATCTTTAAGAATTTGATTTACCTTTTCTATTTGCTTTTCTGTCTGAGGATGGATGGATGTACTCATAATAACTTCAATCACAGATTTGCTTGAATAGTGCACCAAAACATTTATGTAAGTTGACAACCTCGATTTCAATTATAGTTTCTCCATTATCCAAATAAGTGCATTTACTAAAGTCAACTGATGTAATTTGCTTGCAAATTTTCTATTTAGTGCATTAGCTATCACATTGACTCTTTCAGGGTCATATTGAATGCTTAAATCATAGTTTCTTATATATTTTAATCATCTTGTAGGTTCAATTCTTTTTGAGTGAATATATATTTAAGATTTTAATTGTCTGTAAAGATTTTACATCTAGCTCTATAGAGATAATGTTCTTAAATTTTAAGTGTAAAAATAATTATTGCCAATTTCAAATCATGTACTGGATAATTTGTCTAGTGTATGCTTAATTTTCTAAATACATATGCAATAACTTGTTATTCTTGCATTAATATACATTTTAACCCACAAAGTGAAATATCTTTGAAAAGTTGATAATCTTTCTCTTCAACTAGAAGTATTGTTGAAAGATTGACTTACATTGAGTACCAGATGAAAGGGGCATTCTTCTGGGTCGATCTTGTTAATGGTGCTGCTATTTGAGAGAACCGTTTATAAATTTTTGATAAATCTATATAATCGCAAGAAACTTCATTTTTTCATTACTTTCTTAGAAAACTGAAATTACATTCCTTCCTACTATATGAACTAAAAATACTAACGATTTTAATCAAAATTCACCTATAGAATATTTAACATATAATTGATTTCTTTTAAGAGTATTCAATATAATTCTCAAATATTTTTCTGGTTCTCTCTTTTTTCTTAAATATATATATCTCATCAATAATACAATTAGACACTTGTCTAAATAAAACTCCAGGATTCAATACATTATGTCTATAAAAATAGATGAGACATTTGTTAATCTAAATGTCATAATCAAGAATTCAAAGTATCCATACCAGATTCAAAATGCAGAGATTTTAATATACTCTTACTTAATCTTGAGTTGATGGTATCCCAAATGCGTTAATTTTCTTAAGGATTTGCTCTCTACCGCTAATTGATCAAATAAGCATCAATTCTCAAAAGATGTACTTATTTTTTATTGATCTTAATTAATTTCTAGTAATTAATGCACATACACATTAAATTGTGCTTCTTAACAAACAACACAGTAGCTTTCCAAAGGGAAGTGCTAGGATGAATAAAACTATGATTTGTAAGCTCTTGAAACTGCTCCTTATGTTCTTGAAGGTTTTTTTAGAGTCATGATACAATGCTTTCGAAATAGGAGAAACTCCAAGCATTAAATCGATAGTGAGCTCAATCTCATGCGTTGATAGTAGTCCTAGAAGATCTTTTGGAAAGATTTCTGGGAATTGCAAACAATGTATTTTTCAATCTCTTAAAAGTTTCATGTGTTCCTAACATCACCTAGGAATGCTTGGTTCTTCTAGTAAGTAACTTTTTAGCATGGAGGGATGAGATTTAACGAAGAAAAAATTCCTCTACGACCTACAGAAGTGACTTTATCTTACAAATTATACATTTTTTTGATCAATTTATAGTTTTTTGTTTACTCATTCAGTCTATTCCAAGTATAATATCGAATGCCAATATTTGAAAAGTAACAAGATCAACTTCTATGAGTTTACTGCTAATATTTAAAGTGCAAAGTGCACAGGGTAGATGTCCGTAAACTATCACCAATTTGTCACCCACAATCATAAGATTAGATAACTCTTTAATTGTTAGATTGAGTATATCAGCACGTGAAACAGATGAAAAATGACTAGCACCAAAATTTAATAAAATTGCACAAAGAGTTTGATTAATAAGAAAGTAACAGTAATCATCTCAGGCATATTAGCAGCTTTGTTCGTAGCCAAATTAAAAATTTTGACCTAGGTAAGTGTCCTTATCACAGGCATGGGTACATCTACTTTAAAAATTTTGTTGTCTCTTCTTGAATGTTCTTTTTTTTTATAGTATAAGAAATGATTTCCTTTTGATTTGCTCCTCTAGCTTGCACATTAAGTAGGCTGGTTCCTTGCAAAAAGCTGGTCTGAGCCTTTTTGGAAAATGATGATTCGGTTTAGTTGTCTTTTGAAGCTATGAGCTGTATTGAGGTTATCTTGATTCTTCAATAATCTGGCTCTCTCTATCAAATCTATAAATTCAAAAATCCAGTGAACAACTAAATTATACTGATAAAAATCTTTTAGTCATGCCAAAATTAATTGGCAACAAATATCTTCCGTGGCTAGCCTCTCAGGGGTAAATCGGGGTAACCTTTTAAATTCATTTTCGTATTCAGTAACCATTCAATTCTCTTGCTTCAGCTTTAAAAATTTGTCTCATTACTTGCCTAGCCAATGGTGATTTTAACTCATTAAAAAAGTCTTTTTAAATTTAACCTATATAATACTCTCCTCCATTCTTCTTTGGATAGTTGTTGCCGTTATAGATTTCCATTGGTGCTTTATCAATCCAAAGAAAAAATAAAAAGCTAACGTTACATTATGATTTTTTGGACATTTAACACACTTAAACTTCTTTTTATTCAGTTGCAACCATTCTTCGGTTTCTTGTGGTGTGGCAATGTTGCCAAACTTAGGAGATTGAACTTTCAGAAAGGTCTACAAAGCCCTGTCAAAGATATTTTTCTTGGACACTTGCATTGAGGATGAATTGGCCTCAGAGTCAGGAGAATTGAGATTTTTGGACCCTCTTGTGATGAGTTATTTACATTCTAACTCACTATTCATCCTGAAATAAGAATGTTAAATTTTAAGTTCTCACTAATAAAACAAGGGAAGACCAACACTTGTTGGTTGCTCCTCAACTTAAACCTTTTTACTTGTTTAAATCAAATTAAACATAGTAGTTCTGAATTAACTCGACTTTCAAGTTCTTCAACTCAGCTCTGATATCAAGATTGTGGGGATCTTGAGGATTTGGGTCAAGAAAAATGAGGGGATTATGAAAATATAAACATATATGTTCACATAACCCACAACAACGAAATATTTTATTTTGTTTCACTCAAAATATACATCAACATAGCATAATTATACTAATATTACAATATGCAAAATAAAAAATTTGTATAACTCATTGATATTATATCCAAAATACATTAACTATATCAAAATTATATCAATTAAATTTCATCATAACACACCTCTAGGTGTCTCCATTAGAATGTTTTCTTCAAAATTTTAATAATCACAATCTAGCACTACACTTAAAAAATAATAGATGATAAAACTTATTAATAAAGAGTAAATAGAAACTTGACATGATTATAAAGCTTTCAATAAGGTATGTAAACATATAAGAGAAATGATTTAAGCAATCTAATGAGTCAAGAACAATAAGCATATGCCTTTATATGAAATAGAAATAACATAATGAGAGTACATTGCTGATTTGGGTTCAACTGGGCAACATAGTATGTATAAATACTTGTTCAATGAACTTTCTTAGCATTCATACATATTAATAGATATATTATTTCATTAGTATGAATAAATAAAAAGTAGCATCAATATGCTAATTCAATAAACCAATTTTATTTGATTTTCATTTAGGAATATCAATATCTTTTTACTTAAATCACAACTGTCAGTTCAATGATTGAAGTTTCTCAAATAATGCTTGTGAATTGGTTCATGTGGGGATTTCATACCTCATTTGCATTTACCTGGGAATTCATACCGGAGGCCCCAAGCAGGGGTTCGAACACTACTCAACTCCCTGAAATTCGTACCCATCTCATCAACTTCCAAGGAATGTTTTACATGACATGTCAGCAATGCCCTCATGACCCTTCTTATCTCAACATATACTGATGGCACTATCTGTAAAGACTGTCAAAGAAACCTAAAATTAATATAGGAGCATCACTCACTAACATGAATTACAAAATCATTCATTAATTAATTTCTCATTACATTAATAGGTGGTATCAAATTACTAAAATCATGCCATACAGCAGGGCAATAACAATATCAAATGGCCTCTTTCAAAAATAATATAACTATTACAACATCAAGCCTTAATCCTGCTAGGTAGGATCAACTACATAAATTCTTTGTTTCCATTGTGCACAATTAAATAGAAGCCCCTCCCTATGTTCCAAATAGAGAAGATCTTTTGTAATAATTCCTTAATCTTTTTTTGTTTTCCTTCATCTTTTATCAAGGGCAAAATTCATAAACTCAATTTTTCTAGCAGGGGATTGAACGGTTTACACTTAATATGCTCGAACCATTTAATGAGACATTATCTAATCTTATCCACTATTGGAGCCATCTTCTATATTATTCTATCAAGAATAATACAGGATATGCAAACTTGTGCACTCATGTAGAAAAAGTTCATGTGCATGTAAGCAACAAATAAAAAAAAAAATCTAGCAATAATGGTTCAATGCTTGTCATTCGAATACAATTCACTTCAATATGAGGTAATTTTATGTACACATCAACAATTTATGGTAAACACAAGTTATTCAGGACTTATGAAATTACCAGTCAACAATAAAAAGACATCTCCATCAGATTTCTATCTTTCATAAAATTGTTTCAAGTTATTGAATCATGTAGTGATCAAGAGATAACAAGGTTTGTAAGGCGATTCTAAAATACAAAATTCTTATAATAGGCAAGATAAAATCAACATTTTCAAAGAATAGATAACATAATGCTAATAATTGCTGGCAGACATGAACAACATAGTAATACAGTTAGGTTTCAAATGTACCTTGTACCACTCAACATGGTTGGCAATAACAGTTCTTAGGTTCCGTATTGAGCTCTTTACATGTTGATACTGGCTATAGTACTAGTAGATACCCCAGGTTTTTTGCAGCATAACAATAGAAATTTCCTGAAATAAAAATTTTCCCACTTTATGGCTAATTTATATGCTCATTCCTTCCGCCCGGGCACGTCCAATTCATTACGGTGAAGCCGACAAAATTAAATTCTAGTGGACATCTGTTGTCTTGCGCGCTTGGGCGTGAGCTAACATGTGTCTGGGCACGTGACTTAGGTTGTACAGGCTGATCTAATTTTGTGGCAGATTGACCGATCATATCTGCCACACATGGGCGATTGGGCGCATCCTAGCTCACGTTTCGGAGCCCAGCAGATTTTGAAACTAATATTAGTAGGAATAAAAATAATAACAATAATAATAATAATAATAATGGTGATGATGATAATTATTTTTGTGATGATCTTGGGAAGGTACAATTAGAGAGGTGCAAGTCATGCCACAAGCATCACTAATGGAGCCTAGGAGATCTTCCAAAACACGATGTGCCCAAAGCAAGCGGAAGCAGACAAAGAGTGATAAGCTCCATTCATCGTCACCAAATTAGACAGGATTTGAAGAAACTACTCATTGGGAGGAAGGCGACTCTTTAGAAGGAGTGGATGATAAAGACTCCCATGGGCAACAGGCGTCGCAAAGCGTAGCGTGCGAGAAAAAACATTCATGAAGGTATGGACTAGCCAGAGATCTCCGATAGTGAGAGCTTTAGAACACGAAAATACGGAGTAAGGGTGCTAAACCATGCCTCCTTAAGTTATTAGGATGCCAATGAGTGAAAAAAAGAAACATCACATTCAAGTCTCAAAGTGGAGATTGTTGTGCATGGTGGAGCCTCAAGTGCTTCGGAATGACCAATGATGGATCACGAATCGGTTGTAAGTGAAACAAACATGAGACCGGGAGGGATGACATGCAGGCAAGCGGGTGGGCAAGCCGTAGCATCTCAACATGGGGCGCCCAGGTGCACCACTTTGGGTGAGCTCTGGGGCACCCATGCTCCCTAGTCATTTCAGATAGGGTCGCTTCAAGATCACGGAGATGTTTTTCCAAGAGGCGAAACACACATCTAGACGCACCAATGGGTGCCCAAACGCGTCTCGAAGTTATGAACTCCAAAGATGCATTTAAGGGTATGTTCAGAATTCTCAGAAAGAGCAAGTTGTTTTCATGGCCATTTATTTAAGGGCGTTACAAACCCATGGCCTGTAAACAGTCATAGTTAGCATGGTGGGTTTGTAGTGTTGTGTTGTATGCTAAGAGCGTGCATATTGTTTTTTTCATATTCTAGGGAAATCTTTGTTATGTGGCTCCACGGTTGTTCCCCTGTTTTGAGTTTTTCGTGTAAATTTATGATGTTCTTATGTGATTGTACTGCGATTGTTCATGTGTATTTGTTTTCGCCAATTCAGTCTCGCGTCTTCTCTCCCGGTGTGACGAATCTGGAATCTGCTTGGCATAATTTCACAACACTTGTCCACTATTGAATGCACAAGTAACAATCTTCTATGAAAAAATGAAATCTCGTATGAAATATTATTCAACTTTGATATTTGTCACACTGCATGATGACATTCAAAGTTGGTAGAGGCCTCAAGCTTCTAGTAAGGTTTCTATCTTATTGATATCATTTCACATGCAGCGGGCAACAATAATTTATTTCTTCCATTTCTTTGTGGGATTGTTACTTCTCCAACAAAGTTGAAATATTAGAGGTAGATTTTCTTTCAATCAATTTACTGTCCTTTCAATACATGAGAACTTATATTTTAATATTTTCAGTTTTATTAATCTCTCATAATATATATATGAGAACACCATAGATCTTCCTAACTTTTCTTGAGTTTAGCATATGCTCATTGACAATCTCCTTAACGAAGGAGATGTTCTCAACAAATTTTTTATGCTGGATAGATCATCATAAGAAATGTCTTTTTTCGAGTAGTTTTGATCTTTCCATCGAACGACTCTAATTTGCACTTTAAAAGCCCAGTTTCTCTAAAAGAGGATCAGTGGCATATTCTAGTTGAGATAAAGAGACTCCCATCTTGCTGCAAGCAAATTTTATTCCAATACAAAATGTTTTGAACGCCGTAAACTCAGTAGTGATGGAAGCTGTGTTTTGCAAAAAGGGAATGAATAATCGACAGCTATGTTGCGAATTCATGGAAGAATCTGCCAAACCAAACTATTGCATTTTTTATCTTTGATTATTAAATAGGTTTCTTTTTCTAACATGAGATTTTTCAGTGTTTAAGGTGTTATTATGGTGTGGAGACCAATTTTCTAAGAATTATTTTGGGTAATCTCTTAGGTCCTATTTTATTAATAATTTGGATCCTATTTTAGGATATTTTTTTATCCTATTTTAGGCAATCGCTTGGAACCTACTGTAGGCAGTTTTGGACCCCATTGGGAGTTGTATTTAAACCGTGTGATGTGAGGGTTTTGTACACTGAATGAGATCTTTTTTGCGGTTTGCTTGAAATCAAGAAATCATAGAGTTAAAGAGCTTGAGAGAGTTAGAGATGAGAAGATCGGCGGCTTCAAAGGCAATATTTTTTTCCTTCGTCTTGAAATTGACAAGTTTTTGTAATTCTGTACTAATTTCCTTCCTCTTGAGATTGAGAATTTTTTTATTTAGTGTGGTTCCGTGATTTTTCTTGCTATCGAGTTTTCCACGTAAAATCTTTGTATTTTCGTATGCTGTGTGGCTTGTTTTGTGATTAAATTTTTTGTATTGTTATTTCGTATATTACTTCGTAACTCTTCACGGTCAAACTCTGGTAAGATTCTCTAAACAAGGAACTGGAGCTAACATGTGCTTGTATTTTGTGCTGTGCAGAGAACATTAAGGGTGTTTCGGAAGCTGAGCATCGCCGTATGCAACAAGCTGGAGAGAAGTATCCCCGGCTTCAATTTGGTCATGGATAAGGTGCGGGCTGACATTGCGGCGAAGGAGGAGAGGAGGAAGAAGCTGGTGGAGGCGCGCAGGATGGCCATGAGGTCATAAGGTATGCTTCATTGTTCTTGGCCATAAAGGCTTGACTGCTTGCTAATCATGGAAATTTCTGGAGTATATTAATCACCCTGATCTCTCATTTCCACAAATTTATTTTATGATTATCTTTTTATTACAGACAGTGCATAGCATGGCGCATTTGAATGAGATTCTAAGGGCTTAGATATCTTTTTTAAAGAGTTCAAAAAATTTCTTATTGTTAGATGCTGGATGGGAAGTTTGTCTTCTTCTCTACTTCCATTTCATGCTATTTAAGCAGCAAAGCATACCCAGAAATGGATTTTTGGACAAACGAAAGATCTATATAATAAATAAAATGGCCATCAATATGAATTGATTACTTTGATGTTGGTCTTTTTTTTAATTTTGGGGATTAATAAAAAAACACATACAGATGTATGTTTAATATATTAATGGCAGATGGAAATATATAAAAAAAGAATTTCATTAAAAACCTCAGATCTGAGAAATTATAGTATTCCCCAATCTTATTCGTATGCCTCAGCATTATTAGAATATCTAAATATATTATTTAACTCATATTAATTGAGATTTATTGGTTTAAATTATGAGTATATATTCATTAAAAGCAATTAAGTACTTAGGGAAAAGAGATGAGTATATTTAAATGTATCAGAGTATTTCTCCTTCATTGATTAGCAAAGAGAGTCGTTTGAATAGATGTGAGAATTATGGCAAATGATGATGGAGTTCTTAGCTTAGTGGATGAAGAATAAAATTCCAAATGAGTACTTTCCCACAAAATAAGACTTGTTCTATCAAATAGAGTTCATGGCGAGGGTTCTCAGATGGGCTAAATCCTGAGCATATGTGGAGAGACACAGTAGCTTCTCTAATTATTATTCACATAGGTTAGAACTTATACTAATGATCGGATGCAATTTGGTGGAGTTGACAGACATGAAATACATCATACACATCATTTATAGGCAATTGGCCAAGCTTGTTGGAGCACTTCAAATCTCGATTCAAGATTGCCTTTACAATTGAAGATTAGTAACACATTTCAACAGGCTAACTCGAACGTAAGCAAACTCCTGAATAGAATGGTGAGCTTCTCTCTCACTTTATATATATATATATATATATATATATATATATGTAATTGCTCTGTTTCAATAGAACAGGTTCTACAATTAAAATATTCCTACTTCAAATTTTTGTTGAACAGTAGCCCAATGACTCTTAAAATAATATTTTATTTTTATATAATAATAAATAAATAAAATAATACCAATATAAAGTAACAAAATAATAATAACAATGATAATAATTTGTTATAAATACACACAACTATTTATTATTTAACACAAAATATTTAGTATTACACACATTCTATAAATCTTAATAGAACTGTTAGCTTAATGTATCCTCTTAACAAACATAAAATAAAATAAAAAATAAAAAATAAAAATAATACACCTTATCTAATTTTGAATCCATAAAATTATTTGACGAAAACTATTAAATACGAAAGAGTAAAAAAAACACTACTTTATTCACTAAAAAAAAAAGAGAAAAGAAAAGGGAGCGTCAGGACGGGAGCGGATCCACCGTCGGTTTCGGCGGCGACGATGCTCCTGGGACGGATCAGACGGCGAGGGATGGAGCTGAGGCACCAGGCTGGCCGGAAATGGGCTCATCGCGGCTGGCGCCAATACAGGAAGCGCATTTCCGGTCGATCCAGCCGTCGACATCGTACTGCCCCAATCCGACGACTCTCCTGCCGGAGCAGAGGCGGCCAAGTACGCCGGCGATGATTCCAAGGGTACTGATTACGGCGAGGACTGCGATCAACGGCCCGATTGAGCCCCAGCTGCTGCTCTGCGCCGTAGATGGCGGCCCGTAAGCCATTCCCGGCGGCGGAAGAGACATCGCCGACTGAAGCAGGGGAGGGATACCAAAGATTGGATTTTTGCTGAAGAGAAGGAATCCTTTAAAGATGAGATCTTTTTCTATTTTGGTGAAAGACAGAAGGGAACATCCGCCGGAGCTTCACATTCAGTGGATGGGAAGAAGACACTGCCACTATTTATTAGGTAATAATGAAATATAAATTATATCTTTAAAAATAGAAAATTTAAAAATTAAGAAATATAATAAAAAGTACATTGCATAAATTATTCATATTAAGAATGTAGCAAAAATTAAAATTTTTGAAATAAGAAAATTTTTTTTATTTTTGAAAGTATCTACAAATTAGGCACATTGTATGTGTAAAGTTATGATAAATTATGATAGTCGAGAAATTATTTGGCACTTAAAGTATAAATTTCTCTTTTTTTTTTATCTTGCAACATTTTCATTTATTTTATTTAAATAATAAAAAAGATTATTTCATTCTTGTATTTGTAATATGTAATATATATATATATATATATGTATGTATGTATTGCTCAATTTCAACCATATGAATTGCTTGACATGCATAAGAATTATCTTCATTTTGACCAGAGGAGTCATAACCAAAATCTTGAATGATCAGACCTAATTTTAATCTCATCATCTATCACGGATGATCTAATATCTCGTGATTTATCATTAATTAAATTTATTATTAAGGTTAACAAGATATGAATACACCATTATACTTAATGTTGATTCAAAGCAAAACTTAGGATAGAAGTGCTTGTATACCTTTCAAGGATACGCTCTACTTCAATCGACAAAGGATGTTAGTTGTTTCAAAGTTCCTCCAAATTCTAGCTCTAATATCTAGTCATAAGTTAAATTAGTAATTGATCATAGAAAACAAACAAATCATTTCACATACTCTTTGATTTAAGAAACTCTTGCAAGATGAAGAGAGCTCATACCTTCTTGAACCTAGCTTATTATATGGATTACTTCAACAGTTGTAATCAATTTTTCTAACACTAAACCAAGATTTATATCAGCTAACTGATCTAGAATATGGATGTAGCATTAAATTCAAGTTCCATGGATTCCATTGAGTTCTCCATCAAGAAACCTTGGGTTCTTGCATTCTTCTTCGCTTCCATCCATTATTACAAATGATGTTATAAAAATTTACTCATTTGATAATGAAGGATCAACAAAAAAAGAGTTTGACGTGTTATATGTAACATTAATCTTCATTTTACATTCTAAATTTTTCTACATCATGATTGAAACTATCTAATTAATTGGGAGAATATACTTGTATCATCCCCCAATTAGCCTAAAAGAATCACTAATTTGATTTGTTTTCTTGAGATATATTATTGTTTACCGATTTTTCCATTTTCTTATTTTAAGTAGCATGCATATATAAACAAAATTTAGATCTCAAAAGATAAATTAAATTTGATCATTGGGATGTTTATTCAAAGTATAAGAAAGATATAACTAATTTTGTAATGAGTATTATTATACTTATATACTAGTATACACTAAAATATATAGATGATGTGTTAAGTCAATGTATAAATATATTATTGATTGAATTTTTTTTTTTTTTGAGATTTATATAAAAAAATAAAATATATTTTTTTTATTCTATTTATTTTTTAAGATATATTCTTATGTATTTCATTCAAAATTAATTTTTAAAATAAATGTTTATTATTTCAAAAATAATTGTTTTTTTTTGTGGAGATATGCCAATTTAAAAAAAAAAGAAATGACGCAATATCCAAAAAAAACTTATACTATTAAATTTGTGTATCATTCCAATACAAAAATAATATTTTTATTATTTTAATATAAATAAATACATCAATATCCAAATTCTATTGTATAAATTTTTTTAAGTACCATATTAATTTCTCTTAAAAAACAAACTATCCTAAGCATCACATCAATTGTTTGTCTCATATTTTTCAGGCTTTCTTGAAATGCATGCAGATTATGTTAGATATTGACATCCCTTTAGCATGCAAAGTATCAAGCTCTTATATCTCAAAAAATATATAATTTTTTTTGGTAATATTTATGAGTCAAATAACATTTGATGAAATTTAAACCAAAGAGCCTATCTACAACATCATTTACAAGATAATGCAATGCACATTTACTTAAGTTTATTTATATGAAAAACATGTAAAAAATTTTCATTAGTCTGAAATATTACATAAATTTGTACTTTATTGTTTTTTTCATAAAAAATATATATATTTTTGATGAATTAGCTTCCATAGACCAACCGCAAGGGTCAAGCTATCATATATATATATAGTCATCAACATCGAACCAATTCCTTTTAAGCATGGCAAAGAGTTATCGTGTCAGCCAAGTTGTAGAGGGTTTTCTCAGGGATCCAATGCCATCTCATCCAAGTTGAGGATAGACTCAAGTAGTTTCTCTCAGGAGCTTCTGGCGCGATTGGTGCCACCGCCATACAAGAAGGAATCATCAAGATGATGATGACCCACAGGGCGATGTGCCAACCTCAGATACTCATGTCTCTGAACTTAGTAGCCAAGTTGAGTGGAGTCAAAGATGCATGTACTTCCCATCAAACTAGGTTAGTCGAAGTTGCAAAATAGCCCGGACTCATTTCTGAGCGTCTGAACTCGCCAACTGCGGCACGTCCGCTCATGACAGAATAAAATAATATTTTTAGTAATAATTTTAATTTGTCAGAGGATGAAATTCTTGCAGCAGACAAATCATTGCATCCAATATGGGCAATGGTTTTGAAATTCAGAACAATTATTGCATTGGGTGCATTTATTGGTCCAGAGAAAATCATAATACCAAGGGGAGATATTTTTAGTCCTGCTTTCAGCAAAAATAAATAAATAAAAATATAAGACTTGAGTATCAAAAGGAAATTGCTTGCAATTCAACAAATAAAAGCAGAAGATACTCAACGGCAAGCAGCAGATGGAAGAAGATGGAGAGAAGTTGCATAAAAGACTTGCTCTATGCAGTGAGCAACAGAGTTTGAGCAGCTGAATCGCAAATTGAATTTCTTTCAGCCCATATAAAATCAACAAGCATGCTTAAAAATAAGCTTTTTAGCCACTTGCTCAGTAAAATTGACAAGTATAGCAGAAGAGTATAACAACATTTTTTTTACCAGTGAATTTCATTCTCATCATTGCAAAGAAGGCAAATCACACATGCATATTGATCTCGTACACACGAAGCCAGACTCTTTGAAACCACCAAACATCAGGTTTACTTGGCTCAAGCAGACGCCCAACTGCGGCAAGCGGGGACCTACTGGCATTCCTTCAATTCCTTTCCCTCTCCCTCGCAGGCGCACGATAGCCGAAGAAACCATACCCCGCTCGCATCATCTTCGTTCTTCTCGGTCACCAGAGGGCGCGCGAGAGGCGACGAATCTCTACCCTACCCCGCTCGCATCGTCTTTGTTCTCCTCGGCCACCAGAGAGGCGATGAATCATCGGCCGCCAATATAATGATGCCACGTCACAGAATCGGGGGTACTGCAAAACAGCGATTCCGGCTTCCCTCGTTACAATGGTTTTCTTTATTAACCATATGATTGATTTTCCTCTTGTGGGCTCGCCTGATCCTTTCACGGCCGGGCAATTTTGAAGATGGGGATCGTATGATTGTTGAATCATCTTCTTGTTTGCTATGATTTTGCTGTATTTTGTTGTTTCTGGATTCGATTGGCATGGAGCATGATATTTAGGGGCTCTTTGGTTTGTTGACATTGAGTGTAATGTGATGTTATTTAAAACTGTAGATAAGATAATAGCTATTTTGTTTGATGTCATCTGAGTAATGACATCTCAAAAATTACAAAAATGCAATTGTATAATGTTATCTGAACATTCAGATAACATTACGCCAATCTATCGCGGAGAGACGAGAGAGGTAGGGTACTTCGCGCGCGACTTGGAGATTCAACGCCGAGCCTTGTCTGCCGTCGTCGTCGTCGCTGCCGTCACTACCAGACGTACGGAAGGTCGCAGTCGCCTCTGGCTGAGATCGCTGCCTTCTTCGTTGCCTTCGCCACTCGCAGAGCCTTCGTTGCCTTCGCCGATCGCTGCCTTCTTCGTTGCCTTGCCGAGCTAGACGCACGGAAGGGTTCTTCGTTGCCTTTTCTTTATATGCGATTCCGTTTAACACATTGAACTCTATGGGAAGAGGACTTTGTGTTTCCCGTCTCAGTTGTATTTGACAAGGCTACGTAGTTGAGACTATTCATTTCAGTCCTTCACCGCTCCTTGCCGAGCCCGACTCCTCTAGTAAGTTTTTTTTCTGCTGTTAAATTAATCCCTTGTTATTTATAGAAGATAGATTGCATATATTTTAACATTGTTTTGGGCATTTTCTTAGTTCACACAGAATCAATGTTGTTAGGAGTCTACAAAATTGCTTGAGTTGCATTTGAGGAGCTAGTTGTCGTACTTGTTGTGGGTGAGGACTGTAATTGGGCATTTTCTTAGTTCACACAGAATATATTAAGATATTGATTATGGCTCTAGATATGATGTTCTCTTATGACTGTGAAACTTTTAAATAATAAATGAATTATATTTCTATTTTAGGGGCTAGTTGTTGCACTCGTTGTGGGTGAGGATTGTAACCATCATTTTTTCTCTATGACCGATTATTATTTTTATTAAAATTGTAATATGTTAAGATTTTGATTGCGGCTCTAGATATGTTGTTCTCTTAAAACTTGCCGTACTCAAGGTTAACAATGGAGTATGTGTGATCATTAATCATTAATGCAATAAATATGATTCTTTTTTAGTTGGTTGTATATTTTTATATGTTAAAATATTATTTGAATAGTTGAATTTTGATATATTATTCTAGCAAATTTTATAATAATATATGATGTCCTCGTAGATGAAAGCGACAAAACAAAAGGCAATAGTTGGCGTATGTGCAGCTATATTGACTATATTAGAGAATGACAGTAGTGATGATGATAAGTTGATTAATACAAAACAAAGTTGTTACTGCTTATGTGCGTGCAACATACAACGTAAAGATTACTAGCGAGATCTTTATGAAGGCAATGATTCTGTTTCAGTATTTATGGTCCACATGAAGAAGGAACCTTTCTTTTGATTGTGTGATATACATTAAAATTTAGGAATCTTTTAAGGCCAACAATTCATATTTCAGTTGAAGAGCAAGTTGCAATATTTTTATATATAATAGGGCAAAGTGCATGCATAAAGTCAGTTAGCTTGATATTCAAGAGATCCTGTGAAACTGTTAGTAGATATTTCTATCAAATTTTGCATGCGATTGGAGCATTGCATAATGAAATGATTACTCCTCCAAAAGTCGAAACACATTCAAAGATAGCCTCAAGGGCTCGGTATATGCCATGGTTTAAGGTAACAGTTGATTTATATGTGTTTATGATATAACTTGATTGTGCCACAGTAATAAATAATAGCTTCATTTATCTAGGACTGTATTGGAGCTCTTGATGGAACTCATATTAAAGTATTCGTGCCAACGGACCACGTTGCAACATTTCATGGCCGAAAAGGAGATCCATCGCAAAATGTCCTAGCCGCTGTGGACTTTGATTTGAAAAATTGCAGGTCTTTGTTTTTTTCCAAAGTTTGGATGCTGTCAACCTTGATCCAGATTCTATAGTCTCAAGTCATTTGGCATTATGAATTTGATATTTTCTGTCGGCTGTATTTAGCTTTGTATGAACTAATTTGGCCGAACATTCTTCAGGTCCTCTGTATTGTCGTCAAATAATTTGATATGAAGGAGGCTGTGTTATGTATATTACCAAGCCTAATATAGTTTCCATCTTCAATTTGTAATGAATTTGGGAAAATCATCTTGAAAATTTTGTTCTAAATGAAGTAAAGTGATAAATGGACGTTGTTGTAAATGTATAAATTGCTTAAGATGAGGTAAACGGTGTTTAAGGTCTGATATGTATAAATTGCTTAAGATCTAAAGTTTGTTTTTTTCTTTAAATGCAGGATGTTGTTAATGGTCTTTGTTGCACCCAAACAATGAATGGAACTATCTTCTTTTTTTCTTTACAAAATTTTTTATGAAATAAAAGAGTCTTATTTGGGAGTATTCTTGCCTCATGTGTAATATAACATGAATGACATTGAACCAAACAGCATATATCTGAATAACACTGACATCTGTTATTTAAATAACACTGAACCAACAGCCACTATTATTTGAATAACACTGTTATCTAAATAACATGCTATCTTAATAACTTTTCAAATAACACTGAACTAAACAACCCCTTAATCCGATGTATTTTTTGTTTTCCTTTTGCAGACTCAACTCTATAAAGTTAAGCGAATGGTTTTCTTTATTTAACGGGATGATTGATTTTTTTCTTGTGGGCTCGTCGGATCTTTCATCGTCGGGTAATTCTTAAGGTGGGAATCGTATGATCATTGAATCCTCTTCCTGTTCGCTTTGATTTTGCGTTATCTTGTTGTTTCTGGTTTGGCATGGCACCTGATATTCAATCCGATTTATTTTTTCTTCTAGAAAGTAGAATTAAACGGTTTGAATGGCTCTCTCTTTGTTTATATGACTGACTTGTTTGATCGAAAAGTAGTAAATGATTCGTTGAAGCATGCTGCTTTCTTAGCTCTCTGTTTGGTTTAATTTGTGCATATTCTATTGTAGCCTGTGCTTTACCTGTGTTAAACTGGGCACTCCTGTAAAGGAGTTTTATGTTCAGATTGATGCTGGAAGCGACCTCCTATGGGTAACTTGCAATCCTTGCAATGGCTCTGCCCTAGAAGCCAGTTGGCTAAATGTAAGATTTTTAGCATTTATGTTCCTTTTCATATACAATTTGGAAAACAGTAGTTGTAGAATATTATGATGCTTTTTATTGGAGTCTAAAACCTTTTTTTTGTAAGCTCTGTGAAGTTACAAGAGGCCAAAAAACAGCTTTGATGTTATTTCCTGTTTTCCTTTGGGAACTTTGTATTTGTTATTTAGATTCTTGTGTTTCACATCTCTAAGAGACTTAAATTTCAATATTATTAAAATATCACATAAATCTTCATTGTTATCCCAAAAGCGCTATGTGATTTGAATCATAAGATTACTAGATATTAGTAGATTTAGCACTTTGTTTGAAATTTTACTTAAAGCTAATATTTAGCATTCAATGGATTCACTACTTGTTTTAGGATGTTACTTTAACCTATATTTTTATAATTTGAGAGACTTTAAAACGTACCACTCAAATCTTCCTTGTTTACACGACCTATTGTTCATCTTCTAAACGCATTTATTACCCCTTTGCAGATCAAGTTTGAGTCTTTTCAACCAGGCGAGTCATCCACATCTTCAATCATCTTTTGCTCATACCGAAGCTGCACATCAACTATCCAAACTGGAGAGGCAATCTGCCCCTTTGGATCTTCTCCAAGCTCTCCTTGTCCTTGTTCTTTCAAATTTGGTGATGGAAGCGGTACATCTGGTTATTATGTGTCTGATTCATTGTTCTTCAATACTTTTGATAGCAATGGACAAGTACTGAACTCTTCTGTCACCATTATTTTTGGGTAAGCCCTACACGCTTGTTGCAGCCAACTACATTCCTGTTTTCTAGTATAATTGAAAACATTTGTAAAATTATGAATGTTTGATGCTTACAACAGTATGTTGACCTCTGGCTGTCAATGAATTAAATATTTTTTGTTCTTGTTATACCTTTTGATGATGATATATTATTTGATATATAAGTCTGCAGACATTTGTTAGTTTATTTTGAATTGCTTACCCTCATTTGTTTCTTTGGAGCAGATGTAGCATCGCACAGTCGGGAGACTTAACCAAATATGATCGAGCAGTTTATGGGATATTTGGATTTGGACAAAATGGTTTGTTTGCTATCTCATAGCTATCATTTGTAGGAGTTGCTCCACAAGTATTTTCCCATTGCTTAAAGGGGTCAGCAGGTGGGGGAATACAGGTACTTGGAGAGATTGTTGAGCCCGGCATTGTTTATACACCCATTGTTCAATCACAATAAGTTTTATTGCTTAAATTCAGAATAAATTTATTGCTATCATTAAATGTATTTTTATGCTCAAAGAGTTTTTGTAGCATGTAAGGCATATCACAACATCATAATAAACATCTTTTTGAACTCTGTTCTTCTGATAAAAGGCAACTTTCTTCCCATTAACCTCCCAAGCAACCACTTGCATTTCAAGTGGTGTTTGGATTTTTATATTTTGAGGGGAAAATGGAAAATTGTGACAAATGGCATGCCTTTAAAATTTTCGAGCGTTATGGGAAACTGCTATGATCTGATCTGATGATTTCTTAAAATAAAGTTTCAAAGATTTTATGAGAATGTTGATTGAATGCCAAATAATCATTTTTGGAATTAACATTTTAAAACTATAGAAGTTGAAGATTATGGTTGTTATCAAGGTATAAATTTTGAATTCATGTGTTAGTGTGTTTGGACTCAAACGCTAAGTTTTATCCAGCAGCTAACAGGATGAGAATTGAGTTCATTTGTAGATGGTTGGAGTGGGTCTGATAGTCTTTAAGATTTGAGAATGCATGTCTTAGTTTTCTTAGACAAATGAATCATAGACTATTTGTGGCGCCCTGCCCCCGCCGTGGTCCTATTAACATGTTTGTTAACATGATTACGATAGAGTGGACACCTGTAACGACCCAAAGTCATTACTTTGCGAATTAGGTCAAAGCCCTCCTCAGAAATCAGGGCCCCGAAGAATTTCAAATTAGGGCAAACAAAAATACCATTAGATAAGAATAATTTTTAGACCAAAATGCCATAGTTTGGGAGAAATCCAAATAATTGAAGTTCCCACTTTATTTTCTAAATTATTTAAATTATATCCAAGAACATTGAAATACGTGTCTGAATTTATCATTTTCAATGTCGTTATATTAAGTATATTATTTAAAGGCTGTTCGAAAAATTTCATCAATTTATGAGCATTGGTTTGATCTCAATAAATTTTCAAAGTATAAAATTTCAGAACTTAATTAAAAATAAAATATTGCTTTAAATCAAAAATTTGTTATGTCATAACACACCACGGTGTCAAATTTCGTTATTTTTGGACGCCAAACAGCGAAAAAATGTGAAAAATTTAAGTTTAAGTATTTCTTTTAGAGGCGGAAGAACCTTCTGTGCCAGGCGCCCATACAGGCGCAGAGGCCATTATCTCTTGGGCCATTATGTCTTGGCACAGGATACCCCTCCTGCGCCTATTTATACTTCCCCCAATTCCCTCCTTCTCCCCACAACTGCCCTCTCTTCTCCTCCCTTCCCCACCAGCAGTCGGCCTCCTCTCCCACAGCCAGCAGCTCCTCCATTTCCCAGCAGCAGCCGACCTCCTCTCCCGCAGCCCCTACCAGCTCTCCAGCAGCAGCCGGCCACCCAGCAGCCCCTTATGCCGTTGCCAGCCAGCCCTCTTGCTGCAGCCTCCTCCGGCCAGCCACCTGCCAAACTTCGGTCAGCCTTCTCAGCCCTCAAACCTTCCTCAGTCAACCAGCCAGCCAGCAGCATTCGGCCTCCCTCCATTTTTCGGCAAATCTAAATCAAGGTATGAGGTGAAGAAAATTTATGAAGAAATTTAGGAGAGTTTAGATATTTGCATATGATAAAAATTATGATAATTTTAATATCTCAAATACGTCATTCACATTATTATTGTGTTCATTAAGTAAATAATGAATAAACCGTAATAATGTTATAAAATAACTACTATTTCCATTTCAGTTTTTTTTTACAATCATTTTTATTTCTGTCTTTATTCTTTCATGCATTAATATTATCATAATGATAATAATAACATTATATTACTACATCAATAACTTAAATAAAATGGACTTCAATCATTATGAGAATGTGAAATAAAGATAGAATAGAAAAGAAGAATCCTAAAATTCTTAAGAAAAAATATCACATCACTTTTAAAAAGGCTAATTTAAAGACATCAAAAACTTAAAGGCAGATTGAGTGAACTATCACTCATCCAAACTTAAAGAACAAAATGTACCCAGTATATGACAAATATTGTATTTTGCATTTTTACTACTGCTTAGCCTCGCTTTCGAGCCAAATTCATGTTGTAGCATAGTTGGTTGTTCAGAACCAACTTTTGGGATTGTTACTAGAAAATGACATCAGTAACATTCGGGATTGTTACTGGAAAATAACATCAGTAACATTCAGAATTATTATTAAAAAATGACATTAGTAACATTCGAAGTTGTTATTGGAAAATGATAACAATAACATTCATGGTTACTTACTGGAAAATGACATTAGTAACCTTCATTTTGTGATAATACTTGTTGCAGTAAATTGTTTATTTATTTATCGCTATTACCTTACCTTTCCTCCATTTTATTAACGTCTTATTTCTGCTAATCGCATCTTTTTAAAGTGTAAATATTATTGTGTACTACAATACTTAGAGTATATTCTAATTACTGGGAATTCCAATCCCAGTATTGTCTTCTGTGCAATACCAGGTCAGGTGGTTCTGGGAGAATATGCGCAAGAACCCTAAATGCTTAAAAATTTCAATCTTGCTGATAGATCCACGACGCTGTTTTGCTTATCATTTATCATTTTATTTTATTTCTCACTTTTGTACGAAGAGTATGATAAAAGATATTGTAATCTGAAATATTAAAATAAATGAGAAATATATTTTAGGCTAATTTAATGAAATTTACATTCTTTAAGATATTATATTAAAAACTTAAAGCAACAATAGCTAAATAGGGAGCACAAAGCTACATGTAATCTGGAAAGCTATGAATCATACATTTATAACTCATAAAAAAGGGAGTATATAAAATGACGTACCTCAAATCAGAAGCTGCAACAAGTGTTAGGCAATATAAAAGTGTATAAGATTGAAGTGCTGAAAGGACTGAAAGTAACATATATCCTAACATGCTTATATTTGTCTGAATACGTACTGATTCATATAAAATAGTAAAATCGATGCATATGATTATTGAAATAAAAATAGCTAGCACCCTAGTATGCATAAGTAAAACAAGTACTATAAAACTAAGTTGAAATGAAAAATGCGTAGAAAACAGAAAATAACCACAAAGGTGCAAAAGCAAAAAATTGACTAATATAGCAACTAAAATTGACTAAACTGAATTGGACTGAACTGAATTAAATTGAACTGAACTGAATAGATGTACGCCTAAGTTAGTACTGCCTCAAAAAGAGACTGGCTGGCATAGCCACCGAAACAAAACTAGTCCACCAAAAACATCTAGCCAACCACAGAGCTAAATCTGAGTCAGACTAAAGAATCAAACAATATTGCATCTAACCAACTAAAGAGCTAAATCCAAGTTAATTCTCCAAAAAATACATATACCATCTAATCAATCACAGAGTTAGACCCGAGTCTTTTCTATCAAAGAAATACTGAATTGAAGAGGCAGACTAACTAGAACACACTATAAAATTGATCTGACGTATAAATCGTAAAACTGAAACACTGGACTTACTGAATTATCATGAATATAATTTCTGCATTCAAAACTAATGTAGAATACTCATGAATTATTATATATTCAACTGATATGTCCAAAAGTATAATGCTAAAATACAAGGAATGTAAGGCGACAAAGTTCAATAGTAAGAAAGATTTTACTAAAACACATGTGATATCTGTTATTATCTAATTTATTTATTCTAACTATTCCAAGTTTACACAAGATCAGGATATCCAATATCCTACTAACCAGTATAAGCTCAGATTTACGGCCTTATTAAGTAAAACATTAGAACTTAAAAAATTCTAATTCAAAATCAGAAATATTGCCTACTAAGGTTAAATAAATAATCATTCATCTTAATTTGATATATTTATCAATCCTAGGCCAATTTTGATTGAAATAATCAAGATTAAGAATTGCATAATGTGGATTCAAATCCCTATTACGAAGTTCACAAATTAACTTAGGAGTATTTAGGGAAAATCTAAGGTTTTGCCTAAAAATCAATTTAACAAGTCTACATGATTTAAATTTGATTCATGAACATTTAGTTTACTGATTTTAAGGAAAATGACAGATTTTTAGCCCTTAATGGCACTTAAATCAAATTTTGGGCAAAATGACCAAAAGCCCTCCTTAAGGGTCAAAAATGTGATTTTTTGAATTAGGGCTCCAAATTGAATTCTATTAATACCAAATGATTTATTACTATTTAATATGAAGATAGACACTATGAACATTCAATTTAACTAAGAATTAAGGCTAATGAGCTCAAATTAGAGCTTTAGCTCATTAAGGGTTAATTAACAAAATTATTTAGGGAAATCTAAAATTTTTATTATAATTAGGTTCTACTCTGTTTAAGGATTCTATAAAAACCAAGTTTGCTAAATTCTAAGGTCAAATGATCAAGTTATGGGCAAAACAAGTTTTTAACCTAAAAAAGTAATTAAGGGTGGGGTCACAAAACCCAGCTTCACTAATTAATGTCTAAATAAAAAAAAGTTAGTGGCTGTGAGTTCCCTATAGCACACTGAACACAATGACAGTGAATTTGCTCAATTTAAACCTCAATTGATTAATCTAGGCCTTAATTAGAATATAGGGTGATTAGTAAGTGATTAGTGAAATTAATGACAAAAATTAATTTGACTTTACCAATGTGTTCTACTTTATTTTGTGAATGATCACAAACTTAAATTTTGAAATTTGAATAATTAATGAGCTTAAATATTACTAATCCATTTCTAGAGTAATTAGGGCTAATTAAGAAAACTACTCATTGAAATTGAAATTGTCTTGCAGTTTACTGTTCCTTACATTTTTCTAATCAAAGTTGTATATTTGATCATATGATTTGAAGCTAAATTGACTAAGTTATGAGCTAATAAAAATTTAGGGCTAAATGGGGGTTTAATTGGCCTAAGAATATCATTAGCAAAAATAAGCATCCAACATAAAAATTAACACTACAAAAATGATACTCATATTTTTTTGAGCAAAAAAACATAATTTTGTTGTGTTTGGATTTTTGGATTTAATGATATAAAGGTTTGAATATTTTTAATTAAGTAATTTAATTAAACATATTTAATTAAATTTCATAATCCCTAATGGCCCGAGCGCAAACACTCAGGTCGGGCCCGACCCGAGGTGAACTCGAGTGAAACGCGGCAAGAACCGAGGGGACGCTAGGACATCAAAATCGGCGACCCTCCCGACGTCGCCGGAGGCCTTCCCTCCCGCCGTTCGAATGGTCTCGGAGAAAGGAGAGACCTTTCTAACGGCGGCTGTATCGACATCGAAGGGGATCTCTAGCTCCGGCCACAACCAACCCTAGCTCTACATGGACAGAGGCGACGGAGTGAACCAAAGCTACTATGGACTACTCTATATGACTTGAGAAATTGACGATCAAAACAAGCTTAATTTGATTCAACCTTATAGGGACAATGTTCTCCAATATAGAGTATATGTTCTCTATTATGAATAGAGAACTTGATCTGATGTAAGAATTCAATTGATAATACAACTCAAAAGAAATTCTCCAACCAAATCTCGACTCTTATTTGTAGGAGAAATTACAAAGTTAGCATCTCTCCATTGATCGCATTGTAGCCATGGATCATGTAGCAATCATGTAGCGAAATAAACAAGCATCTATGTATAGAACGCCTAAGCATAAATCACATGAAAGAAATAAACATCCGACATTTTGCGGTTGCTTGTGTTGTTTTAATAATATTTTTTGACAGTGAATCAAATTCCTAATGTCATTTACTAATCATCATGTTGAACCAAAGTGATGAGATAACAATTAGATAACTAAAAATAAATTAATTAATAAGACAACAAATTAAATAATCTAAGCTGCACTAAATAAGATGCTTTTGAGAGACTCTTTCAAGCTGTTTCAAAGCCTATAATGATAACAAAAAGTTGAGTTTGAATGAAATTTACCTTTAAGATGTTATTGAACAATAACAACAAAACAAACAATTTCAAACTTACATCTATCAGTTGGAACAAGAAAAATATACGCAAGCTCTGTGGCACAATAGGAAAAAAAAACAACAGACGAGTTAAATCAGACAGGGAGAAGAGAGGAAGTTCTTACTCTCGAGGACGGCTACCTGTTTGGGCTCATAGGGCTTCTGGTCACAGGTCGAATTCGAATCGGCAACGGAGAAGGCGAAGAGGCATAACGCTAGAAGCTTAAGGACGCAACGTTTCCCGGAGGCAATGCAGTCTGGAGCGAACCGGATCCGGAGAACCAACCGAGGAGAACAAAGACAATGTTGGCGAGGAGAGGAATCGAAGGTAGGCTAGAGATTCATCACCTCTCATGCGCCCTTTGGTGGCCAAGGAGAACGAAGACAGTGCAAGCGGGGTAGGGTTTCGTTGGCTGTCGTGCACTTGCGGGGGAGAGGAATCGAAGTAATCGAAGGAATGCTAGATAAATTTTATTTTGTCTGTATGGTATGTACATAAATTTATCTACTGTATTTCCATGTCATTGCCCCATGCAATTTTTTGTTAGGTTACACCTAAGCAGGTCTATCAAGCATCTCTCTATTAGGAATAACCCAAATCCCATGAATCTTGAAAAACTTCCTACACAAATAATAAAAACAGAGTGACAAAATCTTATATAAAAGAACTTATGAGAGACTTTTATTTATAAGTTATGATTATATATCAATTTTGAGTTTAGGTTTAAGATACACTTGCCTAATCTCAAAATTGTAATTTAGATTCCAAGAGGTTTCTGCAAGCAATCATGCCGTTTTCATTTATAAACACAGATTAGGGAATACATACATGCTACATAAGTTAGAAAGTATTTCATAAGCAATCCTAAGACCAGATAAGGTTGGTTGTCAGACAACCACCAAATAAGTGACTCAGCAGAGATGAGTCACTCACTTTAGCCAAATTACTCTCTTCAGCCAAGCCCTATCAAGGTATCATTAACTGAGTTGCATTAACCAAGTACCCAAGAACTTACAATCAAGTTAATATTCAACATCTACACAGCACCCAACAAATTGCATGCCAAGTTATTTAGGTTTACCAGCTAAACAAGTCAAGTAATTATGTCCAGTTCAATTTTATCTCCCATAATTTGTGCCACATAATACCAGTCACTGTACACATAACATCATGCCACTGTATCTTTGTATGGTATAGTTTAATTACTACAAAAATTCAATTCCAACAAATCAAACAGCCAATAAGAATTGGATGTATCTTGTAATTCACACAAATTAATGAAAGCTTTTTCTCCACAATGTATAAAATATTTTTGATCGAACTACTATAAACTGAAGTTCTTACTTAGTTTTTTGGTATTTATTAATCTTCTTGTACATATTACTTTATCATTGGTGCACACAAATTTTCCCACAGAGTATTTCTTAATACCTCAAGAGTCCTAATAAAGTAACACATTACCAAATTAAGCTCTTCCCAATCAATCCTGTTTGTTAATTAAATCTATGTCTCCATCATAAACATACATTTTTCTAAGCAATTTTTAGTGACAACAATCCTCATCGAGAGAGGATTACAGAGATAAGAGTTTAGAAAAAGTTTGCACTACTAAATGTAAAGTTCAAAATGAGAAGAAAACATGAAAAAGAGAAAGCTTGAGCCCTAGTTCAAAGCAAACAATGTGCTTGAGTTTAGGGAAAATGTTATTTGAATTTTTTTATAGGTTAAACATTGTTATCCATATGTCCCACTATGAGATAAGTTTTAAAACTAAATTATACCAAATTCAGAACAGACTAAGAAACATAAGACCCAGCCTATATGATGCTATTGATCTACCAATATTTGGCTCTTAAGCCCAACTAAACTTATTTTTTGGCTTCCATCAATGACAAACTTTCTCAAATTTCCTAATGTTCCTACTGCAGATGATAACGATCAAGTCTTCTTGTGGAAAACACAACACTTCAATTGAAGCAAAGTGATGCATTGATCAATCATAAAAAGCAATGTCATTGCTCATGATTTATATGGATCACTATATATACTTTCTCATCATAAAAGTAAAGATTGTAGCTTTTGATTGTTTGCCTCTTTCTCATCATATGGATCACAAATTCATGCTGACATTCTAGAGAGGAATATCTTACCCACAATTTCATAAGAAGACAAAGGAAATGAACCCACGCTGAGGTAAATAAATGCATTCTAGCATTCTATAGACATTGATCTAGCCACACAAATCCACAAGGCACGCGAAATAAACCCATACGGAAGTGAAAAAAGCAACCTTATACCTGAGACAAATCCTGATATCCAGTCATCAAGTCCTAACACAAGTCCACTACTGTAAATTGGGTCACCCAGCTGAATATGTCAATTCGCCGCATTGATATCAAATTTGACTAACAAATAATTGAAAGCTGAAAAAACTGCCTTGAAGTCTAAGGCATTAAGAAGTCAAAAGTTCTTGACATTTTAGTAGGCCAAAGAATAAATAGTTATGCAGGTACGCAAATGTATGAACAATAGCCTAAATTCTGCAAGTAAATGTTTTAGATGTAAACAATGAAGCTGAGTGTTATCAAGAAAGAAATCACTTTACTACCTCAAAAAATGATCGAAAAGAATGCAGAGGTGTTGGATGCAAGACGTGTAAAGTTCTTTACTCATATCATGCATTCGTTTCCCTATAAACTTTGTGTTCATTTTTTATATATCTGCAGCAATGCTCTATCAAGAATAACTAGTTAGAAAAGCCAGTGCTATAAGGTTAAGAACCACCTATGATAATCTCTAGATCAAATGGCTTTCTATGAAGATCTAGTATGAAATGACAAAGCAGTATTTCCCACAGCAGACTTGCCCATTAGTTTTTTGAGAACTGGCAGAGCCCATTATGGTTTCCCATTTCACACAAGTTACATATTAAAGCATAATAAGTTGAAGGTTCAGGTTTAAATCTACTGCTCAACATTTCCTTGAAGAGATTGCATGCTTCAATTATTTCACAGTTATGTAATAATCCATCAATCCAAATGCTACAAGGATTTGAGTTCCATTGGACCCCCTTCTCGATCATTTCTTTCTTTAATTCAGTAATCCTCCCCATTTCACTAACATTAATATACCCAGCAATACCCAGCAATGAGAATGTTGAAAGTTTCTGTGTCTGGCTCGCACTCTAATTTATTCATACAATTAATCATACTATGTGCTTTTTCAAATTTACCTTGTTGGCAAAGACTACTTACAAAGATATTTAAGGTACAAATATTTGGAAGAAGGCCCAAACCAAGTATTTCATCAAACAACTCCTCCACAGTGCCACAGTCATTCGCCAAACAAAATCCATGGAGAACATTATCATAGCTTGAAACATCAGGCCTTTTCCCCTCTGATTTCATTTGTTTCAATAAAGAATATGCATGATTTACTTTACCTTCCTTTGTGAGAACATCAATAACATTTTTATACTCCAATGTTGTTGGCATGTTACCGGCATTCTTCAGGTCCTCTAAGAAACTAAGTACCTCGGCAGCCCCAGCATGCCCACAAAGGGAGGAAAGCACCATGGAGTGTGTTTTGCATCAGGATGGCAGTCATCAGCTGCATCAATTTTAAGAGCTTCAACGCAGATCCAACTTTCCAGTTCCTGCAAAGAGCTCTGAAAGTATACGAATGGTGCAAACCAAATGAAGGCCTTCTTTCTTCCTCTACACAAAACTGATAGCAAAGAATTCAAGGACAGATCAGAAGGTGTTTATCTGAATTAAGGAATCCTATAGAAAACTTATATATCATCATGAAACTTGCTAGCATTTTCATATTTTTGAATAAGGCCAAGAAAGACTCTTTAAGGGACTTCAAGATTCTCTTCCTGCTTCAGATGGTCTAGACGCATCTATGCAATACATACTTGATGATAAAAAGGTAGGTAGATAGAATTGGGTTCATTTCATAACTTGGAAGAAGTTTGCATAATGGAGAGGAAATTTGTTGTTGTGTCTCGTATTTCTGTCTTGTTGTGCCGGGGAAGCTGAAATCCCACCAGGTTAGAAGGGCAGTGGCAGGAGAGTCAACGCAGACAACAAGTCAAGTAAAGAAGATGGTCGAAGAGGAGAGGCCCAACATGAGCATGACATCCCAAAACCAAAGGAGTTATCTTCATATGCCTAACATACAAGTAATTGCAGAGCATTGAGTGCATGTCTCATAGCATATAGAATGAAGAATGGGAGAACAATACTCCATAAATATATTTAACAAAACTAACAATCCATATGCTTCATAATTAATAATTGAGATCTCATTAATCCTACAATTCAAGTTATCCTGGAAATCATATATGAAAATTATTAATATATATTAAGTATATGAACAGTTTTTCACACAGATATAACCGTTCATTGTGTATTTTGATGGACTAGAAAGAATCTAATGTAAGCTTTCCAAACTAAAATCCTAATAGCTACTTGAAAACAAAGCCATTCAAAGTAAACATATGTTATAAGATTATAAGAAAAATGAGCCCAGCTCAACAAGCCAAGTCATGGTTCGCTCGAAATCTGGCTCGAGCTTGTTTGTTGGTTTAGCATGGTTGGCTCTTTTCTACGCCTGAAATGAAGAATTTAAGCCAGTTGAGGCCTGTTTTTTTTTTTAACTCTAATCAATAAGCCCTGTCTAGATGAGCCTGCAAATTCCCTGTAGCAGCCAATATGAGCCCTGAAATGCAAAATAAGGAATCATTATTTTTCCAAACTAAGATTTCATTCACAAAACTAATAAGAAAAAGAAATGCAAAACCGTGCTATGGTGCCAGAAAAATGATAAGAGCTTTTTACATACATTGTACCCAAATAATTTTTAAGGAATTTTTTGCTACAATAACAAGTTTCTTACAAATATGATACAAAAAACCATTGTTCAAATGAAACATTGATTGGATCCAAATATTTTTTCTTATTGGGCTATCAATAGTTTATATATTTTTTTCAAGTTTTCTCTCTTTTATATTACTGATGAGCCCCATATCTATAGTCATTTTCATGTTAAAATGCATAATTTTTCTGAAACCAATCGCTATTTTAGTGTGCTTTATTGCCGTTACAGCTTGGAAGTGATCAGATTACAAAAAATATGAAAACGGATAATTCTGCGCGCTGCGGCGAATCCAGGCAGAAAGCTTAGCACTGCCGCGCGCCATAGCGCCCTTATCACCGAAAGCTCGACGCTACCGCGCCATAGCGCCTTCATCACCGAAAGCTCGGCGCTACCGCACGCCATAGAGTCCGACGAACAGTAAGCTCGGTGCTACAGCGCCTGTCGTAAATCTGCTCAGGAATAGACATTCAATCAGAGCATTGGGAAGAGGAGGAAACTTAATTTTTCCTCTTCCCACAGCAAGAAATTATTGCAAATACATTAAAGTTTCCTCATTTCCAAAAGCATAACAGAATGAAACTTAATTAAATTCAATTCTCAAGAAATGGGAAAGGGTGGTTGCTTAAATGTTGAAGAGATAATAAGAGTATAAAAGCACAGATTCAAGACTAAAGAGGGGTTTCAAAATTCCTACAGCTAAGGCATTTTTCTAGGAGACTATTATAGATCAAGAGAAGGAGAACCCTTCCCCAAGAAATGTAGGGCTGCAACTAGATATTTGAAGGAGCACAGAAGGAAGGAAGCTGAGAAGGATCAAGCAAGGGAGAAAGCAAGGAGCTGTTCCCTAGTATTGTGTATCTTCCTTTTCTCGATTCTTTTCCTGGACAACCATGTAAGGGTTGATCCTACTTTGTGGCTTTCTTATTATATTGAATCAATGGCAGACTAAACCCTCCTTGGGGAGGGTTGCGTGATAAGTATGTAATAATGTAAGAATGTAAAAACGTTGTGTACACTTCAATTTAAAATTATATCATTTAGTTTATTTCTTCGAATGCATGTAAATGAATGGTTTGAAAAATATGAGTAAAATGTAAAATCTGTATGATAATCAATTAATATAGAACTCCAAGTGCTTGCTAGATCTCTTGGACTTAAGGATATGCACAATAGAGAGTGGACGCTGCGAATGCCTGTGACAACATTCGCTATGCGAAAACACTCAGTGCACAACCTTAAACTTGAGTAGATCTATTGAGCCTTGTAGAATTATATTAATTTCTGAGCTCCATTGATCTCACTTGATTAACTTCAGGTTAATTGTGCATGTCGAGCCTAGGGCTCAATGACAAGCCCTATTGAGCTTCATAGCACATTGACCTTTGCTAAATCAAGATGATGACGCATGTGAGCCGAGAGCCATCGATAGAGCTCCGTAGGTCATTTTATGTTTACGCGAGATCTTAGAGCGTTGTGTGCTATAGGGGTGATGTGACATAAACCCCTTGAAGCCTAGCAGCTCAACTCCTTAGCTAGACCTAAAAATAGATGCATGAGAGCCATTGATGGAGTCAAGTTCGTGAGATGCTCAAATCAATTAAATAATTCATAACTTAGACGTAAGGAGTGAATTCATCTTATTCAGATCTCATGAATGTCTAAGTGCCGAGAGTGAACGTGGCAGCAGTTCCTTTCTGAGCACTATATAAGATTTAAGCATATTTAAAGGATTCCCTAAATAAGGTTAAGTCTCTTGATAATTAAATGTGAGAATTCATCAAATTCACTTGACATAAAATTTAAGCAAAGAGTACTAACGTAGAATCCTTATTGAATTATATACTAAAACTCAACTCTCCCTATTTTAATCAAACAAGTATTCTCTAAACAAGAATCCTTAACTAGAGTAATTCATGACCAGAAATCAACCAACTTAATCATCATTTAAACATTAGTGAACTCAGGCAAACTCTAGTAACAAAACAAACACCGTTCCCAGAGGACGATAAATCCCGAGATCTCAACATCCCATTATTACTTCAGACCACGTGCACTTGCGTGTAAGCGCGGACGTTCCTTTTTAGTCTGTCAATTACTTTTGTGGAGAAATTGGGGCTTCATAACATATTCTATCACCCAATCTTTGATATTTACAGAAACAAAAGCACTTCTATTTCTAATATCCTGATGTATATTGAATCTCATGTTTACTGATAATTAAAATTAATATTAGTAAATGATGGTGATATATAAGAGATTGGGTACACGATATGTGAATATCACAAAGAATTTTGTGCTGTGTACATTGAAGAGCCCAAAATGATAGTAATGTAAGAATGACATTAACGCAATAAATAATCAGTAATAGACATAATATAGGTTCTCTTAATATTTCTGGCACTTTTCTTACACAGTAAGGCCTTACTTTTGTCATTTTTGGTGCACCGTAGTCAAGTACTAAAAGTAGTACTCAATTCCAGCCATCACACGCACAAATATTTAAGAAGAAAAACAAAATTTCCTCCAAATATCCAACTAAATAGATTGATGACAAGAAAAAGTATCCAAAAGTAGAGGCAAGGGATAAACTGTGAGTCTATTTTCAAAGTGCATATCACTGATCCCTAATTTACATTAAAAATTTTGTCACACCATCAACAGAGATAGCAGGAAATTTGGGGAAGTGTGGCAGAAGCGTACCTAAAAATACGGCAGAAGGTTTTGCAGGTCTAGATTTGAATTCTGGATGGAACTGAACGCCTATGTAGTACGGATGATTAGGCAACTCTAGAATCTGTTTAAATCATAATATGCAAGGAAAAAAAAAGATAATTTGTTTTTTCAGAAATTAACAAAATCACAGCATTTTAACTTTGTTCTTCTTTGATGCACACATTCTAACCTCCATTCTCTTTCCGCTTTCATCACTCCCCACAAATTTCAATCCAGCGCTTTCAAGTCTTTCCACAAAATCCGGGTTTACCTTTAATAGGCCATCAAATCCAGTAACAGATTCTTCTCATTAGTAGTTATGGTTAAAGGTAATAATGCCATTAAAAATAAAAATAAGAAAATAAAATTTTAAGAGCAAGTTATTGAAATGTAAATTAAATTAAAATGTCAGTGTTTTTAAAATATCATGTTATTAACATAAATATTATTAAGATGATTGTCTGGTTGGTTCAGGGTTAATGGTTTCACAATGACGATGACTAGATGACATCAGAAACAATTATATGATCGTTCCATTTATGTTATCTGGATAGAAGTGGATTACAATAATTGAAATTTTTAATATACCACAACTGACTTGGTTTCAGCGTACTCAAAAAATTCAAAATAGAGCTAACCTCATATCTGTGACGATGGCGCTCATCCACAAACAAAGAATTTCCATATCTAAGAACACAAGAAGAGCTCTTCAGCTCACAATTCAAACAAATAAATACAAGTATAACTCATTCATACCCCTAAATTACAAAATAGATAATATCAAACTACAAGCAACCTTTCATTTTTTTTATAGCTGTTGGTTAGGAGATGAAGACAAGTAGAACAAACATGTTTATTGAGCTTAAATAGGGCAGGTAAATCATACAGCTTTGAAGAAGTGCAATTTAAATCTTGAAAGAATGTTCTCCTTGAACCAAGTCTCATTGTGCTTCCCATGTGAGTTCTCGAACCCTGTTTCAAAACATAATAATTTTATATGTTCAGTACCTGAGGTCAACAACTCAAAAAAAATTTATAGTCAACAACCCTGCTTTCAAACATAATAATTTGAAAACATTAGAATTAAGATTCTCTATTTGAAACTTAGGGAGGGACTCCTATTTGATCATGCACACTGAAAAGGATTCATGTAGCCGACCCCACCTAGTGGGATCAAGGCTTGATGGTGTTGTTGTAATGTCTCTTTCTAAATCAAGTAATAATGATTGTGACTATAGCTGAATACCTCAGGCATGAAGATTACAACAGGATATGGAGTCTGAGAATCAAATTCCTCGCTGTTAGCTGTCTCCATTCCCAAAACCTAAAAGAGCTTGCAACTATTATTAGGGAACCACGGCAATGAAATTCTAAAGAAAAAAATGAAAGCATTAGCAGAACTGTACACATACAGATTTAGAAAATTCAATAACCGAAATCTGCATCCCTAAGCAAATCCCAAGATATGGAACTTTGTTTTCTCTAGCATATTTAGCGGCCAAAATCATTCCAGGCACTCCGCGGTCACCAAATCCTCCAGGAATCAAAATGCATGAGCAACTCTGAAAATAACAAGAAATTATGTTAGGTAATCTTCACATGTTTTAGTCATTTAATTTGCAAAAGTAATTATCAAGATGCCATTCATGTAAACACACAAATATTGTGTAAGCTATGAATTTAATTGATTGGAGGATATCTATGGAACAGAATAAATGATTGTGTATCTTAAAAATGTTTAATAACTAATGTACAAAGTAAGAAACTCAAATTTCCAACTTAAAGTGCATACAAAATGTTGTCTAGTAGGCCGGAATTTATTATCACTCCAGGTTAAGAAATTAGAGTCATATTAAAAGAAAAAAATATAGCACTTTAAATTGCATTTAATTTAGCATTTTGCTATAAAAAATAGATGCTTTTTATGTTTCCATGAAATCACACACTAATTTCAAACAATAAAAATCATAATAATATAGGCTATTATACTATAAAAGAATGTAGCTTTTCAATGTACAAATCAAGCATATTTGAGGTTAGCTACAGAAAAAAAAAAAGCCATTTTGAATAAGACGGTTCAATAATGCAGTTCCAGAAAATTCCAGAATATTAACATTATTAAAGTTACAAAGATTAGGATAATAAAACAAAATCTTACTTTGATCTTTTCCCAAGCAGCCGCATGTGCTTGTGGCGTCTGTATTAAAAATAGATAATTCAGGACTAATTATGCTAAAACATGGTTAAACTCAACTCATAAGAAACATTTATCAAACAAGGATATGAGATGTCTGAAAAAACCATACCAATCTTTCGCTTTCATCTTCAAGGTCTGAAGCTGCAATCCACTCAACTGACGGCCTCAAAGAACAAGCGACAGAGGCATGTAAAAGGGCCTAACAAACAAAAAAATTATAAAGTATATACAACAATAACACCTCCGAGCCTTAATCCCACTGAGTGAGATCGGCTACATGAATCCTTTGTTTCCATAGTGCATAACCAAATAGAAGCCCCCCCTAAGTTACATATAGAGAAGATCCTATTTAAGGGTTTCTTCTCATATCTTTTTTGGTCTTCCTCTTCCACTTTTAGCATGGGCAAACTTTGCAAATTTACTTTATCTAACAAGGGCAACAAACTGTCTACACTTAATATGACCAAACCATCTAAGATGACTTTCTCTAATCTGGTCTATGATTGAGCTACTCCAACCTTGCTATAGATGAACTCATTTCTCATTCTATCATTACGAGTATACCCACTCATCCACCTTATTAGCATCCCATCTTTGTAACTCTTATTTTAACGGTAAGTTTCTTTTTTGTTAGCCAACATTCAACCCTATATAACATAGCAGCCTTATAGCTGCTCTATAAAATTTTCCTTTAACTTTTTAATTGCACAACACTCCAGAAGCACTCCATTTCATCCAACTAGCTTACATCCTATTAATCACATCGCTCTCTATTCCGCAGAGCCGGCATCGGGCTATCACACCAAGCCTCTCACAAAGTGAGGTCGACCATTTTTTTGTGGCTTCCTTTTACCTCTTCTAATATAGGCAAAATTCAAAAACTAAACTTTCCAAAGCAGAGCATCAAACAAACTACTCATAGTATGCCCAAACCATCAATAACGATTTTCTCTAAGATTATCATTATTTGAAGCTACTTCAATCTTGCTATGAATGAACTCATTCATCAGCATATTCTGTCAGGTAATCAAAATCATCCGCCTTAGAATCATCATCTCCACAACACCTATTTTATCAATAAGCTTTAACCTTGCCGACCAGCATTTTCCACCATAGAACATACCTAATCTTGTAGGTTTTCAATTAAAACATTCCTTTAAATTTGAACTAAGTTTTTCAATCGTATAACAGCGTGAAAATACTCCTTCATTTCACCGAAACACGTTGAATTCAATTTCATCAATACTCTATGACTACAAAAAATTATTTAAAATTCTTACTCTTTATGATAGAGTGATCTTCAACTATTACATCTTTTTTCTAATCTATTTTGGATTTATAAAGACAAGATCCCTAAGATTCTAAGATAGTACCCAAGTTTTCTTCAATCACATCATGTTTATTAATAAAAGATTATCACAGCAATAGCAGTCACCAAGGCACCTCAACTTTAATGTGTTCAATAAGAACATCGGTAATTAACAAAAGAGATACAAACTAAAAGAATAATTTTGACATAAACCAATTGAAATAAAATAAAAAAGGCAATCCTTGCATATGATCGCATGTAACTTTCCCTATTATGCATGTTTTTTATAAGGTCAACATAAGCCACACAAATCCTTTTCTTTTCAGTGCTTTCCAAAGGACTTTTCTTGATATTTCATCTTGGAGATCCTTTCTTTCTCTAAATTTTACCACCAAAGCTTCAAGTTAATGTATGACATCCATAGTTGATCTAACATAAAACGCTTAGAATTTAATCACAGCTTGTGATCTCTTTCTCTTTACCAAAAGTTCGAGTAATACTGATTCTTAAATTCACTATACTTTGCACAATATGCACAGCAATTTTATTCTGATAATTAAATACAACAATATCCAGTTCATTTAGGGTGCAAACGAGCAAGCTAAGCCAGTGTTCGTGTTCGACTAGTCAAAAAAAAATCCTCAAACTCGAATTGAGCTTATTTATGAACAAAAATATGAGTTCGTGTCCAGCTCATTTATGTTCAAAATGTTATCGAGCTGAACTCAAACTTTATCATTTTATAAAATTCAATTGTTTAGATTGCAGTAAAAACTTTCCCATGGGTTGAAATTTTGTTGTTTGAATAAATGTAATTTATATTTAATATAAAAATGTAACTTGGTCAAAACTCGATTTGACAATGACGAAAACCAGTTGGGGGCCAGACAGCGACAAGAAAGGATCCACGAACCAGGCTAGCGTTAGTGTTAGACATGCCAATCACCCGTATTTGCAATTGCCAGAACTAGAATTAGCCCCTATGGAAGGTAAGTGGAGCTTCTATTGCAAAGCCTAGCTTCCTGATCCCCTAAATGAGCAAGAAGTATACCCAACATCCCCTAAAAGACTTTTAAAATGATTCTAGGCATAATATAACCAGATTACGTTTTGCAAATATTGTAAAAGACAATGAGGCTTTCTGAACCGCATAAGAATGGATAAAATTAATGTTTATCATTAAACCTCATTTTTCCACTTGGTTTTGTTTTTGTTAAGTTAGGCCTGCATTAAACATAATCAACAAGTTAATGTTCAAAACAAGTGCATTAAAAGAAAATGTTAATGCTCCTTTTTAATGTTTAGTAAAAATGATCATAGCCTCAATAAACCTCAAATGAGCAAAACAAACTGACATGGAGAACCAGTGGACGTTTGCAAACCAATTAATATACTGTATCTCCCAGATAATACAATTCGTCTCACATACAACCTGGAAATAAATCGCTTGAGTTGTTTCATGATACATGCAATAGTTTTCTTAGATGTTCGCAAATTAATATATAACAACATTCATCGATGTTAATGCCTCAATATATATATATATATATATGCAAGTCATGTTAAAATACTTGCTGCATCAAAAATCAAATTATAATCAATAGGTATTCCTCAAAATATAAAATTATCAGCAACTCCCAACTAAATGGGCTGGCACAGAGTAATTATAAACCCAAGCAACCAACTTTGTTAAGTGATAAGAAGACCATTTGAGGCTGGGCTTTCCATGCCCTCAAGGTTTTATAACACACTTGTGAGCTTTCCAATGATTGCAATCCCATGACCTATTTAATGCAAGCAATCCTGCCAAATTATTGTAATTTTTAGCCCTTCTATTGCATGCAACCCCTAACCCAAGCCAAGCCAAACCTAAGCTTAAATAGTTCCTATGATAACAAGAACCAAATTTAACTACAATTAAAGGGTGATCCGTAAACACAAAGCTGTTGAACAAACCTTGACCACAGATAGATAAGAATCTGATAGTCCAGTATACTTCCCAACCATAGCAATTTTAACCTGCAAAAGAAAATTTTCAGAGAATGCTAACAAAAATAAAATGTATCAGAAATCAACATGAATATTTGATCTAACTAACAGAGCAAGTCAGATTGTCCAACGACTCTGCCATTTTTGTCCAGCTCTGGAAGTTAGGAGCGTTGCAGATGCTGCAGCAAAGCTTTAGAATAAAGATATGCTGTATTATAGAAGAAGAGTCATAAAAAAAAAAATTGAGTTCAGAGTATGAGAGACTGCCTGCCTGAGACAATTCAGCTGCTTCAGTATAGCATCATGAGCATTTTGGTTCTACATGGAGAAGGTAAAGTTTTTATAACAAAACAATTTAGGAGTTTGTTTACAAAAATTGAAACTTCTTGCAGGGATAGCATGTGTAGATGACCTCACAATCACAACACAAATCAATTATGAGAATTTAGAACATACCCAAAGTAGCGATGGGATATACCAGAGATTTGGAACATCATGAATATTAAGAATATTAGAAACCTAAAAGATAAAAAAAAATGTTTAAGTGTCTCATAAAAACAGAATAAGTATCACAATTAGTGGGACTCACCGGTACATGACAAAATTGAGACAATTTTTCCTTGACACCTTCTCTTAAAGGCTGAAAATTCCACGGAAATACTGAGTTAATTAAATTTGTATAGATATTGCATTATTTTGTCTAATGGCACAAAATTTCAAGAAAATTGAAGGACCAGATACATTCATACTAACTTGTGAAAGAGTGTAACTGTGTCATAGAGTCAACAATGATTAATATTCTAAAAGCCATAATGAAATCTAAAGAGCTAAAGACAATCAAGATTAAGGTTTCAAAGCTTACTTGTGCTGAACGACAAACTAATAAGTCAGGCGTTAGTCCCAATGCCCTTAACTCACGAACACTATGCTGTGTCGGCTTTGTTTTCTACAATTAAACAGAACAAGAGAGCAATTTGAGCACACACTGTCTTCAAATCTGTAACAAGACCACTTACAATAAAAATATGGTGTACGATATGGTCTTACAAAACAAACAAAAAAAATTGTATCTCATGAAGAACATATCTGCAAATCTAAGAAACAAAAAGTGGCAATCACCTGCTCACCAACAGCACCAAGTACGGGTACAAGGCTCACATGAACAAGGCAGAAGTTTTCATTACCTAAAAGAAATTTAAAGCGTTAACAATAAGAGAATACAGCAACTGTTTTCTAAAGAAAATCATAATAATAATAATGATAACAATAATAATAAAGATAATAATATAAATAAATAAATACACACGTAACAAATCAACTATTTATTAAAAATTAAAGCTAAACTAACAGTTTAGTATAAAAGGACTAAAAGTTATCATAAAATAATGTGTGAGGCTTGACTCTGGACACAAGATAGAATGTCATGTTCTTAAGGGTATCGCAATCCATCTCAATTGCTTATATCAGCATTTTTCTGTAAGTTTGGCATCTAAATACTCCAAAAAATCTATTATAAATCGAATTATATCTGAAATAGTCCCTGGACTCTCACATAATATCTATCTTGGTCCTCAACTCTAGAAAATGATAACTTTAGTCCCCCAATTCTCCTTTAAATGTAAAGCTTTGGTCTCTCTTTAAGTTTATGTCCACAAATGACGGGGCATGGATAAATGCGCATTTTGTGCGCCCATTGCTTAGAAAAAAAATAAAATTTAAACTTAAGTTATGACGATCCCGAGAAACAGCAAGCAACAAAAAGGGAAGGTAAAGTCGAGGGTTCCAACGGCCAAGAAGAGCATAGCGGTGGTTCCAGCATTGATTTCAACCACGATAGAGAGCACATAGTGGTTCCCATGCCAATTTCAATCATGATGGAGAGCACGCAGTGGTTCATGTGTTGATTTCAACTGTGCCAAAGAAGAGCATGGTGGTTCCAGCAGAATAACAACAGTATGTTTAGAAATTCATAAAATAAATCATCCATCTATATTAAATATTTTCATCCCTAAAAAAAAATTTTCAATCATCTTTAACATATTTAACATAAGTCAAATCACTAATTTTTTTATCTCTTAATTTTGCTAGCTAATAAATGTCCCTTCCTTAATAGTTTCTTATTTATTATATAAATCATAAAATATTACACTCTTAGCCTCACAAGCTATTATTTTGGATTCACGACATGCTAGTTTATATTTCTTTCAATTCGCATCAATAGTATATTTAAATAACTATGTATAGCACATACTGTTATCTTTACTTGTAACTTGAACATCTTATTTCCACAACCACATTTATTATTGGATACTTTCCATTTTGATTCATCTAATAAAATCTTTGCTACATTGCAAATACATCTAGCAACCAAATTCCACATAAGGTTGGATTCATCCTCAAAATCTCATTGTCCATGTATTAAAACTTCACTCCTAAAAATATTTAAATTACCTTAAGATTCTACAATCTAGATTTAAAATATATTTTAGATTTAATATTACTTTTATTAACCCTTATTTTCTAATCCAAAATAATAAATGATATTAGGTTCTCAAATAATCACTTAATATAATCTTATAACCCTTACAATATAGATAATCTCATTTCTTTAAGAAAAAATAAACAATATAAGCTTTAAAAGCTCATATTTATAAGTGATAATATACTCCTATCTTTTCTTAATGCTAGCATTCATAAGATCATAAGTTAAAGTAAACTCCAAAATCATTATTCCTTCATTAATCTCTCAAAAATCAAAACCACCATCAATACTATTAAATCCTTTAACCCTTCCAACATATATATTTAAATTTCCTCTTATATAAAACATCTACTCTTAAACTTCCTTAACTTTATATTGTTAAAACTTCTTTTAAACTTTCTCTGACTATAGAAATAAAAAAACATAAACTCTACCATTGTATATGTTTAGTACTTGAGCTTGAGTTTGCAATTTTTTAAGTAATGTTGTGATTAAATCATAATAAATTCACAAAAGCAATAATATTTGGAAAAAAAAGGTACTTTAGCTTTCGGGAAGAGAAAAATACCAAAGTTTGTATAGCATCAAAATATGGAAACAAAAAGAAAAAATACAAGCCATTAAATTACACTGATCAAAATAGGAAAATTTGCAAAAGTAGTTGCTTTGCTATTTTTGTATAATCAATTTAGTCCAAATTACTCAATTTGTCCTATTTAGTTTCTTAATTGTTCATTTTGAATCCAATTTAATCCCAAGGAATAAAATATTATAGACTACACTCATTGAATATTTAGGATATGAATTAGATGTTATGAATAAGCATGACTACATTTATTAACATGAAATTGCCAAGAGAAATATTGGCAAATAACTCTCAAAAGCAAGCCAAAATAACATCTTGCCAAAAATTGAAAATAGAAGTATATTGTAGTGACCAAAAACAAGAGACTAAACTATATGACCCATTTTTATAACAAGCACAAGGATAGAAAATTTCTATTGTAGCCTTACCGAGAGAAAATGATAACTGACGCAGAGCTTCAATAAAGGGCATTGATTCAATGTCACCTTAAATAAGAGACAAAAAAAAATGATAATATCTAGCATAACTCAGATTTATGCAGAATCGTAAAAGTAGAACGGTTAATATTTACAAATATATAAACATTACCTACAGTTCCGCCCAACTCTATCACACAGATATCAGCTGGGGCATCTTTTCCATCAACAGGAATAGAAGAGACTGTTTCAATCCAATCCTTTATGGCATCAGTTATGTGAGGCACAACCTATAACACAGGAAATCATAAATACTGAGAAAAATTATAACTTTACTTGTTGAAGCAATGAAATGTCTCAAGAGAATCACCTGAACTGTCTTTCCAAGATAGTCGCCTCTTCTCTCCTTGTTGATAACAGACTGAAACAAGATGAGGCAAATCTACAGTTTCGTTATGTAGAAAACTTTAGCAGGCCAAAGGGGACAGTTCCAAACAATTTACTTGCCTGATATATCTTCCCTGTAGTGATGTTGTTTTCCTTGGTAAGAGTTATATCCAAGAACCGTTCATAGTTTCCCAAGTCCAAGTCCACCTTTTAATTGTTTAAGAACAGTATCAGAAATGTTAAATGCCTTATTTAAACACGCCAGAGATACAAGAATAAATAGGCCGTTATAGCTCAATAAAGAACTAAAGTTTAAGGTAAATAAAGTTATAGTTAGTAACAATAATTTGAGGTAGACGTTGACTGAAGAAACTTCCTCCAACAACATAATTTTTGCATGAGTTTCTGAGATTAAAACAGATGCATGGTAACCTCTCCGCCATCATCAAGAACAAAAACCTCCCCATGTTCAAAAGGGGACATGGTTCCTGCATCTGTGTTCAAGTAGGGGTCTGCAACAAGAGCATACAAATTTCTGTCAGACAATCTACACAGCAAATGTTAGAAAATGAGAAAAACAAATAAAATCCAGATGAAAATTTATTTGGAAGAGACAATGTATGATTATTTCATTTCACTGGAGTTAAGGCGAAAAGAATAGCAGAATTTACAGCAATTTAAACTAAAAATCTTAGCTTCATGTAATTTAGGTCAAAAACAAGAAAAAAAATTCAAAGCTCAACTTATTTAGTACTCAAAATTGAAAATATACAGGTTGCTTTCTAAATACCAGAGATCCGGGAAAAGTCACAATCCAAGAAACTAGTAACAATAACATCATTTGTCTATTCTAATAGTTACATCTAATTAAATTACAAACTCCAGCACTAATAAAGATGAAATATAAGAATGATCAGTCCGTTGTATTTCATTAAATAAACTATATGAGGAGAAACTTTGCAGGGTAATTGTTTACACAGCACAGAAAACTTCCTTATTTACAGAAAAACATTTGAATCCTTCAGATTTTATATAGTACCTAAATCTTCAAACTACTACAAAAATAGCACCGGTTTAGGTCCTTCCAATTATTAAATGTTTTTGGGAATTCGTTACATAAAATTATTTTGCTAAGTTTGTACATAGTAAAGATTCGTTGCAATATATGCAAATATATAAAATTTAGGTGCGGGTGCTATGCCAATAATTCACATAAACTTGTATCTTATAAACTTGCAATCTTATCGGTCCATCAGAAAAATGTATAGAAAGAATGAAATATCAGCGTACACGAAAAATGATGTAATTAGATTGGAAAAGCTATGAGATGGCCATCTTCTAATTATTTGTGGAAAAGCATAAGGCACTATAGAAAGAATATTTTATTTTACTGTTCTGAAGTATTTTATTTATATGACAATTATAATTCTGTATGGCTAAGCTAACTAAGATATTTGTATGAGTAAGCATCTTAGTTCAATCATACAAAAAAGGGCAAAATGGATTGTGAAGGTATTTATAGAATCCAAGCTGTTCGGATGAAATGGAGAAGTGCTTCTCAAATTTTGTTTAATAGAAAAATCCCACTCAAACTTGTGAATGTTTTATAAAATAGCTATAAGACCATTTATGCTATATGGGGTAAAAAGTCTGTCCACAAGGCTGCAGCATATTGATAAATACATGTAGCAGGGATGAGAATGCTAATGTGAATGAGTATAGACAAAAGGATATGATGATAAATGAGTTCATTCATAGCAAGGTTGGAGTGGCCTCATTTAATGATAATCAGAGAAAGCCACCTTAAATGGTTCAAACATATTATGCATAAAGTCTTTGATGCCCCTAATAGAAAATTGAGTTTATGAATTTCGCCTATGCAAAATATAGAAGATGTATAGCAAAAAATGTAGCCAAAAACTAATAGGAATGATCTCAATTACTTGGAGCTTAGGGAGGGGTTTTTATTTGATCATGTACAATAGAAACAAAGATTCATACAACTTACCCCCTAGTGAGATTAAAGCTTGATGCTGTAATTAATAGTTAAAGAGTCTTAACCATAAGATTCAAAAATGAAACATGTTCTAAAATTAAAAGAATATTTTATATTTGTAAAGGTATTATTCTCTTATTATCTCTTTATTAATTTATAATCTTGTGTATGTCTATATATAGGCACAATTTAGTTAGTGTTAGGTACCCAAAACTACTAAAAACATATCCATTTACAATAACTTAAATGGTATCAGAGAGGGATTTATGATCATCTCTTGCTCTACTAGGTCAACTCCACATTGCATCCCAGAGTACAATTCTTGTGTTGCGTTCATTTTCTCCTAAATATGAATGATCTCTACAAGCTTCCAAACCTGCAAGTCCATCCTTGCTTCTACTAGTTCTAGTGAGGATGCCACCCTTTTCAATAACCTTTTCTTCAACTTTTATGGTCATTGTTCCAAATATCACCACCTTCGCTCACATGTCCATATTATACAAAACTTAGTTGGTGTTCATCAAAGTTTTATCCCATTTATATAATAATGATAATGTTATCAATTCCAACATCAACGGCATAAGTATCCATGTGGTAGTAATCCCAATTGTCGATAGCCTGATTTTTACATAACTGCAATCTTGTTTTCTTCTTTGTCATGTCCGATAAAAAAAAATGAATGTACAATGAATTGATGTGAAGAGCCTTTAGATGACTTCTATGCAAAAGAGAAAAAAATTATTTTTACAAAGAGAAAAGTGATTCTATCAATTGTAGTCTACAGTCCAAACATTGACATTTCAACTTTAGTTCTTACATCACCTCCATGCTCTTTTTTCTCTTATGGAGCACAAGTATGTTTGGATCAAAATAATGCAGAAAAATAATAATGGCAAGCTTAAGTAGAAAGAGCTTTTAGATGAATCTTTTGTTGGATGAAAAATATATAATTTTACAAAAAAAATGAAAGAATAAACCTACCTTTTATTTGAAAATGAATTTCAACCAGTTTTGGTTGAGAATAAGTCCCGCAGTTTGAGCATTTTGGAGATAATTAAATACTCCAAAATCCTGCATTACATTTATTTTACCTATAACCAAGCACCAAAATTTTATTTTATTATTAATTGTATTATTTTACACCCAAATTCCTACAAACAGTATCCCCTTAATAAAAATTATTGTTACTAGCATGGGATCTAATATCTTGCAAAGAATTGCCTTAATGCAAGTAATATATCAAAATTGCACAACTTTTATTTTAATTACCTTCAATACCTTCTCTCGCTATAATAAAAACCTAACATATATTTTTATCGCTATTGCACATCAATCATTCAGGCTCAAAATCTAATAAATTCCAAAGCAACTAGCAATGGTCAATGGAAGCAGAGATCAATTAAAAATTTTGAGAAGCAACAAATGTTAAGCATGAATCTTTAAAATGTAGGATGACATTGTGAATAAATTGGGTAAACCTGATATAAAACAATAAGTGTCTTTATATAGGCAAAGAACAAAGTAAAATAAGATGTAACATCCGAGAATATGGCCTCATAAATACAAATGTCCTTTAATAAAACTAACAATTTGGTTTCACATCTAATGCTGATAATGATCCACATGCCTTGATCTGGCGATTCATATACTCCAAAATACCCCCCTTAAACTCAAAGTGAGCAGAAAATTTTAATTTGAGATAATAAGGTTGTCAAAAAAATTCTCTTATTGCCAAGAGAAACACATTCAATCCATCAAAAAAGCCTCCAATGCCAAATCAAAACCAAGGAATTTGGCAATTGAAGAAAATTTTGGAAGTGGCAATTCAAAAAGCCTTGATAGCGTCAACACAAGAACAATATAAAAATAAGTGAGAAATAAGTTTGAAAAGCATAACCGAGAGAATGAAGGTATGGTGATAATGTTGGGAGTTTGGACTTCTTTAATTAAAAGCAACCAAGAAACGAAGGCAATTGACAAAAAAAGCTTGACAAAATGAGGCAAGTTCAAAAAGGATGAAGAGAAGGAGATCCAAAAACTTACATACTTAATAATCCAGATGCACGAATGAGCAAACAAGGGCTTTGAAACAAACAGCTATCAATAACCACATTTGTCATCAAAAGCAAAGCATCGTCAACAAAATAAGTGTTTTGTCAAAGATGAAAGTTTTGATCAAAGATGAAGGTTGGCGAAAAGAAGGTCGAACTTCAACAAAAACAAGCAAAGAAATTGACAATGATTAAAAAATCAAAGACAATCAAAGGCATCAAAGATGAAATCTCAAGAGAGAGGTGGCGTTGAAGGCAATTGTGCTAGCCAATGAGCATATAACATATGTGAAAGGAGAGCTTAGTTAAGGGATCCCACTGTAAAACTAAGTCAAAATGTAAAAAAACTAGATTGCAAATAAAATAAAATACCTAATATAATATAATATAATATAATAGTGCTCTGTAAAGTTAAAAAACAAATTAGAAAAAAACAAACAAATATGGGAGAATAATATCTCATAAATAGAAAGATCTTGATTAAAGCTAAGTTTTGGGTGCTTCACATTTTATGGAAGAGATAATAATCCATGTGCCAAAATCCAACAACTCATAATCTCCAACAAAAATAATGAAATTAACTGCATATGCTGTATTTCCATAATATCAAAGAAAATTTGAGGTTTGCTTGAGAAAGCTTTATAGTAATATTATTTTTTATATAAATACATGTATTCATTTATAATATTTAGAAAATAATTTTTTAACTATTTTTTGAAATCAAGAAACTGAGCCATGAAATAAAAAGTGGCCTCATTTTAAAAAGTGGTTTAAGTAATTCGGTGAATACCAAATGATGAAAAACATAAGATTACTATTATAGCTAGCGATGTTAGTCATTGCTCTCACCCAAGCACAAGTATGACAATGATTTTAAGGTATTTTTGTTTTTTTGATTTAGCAACAGCATTTTGATAGTTTGATACCAAACTGGTATCACATATTTCAAACACAATAACTTTAAGCATCCTTTTTCTACATCAACTTCACAGTAGGATTTTTTAAACAACTAAATATCGTAAACAAACACGGTGCTATGTGTATCAACTTTGCAGACATGCATAATTTGATTATTTGGCATTGAGTTGTTTATATATGACCTTGCTTTCAAATCAACAAAATGACAGAATGTTAAAAATTTTAGAAGTATTTGTTGCCATTGTTATATTTATGTGGTCATTATTGCAAAAGCTCACTATCCCGTTCTCCAAGTATCCACAGATGTGGTCACTTGAAATAATTATAAGCCACAAGATTCTCACATCGTCGTTGATTCAATTTATACCTAGAAATTTACACCTTCATAGATTTCACATAAATGCATATATGTAACATACCCTCCTTCTATTTGCTCAAATTAAATAACGTTAGCATGCATTGTATGTAAGAAAATTGAAGTAAAATCAAATGCATAAATGGATTTGCAAAAGGTGTATGAAAAAGTCAAACCCATTTATCCCTCATAGCATAGAATAAGGACTCTCATCACAATGTTCATAACACAAAAACCAAAAAACAAAGTAAAAATTCTGCATAAGCTATACTAGCTACCAACAAAATTATAACCACAAAAGAATAAAAAAATTAATCCATAATAGTAACAAATTAAAATGACAAAAAGAACAATAAAATAGTACAATGTTCATTTTGACGTAAAAAGAATTGATGAAAAACCTATTTTGATTGAGGTAATACGAAGACCACTAGCCTTGAGCACAACTCCAATGCTGCTCGCCGTCACACCCTTCCCTAAACCACTTACAACTCCACCGGTCACCAAAACATATTTCATTTGCCTCTTTGTTGGCATCACTGCCACTGTCGAGGTATCTACCTCTATCATTAGAGCATCCGCTACCATCTTCTGTTTGGAAAGTACACCCTCCTCTTTGAACTGTCTTTTAGCCACCAAGGAAAAAACAACACCAGCGTTCCCCTATACAAAGCAAAAGTAAAAGCAAATAAATACATAAATAAATAAATAGTTATGTTAGCTTCTAACAAAACAATACAGTGTCACTTAAAGTATGTAATCAAATTCACACCAAAAATCCAAAATAATGGTGTGGAAAGGAAAAGGTTAAGGGGTTGTTTGGTTCAGTGTTATTTGAAAAGTTATTAAGATAGCATGTTATTCAGATAACATGTTATTCAGATAACAGTGTTATTCAGATAACAGTGGCTGTTTGGTTCAGTGTTATTTAAATAACAGATGTCAGTGTTATTCAGATATGTTGTTTGGTTCAATGTCATTCATGTTATATTACACATGGGGTAAGAATACCCCCAAATAAGATTTTCATTTTATAAAAATATTTTTGTGAAGAAAAAAAAGAAGAACATTTGAAAGATGACAACATACTATCATTTTTTTTAAGATTTGAGGGTTAGGTACCCAGTTGCATTCCAAGAAGTATATATATATCCGAATGGTGGAGAAGAATGGCCCAATACCTATCCGAATGGTTGTCAAAGGGGTGTTGATGGTCTTGATTTTGAAAGAAAAGGACAAACCTTTGTTCAAATAAATGTTGCATCATCAATAAAAAATAGTTAAGCAAAAACAAAAATAAGAGGTTAGAAATTAGAAAGATAGTGTATAGCAGTGCAATAGCTCTTATAAGAAAGTAGTTTGTTAGGTCAAACAAGAACAAGGAAAATCAAAGGCAACACAACAACAATTGCAAATTTCCTTGATACGACAATAAAACAAAGCAAGTAGCCAAAAAATGAAAAATAAAGACAAATAATTAACATCAATGCTTGACGATGCACAGCTAAACAATGGCAATAACAAGTTATTGCACTTAGTGTTTACCGTTGAGTAAGCCTTCCTAACACAAGTCATACACTCAACTCCTCCTACATCCAGAAGCATATAAGCAGGAATCGAAACAATGCAGCCACAGTGAATCCTCTGCAGAAAAAGGATTGAAGCGCAACTGTAAATAGGAAACAGGAAGCAGAATATTCAATCCAAAGCTAGCAGATTTGCTATCAACACAGAGGATCGAAACCACGGAGCAATGAGGCGCAAAACCAATGAGCATTGAGCTTGCACCTTGCCACACGACTCGCATTTTCTCCACCCAGCCGCATCCGAATGGAAAGTCTCGCAGAAGTTTCCTTGATCAAAAGTAGAACGGCAGCCAATTAAGAAAAAAAAAAAAACTCTAGTCAACGACACACCCAGCTCGCCACTTTCTCTTTTTAACATACAATCTCCTATGATGTTCACAAAACCAAAAACCAAAAACCAATTGGCACACACCAGAACATGAATGCACTAATATAAAGCATGCATTCCGATTGACCGCGAGGACAAGTATCAAATTTTATGAGGTGCCATTCGCATGAAAGTGAAGAAACTCTAAAAAAACCAATGAAAGTGAAGAAACTCTCACCGTAGACGGTAGATTGTCTCGGCTCGGCGACCCCTTCCGTGCGTCTCGGCGACCCTTCCAACCTCTGCAAAAGCAACAAAGCAACCCTTCCGTGCGTCTCGGCGAAGGCAGCGACGGCGGCGACGGCAGGCAAGGCTCGGCGTCGAATCTCCAAGTCACGCGCGAAGTACCCTACCTCTCCCCTCTCTCGCACGATAGATGGACGCACGATAGATGGGCGTTCGGTTGATTTTCTACGGACATTCACATAAGATTATGAAATGGCATTTTCGTAATTATTGAGATTTCATTACTCAAATGACATTAAACCAAACACTCACTTTCTTATGAACAATTTTAAATAACATCATATTATCTCAAATAACTGCAAACCAAACAGCCCCTAAACATATTCAGGAACTTAGGACCAGATATGCCCTTTCGGAAAGGTTTATTTTCTATACGATCACGATAAGATGAGCAGAGCATGAATAAAACGTCAAAAATATACATTCTTTCGTTCAAATATAATAATAATAAAATATTTAAAATTCAGAAAAAAACACAAGAAAAACAAAGGGACCAATGGGCTGTTGATAAACTTCTCATAATTGGGTTCCCTTCCCCATCCCCTTATTCAGAAGTTTCAAACTCCAACAATATCTAAATGACCCCACGCTTGTCAAAGGTGCGGAAAAGGAAGCCATCCAGTTTTGCTTTAAAAAGCCTAAAAGGTATTTTACTCAGATAATGAATAGTGTTTGAAGCGTACCAAACCAGAAAATCTATAAATACTTTTTTCCCCTGTAAGTAAAGAAGAAGATAACTAATTCAATGAACCAACTGTAATACCAGGCGGTGCCAATTTGGAGTAAACAACCCTAATGTTCTCTGTTTTGGTATTCAATGAAATCTCTCCGAAATCACAGATCGAACACAAAGTGGGTGAACGCGATGACGAAGAATAACAGAGTACTTTGCGGGTAGCGGAAGTGCACATTGCCGATGGAAAATTCCAGGGTAGAGGTGTGCTGAAACAAATAAATTTTGAGATTAATTGTTTTTAGGTTTTGAACGAGTTTTTTTATTAATGACTTTATCGTGTTCAATTTTGGGTTTAACTTGAAATTTTATTAAGTGGTTATTTCAAATGAGAAAATTTAAGAGATCTGAGAGTAAAATAATTTTACTATATTGTAATGAGATTAGTATTTTGAGTAAATTGTAGGATTAAAATTACCCTCAAAATTTTGTTTTAAAATAATTTAGCTTTTGTTCAAAAGGAAAGGGCGAACTATTTGTTCGCTCGTTCTTTTAGTTCGAACTACCCTGATCGATCGTACTTTGAACAAACAAACGATTAGCCAGAAAATGGACGAATGACTCACTCGCTCGAATCTATTTCTGGTTCGCTGAAGAAGATGGACGAACGAATCTTTCTGTTTCTTGCTGCTTTGATGCTCTGTGTATTCTCGAATTACGCCTGAATCGGGCGTAATTCATTAACTCGATTTCTATATGCATTAACGCAAAATTAAAATGAAGTTAAAAAATTTTCAGTTGTTTTATTTCAATCTAAACGTCAGTAAGTTTAGTTTACCCGAAAAAATTTACTTTACACATATTTACATGAATACAAATAGCCCCTAAATTATAAATATAAGAGTACGACACAAAGAATAAAAATGGGGAGTTAATAAAAAGTAATCTCTTTTGATCAAAACTCTATGAAAATATAATATATTACTAGGGAATGTTTTTGTAGTTTATTTTGATTGTAAAAATTATAATATATGAAATAATATATATATTCAAACTCGATTGTGTCTTCAAAAGTATATGCCTGAAATTTAGTGTCTATATTAGGTTTTAAGTTGCCAAGTTATTGAATTTTGAGGTATAAGGTTTGGAAGTGGTAAAGTGATTCTAATTGAAGTATCTTGTAATAATCTAATGTTTGGTTAGTGTATTAATTCTACAACAAGTATTAATTAATATGCAGGATCATATTAAGTCTTTATTTTAGTTGTTTACATATGAGTGGTAAAAATATAGTTCCACACATCATTCATTCAACATATAAGAAAATATTAAAAAAGTAGATAAAACATTCATTCTCAGTGTTCAAAATTATTATATGCATTTAAATTTGTCTAAAATAAGCAAAAATAAAGTAAAAAATTTAGTTATCATCAGAGTAGTAACTGCAGCTAAGTGTGCTCCTTAAATCTGCTCCTGCTACTCAATGTCCTCACCTGACACATTTCAAAGGTGCAGGGAACTCAAATATCATTGGAATGATCTAACTACGGTTTGATATCAAAATTCACAATTAAACATATATGGCATGCAAACAAAAGAAAAATATGCTGAAAGACATTTCAACATTTAAAAGAGCACACATTTTTGTCCATATAAAATAGGATATTAACCAGCGATATAAAATTATTTTAGCATCCGAGTGGCGTCTCACTCAAAATAATATTGTCGTACATCATCATCGCACCGTCAGATTACCAACATGTGGCTTGTGTCTAATCCGACATACACAGTTCAGGCCATGTAAAATATAATATTACATTCAATTTTAATACTTTAATCAGTTTAACTTAAATGAATTTCTTAAATTTTTTTTCTAAGTGAATTAAAAAAATTAACGAGAAAAATGTGATAGAATCTATTAACAAACTTTATAAATTCATATGTATTTACCGAATGCTATGAAAAATGCACAACTCTCTCAAAAAATTAAATACTTTATTTTTTAATAATTAATACTAATTTTGATATTATTTTTTAATATTTAGAAGACCAATTTCACAAGTTTTAATTTATAAACAATTAAAAATTAAAAGACAATAATCTTATTTTAAATCATTATCTTCCTCCAAATGTTAAGAAAATATAATGAAAATTTACTTAAAACAAATAATTATGAAACATATAGATATGTATAATGCCCATAAAATTGTTACAAGTGCAAGAAAAATTAGCCGGTACAAAGTGCGGAATAATCACTAGTGTGGCATCGCTGCTGTGTTTGCATGGCTAATTCAGCGTTATGCGCTCACTTTTCAGGATCATATTGGAGCTCAGTATAACAGTGTATTTAGATGCATATATAATACACATTTTCACATTTATTGTAATATTCAAAAATATCAGAATAATAAAAAAAGATATTCATAACATAAATAATAATTATTTTATAAAATATATTACATATTAAACAGAAAATTTAAAACTTAAGAAAAATAAGAATTTAAATTACTTTATCATGCATCAGCTTATCCTCAAATATTTGATATGGAGATTGCTACTGACAGAGCAAATTAAGAATAAGAAAATAAAATAAAATAAAATTTTATTTAGACACAGAGGTCTAAGTATGGTTTGTATGATATCAAAATTTTGAAATGATATTAAGCGGCATGATTCCGTATGAGAAGCATATACAAATAAAATAATATGCAATATTTAAATATGATAAGTTTGCAAATTTATCGAAATTATAAATGTGAATATATATAGTTAAGATATGTGCTCATTCTAAAAAAAATTAATTTTAATAATATAGATAATATTCTATTGAATAAAGTTATATAATAAATGATGAGTTAGATATGTCTATCTAACTATTTGAGGTGTGGGCTTTTAACTAACTGCATATTCTCCTTTAAAAGTTATATGTAGTCTCATTATTTTTCCACATATCAACATGTTCTACCTAATATGTTGTCTGTACAGACCTGGGATAAAATGAACGACTCGATAATATTAATTTTTGATTATTTATTTCAAGTTATAAATATAGAATTTTATATAAATGTATCAAAATATATCAAAGTTTAATAACAATACTGTGGCACCCCACCCTGCCATGGTCATGTTAACACGCATGTTAACATAATCACAGTGGAGTGGTTGCCATGACAGATCTGCTTATGAATAGATTAGGTTTTTACTATAATTTACTAATAACTAAGGGATATGCTACATGATGAACTGTATGTTTCACTAAATACAAATACAAGAATATCATAGTGCAAAAGTAAGCAAAAGCTAACATCAATTCAGCCATAATACAATAAAAAATAAATCTAACTTATAATACAATGTACAGTAAAAATATATATATACAGTACATATATTATTATAATATTTAAATAGTTTAACTAAATTGAAATAAATGCTCAACCTCACTAAAAATATATAAAGAACAATCTATCTAATGATCTTCAGCAACATGGCACTCCTCTTCTTGAACTAGCTCGTCTCATGATGCTACCACCTCAAATAGCTTGTAATCTAATATTGTCAGTTTCACAATGTCAGGGCCCCAGCAAAAAAAAGAAAAAAATCTGATTAAATAATTATCAAAGTATATTTTAGGCTAATTAATTTTTATTTTCCTTAAGATATCTCATTTAAACTTTAATAACAATAATAGCAAAAAGGGTGCAGCAAGCTACAAAAGGAGCTGGAAAAGTTATTAATAATAAATTTATAACTTAAGCAAAAGAAGTATGCCAAGAACATACCTCAAGCCAGAAACTATAATAAGATTAGGCAATATATATGTAATAAACTGCAAATACTGAAAAGAAAACTCATCCTAACATGCTTATGATCATAAGATTTTATGCAGATTAATAGAAAATAAATTAGATTATGATACATATAGGTAAATTGAATCAACAACTAGCATTCTAATATACATATAAGTAAGCAAGTACTATATAAAAGCTAAACTATGGCAAAGTAAGCAGAAAAGTAATATGTAAAACTACCATATTAGAAGAATTGGCTAAATTAGCCACTGAACTATAACTGAGCTGAACCGTATCAAGGCTTATCACTTAGCTTTTCAAAGTTATGGCAAAAAATTATACTGAACTAAAGATGCAGAAATATATATGCAGTAAATTTTAGTTATTTTACTTTACTTATGTGGACACGTCTAGAAATAACTGAGGAGTCAAGTAAATCTGCAAGATTGAGGTGGGTTCCCAAACTAGACACAACTTTTCTCAATGAGTGCGTGCTAAGTATCCTTATTTCTTCTTATCATCTGTCTAGTGGCAGCAAATGTGTATACATAAATCACCCGTCCAGATAATGAACCCGATGCAAATGTTATCATAATTTTTCTATGTTTTTGTTTTATGCATCAAATTGTATTGTATGATATGCTTAAAGTAAAAAGGCTCAAAGACAAGGAATGCAAAGTAACAAAGTTCAATATCAATTAAGACTCTACTAAATACATGTGATATCTGTTGTTGTTTAATTTATTCGTCCTAACTTTTCCGTGTTTATACAAGCTTAGGATCTCCAGTATTATACTATCCAATATAAACTCAGATTTACGACCTTATTAAGTTAAAAGTTAGAACTTTTAATAAGTTTTAATTAAAAATCAGAATGCCAACTACAAGGTTAAATAGTAATAATTTGTCATAATTTGATATATTTATCCATCCCAAACCAATCTTGATTGTAATTACCAAGATAAAGTATTTTGGAGCTAAACTCCAAACATGGGGTTAAAACTCAAAAATGCCAAGGTTCTATAATTTAAAGGCTTAAAGTTTCTCACAATGCTTACTCTAAGGATTTGGAAAGATTAAGATCTAAAGATATGAATTTCAATACTTAGGATTGGCTGCAAATATCTATAGTCAAAAGATAAAATAATCAATTATAAATGATTCTAATCCTAAAATTAAAATCGAGGATTCATTCTATTGAGTAACTTAATTCACCCAATAGAATAAAAACTAACCAATTTCTATTATAAGTCCTATGGAAGAGAAATTCCTAAAACTTAAGATAAGGGAGCTAATTAAGAAACCTCCTAATGAAAGGACTTAAGGGATGGTTTATTTTAATTAAAATTGAGCATTACATAAAATTTTATATGAAAATTAAATTTAAAAATTTGCTCTTTTTAATATGCTCTTAAAACTTATTATATGTCATAAAAATCTTGTGTCAAATATTAATGAATAGGATCCTTGATTGCTTATATTAACCAAGTATACCTCAACAACTAAATGACATGAAATTTAAGTCTTTTAAAATTATAATTAAGTGATAACCCCTTTGTTTTAATTTAGAATTTGGTTAGCCTTAATTACCTCCTATGTTATGTCATCTTTACATTCCATCGATTATTGACTTAGCTTCGCATTCAAAGAAACGATGGCCTTTTCAACCACATACAAAACACACACCACTAAAGTGGTAGCATCTTTCATACGGATGTTATTTCTTACATTCAGAGTTCTGGGGTTGGGATTGTTCATCTTCGATGTTATAGACTTTAGTCATCTTGCGGTGACCAAACTGCTCCTTGGATGCACAAATGCATCCTTACACTTACAGTTCATCTGACCTTGAAACCCTTATTGGAGGCAAGCCGCCTCGATCAATTCTGTCATAGTTTTGATTTGGCGGGACATTAGGTGAGCTTTTATAGAGTTTCTCATATCCTTTAGGAAACAGTGGCATTTAGATACTTCCGTTCTAACTAGGTCCGGAATGAAGCATGATAATCTCCAAAATTCTTGCTCATAGTCGAACACTGAGTTGTTGCCTTGAGTGAGATGGTGGAGCTCATCCTCCATGATTGCTTAAGACGATGCTGGTATGAATGCCTCACAAAATGCTTCCAAAGATATATCCCAGGGGATATCTTCTATTTTATAATCAACAAATTTATTGTTCCGCTCATTTTCCCACCAATATCCGGCTTCTTCTTAGAACAGATGAGTCACAAAGCGAATAGCTTTAGAATTAGGGCACTTGATACTAGCCAAGTTCTTTTTGGCCATCTTAAGCCAATTTACCCTGTCCATTGGGTTCAACGCTCCATTGAACGTGAGAGTTCTAAGGCGAAAGAAACTGTGTAAGATTCCACACCAGTATAGTGTGAAGATGATGAGAACCCTGATGGGGGTGCAGGTTACTGCCTGACAGAGAGAATTAGATCACGTGTCTCTTGCGCTTGTTGCACATTGCTTTCTATTAAGGCTTTTATCAGACTAGCTATTGTGTTTGATTCTTCGGATCCGCTAGATGACGAAATCGTATTCTTAATTGGGGTAGGAGCTGAAGGAAATCCTGAATTCATGACTGCAACAAAGCATGAACTTAGCAAATGAGACAAAGATCTACTATCTTTTTCAATCATCACTTCTTCAAAAAAAAAGTTACATAGGTAGACAAAAGGATAAACTAATATGAAAGCAAGATAAGATTTGAAGTCTAAGGACATCAGCTATAATATTCTGCCATAAAAGCAGCACAAAAATCATCGAATATTACTAATCGATTCTTCCTAGATAATCTTCTATCTAGCCAGTACCACCATATACCGGCAAAACCTCCAAGCAAAAAATTCAGAATTTGGAGACGATAGCCGTTAGGACAATCAGTTTCTCGAAAAGTAGTGGTCATACGGTTCAACCACTCTTTGGCAAGAGTAGGGAGACTAGTTCCTCTAAAGGCCAGACAAACTAAGATCTTATCTGTCACTTCTACTCCACGAGGAGATACTCATTCCACAATCCTTCCATAGATTTTGCCATTTTGGAAATCATCTGCCCAATACTCATCGAATAATCTAAAGTAGTAGAAGAAATCGAACTGCTAATATTCCATCTCTAAAATTTCATTTAATTATTAGTTCTAGCATTAAATTTGTATATGTTACTTCTTTAAGGTCTGTTCAGATCCTAATATGTCATATGTTACTTGCTTTTAACTTTTAATCATATTTTACTCGTTTATAGTTTATTCAATTCCTAATGTGTCATTTCCATATATTCTTAGTTTTATTTCTAAGATTTCAGTAGGATGAACTATGGGTGCTGCATTTCTTACACTTAGTAATTGTGATCATATCCACTACAGAGAATAAATTATAAAGTATATAGGAACATTTCCTTATCTGACACTTTATGATACTTCTCTGATACCAACTATAGATCCCTGCCCATCGCCGCGCACAGTAAATAAGTATAATCAGATTGGCGGCAGAGCGGCGCGTCACTCGGGGAGGAATATCCCGTCTCCCTAAAGTGGCTGAAAATCGAACCCATCTGAAGGACTGCTGGCTCAACCTCAAGGAGAGTTGAGAGCTAATACTTAAGATAAGAGTAGTATTCTTATCCTAAGTTGTGGGGCCCCCGTACTAACAACAAGGAAGTACGGTGCTCCAACTGTGGCAAATCCTGAACTTAAGTAAAGTTAGGTAAACCCAGCCTGCCTTAAGCCAAAGACTTGTCACCAAGTACTATAACATTCATCAATATATATATATATATATATATGTAATTATCAAAGTGGTGGAAGCAATAGGCGAGTAGTAACATCCACAAGCATACATAGTAGAAAAAGGGAAAACAATATAGTAACTCATCGAAATGCATAAATGAAACACATCCAAAATTAATTATTATAAACTGAATTTTAAAGAGAAAGAAAATGTCTCTCAATCTCATAGAAATAAAATGCAGATCTAGTTAAACAACAGCAGCACGATCCTCCTCCTGAACCTGCTCCTCTTCTGCGATACTGCCCACGAACACGTTTGAATCTGACATTTGTCGGTATCACAAATGTCAGGGCCCCAGCCAACAAAAAAAAAGGTTATAGTTAGACAATTGTCTAAGTACATTTTAGGTTATTTTAATGAACTAAATATTTTAAAGATATCACATTTAAATTAGCTAAACATGCAAACAATAATGGGTGCAACAAACTACAAAAGAAATGGATAACTATAAACTATCCATTTATAGCCAACAACTAGTATGAAGAACATACAATGTAAAATAAATAAGGTGAGGCTAAAAGCTAAAAAAATAGCAACTACAATACAATCTGAACCTAACATGCTTATAATCATATTAACACATGCTAGGTATACAAAAGAAACATAAGTACTGAAAACATACAATTATAGTATCCTAAACATGCTAATATATAAGTAAACTATGTGAGTATACATACAACATGCTAGTTAAGAAAAGGAAACGAAAAGACCACTGAGACATGTGGCAAAAGCAAAGCAATCTATGTAAAGTCACTGATACATGTGGCAAAGCGAGCAAGTACTGAAAATAAGGCCACTGAAGCATATGGCAAAGCAAAATAGAAAACAATACCAAACAATCCAGCTAAAGTAGCAATAAACCTAAGACATATTACTATCATACCAGCCAATAGGCTATACAGGGCCTCCAATATCAATCAATCAATTCCCAACCTAGCCATCCAAATATGCTAGCCTAAGTCTAGTCTATATAATACTACTACTTAAGAGGCAGACTAAGCTAGGACATATTCTACCAACTGCAAATAAGAGAAAACTGAATGATATGCAATTCAATACTAACTTATGATGTATCATCCATATCCTAAGTTCTCCTATCATGCTTAAGGAATAAAGCTCAATATCTAAGGTATGCAAAGCAATCTAGTTAAAGTAAGCAAGAGACTCAATTTAGACTTAAGTGATATTTGTTATTGTCTATTTATCCAATCTGACTATTATGAGAAGGTACAAGTTTAGGATATCCGATATCCAGCTATCGAGTAGAATCTCAGATTTACGTCCTTATAGTTAACATTAAAACTTAACAAATTCTAATCCAAAATCATGTAACAACTACATGGTTTAAGTAAATAAATCAATGACCTAATTTATTAATATTTTACTTTCTTATCCAAATCTTGCTTAAGTAATTCAAGATTTAAGAATTTAGGACTTAAACTCCACTTTGGTGTCCCAATCCTAAATCCAAGGTAAAAGTCCTATTAAAGATCTAGGGTTCTCAATTACTACCCAAATTAAAGGTAAGGAATCCTATAAGCTGAAAGATCTAAGAACTAAGAACTTGGTGAAAGAGATTATTCTACTGATCATAAGATAAAATAATCAATTAAGAACTTTGAGAATCTAAGATCTATATTCAATCTCTTAAGATAATTTTATTATCTCATAGATTGAATTACCCTATACCCACAAGGAAGGCTTCAAAGGGTTAAACAATTAATCATTAAAAAAATTTCAATTAGAGATGGTTCAATTCAAATTGAAGATCTAAGTCTAAAATCTAAGATCTAAGGATCTGATATTTGATCACTTTAGACTTTAAACTAGATTTTAACTTAGGAGTTTCCATTTGTATTTCTTTTAGAATTTAAGTTTATAATCTAACTATATTGAACTCATTAAGGTGATAATTGACAATCTTAGATATTTGGGTTAAGCATTAAACTAGGTGACCTTTTTTAGGTTACTTAAGATCTAAGTGTCTTAATTAGGGCTTAATTGAAGATTTCTTAAGTTAAGAATCACATTAGCATAAAAATTGGTATGAGAATTCAGAGAACATTTCAATTTATTTTAGGGTAGATTATTGAAATTGTCAAGGTTTATAGGGCATTTAAGCATATTTGATCAAAATGATCAACATGCCCCCTCTTAAGGTCAAAAATTAGAATTTTAGGGTTTAGTTGTTCAAATTATTCCTAATCTATTTTAATGTGTCCCATACTGATAAATAAGGTGAGAAATACATTTATCCTAGATTTTGACCACTTAATTAAGCTAATTAGCACTAATCACTTATTTAAGCCAATTTTGGGGATTAATAAATTTAGGGCATCTTAAGGCAATCTAACCTTTCCAAATAGTTCTAGTATACTTAGGATAGCATTAGGAACAATCTCTATTAAGATCAGAGGCTTAATTAGTTTTAATTTTACTAATCCTTAATTAGGGTGATTAAGGAGTGATTAAGAGAAATTAATATCCAAAATTAGTTTTAAAGGTCTAAAATTGTTCTCTAGGGTTCTAGGAGCAATCAGAGCTCTTAATCTCTTCATTTGGATATTTATTTAATTTAATATGATTTAAATAAGGATAGTAAAGAGTTGGGCAAATATTTTTAAATCCAACCATTGGATTTATGATTTTATTTTATATTTAGATTCCTTATATTTTTTCGATTCAAATGGTATATTGGATCATACCATTTGGATCAGTATAGCCAAAGTTATTTAAATAATTTATTCTATATTTTTATTTAAATTAAAACTATAGGGTTTGATTTATTTAAAAGCATAACCATTGAAAATGTCCTCCAATAATTATTTAATAGACGCGGCCCAAAATCAGAACCACGCGGGTCACGGGTCGGCCCGACCCGGACTTCATCTTCAACCTCTCGATGGGTCCCGAACCAGCCGAGCTTCAGCGCTGAAATTATCGGCGCTCCGACGATGACGGTGGCTCAACTCAATCCCAACACGTCCCTGGGGTCAAGACGCATCGATTGGACTAAGAACCCCCATCTGGATCCCTTTGGATCGATGGGGTGCTACTCATCCGAGGCGCATTCGATAAGGGCGTCTCATGCCAACTGTGAAGAGGCAAATTCTCCTCACAGTGGCCTTGAATCAGCCGGGGTTCGATCCCCACACGTTCAGGGAAGTGAGGCGAGTAGAACCCCCAAGTTTTCTTAACCTGGGGCGCAGCCAATCGCTGGGTCCTTACTAGGACTCAGCCATGGCTCGGCCGCTAGCTCAGTCGATCGATACGATCGACCTGAGCTAGCTTAGCCCCAGGCGACATTTACCACAGGTTCCTTAGGTGGCTACGGTTCTCTAGGCGACATCCATAGCTCATACAGAAGACAAAAACGAAATTGAGCTGAAGAAATTTTAATGGGAAAAGGCTATACCTGAAACTGAGGTTAAAGGCTTGGTCGAGGGGAAGTGAAGTGCTCCTGAGCTTCCTGGAGGATAGACGAAGGTGCACAGGAGGTCTGAACACCAGACGGGCCATCTATCAGCGGTTCTAACTTCGGGAAAAGCCGGGAATTTGTCGAGACGAAGGGAGCTCTAGCAGGCCTTTAGCTAGGTAATTAGGGATTCACATTAAGCAAAGGAGCTCACTGTGAAGTCTCGAGGGTACTTATAGGCTCCATGGGGTCCTAGGAGTGGAGGCCAGGGCTCGGGCTTAGAAATTAGCTCGGCCCGAGGCTTCTACCATAATTCCCCAAATTAGGGTGCACCAGGCCTCGACTTTGTCCGGGAGTGCTGGGGAGGGGAAGGAAGGATCCGCAACCGTCTTCCTGACGTGGCACGAGAGTGGCAGACAGGGTTACGTGGCCTGATTCGGCGATGTTTTCTCTATCGGGGCGGGATCTCGCGAGGACGAAAATTCACAGTGGCGGGGGACTCCGAGACCGCTGATGGATCGGCAGTTGGTGTGGGACGGCTCTGATCTCCCGACATCTAACATCTGCGCGAGGAGTTGGATCAGTCGTCGGATCAAATCCACGGATCGAACGGGCGATCAGGGATACTTAAGGCGGATGGGTTAGGTGCCGTCGGATCAAATCTCAGAACAGCGGAACAGTTGAGATTAGACGGATCCGATCAAAGGTGCAGGCCGTTGGATTATATCTTATGCTTCTGTTTTGGATAGGATTGATGCCGGGTTTTCTTCTGCTGCGATCAAGGGAGTTTTCTTGTTATTTGCTAAGCTGCTATGTTTCTTTGATCGTTCTTTTGGTTTTCTATGTGGAGGTTCTGTTTGACTGCTGTTTGCTCCATTGCCATTTCTGATATTGTTGTTTTGGTTTGCTGCCGTTCGTGGGTGCCGGTTTTGGGCAGTGAAGGATTATGATGTTATTAGAGACCCCATTTGACTGCTGGTAGCATTCTTGCCTCTCAGATACTACACAGATACTTCCTTGGTCTTCGGATTGTTGCCCAGCGGATCATCGATCTCGCGTCGGCCTCACTCAGGAGGATCTGAATCATTAGCACACTTACTTATTATTCTTTTTATGTTTTTATCTATTAACCTATTTTTATTTTCTTAGCTCTATTTAATTTTTTCCTGTTATTTTCTTCTTCTCTATCATTCTTTCTTGCTTGGCAAAACTTTGTAATTGCTTATTTTGAATATATCGGCGAACCATCGAACTTTACAAAAAAAAAAAAAACCAAAACAATCATACATTAGATGATCTCATTCTCATATTTTCCCTCCCCATCCTAAAATCTTTTTTATAATAATTAAATAATATTTTTAATATAGTTACAATCATATTTTGACCGACAAATCTTAATTATTTCGGTACCGTGGCAAAATCAGTACAAAAGTACAAGTTAACTTTATTTTTCCGAGCTAAAATTGGAACGCATGGCGCTTCCTCTTCTAGCCGCGGTTAAAAGCACTCGCTTCTCTCGTTCCTTCTCGCACTTCAGACAAGCCTCAATCCTCTCTTCAGAGTTTAGCCATGGCGAATCGCCAATCAAATCTCCCTTCACTTTTTCTCTCTCCGAACGAATCATCTCCGACCTCCAACGCGGTAAATCACTAAATCCTATCTTTTCCCACTACTCAAACCAACTGAGCCCTTCCGTGATCCTGAACGTCCTCTACAAATGCAGCCGAAAAAACCCTCCTCTTGGCCAACAGTTCGTCGGTCTCCTTGCGAAAAATGTCAACTCCAGGCTCTCATCGGAGTCTCTCAGCGCTATGATCCACGTTTCTGTTCTGAACCGCCGCCCGGCCGACGCTCAATCCCTTATTCTTCGAATGGTCCGTCGACGAGGCACATCGAGATCTCAGATTGTCGATGCCCTAATCTCCACTTACCACGGCTGGAATTCCAATCCCTCCGTTTTCGACCTTTTAGTTCGCACCTATGTCCAGGCAGGAAAGCTGAGGGAGGCCGCAGAGGCTTTCCGTGCTTTGAAGGAGAGACGGGTTTTTGTTTCTGTCAACGCGTGCAACTGCCTTCTATCTGGATTGGTGCGTGCGGATTGGCTCGATATGATGTGGGAATTATACAGGGAAGTTGTTGAGATTGGAACCTGTCTGAATGCTTACACTCTAAACATTATTATTAACGCTCTGTGCAAGGAGGAGAGATTTGATAATGCTTACGAATTCATGGATGAAATGGAAAAGAAGGGAATTGTTTCAGATCTCGTCACTCACAATACATTAGTTGATGCACTTTCTCGCAGCGGGCATCAGGAAGAAGCGCTGGCTTTGTTGGATTCAATGGCAAGGAAGGGGTTGAAGCCTGATGTTGTGACTTACAATGCTGTTTTGAACGGGTTTTGTAAAAAGGGGAAGCACGATAAGGCCAAGGAGGTTTACCTTGAGATGATCCGATATGGATTGATGCCAAAAACATCTACTTTTAACATCTTGTTAGGGGGTTTCTGTAGGGATGGAATGGTGCAGGAAGCCGTGGGGATTTATCAGGAGATTTTGCATCAAAGTCTTGTTCCTGATATGCTAACATTTAGCTATTTGATCGGCTTGTTTACCCGGAAGGGAGATATCAATTCAGCATTGTCTTATTTTAGAGAAATGAAGGGTGTTGGTTTGATTCCGGATAACGTTGTTTATACAATGCTTATCAATGGGTTTTGCAGGATCGGATTGATTACTGAGGCCCTGAAGATGAGTGATGAAATGCTTGATCGTGGCTGTGTTCCGGATGTGGTCACATATAATACAATGCTGAATGGTATGTGCAAGAAAGGCAGGCTTTCCGACGCGGATATGCTATTCAAGGAGATGATGGAGAGAAGAGTTTCTCCTGATTATTACACCTTTACAACCCTCATCCATGGCTATTGCAGAGGCGGCAATGTGGAAGGAGCTTTTAATTTGTTTAATACAATGCGGAGTAAAAATGTTAAGCCAGATGTGGTTACTTATAATACATTAATTTCTGGTATTTGTAAGGATGGTGACATAGAAAAAGCTTATGAATTGTGGGATTATATGACCAATTCTGGGATTACACCTAATTGCATCACTTATAGTATTTTAATCGACTGCTATTGTACTAAGGGGGATGTATTTAATGCATTTAAGCTGTGGGATGAAATGGCTAGAAAGGGATTTTTGCCAAATACTATGACTTACAACTCTGTTGTTAAAGGATACTGTCGCAATGGCAATGTATCGAAGGCTAAAGAGTTCTTGATTGAGATGAAAAACAAAAGTATAGCTCCAGACAGGGTAACGTATAATACTTTAGTTAACGGGTTTGTAAATGAACAGAAGATGCAGGAAGCTCTTTCCTTGGTCGATAGAATGGAAGCTGAAGGTGTCAATGCCGATATTTCCACGTATAATATGCTCATAAGGGGGTACTGCGAGCTTGGTAGTGTTCAGGATGCATATTATATTTTCAAGAGAACAGCTGCTAAAGGAATTTTGCCTGATAGGGTTACTTACACAACTCTCATAAATGGATATGTTACTGCAGAGAACATGAATGAGGCGTTCAGGCTTCATGATGAAATGCTGCAGAGAGGTTTTATACCAGATGATAAGTTCTGATGTCCAATGCCTTGGTTGCTTCAATGTTAAGGAAATATGCTGGCATTTTGAAAAATTTCTTGGGATGTTTCAAGGAGGTGGATGGCATTTTGACTCGATCATTTAATTATCTGGAGTTTCCTATTGGAAAATCAATTCATCCGAAGTATCAGTTTGCCAAGGGTGACTTGCTCACTCAACCTGCCAATAAAAAGATCAACAAAGCAGAGGCGCAAGTCAAAGTGCTCATCGAAAGCCCAACTCAACGGTGATGCTTAATGCACAGATAGTCTTTTCCTATTTTATGCAAGTTCATACATCTTGTTGCTATAGCATATTTTATTTTAGCAATGCTTGTTGGCATATAAATCCATAATCAGGGAGTTGTTGCATGTAGTCAACTAACTGCAAAGGCAGGGCTCTCAGGACAGATTTTTATGGCATCGTATGAGCTTTTCTGATTTGGCAGTTTTTTCAGAGCTTATCATGTAAAACTGCATCAATTTCAATCATATGAATCAAAACATTTTGGTCCTTTTTTGCATGCCTTGTCTTTCTTCTCTTCTTCGATTTCGTCTGTTGTAGCACTTATCCTACTATTTTTTATGGGTAGATTTAGATCCGGCATTTAAAATGGTGTGTTGAGCGTGGGATGACCTTGATCAAACATCAAAAGGTGTGGAAAGCAGATTGTTTAAAAAATTAGGGTGCACAACAGCAACATTGGCACTTTCTAGAGAAAATGCCTTAATAGGCATAAGCCTTCTTGCAACGATAAGGAGGTATTATTCATCACTCACAAGTGCCTCTCCAACTAGATCCTCAATAGTATTTTGGTTCATCATGTTGTGGTTGGGATTCTGAAAGTGGTGGTGGCATCGCCAAATAGTGCTTCTCATACGCATCGAGGTAGGGAAGGAGGATTTATCTCGTTATGAGCATTTTTCTTCGGAGTGACTCCAAACAAGATATGGCAACTCAAGAAGTATTGAGGCTAAGAGATGCAGAGGAAGATGGCCCAGGCATCGTGTTTGAGGGATTTAGAGTGCTATTGGATGCCCCCTCTTCTATGCTTCAAGAATACATGATGAAATTCATACTGTCATAAGCAGGAAAAATATGTTGGAAAACACCCCATGCATTGATGTGGATGTTCCCTCCCCTCCCTTGGCGGCTCCGGCTGAGGATGGGCAATCTTTAGAGAACGAGTATACAGAGAAATTGAAACTAAACCCGTTCGCCAAGGAATTTCTCCCACTTGTCTATGGAAGGCGTCAAACTAATTTCATTGCACTTTTGCCGGTGAAGTTAAATGAAGATGTAGTGGATTTTGAATCGGAGTCAAAAGAGGACATAATGGAATTGGAGGACGATATGTAGAAAAGTTCACAAGAAAAAAAAGAAAAAAAAAAGAAGGGCTCTAAATCTTCAAGTAAAAAAATGCAAGATACTATCTCAAAAAAAGAATCAGTTGTTGATTTTTTCCGGATGGGTCTCTTCAGCTAGAGTTTCAGCATTTCTCTACTTGTTCTCTTCTCATATTGAGATTTATTTTTTCAGTATTTTATTACTTTTTTCCTTTTATTTTGTTAGAGGTTGCTATTATATCTATATGTTGTAATTCTTTTATTTGAATATATAAAATCCAACAGATGTCCTTAAAAAAATATTAACCTTGATGAACTTCACCTTCAATTGGGCTTGTTTTTATGGTATCTTGGTATTGACCAAAAAATTAGATATAGAACTTGAGATGAAGTGTTTGTTGTTTTTGATCAACTGATGAAATAAAGATGAAGAGATTGCTGTAATGTCGTTGTCACATTAAAAAATATAGAAAATTTCATTCACAGGTATTTCTACTGAAAAAACAAATGGTCAAGGTAATGGAGATGATGCTTGATTGAAAACTTGACAAAAGGATCAACAAATACAATTTGCCAAAGAAAAGCTATCGATAGTAGTGGAAGGTTATATACGTTTTTTTCGGGGAAGATGTTAAGAAAGAATAGGAAGAGCCACTGAAGAAGTAGACCTTCCCAAGGGAAAATCCATAGATTGAAACCTCGACTTATAATTAACTGAGCCATAGATATTGAATAGTTTGTTGGTTAGATCGATTAGCTGTTGTTATTTCAATTTTTATATGAATATTAAATATAACACGTTTTAAACATCACTCAATTCAAAATTTTGGCAAGATTTATCATGGTCTAAAAAGAGATGAATTAATACAGGATAGATATTTTATGCTTAAAGATGGTTACGGTTTTCTGGGCATATGACTATATATACCTAATTCATCTCTTAAAAAAAAATTATTCTTAGTTGCTTGGGTTATCATTTATCAAATAATTTTTTTTAATTCACTAAGATTTTATAATATAGAGCATGCGTCCTTAGAAAAAATGATTTAATGTTTGTGGATGTTGATAGATTAACTAAGATTCCTAATTTTGTTACTTGCTACAAAAATGTAGACACTTCATACATCGAGCAATTATGCTTATGAGAAATACCAAAATTATACAAACTATCCAAATCATTGTTTTGGATAATAACGCTAAATCTGTTAACTACTTCTGTAAAACATTTTGGAATAAAATGGGGACAATTTTGAAACTCTCTTGCTTATCATTAACATGAATGGTAAGCAAACTCAAGTGATAAATACAAGTCATGGGGATTTTTTGTGTTGTTTGCTAAGGGATCGTAATTCTATGTGGGACTTGATACTATTACTTGCTAGGTTTGCTTGTTTATCATTTGTCAATAAACCTATATGCATAAATTCATTTGAAGTGATTGTAGGTTTTCAACATAAAATTTCCATTGACTTGGCAGAGTTGCATATTAAATCTAACCTACTAATCTAGGCCAGGTTTTGTACAATGCATGAACAACATAGACAAGGATATTTTTTCTTAAATTAAATTCAACTTATGAGTAATAGAAATTTCTTAGTTTAAGACGAATGAAATTTATTGCTATGGATAATTGTGTGAACTTTGAAATGTTTTTATTTAAACCATAAACAGTTAATGTAGGGAGGGAGGAAGGATCCTTTATAATCAGCATATTGTGACTACTGTTTACTAGCATGAGATGACTGGGAATGCAAAATTACTTTCATTATCTAGTGTTACAAATATAATCCTGTACCAATAGATATCTACTAATTTCACGGATTCTTCTCTTTTTTAAGCCAGTTTTGGTGAATCTATATTTTACTTTTTACCGATCAAGCTAGAATAAATTCCAAAGACAACACTTTGTAATGAGACAATGCCCACCAATAATGGTAGATTTCAAATATTTTTAGTTCATTGGATAGATTTGCTAGATCTAAACATTCATGAATAACTTTATAGGAAGACTGTAGAATTTGCTCGACCTTGTTGGATAAATTTCAATTATTAAATCCTTTGTACTTAAAAAGTTCTATGCCAAGGCAATTTGATGGGAATCACATCGATACATGATGTAAGTCTTGTTCTAATTAAATTGTTTGAAATTATATTTTTTGTATTTTTCTAATTATATAGTTTTCTAGTTATCTATAATTTGTGATGATATGAGGATTAATTGTCTACAAATTTCAACTTTCAACCATTACATTATACCACACAGATTGGCAACTACAACCTTTAACTACACCCATCAAATTACTTGGCAACAATTATATTATAATACACGGATAATTATCTATTGTTAGTAATAGGACATGTTTAGAGTCGAGCTTTAATGAAATCATGCTAAACCCAAAATTGAGATCGATTCAAGCAAAATTAAAGAGTAAAATGTTATACTACGAAGGAGCTAGAATTAAATCCGTGACCTCGTCGTAAATGCATCTAAAATATATTTATTCTTAATTTTATTTTGATTAAAATCATAAATTTAGCTAACCTAGACTCGAAATTCAGCATAATATATTTATAGATATATGTACATCATGCTTCAATCCTGTGGAACACTAAATCCAGCGGAGCTACCTAATTCAGTGGAGCTTTAAATCTGTAGCGGAACTCTTTGATTTAATCAAGTATATCATTAATAAAATGATTAAATAAATTAATTATGTCATAAACACTAATAACTCTGGAATATCTAAGTGACTAAAGTGCAAGACATCTCTAATACTTATTTTTTAGTGTTCTGAATTGTCGAGGGATCCGATTGAGCAGTTCTAAGTAGTACAACAAGTAAGCAAAAAAATAAAACTATCCATTCATTTCATTATAACAGTTTGAGATTACATAGTTCAATTTATTACAACAAGATTATGCGATAAAAATAAAAGTTGCTATGTTTCGGCCCTCATTTCTCTACCGCTTCAACTCCCACTAGCTCCTGACCTGACATATTAAAAATGTGTGCGTTGGAATGCCGGTTAATCATGTAGACTAAGTATAAAATGTCAACATACATTTATAAAAGTGTTAACGTTAAGCAAGCAGAAAATGTATAAAGATGTTTATCCTGCAAAACAACTTGTTAGGTTTATAAGAAAATATACCGAAAAATGCTGAATATGTCACATGTATATGATATGTCTTGCATCAGTAAGCATAATCGTAAACAATTTGTCCTACTGGGCAAACATAGAACTTTGGGGTCAGACAGAGTGTGAGTTCATATAATAACAGAATACCATACTATGCCCCCCCGTAGGCTACAACACGCTCCCTTATTGTAATGACCCTAGGTCATTTGTTTGGGGGAAGTTACTTTTCCTGCAAATAATGAAATTTCGTTAAAACTTAATTTTCAGTTACAATCCCTAAATTTAGAAAGATTTCAATTCGTTAAAAGCTGAAAAAGAAACTTTAGATTCTGCCATTAACGCATACTTAAATTAGCAAAGCATAAATTGCCTCATTAAGATTCATATTCAAGGCAAGAATCGGCTATCCCTTTTTGAAACTGTTAAACAAATAAATCCTTGCTGTATTAGGAAGGAATGCATAGAGTAATTACCCGTAACTTGCTGCTAATGAGCCATGCATTACATACGCACGTCCTATTTAATCGGAAAGAGCCGAGAGGCTCTCACCACTCGAGCAACTTCCCTTTCAGTCGTTCGACCCTCTCCCGCACGGACGAACCGCATCCGACGGAAGCGCGTAGCAGGCGAGCGAGCAACGGGGACTCGATCCTTGCCTGCGATCGACAACGAAACCCAGCAGGAGTGCTGCCGACGCCTCAGCACACACGCACGATCCGATTCTCCGTCTGTGCGCCGATCCTTCGTCTCCTCTTCAGCTCGAGTTGGCGCCGATCCAGTGCATCCGATCGAGAGAAAGGTACGATCTCCTCGCTCTTCTTCTTACCTTCAGCCGATCGAGTGAGGGAGAGCCAGGTGCTAGAAGTGTTGAGTTAGGGAGATAAAAAAAAACGTGATTATTCTTTAATAGATTAAATCAATACGAGGGATTAGAATCTAGGGATCAATTGCTCTAGAATCTATTATGCTATTATTTCCTAACAAACAATTGTTATATGATATTATGCTGATGATTAATAATAGATATGCTACTTGAAGTTCAGATCAAAATTAAAAGCTTAAAAGGTTGCCTGTGAAGTTTTTATAGTTATATAACACACACACATACACACACATATATATATATACACGTATTTAATCTTATTAAACCTTTCCTTATTAAACCCATGATTAAGGGCATGTTAATCAACACTTTATAGACATCATTATTATCTTATAGATTGATTTTATAATGATTTTACTTAATCCAATAATCTATCTTTTGGGTCTATGATTTGACCTACTCACTTGATTTCTTTAAGCATTTCATTGACTAAATTGATCAAAAATATGATTGATATTTTGAAATTCATAGTTCATAACCTAAAATCTTAAGAAGATCTAAAATATTGAGAGAATTATAAACTAATCAATATCAACTTAGAAAATATTATATATGTGTTAATAATAAATACAAGCATTTTCAAAAGAACTAATAAAATTACAAAACATAATCTTTGCAGACACCTCGAGTCTTTTAATACCATATCAGAATTTTGTGTGATTCATTTATTTTCTACACAAAGGTACACTGGATATTATTTTTATGCTTTATACCTTTTGTTGTTTAAGTATCGCTTTGGATCCGTTTTATATAGTTAATTAATGTTTTACTCTTACTGCTAATCATATAAGAGAGGTAAAATGATGTTTATGTATTTTGTGAATATTGCAACGGGGTTCCAAAATGGAGATTGAATTAAGTTATGGACGGGGTAGTCCATCAAGAGTTATAAGGGTGCTATCTGGAGCCTTTGAGAGGGCCCAGGTAAAGGTCATGCTTAACTGCATATATGATGTCATCTGGAGTCTTTAAAGGGGGCCCAGGTGAAGGTTGTCATCTGGAGTCTTGAAAGAAGCCCAGGTGAAAGTGCCATCTGGAGCCTTTAAGGGGGCCCAGGTGAAGGTCATGCTTAACTGCATTTTTATGAATCCAGCCTCATAATTCTGGCTTTCCCATCAAAATCGTTATCATTACTTCATAATAGCAAGTCATAAATATAAACATGAATTTTTATGCTATCATTTTTTTTTTATTTTTGGCATATGACAAAATTACATTTATTTTATATGAGTTATGATTCTCTTTTAATTATAAACTATATTTCCTTGCAATTGTTATCAGTTTTTCTTTCCGCTTTGTTTTAAGTATATTTTTAATATTTTTTTTATTTAGAATGTGCACTAAGACATTATTTTTTATAATGCTAGAACGTGAAATTTAATTTAAAGGCATGGCACGTGAAATTTACAAGTTCTAACTGCCCCTTCAAGGAATAATAATTTTTTTTGTATAATGAAAGTCATGTAATAAATATTGGATATTATTTGCTTTAAATTGAATGAATATTATTTCTTATACTTGAATGGCTCTGGATGTTTGTTAAGCTTGACTTTGCTTAATAGAATTTACCTCAATCATTAGTTCACTTAGAATTAGAAACTTAGATCCTTAAACTTTACTTTTGGATTATATGCTTAACTTCAACTTGTGGTGTTAAAATTATAATCTCTAGTCTTGGTAGATTTTGATCAGCTCTTAGTCTATAATGTCTAAATTCATAAATTAGGTCGTGATGATTTGTTATTTAACTTACATAATCGACATTGATTTAATTATATTAGGACCTAGCTAGTCTTAATATTTTGTAACCCATAAGGCCGCATTTCTAAGTTACATTCGATAATAAGAATTGAAAATCCTGAACTTGTGTAACTTATAATATGTTAGAATGGTAATTAGATAACAACAGTGTCACAATGTATAGAAGAGTCCCTTGCTAACTACTTAATTTATGTGCTACACATTCATTGAACTTTGTGCTTATTTCCTTAAACATGTTATATAAGAAAATTTTGTGCATGAAATGAAAATTTAAAATAATTAGGATAACAGTTGACTTGGGTTTAGTGATATTCTGGTAAATTCTGGTGTATATTTACCCTAATGGATATGGGTAAGGAGTAATAATGATGCTTAATATTACTCATTGAGGAGTGTGTGTTAAGCTTGGAACCTGTATTGTCTTGCAGACATACTTGACTTCTCAGTTGTTTCTGAACGTGTTCACAAAAACAAAAGTAAAATAACTAAAAGATTATGTATTTATATTTACTGCTTACTCAGTCCTACTGTTCTGTTCTGTCTGACCTAGCCTAGAAAGGCTTTGGAAATTTATGTCTGGACTTGATTGTCTAATTTTTTGATATGACAGTGGTACATATATATTTTTTCTGTTTTACTTTACTGCTTACTATTTTAATGATGCATATTATTTCAGTCAATTGTACTTTACTTACCTGCTCACTTATACATATTTTTAAGATGCTAGATTTTACTGCTTACTATATGTACAACTTTCAAATTTATTGTTTTAAATTAATATATGTCATATAATTATCAGCATATTTAGAATTAGATTTTTCATTCAGTACTTTTACTTAATTCATTATATATGTATGCCTGTCCTTACTTAGTTTGCTTGAAGTGTGTCTTTTTACCTCAATTCGTGTTTAGTTATAAATGATATATTTATAACTTATCATGTTCTTTGTATGCTTACTGCTTCTATACTAATTAGTTCACTTTTGCTTGCTTAAGTAAAATGGTGATATTAATAATTCATGTCAGCTTAAAATATACTTAGACAATTATCTAATAAGATTTTTCTTTTATTAGTTGGGGCCGTAGCATTGTGAAATCGACAATGTCAGATTCAGATAAGTTTGAGGAGCTGGGTGCTAAAGAGGAGGAGCCATTTATTGAAGAGGTGCATCAGCCAGGAGAGCCAGACATCTCTTCCTTACTTAGACAATGTACTAGTTCCTTTTTAAACTTTTTGTGAGGATAAGAGATTTTATTTAAGTTCTTTAAAATATTTATTAAATGTTGTAATAATATTAGTACCTTGACTGTATTTTTTTACTGTACTTTATACTCTGAGCTATATGTTGCATTTTTTCCTATTTATTGTGATAAATTGGATGTATATTTATTTTACTTTACTTCTGCACTCTGATTTGTAATCGCTTAGTGACTGAGTTTATGGCATATATGCAGTGGCTATCTCTTCCTTACTAGTGGATTATGGTCTATACCTAATTCACTCTTAAGTAAGGGATTTGCCAAAGTGACACTCCACTCCTTAGTCTAATGATTGTGGAAAGGGGCGGGGCGCCACACCGCCGAAGATGCTAGTACCCTTTTCATCCTAAACCTGATTTTATAATTTACTGTGGGGAGCTAATTCTCCTCATAGAGACCATGTCATCGATGTAACAATCATAAGCTGTTACCATACATAATATGGGTTTAATTAAGCCTTAATATTGCTCCACCAAGTTCTAAACACCATTAGAATATAATCCTTGAAATTTAGGAACCATAAGAACACTTTTGAATCAAGTTACTAACTAGTCATTTTAATAACCTAAAAAAATAGCTAAATTAAATTGATCTTCAAATCAAAGTCTGATTGCATTTTTGAATTCCTCATACATAAATTAACTAGGCGTGAGATTTTGGAAATATTGGAGATTATTTAAGTTTAAGTTGGATTTAATTTAAATACGAAAAATTGCATATAAGGGATTCACAATACAAATAATTGCATTTTGAACCCTCCAATTGTCGGCTGTGCAGACTGTGGGTGATCCGCTGTTAAGCCTCGTCCACGCTGCAACTAGATCCAGCGCTATCGGGCCGTTCATCAGTGCCGATTTCCCCCGCGTTTGGCCGTCACTGGCCGACGTCTAACGGTTCTTGAACGATCAATGTCGACCATGTCAATTGATAGCTATGGGTTCTAAATAGGAATTGCTGACAATTAGACACCTGCTAGAGGAGTTTATTGCTAGTAACGGCTCAAAAAATCGAACTGGTCGACAGCACCCATCCAGGCAGTGAACCCCAATGTTTGGCCTGCCGCTGGTCACCCGACTCTTAATCTAATCACCAAAACATTCCTAGACATTCACACAACTATACAAGACATGAATAGAATGGATTTGAATACTGTAAGAGCAAAACTAGCTCGGGTATGGTGCAGTACCTAGACAAGGTTATTGAGATTCTGTAATTGTCAATGATAATATGATAGCTTAAATGAATTTGATGAGCTATAAAATTTATTTATATTTGAATGAGTCTCATTAAGAGAATATTATGATCAATAAACTTTAAGCTTTTGATTTGAAATACAAATTCCAGAGCTTTGATTATTAGGTTATAATATAATTTGCATATTAATTATATATTAGTGATTATACTACAATAATTTCAACAATTCCAAACACTAATATTAATTATATTATATTAGTGAATATGCTATTTTAAAAAATAGTCAATTAATTAATGATTTAATTATAATTAGAATGATATAATTATATTAAGTTAATGGAAATAAAAATGTTACTGTGACAATTATAGTTAATTAATTATACTATTTGTATTTAATTTCAATAAATTTATTATTTAACATAGCTTTATTATAAATTAATATTAATTTTTTGTTTTATTAATTAATCATTAAATTACTTTTATTATATTTTAAATCATCATATTTATTACATCATTTTAGTTACATTAAGTTTTTAATATATTATTTTATTAAATTAGTATATTTTTTGGAATTAATATTTCCTGTTATTAACCCTAATTATTTATGTTTATTATACTAATTAATCAGTATTTTGATAAAAGTAAACATATCAAACTTAATAACTAATGAATTACGTTATTTTGGAGAACAATTTTGCTAATCTTACTAAACTAATCTTATAGATTATTTATATTAAATATAGAGTTAATATAATGTAATGAGATATATTATAATTACATAATTGATTATTAACAAATTACACTAAATTTAACTAATTACCAATTATTTATTTTAATTAATTATATTGATATGTTGAAATTAATTATAAAATATCAATTAGACGTTCTTCAACATAATTAGTTTAAATAAATTTAAGCTAGTTTATAAATATGAGCAACTAAATTTGAACTAAATATGTTCTTAATAATAGTATATGGATTAAATTTGACTAATTTATATTTTTATTAATCGGCAAATTTTAGTTATTTATTAATTAAGCGTTATTTAAAACATAAATACATAAATAAAAAGGTATTTATTTATCATTTAACCAGAGAGTGGCATAACGGTTCACTCAGTCGGTTCAGCGGTAAGTAAACCCGTCCGGTTCGCTCAATACTCCCCACCCCCTTTTTAGTTTAGAGGCAATTTTAAATTTCAAAGGCAAACGTACAGTTCCAGAAACGGAGACGAACGAAAAAGGCGAGCTTGGAAACCCTAACATTCTTCTTTGAAGCTATTTTTCTTTGTCGATTGAAGGAAATGGGATGCTTCCTGGGGTGCTTCCGGAACAATGATGACTGCAGCCTAAGATGTCATCTGTTCTCCAAGTTCAACCCGTGGAAGAAAAGGGTATGATGAATTTTCTTTTAGGGTTAATAGAGGACTATTTCTTGATGTCATGCGCTTTGCATCTACGCAATTACTCAGTGATTTCCTTCTTGCTCTTGCAAATTTTAGGTTCCGGTTGTAGATAGAAATCAGTACGCTTTTGTGGTTTCTTCTGAAGGTAATGTAGTTTTGCAGCGAATCTTGATCATTTCTAAGCTGTATTGCTTTGGCTGACATATTTTTCCCCTATCTTCATTGATTGATGAAAGAGATAGGTACTCCATCTGAGAAAGCAGAGCGAGATATTTTCGAAGAGGATTTTGATGGGAATGTTAATGTTCGAGAGAAATTGAGGCAGGAGGTGAGTGGCAGGCATTGCCCTGATACTGGAACTTTCGTTTAATCTTGATATTGTTGTTGCATTTAAGGTGAACATTAGAAGTTCTACATTCAGAAACTTTTATTTAAAGATAAAGAGGTGCTGTCTTGTGTCCTCATCTTTGTTTTTGCTATTTTTAATGTTCGGGGATGGAGCAACAATTGTTTCTGTTAAAATTAAGGTCTTTAAGAATTCACCGGTGACCCTTAAATTACTTAAAAGAGAAGTGATGCTCTTTTGATCAAATTAGATTTCAAATGTAGCAGGGTTAGTGAATTTTATGTTTTGTGCGCACAAGCAAGTCACACGAGAAGGAAAAATAGATTTCTGATTTTTTGTCCACTATGAAGAATTCTTAGAACTATATTAGTAAAAATTAATCGCATGGGAAGGATTAAATGTGCAACATAGCACACATCCTTTATCATACTACATGTTGTTTTTCATTATCAGCCAATATACATCTTTTTGTAAATTTAAAAGTCTTAATGACCCCAATAGTCTCCTACCATGAATGTGTGAGCTTTATTGTTCCATCTCAACCGATTGACTCCTTTACATATGCAAAGTGCTGTCTTTTACAGAGTAAGTTACCCCTATGGCTGTTATAATGAATTTGAACAAACATTCAGCGTCCATTAGTGATCACTTGAGAATCTTCTTCTATCACTCTACACTTATCTCATATCTCTTGGAGGTCAGTATCATCCATACGCTCCTCTTCAAAATGGTCGATAGCGTCATTATAAACTCTCATAATGGTTGTCCTCTAGATGTTTGGATAAACTGTCAGCCTAGTTGTTCTAAACTCCTTTGTTGTACTTAATAACCAAATTTAATTATTGAAGATAACTCATACACTTTATATTTCTCGCATGCTTTGCTTGGATTAGGTCCGCAATTACCATAGAGGCTTAAATCCACTATGTATGATCATTTCTTTCTCAAGTATATAATGTCTATAATGTTTCATTGTTTGATGAATAAGTGATAAATATTTATTTAAGATTGAGTTGAGCACAATTAAGTGAGCCTTAGTGAAACTATTAACCTTCATTGAATTTATTGTCTACTAAATTTGATAATTAATGATTCTATGTAATGGTGGGACAAGTCTTATGTGGTGTTTCTATATTATGGGGATATCCTTTCTATCTCATATCTTCATTATAAGATAGTGATAAGTCCAGTCTATTCCTACTAAGGGTTTTCCTATGACACAATATTCTAAGGGTTTTCCTATGACACAATATTAACAAATAACTTCTAGTTATTCTCAATTTAAAAGTCTTCCTACTCTCAAAATTAAGCCTGATAGATCTTTTTAGATTATCACATAAGTTTCTCAACCTTACCTTGATACTATTATGTGACATCTCGAGGATTAAGGTCAAGGAGTTGAGTTATAATCTAAATTAATTAACACATAAGTGATATAATCTACTCTTCAAATATAATCATATTACTACATAGAGCCTCTAGATATTCATCTTGAACACAAATACATTTAAATTATTACAATACAAGTACAAATAGTCTATGGCATAAACATTTAAAATTCACAATAAAATTATCATAATTTTCTTTTCTCACATTATTGTATTCTCACCAAGCCATGTATTCCCATTGTAGCCACTAAACACCTTTTTAATGAGATTTTTGTACCTGAAAAAAATTTTAGTACAATGAAATAGGAGTATGTAAAGTTTAGTAAAAATTGAACTAAGCGTCCTATAAGAAAAGCAAAGTGGAAATCAACAGTGTTTGTCATAATTAAATCATGCCATCAACAAATAAGATAAGCTTAATTTTATGCCATTATTTAATATTCTCCATTGAGCTTGATAATAATAAAAGAGCTAAGCATGCAATATAAAATAAAAGAGGGCAATAAATTTAAATTTAAATTTTGCATTTAACTATCATTAGCACATTGTGATTTTCATTATGGGCCAACCACCCAAAGCTTTACTGAGAAGCCCAAATCATAGGCTTCATTTGCTAGGAAGGTATACAATGATCCATCAATAATTATTTATATTTTTATTTTATTTTGGTGAGTCATATCATCTGGATCTCTTACCCCTTCTTAGTGGGCTAGTACCCTCTTTATTCCTTTATGTGCTTTAGTAGCACTACCTATACAAGTTCACGTATTTTATTCCCCATTCAACATTAACTTCACCACCACTTATAATGTTTCAAGCTTTCATGATAGTATTAAATTTGCATGGCATAAAGATTAAAGCAAAGTAACAATGCTACAAGTTGCAATAAGTTGAATATGTTTAAAAGTGACTGAAAAATATGGAATGCAATTATGTAAAATTTATTAAGTTTTACGTATATGTAATCCAACAAATACAAATAGAAAGTAGAATACTCAATTTAGATCCTCTTCAATTTGATTATAATTAAATTTTGAAAAACGTGATATTAATAATCTTTTCTTTAAAAATTATTATAATATTAATTATAATTATTTATTTACTTAAAATAGAAATCTGTAGTATATTTATATTAGTATTATACTTAGCTGAAGTATAATTTTCTTACATGGTATCATGAAATTTTTCATCATTTATCCATTTATAAGGTTATAAAGTTTTATTGATCTGATCAATTTGAGTAGGGTTTAGATTCTAGATCTTCCAAGTACTTTGGATCAAAGTGGTAAAATTAGTTGCTTGCTGTAATCTAAGCTTAGAATTACTGTTTTAGGAGTGCAATGATGACCCTAATTTAGAAATATGGGTTTCACAAGTGTTAGGCCAAGCTAGGTGTCCACTTAACGGTTTGGCATTCATGCTGTAGATCTTTTGGCCACAAGTCTTGGAAGACGTGATCTAACACCAATCGGGTATCTAAAGTTTATTTAGATATATTTTAGGGCGTGATATTTCAAAATTTGTGTTTGAATATATTTGGGTTTCAAAAGTATAAGTCTAGATTCTAATATTTTTTTAGAGTTGAAATTTCCAAATTGATATCATTTGGATATTAAGGCCTGAACGTTGTTAAGTGATTCTAAAAGAAGCGTTCTAAGTTTAATTTATCATCTCTTAAGAAGTTAGAGAACATTATAAGTGATTTAAAATAGCTCTTGGGTTAGCTTATTGCATGGTTTAAGAGAAAATACGTTCTTAAAGCTATATAGTAAGAAGGGTTACATGCTTGATGTGCTCAAGGTTACTAATTGCTAGTATAGCTTCGTTACCACTTATTAATAAGAAAATTGGCAAATTTTAGGTGTTAATTAAATCAAAGAATTTATTGGGAAAAGAGTTTTCAAGTTGCATCATTATAAGAAGGGGAAGGTAGGATGTTATGGTTATACAACCTAAGAGATTAGCAAATGATTGCATAATGTACCATTCAATATGCTATTTTGGAGTGATTAGAGACATGATTTAACAACAATTAAATGATTTTTATTAAAAACATAAATGTTAGAGCAAGGGTGATTGATGGAACATGCACATGAGCCAGGAAAAAAAGCTATGCCTCCATAAGATTAAGCATGATTCATCTTCCATTCAAGCATAACCCAAGCCACTTATTATGAAGTTCAATCATAAATAATACAATCTATGATTATGAAAATTAGAGAAATGACATTGATTAACAATTCCAAACATCCACAATTTGATTCAAGATTAGTTATAGAAGCATAAGTGACAAGGCATGATTTCCATGCATTTACATCTTAGATAAAATAAGGATATGAGTTTCCTTCTTGAACAACCAAGATGATTAAATTAGATGAGTAGTTAAACAAATCACCAACAGAGATAAAGCCAAAGTGAAGATTGAAGCATAATAAATGATTAATGCAAATTGTGTAATTGTAGGGCCTTGTTTTAAGGGTTGTGATTAACCTTTGAGTTACAATTAATGACATGCAAAATATAATATTGGTGTCACCATAAGTGGCGTGTAGGTTTTAGAAGTCTCTACTTCAAGTGACTTGGGGCATAATGTAAAAATAATTGATCAAAGAAAAGGATTAGACAATTCACTGATTCTTCTAAAGTAAGGGTGGTTAAACATCAAGCACGCATGCCTTTAGAAAAATATAGATCTAGAATAATGGAACATCAATTATACATGTTATAAGATATAGAATAGTAGCTAGCTTGTATGCATGCAAGGTTCAAATATCAACATTGAGGTTACAAGTTTTGTATGTACAATCTATCAAGTTTATCAAGTAAAGATTAAATATGAGTATGGAGAAATCAATTTGACCATATGGTGACCATAATCACCTAGGAAATATCTATTAATTAAACGCCATCTTACTAAGATTTAAACATTGTCATCAAGGCAATGCACAAGCAAGCTGAGAGTCACATCAACAATTTCATGTAGCTCAATACAAAGTGCCTAGCAATGCATCCTTGGTGCTTAAACAAGATTAGAAGTTTAATTTAGAAGTGAATAGTAGTTATCTCATCTTATGTTGTTAGAGTTGAATGCATGAGAGAGGAGGTGGCTCCTAGGCTTATTGAATTAATCAAGGTGCAAGCATGGATGGTTTCTTCTTAGGCTAATCAACATAATAGGGTACTTTTTAACATTGCATAGTGTTAAGCACGAAGCGATTAGGTAAGCTTTGAGTAATCTTACTATGGTGAGAAGTGGTTGGCCAAGGAAGATGAAAGATGGACTCCATGATGTTTGGTCTGATCCTTTCTAGCTCTCTCCTTGAGCTCTAAGGGGTTCTCCAAGCTTTGGTCGTGCTCACCTAGCCCAAGGGAAGGCTAGAGTTAGCCCAAGCCTTAAAGGTGGTTCATGGAACAGTGGCTTGGTTGTGGCTGCTATGTACTCCATTAAGCCTTTATTTAAGCTTCATGGGATGCTGTGAGGTTGGCCCATGGGAATGGGGTTTCTCCATGGACATCAAGAGGCTCGCTCATCGGCAGTGCAAGGTGGCAATGAGGTAGAATTTGAACTTTACATTAGATGTCATTAGGGTTCCAATTGAGCTTTCAGAGAGTGAAAGTGTGATTGAAGGAACATGAAAAATGCTCGAGAGGTGTTCAAATGCTTGCTGAATTGAAATAGCCAAAGTAAACAATTATCTCTTGTTAGTCTGAGACAACGAAATGAATAGTTTTAGTTGGTAGAATGAAAGATGGTGAATTGTTAGGTGGAGTTGGATAATTGTTGCGTGAAGGAGATGAAAATTAGTTATCCTGAACATTTGATAATGAAGAGGATGAGATGTTTAAACTGTGAATAAAATACTAAATAGCATTTCATATTATTTACATATCACATAAATGTCATAAAAATGTTAATAAACTTTAACAATATTCTAAATATTATTACAATTAAGGAGTACTAAATAACACTTCATTTCATTTACCTAATTTATTAAAAACATGTATTATTAAGAAAATTTTTTTAAACTAAAACCAAGAGGAGATTAGTAAAGATAATCAAATTATGGATGCACGCTTTTGTGATTTTGATCACGCTGCTTCAGAAATAGGCCGACATAAATACTTATATATTATAAGAATTAATTTCATCAGTTTTTATATTTGTAAATCTTATTAATATTTATTTTATTTTTATACTTCTCATTTATATATATTTTTTATTAAACAATAGAATATGATAATTTTTTCAATGAAATGATGATATTGGAGTAATTCATTCCATTATTTTTTCAACGTGCTGTAGTACTTTTGAATCGACAAGTCATCTTGTCGGAGGGAAAAGAGGGCATAACAAAAATAGCATATAGATCTTGAAATTATTATTATTTCGAGGATACATGTTAATGGAGAATGTTTTACATACATTTTGATAAGAATAGATGCATATTCCCAATCAACACAGTAATCCTATATAGCATTTTTCTGATATAATTCAGAAACTTGTAGCGTTATATCGATTATGGAACGGATTGCTTTAGTTTATATGCTCAATTGATTTAGATCGATAGTCAGGGTTTAGGGTTTATGCATTTGCAACATTCAACGTTGATGAAACTGTCTGGAAGTTGTCAATCAGGCCATAAATATGTAAATATATTCGTTAAAATCAACATCTGCTGTAATGTTTTTTTCATGTGCATAGGCTAAATTCCTCAAGACATGCGGCGCTATACTGGAAACTCCTATCGAAATCCGCAAAGCATCAGTTCAGCAATCTGCAGCAAGGATCAACTGGGACGAAGAACAGGCTGAAACCCTAATCTTGGCAGAACGAGATGCGGAGCCTAAAAGGCCCGATGATCTTCTTGCAAAGGAACCTGAAACCATAGTCTTTGAAGCAGGAGAAGAACTCAAAAGGTGAGAAGAAGAAAGAAGAAGAAAGTCCCTCCATTCTTTCCGTCGAAAGTCTTATTCTCACGAGTGCTGTGTTTTTGCTGTCTAGTTGCCAACAAGAGAACAATTGCGCAGCAAGGATATTGGATATATCTCCCCAAGCCGGAGATCAGTCGCCCTATCCCACTCCTGTAAACCTGGCTGATGGAATGCAAACTCCGGCAACCGTAAATCCGGCAAAGCCGGAGAGTTTTAGAAATGGGAGGATAAAAGCTGAATTCGTTTATCCTCTACCTGATCAGTCTCTGGCTTCTTTGAACAAGGGGTTTTTGAGGCCTCCATTGGCAGATAAAAGCCTTGAAGAAGATAGGTCTATTTTAAGAGGAGGAGCTGCTACCGCTGCTTCTTATGCTGTTGATGCTGATGCTCATTGGAAACAATGGGATGGAAATGGGATTCCAAATTCAACGACCAAGTATAAAGAGGTAATCCAACAAATCTGTAGGCTCTTTTTGTTATAAGCATAGTTATGCATGTAAAATATGCTTGAAGGGTCTTATAGCTAATCGATTATATTGGACAATACCAGGATCAGAGGGTCAGTTGGCACGCCACACCTTTTGAAGTGAGGTTAGAAAAGGCCTTATCAGATGAAAAGATTTATCCTCCGAGGTTTGTTTCTCCCTATTTTGCCATCAACTGCAAGTGTTCTTAAAATCTAATTTGGGTGGATTTAAGGATAATATAAATACTTAATTCTATGTTTAAGTTGTTGGATTTGCTACCCTAAATCTACATGGTCATCAAACAAACCTCTGTGAGCTTGGTTTGATAGAGCCAGCAGTCGAACTATGTTTCAAGTTGTTGGATTTGCTACCCTAAAGTTTGTACAAGGCATTTATACTCTCAAATTCTTATTTTGTATTTTCAATGATAGGGCTTCTTGTTTTTTTGTTTTCTAAAGGAAAATTGATGGATCAATGGCGGAGTTTGAAAAGGTGAAGACATTGAGTGATGTTGATATCTCTGTTTAACAACTTGGCTTAAAACTTTTCAATAAGTTTTTTTTTTTTTTTTTTTTTTTTTTTTTTTTTTTTTTTTTGCTGGAATTCAGAACATTTGAAGTAGTCAGATATGAAGGATTTCACAATGTATGAACTCTTATTTTTCATCTTCTAAAGTGCAATTTTATTTAAAATAGTTGCAAATTATAATTCATTATTTCTTACAAATTTAATATAATTTATTTTTTTATTCAAATGCATTTGTTGACTACCGAATTACATTTAAATATTAATAATTTAGTTTATGAACCACTAGATATTAAAGCACAAGTTTTTATAGATTTATTTTATATAAGAAATTATTATCTATGTAAAAATTATTATATAATATCTTTTAATATTATCTGAATATTTTGTAATTCAAAATTGTTTGATCTGCATAAATAAGAAGAGTAATCCATAATATTTATTGGAAACGCATAATCTATCAAAATTTATTATATATTTTAAAATGTTATTTAAAAAAAATAAAGACCTAATATTAAATAATTTTATAAAATAAAAAATGAAAATCAGGATGAATTAAATTAATAGTAAATTTGCAGGGGGCCGCGCAAGCGCGTACCCCCAACTAAAACAAATTATGACGTTCACTCTCCTGCTTGAGGAGATGATAAGCCTGCGCCCCTACAGAGTGCAATGAAGGTCACAAACTTAGGCAAGGGACCTTTTTGATCAGCCCTAACACCCCGTCCAGGTAAGTATGTGTAAACGTTGCACATGAAGCCCATTTTATAGAAAACGATCAGCCGTCTCTCGACGCTTTTGCGACGTGGGACTAAATTTCTTCGCGCTTTGCTGTTTGTTTCTTCCATTTGCATGAAAATTGATATTTCTAATATTTTGTGAAAATATCAATTTTATTAAATTTCAATAAAAAATTTAGAGCATTGATTTCTTTTACTATATTATTTTGGATAAGTAACTGTAGGTTCTTCATTTCTTCGCTATATTTTGTGAAATTATTGCAGCAGTCAAATGGAGTAGGTAGCGCAGGGCCTTCAGATTCGTTGCGCTCGTAGTTTACATAAGCATTTTTTTTTGCATAATATTACTATATAGTTCTCAAATATCTCTCAAAAGTATGAATGATTAGGATTTAAGTATTTAAATAAAATAAAAATAGAGTATTATTACACTTACACATTAATATACACTAAAATATATAGATAATGTGTCAATTCATTGTGTAAGTAGATTATTGGTTGAATGTATTTTTTGATAAGACCTATATTCCAAAATTACAAAAAAAAAATTTTAATTGGTCTTGAATACTTTTTAGTGTATATTTTTGTGTAATTATAGTATTTTCCTAAAAAGTATTATTAAATCTACTTTTTACTTATGGGGCCATAAAAATATATATTTTTAATCTTAAATCATAATTATCCATATTTTTTAAAAGATATTTGAGAGGTATATACCATTTTTTTTCTTTTTTGGGCCTGAATTCCACCTTAGCAGCCAAGTATATTTGAGCGGCTATTATAAAGTTTTCCTATTTTTACAAGAGAAATTTAATTTAAATTTGTTAATATGATATATAAAAATATTCGTCTAATAAGATTTGAATCAAAACAATTATTATGCACTTTTAAATGTGAAATATAAGAATGTTTATGAGAAAAATAGTATTTCTATATGGGTAAATATTTTTAAAATAGCTCTCTAAAATAGAATATTTATGTTTTTCTCATAAGATAATAAGAAAAAATATATATTAATTGTTAAATAATAATATTATTAAATATTTTGGAAAAAATAAAAAACTTTTAGATAAAGACTTGTTGTGTTGCCACTTAGACGTGCAATGTGGGAACTATTTTTGTCCAAAATGTTCTGAATTTTATTTGTCTGTTAGTTTTGAAAGTCTGTATATTTTATTTAGAAGCAATAATTATATAATTAATTAATTATTATATATGATTTTTTTTAATCGCTAAAATAAATTCAACCTCTAAATAATTCAAAAAAAATTATGTTTACACAAGAATATATATCAAAAAATATTCAGAACAAATATAATTTTTATTTTTTTATTTTTGTATATAGACTCTATAAAAAAATATATTCAATAAATAATTTATCTACATATTAGATTGACACATCATCTATATATTTTGATATATATTAATATCTAAGTTTATCTCCAATCAAACCTTAAAACAATGAAATAACATTAAATTAAATTTTAATGTATATTTTAAATTCAAATAATAACTATCCAATTCTTACAAAATTATGGTAAAATAAATATTTTCTTCAAAAGTTGAATGTCTGGCATTTAATGTATATTTTGTTTTTATTTGCTGAAAATCTTACGCAACTGAGAGTGCGACTAACATCATTTTTGCATTTTTATATATTTTGAATAATTCTTTTTTTTTATTTATAATTTTATAATATTTCATAATTAATATAAAAGGTTTTATTTATTATTTGCGTAATCCAAAAAATTTGATGAATTAAAGTTTAAGTAAAAAATAAAAGGGAAAAGTTTTAATACCCATAAATATATTATTATTTTTAATAAATTTTTAATTATAATTTTAATTAATAAATCTTAATTATTATGAATTAAATACTAATTTTAAGTATTTTAATAATAATGAGGTATCAAATAAAATATATATATTATTAGTTAAATTTTTATAAGAAAAAATATTATAATTATGTAATTATATACATCATCATATACAAAATCTTTTTAATAAATCCTATATTTATTTTTTTATTTGAAGCTTAAGAAGAAAAAAAAACTTGAACAACTTCCAAACAGTCGCTAGCAGGTGATTTGGGTTTAGGGAAGAGTTCTACAACTTTCATAACAAATTAAGAAATGCTTCAATTTAATTAATTACTTTTAATGATTTATATAATAATTATGAAATTTTATTAATAAATCTTTATTATTATGAGTTAAATATTTTAATAATATTAGAATAACAAACAAAATATTATTGGAAAATATGAATGTTTTAGAGAATTTTACGATCGGTTCCCTTAAAATTGAGTATTTTAATCATAAGAATTTATTAAAAGTAATTAATTACAAAAGAAAAAAGTTGGGATATTTTTGGGTATTGAAGTTCTTGTACAATAGAGACGAGCCATAACAATAGCAAATAAAAAAAAAAAAATGGAAAACTTAATCCAACCCTTTTGTTCGTTTCTAAGGGGAAAGGCTTGTGGCTGTCGTGGCTCTGTGTTGGTTCACTCTTTGAACTTTCTCTTATCTCTCTCGAGTCTTCCTGTGAGTAGAGCCCACCCACCCGTCAGAGGGAGGAACCGTTCAAAATGGTGGGAGCATTTCTTTTCTTCCCATCCTTTAATTTTCAGTGTTTACAGATAAAAGTTCCAATTTTTCAATGAGAATCATTGTTCTTCCGGGTAATCATTCTATAAATTGATCTGCTTTTTTGAAGCCTAGGGTTTCGAATTCGTATATGATTCATTTCCCTTAAACCCTCTTTGTCTCTTCTTTCTCTGCAACAGAGAACGAACAAGTTTAAAGAGACATGTTCCAGAATTCATTTCCCCGGCTTTCGTCCTTCAAAGGCTCACTCAAAGCGCTTGAAGCTGACATACAGCACGCTAACACTCTGTAATTCCGTGCTGCTTCTTTTTCTCAAGAGGAAAAGAAAAAAAAGCTTCAGTTTTGGCTTTGATTCCATTTAAAATTGTCTTTTTTGCTGCCCTTTAATTAGGGATGATGGTATTTATACTTTTCGGCTTATTTGGGCTGTCCTGATGTTGCAGGGCAGAGATTGTTCATAAAGCGTTTGGCGGAGCATGCCTGCAGATGAAGCTTTCTTATAGCCCTATGGCTCCTATCTTTATCTATCTATTGCAGTGGGTGAATTGTGTCCCGACCTATGTTCTTCCCAGTTATTTAGGGCTTCTCCAAATTTTTATTTATGAGGTAATTTTGTTGTTGTCTTGATTGAAATTGAAGATTTTCATGCGTTCCACACCAAAGATATGCCCAAAAAAACTTTTTTTGCTGAATCGTTTTTTCTGTTTTACTTATCCGATTGTTTTTCTTACTCTAAAGTCCATTGTGGAATGCGTTACATAGATATTGACTGTTGTCAACGTAATTCTGAAGGTCAACGCAGGCGAGAAATCTACAATGATAGCATATGAGAGGAGAGCCAGCATTAAAGAATTTTATGGTATAAATTTATAGTTTCATGTGATGATGAGATTGTTCTGCTGTTTAGTTTGGTTTCTTATCATGGCTGCATGCTCATCTTGTCCAGCCATCATTTATCCTTTACTTCAGCAACTTGAAAGTGATTTGTTGGAAAAAGAAGAGCCTTTTTATACAAGTGAAAGCAAAGAGATTGTGGGAAGGAAGAGAGGAGAAGACTGGAGAAAGGTTTCGGATAGAGATTTGGAGAGAGATGATGAGTGCGGTATCTGCCTGGAGATTTGCACTAAGATGGTTCTTCCTAGTTGCAATCATGTAATGTGCATAAACTGTTATCATGATTGGTAATTTCTTCTCTTCAACTTTCTTTTATAGATTGCTGAATGCTTTAGCTTTTTCTGCTCATCCTTGACGTCATTGTGACTTGAATCACAGGAACAAAAGGTCGCAGTCCTGTCCATTTTGCAGGGGAAGCCTAAAGAGAGTTCGATCGAGGGACCTTTGGGTGCTCACCGGCAGCAGCGACGTGGTTGATACAGCAACTTTAGAGAAAGAGAACGTAAGGCGCTTCTACTGCTATATAGACAGCTTGCCTCCAAACATTCCAGATACACTTTTCTTGGTCTATTATGATTACATGTTATAGTTCTTAGATGGAAGGAGATGGGATGCAGATTGAATGATTCACAAGAGTCAACCATCTTTTTTAGATTGAGTTTGGCTAAAAATGCTTCTTAAATGTTGTGTAATAAGATTGACTTTACTACATTATTTTTCTGAAAAAATTGTACAGATTATTCTTCTTTTGAAAAAGGTTAGCATACTTATTATTGCAATTCCTCCAGAGAGGAGAGCAAAAGGACTATCTTTTTCTGCTTACATTTTGAATTGCATATGGTGGTTGATAGTAGATCTCTCATTTCTTAGAAGCTCTCATTTTTATAAGGCTTCCTTATAAATGCTACTTTGAACATCTTTTCCCTTTGAAGAGCAAAAGGACTTTGAAAATCGTTGAAGAGCAAAAGGACTGTTGAGGTTAGTTTAACTCATGCCATATATCCTTGGAAAGTTGAGGGAAATTTCACATGAGCTACTGCTTATCATTGGCACGCTGTTACTGTTTTTGAGCTAAATAAAGATTAGCGTTCCCATGCACCTGTTAACTTTAATTCACTTGTAGAATCTGCTTGAACATATCTGATTGTTGAGACTCTTATTATCTGACGAAAGTTCATTATTTAAGTATTTGATGAACCTTGTTTTTGAGAGATTATTTTTTGTTTCTAAAAAATTATATAATGATACCAATGCTCATTTGCTCCATACTTCCTCACTTTAAATTAAACTGCTGAATCATTGAAATCTTTTTATTGTTTATTATACTACTGTAATAGGTCTTCACTTTTCTATCTCAACTCAAGGTCTTCACTTTTCTATCTCAACTCAATGTCCGGAAGAAGATTATCTGAAAAAAGTTCATGTTTATCAACTCCAAGAAGACATGTTTTAATCAATGAATGCTGTTATTTTCAGTAACTTGCTTGGTTTCTTAACTATTCTTTTTTATTCGAGATTGCAAACAAAGAAGGTTCATCTTAAGAAAACAGTCTCCGCCTTGCAGTTATTCTCTTGAATTTTGACCATGAAAATTCTTACATGAAAATCAAAATCCACCCGGCCTTGATCCAATTAATCAAGACATTAGGTACTGAAGTTTCTTGTTCTTGTAACTATATAGATGACTATAAGCTTTAGAAGATATGTGATGATGAGGGCTTGGTCGGAATATCATGAACACACTTTGTACATCGACATTAGCAAGGGAATCTCACAATCAATACACAAAGTGTATACTATACATTAGAGAATGCTTCAAGACATCACTATACCTATTATCATGCAGAAGGTGAATGGAACCAAATATTGGACGACTTTATAATACTATAATGAACACATTTTACAACAATAACATCGAGCCTTAATCTCACTGAATGTGAAAGGATGGTTGCGTTATGAATTCGACAGCCAATCAAATCTATATATATCTGTGCGTGTGCATGTGCGTATATGTAAAAACGACAGCGTAGACTCTTGCTCCGACAATATCTACAGAATTCACATATCCAATTTAGAAATGTGTGACCAAATTGAAATCACTCATCAAAATTCTCTTAACAATTTTCTTATATGCATTTTGGAAGGGGAGCAATGAAGGCGGGCAGAGAAAATTTACGCATATTGTGCTACTCCCAGATGAAGAAGACCAAAATGATTGTTACTGCAGAGCAGAGAGAGTAGTTTGATGTGACTGTAAGTGACTTATCTACCCTTCTTCAAAGGGTACTATAAGCAAAAGAAGACACCTTGATTGACAGGGAAATGCCTTCAGTATGAGTAGCTGAGGGTAAAGCTTATGTAGTTTGAAGAGGGGCTGAAACTTTGTGAAAAACTTGTATAAAGCTGATCCCCAAGCAAAGCTCTTAAAAAATAAAGGCCTTTTGCTTAAACACACTTCCAAAATGCTGCTCAAAATTCACTTCTCTTTGTACCACCTCATCCCTTTTGATCCCCTCTTCTCTTGTATGTGCTTCACCCTTCTTCTTCTTCTCTTAGGACTTAATGAGAGATTAACCTTGTAGGCCTGCCAAAAATTGGGCTTTTGAGCTTGTGTATTAGTGCGATGCGGTCTTAAATTCTTATAATATATTTATACTTTATACCTCATCATATTTAATAAAAGAGAAATAATAGATCTTCTAATTTATGAATAAGAAAATTCAAAAAAATTTCTTCTCATCAACATATTTATATCTTTATGTAAAATAATTCATTAAAAAAAGATTTTTTTGCAATATAATTTTTCATAATTAAGTAAATATTTGGCTATCTCAATATATTTCTCCATCCTTTATAGCTTTGATTACATTTGAATAATATTTTGAATTGCGTGATCTTAATATATTTAGTAATGAAAATAAGTTTAATAAATATTGAATTTTTAAGATTAAATTTACTATTTTTAAATGATTTATGTAATAAGAAATATTTTAATTTTAATAATATAGCCACATCTATCTTAACTGCTTTGAAATTATTTTGAATTTTTTATTATATAAAAGACAATGTTTGTGAGAATGAAATATATGAGCAAAACTCCAAAAAAAGTTTCTCAATGTTAACTCAATTTAACAAATAGCACAAATAGTATTGGTAAGACTTCATAGTTTAATTATTATAATATATTTATTTAAGTTTTAAGCTAATTTTAATAATATCAATTAGATGTGAGCCTCACAAATTATAATCACACAAGGCTTAGCTTTTTAATTTATTGGGAAATAAAGTAGAATCCATATGCATACATAATAATGCAATAGATTTGTTAAAATGCTTAAATATATCATAAATAGCATACATCACATTATTTAGTAGCCATTAGAATGAAGATGGAGAATAAAGATTTTTATAGAAGACTTATCAAAGATGGTACAAAACGTCTTGATTTTTTGAGCTAATGAAGTAGCTATAACACGAATGTAGATAACAGTGACGGTATGTGAGGAATAACTTTGAATCTAACTGCTTCTATAATGTTCAATATCCTAAAGGTCCACTTCTATTGCTCTCTATTCTTGAGCTACAACTTAATTCCTATCTAGGAAAAATATATCAAATAAGCACATTATCAATAAATGTAGCTTTATTGCTTGCACTAAAAGCATCCATATTTAGCTTGAGAATCTCCAAAGTTGCTAGAGAATCAAGCAGTTCCTCAGACCATTGACTGGCAATCTATAAACACAACACCCCCATCTTGATGATCAATAATAACACCATGCAACAACGCATGAGTCCGTGAATTTGCTTAGGCTTAAGCTCAAGATGAAGTTGCACAATACTTTGACCAATTTTCATATATCAATATGATGATGGATTCTTGCAACAGTAGTCCCAATTCAAACTTCATAGCATAAATTAGTCAAGAGATAAATCCTAGCCACAAAGTGCTACTTATCATAAGCTAATCTTAGTGACCATTAGACATTCTAATTGAAGAAGTTGACACAACAGTTCGAAAAAGAATACAACTTTGATGGGAGACTGCAAATCATGAACTAAGTCAAGAATCCATTTAAGAATCTGAGTGGTCTGCACATTAGTAAAACCTGAAACTTCAGTAAACATTATATAATACGCTAACAATCAAATCCTAGAAAATTAATCTCTTGTACACCCCAGATAACTAAATTAACACCTCGCTTAATAGTTTCATTAGCATATAATTATCTAAGTAAATTAAATTAAAGTAGATGAAATTTTTGATACAGTAGCAAAAATCATGCTCTGTAATTTAAACCACGAAACAGAACATCTAGCCTTCAGATTCAATGAACAGCACAACAAATTAAAAAACGATCCTATGAACAAACAACGTCACATCAGAGGAACAACAGAAAGACTACTGCTAGTGGTGGTCAAAATCCTAGAAGCAGATACCCTAGGAATCCAACGGCGAAGACGGGGACGGAAGGAAGAGAGAGGACGTCTGCGGAAGAATGGCTGCCGTTCTGGGACTGGAGCGCATTGGGGTTGGGCCTGACCTTGATGATCATCCTCTCGCCCCTCTCGCAGTGGCCGTCGACTCCGCTGATGAAGTAGAAGAGGCCCGCGAAGTTGAACTTGAACTCCGTCTTCCCGCTGTTGGAGAAAAAAGAGGGGTGATTGGAGCGGCACTTGTCGTACTCCGACGCTGTCACGTACAAGACGGAATCCTTTGCGTACTTGAATTCTGCGAGGGGGGGAACAGAGGTTAGAATCAGATCGAAAGGAATGCGCGATGGATTGACTAACTTACGGACGGAATCGCCGACTTGGAAGCGGTTTCCTGCGGCCCACTTGTTGTAATAGTCGGGGTCCTGGGAAGAGGGAATGGACCAATGGCCGTCGCCTCCGGCGGCGAAATCGGTGGAGAGGGCTGGAATGGAGAAGAGGGAGAAGAGGAGGAAGAGCTTGACGGAGATGAGAGAGGCGCACGAGGAAGCCATGGAAGGACCTTCTGAGGATTCTTCCTCTTTCTCTCTCTTTCTTTATCTTTCGTCTCAGAGGTACGGAGCGGAGGCATGCCGAGAGAATAAGAAGAGGGAAGGAGTGGCGGTTTAGAAGAGCAGGATGTAGTGGGCTGACGTGGCGGTTTAGAAGAGCAGGATGTAGTGGGCTGATGTGGCAGGCTTTGCCTCCAGCCAGAACCGTTTCCCATTGATTTCCGCTTAAATACCATGTTGACCAATTTTATCCATAATTTCAAGAAAAATATTATTGGATCCAGATTTAACCTCTCATAAAAACGTTATTTGGAAGCATGTTGAAATAAAATTAAGAATTTAAGATTAATCATAATTAAATACTGCAGAAAATTATTAATCAACTGTTAAATAATTTTTCTCATTTAAACCCATATATATATATAACTTGTTCTTAATTTTAAGTATCTATAAAATTAGCAACTGATTGCAGTTTTATTTGTAAGTAGAATCATTCTCAATTTAAGGAGAAAAGGCATTTTTTGGTTTAGAGACAGTTTTTGCATATTATTGTATGATATTTATAACATCTAATTTTATGTATTAGAACAATAATCTTATATCAAGTTTAATTCTATAAATATTTTATCCCATTTAACATTATTAAATCTTATAACTGAACATATACAAAACTGCCATAAAATCTTAGTCCCACTAAATCGAGTTGTCATTACAATTTCATTGTATTCTTTTGTGCACAATCAAAATGAGCCCTAAGTTCCAAATAAAAAATATTCTTTATAATTATTTCTTAATATATATATATATATATATATATATATATATGTATATTAAAAATTAAGATGGTAAAGGCACAATCAAATTAGAATTTATGAATTAAAAAAAATGGGTATGCTTAAATAGTAAAATTAAAAAAAAGCAACCACCGATGAAAAGTTTCATCATAGGAGCTATAGTTATTTAAATTGTGTACCAATCACTATATTAAAGTGATTAACTATATATATATATATATACACAATTAAACAAAAATATACATATTAATACGTATATAAATATTTTTTAGGCCAGTTAAAGCACAAACCCATAATGATCCCACCATGGGTCCCATCCATAACTTATCAAAAATTTTAATTCAATAACCCAAATCACTAACCAAGACACCAATCACTTAATGACTTAAAAATTTTCCATAAAAATCTTTCTATATATATATATATATATATATATATATAATGCTGCTAAAGAGAACACAGTAATCATAATAAAATGAATAACAAATTTTTTCATATAAGCTCAAATTATTTAAAAAAAATGCTGTGCTTACACAAATATATATAAAAAAGTATTCAAAATCAATATAAAATTTTTCTTTTTTTTTAATTGTTGTATATAAATCTTACAAAAAAAAATATATTAAACTAATAATCTACTTACACATTAAATTAACACATCATCTATATATTTTAATATATAAAAGTATGCAACTGTAGCAATTTCTAATATGAAATATATATTATAACAAAAATTCTCCTCTACTTTTAATATGATACTACACAGCATAAGTTGTCAATATCCAATAATATTTAAGAAAAATATTTTAAAAATCAGATCCCAAATAAAAAGGACATACAAATAAATCATAAATCCGGTTAACGGGTAACTTTATCATATATATATATATATACATTCTTATTATTATTATTATTATAAATATTATATGAAAATGAAGCCATTATGTCTCCAGTTTAATAGGCATTGTCTGCAGGCTGGTGATAGGTTCTGCGCCGCAGCTGGGAGTCAGAAGTGGGCTGCTGCAAGAAAATCCTGGTCGGATCATTGGGGTCGACATATCTGCATTTTTGCCGATTCAACAATATCAATAACAAATTAGTTCATAATTTTTAATTTCTTAATGAGCAAGTAGCTGAAACACTAAAGAGTTTGGCAAAAAACTGGAAGAAGATTAAAAAAAGATGATGGCTTTAGGCTAATGATGGGAACTGGTAAATGTGCAATGGTTTCACCCATCTATTATTGAAAAGAAAATGATACAGTAAATACAATATGATAAAAAGAACAAAACAATTCATAAAAGAAAACATGAAATACAACCCAAAACAAAGCGAAGAAGAGCAATCCAAACAAAACTGAAAGTTAGATACATTTTTCGATCCTCAAACAAAAAGAAAATTCATAGAAAAGTACTCACGCGCATCGCATCATCTCATCGACGGGAGTCTGAGCAGCCTGCAACGGGTCAAATCGAGGAGCGGCATCAGCCGGAACGGTGTAGCTCTGATTGTACTGCCTTACAGATTGGATGAGATTAAGGAAAAGGGGGACAAAAGTCCCGCAGCCTCCTTCCTTGAATAGGATCTTGAAGGAATGGGTGGAGTAGAGTGCCCTATGCTGTTCATCTGGGACTACCTGCCATTTGTCACTTTAGGGCATTAAAACATACATTTCAAACAAATGATACACATACATATCTAAAATAAGAGCTAGCATTTTATTCATCGGATTAGGTTTAAGATTAAAATGAGCTTGCACTGCAGTCATCTCCAAGCTAATCCAATGAATATAAAAGGCTCTCTGATTAAGCTTGAGTAACAGGATATTATATCCTACGATACAATGATACTAAAAAAAATGCTCATGGTGTCGGCCGTGCAATTTACTGTTCTTATCGAAAAAAAAATATCTGTAAAGAAGAGTTGGTTTGAAACCCACAGGCTCGACTTTTCCAGAAATGTTGTTGCAGTGAAAAATTGGCTGGTTGAACTTCTCTTCATGGATATGCAGCTGCAAGTAATTAAAAGGGTATTTTGTCAGAAAAAACCTAAATAGAAGTGCATATCGGAGGAGAAAAAAAAAGGGCAATCACATACATAGCTTTAAAATCATATTTATTTATATCCAACGCTCGAAATTTTATAATAAAACAAAATGCAGCAGCATATCTAGCGGCTAGTTTTGTAAATGAAGGATGTCTAAATTTTTCATAAAAAAAGGAGAAGTCGGCTTTAGTTTTTGTTACTAGTTCAAGAAACTTAAAAGAAGCTATAGTTCAAAAAAATATACTGTGCTACACCAACACAGCACCAAATCATAACCCCATTATGAATCCTTTATTTCCATTATGCACTATCAAATAGAAACCCCTCCCTAAATTCCAAATAAAGAAAATTCTTTTTAAGAGTTTCTTTCTAGTATCTTTTTTTATCTTCAATCTACCTCTTTTAACAAATATACAGTGCTAAGCCCACTATCTTCCTAATCAAACACAATCTCAATCAAAAAGTTCATCTATTATACCCACACAATTAACGTTCGTACAAATTTATTTACAAAACTTCTACTTTTACAACTTTCAAAATGACTGCAAAATTTATAAATTTTAATCACTTAAGTATGATGCATATTATGTTATATAATAAATATACGTGCCTACTATTAAACTTGTCTGTGTTTTATTTTGACATAAAATGAAAAAAATTAATTATGATAAATTTAATCTATTAAATTTATATTGTAATAAGTAAAATTTTCATTCTGATTACTAATACAAAAAAATATACAATACATAAGAATAAAAATTTGTTTTAATACTCATCTCATAATTAGCTTAACTAGTGGCACAATCTTCCATATAACATTCAAATCTAGTGTGCTTATAGAATAAACATCCTTCTGTTGCTATTATCAAATTCCCCACAAAAATATCAAAATTTAAAACATAGCCTCAGTTCATACTTCTCGCATTCAACAAAACCTATGATTCAATTGAACCACATGTAAATACATGAGTTCAATAGTTCATTTTATGGGGCGAAGCCCAGTGACAGTTGTGGAAAATTAGAAATAGGCTGACCCACAAAGAGACTAATTTTTGAAAAATTAGAAATACAAATGATTTGAAATCATTGATTTATACATTATTTCCATCAATTTAGAAACTATTGATATGTAAAGACAAATTTAAACATGTTTAAATTAACCTCTTATAATCAATAAAAAAGTGCTTAGTACATTTAAAGCATCATCGTCAAGTCTACTCCATTATAATGCCTTTGAGAAATAGAAACTAACAGCACTAGGTGGCGTTAAAGACATCATCATGCCCTCCAGTCTCAACAATATAGTGTGTGAAGCTCCCATGAAAATTAGAAATATGTTGAGCCACATCATCATGCCCTCCAGCTCATACTTCTTGGGGAGAGATGATTTGATGATGAGTAAAACGCAAATAGAACGGATCATTTAACTGCCCCGCACTCCTTTCCTCCATATCTTGTAAACACTCTAATTTGAGATTACACTGCGTTTGAGCATATTCAAATCCAGTACAAGGTTTCACAAGATCAGTGCACACAAAAAGTGTTTTTGTCCCACGAAAGACACTTTATTTTATAATTGAACCAATTTTTAGCAAATTTTAACTATTAATTTGAAAATTCAAACTACAAAGCAAATGCTCCATCCACGAAGCCAAAAGCCTCACTTATAACACTGGCACACAATATCATCATCCATAAGTGTGCCAAGGAGGTTTCCCTATTGGTGCACCATGATTAGACATATATTTTAATTCTTGAGTTAGATTTAGAAGAACTTGTAATAAGTTTCTCTATCTAAAATCTAAGATAAAATATATTTTCAAGGAATTCAGCATTCTCAGAATCACGCAAGTAATTTCATTTTAATACATTACTTATCAAAGTAAGAAAACAATGTGGCAGAATTGTTCAAGATAATTAATAAAATAAAACTAGCAGTCATAGAACTTATCCGTCTAAAGTTCATGTAGTAAAATTTAAACTAAACACCCCACAATTTCGAATAACTATGATTATAAATTTATTTCCCTAAAATTCATATGGATTTCTATCTATTTTCTTAAATCTTAGTTTATTTAAGATATGACAAACAGATATTGTAATTCCTCCCCATAAATTATCAATCACACTCAAAAATTGTCTTGATGCTTAGTTGTGAAGACTGATTCAAAGAACATATTCTAAAATCTTGTAACTCATGATTGCTTAAGCAGACACCTATCTTTAGAAATCCATAAAAGTTTATCTTGAAATAAAGTTTATCTTGAAATAAAGTTTATCTTCAAACGGATGATTTCTGACGTCGTCATCTCAGGCGAACGAGTTCGTTGGTTGTCTTCTCCGGTGAGACCATTGGTCGTCTTCTACAGTGAAAATAGATGTTCAAAATCGATTTCGTTTGAAACCGGTTCGAACGAGATCGATTTTGTTTAGAATCGATCTCGTTCCTAATGGATTTTGAATCGATTCGATTTCAAATGAAATTGATTTTGTTCAAATCGATTGAAATCGATTTCATTTGAAATCAAATCGACAAAATCGATTCGAACGATTTCCGCTCGGTTAATTGCCTGCGCCCGATCCTTGTCCGCGCCTAAACCTTCTCTGCACCCGATTCTTCAGCAGGTAAGAATTTCTTCTATTTTTATAAATACATTAAAATAGAATAGAATAGTTGTAACGACCCAAAGTCGTTTTGCAAATTAGGTCAGAATCTCGCCTTAGGAATCAGGATCCCGGAGAATTTCACTTTAGGGCAAACAAAACTACCAATAAGTAGAAATAACTTTAAAGATCAAAGAGCCATAATTCGGGAAAAATCCGAAAGACGGAAGCTCCTGTTCTACCTTTGAAATTTCTAAATTCTAAAAATCAAAAACATTGAAATACGTGTCCGAATTCATCGTTTTCAGTGTCGACGTGTTAAGTATATTATTTAAAAGCTGCTCAAGAAGTTTCATCAAATTCTGAGCGTCGATTTGATTGTGACAAATTTTCAAAATTTTAAACCTCTAAAATTAAAATAAAATAAAGTATTGCTCCGAATCAAAAAATTTCGGCGCGAGGGTGTTTGTCATGTCGTAACACACCTCGGTGCCAAGTTTTGTTGCATTCGGACGCCGAACGGCAGAAAATACGATTAATTTAAAGTTCAAATTTTTTTTTTTTTTTCATTTTTTCTTTTTCCTCTGTTTTTCCTTCCTACGCCCCCCCTTTTGATCGCATCCTGCGATCTTTCTCCCGCGCCAGGCGGGAGAAATTTCCGCGCCAGGCTTCATACGGCGCCTGCCTGCGCCATTTTTGGCGCAGGTTGCCGCCTTCTAGTGGGAGAAGCTTCCGCGCCAGAGGCTCCCTGGCGCGTGCCAGGCATCAACCAGGCGCCATTATGGCGCCGTTTTGGCGCAAGTTTGGCGCCACTACGTGCGCCTATATAATCCCCATCCCCTCCCCTCTTCTCCCCACGGCCTTCCAGCAGCCTCTTCCCCTCTCATTCCCCCAAATCAGCCAACCCTTCCTCCTTCCGGCAGCCCCGACAGCCCCTTCCAGCCACCTTTCGGCAGCCCGGCAGCCCCGACAACCACCTTCCGGCAGCCCGGCAGCCCCCGACAGCCACTTCCAGCAACCCGGCATCCCCCGGCAGCGGCTCCAGCAACCCTTGGTCATCCTTTGGCCAACCTGTTCCAACTCTCTTCATATTCCGGCGATCCTAAATCTAAGGTAAGAAGAGGAAATTAGAAGAACACATTCGTTTTCTCTTAATCTGGCTACTCTCTTTATAACTATCGAGTTTATGTCTAGTCATGCACAATAGAATTATTCTCATTAATTAATAATGAGAACGATTCAAATTGTTAAATGACTACTATTCTCCTTTTTTGGTCAAGTCAATCAATTATTCTAACTCTTTCATCATACATTAGTATGATAATCATAAAGACACTTTAATAACTGCATTAATAGCAGTTTAATTCAATTGAACTTCAAAAGCAGAAGAAGACAAACAGAATGAAAGAAGGAATTAAAAATCATTTGATTAAAAAGCTAACTTAAGAATATCGGGAACTTAAATGCAGATTGAGCGAACTGTCACTCATTCGAGCTGTTGAACTGCTGAACTTAAAGATTAAAGGTACTCAGTACATGACATGTATTACATTTTGCACTTTTTTTTACTGCTTTGCTTCGCATATTTGCTTTGAGCCGAATTTCGTTTTGAAGCTTGGTTGGTTGTCCGGAACCAGCATAATATCATTCGGGGTTGTTACCGGAAAGTGACATCGGTATCATTCGGGGTTGTTACTGGAAAATGACACCAGTAACATTCGGGGTTGTTGCTGGAAAAATGACATCAACAACATTCGGGATTGTTATTGGAAAATGACATCAATAACATTCGGGGTTGTTACTGGAAAAATGCCATCAGTAACATTCGGGGTTAGTTACTGAAAAATGACATCAGTAACCGATATTTTGTGATAACTACTTATTGCAGAATTTTGCTTGCTTATTTTGTGCAGTTGCCTTACTTATCCTGCATTTTTACCTCTGTTAAACGCATTTTTGTAAATTAATTTGTTATTGTGTACTGCTGTACTTAAAGTAGTCTCTAATTACTGGGAATTCAAATCTCGGTATTGTTTTCTGTACAATACCAGGTCAGGTGCTCCTGGAAGAAGTTAAACAAGAACCTTAACTTTCAAAAGATCAATGACAGCGCTGAATTGCTTATTTTGATTTTTTTTGTTTTGTACGATGATGGAACTTGTAATAAGAATTTTTGATAAATGAAAAATATGATTCACTTTTATATGCGTATTCTTTTTCTCTCAAATTACTTGATATGATCCTGCGGTGAGCAGTTACCCAATGCCAGAACGGTTTCTACCGAACCGGCATCGGGCCCTCACAATAGTTGTCTTAATAATTAAATATTTAAGTTAATTATAATAGAATAAATTAGTTGGCTTTAAGATTAATGTTTCAATTTTTACATGAGTAATATCATTCAATTAATCTATTATATGCTGAATCAAAAAACTAACATATACTTCCGTGCATTAGCAGTAGACCCAAATGTCTAATTTCAAATTTGGTTAATCATTAAATTATTCTGTTATAAGATTCATGAAGCATAATTAGTGTGGTTAGTTGTTATTATAAATTTTTGGGTATTCAACTACCTACTATCGTAAAATACTTGAACATCATATCTAATTCAGACTTTGAAATAAAATCTATTATAAATATACCTTGCAATTCATATTAAATGAAATTTGAATGGATTTAAATAATGTTGGTGAATTACTACTAAAGAGAGGTTGAACTTACAGTTATGCACATTAAGTTTTGAGCTGAGAAATTAGTAGGCAGTATTTAAGGACTACTGTAAGTTTCAACCATCTTTATGTTAAGTTTACGAATCAAGATTAGACCAATGAATGAGAAGTTTATTATTCTAGTAATGGTCAATTTAGTATATTCAAAACTTCTTACTGATAGTATAAGCTGCTATTCAAAACTATAGAAAAACTGCTTCACCGATGTTAGTAATACTGATTTTCTATATTGTTCTAAATTAACTCAGATAATCTCATAACCAAAGTTAGTTTATATGCGTCATAAATTTAGAGGAACAAAGAATCACAAGGTTCATAATTAACCAAAAGCTTATAAATAAAAATATTAACTTCATCGAGCAAGCAAATACTTTCAAGGTTTAATAGAATTTCAATTATAACTTTTGCAGACACATCGAGTTTGTGAGCGATTCATCTTGTTAAGTCAAACACAAAAGGTATACTGAATATTATTTTTATGCTTTCTACTTTTTGCTGCTTAAGCATCGCTTTGAGCCTGTTCCGTATTGCTATTTAATACATTATTCTTACTACTAATGATGTAAGATAAATGAAAATGATGTTTATGTATCTTGTGAATGTTACAAAGGGTTCTGAATCGGAGGTTTAATTAAGTTAGAGACAGAGCTAGTCCATCTGGAGTTATAAGGGTGCCATCTGGAGCCTTTGAGGGGCCCAGGTGAAGATTATGCTTAATTGCATGTTTGAAGCCATCTGGAGCCTTCAAGGGGGCCCAAGTGAAGGTTATGCTTAAATGCATTTTTATACACCAGCCTCATGGTTCTGACTTTGCCCATCATAACTGCTAATGTTGCTTAATAATATCATGACAAACATAAAGATGAATATTTATGCGATTACTATTTGAAATTTGGCATGTGATAAAAGAACATTTATTTTGCAGGTTTTATGATTATGTTTTATTTGTAACAAACTGTATTTCCCTGCAATTATTATTATTTTTACTTTCCGCTTTTGCTTAAAGTATATTTTTAATATCCTTTGTATTTAGAATATGCACTAAGACATTATTTTTATAATGTCAGATTAGATACAGCTGAAGGAGGCTGATATAGCTTAAAGTCGTTAGAAAAAACGTGCGCGAGAATATAATTTACCCTTCGAGGAATAATTATTTTTGGATAATGGCAATTATGTAATAAATTTCTGGATGTTATTTACTTTAAATTGAATGAATATTAATTCTTTATACTTGAATGGCTCTGGATGTTGGTTAACCGCTATTTTACTTAATCGCCAATATGATACTGCGGAAAAATGCATCCGATATTAGTTTGGTTGTTACCAACCTAACATGGGTCATCACAGCTAATTAGTAGCATCATGTTAAATAAAATGCGAGATGCCTATTAAACATTATCAAACAGATCAGGGAAGACACGATAAATTCCATAAACCACCTAACAAAATTACTTTTTCTATTTAAAGTCATCTTAACATTAACCAAAATGGTATCTTCCTTTTAATTCCCTCATGTTGTTAAGGAGCTTTCCCTATATATTTTTTTTTAAAGATGAATTCTCAATCTTCGATCATTCTTATCGAATGTTTACTTGAGCTCACTAAAAACATGGAAACTATGAAATGAACAACGATATGTGTGTGCATTAGATCAATTTTATTTTGAAACTTGGAATATAAACAAGAATTAGTTAATTAAAACTTAAAATTTTAATTTGATATTTTTATATGCTTATTAAATATGTAAACAAAGGAGAAACAATCGTAGCAATGGGAAAGCAGTAGGTAAAATATGCCCTCATAGTTTAGAATACAAAAATTTAGGAATTTTTGGTGATAATTAAAAGGCATAAAAAACAATTTCATTTTGAAAAATTTGTATGTACATAGCTATACAAATATAACAAGTAAATTTACAGAAGCTTAGAAAGTTTACAGCCCATTTTATGCTATTTTTTGCACCTCTGCATATGCCTTTCCATTCCAAACCATAATGACTAAGAAATTTCCTTTTTGCATTCCATTTAATAGATATTCTTATGTGGTTTGTCAGTTTTTGAAGCTAATCAACACATTTTTAAAAAGTAATCGGGTCCTTCTAAGTTTATGGTTGCACGTTAATGTATGGATATGATTGCAAAAAATATATTTGCTGTTTTCTGATTTTATAAAAAGCATCTTGACAAATTTGTGCCATTAAAACATGCCTAATGCCTCAGAAAATATATATGGCAGAATCATTAAGAATAAAAAGTATGCATACCAATGGCATGTCAAATGCTACGAAGACACCAGCAGCCTTTTTTGCTACAAAAACAATTCGTATATTGGATAAGTAGATAGTCCCCTTTGCTTTGACATGACCAGCACTGAAAGAAATGTTGTAAATCAAACAAATTAAATGAGTAGCTTAATAATCAATCTCACCGATTGAAAATAAGAGACTTCTCCAAATAATGAATACAAAAGTGACAGAACCAACATTTTCCCTTTTGCTCTACAGATTATCCTTAAGAGCGCCAGCAACGAAAACCACTCAAAGAATAAAAAATAAAAACAAAGGTCCTATACTATGACGACATTGACAAGTATTGTGGAAAAAAACAAGGTGTCTGTGACAACATATTAACCAAACCTTGTTAAAAGAATTTGATAAAACAACGTTGCAGCCACTATCCCCAAAATACTGCAGTGACTCAGCAAAAAATGATCAGAAATATTTGATAATGTTTAAAGAAGTTTATAAAAATACTAAAAAAACCATGGAATATAGAACACAAATAGCATAAGCAGATACAACTTAAAGATACCTAAACCACAGCCACCATCATCATCATCATTGAACTAGTGAACTAGGAATACAAACATTAATAAAAACACTACACTATTGTTAAAAAGCAATCTGGGATTTTTCCCAAATGAAATCCCAATACTTAATCTTAAAAAATATAAAAATGTACCGCATTTACAGCAAAGTTAGTGCCGGTAAAGCCTAGCTCTCAGAATTCCCTGCTTTTGCATTGCATTTTCCCTGTCATCATTCTCATGGTATCGACCTCATTGATTGAAAACTCTCGGTTCAACCTTTTCCCTTAACTTATAATTGTCATTTGCTTCAGTTGACTGCTGATTTAATTTTTTTTTATTTTCTTACTCTTGATGTGTGAAATTAATTTTGTAATGGGGTTGTAACAGTGTTGAATTATTAACAAGCTTTTATGTTCTACTGAAAGAGTTTTTAAAGCTCCAACTTCATAGTTAGTGTTTAAATTATGCTTTGTAAGAAGATGAGCTTCATTGGCAGAACCAAATGGGTCGGTGGGGAACTAAAGGCACCAGCTAGCGTAAGAATGCAGATTTTTATGTTCTCCAATTTGCAAACCATTATTTAGCAGTTGATGAGCTTTAATAAATTTAAACACCCATTTAATTTACAACATTGGATACTATTAGAACTTTATTTCAATGTGCCTTGCACATCATCCATCTTCCGTTTTGGATTTAGTTTCTCCTTCATTTAATTTGTAGCAAGAAATTGATGGATGGTAACTTTACTCAAATCTCAATATTTTTAATCTCTATTATAGGCATGCAGCTTTCATTTTGTTCACTTAACTGTGTTATAATCGTAAATGAAAATTTAGATAGCAATAAAGGCCTTATAGTCATATATATCACCCGAAATGATTTTGACAACTTTTAAGAAATACTAAAGTAGCAAAAAACTTTCATTAGCAAAATGGGAAAGACATTTCAATAAAGTTACCACATAATTTTGGTAAAAACGGCCAAAGCCAAAAATATTTTAAATTACCCTAAGCCCTAAAATTGTAAAACAGTTTTAAAGAAAAAAAAGAAAAACAAAACCCACATCAGCACATTTTCCTCCTTCAAATATATTTATGTTTTCATCTTATGATTTCATTATCTAATATATGAATATCATAAATTTATTATTATTTAAAAACATTGTTCTCAAATCTATACTAATATTTGGTGTTCAATTGTCAAGCTTTTATTGGAATTACTATATGATCCATACAATATAAAAGATTTTTTTTTTCTTTATATGATATAATCAATTTGAGTTTGAGAAGCATCATTCTTAAAAGTGATAGCTATTGATTTATTCTGCTTTCACACACCTATTTCATTTCTTAAGATAAAAGATATTTACCTTCTTGTTAATCATAATATCTACTAAATTCATAAGCTTTCTTGTTAGAGTACCAATATACCAACTTGCTAGTCTTAATATACTATCTTGAACAAGCTTCATTGCCAGCACCCCCATATTGTAAGAAATTTCACTTATTTATTCTTAGGCACAGATTGAATGACTTTTGCACATTTTTCACTGCATTAAAGCAATATAGCATATTGATTATCTGAAACACTACGACTCTAGCAAAATCTCTCAAATGATTCAATTAATCGATGACATGTAAATTCAATAAACTTTTAGGTTATTCTTTAACAGCCTAATGTAATCATCTACCTTTATCATCAAGAGCTTGAGATTCAACAATGACAATGCTAAAAATTTCAAAAAAGTACGAAAAAAATAAACATGTTCGCCATGCATTTCTCCCAAACATTTCATGTCTAGACATGTCATATTTCTTTGATCAAAGATTAGCCCTTGTGCGTCTCCAAAGATTGTAAATTGTAGGCTTCAGTACATGAAATGGATTGCCAAATGATAATGGGCCAAAGAAACACGTAAAAAATGCATATTCAAGCAAGGCAATGGCAGCAATGAAGGTTTTAACCATGTAGATGAGTGCAATAAGAAGTTTAAACAATGCACTACTAACCATGTAGGCTCACAAAGTTCTCAAAAAGGACAATGAATTGCTCACCCAGCACTAGCGAACTGCAATAAATGTTGGAAACACCTTAGAGAACTGGAAAAGATTAGCAACTTCGGTGGAGAAGTTAAAAAATGTGCACAATCTTGCACCATTGACAGCAAACACATTAATTCTGCAAAATACAATCTTCTTCATCGTTGCAAAATTAGAGCCAATAAAGAGAGCATCAATCAGAAAACTACATCGATTCTAATATTTGCTTCTAGAATAACAGATGTATTGGCAAAACTAATCCTTCAAGAAAGTATTTCATACGTTAGGAACAGAAGATGGCAAAGACACAATATGCAAGATAAAACCTAACTATAATTCATCCAAAGCCTTGCTTACGGATTACCTAATTGACTGAAAACATTGAACTTCTAACACGACATTCAAAACTATCCGAATAGTTCTCCAATCCAACCTAAGCCTTAGAGAAAGTGAAATAATTTATAGGTACAAATAGAAAAAACAAGATAAGATTTGGGATTAAGATTGTTTTTTATGAAAGAACGCCGCTAGTAATCCACTCTAATTTTACTGCCATTGCTTTAACTAATGATATGATGCTAGATAATAATAATAATAATAATAACTTGTTCAATCCAACATACAATGCCTTGAGAAATTCATAGCTGTCTTGCAACTACTCGTAAGAGACACATGAGCATCTTTCAATTACTATAGCTTTCATCAGATCCCTATCTTCTGCTACTAAAACATAACTGGGTCAATCCCATACACATGAAGTCCTAAACGGCCAGAAAAACACAGTGATGCAAGAAATATCATTGCAAGCGCAGAAAAAAAAAAAAAAAAAGAGTAAGAAAATTGAATTTGGGCAAGGGACCAAGCCGAAAAACTGACCCCGGAATCTTGTCGACTTCAAAGTCGATGCCGTCACGAGCTAGAACGAACAACTCGCCGACGAATGGGACAGGCATTCCGCTGGGAAACAGCTGAGGATTCAGAGCCATCTCCTTCCCTTTTCCGGCAAACTCACGTTGATCGATTAATTAGATCGCGGGGAAGTTTAAGGTTTATTTTTCAGTCCTCGCAAGTAATCTTTTGGGTTCGGAATAGGTTTGCTTAACAAACAAGTTAAAATTTTACTGGGCACATAATTATTTTGATTAGATTAAAAGTTTTTTTTTTTTTTTAAGAAAATGTATATATATATCTATTATCTATTAGTATATAATATATGTATAGGTGAGAGAATGAGTGAATACTGCTTCTTTATTTATAAATTCTTTCATTTTGTGAGGAGAGAGAAAAATTATATCTAATAAATTATTTTTTTTGCTATTTATTTTTTTTTTTTGAGTATCTTTAATATTTTGAAAAATATCATGTTTATATCAAAATATAAATAAAAAATAATATTCATGATTAAAAGTATTATTTTTTATTTATTTTCATATATAAACATTTTGAGACTTCCCATAAATGTGAGTTTTTTTTATAATAACATATATATACATATATATATAGAAAAATGTTACTTAGCTCTCAAATATTTTTTAAAAAGTATGGATGATTAGAATTTAAGATTTAAAATATATATTTTTTGGGCCTCATAAGTAAAAGTGAATTTAATAAAAAAAATTTCTCAAATTTTTGTATTTTTGGTATGAGTTTTTTATTTATTTATTTGTATTTTGTTGATTAATCTATATTTATGATTTATTCGAGTTTTGCATTTCATTATTTTTATTCGCTGTTTTGTTAATTAATTTGTGAACTTTAACTTCCTACTATTTCTCTTATCGGAGAAGGTTAGACTAAGAACTATAGTTATTTGATTTTTTATTGTGCAATGTAAGCAATAAAATATGTTTTGTTCTGATTATAAGTAAAAGATAGTCAATTTGAGAGGTAAATCAACTATTTTAAAGAAATTGTTTTTCTTATTTTTATACTTATTCTAATGTGGGTTGATTTTATGTGCTGTTAAAAGTTCAAACATTAGTCATGTATTATATCTTCTTCAAATATTCTTTGTGAATGTAAGTGAATCACTGAACAAATTCTGGAAGTTTATTATATTTTATGCACGTACAATCTTAACACATATTTTTCCTATATGTTGAATTATTAGCAATTATTAAATGAGCAACCCATTTAATACTTATTAAAAATTGTCTTAATATTAAAAATGATCAACAAATTTATAATCATCAATGAGAGATTGGGGGTGTGTTAGAGTATAGTTATGCTAATTGAAATTTTTAGAAAAACAATTATCTATTAAAAATCAATGATTCGAGATAATCAACGTAAAGCCAAAAATAATTATGTAAAATGCCCCAAAATGCTCAATACATAAATACTCAAACATAATAATAATAAATTCTTCTTTAATATATTTTGAGATGGGTATATCAATTTCTTTATATTTACATTAATTCAAGTGCATCTCCAGCATCCATTAGCACAGGCCTTTGGAGCTGTCTCCAAGAATTCCTTTAGTCTCCGCCCACCTCTAACTCTTTGATCTCGCCCGATATTCTCATTCTACGTTCTAATCCCTCATAAATTGCGCCTCTTACTTTTGACTGACTTACATTTTCTCGCAGGATCGACGTTGGAGCTCTTCCACCTCTCACAAATGTCTACCAAACCCGACTTCTTTTCATACAATAAACATCACGATTAAGCGTCCATACTACTTTCTACTTCGTCATCTAATGGTCAGTCAGCTGATCTTTATTAGTCTTTGTTCTATTGCAATCTATTTTCCTGCATAATCGAGCATTTATAGGATGTGCCTTTTGATGGGATTGATTGACTTATACTGAAGCTCTTTACTATAAATTGTAGAAAAGGCAGAGGGCCTCAAGAAATCTCCCCAAAAGATGATGAGATCTTGAAGTTGAAATATTAAAAATCAATGATATCAAAAGGGTTAATTTTCATCTTTATTTTTGTTTTATAATTTTTTCATTTGAAATGCGAAGTAAAATAGCAAGTTATATTTCTATTGATGCATCATTTAATAATGTGTAAATTAAAATATTTTTTATACGATTGCAGGTTATGGCGTATACTGTTGCATCATTTCAAAATTTTTTCTCTTTTCGATGTGTTGTCACTTTCGCACATTATGCGGGATTCGTGCTTGAATAATTCTAATATATATATATATATATATTTTTTTTTTGTTTGAATAATTCTAATGCTACCATAATATTAATGAATGATCGTTAATGGTGAGGGCAATCATCTTATCAAATGGTAGAAACTAAACAAAATTAATCTTTGCATGAATTTTATTAGTTTGAAATTTATTTATTAATATTAAAATAATATAAATATTATTTTTAAAATTTATATTAAAATAATATCCTTTAATAAATTTTTTAGTTGCATCATTTCTAAATATCATAATTTACTCATATTGAGAGGCCAGCCGGACATTGGCGTACATAGAAACTAAGTAGACCACGAAAGCAGTAACTATGGAGATAGCTACTCCCGTTGTCTACAACGCTTTACGCCTGCCGGTTTCCTTTCGCCGAAATTACTCGCCGGAATTTCGATCCAGCCGCCGGAGAAACTTTTCCGGCGGGGGTATTTTTCTTGACTATAGGCTGCAGAGACAGCAGAGGCTCGGAGCAAGGTTCATCTGTTTAGCGGAAGAAACCCCTAAGAAGTCTGAAGCCGACGTTGCCATTGGAGGGATTCACATATACTCCCAGATCGAGAGGTACATTGACACTCTAATTTGTTTGCTTGATTGATTTTTATATCGTCGATTATTCATCACAAACAATTCGCTCAGTTGAAATTGAGTATTCTTGCGAAATCCCAATCTCAACGGTCATATCTTATCATGGTATCATGTTTGTTTTTGCCTCAACTTAAGGGGCTGTTCGTGCTGCTATCTTCATGTCATGCTATTCTATTTTCTAACAACAAGAATATTCCGGCTGTTTGGATGCACAATTTACGCGGGGTTTACCAACGTAAAAATACTTAAATCTTCCAAATGCTATATTAACACACAGAGTCTAAAGTAAAGATTGTTTAAACCCTTCGATATCTTGCAAAATCTCAGAAATATACTTGAAACTTGCCTAAATTCGTAAACAGACTAAAATAGGGATTTAAGGATTTACTTGCAACATAGTTGGGGCTGGTTTCGATTCTAGTTCGAGTGAGTCAGACCTAACTCGAAATCGAAAATTTCGAGTTAATCGAGTTCAAGTCGAGTCAAATTCAGTTTATTAAAGTTCGAGTTCGATCTAACTCGAACTTGATTTGAGTCAGCTCAAAATTACATTTCGATTCAACAGTTTCAAATTCGAATCAGCTCGAAAAAATAATAACATATTTTTTCTTAAAGTGTATGGATTTTAGTAAAATTGAGAAATAGAAAATACTATAAACAAGCAATATACAATGCATTATACAAGCATTCAAACTTTAACAATTTAAATTAAGGCTACAACATGCATACACAATTATCATAATTCACAAATCAAGTATAACAAAATTAACATTAAGTTATCATAATCCACAAGCAACAATAGACTCAATACTAAATAGTCAATAATATTTTAAATTTAGTAAATATTGCAAGATTGCAAGTATCCCCAACTCCCAGCATTCCAGTAAGGCATAAGCAGCCCAAGCTCAAGCTAACGCACTTTAAGTACATGCAAATATGCAACCTGCATGCTTAGTCCCCAGCCCTAAGTATGCAATATGTAAATCTGCATGAAAAATAATATAATAAATTTAAGTGAAAAATACAATAAATTGCAAATAAAAATAAAAATGCAAATTATACTTATTTGAATTAACACTGAAAGATCTGATTGACTGATTCTGATTTTGGCTCATTCTTTCTTTTAAGAGAACTCAAGTTAACATATCAATTCTTAAAATTAATAGCCTAGTAGGCTTAGCAGAATAGTCAATACTTAATAGTAATCATTTATTATATACTCAATCGAGTCATCTCAAATAATTGCTCAAATTCAAATAAAACAAGCAAAAACAAAAAAAACTTAGTTCAAAATATTTTATAAAATCAAAAAGCTATTACAAGAAGTTGCAACAATGAGTCAATGACATTATAGCAGCAATGCAAAATAATAGAGTATGCATTTTAGAATTTTTAGACATGTAGTAAGTTGTGAGCTAAAAATTATGATTCTCTTTATAGTATGTATATTTTGTCTAGGCTTTTCATAAATGCAGCATCAATAGCAGCAACTCAAGTATCAGCAGCTAGCAGCCCAAGCAGCAGCAGGCCAGTAGCTCAAGAAGCAGTAACCTAAGTATCAGCAGAGGCAGCAGCAGTCTAAGCAGCAGTAGCCCAAGCATCAATAGAGACAACAAATTTATGAATGAAAAACATAATAAAAGCAAAATATTTAATTTATGTATTTATAAAAGCATTAATAAAAATAAATATACATAATAGTAATAATTTATGAGCTTATTTTTAAAGTTAAAGCTGTGAGTTGGAGTTGTGCTCTTACAGTTACCATCTTACGATAATTTTTTGTCAAATTATTATTGTGTTTTTTAGGGTTTTCAGATTTGTAGTAAGTTTGCATATTTTAAAATTAAAGTCGTAAACTGATGCGTGATTATGTTATGTTATGTACTTCTGTTTAAATTTAGATTTCTTAAACTTGCATAAGCCCAAGTAAGAACTGCAGAGGCAGTAGCAGCCCAAACAGTAACAACAGAAGCATAAACAGCCTAGCCTAAGCAGCAATAACAGAGGTAGTAGCAGCTCAAGCAGTAGTAGTAGAGGCAACAACAGCCCAAGCAGTAGTAGTAGAGGCAACAACAGCCCAAGCAGCAACAGAGGCAACAAAAGTAGAGGTACTAGTAGCCCAAGCAGCAGTAGTAGAGGTAGCATCACCTCAAGCAGCAATAGCCCATAGCATCATAAATTTGAAAAGAAAAACAGTATAGTAAAAAACATAAATTTGAAACAATCATGAGTATCTATAAAAGGGTTTAAATATCACATTACATTTAATAGGAAATGCTTATTTTTCATCATAATCCATTTTCCATCATGAATCTGTTTAAATAAGAATCCAAATAAAAAAGAGTCAGCAATGAGGATTAAACTAAATAGACAATATTATAGCTTGGTGATTAAATATAAATAATAAAATAAGCCTTGCAGTTTTGTAAAAATAATAAAGAGCACATAAAAATTGTCTTTAAAAGTTTTGTAAAAACAACTAAGTACAACACACTTAAAGTACTCATAATTCAATAATCACTTGGTTCAATTGAGTAGATTCTACACTTCTTCATCTGGTATAGCGCATACTAGTTGCTCTTCCTACATAAAAAAAGCCCAAAACTAAAACAAATAAACTTTTATCCAATTTGTTTATTTAGTAAATTAGAATATATCAAATTCAAAATCTTACATGTTCATCCAAATGTGTAAGAATGGTTTGAGACCCAGTAAGCTAGTTTATCATACAAATAAGAGCATTAACCATACTTGGTGATAATGAACTTCTATAGTCATCAATTACACGACCACCTGCATTAATTGCAGATTCGGAAGCAACAGTTGTAACAGGAATAGTAAAAATATTTTTGGCCATCTTTGCTAATGTAGGCCACTTTAAAGAAATTATTTTCCACCATTATAGAATATCAAATGAAGATCTATGTTCTTGAAGCACCTTAATGCAATTCCCATCCAGATAAAAGAACTTCTATAGTCATCAATTGCTGAATTGTGCTTTTCTAAAAAATTTATGCAACACGATTTTATAATGAAAAGCACAATTCAGCATATAAAATGTGGAGTTCCGTCTTATATTACATCATCTGAAAGATCTCTATGAGTTGATAAACCAACTAATCTTCCAATCTCACCGAATAATTTTAAGCGGCTTGGAGATTTTTTAATATAAACAATGGCTTCTTTAACAACTCCAATAACATTATTGCAATTCTTAAGGTCTTCTTAAAAAATCAAATTTAAAACATGCGCACAACAACGAACATGAATTTTTTTTTTAATAAAAAGTTTGTTAGTGTATTTAAAATATTTTTCTAGCATGTGTTTAACAACACACTACATTGATAAACCAACTAATCTTCCAATCTCACTGAATATTTTTAAACAGCTTGGAGATTTTTTAATATAAACAATGGCCTCTTTAATAGCTCCAATGACATTATTGCAGTTCTTAAGATCTTCTTGAACAATCAAATCTAAAACATGAATACAACAATGAACATGAATATTTTTTCTTGAAGAAAAAGTCTGTTAGTGTTCTCAAAATATTTTTCTAGCATACATGTGTTTAATAGCACACCTACATTAATTCAGATTGGGCGTTGCAACATTCCATCATAAATTTTATTGACCTTGAACCTTCGCATACCGCACATATTATTGTTGATGCCATTAGTGAGTGCATAATGCAGTGGGGCATCCACAAAAAAATTATGAAATATTACTTTAAGCTTGAAAATTGCGACAACTTTATCATTTATAATTTCAATTAAATCATCCATTTGTTTCAGGCATTATCTAATTTAAAAATTTAAATCGTTCTGAAATAGATTATTTTTTTTATTCACATTTTGTTTATGTGGGTTAGAATTAAAATTGAGTTTGATATTTTAGTTGGTATGTTTCTTATGAGTTACAAATTGTGAAGAATTGAGACACTGATGACATAAGGAATTAAAATATGTTTTTACACACTAACTTTATTAGAGGTGTAGATCTCTTTAAATAGGGAGAGTCTAACAATAAATAGAAGCAATTTATCACATTCACATATCAAGAATGTGATTAATGAGCAAGGTTAATCTCATGTGGGCTTAGTCATCTTATTACACCCCCACAAGTGAGGCATGTCGGACAGAACAACGAGCTTGGGGATGTACTTTGTGAGAATATCTGCAAGTTGTAGTTTAGACTGGATATGCCACACTTAGATTTTCTTCTTGGCAACTAACTCATGAATAAAATAAATATTAAAGGCCACATGTTTTATGCAAGTGTGTAGCATAGGATTTGCAGCTTGAGAATACGCTTGAGCGCCTGCAAATGTTTAGTAGTGGGAGAATGCATAAATTGACAAATGCGATTGACACTAAATGAAATATTTGGCCGCGTGAGAAGAAGATACTGTAGAGCACCAGCGATGCTTCAGAAATATTTTACTTCTTCATTAGATAACGGTGTAGCGGTGTGGAGAATGAATAGGGCACATGGGACTTCCGCATGGCTTTGAATTCTCCATATCGGTTTGTTGAAGTAATGCTGAAATGTATTGGAATCGCGAGAGGTAAAGAGTTATAGACTTGCGATAGAGTTGAATCCCGAGAAACTTTTGTGCTTGACCAAGGTCTTTAACTGCGAAGTTATCATTGAGGAACCATATGAGTTGAAGTATAGTAACTGAATCATTTCCTGCAAGAATGATGTCATTGACTTAGATGAGAAAGAACAAAATCATATCTTTATTGCGGTAGAAGAACAGTGAGCTGTCTGCAACACTTTGTTGAAATTCCTACTTAAGAAGAAACCCAGAGAGCTTTTAGAACCATGCACGAGGAGCTTGCTTAAGACCATACAATGCTTTATGCAGTTTGCAAATATGAGTAGGGAAGGTTGAGTCAACATAACCTTCTGGTTGAGACACGAAGATGTGTTCTTGCAGATCGCCGTTAAGAAAAGCATTATCAAAATCGTGTTGATGAATAGGCCAAGTGTATGTTAGCGCAAGTGTTAGTATCATCCGAATGGTGACATGTTTTATCACGGGACTAAAAGTCTCATGATAATCAACTCCTTGTTGATGAAAGCCACTAGCAACTAACCTTGCTTTGTGCCGGCTGATGGTCCCATCATTGTTGTATTTAAGCTTATGCAATCATTTGCAAGTGATGACATTAATGTCAGGAGTTCGAGGAATAAGAGACTAGGTCTTATTGTGCAGTAGGGCATTGTATTTAGATTGCATAGCATGCTTCCAGTCATGATTGTGCATGGCTTGAGAATAGCTTTGAGGATTAGACGTAGTGGAAATAGTTGCAGTAAAATAGGTGCATGTCGTATGCTTGGATGTGAAATAACACTTATGTTTGAGGTGCCAAGATTTATGTCTAGTTGTCATTGAATGAGTGTTGGTATTCTATTGGGGAGGTGCAACTGAAAAAGAATTTGTTGGTGGAGGTTTCAAGGTTATTGTAGGTTCTGAAATAGCTTTGGGTGGAGGCAGATTTGTAAGGTTTGGGGAAGATTTGAGTATAGGTAGATTGGTAGGAGCTATTTTTCGAGGATATGTTCGGGCACAAGTTTTGATAAAGGTTCGGGTGGTGGTTCAGTTGTAATTTCAGGAGAAGGAAGTTGTTAGTATGTTGCTGCACCGGAAAGGAAGGAGGTGAAGGGTGATTTGTGGGTTCGAACGGTTGCTGGGAAAGAGAGATGTTAGTATTAATGATTACTGGATTAGAGTGGAGAGGTTGTTTGGATGTGTTAGGTATCATAGAAAAGTTAGTTTAATCAAGCACCACAAAAGGAGAAATGAAACTTTACTTCTTTTCGGGTCAAGACACAAGCAGAATGAGAGCTATTGTAGCCAAGTAAGATACAAGGTGTGGATCGATTATCAATCTTGGATTGAGTGTAGGGTTTGAACCAAGGGAAGTATAAACACACAAACACTTTTAATTTGCTATAGTTGTGTTTGATACGATGAAGAAGTTCAAATGAAGAGATGGTTGTATTCTTGCTGTTAGGTAATCTGTTAATGAGATAATTGGTGGTTTGAAAACATAAAGCCAATAGTTTTGAGGGAGGGATGAGGTGGACAAGAGGGCAAAACCAATTTCCACAATATGCCGATATTTGCTTTCAACGATGCCATTTTGTTGGGGAACATATGGAGCACTAAATCGATGTTGAATGCCATATATAGAAAGAATGGGAGTGAATTTCTGAAATTCACCCCGCCGTTTGATTGAATTTGTTTTATTTTACAATTATAGACCTTCTCTACGTGGGATTTTAACTTGATGAAGGTGGGGAGAGCATTATTTTTATGATGTAGAGGAAACAACCAATAGAATCAAGTGCCTGCATCAATAAAAATAAATGTAAAATAGATGAACACTAACAGACACAACAAAAGTCGGGCCCTAAACATCAGTGTATATTTATTCAAAGGGATTATTGTAAACATTTAAAGAGAAGTAAATGGAGTCGATGACTCTTAGTTTGCAAGCATGAATGACAAACAATTTATGATGAGAAATTAACATCTAAATAATATAAAACAATTTTAAGAACTTTGAGATGTGGGTGACCAAGACGATTGTGCCATATATGAGGGGGAGTGTGTCAACTGAGATGATGGGCAACAGGAGATGTGTGGGCAGGGCTGAGAGCAAAGCGGTACAAACAATGATCAATTATTCCTCGAAGAAGCTCCTTCTTGGTATGAACATCCTTTACAATACAACAATTAGAGTGAAATTCAATATAGGCATTATTGTCTTTAGTAAACTTGCTTACGAAAAGCAAACACTTAGTAATATTAGGTGCATGAAGAATGTCTCTTAATTTTAAAGGAGTTGTAGAGTTATAAAAGGTAGAATTGCCTGTATTGTAGATTGGTAAACCTTGTCCATTACCAACATGCACCATGTCCGATCCTTCGTACGACTGAGCAGATTGAATGTTTTGAAGATTAGGAGTGATGTGATGAGTTTTCCCAAAGTGATGTGATGGACTCGCTAATTGAGGGGTGGGAAGAAGATCGGTTGGAGAAGCCATCGCTGAAGATGAAGAAAAATCTTCTTCAGATGGTTGACGTCAATTCTTGATCTTCGATTCTTGACGTCTTCAAAGGAGAGATCGTCGGCGAGGACGAGCGTAATGAAAAACAACGAAAACAACTGTCAATTCTTGATCGTCGATTCTTAACGTCTTTAAAGGTGTCAATTGTTGATGGTGGATCTTGTTGATCATGGCTAGAGCGATTGCAAGTTTCTTGATCACGGCTGCATGTTTCTAGAGCGGTTGCAGGTTTCTTGATCATGGTTGTAGGTTAATAGAGCGGCTGCAGGATTCTTGGTTGTAGATTTCTTGATCATGGCTAGAGCAGTCGATTCTTGGTTGCGGTGGGCTGATACGTTTCCGTTTGAAGCTTGGATGAGTTCTTAGGTAGGTGAAGAGGGAACTGAGAGATTAGATGAGTCCTTGAAGGCTGAGAGCCGAATTCTCTCTGATACTATGTGAAGAATTGAGAGACTGTTGAAATCTAGAATTAGAATATATTCTTACACACTAACTTTACAAGAGGTGCAGCTCTCTTTAAATAGGGAGAGTCTAACGATAAATAGAAGCAATTGATCACATCTACATATCAAGAGTGTGATTAACGGATGAAGTTAATCTTTTGTGGGCTTAGTCATCTTATTACAAATTATGCTAATTATTGTCAATTAGTTTTTGTCTCTCATTTTTATATCGTGTCAAATTTTAATCTAGGAAGCTAATATTTAATTTTAGGATGTTTGGTTTTATCTAGAATATTATTTGAATTTACAATTAATATGTGCAAGTGGAAAATAGAATATGATTTAATGCATTAGATGATGTGCTTAGTTCTAATACCGGCTACACATTCTGCTATTTCTTTCAATTATTGTTTGTTTATTTATTTTACTTTGCCAAAATTTGATTGATGAAGTAAATATCCTTCATCCTTTCCCGCCTTTTTGCAGATTACTCACTGAAACAGCAAGACAAGCTCAGGATGGGTGGAATAGCACTGGAGATTGGAAGGAGATTGAGGTAATGCTTTTCTGCTGTAAGCATAAATGATTTCAGACATTTCTAAAGAATCAACTGCTCTAAATATCTCTAATGAAAATTACTTTGCTGCTCAAATTATAGCTAAATCAAGGGCTCAATCATTTTGAAAATAGGCAGTAAAGCAAAGAAATATAAAGTGAGAAGCTTCATGATCCCACTTGAGTTTTTATGACTCCAATAGCCGCCACACGTGAATTTGCCACCTTATTAAATCCTACTTAAGGCTAACGTGTGGGCATTATAGAGCAACTTTTTAATTCTGTTGATTATTATTCTTCCAACATTTAAACTAATTGAACAAGGTGTGCATCCTTTAGGAGGAAATTTTGTGACAAAAGTATGCTGGAATTTCAATTATAAATGTGATGGAGCATCCAAAACATTTGCTGGGTGACTAAAGAGTGTTTAGGTATAACATGATTACATCAGGCATTAGCACTGAGTGCGTTTCTTAAGTTTTGCTTTGAAATCCTTACAAAGGATATCAAAAGTGAGATATCCAAATGCATGCATTTTGTATCCCACAGGAGGCCTTTCTAGTGGGGACTCAAACCTTCATGTCGTTCATAATATTTAACTTATTAGTGATTATCTTCAGTGGTCTATAGACATTATTAGTCATATTTTCATAGAGATTAGGGGGCATACATGACTATACCTTGGTGATCTTATGAAGATTTATACGTTGTACCTTGCCATTGTGCTAGGCTAGTCATAGGGAATTGAGTGTTGTCCAAGCCGAGAAGTTTGTATGGTGGCTGCATTAGCGTGTGTACACTGATGAAATGGAGGCTTCTTTAAGAGGAAGGATTCCAGTAAGTGGAGTTCTCCAAATTTGGAGAAGATTCATCCATAAGTGAGAGAGTTATAAATCCATTTTTAATAAAAGTAATAATAGTGTTAATCTGATATTTATTTTTTAATTTTTCTTATTGTTAATCGTCTTAAACGAATTTATCTAGTAATAATAATCGTAATATTATTATTCCAAAAATAAGTTTTTTTAATTACCTAATAGCCTAGTTCTGATTCAAAACTTTTCTCTTTTTATTACTCAGTCCTTGCGCTCAAAGGAAGTTGCATTGAGAGATAAATCTTGTGTTTTCCTCATCGACACTTCCCTTATTTCCTTGAGTATGTTGGCTTTATGGGGTTTGCTTAATGATCTTAGCTAGCTTTTAATAGTTACAATCTATGTATTTTTGTGTTGAACTAATGATTAAATATTAAATTTTATTTTTTGAATTTTAATAATTTCAACCAATAAAGAAGGGTTATATTAAGAGAAAAAGGATGATGCACTCTTCACTTATAGCTAGACGATCATTTCTCCTCAAAATATCGTAGGGTAATTAAGTTTAGTCACGGGGTGATTATATAGGAGATTCTCTCCATTCATTAGCAAAACAATCTTGTAACATTGTGTGATGACCCAAGTTAGGTTGGTAACAACCAAACTAACATCGGATGCATCTTTCCGCAGGATCATATTGGCAGTTAGGTAAAATAGCAGTTAAACAAATATCCAAAGTCATTCAAATATAAGAAATAGCATTCATTCAATTTAAAATAGATAGTATCCAAAATTTATTACATGACATTCATTATACATCAAATTATTAATCCTGGAATGGGGCTGTTATTTTCCCGCGCTATGTTTTTAAATTATATCAACCGCCTCCAGTTGTAACTGATCTGGCATTATAAAAATAATGCCTTAGTGCACATTCTAAATACAAAGAATATTAAAGATATACTTAAACCAGAGTGAGAAGCAAAAATAATAACAATTGCAGGAAAATAGTGTGTTTCAAATACAAGATGATCATGTCTCTTACAAAATAAATGTTATTTTCACATGCCAAGTTTTCAAAAGGAAAAGCAATAATGTAGCGTAAAATTCACGTTTATGTTTATGACTTGATATTATGAAGCAATGCTAGTGGTTCTGATGGGCAAAGTCAGAACCATGAGGATGGGTTCATAAAAATGCAATTAAGCATGTTCTTCACCTGGGCTCCCTTAAAGGCTTTAGATGGTACCTTCACCCGGGCCTCTCTCAAGGCTCCAGATGGTATCCTTCACCTGAGCCCCCTTTAAAGGCTCCAAATTGCATTTTCACCTGGGCCTCTCTCAAGGCTCCAGATGGTATTCTTCACCTGGGCCCCCTTTAAAGGCTCCAGATGGAATCATATATGCAGTTAAGCATGACCTTCACCTGGGCCCCCTCAAAGGCTTCAGATGGCACCCTTATGACTCTTGATGGACTAGCCCTGTCCCTAACTTAATTTAATCTCCGTATTGGAATATTTTGCAACATTCACAATATACATAAACATCATTTTGTCTTCTCTTACATGACTATCAGTAAGAGTAAATCATTAATAACAATATGAAACAGGTTCAAAGCGATGCTTAAGCAGCAAAGAAATAGAAAGCATTAAAGTACAAAAATAATATCCAGTGTACCTTTGTGCTTTGACTAACAAGACGAATCACTCATAAACTTGATGTATCTGCAAAAATTATAATTGAGATTTTATTAAACTATGAAATTATCTATTTACAAGATTTAGAACTAGTATTCGTGTTCCCCAGTTTGTCTTTAGTTGGTTACTTAAATCTAGATCTCATAAGAGTAGATTATAATGAAAAGGTCTAATTCGTAACTCTAATTTATTATATTTAAACTAAATCATAATTTATTAGAAAAGAAGAGTTTAATTGAATTATTAATATTTTTACTAAACCCCTCTTTTATCAACACCAAACCCATCTATTATGTTAGGGCAGTACAACATGCTTTATTCAAGCAAGATATCAAAACTTTTGAGTTATTGTTTATGATCTAATTTGTCAAAATTCCATTATATAACATATATCTAGTAATTTTTATTTTTTATTAAGAATTTATCAAATAGCTGATTTGGACTGATTAGACCTTTTCCTAATGTTGGCTAGTCCGACCTAATCATAATACTGCAAAATTTAGATATCGATTTCCATCTACCACTCAACTATGATTACATCATGATTGATTGCACTCAAATTCCTATCCAAAGGTAATTAAATTACTTTAATCATTAAACAACCTAGTCTTAGGTTAAATAATTAAATATGACTAATTGTTGATAATTATTAGGTTCAGATCACTATAATATTAAGAGTATATATATATATATATTTAATGATATCAACATAAATTTCTTAGTATATTTATAAAAATTATTTATTATTATTATTATTATTATTATTATACCTATATATATATTATTTATCCTATTAGGTAACCGATCGAACAGAGGAGCTTACCTTGCGATCGAGTGGACGAGTCGAGCGGTACGAGGAAGGAGAAATCGACGCTGGAGGAGGTCGAGCGGAAAGGATGAAATCGGCGCAGAGACGGGAGGTCGGATCGAGTCGACTGCGCTCCTGTCTGCGTCCTTCCGTCGGCCATAGGTAAGGATTGACGCGCCGCTGCCTGCTCGCTTGCTGCGCCTTCGTCGGCTCCGGTACGCACGTCGAGCGGAAAAGAGAGGGAGAGGAGGTTAGCTCGAATGGTGAGAGTCCTCTGTCTCCTCTCGAATAAATAGGACGTGCATACGTAATGCACGTTCGATTTATTCGGCTTATTAGCCGTAAGTTACGGTTATACTCTTAACTATTTCTTCCTAAAACAACGGTGATTTATTGGTTTATAGGGACAGCTGATTCATGCCTTAATATGAGTTTACATGAGAAAGTTACGTTTTAAATGTGTTAATGACGAGCCTTAATTTCAATTTCAGTTTTAAACAAATTTTAAAACTTTCTACATTAAGTATTGAAATTGAAGAATCGAATTTTAGCGGGAGTTTTAACTGGAAACTGAAATTTGCAGGAGATTTAACGAATCGGGAATTCAATGTTTACCTTATAATGACCTAGGGTCATTACAAACTCCCCAACTTAAAAATAATATCGTCCTCGATATTTCACCGTAATAGAAAATATTTAGTTGAATGCAAAAAGATTTAATTAAGGTTACATGAGTTCTGAAAGAGTTTAGGATATTCTTTCTTCATATCTTCATTTCTTTCCCATGTTGTTTCTTTCGCACTATGATTTTTCCATTGTACTTTGACAATAGGGATTGTTCTTTTTCTTAATCGAGGATTATCTCGTTCTATGATTTTATCAGGCAATTCAACATATGTCAAATCTGGTTGGATAGCAATACTGGGTACTATTATCTGTTGTGACGGTTTCTGTAGGCATTTGCGAAGAGTCGAAATATGAAATACATTGTGAATCGCCGTAAGATTCTCAAGTAGTTTGATTTTTTAAGCAGCAGCTCCAATCTTAGCTATCACCTCGAAAGGTCCAATGTATCGAGGACTTAATTTACCGGTCACTCCAAATCTAAATACTCCTTTCATAGGACTTACTCTTAGGTATACAAAGTCCCCGACTTGAAATTCCAACATTCAGTGCCTGGAATCATGGTATTTCTTTTGACGATCCCGAGCTACCACTATCCTGCTCTTTATCAGTTGGGTCTTTTTATTAGTTTCTTCCACCAATTCAGATCTGTAAATTTGAACATCTCCTACTTCTGTCCATGATATGGGCGTAAGACATTTCCTTCCATATAAGGCTTCATAGGTAGCCATGCCAATACTGACCTGATGGTTGTTGTTATAAGCAAATTCAACTAAAGGTAAATATATTTCCCAGCTCCCACTTTATGCATAATCTTAGAAGGTCTTCTAGAACCTGATTTACCCTTTCTGTTTGTCCATCTGTTTGATGGTGAAATGCAGTGCTCATTGCAAGGGTAGTACCTAGATCGTCATGCACTGCTTTCCAAAATTGAGAAGTGAATCTACTCTCTGTCTGACGTAATCGTCTTTGGGATCCCGTGCAATCGGACAATTTCCTTAATATATATCCTGACGAGCTTCTCCACTGGATCCGTTTGCTTTATTGGGAGAAAGTGCACAGATTTTGTAAGCCTGTCGATGACCACCCATATGGTATCTGCCCCTGATTTGCTTTGGGGTAGACTTACTATAAAATCCATGGCAATATCAACCCATTTCCATTCCGGGATTGTTAGTGGTTGCAAGAGTCCTCCGGGCCTCTGATGTTTAGCTTTTACTAAATTGCAAGAATTGCAACGTGCCACAAATTCTCCTACATCCCTTTTTAGTCCTGACCACCAGTATATTTTCTTCAAATCATGGTACATTTTGGAACTTCCCGGATAAATAGTATAACCAGAATAGTGCGCTTCTTGTAATATTGCCATTTTTAATTCCTTATCCTCTGGTACCCATAATCGAGTTCTGTAATAAATGTAGCCATCATTTTCCTGAAGATCCTTACTCTTCTCCTCCGAAATAATTTTCTTCATCTTTAGATACTCCGTGTCTTTTCCTTGGGACAGTTTTATGCGCTGTTCCAATGTTGACTCTGTAGCTTCTGTAACTTCCGCAGCCAGAAGGGCATTCAACTGGCTCGTAGTTACCCATTCCATTTCTAGTTTATTTAGTTCATTAACCAAGTACTTGTTGATAGTGATTGTGCTGAGGGTGCCGAGTGTACTGACTGATTTTCTGCTCAGTGCGTCAGCTACGACATTTGCCTTGCCGGGGTGATATTGAATATCCATGTCGTAATCATTGATGAGTTCTAGCCATCGCCTCTGCCGACAGTTTAATTCTCTCTGAGTGAAGATGTATTTGAGGCTTTGGTGATCTGTAAAAAATTCACATTTTATCCCATACAAGTAATGTCTCCATATTTTGAGAGTGAATACTATTGCTGCCAATTCTAAGTCGTGCACCGGATAGTTCCTTTCGTGCACTTTTAGTTGACGTGAGGCATAAGCAATTACTCTTCCGTTTTGCATTAAGACACATCCAAATCCTACCTTAGACGCGTCGGTAAAAACTTGGTAGTCCATCCATTCTTGAGGTAAAGTAAGAACAAGAGCGGTTGTGAGGGCATGCTTTAATTTCTGAAAGGTTCTTCGCATTCCGAGCTCCAAATGAAGAGTACCAATTTCTGTGTTAATTTGGTAAGTGGAGCTGAAATTTGAGAAAACCCTTGCACAAATTTTTGATATTAACCAGCGAGACCCAGAAAACTTCTGATTTTTGTTACATATGTAGGTTGCGCCCATTCTTGAATGGCAAGAATTTTTGTTTGATCCACCTGGATTCCTTCGGCACTTACCACATGCCCTAGAAAAGCTACAGAATTCAACCAGAACTCACATTTGGAGAATTTTGCATATAGTGCATTAGATCTCAGGGTCTTAAGGACTGCTTGCAAATGAACTTTGTGATCTTCCTCACTCTTAGAGTATATTAGGATGTCATTGATGAAGACAATCACAAATTTATTCAGGTGAGGCTTTAGGACCCTTTGCATCAAATCCATGAATAATGATGGAGCGTTTGTCAGCCCAAATGACATTACTAGGAATTCATAATGTCCGTATCTTGTTCGGAACGCTGTCTTTGGAATGTCCTCATCTTTTATTCTCACCTGATGGTATTCGGATCGAAGGTCAATCTTAGAAAGTACTACTGCTCCAGCGAGTTGATCGAACAAGTCATCGATGCGAGGGAGAGGATATCGATTCTTGATAGTGATTTTGTTCAATTCTCGATAATTAATACACATTCTCATGGTACCGTCTTTCTTCTTGACAAACAACACAGGAGCTCCCCATGGTGACATGCTAGGGCGAATGAGGCCCTTACTAAGTAACTCTTTTAGTTGATTGTCCAGCTCTTGTAGCTCCTTGGGAGCCATTTTGTAGGGTACTTTTGATATTGGTAGCGTTCCAGGAATTAGATCGATAGTGAAATCTACTTCCCGCACAGGAGGTACTCCTGGCAATTCTTCGGGAAACACATCTGGAAATTCTCTTGTAATTCTTGTCTCGTCTAAAGTAGTAGCTCCCTCATCGTTGCCCATCATTGTCACTAGATAAGCTTCACAGCCTTTCTGTATTAATTTGGTTGCCTGTAAGGCAATGATGAGTGATGCGGTGGTGCTTAGCTTTCCTACATATGCCACTGGTCTCCCTGACTTCCTGAGGGTGATATTTTTACGTTGACAATCAATCACTGCTTGATGGCGGGTTAGCCAGTTCATCCCAAAGATAATACCAAAATTTGCAATGGGGACTACTAAGGTGGCCTCAAATGCTTCACCACTAATTAGAATATCACACTCACAAAATTTTCCTGCTCTCATGATGGCACCGGATGGTAAACCCACAGTTAGTTTCTCTTTTAATTCGAGGCACGACAGTTGTAACTTCTTAGCGAATGACTCATAAATAAATGAGTGGCTTGCACCCGTATCAAATAGAGCTATACACGAGTGATCGGAAAAATATAATGTACTTAATATTTAACTATATGATAATAATACCTTCAGAAAATAAATTATTGAGCAAATAATAAGAAATACTTGTCACGACATTGTGGTCCTCCGTAGCCATCACTGGAGTTAGAGTACAAACCCTTGCAGCGACGGAAGGTCCCGTAGCAGGTCCCTTCTTTTGAGTTGGCGTAGTGGCGGGGGCAGATGCTTGGGCATGCCTGTCCTCTGGGGCTGATGCACGAGCAATAAGAACATCCCCATCAATGGTTCTGACGGCTCTGCAGACTCGATAATTATGACCTGGTCGGCCACATCGGATTGCTAGTGTGATAACATCTGCCGTTGTGGTGTGGTCGCTGACACTCTGAATTTTTCTTCTTCCCAGTTGATTTTGTCGTGATCTGGTACACTCTAGCTTGGTTACCAGATCGAGACCTTTTGAAAGTCTCTTGGGAGTCTGTGGAGGAATGATGTCTTTTCCCTTGGCGTTCAGCTATCTGTTGCTCGTTGTATTCCAGCATAGTTACACAGTCCAACAGCCCCGCAAAGTTGGTGTGCCTGAATGGTATTAAACTAGTCTGAATTGCGTCTCTTAACCCATCCAGAAATCTGCTGCATCGGGAGGCTTCAGTGTCTACCAGCTTGTGGGCGTAACGGGATAATTTGATGAATTCGGTTTCATAAGCCGCCACACTCCTTCCCATTGACTTAATCGGATAAGTTGATCTTCTAATATCTTTCGAGCAGAGAGGGGTATATGCCGACCTCTAAATACCTCAACAAATTCCTCCCGGTTGATGTCTTCCAAGTCTAGCCCAGCAAACTTGGTCCTATAGGTGACTATCCACCACCGTTCTGCTTCCCCTTTAAACAAGCTCTTGGCTAGCCTTACTGCATCGGTGGCCGAGCACCTCATATTTTCCACCTTGCCCTCTACCTCCTGAAGCCAATCTTCCGCTTCCATTGGGCGGGCAGTCCCGTCATAAGACGGCGGTTTCAGCTTCATGAAGGCATTTAAGGCTTCATTGATTTTATGCTGATGCTCTGAGTGAGGTGCAGGCATAGATCTAGGTGCATAAACAGTGGTGTCATTTTGTTTGGCTAAGATTTGTGCCATCATCTCTAATAATCTTTCTATTTTATTTTCTGATGGTCCCTGAGGTAGAGAGACCTTCATTGGAGTCTCTGCGGGTAATTCTGGATAGTATTCTTCCGGATTCATCTATAAGGAGGGTGATTGCGATAATTAAAGACTTGAATGCATAATTTAGAGAGAGAACTAATATTTTTATGCATAAGAAAGTTAACAGAAATAAATGTACAATCATTTTGTTACACAAAATTTCACTTATTAGATAATAATATTCTAAATGAGTTTCTTAAGGCTTTTAGCCCAAAACTTTTTATACTTATTGGTTGCTTTCTTCTTCTTAGAAGTTGAGGCTGCATTCCTCATTTGATGCACCTTTCTTTCAACCTCTGAAATGTGTTCTTCATGCTCTTCTTCTTTCTCTAGAGTGAATTCAGCCAATTTAGGAAGTACCCACCTCAGTGTTTCCTTCAATTCTTGTACCTCATTTTGGAGGTTGGTGATCTTCTAGTAAGAGCCGCACATGAACCTTGTCAGGTTTTCACCGCGTGCCCCTTTCTTGTCCTCCAACTCTCGAATCCGATCTTCAAGAGTAGGGGGGCTGAAATGAGGTTCGTTGAAGTTCATTTGCCAAGGCCCTTCTTGGCTTAAGTCAATTTCCGAGTGTTTCGCCGAATGATTAGGGGAATTCATCTGTTAAAGATCCAAACTTATAATTTGTTGAATAATGACCTTATTATGCAACTAGTTTTTCTACAAAATAATGCCATAATAATAGCCCCATCGTGTCACTAGTTTTCTATAAGATGTTTTGTTCCTACCACCATCTTACTATGTCACTAGTTTTCTATCATGTATTTTATTCCAGTGTATTTATATTTTAAATTGAATGATTTCCCAATTATGGCTTTTATGTCAAGTACTATTTTACTCTAATACTTCCAATCCTTCTCCGATACTAACTGTGATGACCCAAGTTAGGTTGGTAACAACCAAACTAACATCAGATGCATCTTTCCGCAGGATCATATTGGCAGTTAGGTAAAATAGTAGTTAAACAAATATCCAAAGTCATTCAAATATAAGAAATAGCATTCATTCAATTTAAAATAGATAATATCCAAAATTTATTACATGACATTCATTATACATCAAATTATTAATCCTAGAAGGGGGCAGTTATTTTCCTGCGCTATGTCCTTAAATTATATCAACCGCCTCCAGCTGTAACTGATTTGACATTATAAAAATAATGCCTTAGTGCACATTCTAAATACAAAGGATATTAAAGATATACTTAAAGTAGAGCTGGAAGCAAAAATGATAACAATTGCAGGAAAATAGTGTGTTTCGAATACAAGATGATCATGTCTCCTGCAAAATAAATATTATTTTCACATGCCAAGTTTTCAAAAGGAAAAGCAATAATATAGCGTAAAATTCATGTTTATGTTTATAACTTGATATTATGAAGCAATGTTAGTGGTTCTGATGGGCAAAGCCAGAACCATGAGGATTGGTTCATAAAAATGCAATTAAGCATGTTCTTCACCTGGGCCCCCTTAAAGGCTTCACCTTCACCCGGGCCTCTCTCAAGGCTCCAGATGGTATCCTTCACCTGGGCCCCCTTTAAAAGCTCCAGATGGCACCTTTCACCTGGGCCTCTCTTAAGGCTCCAGATGGTATCCTTCGCCTGGGCCCCTTTTAAAGGCTCTAGATGGAATCCTATATGCAGTTAAGCATGATCTTCACCTGGGCCCCCTCAAAGGCTTCAGATGGCACCCTTATGACTCTTGATGGACTAGCCCTGTCCCTAACTTAATTTAATCTCCGTATCGGAATCCTTTGCAACATTCACAATATACATAAACATCATTTTGTCTTCTCTTACATGACTAGCAATAAGAGTAAATCATTAATAACAATATGAAACAGGTTCAAAGCGATGCTTAAGCAGCAAAGAAATAGAAAACATAAAAGTATAAAAATAATATCCAGTGTACCTTTGTGTTTTGACTAACAAGACAAATCACTCACAAACTTGATGTGTCTGCAAAAATTATAATTGAGATTTTATTAAACTATGAAACTATCTATTTATAAGATTTAGAACTAGTATTCGTGTTCCTCAGTTTATCTTTAGTTGGTTACTTAAATCTAGATCTCATAATAGTAGATTATACAATGAGAAGGTCTAATTCATAACTCTAATTTATTATATTTAAACTAAATCATACTTTATTAGAAAAGAAGAGTTTAATTGAATTATTAATATTTTTACTAAACTCCTCTTTTATCAACACCAAACTCATCTATTATGTTAGGGCAGTACAACATGCTTTATTCAAGCAAGATATCAAAACTTTTTGAGTTATTGTTTATGATCTAATTTGTCAAAACTCCATTATATAACATATATCTAGTAACTTTTATTTTTTATTAAGAATTTATCAAATAGCTGATTTGGACTGATTAGACTTTTTCCTAATGTTGGCTAGTCAGACCTAATCATAATACTGCAAAATTTAGATATCGATTTCCATCTACCACTCAACTATGATTACATCATGATTGATTGCACTCAAATTCTTATTCAAAGATAATTAAATTACTTTAATCATTAAACAACCTAGTCTTAGGTTAAATGATTAAATATGACTAATTGTTGATAATTATTAGGTTCAGATCACTATAATGTTAAGAGTATATATATATATATATTTAATGATATCAACATAAATTTCTTAGTATATTTATAAAAATTATTTATTATTATTATTATTATTATTATTATTATTATACCTATATATATTATTTATCCTATTAGGTAACCGATCGAGCGGACGAGTCGAGCGGCACGAGGAAGGAGAAATCGACGCTGGAGGAGGTCAAGCGGAAAGGACGAAATCGGCGCAGAGACGGGAGGTCGGATTGAGTCGACTGCGCCCCTGTCTGCGTCCTTCCGTCAGCCACAGGTAAAGATCGACGCGCCACTGCCTGCTCGCTTGCTGCGCGCCTTCGTCGGCTCCGGTACGCACGTCGAGCGGAAAGGAGAGGGAGAGGAGGTTAGCTCGAATGGTGAGAGTCCTCTGTCTCCTCCCGAATAAATAGGACGTGCGTTCGTAACCCACGTCCGATTTATTCGGCTTATTAGTCGTAAGTTACGGTTATACTCTTAATTATTTCTTCCTAAAACAACGGTGATTTATTGGTTTATAGGGACAGCTGATTGATGCCTTAATATGAGTTTAAATGAGGAAGTTACGTTTTAAATATGCGTTAATGACGGACCTTAATTTCAATTTCAGTTTTAAACAAATTTTAAAACTTTCTACATTAAGTATTGAAACTGAAGAATCGAATTTTAGCGGGAGTTTTAACGGGAAACTGAAATTTGCGGGAGATTTAATGAATCGGGAATTCAATGTTTACCTTATAATAACCTAGGGTCATTACACATTGCGACATAATCCAAAATTAAGCAGCTTAGTTATCTCTCCAAAAATCAGATGATAGCCATTATATATGCAAAAAAATTGTCGGAGTTTGCTAGGATGGCACAATGATTAATATCAATCACACAATGCTATGCAGAAATTGATTTCTTAGTTTTTTATCTAGATTATAGTCGTTAGAGGGTTTTACTGCCTATAAATGCATCTCTAAAAGCGATGCTTTTATTGAACAAAAATTGCAAACATTGTAGCTAACTTAGACACCAAGTCGATCTTTTAAAACTTCAATGTCCTATATTTTGTGAGATTGTTAATTAGCTAGCGATCTAACCCTTCTATACATTATAATAGTTTGCTTTATTTATTCTTTTTCAGAAAAACCTATCTTACATGTTATGGGATTCGGTTTTTTCACTGTCAAGAGAAACCGTTTTTGTTTTTTTTTTCTTGTTTATTATTTTTATTTTTATTTATTTTTTATTATTTTTATAGAGTTTGATGTAAAGTTTCACAGATCATTATCCTTAAGTTTTTATATTTTTCATAGGAAGAGCTGATTTGAGATAAAAAATGATGATTTGAACTAATACAAATATATGATTTTTATAGTCAATACTAACATGAAAAGATAAATATTGTAGATGCTTTGAGCTAACGAGTCTCCACTAGTGCAAACTAGTTAATCACTCATAGACAGTTAATTGAAGGCATGAATAAGTTGGAATTAAATGTTGCTAATTATAATGATGAATGCTGTTTAAATTGATTAAAATGTTAATTCAACCAATTTTGAAGGATAGAATTTATGAAGCTTTGCTCATAGATCTTGTTAAAGCTTGTTATTTTGAAGATGATAAGGTGACTTCCTTTTATATAGACATGATTTGTGTTCCATTGATGCTCTGAAGAAGGATGTATTATATGAATCATATATTCTTGGTTATATTATTTATTTAAGAAGTATTAAGTATCTGCCTAGTTGTACTATTCATCTAAGAAGTAGTAAGATGAAACTTGAGAAACTTGAGTTATAAGCACATCTGTTTAGCAAAGAGAAACCTGAGTTTTCAGTTTCTTCTTTGCCAAGTAGAACTTTGTAAGGAGTGTGCTAGTGCATGCAAAAGAAAGGGAATGTTCTCAAATGAGTGAAAGTAAGATCGCGTGATTTGATTTTCTTAAATATAGCTTTACATTTGTTTATTATTGTTTTACTTTTGCTCATTTGTTTTTGTGCATGTGATTTTCTTTTCGCTCTTTATTTACCTGAGGTTTATTTAAATTTCTCAAAATGTATTTAAAATCCACTAAACTCACTTAATGGGTGTGCAATACACTCAGCTTCATTCAAGCTTAACATCTCAGTAGTACAATTGCTAATGTGTTCTCTCCTGGTTGCATCACACCCCCACCTTTTGATTGCTAAACTCTAGCAACATATTTTCTTTTGTAGCACTCAGTTTCTCCAATGAATGCAATCAATCTATCTCTTCTTCTTCTTCAATGTAGATTATTGATATAAAACGTTTATTATAAAAATATGTATGTGTGAGTGCTTGTGCATGTTGTTAAAGATATACCTAAAAAGACATATGAAAGGTATACATATATACATGTAAAACTTGGATTATGCAATAATGGATATAGAAAATGTAGTACTACTACATTAAAAATGAAAATGGTTGACATGAGTGGGCATTTTCCTTGTGTCTTTTTGGGACTTGAGGAGAGAATATTGATGGTTGTACTAGCTATTTTTCTTGAAAATGTAAAATTATGAAAATCTAGAAAGTCAAGCTATATTATTAGCTCACATACATAAACTTGTTGCATACACACACAGCTATTAAGTTTCAAAAATTAAGAATTTTAAATTGTGCCATGTATAGGATTAAGCCTCAAGTATGAAAATGAATGAAATAATATAATCCAAGGCAAGTTAAGTTAATTTTATAAAATGATTAGTTTTTCTTATAATTTCATTTTTAATATGCTTGCTATCACTAGCTAATTTTATATTGATGTAAACTTGTCTTTCAGATTCTTATGAAATTGACCTTGGTGCATGCTTTTTTATTGTTTTGTTTATAAAAATGCAATATATTTAATTGATTTGAAAGACTCAAACCATAATCTCTTAATTTTTTTCAATTAAATTGGGCATGAACTAAATATAATATAATTGAGTAAATCAAAATTGAAAAATAATATATACTATAGGTATTATGTTGGTTAAATTATTGATATTTCTTATGCATAGAAAAGAGAAGTTTCCTCGATGCATGTTATTTGCACAGGCCATTCTATTAATTGATAAAAATAGGGGTGAAGTTATATCAAAACTCAAGTTGTGGAGGACCACTTTAAAATTTAAGATTTTCATCTTAATAGATCTAAAATAGAATTATATGAAGTACAAGTTTAATTGTAATAAAAGTCATAATCTTGAGGGCATAACTATTGCAGACCATGTGATCAAGAAAAGCGAGAGGTTCAAATTCCTTGGTTCAACTATTCTAAGTAATGGTGAAATAAAGAGCAATGTGATTAATATAATCCAAGCTGGTTGGATTTAATAGAGGAGTGATTTTGAAGTATTTTTCTTAAATTTTGAGCAAGATTAGTCATAAGTTGAGCTTTTATAACATTTATATTATATTAAGAGTTTATAAATTAAGATAGTATATTCATGGATGGTGTTTTGTTTTTGTGTAGATTTATGGAAGATGACATTCTTACTTTTAGATGAGCATTTGATTAGTGATACTAGCAATGCTGCTATAGGCAAATTTCGTAAGATATTATAGGATATGCCTATACACTTTATTAGAGCTCAAGAATCATTTGAAGCAAAAGATTGGTTGCAAGAAATTGAAAAGATATTTGATAGCATGGATTATATTCTTAGAATGAAAAGTATTGTTAATTGCATTTATTCTCATTGGAGAAAAAAGATTGTGGCAAGCTAGCAACAAGTCTTGAGGCCAGCTTATGTTAAAAATCAAATGAAAAGACTTCAAAAGGTCTTTTAACGATTAATTTATTCCATATTCGGCTAGAAAATAGATACAATTGATTAATGAGACTCATTTAAGGTGATTGTACCATTTTTCAACACTAGGCATACTTTAGTATGCTATCCATTATATGCTTAATTCTGAATAAGATTTTTAACTAATTTGAAGGTCGAGATCAGATAACCTCTAATTCCATTTGAGATTAAAAAATTCTTAGTTTTGGTCTATAAAGTCTTGAGATTTGAGATGGATTTGAGTAGAGATTGAATTAAAAAAAGTTGTGTTGAAGATGATTATGCTTATTCATATGAAGAATTTAATTAGAAGGTTAGAGTGAGTATTACTAAAATAAAGAGCGTTGTTAAGAGTAGTGCAATTTTTGTGAAGACTTGTAACAAATGTGGAAATTTTCATAAAGTAGAGTGCCTCTTTGGTTCTAATGTGTTTTATCAATGTCATAAACATGACAACAGGAGAGATTATCCCAATACAAATTTGAAGAGCTTATTTAATATTTAGGTGGAGGAAGCATCATTGAGAAATAAACCTTAAGGAGCATACACTCATTGATGTAGAAATAAGAAGATGAACATATTTAATAACTCCACATGGAGAAGGTATTAATAAAGATAGGGTATAATCGTTTTTATAAATGAAGAAACAATGTGTATGATCAAAATATGTAAAGATAAGCCTTAAGAAATAAGAATGGTCCACAAGTTAAAATTTGTCAAATTTAGTTTTCAATATTATATAATATACTATTTTCTATGTAATTTATTACTTTAAATCATTAAATAATTTAATGGCAATAAATATTATTTTTATAATTTAAATATAAATCTCCATCAATAATAATATGTTTTTATTTTTTTATTTTGATAGTATTTATCATAATTTATAGAATAAAGTAATGTTAATTTTTAATAGTTGAATAAACAATATTTATAAATAATATTATTAATTGTTTGTTTCTATTTAATTAATATTTATTATTCAAAATATTTATATATAAACAATTGCATTTTATAATTATAAAAATTTAAATAATTTGATTATTAATCATTAAATAATTATGCAGTTATTTATTATTTAATATATATATATATATATAGATTATACTCAATTAATGTTACTCATTCTTATTTCATATTATTAATCATTAAATATTTATTAACTTTGAATAATTTTTTTGATAACACTCATTAATAATTAATATTGATTAAACAATAATTAATATTAATTAATATTAATTTTTATTAATATGTTTGAATGATATTCAATTTACTATACATATATAGATTTTATTTCTTAATTTTTAATATATATATATATATATATATTACTATGATCTTTTAATCATTATGCATTATGTATATATATATATATATATACATCAATTTTCTTTTGGAAGAAAGTGCTCCAAATAAGAAACAAATATATAACTAGTGGATTTGAACTCATGACATGTGATAATAAATAAAAAATTTTAATTATAGGCTACAGCACTATTCACATATTATTTTTTTTTCATTATTATTATTTTTATTTTTATTGTTATACTTTAACAGATATCAAGAGAAGGAAAGGGACAGAGAAACAAAGGGGTGAAGAGGGAGAGACAAGGGACTTTGGGTGGAAGACTGTGGAGGCCAGTGAGGTGCGTTCGTGGATGGTCGGCGGAGCTCCGGATGACGATGTCTAGAGGTCTAGTGTTGTCAAGGGAGATAGGCAACTTTGTACAGTGTCATGGAAGATTGATGGTCTGCTTTATAGGTTGAGAGAGGAAAGGGTGGATGTGCTCATGAGTAAGAGAGGTAAACGGGTTAAAATCAGTGGTCATTACGGTGCATATGATGATGGTGCATGTGTGCGTGCGCGATGAAGTCAACAGACGGGTGATGCGACGGATAAGGTATGCTGTTTATTTCTTATGCATGCGTGGGGAGGGTGGAGTGATTGAGAATTTTTTTGATGGTTGTTACACTCAAGTGCATGCATAAGCCTTAAGGAACCTGAGGAAATTTTGGAGCATGGTCTTGCCTAGAAACCAATTTTCTTACTGAGGAATGGGATGAGTGAGTAACCAAAGTTGTACTGGGCATTCAGATTTAGTTTACTGGAAAACTCCATTCATTTTAAATTGATAATTGTTAACTTCGAAACGTTACAGTTTGATCCTTTGTGGTTTTGAGAGCAGGGTTGCCAATTAGCTGATAATGGTTGGCTAGATGGTTGTCATGCATTATTTTCTGTATCTGAGCGGAAAGCTGGATTTGGAGAAAAAAGAAATGATTGCCTGACTCAGCAAGAGGAGGTGTGCCTATGGTGCTATATATATAGAAGCTGAAAGTAGCATGGGAGAAATGCACGCAACAAGATTTTGAAAAGGAATACGCAATGGATGAACTAAATATTAAAGTCATTCAACTGCATGATATGAAGACCTTGACTGATATCATTGGTTTCTGGAGTTATAGAAAAAGAATAAAAGCAAGTACCTTGAGGAAGAACAAAATAATCTGGTGGGGTCCTTGGAAGAGAAAATTCTTCTTGTCATTGTTGAGTTGCAGAGAACTTCAGAGGAGTTGAAGTTTCTGAAAGGTAAGAGTGCTTCCCAAGAACAACGATTGATCAAGCTCTAGGATAGAAATTGTTCTGCCATTGAAATTTGAGGTCTCCAACAGCTCTCATGCGGCAGAGAGAATGTTACTGGCTTGTCAAGGCAGCTGCCCAAGAGTGTTTATGAAAATGTATAAAACATGCGTGGGTGCATTTTTGGTGTCTATGTTTCCATTTGCATACTATTGTTTGTCAAAGATAAAAGCATCAGCTAGAGGTTATTATGGTTTGAATTTTACTGTGAGTATATTAATGTGATTCGGTTGCAGCTAGGTTAAAATCAACTGAATTCCTCTTTACATAAGTGATGAATAGAAACAACACCTTTGCAATGTTTAAAAGGATTAAATTGTGTTTATTTTTGGGGAAATTTGTCAAAATAGTGGCTGACTATTTTAATTTGGCCAATTTAGTCATGAACTATTAAAATTTGTTAAATTTAGTTCTTTGATTTTTATTTGTTCAATTTAATCCCTCAACTATTCATTTTAAGCCTAATTTAATCTTAAAGAATAAAAATTTAGGGATTGAAATGGTCTTTAAATGAATAATTGAAGGACTAAATTGGACATATTTAATAGTTGAGGGGCTAAAATGAACATATTTAATAATTTGGAACTAAATTGACAAAATTAAAATAATTGAGGGACTGTTTAGGCAAATATCTTTATTTTTGCTAACATACGTCTTTGAAATCTTAGATAAATGTGAAAAAGATTGGATTTACCTGTAATATTTTTGCTTTCTTTATTACTCTAAATCCAACACAATATGGAAAAGTTATAATTATTTTTTTCTTAAACCAATTTAATAATTTATGCTTTTATCAAATTATGTGTTAATATTTTGCTTAAACTTAGGGTGCATGGGTCCTCAGACCAAAACATGGAAAACCAACCTCAATTGTTCATTTTGTTGGGGATATATTTGTTGGTGCTGCACCTCAACTCACTTATCGGTTATTTCTTGAGTGCCTCTCTGACATGTACGCTTTTTCTTGGCATGCTTTTTGTCTATATACAATTTTGAAAGCTGGACATAGTTTACTTTTATTAATAATATGCTCTATATATGCTTTGTTTTGTTGGTGGAAAATTTGGCGTCCTTAGATGACTAGTGGTAATTCACGTTCAAGATGGCATGCAATTATTTTTTAGGGAGTTTGGTTTAAAGGAATTGCAGGGAATGATAATTCATGTGCAGATGACATGCAATTATTTTTTAGGGAGTTTGATTTAAAGGAATTGCGGGAATGCAAATTAGATTTTCCTTATAATTTCACAATGTATTTAATTTATTGTAATCCGTATGTAAAAGAATTTTATTAGGAAGTTACATATACATTTTTCCATTGACAAATTTTTACTTTACACTTTAAATTGGAAGAAAAACTTTCTGGATCATTATTGCAATATATCCTCTACTATCATCAAATGAATACGTCAATCAAAGAATCTCCATCAGTTACCTTCAGACTAAAGGTGAAAACTAATATCAGATCAATTCCTTTTCATTTTCATTTTCCCTCTTCAAATTCTTTCAAATCAAAAAAAGGCTCAGTAACGTATCTGAATTATTTATTTATTGTTAGGAAAATACTTCAGTACCCCCAAAAATGTCCCATATCTTTTCCCTAGGCAATTAAATATTTGTAATGGATTTATAATTATGATTTTGATAAGTGAATCTCAATTAAAATCAATTTAACAATAGATTTAGTCTTTAATGATGATGGAACATTGAAGGGGGTATTATTGGGGTTATTGTAACAGCTTCCTTATTGTTATTAGTTATATTTTATTTCTTTTCAATTAAATTTAGGCTGCTTAGATATATTTTTTAGCCTTTGAATTTTTTTCAACTAATATAATGAGAGTACCTAACTTCTTACTGATTGTGTGGTTTCCATTTTTTTCATTATCTTGTCTTTTAAACTTCACTGAAAATAAAAAGGCTTTGTGGAATCCTTTGGCTAAGTATTTTTATTTTTTAACTGCTTGTTAGAGTTAAAGTATTATAGTATAGTCTTGATTTCAATCTGTAAAACCAATATTTAATTCTATATCACGCTAACTCCAAGATTTTTTTTCTTTGAGCTGTCCAGGGGTGCTTTGGTGGTTGCAACACCTTTTTCTAGTGGTTTTGATCATTTTCTTATAGCTGATGAAGTACAGTTCAAATATGATCGATGCTTTCGATCTTTCGATGACATAGTGAGTCAGTTTTAGCAAACAAGCTGTATTGTTAACCTTCTCAACTTTGATTCCTAGTTCTATTTCCTCGCAGGAAAATGACCTCCCCATATTTGGTATTGGCCATTCCTTGGGTTCTGTAATTCATCTTTTAATTGGTACTGTTCAATTAAGATTTTTTGTTCTCAAAAAGTTTATATAAGAATGGTGCTACTCATATATTCTATTGTTATTGTGCATTCCAGGGTCGAGATATGCAGTGAAAAGAAATGGCAATGTTTTGCTGGCCTTTAACAACAAGGTAATTAGTTTCTCTGCTTTAAGCTGACTTGTTTTAACATATGGAACATCTTTCTTATGTAAATATTTTCCATTTATTTATATTTCATTTCGTTTATTTGGATCTTATTATAATACTTCAATAACAAAATTGGATGAACAGGAAAATTTATGAATAATTAACCAGAATGAACCTCTTACTAATTTAATTTGTTCAAGTTAGTCAAAGACCTTTTTGTGGAGTTTAAAATAACTTTTGACTTAAAATCATATCCAAATTGTATAATCTATGCATTTAAATGGCACACAAGAGAGTGTGAATTGCTTGTTATAAAATTTTAGTCAACTGACATAAAATTGTGCTTGGAGAAATGCACAAGGCAATGCTTAAAAATAAAAAAAGATAGAATACAATTGAACACAAGAAAGATATGGTTTAACCCCGATAATTTTCACCACCTAGATTGCTTTCTCGATCAAGTATTTTGGTATAACCTTTGTACTTTCTCAAACAATGTCTGAAGCTTTTGCTGAGTTGATGCTATAACTCAAGATGGGGATGAATTGTATTTAATTTGATTGTGAAATGAAAAGTAAAGTTTAATTGATTTTAATTTGTGTTACTTTGATTTTTAAAAAATTTAAATGGATAAATAACAACCACAAAATAGAAATGAAACGCTTAAACACTATTGAACAAATTGAGATTTTTGGGTTAAATGTGCTCAGTTCTACGCTCACTCTTTTGAGAGTTCTATTCTTTGGTCCCTTTAAGTCACTTCTTTGCTACACCCGTCGGAGAAACCAGACATTATTCTTTTTTCCTTAGTTCTACTTGACGGTGGATAAATCAAGTACTTCTTGCATACCTTGCGAGGAAGGGTTAAAAGTTCGCTTAAGAAATGAAACTGAAAGCATCGTGTCTTGAAGATAATTTTTCTAGATCAATCTCTTGCCTCACGTTAGAAATCTCTTGCAAGTAATCAACTGTCCGATCGAGAGAATGAGAGATAATTTACACTTAGAGAGGTGCTCTACAATGTTCCTTAGTTGTAAAAATATTGCTAATAGGGGTATTTATATGCTCTAATCCTCCAACAGTTAGATTTAGGATTTAGGAAATATTTTTTTTCCACAAATCACCATGTGATTTAATATATTTGTCATGAGATTGAGCTAGCGATCAATTTTCTACTACTTTCTTTAAAATGACTAGTTTGACTAGGTTGCCATGCTAATATATATATTGTGCCATGATCCTTGTCATTTTATGATGAATTGCTTGTTATAAATTTTGTCTATTGGCATAAAATTGTGCGCGGAGTAAAGCACAAGGCAATGCTTAAATATAAAAAAAGATATTTGTATAACCTTTATATTATCTCTAACAATGTGTGAAGCTTTTGCTGAGTTGAGGCTACTTTCTTTAAAGTGACTAGTTTTATTAGGTTTCCATGCTAACATATATATACGGCCATGATCCTTGACATTTTAAGGCTAGTTGCCTAGTTGGATTTGAGATTAGACTAGTTGTTATGTGTGATGACCCATGTTAGGTTGGTAAGAACCAAACTAACATCGGATGCATCTTTCCGCAGGATCATATTGGCAGTTAGATAAAATAGTAATTAATGAACATTCAAGCCATTCACATAAAAGAAACGATATTCATTCAATTTAAAATAAAATCAACATCCAGAATTTATTATATGAAATTCAATATACATCAAACTATTAATCCTGGAAGGGGCAGTTATTTTCCCGCGCTACGCCTCTAGATTATGTCAACCGCCTCCAACTGTATCTGATCTGGTATTATAAAAATAATGCCTTAGTGCACATTCTAAATACAAAGGATATTAAAAATATACTTAAAGCAAAGCGAGAAGCAAAAATAAATGAGATAACATTTGCAGGGAAATACAGCGTGTTTCAAATAAAAGATAATCAGGTCACCTGCAATAAATGTTTTGTTCACATGCCAAATGTCAAAAAGAAAAGCAATAATTGTGTAAAAATCTATGTTTATGTTTATGTCTATGATATCATGAAGCAATAATAGCAGTTCTGTTGGGCAAAGCCAGAACCATGAGGCTGGGTTCATATGCATTTAAGCATAAACCTTCACCTGGATCCACTTAAGGGTCTCAGATGGCAACGTGCATTTAAGCAACCTTCACCTGTGCCTCCCTCAAAGGCTCCAAATGGCACCCTTATAGCTCCCGAGGACTAGCCTCGTCCCTAACCGATTCATGCTCCGTTTCGGAACCCTTCTTGCAACATTCACAAGACACATAAACATCATTCAATTTCTCTTACATCATTAGTAGTAAGAATAACATATCAAGTAGTAATAAGCTCAAAGCGATGCATATGCAGTAATTGAAAGTAAAAGCATATAAAGTAATATCCAGTGTACCTTTGTGTAGAAATAAACGAATCACATGAAACTTTGATGTGGTACTAAAAGACTTGATATGTCTGCAAAAGTTTGTGATTTTATTAATTTGTTGACAATGCTTGTCTTTACTATTAAAACATATATGATCATTTCTAAGTTAATTTTTTTTTATTAATTTATAGTTCTCCCAGTATTTTATAGCCTCTCAAGACTTTAAGACCTAGGTTAGGAACTATGAATTTCAAAGGATCAATTCGTTCTTGGCAACGGCTAATATTTATTATCATAACCAATCTCCTTAGCATGGCAAACAACAAAGATAAGAAAATATCATTAGTTGTCTAATCTCTCACATGGATTTATTAAGGGAAGGTTTAATAAGGTTAAATATATAGTTGTAAATGAAATCTAAAATAGCTAAGCATTCACTTATTAAAGCATATACGAGTTTAATCCTATCAAATTCCTTTTTTTTTTTTTTTGAATCCTCTAATAGCAGGATTTGATAATTAAACTATGTTGGATTTAGACATCTATGGTTTGCTTCTAATGCATGTTAAAAGACTAACTGAATTATACTACTCATAACAATTTCAACCTAAAATTTGAAATCAAATCAATTCATTCTATTTTAATTCCATTATTAATATTATTATTATTATTATTATTGTTTAAAATATATATATATATATAGTGTTATATATATACATTTATACATATATATACATATATATATATATTTCTATATATATGCACGTGCGTTTCCTTCTCCTAAGAGACTCGACAGAACTTCGTACCTTAAGCCGAGCGAGTTGAGCGACACGCAAAGGAGAAAATCGGCAATGGAAGCGGTCGAGCGGAAGGAATCGAGCGCGGAATCGAGCGCGGAAGGATCGGTGCTGAAGCCGGAAGACCGGCTCGTGTGCGTCGACTGCGCCTTTCCGTCTACGTCCTTCCGTCGATCGTAGGTAAGGGTCCTGGTTGCTCGTCTGCTTGCCTGCTTCCGTGGTTTGTCCGTGCAATAAAGGAACAAGCGACTGAGAGGAGAGGGGGGTTTGCTCGAGTGGTGAGGGCCTTCCGTCTCCTCCCGATTAAATAGGATGTGCGTATGTAACGCACGTCCGATTTATTCGGTCCATTAACAGCAGGCAACGAGTAATTCCTTAAACATTCCTTCCTAAAACAACGGTGATTTAATACTTTTCCGTTTCGGTTGAATTTATTTTTCCTTGAATAGGAGTCTTAAATCAGGAAGTTACATTTTGCTAACTTAAATATGCGTTAACAACAGTTTTAACTTTCAATTTCAGTTTAAACGAATTTTAAAACTTTCTACATTAAGTATTGAAACTGAAGAATCGAATTTTAGCGAGAGTTTTAACGGGAAACTAAAATTTGCAGGAGATTTAATGAATCGAGAATTCAATGCTTACCTTATAATGTCCTAGGATCATTACATTATGGCTCTAAATTATGGCATCGTACTGCGATAACATGAATGTTGTTGAAGTTTTGTTTATGTTGTGGTAAATTAAATTATTTTAAATACTTTTTTATTGTGTAATGCATTACAATATTTAAGCATGAATCTTTGAGCTTGTTTACTTTCTTTTTCATTAGTTTAGTTAATATTTACTTTTAATTATCTTAATAAACTTTAATATAATTAATTATTTACGTATGATAATGATATATAATTAATTAACTATAGTAATTATATCAATAATTAATTAAATAATTTTATTAAATTTATTAATTACATAATTCATTTAAGATTATTATCATTATAATTACATAATTTGATTTAATTTAATTTTAATAATTTATAATTAATTATGTTACTTGCGGGTATGATTAGGTAATTTTTAATTTAGTATATTAATTATATTAATAATATTTAGTTAATCTTGGGGCTGTTTTTGAAATGAATAATAAAATCATTATAGCTTCATTATTATTATTATTATTATTATCCTTTATAAAGATATACTGCAAGTTGTGGGGACTCTTGAATTAGATTTCAGCAATTTTATCTGGATGAAGTCTTAGTAATTACAATTCTTTATTATTTAGATTATAATTGTAACAAAAATTGTGATATTTTTTTTTATTGTCATTATGCTAAAAAAGAGAGTGTGTTTGCATTATTTAATTATTATAAATTATTACATATTATATGTGCTACTCAAGTAACAATTGTGGCTCTTTTATGAGTCTTGATCCCTTTAAGCATCTACTTTGATCCTTATATTCTACCCTCGTGCTCGCAAAAATTCTTATCCCTTCGCAAACCGCAATCTGTACACAAGCAAGAAATAACTATCGGTGAAATGATTAGTATGAATAGAGAAATATGTAAAAGAAATATAAAAGAAATAGTTGGACATAAATTTAAGTTATATAAGCAGTCTAGCAATTAAGTAAACAAGTTAAGAATATAGGTTGTTTTGATTCCTAGTAGATTTAAGTGATTCTAGCTAAATCATCCTAAGTTAATGTTTGATCCCTAGCTGATCTAAACAATTCTATTTGAGTTAAAGATTTGATTCCTAATAACTCCTAGTGATCCAAAATGAATCATGCTAAATTAATTAACTTGATTCTTAGTAGATCCAAAGGTACAACTTGATAGTTCAATTCTAAGTTGATCATAGTATATCTTGTTAAAGTTAAAAAAAATTGATTCTTAATAGATCTCAATGATTTAGTTTGGATCACACCAAGTTAAAGATTTATTTCTAGCAAATATAAATTATCCTAAGTTGTAGATTTGGTTTTTATTAGGTCTAAATGACCTTAGTTGAGTCATTCCAAAGTTTGTAATTTGATTCTTTCTAAATTTAAGTGATCCTAGTTGAGTAGTGCTTAGCTAATTGACACAATCCATAATAGATTTAAGTAGTCTTTACTAAACTGCACTAAGTAATTAATTGCTCATAGTTAACCGCATTATGTTTTATCTTGATTCCTATGAGTTTTAAAAGATTTTAGTGAACTAGACTTAAGCTTTATTAAGCATTAATCCCTAGTTAATTTATAATCAAATAATGTACACACTATGAACTTTCTCATCTATGTGGAAAGATTTATAAAGTTCATCATATGAGCTTTCTAAGGAATGCAAGTCTTATTTTAAACCTAAACCTTTGGCATTCTTACAAATGCTAGCCCTAACATATTAAAATCCACCTTCCTAGGGATATAATGTGAGGACCCAGTGCCGGGTCAGCGGAGCAGATCCAGCACCGGTTTGGTTGCTGGAATAGCAGTAGCAACAACAACAACTCCTCTAACCGCAAGATCATATTGAGTGATTTAAGAGACAAATATATAGATATCAAACATAACTTATTTATTCATTAATTTATAAGTCTTAGATACAAAAGATCAAAATAAAAGAAAAGTTACAAACTTTTTTTAAAAAATAGAAAGAGTCAGAAAGAAGCGGTGGATCAGCAGGTAGCAGTATCAGCACTGCTCAGTTCTTAGCACCTTTCATCGAGAACGAACTCCTGATCTGGGCACATTTCAAAAGTGCGAGCATTCGAATATCAGATAGTTGTGAAACTAAGTATTGATAGATGTTATCTTTACAAATGTTAAATAATAAGCAAAATAATTAATATTTGACAGGAAATAAAAGCTGTACAAACTTATCCCTGCAAACCTGTTTCAATTGCACTTGAAACTTAGCATAAAATTAATTGCAGTCACAAAAATAAATACAAAATTTTAGCGCTTGATATCTGAGGCAAAATATGATTTTGTTGGGCAAATACAAAATCTAGAAAAGGAGGTTCATCTTTGTGTTACATATCTCAACTTCCCTCTATACTTGCCCCCTCAAAAGCTTATCAGTATAGGCTCCTTATGACTCCCGATGTCGGACAGCCCCGTCCTAGCGGTTGTCTGATCAGACGAAAAGTATAAAGCAACATGGAACCCTTGCTTCTCACTTATCCAAACTTATTCATATATCATTTTATGTGACCTTAAAAGCATTTTTTATCAAATTTGTGCGATGCCGAGCAGAAAAGCATATTTAAACAAGAGTAATAAAGATATCTGGTACCTTGTTCTTTTAAGTTCAAAAGTTCAAAAGTTCAAAAGTTCAACAGTTCGGATGAGTGACAGTTCGCTCAATCTATATTTAGGTTTTGGATATTTTTAAATTAGCTCTTAGCCAATATTTTTAGGAGTAACATTTATTTTTATTTTGATTATGTTCTTCTTTCGCTTTCTTATTATGATTGAAGTCTGATTTTTAAGATACTACGATGATAGTAATATTTATTATAACATTTATTAAGTCGTTGAGGATAGTAATCATATTTGATATATTATTATTATTATCATTATCTTAATGGTAATAATAATATAAGAATGAAAGAATATAACAGAAATGACTGTCAAAAAGAAAACGCTTGAACTGAAATTATAGTCATTTTATAACATATGTATAGTTTTCATTATTAATTAATGAAAACCATATTAATGTGAATGACGATAAAATATTATTATTATTTTCATAATAATGACTATTAAGTAGGTATAAAAGAAGGAAGAACTAGCAAAATCAATTATCCTATTTTCTTTTCCACTTTTTTTCTTTCTCTTATACTTTTCTTCTTACCTTAGGATTATGATTGCCAGAAAGCGGAGGGAGGTCAGAGTGGGGTTGCTGGCCAGAATGGGGTGGTTGGATGACTGCTTGCTGGCTGTTGGCCGGCCGAGGGAGGGCTGCGGCAGGCTGGGGGCGACTGGGCTGGAAGGGGGCTGCAGCAGGCTGAGGAGCTGTTGAGGGTGGCTGCCGGTAGGGGAAGGGAGGCTGGCTGGGCTGCTGTGTGGGGGAGGAGGGGCTGTAGGTTTAGGCTGGCTAGGGTTTGGAGGAGGAGGGGGCTGTGAGGGAAGAAGGATTTATGTAGAGGGAGAGGAGGGTCGGCCAGGTGGACCGACCAGCCTGCGCCAAAAACGGCGCAGGCGGTTCCTTCCTGGCGAGGAAGGTTCCGCGCCAGATGCCTGTCAGGCGAGCGAGTCGCGGGAAACCAGGGGGCGAAAGGAAATTAGGGAAATTGGAAAAAAATAAAAACTTAAATAATACTTGTTAAATAATTCGCATTTTTTGGCCGTTCGACATCCAAATACAACGAAACTTGGCACCGAGGTGTGTTACACATGACGAACACTCTCGCGCCAAAAATTTTCGATTCGAACAAATATTTTATTTTTTTAATTAATTTCTGAAGTTTAAAACTTTGAAAATTAATCACGATCAAATCGATGCTCAGAATTTGATGAAACTTCTCGAGCAGTCTTTAAATAATATACTTAACACTACGATACTGAAATCGATAAATTCTGACACATATTTCAATGTTCTTGATTTATTGGATTTAATTAATTTAGAAAAATAAATTGGGAGATTCTGTTATTCGAATTCTCTTAAACTCGGGCGCTTTGATCTTAAAATTATTTCTATCTAATGAAATTTTTGTTTGTCATAATTTGAAATTCCCTGGGGTCCTGATGTCTGAACCAAGCTCTGACCTAATTTGAAAAAAATAACGACATTGGGTCGTTATTGTGAAGACCCACTTAAGTAGTAATAAGTGAAACTCTTAAACATCGATGCGCCTTTTCAGATAACGATGAAGTTCCTGATAAGAACTCCAAAGTTAAGCGTGCTCAGGTAGGAGCACTCCCATGATGGGTGACCTGCTGGAAAGTTATCTTTTGAGGGCAAAATTGTGAGGCATTTCAAGCCAAAGTGGACAATACTTTGGTGCTTAAGAGTTTGGGCTATTACAAATAGTATCAAAGCAAGCCATAGGGTGTCAGATAGGAGTTAAGTGCCATACAGGGCAAAGTACTACTTCATGTGAGCAGCTTCTTGAACCATTAATGGTTAAGGTGCTACATGGTTGTGGGTACCTCTTGAGCCTGTAGGGGTCACCTATAGTCCTATCTACCCAATGGATGGTTCTTGGATCTGTGTGTGGATACTGACAATGACGTCAATTACTTAAGTTTGGGAGATTGTGAATACCCACTTCAGTAGTAATAAGTGAAACTCTTAAACATCGAGATGCCTTTTCAGATAACGGTGAAATTCCTGATAAGAACTCCAAAGTTAAGTGTGCTCAGGTGGGAGCACTCCCAGGATGGGTGACCTGCTGGAAAGTTATCTTCTGAGGGCAAAACTGTGAGGCCTTTCAAGCTAAAGCGGACAATACCTTGGTGCTTAAGAGTTTGGGCTGTTATAGTTACAAACTCCCCTACTTAAAAATGATGTCATCCTAGACATCATTTTTAAGTAATGATTTAAAGGGAGTCTTGGGGGTACCTTAATTCAGAAATAGTTTTGGATACTTTCTTCGCATATCGTTTTTTTTTCTCACGTGGCTTCTTTCGCAGTATGGTTATGTTATTAAATTTTAATTATCGGGATCGTTCTGCTTCTTAATTTTCGACGGTATTTCTCAATGATTTTAAGAGATTTTTCAATATAAGTTAAATCAGGATGAATTTCAACTGTTGAGTCTGGAATTTGCTGAGTGGATTTCTGGAGGCATCTGCGGAGTGTTGAAACGTGGAATACGTTGTGCACGACTGTAAATCTTTCAGGAAGTTTAAGTTTATAAGCCGAGCTTCCAATTTTTGCAGTTACTTCGAATGGTCCAACATATATGGGACTCAACTTTCCAGTCACTCCAAAGCGATGAATTCATTTAATAGGGCTAATCTTTAGATAAGTCCGATCACCAATGTGAAACTCTTGCCTCCGGTGTCTTGCGTCGAAGTATTTCTTTTGTCAGTCCCGTGCTGCCACAATTTTGCTCTTAATTAGCCTTATTTTTTCGCTTGTTTCTTCAATTAACTCAGATTCATAAATTTGTACATCACCAACTTATGTCCAGGCTAGAGGAGTGCTGCACTTTTTCATAAGGGGCCATCCCATTGCTTGATTGGTGGCTATTATTATAAGCAAATTCTACAAGTGGGAGGTATTTCTCCCAATTTCCACCAAAGTCTAACAAGCATAAACGTAAGAGATCCTCGAGTACTTGGTTGACTCTCTCAGTTTGCCCATCCGTTTGAGGGTGGAAAGCCGTGCTCGTGGCTAAGATGATTCCCAAATCTTTGTGTACTGCTTGCCAAAATCGAGAAGTAAATCTGTCATCTCTATTTGAAATTATAGTCTTAGGAATTCCATGCAATTTGACAATCTCCCTGATATATAATATTGCCAGTTTCTCCACTGATTCTGTTTGCTTTATTGGGATAAAGTGGGCTGACTTTGTTAATCTATTAACTATGACCCAAATGGCATCTGCTCTTGATTTTCTTTTTGGCAAACCTATTACGAAATCCATAGAGATGTCTGACCATTTCCACTCTGGGATTTCTAGTGGGTGCAGAAGTCCACCAGGTCGTTGGTGCTCTGCTTTGACTAGGCTACAAACGTGGCACTTAGCCATAAATTCAGTTATCTCTCTTTTGAGTCCAGGCCACCAGAAGGCTATCCTTAGATCTTGATACATTTTATTACTTCCGGGGTGTACTGTATAGCCTGAGTTGTGGGCTTCGAATGTGCGAATTATTCGGGACCCAAATTCTATTACCATTATAAATATGAATTCTTTTTCGTAGCTGCAACTCTGTTCTGCGACCATCTTCTATTTCTGCTTTTAGCTTTGGGGTATTCCTCGCTGACTTTTTGAGCATTCAAAATGCTTTGTACGAAGGTAGGTCCTGCAGTATTAACATTAAGCAATTCATTCAACTGATTTTTAATAATGGGTCTTATATTAAGCTTCTATAATTCTTCTTCAAATGGACTTGCCGAGATTAAAGTACTCAATATTTCCTTTTTATTCAAAGCATCTACGACCAAGTTAGCTTTGCCAGGATGATATTGAATATCCATGTCATAGTTGCTGAGTAGTTCTAACAATCTCCTTTAGCGACAGTTTAGTTCTTTCTGCGTGAAGATGTATTTTAAACTCTGATGATCTGTAAAGATCTCGCACTTTACTCCATAAAGATAGTGCCTCCAAATCTTTAAGGCAAAGATTATTGCGGCTAGCTCTAAATCATGATCAGGGTAGTTCTTTTCGTGAGTTTTTAATTGCCTTGAAGCGTAAGCAATGACGTGGTTGTCTTGCATGAGGACACACCCTAGTCCTGTTAATGAAGCATCCGTGTATACCTTGTAGTTCTTCCCTTCTCGAGGTTGGATCAGGACAGGTGCAGTGGTGAGGGTGTAACGACCCAAAGTCGTATTTTGCAAATTAGGTCAGAATCCGACCTTAGGAATCAGGATCCTAGGGAATTTCAATTTAGGGCAAACAAAACCACCAATATATAGAAATAATTTTTTAGATCAAAGTGCCTTAGTTTGAGAAAGATCCGATTAACGGAAGCTCTCGTTCTGTTTTCTGAAATATTTAAATTCTAAAAATCAAAAACATTGAAATTCGTGTCTGAATTCATTGTTTTCAGTGTCGACATGTTAAGTATATTATTTAAAGGTTGCTCGAGAAGTTTCATCAAATTCTAAGCGCCGGATTTATCGTGGCTAATTTCTGAAGTTTTAAACCTCGAAAATTATTATAAAATAAAACATTACTCCGAATCGAAAATTTTTGGCGTGAGGGTGTTCGTCATGTCGGAACACACCTCGGTGCCAAGTGTCGTTGCATTTGGACGCCGAACGATGGAAAAATGCGAAAAAATAACTTTAAGCAATTTTATTTAATTTTTCTTATTTTCCGCCCCCCGCCCCGATACCCTCCCAGTCGCGCATGTCGCGCCTTTTCTGGCGCGGAAGCTTCCGCGCCAGAGAGCTTCCTGCGCCGTTTGGCGCAGGAATGGTCGGCCAAATTGGCCGACCAGCTCCCTCTCCTCCTCTATATAAACCCCCCCAACCCCCTTCCTTCTCCCTCACACAACCCCTCCCTTCCTCCAAACCCTAAACAGCAGCTTCCACCCCTCCTCAGCCCTTCCAACAGCCGGCCAGCCCCTCCGGCAACCCCCTTCCAGCCCCTCCAGCAGCCGGCCAGCCCCTCCGGCAGCCCCCTTCTAGCCGCTTCCGGCAGCCCCCGACAGTTCCATCCAGCACCTCCGGTAGCTCCCGGCAGCCTCCGGCAGACCCTTCCAGCAGCTTCCGGCAGTCCCCTTCAGCCAGCCAGCTCCCTCTCCGGCAGCCTCCAGCAGCCTCCGGCAGCCTCCAACGGCCAGTTATCAAGCCGCCAAGACACTCAGTAGCCGCTGCCAGCCAGCCTCTTGCCGTTGCCACCTCGGCCAGCCATCCGGCTATCCCGTTCCAACCCTCCCTTATTTTTCGGCAATCCTAAAAGCTAAGGTATGAGAGGTTGGAAATGGAGGGTATTGAAGAAAACACTTCTTGTTAGTCTTATTAAATCATTGATATAATTTTATATTTAGTCATTCGCATTTTGATCATTCTCATTAATTAATAATGGAGACAGTTCATAATGCTATAAAATGACTACTATTTCCATTCTTATCGTTACTCTTGCAATACAGTAACATTATTATGAAATACAGATTTTAAATCATTATAAAGAAAAATGACAAAATAAAGAATAAAAATCATGAACTATCGCATCACTCATAAAAGAGACTAATTTAAAGAAATATCGGGGACTTAAATGCAGATTGAGCGAACTGTCACTCATTTGACCCGTTGAACTTCTAAACTTAAGAACAAAGGTACCCAGTACATGACATGTATTACATTTTGCACTTTTACTGCTGCTTAGCTTCGCGTATTTTGCTTTGAGCCAGATTCATTTGAAGCTTGGTTGGTTGTTAGAAACCAACATCATTTTCATTCGGGGGTTACTGGAAAATGACATCAGTAACATTAATGCTTGGTTGGTTGTTAGAAACAAACAATTCTTTTCATTCGGGGTTGTTACTGGAAAAATGACATCAGCAACATTCGGGATTATTACTGAAAAATGACATCGGTAACATTCGGGGTAGATTACTAGAAAATGACATCAGTAATCTTTATTTGATAAATAATATTTGTTGCATGAATTGTTTATTTCGCGCTATTACTTTATTTTCTCCTGCATTTTATTTTCGCCTTACTTCCGCTAATCGCATCATTTAAAAATGTAAATGTTATTATGTACTGCTGTACTTAGAGTATTCTCTAATTACTAGAAATTTCAATCACAGTATTGTTTGTTGTACAATACCAGGTCAGGTACTTCTGGAAGAGCTTAAGCAAGAACCCTAATGCTTAAATTTTTCAATCTGCAAATGGATCTGCGACGGCGCTGTTTTTGCTTATTTATCTTTTATCTTTTCTTTATTTTTACTTTTGTACGAGGAACGCTGAAAATACCTTGTAATGTGAACATTGAAATAAATGAATAATATCCTTTGGCTTTTGTATGTGTATGCTATTTTCCTCTCAAGTTACTCAATATGATCCTGCGGTGAGAAGTCACCTGATGTCGGAACGATTTCTGTTGAACCGGCGTCGGGGCCCTCACAAAGGGCTTGCTTTATTTTTAGAAATAATTCTTCGCAGTCTTTACTCCATACAAATGGTGCTGCCTTTTGAGTCAGCTGAGTTAATGGTTTGGCCAGATTTGAGAATCCTTTGACAAACTTTCGGTAGTATCCTGCCAGTCCTAAGAAACTGCGAATCTCAGACACAGATGATGGTTGAGGCCATTCTTGTATGGTACTGATCTTTCTTTGGTCTACTTTGATTCCTTCAGCATTTACTACATGCCCTAAAAATGTTATTGAGTCCAACCAAAACTCACATTTTGAGTACTTGGCAAATAATTGATGCTCCCTAAGAGTTCCCAATACAACTTTCAAATGAATCTCATGATCCTCCATAGACTTGGAATAAATTAAGATATCGTCGATGAAGATTATCACGAATTTATCGAGGAAGGGCCGGAGTATTTTTTGCATTAGATCCATGAAGATAGAAGGCGCGTTTGTGAGTCCAAATGACATGACTAATAACTCATAGTGTTCGAAGCGAGTTCTAAATGCAGTCTTGGGAAGTCTTTTTCATTGACTCTCATCTGGTGGTATCCAGACCTTAAATCAATTTTGGAGAATACTTTGGCTCCAGCTAGTTGATCAAAGTGGTCATCGATGCGGGGTAGAGGATATTTGTTTTTCACGGTTACCTTGTTAAGATCTCTATAATCTATGCATATATGAGAGGTAAATTTGAAAATAGTTTCCCTCCAAATTTAAAAATTTTAAGTTTTATTTTATAATCCAAATCAAATATTTAGCAAAAAATTGCAAATAAATTTGTTCCTGATAGTTGATTCATCTAATTATGATGGGAACGATCTTGTTGTTGAATGGGTTAATAATAAGGCTTGGTAGATATCTGGCCTGATTGGCGGGGCTAGACCTTTATAATTAAGTGGATGCAAACTAGATCTTTATAATTAATGATCTAGCAATTAGTCCAACTCCCCTGAGAGATATGAAGAACACCGTTCAGTAAGATTTAAAATATATGTTGTTTGCCATTTATTTAAATTCTCTTGTCGGTCGTCGGCGGAGTACTTGCAAAGTAGTTTGTTACCCCAGAAGTTATACATGTAAATTTTTATTTTTGATCAGCCTTACTAATGACAATGTCTGCTATGTTAAACACAATTAATGTGCATATTATTAGATTATAAAATAAAATTATAGCATAATCAATTCGATTTAGTTGTCTTGTGAGCAAGCTTTGTGGCAAGTTTATGCAAATCCTGTGCTTTAGACAGTATAATGTATCACCTATAAACAGATTCATTATTTAGGGGCAAAAACAGAAGAATATTTCATTTCTTACCAAAAAAAATATAAGGGATTTTTCGCAGGGACATAAAACCTCACATCCATTTTAGATATACAAACTTTTTGAAGAAGAGCTTAAGAATATGACAGGCGTCATTTGTCTTTGAGCAGTGAAGAAAATGTATCATTTCAAAGAAGCAGTCCACCAAAAAGATATATAATATCATATATTCTTGACTCGTGAGGAAGAAAATAAAAAGAGTCAGAAGATGCACAAATAGATTACGTTATGTCGTAATCATTGGGACAAACATTTAATGGTGGAATGGTAGTCGGTGCCTTTTTTTATTTTTAAATTTACTTTTCTAATTAGTAGTTTCCCTCTTATTCTTAAATCTCGAGAAGGCATTAAATCCAATGTAGTAGAATTGCACAGCATTCAAATCTTTACAATTTGCAGCATATCAAACCCCAAACTTTTTTTTCTAAATTCCTTACAAAGGAATGTTTTGCCAATTGGTGTTTATATATGTAAAACATAAAGATTTGAGTGCCATGTTTCTAAAATCTCTTTACCATGGTTCAACCATTCTACTATAATATATATTTGATACAAATAATAAAAAAAAAAAACTCTGACCTAATAATAATTCTTGATGAATTAGTGAATCTTGTAAAACCCTCAACAACACATAAAAAGGGCATTATGATCAAAGCAATAGAATTTGTGAGCAACAGATCTCATCACTTCTTTTTTTAAGTCACACAGCCTCGTCTTCGTGATACAAATACAAACCAAACCCAAACCGAGCGCAGGCTCGACAAAACGCCATCTCTTCCGCTGCGGCAACAGGGTCTGCGGACCGACCGTCGTTAAGAGTTGCCGTCCCGGCTGATTCGCGGTGCGCCTGCCCGAAAATATAAAACCATTTCTTATGCGTTATATTGATATTCTTTATGTATATTTGTGATATTTTTATTTAAAGCATACCCCTCTAATAAATTTTGTCCAAGAAAAATTATAATCATAATTTTGATTAGCGAATCTCAATCATTATGTTTAAATGTATTAATTGTGCTGGAGGGCTGAGCAGATATCCCCGATTTCAATTTGGTCATATAATCCCATAGATGAAGATTTATAAATTGAATTGGTCTTTAAAGTAAATAAAAAATCCCCTGATTGAACATTTATCATCTTGAAATAGTCATGATAAATTCACTATTAATAGAATCAAATTTTGCTCAAATTTAAATATTAAAAAACACATTAATCTCCTCATTCTTAAAGTGTATGACATCAATTATATTTATTATAAAAGTACTGTTATAATGCCCCAAAAGAACTTTTCTAAAAACTACCAAAAATGATTAATTTTATGAAGTACATATAGAAGGATGATTGGCTCGCTTCAATTGTGCCTGCCTTAAATTATTTCTCTCACTTATTTTTTGGGAAGGACCTTTTGGAGTATTATAATATATTTCTTATTAAAATTAAGTGAATCCTTAGATGATAGTGCTTTATTTGAATATATATATATATATGAAAAGAGGCCAAAGAGAATAAATAGCAGAGAAATACCTCTCCATCAGATCCTCTTATAGTGATGCGATACACCACAGTCACGCTTCCATCCTCTGAAAAGAGAACATCACGCACTTCTCCACACCAACCTTGCACAATGCATTGATTATAAATAAGCAATCTTGTAGAGCCTCTTTCACATATAACACACAAAAAAAAAAATTATAAATATTTTTTGGAAGAAACTGAGGGCCAAATAGTTTTTTTCTATTTGAAAATGCAAAACGCATGCTAGAAGAAAAACATAAGTGGCATGAGTGAAATGATGATAACTATACCTGGAGCGTAGAAGCTCAGCATTCTGTTCGCATGATACCTGCAGAGTAAAAAGTGGCACACATTAAGTGGAAATTATAGTAAGAGTTTCAAGTAACATGGCAGCATTTCTCCTGAAACTGACAAATCAAACCAAATCAATTGTATTATTATTTGGTTCTATTGAATTAGTTTTTAGATCAATGTATATGCTAATTTGGTTATTATTCTTGATTCAGTTTTACTTGAAGATAACTGAACAACGTGAAGGATAGAAATGTTAAACCCATCCGATGTTGTAATCCTACTTGAACTTGATTTTAAAAGTTCGGCTTAGCCGAACTCAACTTCAATTTTTATGCTTATTTGGTTGATTCTTTTTTGTTTTTCAATTTTAAAACTGATGCCAATCGGTTCTCAATATTTGGATTGGCTTACAACCAAACCGACTAAATGCACACTCCTACTTATCAGTAACGTTATACCATAGCCTCGTGCTAATGGCCATGAGAATTGCTTCCCTTAATGTTGTTTCCATTGAAAACGAGAAGAGGAATGATAACTCGCCACACTATGAGCGAGGAAAAGGAATCAAACTGCTTGGAACGGCTCAAGCAATCCTCTATAAACCTGAGGGGTGTTCTTGAAGAATCCTTCTCTAAGAAGAAGCCCAAAACATTTTGGGCATTACTCCTAAAATTGATGCATTCTCAGAAAGAACTAGGTACAAGTTTGGGTATTTTGTATATAAATTTTAAACCTTCCTTAATTTGCAAATTTCTCTAAGGAAACTCTTTAGACTACTTCAGTGAATGAAAAACCATTTAAGTTGATATTTTAGCTTTCCTCTTTTAAAATGGGCAAAATTCATAAAGATATTGTTTGGTTTGTTATTAATAGGGTGTAAATTATGTAATTTCTAGAACTGATATTATAAGTGGTTGGTTTGTGAGATTTGATTCACATTGAAAAATTTTAATAGATGTTATAGTTCGCACGCACAAAAGAGGGTGCGGACGTTACCATTTGTCAGTATTGGTTAGGCCTCTCTAGACGCTAATAAACCCTCAATTGTTCGACCTGACCTCGCTGGGTGCTGGTTGGGCCATGGTGGCTATTGGTCGGTACTCACAAATTTCTATGTTCTTAAAATTACTTTACTTTTCACCAAAACAAAATTTAAAATCTAATCACAATGCAAAATTTCCAAACACAAATTTGAATTGAATTGCATTTATTTTATCAGATTTTAATTAATATTATAATTGATTACTCTATGTGTTCCTTTAACTCAAATTATACAGTCCCTAACTAAACATTTCTCACATGGGCATCTAATAGCCTATGATTAATATGCTCAGACCATATAAAACGATTTTCTAATTGGGGCTATTCCAACCTTAATTTGAGAATTTTGATAGAGAAATTCGAATTAAAAGGTTTGGCATATAAAAAAGATTCTATCAAAATATTATAATCTCTTTTCTGTAATCATTGAATTTTTAATATATAATTTCCAAAATATATAAAAACACTGGAAAATGGAGATACTCTAGTGCTTGCACACCCGGCAAGGGTTCAAATTCAGCTGACTGCTTGCTCAAATTCTTTCAAAATATTATAAAGTAAATATAGATAAAACTTGAATTACATACTTACACCTCAGAAGCCTGCAAGCTTCCTGTCAAAATCGCACTGCTCCAATTTTCGCCCCAATCCAAATCAGATAGAGACACATCAAAGCAAACGAGAATACTATACTCCTAATATACTCTATCTATCACCATGCACTCTCTTCTTCCTCAATCTCAGTTCATATCGAATTACACTAACCAATACGAAGCAGAAAAGCACAATCCATTCGAAAAAAGAATCGACCACTTACTCTTACACCCAATCCACGAGCAATCAGCCCCGATCCAAAAAAAGAAGCACCTATTACACTTTAATTGGATATAGAAAATAAGCAAATAAGCGCAAAATAAAGATGGCATACCAGGGAATGGAGTTGCTCTCGGAACTAATGATCTTGTCGGGAACCCTTTTGTTTAGATCTCGCAGTATCTCGTTGAGAGGGCGAGTTAAACCCGCTGCCGTAACGTCAAGAGGCACAACGTAGTTGGAGTTATTAGTAACGCTGACTTTATTCCCATTCCCCCCTCCGCCAGTGCTCGCACCCTTCTCGAGTGATGCCGTCGCCGTCCAATTTCTCCGGCCACTGCAGAATCTTATCCTCCCTCGTCGAAGCGATACTTCATGCAGACCCAAGATGCTCCCAAAATATGCAGCGCTTGCAGTCTCCATTGGCTGAAAAATGAAGATCTGCGATTCAGCTTCTGGTTTTCCTTTCCCAACTTCCGCAGCTTCGCGGCTCTCTCTCTCTGGCTTTTGGCTCTTTTATATAGTTTCCGCGGTTGAGTCACCTCCGCATTCTCCATCAAACAACAAACCTATTACCCACCAAACATATTTTTAAATAAAAATAATAATAAAAAAATTAGATTTAAAATAATTATTAATATATTTAAATTAATAATTAACTCATAATAAATAAGATTTATTATTATAATCATAATTAAAAACTTATTAATAATTTAGAAAAAAGTATTGAATATTTATTAGGGTATTATATTATTTTTCATAAAAATACATAATGATTAATTTACACTTACGCTTATTTTTTTATTTTTTATAACATGTGCTGTATAACTTCTATATATTTTTTAAAAATATATAGATGATTAAAATTTGATGAGATAAATATAATAAAAAATTATTATTAAATTTAATTTTTTTATACAATTCGTAAAAATATATATTTTAAATTTTAATTATTTATGAGATATTTGATAGTTAAATAATGACTGACTCAGCGCCAGCTCGTTTTAGCCGCAATAGACATGGATCCGATCTGAGCCATTTGTTTTTGATCGAACGGCAGGTTGTGATTCCTGAATAAGGATAAGATATATAAAGGAATTAATGTTGCTTTAATGCTATATTTCCTGATTCTCTGCTATATTTATCTCGACTCTCTAATATTCAGATAATCTGTGACTATTCTGTGTTGCAGTGCATAATCATGCTGATGGAGTTTAGGATTATGCAATTTTTTTTTGTTTTATACAAATCATTCGGTAAGCTATTAAGGGATTAAATTTGATTTTTATTAGAGTTTTTGAATTGTCACTGCATATCTTATAATTCTCAGTTATGACAAAGTCCAAATTTTATATTTATCTAAAATATGTTTGTTGTTTTAAAATAAAATTAAGCAATTTTATAATATTTGACTACATATTGTTATAATGTTTACTCTCTTAATTGGCTTTCACAACAACACAGAATAGTAGCATATTAAGAGTAATCTGTTCTCGACTCTCAGATATTCAAGTAAATTGCTATTGTTATGTGTTGCTTTGCATGATCATCTGAATCTCTAATGGAGTTTAGGGCTACGTAAATTTTTTTATTTTCTACACATACATTCAATCATGGAGTAAGCTATTATGGGAATAAAATTAATGGAGACAACGCGGGCACCTAAGTTTGCCGCTGTTTGCTGCTGAAATCTACGGTGCAGATCCCTGGGCTCGATTAAACCTTATGTCGATCACTTAGCGTAGTTTCCGTAGTTAAGAGACTACCCGAAGTCGAGTGTGCCGTTGGAGCTTTGTCCCGAAGTCTGATCAAATGTTCACCGTTGATCTTCAAGTACTAAACCATCCCACTTCTTCTTTGAAAATTTAATTGCTTTGATTCGAATCCTTTTTCCATGCCCATGCTTGTCAATCGAGCAGATTTGATCGAACTCAAATGAGTTCGATCGATCGAATTTTAGAAGTTGTCCACAGTAGGAAACAGTAACGCAGCGTTTGTCCTGTTAGTTGGCAGCTATGGTTAGGGATTGCTTACGCCTCAGGCCACCTCCATCGTCGATCTAGCCAGTGTTGGCTAGTTCTGGTCATCCTCTGTCCAATGCCGTGAGGGCCGAGCCCAACCACCGCTGGGAAGGATGTCAATAAATGTGCCCTAGGTTGCTGTCTAGGGTTGTCTGTGGGAAGAAGGAGAGGGATCCAGGTCGAGCCCGTCCCGCGTTCTGCGTACCATTGGCATGTCGAGTGGGGCCCGCATTTGTGCATATCACATCAGCCGGTGGGACCCACCTTCCTTTCCGTCGCCGCTTAGCAATTGGGTCCACCTTTGTTGCCGAAGGATCTATGGGTCCTACCTCGAGTTAAATTAAATGAAATTTAATATTTTTATAATTAGTAAGATTTAATTTAACTAATTCAGATAAATTAAATTAAGTAATATTTTAAGGCATCATAATTTACAATCCATAAATTCAAATGCAATGAAGTTATATTTTATTTTAATTAAAAAATTATGAGGAATGCTATGATGGTATCAATTGTTCTCTTTGATAAGTATTTTTGGCATTGACATTTATGACCCTCATTAATAACCCAATTAACCCTAAATCTTTTAATGCTCATAATTTTGTATTCTTAGCTCCAAACATAGCATATATATATATATATATATATAGATATTTCATTTTGCTCAAGAGAATGCCAAGAACATTATGATATAATAATTTTCTTAAGTTTTTAAATAATAGATTAATGTATAATTATTAATTATTAATAAATTTATATAAAGAAAATTTTGCGGAGTAAACGAATGGATGATGTACAAAGAGTTATTCTGATTGTATTGTTTTTATCATTGTTTGAGCTTCCTTTGAATGTATACAACTTTTGTATGTACCCAATATTATGCTAAGTTAAATTGCATTCTTACTTTCTATAAATATTTGTGATAAATATATGTGGTGAGAGTCTTTAGAATTAGAACAAAACTGAACTTGTACAGATATGATTTGCTAGCAACCTATGAAAAAATAAGAAGAGATCTAGTCTAGTAAGAATGGGTAGAGGATCCAGAGAAAAAAAAGTTACCAAAATGATATTTATGTGGATAATTACTGACGGGTAATTGTACACATTCTTAGAATAATTTTGATGATAATATTTGGGTCTCCCATTGAAGTTTGGGGTCCTAGACTCAAAATGATATATTTATGCCACACAATAATTTATGCTAAGTTATTTTTATTCATATCAATTTATATTTTTGCTTTGAAATTATTTGAGTCGCTTAAGCATTGACAGTTACATGTTATTGAAATTGACATAACCCTCAAATTGTAATGATGATAATTTTTACACTCTTTATTACTTTGATTTTTATAACCTATATAGGATACTATAAATTAATATTTTTAGATGCTGTCTGATTGACAATGTTGATAATTATAAAAATTATTAGAAATAGAAGGGGAAGCTAACTTGATTTCAAGAACTAGAAATGATTCTATTATCAAGAGTGAAATAGAGACTCATTATTTGGATTTTATATCACTTTATATTTATTTAAGTATAGATAATTTGTATAATTTTAATTTAAATTCTGGCTCTATGATGTATGGATATTATTTTATTTAGTAATTTTTGTGATGAATGTTTATTCTTGAATTATTCCTTGAATGTCCCAACCCCGGTCTTTGAGTTGTTACCCTCCACTTCTCCTCCATTGTTGTCGCTCAAATCCTCTCGATCTTCTCCATGTTGAGCGCCGGTCTCTTCTACCTGATCGAGCCCCACCTCTCTTCTCCATGGCTTGGCCGAAACCTTCCATGGTCAAGCTTCTTTTTCCCCTTCCATAGCCGAGCTCCACTTCCTCCATCCTCGAGCCAAGATACATCCTTCTCTGCTCCTATTTGTCAATTTATACTCCATCTCTCGATTCTCCTCTATCAGCACAGCAAGGAGTCGTCGAAGCTTCTTCTTGTTCTCTCGAATGCAACCCATCCATCGTGAGGATCTTGCTTGAGACAACATTAAATCTCACTGTCCAGCTTGAGCTCATTTTGGTTCGATCAATCATAAGGAACACAAGATCATTCTGTTTGCCTTTCTCTTTGCCACTAATACCTACATGCTTCCTCCTCTTGCATCGGCCTGAGGTCGACACCATAAGGCACCTAAAGGTACTCATATAAACCTTAAGATTAGCTTTATTTTTCTCTTTGATTATAATTCAGTAAAATTGTATGGTTTATGCCTAATGTTTGAGGAGATATTTCTATTGGTTGCTCATGGAAATGTTGCTTATAGCTTCTATTTGGTTTATTCGTTATTGCCAGTGTAGATCCTTATGCATGCATCCGCCTTAAAGTAGTTGATCAATCCTATAATAATAATTAATGTATATAGTATGGTTGCATGCCTTCTAGTATAATTAGTCAAATGATTAAGGTCAGTTATCAACTTTAAAATTTTGCATAAATCATAGTTGATTATTAGAAAATGAGGAAATTCAAGTCATGCTTATGTCATGATTGTTTATTCATAAGAAGGTGCAAATCCTTCTATTATTAATATATCAACTAAATATTCATGAAGTAATATTCATTATTCTTTAATTTGATTTAATGATGTTCTTGAGTTCATCTTAGTGATTATAAGAAATCATGCTCAGTATACTTTCATTAATCTTCCATAAAATTGATTATTATCAAGTTATTATATGTCATCTTGTAGATCTCTCTCTAGCATGCTGTAATTTCATCTTCTATTTTTAAGTCATAGAGAATGAATTGGATACATTCCATGTTGTTTAAAGTAAGCATCACTTACCAAATTAACCACCATTTAGATGTATATTCATTAAACATTACAAGTGTTGTGAATGTTGCCTCATCTCAATTAATCAACATAATGCAAATTCAAATTGCTCATACAAGGTACGTTAAGTACTTAGAACTTATATTGAGTTCTGATAAATTAGATCATATTATTTTGTATGTATAATACGTATATCACTTGCATATATCTTAATATCATTAGTGTGCTTATATCTTAGAATTAAGTGTTAGGGCGCAGCTATATTTTGGAAAATATATGGAGAAAATATTAACAAATAAATTTGCATGATAATAGTAGCATCCTGCTAATGTGTAAAATTTAGATAGATCTTAAGCAATAAAACTTAGAAATTATTGATCCACTTTTGCACATAAATTTAATGAAAATTTAGAAATAATTTTGAAACTTAGATTTAAGGTGTCAATAGACCCCATAATGAATAGAGAACACTTGCATGAATATTAGGAGGTTGTGATATTGAAGTTATAGATGTAAGATTTCATTTATTAAATGATAGATAATCTTAAGCTTAGAATTAGATTCCCTAGTAATTTAGGACCAATGAGTCTCATTAACTTAGCGTAGTTATTAGTTAGTTTAGAGTTTGTAAATCCTTAGATTGAGGATTTAAGAAGCATTAGATTACTTTCATAAGGGAAATAAGTACATACTTATAACCATTGATATACCAATAAAATCAGCCTTTTATGTTCTTTAAAATTGTAAATGGGTTCTGCCCCTTACCTTTGTGCGCATTGGTAAGTGCAGTTGTGTAAGAGCTAAGTTTTCTGATTCTATTCCCTTTGAACTTTAGGAATTGATTGTTTTGTCTAATAAGAATTGTAAAGAGTTTAGTCTTATCTTAGGTAATTAGATAATTGTTGTTGATTACAAGATAAATATCTCAATTCCTTATTATATGAAAAGACACACTTAAGTAGTAATAAGTGATACTCTTATACATCGAGATATTTTTTCAGATAACTGTGGAGTTCCTGATAAGAGCTCCAACGTTAAGCATGCTCATGTGGGAGCACTCCCATGATAGGTGACCTGCTGGGAAGTTATCTTTTAAGGGTAAAATCGTGAGGCCTTTCAGGCCAAAACAAATAATATCTTGGTGCTTAAGAATTTAAACTGTTACAGTATATCTCAAGTTAGGATTTTAACACTTTAATTTGAGAGAATAAACTGTAAATAATGTATATCTCTTATCCTTGTGCACAAGGATAAGTGCATTTTAAGCAACAAGAGTCCAATCATCCTTTTTAATGACACACTAAAATTACATGTATGCAATCTTAACTTGTGGTAAGATATGAGATAACTTAACTATTAAGATGAAGAATAGATTAAGCAAGTAAGACAAGATTAAGATAATATTCAGATAACTAAGCAATTTCCAAGATAAGACAAGGTTTAGTCTTAACATTATAAATGGAGTAAGTAGATAAGATTGGGTAAATAAAAAACATAAGGATATTATTTTATTAGTTTTATTTATTTTTTTGTTGCATCATTTTTATCATAGCATTTATACATAACATTTCTGCATAGCATAACATAAGCATTAGTGGTGCAATTCAATGCACACAGGATTTATTAGCGACGAGATTCAGTGCACACATAGAATTTATTAGCAGTGCGATTCAGTGCACACCCTAGGATTTGTTGCGGTACAATTTTGGCACATATGATATGTATACATGTGGCATATGCAAGTTATTTATCATTTCAATATTGCATCTTATTTTAGGAACATGATTCACTTATATTTTCAATGGCATATTGAAATAGATATTGTTCCCCACTCAAATATTTTGAGTACTTCATCATAATTATATTGTAAATTAATAATAATTGAGATTTATTAATCAAAATATTTACATTTAAGAGAAATATTTCATAGACCCACTTAAGTGTAGCCCTACATGATGATGACATAAAAATACATGTGGCTCTTTCTAAAAATCTAAGAGAAAATTCTTAGAAAAACTGTAGTTTTAGGAGGGATTTGGACTAGTTGGAACTTGTAGAAGAGAATGATTTAGAAGCTAGAGCCTCCGCCACCTCTCAAAGCCCCGAAGAGATCTTCCCCCATGGAATCCCTCTCCAAGACGTTGCCTTTAGAGTCAATGATGCGAATGTTGAGGAGGTGGTCGACTGCAGCGTCGTAATGTCTCGTGATGATTCTGATACCTTCGCCGCATACGTGGCCGCCGACGTTGACGGTGGAACAGAAGCAAGCGGGGAAGGCTAAAGTGGGACTTTTTGAGGCGATGGAGACGTAGAGTTCGCCGAGAATGGCTTCGGGTTGAACCTGGAGGGTGTCATCAAGTTGAAGGAGATGGAGCGGAGGTTGGAGAGGTCGAGAATGACGAAAGGGGGGCTGCTTTTTAAATGCGAGGAATAGGAGAGGTCTTCGTAATCGTGGCCGCCGCAGCAAGCGCAGTTAGGGATTTGGAGTAGGGACGGCGGTTTGAGCGTGGGACTCGAGGTTGAGCGTGATGATTAAGAGGGATTTGGGAGAGCGGAAGAAGGCACGCTGGTTTTGGGCGGAGGAGAGGGTAGGAGCGAAGTTTGGAGGTTTTGGGGTAAGGATAGCAGCGCTAGGAACAGAGCCTGGCAGAGGCGAGGAGGAATAGAGAGGTGTACTGGGAAATGCATTGTGAAAAGAAAAGACGGCGGAGAAGATGAACAGTACGAGAGGAAAAATTTAAGGAATAAATTTCTCTTAGATATTTAGAGAGATCTACATGTATTTTCGTAGCAGGTTTTTGTTGGGTTACACCTAAGCAGGTCTATGAACATTTCTATACATTTAATTGACTAAATAAAAAAAAGCTGAAAAAATTATAGGCGCAATTCCTTAAATTTAACCAGAAAATAAATAGCAGCAGCCGAAAGAACCCTTCAATACATTGCTTATTTCTGCAGTATCCTTTCAACTCGAGACAATGTAAAATTTCACCATTATTCCAACCCTAATTATATATATATATATATATATATATATAAGAATCACATATGGGCAAACTTAGCAGCAGCAGCAGCTGGAGAACTACAGTATCAGTGAACTTACAGATTCCCCAAAGCCTGCAGGCGATACAATGGCTGGAAAAGCAGCAAAGGGGAAGACGAGGAAGAGGGCGACAACTTGGGTCGAGTTTCGGGCCTCTCGCTGGAGCCCAAATGCTGGGGTTTCCTCTTCAGAAGACCATTCTCCTTCTCTAACCTTTCATTGCAGTATGATATCGTCTTCTCCAGTTTTCTGATCCTCTTACCGACAGCTATCCCGCCTACCTTCAGAACTCCGAGCTTGTGGTCCTCCAGGATTTTGGCCACCACCTTCATCGACATCAGTTCCTTCGTGCTCGCAGCCAACTATATATATTATTAATTAATTTAGATTAATGAGCATGCAATCATTTTTAAGAGGGGTGGGTTATATGTACCAGTGCTGTGATTGAATCAGAAGAACTGCTTCTCTCCTGTTTTCCAATTTGAGTGGTTTTTTCTGCATATGATGTCAGCAAAGCCATAGGTGGGAAAGGGTCTTCGAGCCCAAAGCAGCAGGAAAGTTCAGCGGCTTCGACGTACTTTTCTTCAATGATGAATTCCTTGATAACAGCTGCAATGAGCAGAAGAGTTCTAAAGGATTTCATCTTGATATAAATGCAGGTTTAATGGTATTAAAAATAGTCAATGCCATCATATAGAGAATAACAAGCTGTTCAGATATCTTAATTCTATCGTATATAATAATGAAGAAAAATGAATAAATTTGAGGAATGTGCTACAAAGGTATAATGAGATCCAAAAATCCCACTCTAATTTAAGAGAGTTTTATACGAGTTCATCAATGTTATATGGGACAAAATGTTAGACAATAGAGTAGAAGCAAATTAGTAAATAAGGGTTGTAAAGATAAGGAAGCTAAGCTAAAAGAGTGAGTACACATAAAGGATATGTTGAAAATGAGATCATTCATAGCAATGTTGAAGTAGTTCTAATGAAGGTAAGCTCAATGTAAGTTGTATCAGATAGTTTGAAAATCTTGAGCAGTGACAAAGAGGCCGTAAACAAATACAGAGCCATAAACATCAAATAACTCAACAAAATTTATTATATACCTAATGATTAAGACTTATAATTTATTATCCTATGTCATGGATTTGTAATCTTAGGTTAAGATTAGATAGGGTGGTAAAAAAATCAGTATTTTCTCATCAAAAATGCTATAAGAAAATGAGCATTTGAGTGATCTTAGTAGTCCCAATCAAATGAGAAAAGTGCTGTTTATGCTTGAGGATGAGGTCTACGTGTGTAAACTTAAAAGCAAGGAGAGAATAAGATTTTGAAAGAAAGAGCATAAAAAAAGATGGAATGGTGGTCAGTGTAATTGGGCCACCAAGAAATATTTCATGAACTGTAAATTAGCATAAGCATTGAAACAATTTGTGTCAAATCAAAACACTGGCACCTTTTTTTGAGTACATAAAGTATACAAGGACATATAATGAATGGTTCAAAAAAACTTTGAAACTTCATTAAATGAGCCAACAAAATGATCGAGAAGTACGCTTTCCTGGAATATAGAAAAGAGATGTAGTTAAAACAACACCAAGGTTTAATCCCACTAGGTTGAATGCTTTGTTTCCATTGTGCACAATCAAATAGTAGCCCCTTCCTAAGTTCCAAATAAAGAAGATCCTTCCAAATAGAATCTTCACATTTTTTTTTTAGCCATCCTCTTCCTCTTTTAATATTGGCAAAATTCCTATACTCAATTTTCCAACAAGAGTGTTGCACACTCTATACGCTAAATAGGCCTAAACCATCTAAGGCTTCATTCTCTAATCTTATCTACTATTAGAACCACTCCAACCTTCCTATGAATAAACTCAGTTCTCATTCTATCTTTATGAGTACCCACTCATTCACCTAAGCACCCTCATCTCTATAACACTTAATTTATTGGTAAGTTTTTTTTTGTTAGCCAACATTCAGCCCCATATAACATAGCTGATCGTATAACTACTTTAGAGATTTTTCTTTAATTTTAAGTGGAATTTTCAAATCGCACAACATTCTTGAAGAGCTCCTCCATTTCATCCAACCAGCTTTGATCCTATTAATTACATCGCTCTCTATTTCATCATTATCTTTTGTAATTGAACCCAAGTACTTGTACCTCTCACTCTTCTTTATTACATGGTCCTTAATAGTTGTCCTATAGATTAGGGATTCTAATATAATCAAACTTACACATCATATAGTAGTTCTCCTTAACTCAAGTTTTTCTTTAACTCCATTCATAGTCTTATTAATTAATGAATATCATCTGCAAATAACATGCACCAAGTAATCTCCTCTTAAACGTGCTCAGTTAGAACATTGATAATTAAATCAAAAAGATATGGGTTGAGAGCTAACCTTGATGCAATCCAATAAAAATAAGAAAATCATTAGACAAGTCACCTTGCGATTGAACACATGATACATCCACATTATACATATCTCTAATAATATCAATATATGCAACACAAATCCTTCTCTCCAAAGCTCTCTAAAGAACTTCTCTCAGCACTCTAACATAAGCCTTTTCAATATCAACAATAATTAAATGATGAGCTTCTTTTCTTACTCTAAATTTTGCCATAAAATTTCCTAATATACACATGACTTTCATGGTAAATTTACCTGGCAAAAAGCTAAAATTGATTTTGAGAAATACATATATCTCTTCATAATCTATATTTAATTACTCTTTCAAAGTTTTCACTGTATGACACATTTACTTATTTTCTCTATAATTAGTATACTCTTTCTCCACTCATCTGACTTAGTCTTCAAAATAACATTAAATAACTTGGTAAGCCAATAAATTCTTTCCTCACTCAAATGTTTCCATACATAAAAAGGGATGTCGTCCGACCTACTATTTTTACGCCTTTCATCCTCTTTAAAGCATTCCAAATCTCGGCTTTACTAAAATAGCGAATGAAAGTGTAATTGAGATTTTTTTTAACCATTAAACTCACTTATATTATATTGATGCAAACTTTATTAAAAAACTTAGTAAAATAATTCATTCATCTAAGTTAAATATTTTCATCCCTAAAATTTATTTTTGATCATTATATTTAATATATTTAAGGAGTCATATCTTTGGTTATTTTATCTCTCAATTTGGCTTACCTTATAAATGTCTCTCCCATGACAATTTCTAATTTATCATATAAATTATTGATTGATGCACTCTTAGCATCAAAAACTTCTATTTTGGATTAACGACTATGTTTCTTCAAATTCTCTTCAGTCCTAGTGCATTTAAATTATTCTTTATAAAATATCTATTTATCTTTAATATTAACTTAAACATCTAGTTTCCACCGTTATGCACTTTTATTATTGGGTACACTCCTTTTTAATTCACTAGAAAAAACTCGTTACTACACTGTGAATACAACTAGCAACTAAATTCCACATAAAACAAACTACACTCTCAAAATCTCACTAAGTTTTAAAACAACACTCATAAAAATATCTATATTACTCATTTTAAGATTCTACTACTTAGTTTTAGGACAAAATTTTAGATTTAATGATACTTTAATTACTCCTTATTTTCAAATTCAAAACCAATAAATGTTGTGTTATCAAACAATCACTTGAAATAATATTTCAATCTATACAAAATAAACAACATTAGTTTGAAATAAAACAAAAATTCTTAGTGTAGTTGAGATATATAAAACCAAGATATTTGATGAAAAATACCACTTTCGCTGCAAAAATATTTGACTTGAGTTTGATAAAATGTCAAAGCATTGCTAGTATGCAAGGTTTTAATAAGACCAAAAGCTGACCTTTTCTCATTGATAAAAATTTAAAAAGAAATAACATTATAATAGCACTCAAGTAAAAGACAAACAGGAACAAGTATCAATATATGAAGTAACGAAATCAAAGATGAGCCGTTAAATGATTTAGACCTCATATATATCAATGTAACCAAAATCAACAGGTCAAGAATACATACAACTAGGAACTAGACGATAGAAACAACAATGGCATTGTTATGAGGTATAGAGAAGGAAGAATGTCCTCTTGATTGAACGGTAGCATACTATACTATCGTGCAAGGAGAAAAAATTTGAGTGAAGTTACTCAAGAAAAACCATGAAAGTGAAGCAAACAAAATCTCACACTTCTTTTGCAGTTTCTTAAAATATGATAGTCAGGCAGTAGTATATTCAAGATTGCGGAGCACCCCAAAATAGGATAACATTGTTAAAAGCTTGCACTAACATGTGTTTATTAGTGATGTCAAAAGGTTGAGAATCCAAGTGATGAAACTTTTAATGAAAACCAACAAAAAATAGAAATGTAGGTGAACATTAAGCACGACGGAACCATAGAAATTGAAAAGTTTTGCTTCTAAGAAGCTAAGAATGATATGATCAAACGCTAACAAGAAAAAAGACTCGCAAGAATAATCTTAGTTTAGGTCTTGAATTATGATGAAGCCAGGTGCTTAGTTGCACCATGAGAACATTCAGTGGTGAGTGGTGAGTTAGCACAAGACGGGTAGCAAGCAAAGTAGCGAGAAGGTACCACTAGGCTGGGTTTTCAACAACAAAACGAAGGTGAACAATGAAGTGACAATGTAGTGAGACATGAAATAAGGAGGAAACAAAGGTTGGCCAGGGTTGGATTGAAGACGGGTAACAGGCGCAGATGTACACAGATGAGCACCAGTAGAGAAGGGCGCTGAGTTAATCACAAGCAAGCAGAGTCACAGAAATGTTCGAGCACAAGCAGAGGCTGTACGATTATGCCATGTGAGGGGGCTGATCACGAGAGAGAGATGGGGTAGTCACGAGCACAATCATGCATATGTAGGGCTGGCTGCGAGAATGAAGAGGGTCATGAATGTGCGGTGCAAGGCAAAAGCAGAGGTAACGACATAAGGTTAGAGCTTAGAGAAATTTTCAATTGGTGATATCATGTTAATTTGATAGAAAAAAAAATAAACTGAACAGCGGAAAGAAGAAAAAAGAGTAAAATTTTTCATATAAACTCAAAGAAATTTATTATCTCTAAAACTCCAACAAATATAAAGCGTAACATTCTTTAACAAAGAGCATCTTTACTAAAATGATGGTGGTTTATCCATTTCCACTTAAAAGTGAATCGCTATGAAAGAAAGTTTTAAGGTTTTATGATGAATTCCTTGGGAGACAAGTTGTAAAACTGCAAACCCTCAAAGCTAAAGGTAAGCTTTTTGAACAAAGAATCTCACTTAATGTTGGTCATATCCCCATTTTAAACATAACAAAAATTGACCAGGAAAATGTAGCAGTGCACTTTTAAGCCTTTTGATGATAAAGGATCAGAGTACATATTTAGCCATACATCAGAAGTATTACATAAATAAACTTTCTGCTAATGATTGGAGTTGGTATGAAATGATTTCTGCATCCAATTAACATAAAAGAGATGCCCAACGCTCTAAAGTTCTTAATAGAGGTTCCACCAGATTCAGCATAGCATGCCTACATGAATCCTTCGGATTAAGCCTACTATAAAACATGCCACTTTCATCAAACATCCAAAAGTATATGTTACTGATGCTATACTGCTAATGAACAATTTTGGCAAACACAGAAAAAGTAATGCATCGGAATGAAAGTACAAAATAAATTAAAGCATTCCCCTCCTATAAGCAAATTACCTCTCTACGGATTAGGACCATATAAATGATAGGCTCTCAAATAAAGTATTTCCACTAAAGATAAGTTAGAAGAAATATAAAAGAAAGGAAAAAAAGCTTTTTGATGTTTTGGAGAAGCTGCCGTTCTGTTAAACAGCCAAAAGTTAAACGAGACCGCTGATGAAGTAACTAGCAAACTAGCAGCACTGGATGGAACGTTGCTGGCTGATTTTCTGCAATTGGGATGGATTCGTGGTTCTCTGAGCTCTAGAAAGCAAAGGAAAGCGCTGTCCTGCAGCAGGCAACAGTTATGTGATTGATATGGGAGAGCAAAAGATTCCAGTGAGAAAGAGCAAAGGAAGAAGATAAAAATATCTGCTTTGTGCATTTAAGCATAATCTCATATTTTTATTATGAGTTATTGGTCAAATACTCCACTTTTTAAATTGCCTAATATAGCCCCGTGACTTCTATGAATATCAAATTAGTACCTTAATTTTTAAAAATGATGCAAACGGAATCCCACTGTTTAAACATCATGTTAACTTGAATTGAGAATACATCATATTTTGGGAAGAAAAACATGTGGATGAAGTCATTAACAAGTATATTTATTATTTTTTACCATAAACCTATTTTTTCAGAGATTGTTAAAGCCATTAAATATAAAATAAAACTTTCAAAATTTAAAAAAGGTATAAAATAATGCCTTAAAAAAATCATGTCAATATTATAAAAGATCAAGATTATAAAATAAAACTCACTTATAATTCCCAAAGTAATATCATTAAACATTAAACTTTTTATTTGATAAAGATCAAAGTAGTATTCTATCATATAACTAAGATGCGTTATTTACTTGAGCTTCATATATTATACTAGATCTAATGATCAATGAAAAACATGCAAAACAATTTTAATAAAGTAAAATAAGCATTCATTAAAAAAGCCTAATCTTATCTCAATGAGTTAATATTTAATAAACTAGATCTAACCTACCTATCGAATATAAAACAATATATATATATATATATATATATATATATATATATTATGAAAAAGTGATGTGCTTTCCTCCTAACCCGATTATCCAATGCCTCAATAATTCTGAAATTTTTTTGAAACTTGTAAGCAATTTAGTACTCGAACATCTGTCTTCATGATGAGAAGCCCCTCGTACTTAAACTTCATCACATTGTTTATTGTGTGCACAATAGCTCGACCACCGCCATTTAATAAATTTGGATTGAGTCAATGGAAGCATAACTCTATAGTGCCACCACTTTGGAACCATCCCTGTAATGTGTTTAAAGCAAAAATGAAGTTGCGTGTAATCAAAAGACAATCTAACAAATATTATTGGCTAAATTGCTAGCCAAGTTGGTAGATATCCTTTTAATTTTTCCAATATATATAAGGAAAGATTCAAGAAGTTTAAGTTCAAACCAAAAAATCTTTGAAGATTAAAAGAATACTATTCTTCAAAGCTTAAAAGCTTAATACTATTGTAATTTGAATATTACAAATATAAATTCATAAGAGTTACACTTTTTAATTCAACCATCCGATATGTGAATTTGAATAATCTATATATGCTAAACGCGATGATGATATGCTCCTTCCTAGAGTGCAACCCATATTAGTCTCTAATTTTGAGCAACTTTTTCTTATTTCAAGTAGAATTACTTTAATTTGAATTTGTATTTGAATGTAATTATTTTAGTTTTACTTGCATCAATATTTGTGAAAACTTGCAGAAAAGTAAAGCACGGCAATGAATAATCATGAAAATCCTTAGGGACCATCTAGAGCACACATTTGATCATAGGTTCGTGTGTTAGAAGAATCATTGGGTAGAAAAGAAAACATGATTATGGAAATGCATAATTAATCAATTAAAAAAATATATTGTATGCACATATGAGATACAAGTTAAATTTAAAGTTTTATATAAGGTATTACAGTATTTTGTTTAAGAGAATTTTATCGAATGTGAAGGTAAAGAGAAACCAAAATTGGCAAATCATTTTTGGAAATAATAATTAAGACCAAAAAGATCAAATCGTATTAATTATAGCATAACCAAATCTATAAGACAATTAAGCTATAAGAATAGGTAAATATAAAATTAAAATAACAGCACAAATTATGGAGAATCATTTTTGTTCCATGCGAATAAAAACTAGTAATAGCATTAAGAGCAGAGTAGAGTTCTCCAAATGACTTCAACTGAATTTGTAAAGACAAACAAATGTTTCAAAAATTAGAATTAAAAGTGGTTAAGCACTAAACAAAGAGTTAAAACTTAATTAAATATCTTAATTATGATTTTATAAACGTTCACATAAGTGATCAAAAGAGAGGCAGCCTTGCTACATTTGTTTCTCACGTATGGCATATCAACTTAAAAGGAAAAAGCTGTTACAAAAGGTATAAAGTTGATAACGTAGTAATTGCTTGAAAGCATAAAGGCTTAAAATTACTAGAACAAAAGCTTTATCTATAATATACATTTTTAATAGGTTAAAATATGATACTGAAACTTTTTAATAAATTTTATAAAATGAGACAAATGAAACAGTGTGATGAGTAGCTTGTTTCTATTATAAACAAAGGCAGAAATATAGACGAAAATATAATAAATAAGTGCATTTAAAATAGAGGAGAATTCAATTTAATAAAAGGATATCATGAAAATTACTCTCTGTAGACAGCAGGGTTGAGATTGACCTGGGAGACAGCAGTGGAAGCTTGAAGGAGAGCGGGACAAGGAGATAAAATATGATTGTGAGCATTCAAACATAATCATCTGTTTTTATTATAATCTAAGGACTGCCTGAATACACGGACTTGCCTCTCTAATTAAGCTACAAAACATAAGAACAATGTGTTAATTAGGGTTTGCTGGTTATGACTTCACTAAGGACTCTCAAGCGAGCAATCTTAGAGGACATCGAAGTGTTATGAACCTTCAACTGAGTATTATTCCTAACTGAGAGAGCAGCACATCTTGGTTAGCTACCTGAGTTATACTGGGATATAGTTAAGTAAGAGTAAGAGATGAGCGTCGGTGGAGCAGAGAAAGAAATCCAAAACAAGTAGAGAGGAAGCCAACCAAGTATGGAATTCATCCGCTACAGTGTCAATCAATTGCCCAAGAAGCCTGCCAAAGGAAAGCAAAGAAGCCTTGTCCAACAACAGTGTCAAGTTAGCTTTAGCAAACTAAAGAGGCTTCGTGTAAAAGCTGCAGAGATCAGCCAATCCTTGATTATGAAGAAGAACCTCCACAAGTGTCATGGAGCACATGGACCTTTCCTGACATACAACTAACCCATATAACAATTATTACTAGGGCTTCCCTGACTGATAATTGGCCCAATTTTTCCAGAAATATCTTGCCCGAGATCAGCTCAGGCCATGTGGAGATATTACCCAATCAACTAAAAACTTAATACAGACATGTGACATCGCATGATTGCGGGTATTCTGGAAAGATCACGTGACAACACATGGAATAAATTTAGGATTCTGGGCAACCACATATTCTCCATGTAGGCATTTAATGTGTGTTTCTTATGTGTGTAGTTATATAGGAGTCATGTATACATTTTTTTTTCCTATAATAATTGATCACAGAGCATTTATTTTGCCTTAGATTCCTCCGATTATCTTATTTCAATAAAAGAATCGTGTAGAGCTTCTTCTCTATTTACTTGCAGTTGGTTTATTGTGTGATTATCATTGTGCCAAGATACTCGCTTAGCAATCATCATAACATAATTGTCTCCCAACCAATGAACATAATGTTTTACTGTTGAGCATAAGGATCACCAATCAGCAACCTCCCCTCATCGATCGACCAGCTTCCTAATGAATCATCTAGAAGAATCTATTATTATTCGATTTGAACACTGTAGCGAATCTAAAACCAACAAAATGTCTCGATGAGGTAGATTGTGAGCTCCACACCTAAATTAAAAGGATAATTAAAAATAGTCAAGAATTTGACCAATGTATTGCACTAATAACACGGTTAACACTGATTTAATCATAATTAAAACTGATGGGGCCACTAAATCCTAATCACCCATAACCATTTTGACAATTTTAGTGGCACCATAAAAAACTCCTTACTTCCTTGATATAATTAAGATTAGCTGTTGTGTTTCAATTAAGGGAATAACATGATCACCCTGACTCCTATCATAAATATTTTCTCAAATAGATTATATCAATGAAGAAGATGATTATAATTCTTTCCAAAATGGTCTCCCTAGGATAAGTATTACCTTAACATCACTTTCTCATATATTACAAACCAATTTTCCCTAACAATAGCATGATGTGCTAGAAGGACCATTGGATTCAACGATAATAGTATCTTGAATATATACTAACATGACTCACGCTGCATTCTATAAATAGAAATTTCTTATATAGAACTTTCATAAATATACTATTTTCAGCTTGAGGCCTATCGATGCTACTATTTTCATATAAAGCATGTTCACATTCAAGATATGGGTTGTAACTTCAACACTAAGTTCTCAAAATTTGTAAAGAAGAATAGGAAAATTACATATGAATATATAAATAATAGTTTAGAAACATCTTAAATTTTGTTCTTATCCATGACTTGAACCCCCTAACTTTAAATTTTATTTCTTTACACCATCTTATCAAAGGCCTTAATTCCACCACAGATTTTATAGTGATATTTCAAATGATAATGCACACATAGTGTCGTTCAAAAACTACCATTTTTGCTAAAGCATAAAGGAAGTCAAGAATATTTTTTGGTGGGGAACTAGAAGAGTATAAAATCAAATACAAAAAAACAAAGTATCATCATTAAGAAATAATTGATTTCCATAAAAAATGTCACTTAGATAAGCTTAATCTTTAATAAAATAAAGCTAGAAAGTTTATAGATATTTTAACAAATTTTTCACAAAATATTAAAACACTATACAAAATTAAAAAGAAATACAAACATGGTTAAAAAGTAAATGGCTAAAACTAAACAAATATGGGAAGGCATAAAAGTAAGAACTTGACTTTAGTAAAATAAACTCACAATTACACTAAAATTAGACAAAATGAGAAAAATAAAATAAATGTCATTTATATTTCTAAGAAATAACAATATTAAGAAATCAAACTTATCTTAGGAAAACTTCAAATTAGTGCCTGCAAAATTACAATGTACCGTACATTTGAACATCAAATATTAGATTAATTTAGGTAGCAAAAAGTTAAAACAATTAGTTTCAATGGTCACGAGAACAAGCAAAACTACAATAAAAAAATCAATCACTTACTAAAACAGCATTGATCTACTTTTTCATACCAAGAGAGTTTAAATAAACCAAATTCAACCTACCTATTGAAATTAAAACAAAAAAAACTATGTTATAGTAATTTGCCTACCACCTTACTCAATCGTCTAGCACCTCAATGTTTATGGGCCATTACAAACTTGTTAGCAAGTTAAAACTCAACATCATTGTCACTGTGTAAAAAGCCCCTCGTACTTCAACTTCATAATAGAACTGAAGGAGTTTAAAATAAAGATAATGATCAAAGCTATTAGAAATCTCTCTATCAATATTGCAACCTAAGAAGCTAGGAAAGTTGAAATAATCATTTTAATTTGGCCAATATTGATACCCAAAACTTTTGAAAAGTTTATGTTCAAATCAAAAAATATTTATAAAGCAAAACAATATTACTCTTCAAATCTAATGTTCGAGGTATCGCAAATTGAGCAAGATATAATGAGCATCCCATTAAGTTGCATCCTTCAAGCAATCATCCAATTTAATAACTTCGAACATCTTATATATAGTGTCGCTAAAAAATGCTAATAAATTAAGATAGAAAATCACCTTGTCTAAGTTCTTCATAGATTTTAAATTGTTGGAAAATTCTCCATCAACAATAACCTGTGAGGAAACATGCACAAGTCTTAAACCTAATGAATGAATTTCAGAGTGAGAACATTTCAACAAGTATTGAGAGTAAAATTACACCTAAAACTATTACAACATTCCCAAAATTTACCTCAAAAAATGAATAACTGACTTTTTTAAACTATTAATTAGAGCAATTTCAAAAGCAACAATGAAACAGTCAATGATTCTTGTCCCTTCATCAACACTATCTAGAAATACTTGAGTTTTTTAGCTAATGCATTGGAATAATTGAAAGTCCCCCAACTCTTGCTTTTTTCTTATTTTAGCCCCTGAGCCTTATAGCTTTTGTCCATCGGCTCTTATTAAAGAGCAAAAATCAGCCCCTCTTGAATTTTTTTCCCTTATAAATGAAGGAGAAATAAATATGTAAATTGTAGTTTACACCTCATGGCATTATTCTATTTTAAAGAGTTGAGGCACCTGCAACTGTGGCATAATACTCTTACTCTCACATGTATATCTATTGTTAGGTTTTCAAAGGGTTTTATTTATTTAATAAAATAAAATCAACAATAAAATTTCATTCTTATAAATACAATGGATTATGCAAAAAAAAATTTATAAAAACAGTGATTTTTAAAAAATAGATAAAATGATAAAATTGCTCCTCCCATATTATACTCCATTCAATCTTTTCCATCTTAAGCTTTATATGAAAGTTAACAATAAGACCAATAAACTTATAATTGATGTAAAACTAAATTCTGCCCTGTGCATTCTTCCAAAATTAAATAACACCATAACAATGCACCCTTCTCAATTTAACCAGGCTTCATGATGATAAAATTTTGCTATACGTTCTTCTTAATAACATATAGGTTCTTTTTCTAGAGTTCAATTCGTCTTCATGATGCTCCCTTGCCACATGACATAAATAATGCCTCACCAACAAAGTAAATATCTCCTTGAAGCCAACACTGAAAAAAAAACTTTTTTATATCCTGACATTCAACTGGAGTAAGACTGAAATTTGAGTCGAATATAACTTAGGATCTGAAAAGAATGTATGAAAGAACATACTGACACAAAGTGTAGATAGTGAAACAATGACCAAAATAATGATAATGCTACTGAAACTACTCAAAAAATAATACCGTATAGAGCATGGGTAAGCGCTGGTACTGATTTAGTGTTTACATGAGGAACTTAAGCATCTCTCTTAGATAAGTGCAGCCATCTTAGAAGAATATCTTTCTTCATTCTTTTTTCCCATGCAAATTTGCCTTTTAGAACTTTTACTGATTATATGAGAAAGAATTGAAATATAGTTGTTGAGAAAGAACTGGAGAAATCAGTTAGAACAAACCCCAAGGAAGTGAAGTATGGCAGAAGGATAAACAAATTTTCTATCTTCGTTTTCCTTCTCATTCTTAACTTAGGACTTCAAACAATGAAGTTTTAATTTAATCAATTAAACATCCGTATAACATAGTTATAATTAATAAAATTATGATTATTAATAATTAATATGATAATTTATAATAGCTATTTAATTATATTTAGCTATAATTATATAGGCAAAAGTATCTTCTATCTTAATGCCATCTATAATCATTTAAATTGGCGAAAAGGGTATTATTAAATGTTAATTTTGTAACTATCAACATTGGGATGTTAAATATGTAAACATAAGTTTTGTGAATTATACAATTATCCAAAGAAAATTTTAGAAAACAAACTAGAGGTTAATTTTATAAAATTAAAAATATGCAAATTTAACATCAATAATATTAGCATATTTTTAAACAAACTAGAGGTTTTTAGTATATTTTTAGTATAAAATTAACCTCTAGTTGCTAATATTATAGAATGAATCTAAGTACTAAGCTATAAAACTAAACAGTATATAAGTTTTTCAAAGAACATAAGAGAATGTTAAAATGAACGTGTAAGAACTAAAAAATAACAAATAACCAAATCTTTTATCCCATTAAGTGGGATTAACTAAAAATCATGTCTATATAGTGCTTCATCAAACATTGGCCCATCTCTAAGCTCCAAGTATGTAGATCATTCCAAATAGCTTCTTGCAATGTCTTTTTAGTCTTCCTCTTTCTCATTTAGTACGTGCAAAATTTAACACTCATCTATCCTCGTAGAGACATCTAATATTCTATGCTTAATATGATAACTCTATCAAGACAAATCTCTCTAAGCTTATTGTCAATTCGAGTACTACAATATTGCTTTGAATGTACATCTATCATATCCTTTTATGCATACACATTCATCCACCTTAACATCCTAATCTCCACTACAATGATCGGCACTACAAACCAATATTTAGCTCTAGACTACAATGCTAGTCTTATAATTGTTCAATAAATCTTCATTTTTCATGGGAATTTAGGACCACCAACACCTCAGAAGCACTCCTCTATTTCATCTAACCTATTTGAATCATGTTAATCACATCACTCCCTACTTCACATCATTTCGTATGACTGAGCCAAGATAATTAAATCTCTCTCTCATTAATAATATGATCTTCAATTATCATATCTTTGATACTTTAGTATCTATTATGAATACCCTTTCATTTCAAAAATTCTATGCTGAGTTAGCTAAGATGAAACCCTATATACACTAGAACAGTTCTCCATAATTCAAATTTTGCTTTAACATCATCTCTAATCTTATCAACCAAAATCATTTCATCTACAGTTAACACGTTGATGGGCTCATTAAGAACACCCATACCTGATGCAATGAGCTATGGCCTTAGAGTTGATATCGTATATAATCCAATTAAAATAAAATAAAAAAATCACTTGATTGTCTTGCATTTAAACAAGTAATTACTCCATTACACATCTTTAAAACCAAAAATATAAACAATACTAATCTACTTGTCTCCAAAATAACTTTTTAGACATTTAATCATAAATCTTTCCTAAATCAATAAATGCAGATGATCTTTTCTATTTTAAAACTTGTGCAACAAACTTGTTAACAAATGTACAAATTGTAGTCAATCTGCATTGCATAAACCAAATTTGATTGGAAAAAATTTTAGTGGCCCATTGAATATATGCATGATCACTCTCCAAAGTTTCAAAGTATTACTTATTAATTTAATTCTTCTATAATTTGCACTATATTGCATGCCTATATTCTTATAAATAGGTATCATAATACTCCTTCACTCATCCAACATTATCTCTAAAATTATATTAAATAGTCTAATAAGCAAAAAATACTCATTCCTCGTACCCAACATTTTCACAAATAGTTTTCCTTGACGCATTCCAAATTTCAATTTTACTACGCTGATAAACAAAGAACATTTAAACTTATTTTTAGTACACATTAAACTCATTAACAATAATCACATTATTACAACATTCAATAAAAAGCTTTAAAATAATTAATACTTCTATGTTAAATATCCACACCTTAGAGAGATTTTTTTATCATCATGTTTAACATACTTTATTGGATTAAATCTTTAATTTTCTATCTCTTAATTTTTCTAGTGCATAAATATACATATTCATTAACAATATCCACCTTCTCATATGAATCTTCAAAAGTCATCTTTAGTATTTTTTAATAACTTTCTTGAACTCCTAATAAGCTTATTGAGTAATTCATCCATCTTTGCCATATATATATATATATATACACACACACACAACAGTTTTGGGGCAGATGGCTTCATATAGCACTGGGTTGATTAATCATCAACAAATACTTATAAAACTATTGAGCGAGTAGAGCTATACTAGACTCTTTTCAAGGGGGCCCTATTTCATCCTCAAATTCTATATGAAAACCACTACTTTTGATCCAAGATATAAAACCCTTATTGTCCCAGTTTGGATAAACTTTCCTTTACTCAAGACGCATTTGATTAATCATGATATTCTTTTCTCCTTGGGATCCTATTTTGGCAAGCCGCACAAGAAAGACTTTGCAACTGCAAATCTTCTTAGATCGTTTGTGACTCGAATTCTTGTGGAAATAGATCTAACCAAACAATTTGAGAAAGTTATTCGGATTGGAGATGAGTCAAATGGTTATTATCATAAAATGAGCTTCGAAAGCTTGCCTTCTTTTTGTATGAACTGCAATAGTATTGGTCTTGAATCTACAGGCTGCTTTAAACTTCACCGGCATCTCAAACCAATGTATAAAACCAGCTCAAATAATGCTACAACAACCTCAAGAGGCTTCCTAGTAAACGTACGGTGTATATGCCTAAGCAAAATGATAAGGAAGGCCCAGTCTTTGTCGTTTCGGGCAGTGAGGGGCTACCTATCGAGCCTCTAAAGGTTTGTGTTGTTGGGGATACCTCTATTGTATTGAAGAATGAATCTTCGGTGGAGGCTTCACATGAAGATCATCATCATATAATGGTTATTTGTTGTGACAGAATCAAATGACGACGTGGTTGAGGGAGCTAATATCCCACAGTCGAATGAGATGGTTGAGGATTCAATAATGCAGCAGGCGATTGCTCCAATTGCGTCGGGTATTGTCGGCAAGGATGGCATGGGGGATGCTCTACTGGTGCAAGGGATGATTGATCTACTTTTTGTATCGGAAGTGGTTCATCCGGAGCCCCGCACTGTGGCATGGGACGATGAGACGTTGACAGTGTATAATCATTTCTCTTTGGATCATCTTAAAATCAAGTTTAATGCAATTCAAGATATCATGAAGATGTGGGCCAAATCGAAAGGTGCCCGAATAATCTATGTGATGATGAAAGGGTCAATAAATTGGATTCAAGTTGATGGAGATATCAACAGATATGCTTCAAATTATGATTTCTGAAATATATGAAGTTTGGAGGGAGCAAGCCTCCTTGAATAAAGAGAATCTGAACCTCAATCCTTTCATCGAGGAATTCACTCCATTATCTAAGGTGGCAGATGACTCCATGGAGGTGTCTAGATCAGAAAATGAGGGGGATTCTTCAACATTGGATTATGATTGCGTTGGAATTGAAGACATCATGCTAAAAAGAAAGGAGAAATAAAAAGTAAAAAAAGATCGATCGAGATATTATTTCAAAAAAAGAAAATGACGTTGAATACTTCTAGAGATGACTATAGATCATGTGAATTTTCTTATTTTGATATAATTACTAACTTTGCACTTGTACTGAAATCTTCTTGAAAAGATTTTCTTTGTGGTTTTGTGGTTGTTTTACATTTCTTTCTTTTTTATTTTCAATTTAATTATTACTTTGAGGTCATTTTATTAGAGGCCACCAACCACGTCAGTTTGTATTCCTTTAATTATATATAAATAGCCAACAGATGTTCCCATAATAAATCTATATATATATATATATATATATATATATTTTTTTTTTTTTTTTTTTCTTATTTGTGGCCGGTGGGATTTGGACTAATGACCTAGGATAACAAATTCTGAGCCTCAACCACAAGACTACAACACCATTCACGTCAAATATATATATATATATGATCAACAATATCTATGTTCTCATATAAACCTTCAAAAGTTGTCTTAGCATTTTTAATAGCTTTCTTGAATTCATGATAAGCTTATTGAATGATTCACTCATCTATACTGAATGTCGTCGTCTTTAAGATAACATTTCTAATCAAAAAATTTAATGCGCTCTCCTTTATTCCTCTAAAATTTTCATATAACTTAATTTAGCTAACTTCGATATCTTTTTCTTAGCCTTATCTAATTTATCATATAAACTTTCAAAACACTATAGTTGTGGCATTCTAACAACATTTTTAGACTCACAATAAGCAGATTTTTATCTCTCAAATTCTCATCATTCTTAGATTTAAATTTGTTTATAAAAAAATTCTTCTTCTTTATATTACTTTCACCATTGAGCATCTTTATTATTAAGGGCTTCCATTAAGATTCTCCAAGAAAATAATTAATCACCAAACAATAAAATTAATAGAAAATTGTCGCGTAAAATCATATTTCTTTTCAATACTCTGTTGCACAAGTTCTAGAAACATACTTTTGAAAATATTTCTATAGTTAATTTATTAAAACCCTTCATCTAATGTGCAAACAACTAAAGTTTTAGCATTATTTCAACCTATTATTTTCAAATCTATAACTAAAAACTAATATTTGGTTGTTAAGCTTTCTTCAATAATAATATAATAATTAAAATACAAATAATCTCTTTTTATAAAAAATAATCAACCTAAATTCTTAAGAACTCATTCTTTTTATTTAATAGTGTTACTCTCCTTTTTTTTTAACAGTATATCATAAATTAAAATAAACTAATAAAATTTTTACTCCTAAAATTAGTCTGTAAATATTATAAAATCATTACTCAAAATAAACTCCAAAATTATCAAAACAAAAATCACAGTAAATACCACTAAATTCTTCCACTACTCTTCTAGCATATCATTTACATGTCCGCTTGCAAATAACACTTTTTCTTGAAATACTTCTTGAATAAGCCCTTCTATACCATACCAAAGTCTTTCTTTTATGCTCACATTTAATCTTATTGAAGTGCAAAAATTATTACAATATTGATAATAGCACACCAAATACAATCTTTAAGAAAATTAAACTATCATTCACTCGGCTTCTATAGCATTATCCATTAAATTCTGATCCAAAATTATATCGACATCTCTTTTGTAAATTAAGAATAAAATTATAAAATTATTAGATTATGAAAAGAAATGAAATTATGGCTTTAATAAATATATTGATTGAAATTATGCTCAAGTAAAATATACATACAATGAATAATAGAAATGTGCTCATTGGATGATTTAATATAATTTTTAACAAAGGATTAGAAATTATACAGTAGACCTATTAGCTATAAAAATTATTCAAAAGAATTTATGACAAATAAATTTAAACACCTTTAACATTATTAAAAAAACCAATGAACTTGAAAATACATGATTAGTTGCGATATGTAATAAAAAATATGAAATGATCAATGAAAATATTTTGGAAATAACTAAGGGGGGGAAAGAAATAAAAAGAGCATGAGCAGCCTAAAAAATTTGAGTGAAAGTATAGTGGTAGACATTAATTTTTTAATAATTAATTTATATATTATATTAATCCAAGGTACCATACAATTATAAAGTAGAATTAAGAAAACAAAAGAAAATTGATATCAAATAATATATAAATGGATTAATAAACTACAAGCAAAGAAGTACTCATTTTATAAATAACTTCAATGATTTTATTGTCTTTATAAAATAATTATTAAATTGTTAATGATGGGCACAGAAATAAAGATAGATATAATATGAGAAATCATATTTAACTTTATTGTGGCATAAAACTTGCAATAATAAGCTTGTGTATTAACAAGCAAGAAAAAAATTTTAATTACTTGAAAGAGTAGCCAAAACACAAGTTTTTAAATTGAAAGAAAATTTGATCAATTGTAAGAGAATTCCAAGAGATAGTTTGATAGCATAATATATAATATTATGAAACAAATATTTAACTTATGACAATAAGAAATGATTATATGAGATTAAGATGGTAACCATTGAAAATTCAAATTGTTAACTACTTGAAATTGATTGTTAAAAGAATTGAACTCATTAGTTGTTTTAAAATAAAATGGAATCATATATACTCCACTAAAAAAAAGCAATACAATTTTTAGTAGTGTTTACCATGCTTTGATAATATAGGTGGATTAATATTATATACAATATTAGTGATGAAATAACAATGCTCTTAAGAAATAGTAGAATTTGAATATTATTGAGGCTTATAATCATTGTGTGAAAGCTAAAGGCTTTGAAAAAGATATGATTGGGAAAACAAAGTTATGAAAATTGATGGCTTTCTAATAGACTTAAAAAAAGAAATCATGGGCTATATAGAATAGTTAAATAAGATAAGAAATATAAATTTGAATAATCAATATTCAATATAAGCGATTATAATATTATTTAAAAAACAACATTAAATAAAAGTGATTTTGATATATATTAAGAAAAATGTTATTTTTAAATACAACGAGCAAATTACAAAAAAAATACATTTGATTACAAAACAAACAAAGAGGAGCTACTTTGCTATATATATATATATATATAAATATAAATGAAACGCATATTTGATATAAGAAGTTAAGTCAAGTCTCACAACTATTTTGCTTATAATTCTTTTTTATTAAATCTAAAAGTAAAAAAAACTAGGAATTATAGAAGCATTTTCAGAACTAATACTAAAAAAAAAATATTTAAATAAAATTATAAATGTAGCACAATCCGAAGAGACACAAGAAATAGCAAAGGGGTAGTTGGGACTGGATACCGGGGGTATGGAATCGGTACTGTCCAAGTGGCCATGCAGGTTATTAGCTTTGAATAGATGAAGAACTTGAGCTCTCCAGATAGGATAATTGTCAGCTGGATAATTGTCAGCTATAAAATGGTTGTTAATCAGGTTTTTGATGTTGGATAACATAAATTTTAGGTCATTGGAGGCTACACTATGAAGGACAAGTTGGTACGTGATTTGTAGGTTTCACTGGTTTCAAAGTTAGCATTGGTAGAAGCCATTGGAAAAGGTATGAATAGTTCTGAACGTGACTAGGGCGGCGGCACGTTAGAGTGAAGGATAACGTATAGGAACGATCTTTTGCCTAATGGAAACAGAGATTGGTAGAGGCATTGTTTATGTGTTAAAAAGAATGACGAGGAAGGTACCGCTCTGATACCATGGAGAGACACAAGAAGTAGCGAGGTGGAGAGAAGTGATGAATTTTATTCATAAATATAATATTGTGATACAAATGTATATATAGTAACCGCGTAGTAACATAAAATATTTAATTAAATTCTCATTTAGCACAGTGTTTAATGGTGGGAATTCAAATCATCTAAAATATTAAATGCACGGGCATTAATGGTAGGAATTAAATGAACTGTTATTATTAAAACTACAAACCATTAAATGCACAGGTATTAATTGTGGGAATTTAAATCGGCTATTATTAGAATCAAATTTAGAAAATAAAAGATTAAATTAAAAGAAAAGATAATGAAAATTCTAGTTTAAGAAAATATAGATTAAGGATAACAATATTTGTTCCACGCTTCGATGAAATATTATTAAAAATAATGAGATCAAAAAAAGGATCTTCATATGTTTTAATTGAAATAGAATAGATATACAGTTCAGTTCCAAAGGTTTGTTAGAGTTATTAATCATTTATAAAATAAATGTATTAAGAACTAACAAAAGATATTTCAATTCAATAAGAATACATAAGGGTCAAAATTCAACCAAACCTCTTTATAACAAATACATAAATGCTTACAAAATAACAAAGAAAGATGAACTTACGTATACTTTTTACACAAGATAAACATAATAAGAGAGAGAGAGAGTACAAAAAGTACGAAGTTAAACAATACAGCAAATGTTTAGAATGTTGAAAATCTAACCTTAGTAGAATAAAAGAAGATATAAGATATATACGGTTTTAATAGATGATAATATGATACTTGCACTTAAGAATATTATTAGAAGATAAAAATGAAACCTAGTGTGATGAGTAACTTGGATCTATAATAGAAATATAAAGATAGATGAAAATTTTGGATAGTTAAAATAAAACATTTAATTTCGTAAGAACATATCATGAATATTAAAATATATATTTTATAAATAAAATTAAATCAATGATACTATATGGATTTGAGCATTGTTAGTATAATATCACTAATACCTAAGTTGGAATCAATACCAACAAAATAGTTAAGATAGGTGTTACAAGATACATAAAAAGAACCAAAGAATGATTACTATAAGAAGAGTAAGTGAAGCTTTTGCTATTAGCGTAATTAAACAAAACATTGATGTCAAAAAATGCACCAATTAGATCATTACATCAATATAATCTTTGAGGTATAGGAAGAAGAATGCATGTGCATTAAAAATGCATATAAATTGTTCAAAATGAATATAAGAAATATATTTAACTTCTCACTATGCATTTAACAAAAACAAATGGATAATAAGAAAATAATGAAGCCAACTAATTGAGATAAAGCAATAATAAACTTATATTAATATTTTTCCCTTAATTTTATTAATCCTCAGACATTTATATCTTCCCTATCATTTCTAGTCCTTTAAATCATCATGCATCACATTTCCAATAGTGTCATTGCATGACTTAGTGCAATGCTACATGTATAAGATGTTTTAGGCTACAAAATTCAAAATATGCTCTGATTCCATCTTGTGCATTCCAAAACTAGCAATCAAACGGATGAAGTAAGCACCCACATGTAACGACATGTCAAGCTTGGATTGCTGTCATCTAAAGCGCTTGATAAATTGTTTCTTTTTTATTAATAGTGACTATTAATAAAAAAATATGTCAAAAAGGCAACAAAATACTTAAAAATAGGATATTACTAATAACTTATTTGATTGTCAGTTTTCCTTTTTTTTACATATACCAGTTTCCAGTAGCTCTTCTACAAAAGGTACACAAATATATGCTGATCATTGACAAAAGAGATTGATGTTCCCTTGAACAATTAAATTTATAATGCAACCCAAAAAAATTTTGAAGGAAGTTTCAAGTTGTAGCGTTTACCTTACAAACTTGACCAAGAACTCACAAGTATTACTTTCATAAGGTTAAATTCTTTAAATTCATCATGAATGAACCTATGCCAGATAATAATGATTTTGAATAAAACCATTATAGAAAAATTGGCCTAATCTGCATAAAATTAGCGAGTACGACCGCTCTATATCCTCTAAAAATCCATTCTTGGGAGCAAGTATACCTGGGATCTTCTCGACTAGGATATTTGACTTTAGAAAAACATCGATCTTCTTCCTTACATTACTTTTCCAGAGAAGGAGACTGAAATCCTTAATCCCAAACTCGCTTGGAACGCCAAAACATGCTAAGTATAGAATAAGACCAAGGGATTCAACAGCGCTTGCAGTCTCAATGCCTTCTTTAGCGAGCCGTTTCAACCAGAGACATGCTCCATGCATTGCCTCTCTCTTCACCCAAAAGTCTGATGTGGAGCAGCCCGATAGCACAAAAAACTCCATTAAAAGAATGGCAGCACGGCGCAGAGAAACCAGACCTGGGCTTTTAATGTAATCTTTACTTTCCTGCATGTAGAACTTTCCTATGGCTTCAAACACGAACTTTTCCGGGTTAGAGATCCGGCGGATAACCTCGGGCACCTCAACACGAAGCCGGGCGAGATTGGAGAAGTGGTTTTCTATGTACTTTCGAAGGGCCTTCGGATCCACGTCGTTGCCGAAGATCTCTGCCAAGCTTCGCTCACTCTTCTTCTGCTCTCTGCGTTCGTCCTTCACCCCGGCCTCCTTTTTCTCGCTATTTTCATCCTTATGCTGCTTAGACGAACAGGCAGCATGTTGGTAAGTCGCGTGTGCGTCAATGGAGGAAGCGATCTGGGATGGAGCGTGTGCGTCAATGGAGGAAGCGATCTGGGATGGAGCGTGTGCGTCAGTGGAGGAAGCGATCTGGAATGGAGCGTGCGCGTCAATGGAGGAAGATATCTGGGACGGAGAGTGTGCGTGAATGGAGGAATGGATCTGGGATGGAGGGTGTGCGTCAATGGAGGAAGCGATCTGGGATGGAGCGTGTGCATCGATGGAAGCCGCGATTGAATGTAGAGAGCGATTAAGGGAACTCCACTGGTTGAGAAATTCGGAGAGGGCGCGATTGAGTTTTTCAAAATCGCTCACCGGCTGAATAAAAGGAGGAGGACTTGCCGAATTCTGTTCCTCCTTTAATGGATCTTGGGCAGATGCCTCATCTCCTTGAACTTTGCAAACTTCGACCACTATCTTCTTATCCTCCTCGTTGAATGATTTATTCTTATCTTCCTTTTCCTTTTCCTGTTCTATCTCCTCCTTCTCTATCTCCTCCTCCTCCTCCTCCATCTCCTCCTTCTCCTCCTCATTATCCTTTACTTCCTCCTTCACCTCCTTCTCCTCCTCCCGATCCTTCAAATCCTCCTTCATCTCCTCCTCCTCCTCCTTATCCTTCAAATCCTCCATCACCTCCTTTTTCTTATCCTTCAAATCCTCCTTCACCTCCTCCTCCTCTTCATCCTCCTCCTCCTCCTCTTCATCCTCCTCCTCCTGTTCATCATTCTCTTCCTTATCCGTCACCCCCTCCAAATCCTCCTCTATATCCTCCTCCGCTTCCACTGCTTCCTCCACATCCTTCACTTCCTCCTTCGCCTCATCCTCACCCTCGCTCTTCGCCTTCACAACCTCCTTTACTTCCTCCTTCGCCTCCTCCTCCTCTTCAAAAAATTCCTCATACTCTTCATACTCTTCATACTCGTCTACTTCCATCTCCTGCTCATATTCCTCAAACTCTTTCGCTTCCACATCGCAGGGAACGACCTTTTTTTGCGCCGATGCCATCCGCTGTTAACCAAGTGAGAGGAGATGAAACCTTCAGTTTCGCTTCTGAATCCTACATATTTCAGTTTTTTCTTAAGCTTTTATATTCGACTGCTATTTTTTCATTGTTTTTACATCTAATATTGTTTTCACAAAACATATGCTACAAATTTTATGTTATTCTCTTTTGAATATTATATTTAGGTTATATAAAAAAAAATTCTATTTAAAATGTATACGATAGTATACCAATATCTATATATATATATATATATATATATATATATATATATATATTTATTTATATAGATATATAGGAGAGAGAATTAACTATAAGACTATCTTACTTATTTTTTATAAATGGCACAATAAATTTTAAAAAATAAAATTATATATCTAGTGTATCTATAATTTATAATATATATATATATATATATATATATATATATATTGATCTTAATGGTGTTGTAGCTTAATAATTGAGACTTAGAATTTATTATCTTAGGTCATGAGTTCAAATCTCAGATATTTATATAAGAAAAAGAATAAAAGATAGAAAGTTAGCCAAAAGTCATTATTTTCAAAACTAGTTCTATAAAAATTTATATTTTTTTATTTAAATTTTTTAAAAATATTTATTTTTTCTCTTAAAATTGAGTGCTTAAATAAATAATTTATTTCATTAATGATAATTAATTATTAAATTTTATTTCTTAAAATATTCATCAATATGATACTTTTTAAGTTAAAAGATTGGGCCTACTTTTTATTTTTATTTCTAAATATTTATTATCTTTCAATTTAAATCAAATTTTTAATAGTTAATTAGTTAATTAGATTTTTTTTTAAATAAAAAAATATTTTGATAAAATAATTTAATTTAAAAAAATTTACTTTAAATAATTTAAAATATTTAAAATTTAAAATTAAATTTAATAAATAACAATAATTGATTAATAATTCTAAGAATTGGACTATAATATATATAATTATTTATTTATCCGTAAATATATATCTTATTATATGAATTATTTTTTATCTTTATTTTAAGAATTTTTAAAATACTTTTAATAATTCTTATATATCCTCACACTATCTATTTTTAATATTAAAAATTTTTATGAATTAATAATAACAGAAAAAATATTTTCAATTAATTTTAATTATTATCAAATTATTTTATATTATTATACAAAAATATATATAAAAAATTATTTATATTTTCTAAATTTTTACAAATTCTTTCAATCTTTCTCTCCTATATATATATATATAAGCATGAACCCCGCACAATGTGCGGAGGCGGCGGCAACACACTGACCGAAAAAAATATAATAGCAAAAGTTCGTAGCACAGAACTCTCACATTATGAGAATGTGCTAACCTGTGCAAAAAAATTTTAAGGACTACAAACCACAGCAAATGAGAAATATTCCAATTTCATATACTCCTTAACTATGCATATAACAGATAGCACATAGTAAGTGGCATATTCCAGTAGATTAGGTACAATTACAAAAACAATTTCAAATCTAACCAATGCTAAGAAAGAAATATTTAAATTTTGAAATATATAATAATATTACTTCCAATTTCATCTTATTTTTCTCTCATCATAAAATTGAAGAATTTCTAAATGGAAGTTGTTGAATCAAATTCATTTTTTCTCTCTATATTTGAATTTTTGTTTAAATTAAAGAAAGGAAATATATCAATATTATGTAAATATAAATTATTGTCAATGATCAAAGAAATGTGTATAGGATAATTTCTTTTGACAAATACTTAGAAAACTCCAATAATTTCTTCAAATCCTCATATGAAAAATAAAAATATATAGTTAAAATAGATGTAAATATATATGTACTCACAAAGACTATGGATTGCACTAATAATTTCTTATACTTGAGTTTGTAAGCCTGCAATTGAGCTGAATTTTGTGATAATTTGGGGAAGGTTGATAACAATCACATCTTAAACATCATGAAAAAAGAAAACATAATTCAAAATCGTTGACTTGCGGATTATATTTAAATGAACTATCTTAAAATGTACGTCCCTTTGAATGATGAAAGATTCATGATTTATTTTAAAGCTATATATATATATATATATAAGGTTTCTCCTCTCCAGTTTTACAATATATAGCTCTGTATTCAAATTGATAACAGAAATAGATTGATATGAGAAAACACTCCAATCTATTCACAAAAATACTAATATAACCCTTTAACCTAATGTACTTTAAAAAAGATTATTTTTATGCCAAAAAATTAAAATTAAGAAGCATTGAAATGCCAAAAATAGAGTATAGAGAAATTAAACTACAATATATAATTATCTAATGTTTGTTTCAACCTTCTTCTCCACCTCACACACTATTATTTTATGTCATAAATAAAAGAAAGTAGTTATATACCTTTGTAAATTTGGCTACCCATAACCGTTGATTATCCTTAAATTATTCAAACAAATAATTGTAATGATAGAACATGAACATACATCTACAATAATTTATTCTAATTTTACACCATAAATGCATCAATAGTTAAATACCATTTTTTTAGTGTCCATAAATTTTATATACAACAACAACATAGTAAAGATTGTTAAGTGATGATAGTATATACCCAATGTATTATTTAATTAATAAAATTAGTACAACCATTCGTTTTGTTTATTTTGCAACATTTCGGAAACTCAAGAGCCCATCACTGCCAACTTTGACTTCTTTAGAATGAAGATGAGCGAAGTATGAAACATCATAAATAATATGCAAAAGAGTAGAAATTAGAGACGAATAAGAGAATTGCAATTACTATTTATTGAATTTCAGTGATTCCAATTTGGCCGAAGTGAGAATTCAAAAAGTTGTATCAAGCGTCATTAGATTTCAGAGATTTATTTTTGTAAAACACTTCTCAAATAAAAGATAAAAATATAATGATATAAAAATCTCAAAAAACCCACACCATAAAGCTTCTGTCTTCATCTGGTTCCACCTTGTTGCAGCGTGTGAGGCTCGGCATTTGCGCTCCGCCCAATCGCTTACGTTCATCTTTTTCGTCATGGGTGTAATCTCAATTTCATAACCTTTGAATCAACAAAATACTACGCAGAGCATTTGATTACAAAATCAATTGAGCTTCAGCGAAGACAGGTCTAGAGAATGAAACTCTAATCTCTCGAAAACGGTACTACTCCACGGACCTTGTGCAAGAAGAGCCGAGGCTATAGGTCTAGACATTGAACTGGAAGGTAAAGAGATGCTTATATATTTTCATTAATAAAAAATATAAAAATTTGAAAAAAAATTATTCCTATTTCATGAATTTCTACACATTCTTAAACCAAGATATTCTCTCATATATATATATATTAAGAAAATAATAGTGCTATGCCTAAAATTATCTGATTTTACAATTGAACCGGCAAACTGTAAAGCCGCTGATTTTGGTAAAACCGGGCGATTCGAATTTAAAAAAAAAAAATTATGCATTGCACGCAAGGCCCATAAAACCCACAACAGCCGGCCCACAGCGCTAAAAAAATTTTTGTGAAAAAAAAAATCATTAAGAATAATAAAACATAAGAAACTTATAATTAAAAATGTCTTAAAAATTATGATTATTAAAATTAATCATTTAATTAAATAATTAAGCAAGCTAAGAATATATATATATATATATATATATTCTCAATTAATTCAATAAATTTTTTTATTTCAATTTTATTAATAAAGATTTTTTTTAAATTTTACTTAGAACAAAAATAAATTAATATATCTAAATTACTTAAATGGATATTAATTAATTATAAAAAAATTTTGTAGCAAATAAATATTTTAAAATAAATTTATAAAAAACTTATTAGTGCCTATGAAATATTTTTGGTAAAAAAATTCATAGTTAATATAAATTCATTAACTTTCACATAAACAAAATAAATTTAATGATAATTTTTTATGAAAAAAAATATATATATATTTGAGAAATATTCATTAATTAGGTCGGCAGCTTCATAGATTTATATATATATGAGAGAATATATTTGTTTAAGAATGTGTAGAAATTCATGAAATAGGAATAAATTTTTTTCAAATTTTTGTATTTTTTATTAATGAAAAAAAATATAATCATCTCTTCACCTTCCAATTCAATGTCTAGACCTATAGCCTCGACTCTTCTTGCACAAGGTCCGTGGAGTAGTACCGTCTTCAAGAGATTAGAGTTTCATTCTCCAGGCATGTCTTCGCTGAAGCTCAATTGATTTTGTAATCAAATGCTCTGCGTAATATTTTGTTGATTCAAATGTTATGAAATTGAGATTACACCCATGACGAGAAAGATGAACGTAAGCGATTGGGCGGAGCGCAAATGCCGAGCCTCACACGCTGCAACAAGGTGGAACCAGATGAAGATGGAAGCTTTATGGTGTGGGTTTTTTGAGATTTTTATATCATTATATTTTTATCTTTTATTTGAGAAGTGTTTTACAAAAATAAATCTCTAAAATCTAATGACGCTTGATACAACTTTTTGAATTCCCACCTTGACCAAATTGGAATCACTGAAATTCAATAAATAGTAATTGCAATTCTCTTCTTCGTCCCTAATTTCTACTCTTTTGCATATTATTTATGATGTTTCATACTTCGCTCGTCTTCATTCTAAATAAGTCAAAGTTGGTAGTGATGGGCTCTTGAATTTCCGAAATGTTGCAAAATAAACAAAATGAATGGTTGTGCTATTTTCATTAATTAAATAATACATTGGGTATATACTATCATCACTTAACAATATTTACCATGTTGTTGTTGTATATAAAATTTATGGACACTAAAAAGATGGTAATTAACTATTTGATGCATTTGTGATGTAAAACTAGAATAAATTCTTGAAGATGTATGTTCACGTTCTACCATTACAATTATTTGCTTGAATAATTTCAGGATAATCAACGACTATAGGTAGTCAAATTTACAAAGGTATATAACTATTTTCTTTTATTTAAGACATAAAATAATAATGTATGTTGTGCATAGCTGAGCAATATTTCTCCACAAATTATAGGTATGCAAATTTTTAAGTATCAAAGCCACTCAAATATATACTCAAAAGAAGCTTTAATATCATATAATTCTAACTCATGCTAATATACAAATTTTTTTTATTATAGAAAAAGTTATTGATTTATATTTGATTAGCTTGGAAATGAAAATCCTTTCATTAATTAATGTAATATGTTTTAATCTTTTCTATTGTTGGAGATTCTGAGCTGGCACCTATCCGCAAACTGATAAAGTGCTATATTTGAATTGTGTGGTTAAAATAGAGTTTTTCTCATCTCAATCTATTATGTTATCAATCTGGATGTATAATTATTTTGCTAGCAGTGCTTGAAAATAATTAATTTATAGTTTATGAATCTATTATGCTCTTTGTATAGTATTAATTGTATGTATAATATGCTATAAATTTTTTAGGTGGAGAAGAAGTTGCAACAAACATTAGATAATTATATATTGTAGTTAAATTTCTCTATACTTTATTTTTAGTATTTCAATGCTTCTTAATTTTACTTTTTTGGCATAAAAATAATCTTTTTTAAAGTACATTAGGTTAAAGGGTTATATTAGTATTTTTGTGAGTAGATTGGAGTATTTTCTCATCTCAATCTATTTCTGTTATCAATTTAAATACAGAGCTATACATTGTAGAACTGAAGAAGATAAAACTTATATATATATATATATATATGTATATATATATATATAGCTTTAAAATAAATTCATGAATCTTTCATTATTCGGAGGGATGTACATTTTAAGATAGTTCATTTACATATAATCCTTAAGTCAACAATTTTGAATTATGTTTTCTTTTTTCATGATGTTTAAGATGTGATTGTTATCAAGCTTCCCAAAATTCTCACAAAATTCAGCTCAATTGCAGGCTTACAAACTCAACTATAAGAAATTATTAGTGCAATCCATAGCCTTTATGAGTACATATACATTTACATCTATTTTAATTATATATTTTTATTTTTCATATGAGGATTTGAAGAAATTATTGGAGATTTTTAAGTATTTGTCAGATGAAATTATCCCATACACATTTATTTGATCATTGACAATAATTTATATTTACATAATATTGATATATTTCCTTTTTTTAATTTAAAAAAAATTCAAATATAGAGAAAAAAATGGATTTGATTCGACAACTTCCATTTAGAAATTCTTCAATTTTATGATGAGAGAAAAATAAGATGAAACTGGAAGTAATATTATCATGTATTTCAAAATTTAAATATTTATTTCTTAGCATTAGTTAGATTTGAGATATTTTTTGTAATTGTACCTAATCTACTGGAATATGCCACTTACTATGTGTTATCTATTATATGTATAGTTAAAGAGTATATGAAATTAGAATATTTCTCATTTGATGTGGTTTGTAGTATTAAAATTTTTTTTGCACAGTTAGCACATTCTCATAATATGAGAGTTTTGTGCTACGGACTTTTGTTATTATATTTTTTTTGGTCAGTGTGTTGCTGCCGCCTCCACACATTGTGCGGAGCGACAACACATTGAAAGAAAATAAAACACAAAATATAATATCATAAAAGACTCATAATTTGGGGATATAATTTTCAAAATCAAGTTACACTTACAATGAAAAAATACACACAAAAATTAAAAAAATAATTGAAGCTTAAGACTACATTCTTCTCAAAATTTGAGAACAGAAAAAAAAGTCTAAATTATTGTCATATAGATAATAACAATTTATGGATTAAATAAAGTTGACATTATAATTAATTATGTAAAAGAACATTAAATCAAATATATTCTCATTAAGCATAAAGTAGTACACTTCTTATGTTGTTACAGATGAACTATGTAAATTATTTCAAGCAGAAGTATTTATTTTCTTAACTTCCAAATTAAGAAAATCTTTTTTTTTTCCAGCATAATCAACATATATTATTAAGCAAAAATAAGCACTAAGCAATATTTATTAATTAACTAATACCTTCAGTAAAGCAATCAAAATAAAAAAAAGAGTAAAAAACTTATAAAATTACTTCTAGAAATTTGATATTATAATGTTTGAGGCTATATATATATCAAAAGTATTAATTTATTTTTATTGATGATTATTTTTATTGAAAATGAATTTATATTTTAAAATTAATATTTGGTGGCTCAAAATATTATATTTTATAATCAATATTTGATGGCTCAAACATTAAATATATGTAAATTTTCTCAAATATTTTAAAATATTTGAGCCTTATTTACATTCTCAATATATGTTAGAATGAGAATAGCTTAAAGCAGCCATCATAATTGGCAAAAATTATTGATACATAAAACAGTTTATGCAAAGTATCATTCAAAAATGAGAAGAATAAATCGTTAAATAAAAAAATTAAGATAAAAAAAACCGCGAGCAGAGATCTATATGAGAATAATAGGGCGGATCATCATTGAGGCCGAAGCGCCCGTGCCTTGCTAACGTAGAGCTTTTTGACATTGCCACTCTGGTGGCTAAGCAGCCCGAGCAAGCTGCGCTTAGCGTTGGGGCGAAAGCGGCAGCCAGCGCCGCCTCCGAGGTCTTCGATGAGGTGAAGATAAGCCTCCAAATCATGGCAGCAAGAGGGGTCGGCGTCGGGCTTGAGAAAGGGGGAGAACCAGCTGTCCACCCTAAGCTCCCTACCCACGTGCTCGTAACTGTCGAATCCTGGGACTCTGGTCACAATGTGGTCCACATTGACCACCCTCAGCACCTTGACCCTCCCCTTATCCTCCAGCCTCTCCTTGAAGGCCCTGTTCCCCACCCGCGGGCCCCAAAGGAGAAGACCGCCACCGGCGGCATCCCCTCCCCGCTGCTGAGCTCGTCTGCGATCAGCACCGCCAGGGCGACGCCGCGTTCCCCGCCAGTGTGATGCTCAGCTCCTCCCCCCCGTAGACCTCCACCAGCCTCCTCACCTCCCCCACCACCGCTACCGAAAGGCTCTACCTTTCCTCCCCGGGAGTCGTGTACAGACTGCGGAACCCGCACTCCACCTTCGGGAGCTTCTTCCCCACCGCCATCGTCCACATTCCCGCGTGCTCCACCAGGTTCACACGCAGGTTCTCCGTCCACTCCAGCCAGGTGGCGGTGTCGCGGAGCGCCACCACGATGTCACGACACCCCATGCTGCGGATCTTCGCCTCGCTGTTGCACACCGCCCGCGAAGCTGATCAAGCTGGGATCCTGAGCGTCGCCATCGCGTACAGGTGGCGGGATAGCCAGTACAACTTGTCGGGGAGGCACACCCCGGAGCGCCGCCCGTTGTGCGCCGCGTGGATGAAATATAAATAACAAAATATATTTTAATAAAAATTTAGCAAATTATTTTTATTAACCCTTAAATATAAGAGAAGAAATAAATATATTTTTTTAAAATTTAATAATTTTTCATGATACCAAAACATACATTTTTAAAATATCTATTAATATAGTTTATACAAAATTTTCAAATTTTATCAATTTTTTAAATACTAATATATCTATATGTATAAGTTGATATTAATTAATTATAAAAAAAATTTGTAGCAAATAAATATTTTAAAATAAATTTATAACAAAATTATAAGTGCGTATGAAATATTTTGGGTAAAAAAATTCATAGCTAATATAAGTCAATTAGCTTTCAGATACAAAAATAAATTTAATGATAATTTTTTATGAAATTTTTTTTTTTAAATTATTTGAGAAATATTCATTAAATAGGTCGGCAGCTTAAGATTGATTGACAGCTTGAATTGATAATTTTAAATAATTTTGATGGTGAAAATTATTTTCTACGAAACTTTCTTAAATAAATTACATTTTTTAATATATATAATTTAAATATTTGATAAATAATTCTTTAAAAAAACTCAATTTGAATAATGCCATTAGTATTCTCTCTCCTAATGAGATTTCACCATTTTGAAATAGCTCTCTCACACACTCTCCACCTCTCTCCTATATCAATATATATAAGAGTATTGTTACATTGCTCCCAATTATCTCCCAAAATGTATTGATGACTAGGATTTAGAGAGTTAAATGAAATAAAAAATTTTATTAAATCCACTTTTACTTGTGGAGCCCATAAAAATATATTTTTTAAATCTTAAATCTTAGTCATTTCATACTTTTTGAGAGATATTTGAGAGCTAAGTAATATATTTCTATATATAATATAGTATTCTCTCTCATAATGAGATTTCACCATTTTGAAATAGCTCTCTCACACACTCTCCACCTCTCTCATATATCAATATATATATATATATATATATATATATAAATTGAAAGAATTTGTAAAAACTTAAAAAATATAAATAAAATTTCTTAAATTTTTGTATTTATTTATAAAAAAATACAATCCCATTGCTGAATTCTGAAAATACACGAATTTGCGGTAATAAATAGGAGAAATTAGAAAAATTTGTGGTAAAACTTTCTTATCCCGTTTTCTTTTTTCTCTAATTTTGATTTATTTTTTTATGGATAAATAAAACTTTTATTTGACTTTTTGCCTTTCTGCTTAAATAGAGGCAAAGCTTTCCTCCAAAACCTCCCTCGCTGCAAATATGTATGTATATATACAAACATGAACCCCGTGCAATGCGCAAAAAAAATTTCAAACACGACTAATGACTCTTTTGGGCAAATGTGTATTTTATATGTGAATTTTTTTCTATTTTCTCAGAGTCAACCAAAACAAATTAATGTTTGTCCAAAACTCTTCTCAAAATTAAAAAAAATATTATGTTTTGGTTGCTTGAACACTTCAAGCCATTCATAATAGTTCAATAAAATAAAAAATATAAAAGCAACAACAACCTTTCATCAATAATATTCAATTGCTTAAGCTCTTGGCTAATAAGATTAAACCTATTGTAAAATATTAAGTAAAATAAAATTATGTTTAAATTCCACTATTTGACTGTTAATCTTTTTTTATTCCTAAATTATTTTTCTAGATATTCTGCACTAATAAAATTTGATGATATATTTCCAATTACTTTTGATTAAATCAATTGCATGAAACTTGGCTCTAAGCGTTTCTTTGTTGTTAATTCTACTGGTTTCTTATTTTTATTTCATTTTTGTTAGTATTCATACTTGTGCTTTATTCTTGATTTATTATTGGGATGTGCCCTCAAAATTTTCCAAAAAAAGCACAACATAAAAATCAATTTCATATACTTTTGCTCATAATAAGTTAGTTTTTATCCTTAATTTTAACAATTTCATAATACATAAACATTATAAAATAAGGAAATAATATGCAATCCTTAAAAATAACTCATCAAATAAAATAAAAAATTTTCATGCAAATATTACATATTAATAATCTATTGTCAAAATTTTTTCATAATCTCATGTACTTTTTCAATTAAATATTTCCAAATAACCCTCAATTTAAAAAAGAAAAAGAAAAAAGAAAAGAATAAAAAGTATGATAGCAAAGAGTACAAAGAAAATTTTAATTTGTGATGTATTGGACAATACTCATGTTAGGATTAAGCGTATGAAATTAGATTTAGTTGATGTTATGTTCTCTAATAAAAAAACACATAAAAAATAATAAATAGAAAGCATATCCAAATCCAAAATAAATTTGAATATATTAAAAAAGGAAATTTTGAACTAATGACAAAATTAATATAAAAACAAAATTAAATCAACTTTGGTGAAAAATGGATATATATGACAAATTATAATTTTTTCTTTGAGATTAAAAAATCACGCAACAACTTGAGATTGAAGCGACACTGATTATTCTCAGTAGGTGAAGCAAACTGTAATGTTCTAATCTATGCAAAAAAATTTAAAGATCACAAGCAACGATTGAGAAATATTCTAATTTCATATACTCCTTAGATATACGTGCACCAAATAAAACATAGCTCCAAAATCTTTGGCACATTAATTGGTACATCCATACTTTTTGGAAAATTAATAACACAGCTCCCCTACAAAAAGATCAATTGTTAAAACTAAATAAAATTGAAAAATATTATATGGCTCCTAAATATTTTCTAAAAAATATGGATAGTCAGGATTAAGATTTAAAAAATATATTTTTATGAGCCCCACAAGTAAAAATGGATTTAATAATATTTTTTTTTCTACTTAACTCCCTAAATCCTAATCATCCATACTTTTTAGGAGATATTTGAGGACTATGTAGCAATACTCAAAAATATTATTGTAGCTTTACTTACAATATTATTTCAACATGTTACTATAATAAGTTAAGAAAAATTATATAACACTCAAAATTTTAAATAATACATATATTACACCAAATATTTAAATATTTATAAAATAAGCATCTTCATATATACAATTCTAAGGATATCTTGTAATACATATATTGCACCCAATATTTCATATTTATAAAGTAAGCACCTTCAGCTATACAATTCTAAAGATAGCATATAATTAGAAAGATTTTAAGTTTGGTGAAATGGATGCCCTTTATTACAAATATTAGAATAAGTGCTAATATTCATTATTAAGGATTTAGAAATTATGTATATAAAGATCACTAAAAAAATATGATGTCTTGCTTCTAAATTTTTTTTTTCTTAATTGCTATAAGAAACATACAAGAAGGCTTTAAAGTACTGGCAAATTGCAGTCCATCCCACTTCAGCATTCCCCTTCTTCCCCAAGTGCCCTATCGCAGATGCTGCTGAGCTCTCAGCTATTGCCAGCCCCATGCACATCTGCATCATTTTTGTTCTTATATAATTTCTTAAATATAATCGCATTTTAATTCACAAAAAGGAAAAAAACATACCAAATCCATTATAGCCACAAAGCCAAACCGTACCTTGCTTCTGATCATAGTAATAGATAATAGCAGAGACCATACTTAAAATCAAGTTATGCATTTTATAAAATCTACCAAGCATATGCATTTTATAAAATATATGAAGAATTTGAAAAAAAATTACTTGTGTACTGAAAGAAAATAAAATACAAAATATAATATCATAAAAGACTCACAAATTGAGAATGTAATTCTTCAAAATCAAGTTGCATTTACAATGAAAAAATACACAAAAAAATTAAGAAAATAATTAAAGCTTAAGACTACATTTTTTCTGAAGGTTTGGGAAAAAAAAGAGAGTATAAATTATTGTCATGGATTAAATAAAGTTGACATTATAATTAAATTGAAATTATGTAAAAGAACATCAAATTAGATATATTCTCATTAAGCATAAAACAGTATATTTCTTATGTTGTTGAGGACGAATTACATAAATTATTTCAAGCATATGTAGTAAGCATAAAGCCTTGTATTACCATGAATGAGAACTTTATAAATATGTTTTTAATAAAGAATAAGTATGAAAACTATATACCTTAGCAAATTTAGTAGATGATAGAGAGACTAAATTAGTTTGTTGCTAGCTATCAAAAGCCTAAAAAAGAATCACAAATATATGTAGTTAGCGAACTTAAAAAAAGAAAATTGTATATCTAAATATGCTAAAAAATTAATTTTATAAAATGATTTAAAATTTTATTTTACTTATAACAGGAGTTATGTCATTGAATATTTCTTCGTACACAATATTTTTTGTATACTTAATTGGGTGACCAAATTTATTAAGACATAATATTCGCAATCCATTTCGATTTGTCATTCAAGAAAATGGAACATAAAGTTGACCATGCGTAAAAATTGGATTTGACAAAAATATTCCAACAGTACTCAGTGTCTGACCTGTCTTTTATTTATTGTTATAGCAAATTCAACCTTGACTGGAAATTGACGACGATATAACTGAAATAGAAAATCATGGTTCTGCGACGTCATTGAAATTCTAGGTATAATAACTGTCTGATCAATATTTGTTCCTATTATAATTTTTGCTTGAAGAACCTTGATCCCAATCTTTTCAATGATGAGGCATGTACCATTACATAAACCTATTGCTTGATTCAAATTGCGCAGTAAGATTATAGGGACCCCAACTTTCAATTGAATGCAATGATCTGCAAAACCGCTAAACTTAATGCTATGTATTAGCTCGTGATTGTACCCAAAGCTTCAGTTGTTATTCCATCTTCGTATGAAATATGGTCGGCACTATAACGATTTATTAATTTTCCTAGTAACTGATCAAGGATAATGTCATTATCATCATTTGTAGGAATGAGAATACAACGTGATTGCAAATAGTCGTGAGTATAACAAAAATCATTGAGATATGGATAAACAAACTGTATCAAAGATTTGAGATGATCATTTACATTAAGAATTAAAAGATCATCAGGTATAATCATCCAATTACTTAATGAAGGATCTTCAAAAACATCTCCACCAATTTTGCCTTCACCAATATTTAGCAGCTAATCAGCAAATTGATGTGTCCTTTATAATTCCAAAGATTCGATATCAATATTTTTATGCAAACGCATGTTTATTCGGAGCTCAAATAATTTATAAAATTTCCAAATATAAGATCTTTGTAATCCTGCAGCAATAATATCTTCTCGAGTTCCTTTTCTTATAACAGGGAGAATTTGTCTAAAATCTCCACCGAGAGCCAAAGTCTTTCCACCAAATACTCTATTTTCAGAATTATGTATTTTAAATTTCATTAGATCTCTCAAAGTACGATCTAATGCTTCAAAAGCAAAACGATGCATCATAGATGCTTCATCCCATATTATTAAATCAGCAATCTGTAGCAGCTCTGAAATCTCAAATTGTTGTGAAATAGCACATGTTGATAATTCTGTGAGAAATAAAGGAATTTTAAATCTTGAATGTGCTGTATGGCTACCAGGTAATAGCAATGCTGCAATCCCAGATGATGCAACTGTTATAATAATCTTTCTCTCAGATCGCATCTTAGTTATAATTGTTTTCAAAAGAAATGTCTTTCTTGTCCCACCACTGCCATATACAAAGAATAACTCACCTTTGTTTGAGATGCATGATTCAATGATAGATTCATAAATATAGCATAATTCTGAATTCAATTGTTGATGGTAATTTTGAAATTGGTCATGCGATAAATTGGCATCATAATCGAATTCCTCTAAAATAAGTCGATTATGGAAATTCACAGAGTCATGAAGGCTAGGTAAAGGCATTGAGTCAAAATTACAAAGTGATTTTCCATTGTTATTTAAAATTCTTTTAATTTGTTGTAGTGTATAATTTAACTTATCTAAATCAGCAATAGCAGAATTAGCATATAAAGAATGCCTATGAATGAAAAAATCTATATCTTCAATGAATTTGTCAAAGTGTTTATGCCACAATTCAACAGGATTGTTAACCTCACAATACATAAGAATAGTTGCAAACATATTTCTTAATTGAGTAGCAGTTGCCCATGTTGACGCCTCAGTTAAAGCATCATCCCATTCGGTATCCTCACCAATTAGCCCCAACGCAGAACACGTTGCTCAGAAAGTTGAGTGTATAACACCATTGACCCATTTTAAATCATCAAAACATTGAGCACCTTTAACAATATGCAAAAGCATGCGGAGATAAAATCTCTCACCAGAACCAGGATGTGCGTGATACAGACGGCCTATTTTGCATTTAGACTTTCTACGTAACCATTCTTTTGATGCATTATTCCAAACCCAATATAACAGAAACTCAACATAAGTAAAAATATGAGTATCTTGATACCTTTGATTAGCAGTAAACTATTGTAAAAGTTTTGTTTTCTCAATGTTAGGTCTAGAGATAACATATTGCAAAATATTATTATCATTAAATATAACAATCTGTTCATCCTCAAGATGGTACGACAAACGTTCAATAGACGAATGTTGAGCATGGAGTTTAAATGTGAATATTCTCCAACACGCTTCTATTGGCGAGATGTATCGACAATCAAGATATTGTTTAATCTCATCATAATTTCTATTATTTGAAAAGAAGTTGCCACCATTTCCAACATTTGAATTTTGCAATAAAATCGTCATTCTGTCAGGGCCCTTGTTAACATATTTATAAAGATACTTAATAACTTTGGATCTTGCCACAATTTTAACATTTATATGAGCTTCATATCTTAACAAAAATCACGATTATACGGAACCACCCAACGATTATCAATATTTTATTCATTTTTTAAAGCTGTTATCCCATTATCCCTTCGTCTGTATGTAACAAAACCATTTTGATCATATGTTGTTGAAGAAACAAAGATACCTCTGTAAGGACCCACTTAAGTAGTAATAAGTAAAACTCTTAAATATCGAGGCACCTTTTTAGATAATGGTGGAGTTCCTGATAAGAACTCCAAAGTTAAGCGTGCTCAGGTGGGAGCACTCCCAGGATGGGTGACCTATTGGGAAGTTATCTTTTGAGGGCAAAACCGTGAGGCATTTCAGGCCAAAACAGACAATACATTGGTGTTAAAAGTTTGGGTTATTACAACCTCTTTGTACATTTGCCATTCACAATGCAGGGAGAGTTAGAGTTTATACAGCAAGGATCATGAATCATATAAGTAAGAACTAATTCATGTAAGTATGATTCTGATGTCTTGTCTGACAACTCAGCCATAATTAAAGAATCAATATCTTCTATTGTCTTACATTTATACTCTTTTACAATAGATATCAAAAGATGTATATACGGGAGATCATGTTTTTGAAATTCTACAATATGCAAATCTGCAAAAAAATAAATTATATTAAATATTAATTAAAATTTATATGCAAATCATCACATATTTGAGAATTAAAAAAGTTAGTATTAGCAGTAACTTTTCCAAATATTTGTTGCACATTTTTCAAGAACTGCTTCTTTTTAATATTAAATATTATAGCTACAATATCAGGTCGATCCTCAACCTTTTGGCCAAGAATTTGAAGCAAAGCATCTTGCATTTCACTCCAATTGTGATTGCAAGTGAAAGTAATGAAAAGATCCGGAGGGCCCATATACCGAAAAATAGCAATTGCATCCTGATAATTTTGAAACATATAACGTGGGCCACCATAAAATGAAGAAGGGAGAACAGATTTCCTTCCAATATTCGATGCATCATTTTCACCAGAATAAATTGCATCTTTTAGACCTTGGTATAACTCAGCACGAAATTTTGGCTGATTTTTTCGTATGAATCGTAATCTATTTTCTTGTATTGCTGCAAATGAATCTACAATATATTGTTGGAACAGACGACATGCATACAGTAAAATGTTTCCATATCCTGGTTGAAAATGAATACGAAAACAATAAAATTCTTTCATCGTCACACACTTTGCTTGATATCTATTATTGATAAACGAACATATTATTTGATATGATCATAATTTTCAATTTTTTAAAATATTATAAAATAATTTGATAATAATTAAGATTAATCAAAATAAAAAATAAAAAATAATATCATTTAGTAAGAAATATATTTACAGATAAATAAATAATTAAATAAGTGTTATACTAAAATTCTTAAAATTATTGTTATTTATTAAATTTAATTTTAAAATTTAAATATTTTAAATTATTTAAAGTAATTTTTAAAAAATTAAATTATTATTATTAAAATAATTTATGAGAATATTCTTAAAAAATATCTAATAACTAATTAACTATTAAGAGTTAGCATTGAACTCAAATATAAAAAATATATACAAATAAATAAAAAAAAATCTCTCTCCTCATAAGATTTCACCATTTTCAAATGGCTCCCTCTCACACACTCTCCATATTCTCTCTCATATATTGGCTTGTCAAAGAGGCTAGCATTACGGTGTCGTCGGGTGATATAGAGGTGAACTTTTGTTACAATGAAAGTGCGATCTCGACTGCTCACAAAGATTTGAAGATTTGTAATGAGGGGGTTTATCCTAAGGATCTCTTGTGTAACATCAGATGCTTGATGGCTTGCTCTACGGATCTTCTCTAAAAATACTTATATTATATTCTTATAGTTTTGGATAATATCGTCCCCTTTTTCGGTTGGAGGGTAACTCGGGGAAAAATCCAATTTGAATAGTTTAAGTGCACCAAATGTTCATGATGAACCTGAATATTTATTAAAGAAAAAAAAATAAAAATAAAAAAAATGATCCAACTCAAAAAAATTAAACTATAATTTAAAAAAAAAAAGAAGGGGTCATTGAATTATCAACTTTAAGATTTCTCTTTTATCCTATTTTGTTTTTTATTTATTAAGACTCTTCTTTGGGAGATTCTCTTTTGAGAGTTTTTGACATACATTTTTTCTTCTATTTTTTCTTTTATTTTATTTTTATTTTTTTATTTATTTGTTGAAGATTACCAAACTGTATATTTGTTGCATCCTACTATCTATAAAATCCAATAATATCAAATATATATATATATATATATATATATATATATATATATATATATAGCATTTTTAAAAAATCATATTGAATATGTTTTTTTAGATATCAAGTTAGTGGTTCTAAATAACATTTCTATAAAAATAATTAAATATGATTAATAATAAATATAGCATAATAATTATATTTTTAATAATTTATTTTAAAAAAAATTGACTCAAAAAAAAAATATTTTTAATAATTTATAATCACAAAATTAAATATAACATAACAGCTTCCTTTATTTTATTTTTTATATAATCTGATATTTGTGTCATGTAACTCTAGGAAAATAATAATTATATTTCTCTTTTAATAAAGTTTTATCATTTTCAAAGAACTCTCTTGCAAACTCTCAATTTCTCTCCTATACTAATATATATATATATAATAATATAGATAATATAGATAGTATAGATAGTATAGATAATATATATATATATTTATATATAAATAGAGCGTTGAGACGAATCAGCCGCCTGAAAAGAGAGCCTCCGAAGCGCCCTCTTCTCCGTTTCGGTTATTTTCACGCACGCTTTAGAGTGAAAAAGGGAAGTCCGTTTCATACAGTTAACTAGAGAATTTATATTTTTTAAAATGATTTAAGCTATAAAAAAATCTAGAAAAAGAAGAGAAAAAAATAAAAAATAAAGTTAAAATTGATCTTTTTTTATATAGAAAAAAAAGTTAAACAAAAAAGTTAAAACTATTCGCCTACCGCTTCTTTAGCCATCTCACAGTCCGACTCCTCGAACTCTCCCTTCCTCGATCTCTCCGAGTATTCTTTGCCACGAAGAAAGAAAAAGGTTCCTCTCCTATGACGCATAGCTGCTATCAACCGAGCATTTCCTCTCTTGCGACGCATAGCAACTCGCTTTCTCTTTCACCGCGATCTTGGCTTGCTGCGTCGTGTAATTCCCTTCTTTGATCTTCTTCTTCTCCGGCTTAAGTTTTTGTTGGTTGGTGGTTGACTTAAGTTTTTTTGTTTTTCTGATTTCCGTCTCTGCTTTTCTTCTTCATTTGACAGTCGCACATTTTCTTCGGTCCGATTTTCTCCTATTCGCGGCGACGGCTTGGAACTCTACCGCCTCCTCCTCCTCGAAGGAGAATCCTTAACCTTTCTCAAGGTGATTTTTATTTTGCAAGGTGATTTTTGTTCTGCAATGTGATTTTTGTTAAGCGATGCTTTTTAGTTTTATACATAATTTATTTTTTATAAATTTATGCATAAATTCTGAACTGTGTTGCTTTCACATTTTTATAAAATTTTCTTAACTGTGTTGCGCTAGATTCTTAACAGGATTCATACTAATTTTGTTATAAATTTGCTCTTTCTAGTAGCAATTAAGATGCTCACCTTAAAATTTACTCTAGTATTTTTAGCATGAAATTAAATAAGAAGAATGAAGATTCAATGATAATATGGAATTGTATGCTGAAAGATTATCAATACAATTGGGATTGGGGTAATAATAGATTGACTTGAAAGATGAATTTTGTTTAGGTGAAGTGTACATAGTGTAGGTTCAAAAAGAAAGATTAAAAACTCTAGTGTAAGAAAAAATAAATAAATTACTACCACAAATTTACCTAAAAAGTACATTCATAGGTAAGAAGAAATTTTATTAATTTTTCAAAATAAACTAAAAATAATTCACAAAAGCACAAAACTTTAAATAATTTCATAGTGGATGAAAAACTTGCAATAATGAGCAAGGATATTAAAAAAATAAAAAAAGAATTTAACTAACTAGAAAAGGAGTAGCTAAGTAAAAGAATAGACAACCCAATAAAAATCGTCATAAATTGTAAGTGGAAATCCTCATAAGATAGAGTATTGATCGTGGATGCATGTATGCAACAATAAATAAATAATTGTGAAAACTTATAGAAAAGTAAAGCATAGCAATGAATAATCATGAAAATCCTTAGGGACCACCTAGAGCGGACATTTGATCATAGGGTTCGTGTGTTAGAAGAATCAATGGGTAGAAAAGAAGATATAATTATGGAAATGCATAATCAATCAATTAAAAAAATATATTGTATGCACATATGAGATTCAAGTTAAATTTAAAGTTTTATATAAGGTATTACAATGTTTTGTTTAAGAGAATTTTATTGAATGTGAAGGTAAAGAGAAATCAAAATTGGTAAATCATTTTTGGGAATAATAATTAAGAGCAAAAAGATCAAATCATATTAATTATAGCATAACCAAATCTGTAAGACAATTAAGCTATAAGAAAAAGTAAATATAAAATTAAAATAACAGCACAAACTATGGAGAATCATTTTTGTGCCATGCGAATAAAAACTAGTAAAAGCATTAAGAGCAGAGAGGGTTCTCCAAATGACTTCAACTGAATTTGTAAAGACAAACAAATGTTTCAAAAATTAGTATTAAAATGGTTATGCGCTAAACAAAGAGTTAGAACTTAATTAAATATTTTAATAATGATTTTATAAACGTTCACATAAGTGATCAAAAGAGAGGCAGCCTTGCTACATTTGTGTCTCACGTATGGCATATAAACTTAAAAGGAAAAAGCTGTTACAAAAGGTATAAAGTTGATAACGTAGTAATTGCTTGAAAACATAAAGGCTTAAAATTATTAAAACAAAAGCTTTATCTATAATATACATTTTTAATAGGTTAAAATATGATACTGTAACTTTTTAACAAATTTTATATAAAGCGATAAATGAAACAGTGTGATGAGTAGCTTGTTTCTATTATAAAGAAAAGCAGATATATAGATGACAATATAACAAATAAGTGCATTTAAAATAGAGGAGAGTTCAATTTAATAAAAGGATATCATGAAAATTAATGTCTCTGTAGACCGCAGGGTTGAGGTTGACCTGGGAGACAGCAGTAGAAGCTTCAGGGAGAGCGGGACAAGGAGATAAAATATGATTGTGAGAATTCAAACATAATCATCCGTTTTTATTATAATATAAAGACTGCCTGAATACACGGGCTTGCCTCTCAAATTAAGTTACAAAACATAAGAACAATGTGTTAATTAGGGTTTGCTGGTTGAGACTTCACTAAGGACTCTCAAGCGAGCAATCATAGAGGACATCGAAGTGTTATGAACCTTCAACTGAGTATTATTCCTAACTGAGAGAGCAGCACGTCTTGGTTAGCTACCCGAGTTAGAGTGGGAGATAGTTAAGCAAGTAAGAGTAAGAGATGAGCATTGGTGAAGTAGAGAAAGAAATCCAAAACAAGTAGAGAGGAAGCCAACCAAGTACGGGGTTCATCAGCTACAGTCAATCAATTGCCCAAGAAGCCTGCCAAAGGAAAGCAAAGAAGCCTTGTCCAACAACAGTGTCAAGTTAGCTTTAGCAAACTAAGAGAGGCTTCGTGTAAAAGCTTCAGAGATCAGCCAATCCTTGACTATGAAGAAGAACCTCCACAAGTATCATGGAGCACATGGACCTTTCCTGACATACAACTAACCCATATAACAATTATTACGAGGGCTTCCCTGAGTGATCATTGGCCCAATATTTCCACAAATATCTTGCCCGAGATCAGCTCAGGCCATGTGGAGATATTACCCAATCAGCTAAGAACTTAATACAGACATGTGACATCGCATGATTGTGGGTATTCTGGAAAGATCACGTGACAACACATAGAATAAATTTAGGATTCTGGGCAACCACATGTTCTCCATGTAGGTATTTAATGTGTTTCTTATGTGTGTAGTTATATAGGAGTCATGTATACATATTTTTTTTCCTATAATAATTGATCACAGAGCATTTATTTTGCCTTAGATTCCTCAGATTATCTTATTTCAATAAAAGAATCGTGTAGAGCTTCTTCTCTATTTACTTGCAATTGGTTTATTGTGTGACTATCATTGTGCCAAGATACTCGCTTAGCAATCATCATAACATAATTGTCTCCCGACCAATGAACTTAATGTTTTACTGTTGTGAACTCCCCTCATCGATCGACCAGCTTCCTAATGAATCAACTAGAAGAATCTTTTATTATTTGATTTGTGCACTGTAGTGAATCTAAAACCAATAAAATGTCTCGATGAGGTAGATTGTGAGCTCCACACCTGAATTAAAAGGATAATAAAAAATAGTCAAGAATTTGACCAATGTATTGCACTAATAACACTGTTAACACTGATTTAATCATAATTAAAACTGATGGGGCCGCTAAATCCTAATCACCCATAACCATTTTGACAATTTTAGTGGCACCATAAAAAACTCCTTACTTGCTTGATATAATTAAGATTAGCTGTTGTGTTTCTATTAAGGGAATAACATGATCACCTCTAACTCCTATCATAAATATTTTCTCAATTAGATTATATCATTAAAGATGATTATAATACTTTCCAAAATGGTCTCCCTAGGAAAAGTATTACCTTAACATCACTTTCTCATATATTTCAAACCAATTTTTCCCTAATAATAGCATGATGATGCTAGAAGGACCATTGGATTCAAAGATGATAGTATCTTGAATTTATACTAACATGACTCACGCTGCATTCTATAAATAGAAATGTCTTATATAGAACTTTCATAAATATATATTTTTCAGCTTGAGGCCTATCGGTGCTACTATTTTCATATAAAGCATGTTCACATTCAAGATATGGGTTGTAACTTCAACACTAAGTTTTCAAAATTTGTAATAATTACATAACGATATATAAATAATAGTTTAGAACCATCTTAAATTTTGTTCTTAACCATGACTTGAACCCCCTAACTCTAAATTTTATTTCTATACACCATCTTATCAAAGGCCTTAATTTCACCACATATTTTACAGTGATATTTCAAATGATAATGCACACTTAGTGTTGTTCAAAAACTACCATTTTTGCTAAAGCATAAAGTTAAGAACCTTTTTTGGTGGGGAACTAGAAGAGTATAAAATCAAATAAGAAAAAATAAAGTATCATCATTAAAAATAATTGATTTCCATAAAAAATGTCACTTAGATAAGCTTAACCTTTAATAAAATAAAGCTAGAAAGTTTATAGTTATTTAAACAAATTTCACAAAATATTAAAACACTATACAAAATTAAAAAGAAATACAAACATGGTTAAAAAGCAAATGGCTAAAACTAAACAAATATGGGAAGGCATAAAAGTAAGAACTTAACTTTAGTAAAATAGACTTGCAATTACACTAAAATTAGACAAGATGAGAAAAATAAAATAAATATCATTTATATTTCTAAGAAATAACAATATTATCAAAATTGTCTTAGGAAAACTTCAAATTAGTGCCTGCGAAATTACGATGTGCTGTACATTTGAACGTCAAATATTAGATTAATTTAGGTAGCAAAAAGTTAAAACAATTAGTTTGAATGGTCAGGAGAACAAGCAAAACTACAATAAAAAAATCAATCACTTACTAAAACAGCATTGATCTATTTTTTCATACCAAGAGAATTAAATAAACCAAATTCAACCTACCTATTGAATTTAAAACAAAAAAAACCATGTTATAGCAATTTACCTTCCACCTTACTCAATCGTCTAGCACCTCAATGTTTATGGGCCATTACAAACTTGTTAGCAAGTTAAAACTCAACATCATTGTCACCGTATAAAAAGCCCCTCGTACTTCAACTTCATAATAGAACTGAAGGAGTTTAAAATAAAGATAATGATCAAAGCTATTAGAAATCTCTATCAATATTGCAACCTAAGAAGCTAGGAAAATTGAAATAATCGTTTTATTTTGGCCAATATTGATACCCAAAACTTTTGAAAAGTTTATGTTCAAATCAAAAAATATTTATAAAGCAAAACAATATTAATCTTCAAATCTAAGGTTCGAGGTACTGCAAATTGAGGAAGATATAATGAGCATCCCATTAAGTTGCATCCTTCAATCAATCATCCAATTTAATAACTTCGAACATCTTATATATAGTGTATCTAAAAATGGTAAGAAATTAAGATAGAAAATCACCTTGTCGAAGCTCTTCATAGATTATAAATTGTTGGAAAATTCTCCATCAACAATAACCTGTGAGGAAACATGCACAAGTCTTAAACCTAATGAATGAATTTCAGAGTGAGAACATTTCAACAAGTATTGAGAGTAAAATTATACCTAAAACTTTTACAACATTCCCAAAATTTACCTCAAAAAATGAATAACTAACTTTTTTAAACTATTAATTAGAGTAATTTCAAAAGCAACAATGAAGCAGTCAATGATTCTTGTCCCTTCATCAACACTATCTAGAAATACTTGAGTTTTTTTGCTAATGCATTTGGAATAATTGAAAGTTCCTTAACTCTTGCTTATTTCTTATTTTAGCCCCTCAGTCCCTCTTTAATTTTTTTCCCTTATAAGTAAATGAAGGAGAAATAAATATGTAAATTGTAGTTTACACCTCATGGCATTATTCTATTTTAAAGAGTTGAGGCACCTGCAACTGTGGCATAATAATATTACTCACATGTATATCTATTGTTAGGTTTTCAAATGGTTTTATTTATTTAATAAAATAAAATCAACAATAAAATTTCATTCTTATAAATACAATGGATTATGCAAAAATATTTTTATAAAAACATTGATTTTTAAAAAATAGATAAAATGATAAAATTGCTCCTCCCATATTATACTCCATTCGATCTTTTCCATCTTAAGCTTTATATGAAAGTTAACAATAAGACCAATAAAGTTATAATTGATGTAAAACTAAATTCTGCCCTGGCATTCTTCCAAAATTAAATAACACCATAACAATGCACCATTCTCAATTTAACCAGGCTTCATGATGATAAAATTTTGCTATACGTTCTTCTTAATAACATATAGGTTTTTTTTCTAGAGTTCAACTCGTCTTCATGATGCTCCCTTGCCACATGACATAATTAATGCCTCACCAACAAAGTAAATATCTCCTTGAAGCCAACACTGAAAAAAAATCTTTTTTATATCCTGACATTCAGCTGGAGTAAGACCGAAATTTGAGTCGAATATAGCTTAGGATCTGAAAAGAATGTATGAAAGAACATACTGACACAAAGTGTAGATAGTGAAACAATGACCAAAATAATGATAATGCTAATGAAACTACTCAAAAAATAATAGTGTATAGAGCATGAGTAAGCGCTGGTACTGATTTAGTGTTAACATGAGGAACTTAAGCATCTCTGTTAGATAAGTGGCAGCCATCTTAGAAGAATATCTTTCTTCATTCTTTTTTCCCATGCAAATTTGCCTTTAGAACTTTTACTGATTATATGAGAAAGAATTGAAATATAGTTGTTGAGAAAGAACTGGAGAAATCAGTTAGAACAAACCCCAAGGAAGTGAAGTATGGCAGAAGGATAAACAAATCTTCTATCTTCATTTTCCTTCTCATTCTTAACTTAGGACTTCAAACAATGAAGTTTTAATTTAATCAATTAAACATTCGTATTACATAGTTATAATTAATAAAATTATGATTATTAATAATTAATATGATAATTTATAATAGCTATTTAATTATATTTAGCTATAATAATTAGGCAAAAGTATCTTCTATATTAATGCCATCTATAATCATTTAAATCGGCGAAAAGGGTATTATTAAATGTTAATTTTGTAACTATCAACATTGGGATGTCAAATATGTAAACATAAGTTTTGTGAATTATACAATTATCCAAAGAAAATTTTAGAAAACAAACTAGAGGTTAATTTTATAAAATTAAAAATATGCTAATATTATTGAATGAATCTAAGTACTAAGCTATAAAACTAAACAGTATATAAGTTTTTCAAAGAACATAAGAGAATGTTAAAATGAACGTGTAAGAACTAAAAAATAACGAATAACCAAATCTTTTATCCCATTAAGTGGGATTAACTAAATAATCATGTCTATATAGCGCTTCATCAAACATTGGCCCATCTCTAAGCTCCAAGTATGTAGATCATTCCAAATAGCTTCTTGCAATGTCTTTTTTAGTCTTCCACTTTCTCATTTAGTATGTGCAGAATTTAACACTCATCTATCCTCGTAGAGACATCTAATATTCTATGCTTAATATGATAACTCTATCAAGACAAAACTCTCTAAGCTTATTATCAATTCGAGTACTATAATATTGCTTTGAATGTACATCTATCATATCCTTTTATGCATACACATTCATCCACCTTAACATCCTAATCTCCACTACAATGATCGGCACTACAAACCAATATTTAGCTCTAGACTACAATGCTAGTCTTATAATTGTTCAATAAATCTTCATTTTTCATGGGAATTTAGGACCACTAACACCTCAGAAGCACTCCTTTATTTCATCTAACATATTTGAATCATGTTAATCACATCACTCCCTACTTCACATCATTTCGTATGACTGAGCTAAGATAATTAAATCTCTCTCTCTAGTTAATAATATGATCTTCAAATATCATATCTTTGATACTTTAGTATCTATTATGAATACCCTTTCATTTCAAAAATTCTATGCTGAGTTAGCTAAGATGAAACCCTATATACACTAGAACAGTTCTCCATAATTCAAATTTTGCTTTAACATCATCTCTAATCTTATCAACCAAAATCATTTCATCTACAGATAACACATTGAATGGGCTCATTAAGAACACCCATACCTGATGCAACGAGCTATGGCCTTAGAGTTGATATCATATATAATCCAGTTAAAATAAAATTAAAAAATCACTTGATTGTCTTGCATTTAAACAAGTAATTACTCCATTACACATCTTTAAAATCAAAAATATAAACAATACTAATCTACTTGTCTCCAAAATAACTTTTTAGACATTTTATCATAAATCTTTTCTAAATCAATAAATGCAGATGATCTTTTCTATTTTAAAATTTGTGCAACAAACTTGTTAACAAATGTACAAATTGTAGTCAATCTGCATTGCATAAACCAAATTTGATTGGAAAAAATTTTAGTGGCCCATTGAATATATGCATGATCACTCTCCAAAGTTTCAAAGTATTACTTATTAATTTAATTCTTCTTTAATTTGCATTATATTGCATGCCTATATTCTTATAAATAGGTATCATAATACTCCTTTACTCATCCAACATTATGTCTCTAAAATTATATTAAATAGTCTAATAAGCAAAAAATATTCATTCCTCATACCCAACATTTTCACAAATAGTTTTCCTTATAGGAACGATCTTTTGCCTAATGGAAACAGAGATTAGTAGAGGCATTGTTTATGTGTTAAAAAGAATGAAGAGGAAGGTACGGCTCTACTATCATGTAGAGACACAAGAAGTAGCGAGGTGGAGAGAAGTGATGAATTTTATTCATAAATATAATATTGTGATACAAACATATATATAGTAACCATGTAGTAACATAAAATGTTTAATTAATTCTCATTTAACACAATTTTTAATGGTGGGGATTCAAATCATCTACCATTAAACGCACGGGCATTAATGGTAGGAATTAAACGAATAGTTATTATTAAAACCGCATACCATTAAATGCACATGCATTAATTGTGGTAATTTAAATTGGCTATTAGTAGAATCAAATTTAGAAAACAAAAGATTAAATTAAAAGAAAAGGTAATGAAAATTCTAGTTTTAAAAAATATAGATTATGGAGAACAATATTTGTTCCACGCTTAGATGAAATATTATTAAAAATAATGAGATAAAAAAAAGGATAAAAATGAAACTTAGTGTGATGAGTAAGTTGGATCTATAATAGAAATATAAAGATAGATGAAAATTTTGGGTAGTTAAAATAAAACATTTTATTTCGTAAGAAGATATCATGAATATTAAAAAATATATTTTATAAATAAAATTAAATCAATGATACTATATGGATTTGAGCGTTGTTAGTATAATATCACTAATACCTAAGTTGGAATCAATACCAACAAAATAGTTAAGATCGGTGTTACAAGATACATAAAAAGAACCAAAGAATGATTACTATAAGAAGAGTAAGTGAAGCTTTTGTTATTTGCGTAATTAAACAAAACATTGATATCAAAAAATGTACCAATTAGATCATTACATCAATATAATCTTTGTGGTTTAGGAAGAAGAATGCATGTGTATTAAATATGCATATAAATTGTTCAAAATGAATATAAGAAATATATTAACTTTTCACTATGCATTTAACAAAAACAAATGGATAATAAGAAAATAATGAAGCCAACTAATTGAAATAAGGCAATAATAACTTGTATTAATATTTTCCCCTTAATTTTATTAATCCTCTGACATTTATATCTTCCCTATCATTTCTAGTCATTTAAATCATCATGCATCACATTTCCAATAGTGTCATTGCATGACTTAGCGCAATGCTACATGTATAAGATGTTTTAGGCTACAAAATACAAAATATGTTCTGATTCCATCTTGTGCATTCCAAAACTAGCAATCAAACGGATGAAGTAAGCACCCACATGTAACGACATGTCAAGCTTGGATTGCTGTCATCTAAAGCGCTTGATAAATTGTTTCTTTTTTAGTAATAGTGACTATTAATAAAAAAATATGTCAAAAAGGCAACAAAATACTTAAAAATAGGATAATTACTAATGACTTACTTGATTGTCAGTTTTCCTTTTTTTTACATATACTAGTTTTCCAGTAGCTCTTCTACAAAAGGTGCACAAATATATGCTGATCATTGACAAAAGAGATTGATGTTCCCTTGAACAATTAAATTTATAATGCAACCCAAAAAAGTTTTGAAGGAAATTTCAAGTTGTAGCGTTTACCTTGCAAACTTGGCCAAGAACTCACAAGTATTACTTTCATAAGGTTAAATTCTTTAAATTCAACATGAATGAACCTATGCCAGATAATAATGATTTTGAATTGATGGAAGCCGCGATCGAATGTAGAGAGCGATTATGGGAACTCCACTGGTTGAGAAATTCGGAGAGGGAGCGATTGATATTTTCAAAATTGCTCACTGGCTGAACAAAAGCCAAAATCCTGCATTCTTGATTTGTCCGTGCTTAATATGCGCACGTTATCTAAGACCGCATTCTCTAACGTTAATTACAACCCTAGACTTTCATTTCAAATTCAGAGGAATGTGTTGAAATCAGTTCAAGTAATTTATCAAGATGTACTATTGTTTATTGAATGAGATCTAAATTGGAATTTAGGAAAAGCAAAGGATTTATGTTTTCAAAGCAGTTTTGATATTGGCTCAAAGAAGTTGCTTTTGTAGCCGCAAAAGAATCTAATTCGAACTCATTCAGACAATTGAAGATCGAGTCTTTTTCTTTTTTTAATTTTCTTTTATTCTGCGACAAATTGCAAAAATTAGCCCGATTCATTTCATAATTTGAGTTTAATTCAACTCAAAAATATTTGATTTTGAGCAACAACTTGAAATCAATTTGAACAGAGTAGAAAAATAAAATACTAAATTACAAAGTAACACTCATTGTAACATTGCACCTGAAATCAACTGAGCTGAATGACAGCTTGGTTAGGATTGCATATAAAATAAATTTATTATTAGAATTCAAATCGATTTAGGCACTTTCTCTATTTGTTTATTAATTTTATTATAGATATCAGTAAATGAGTAATGTTGTAGGCCCAAATGTCTTCATGCACCGAGCTATCTTGAATTGAGTATTTTGTTATATATTAAAATGATATTAAGGGTTTCTATTTTGCTTTATATGAACTCATATTGGTAATTTGACCTTTCAATTGGTTTTTTCACATCTTTTTTTATTTTTCTTTTTTTTAACATTGGCAAAATTAATGTAATCAATTTCTTAACATGACATTGATTTGTCTATGCTTAATACGTGTAAATTATCTAAGATCACATTCTCTAATGTTAGTTACAACCCAGACTTTTATTTCAAATCAAGAGAATGTATTGAAATTGATTCAAGTAATTTATCAAGATGTACTATTGTTTATTGAAGGAGATCTAAATTTGAATGTAGGAAAAACAAATGATTAATATATCAAAGCAGTTTTGATATTGGCTAAATTGATACATATAACAATTTTATGTATGTAATGATTTAGATACTTACAATATCACTTATTCGATCTGCCGCTTTTCTTTCCTCCCATTGAGTTCATGTTACGCTATTATTCGCCGATTCTCTGAGGTTCCACTTCACCGCCGATATATTCGTCCAGAGAAAAGCTAACACTTCGCCGACAGCTGCTTTTAACTTTCTTTTTCTTCACGCTCTAAGCTGCTGACAGCTCCGTCAGAAGAGAAGCTCAATCCACATTGCCAGCAGCTGCAGATCGATTTCTTCTCCTTTTGCGATCTTTACCGCCGATAGCAATCTATGAGAACATACCAATATTTTCCGTTCAATTATATTGAAAATCTCAACTTCGGCTTTGACTTTAGAGAATGTCTAAACATCCTCTCTAACTATTCGTTGAATTAGCTCTGAGATTAGTGCTGCAACAATCAACAAGAATTTCAGAGCTAAGAATCAAGCAAATTGGCTCAATGAGGGAGTGATTTTTTCCTTTATGTGTGTTGTTGCCCTGTACATTGTGCATGTTTCATGCTTTTATATATATAGATATATATTCAATTAGTTTCAAATGTGGAGTCGCAAATATTTTAATTACTGTTTTATTTTCTAAGAAATATATTAACTGCTGTTACCAATTGAAAATCTAACCTAATCCGATTCGTTTCACATATTGCAATGTCGAATCGAAGAGCCCATTGAAAGCCTATTCATTCTCGTTGCCCGTCTCTCAGCCCGTGCGAAACCCTATTAATTCTTGTTGCCCCTCTCCAAAGAGGGGAAAAAGCACAAAGTTCTCCTGTCGAGTGGTGTTGCTGGTTGGAAAAAGAAAGAAAGTCAGGCAATTCAGCGCTCCATCGCTTGTACGTCGGAGGCTTTCGATCTAACTTCTCGATCTATTCCCGGATTCCTCTCCAGAGTTGGGCTTCAGCAATGACTGCTGAGAATGCATCGTCCAAAGTTCATATCTTCTTATCATTTTATTGCTCCTTTTCTTCTCAGCGCACGCTTCAGCCCAGGTCTGCTTTATTTTGTTCTTCTTCGCTATCTTAGCTGCACATCTTCCTTTAAGGTTTTTCAAATATGTTCATCCCTTTATTTGTTCAGCTTCCGGAAGCAAGACTATTGTGACTCGTTCGACTGCAGCAAATGAGCAACACGAACATATTCTTTTGGTCAGTAGCATTTTAGGTCATTCTTTTTGGCAGTAGTAGTAGACTTCTGTGCCGAAGAGAATGCCCCAGTTATTCCTTTAGATCACAGTACCCAGGCAAGCGGATTTGCACAGTAGTAAGTTGATGCGCACGCAGAGAAAAAATAGAGCGATAGGATGCCTCTTAAATGGACTGAACTGCCCAGCTTGCCGTGCTTCTCTTCGCAGGAATAGAGAATCATGAAATGATTCTGACTTGGCCACATCTTTGATTTTTAATTGGTGCACTAGCGTAATATTTACTTAGACAATGATTACTCGAAAAGTATATAAACATCAATAAAATCAAATAATATTCATGTGCATTTCATATTAACACCAATTTGATTATAGAATATCCCACACTAAATAAAAAAAATTAGTATCAATATATCATATTAGTCTTTATATATCAATATGTTAATTAAAATTAAAATAATCAAGAAAACACGAATGCAAATCACAAAATCAAAGGATTTTATGGAAGAGAAAAAGGTGAGGGAGGATCCGATCAAGTGTAGTGGATGGCAACAGGGCTTCTAACCCTATGAACGCCGTCGGTCCAGGTGAGGGATCCAGAGACGATGTAGGGCGGCCTTTCCAGGATTGCTGCAACCTTGAGCAGCAGCTCGAACTCCCTCTCATCGTTCTCCCTCTCGAACCGCAGCACGGTCGGCTTGACCTCGATCTGCACCCCGGGCGGGCCCTCCACAATCGCCTTGTAGACTGCCGGCCCTTTCCCCACGTTGGTCGCAACCCTGCGGTAAGTCGCGGATGACGCAGCGCGGGAGTTCGGGACGACGAAGTTGAAGCTGGGGTAGTTGAGGCCGTCGCAACCTTGAGCGGAGGCGAGAGGGGCACAGTCGAAGGCGCGGGAGCCGGTGAGAATGGCGACGGCGGTGGTGTTGGGGTGCTTGGTGCAGAGGAACTGGAGGTAAGCAGATTCGGAGATGTTATAGACCAAGCCCGGATCGACCGCAGAGAGGGGGTCGACTTGGCCGGAGCCGTAGGAGTACTCGAGGTCCCTGGCGTTGTGCTTGGCGGCCGTGGAGTTGGGGGGAATGAAGGGGAGTATGGGGCGGGCGGTCGTCATTAGTGCCGATTTGAGGCATGCGGGGGACCATCCAGGATGGAAGGACTTCACGTAGGCGGCCGCGGACGTCACGTGAGGGGTTGCCATTGATGTCCCCGACATTATTTGGAAAGCTGACCGCCGGGGGTCCTTCCAGTCTTCCCCAAAGGGGAGGTATTCCGGGTACGCCGCGATGATGTTCATCCCCGGAGCCACCAAATCAGGCTTCATCAACTCAAAGCGCAAAAATGCAAGTCTTTAGAGCTACGACTAAATTTTATTTGCCTAAATGTGTTCTCTGATAAGCACCTTGAGGATTTCGGTGTAGACAGGGTTGGGGCCGCGGCCAGAGAAGGAGGGGATGTAAATTCCCTCGATGTCGTACGCGTGAGACTTCTCTATCTTCGCCACCGGCTTCCTGCAAATATATATTTTTGATTTGTATATAAAAATAGGATGTTACGAAGGAAGGAAGCGCGTACTCTCGAGCGCCGAGGCTCTTCATGTACTGCATCAGAACTTCCCCGCCTTCCTTCGAAATCATGGTGGCGGGAATGTTGAAGGCGTCGGCCTGATCCACGGTCTGCGTCATCTGGATGATCATCCCGACGCCGCCGAGGCTGCGGACGATCCCGTCGGCGTATCCCGAGGTGCCGATGATCTTGCAGATTACGATATTGCCCTTGATCAGCGTCTTGTCCATCGACTCAGGCCCGCACATTCTGCACCCCGCGAAAACATTACGATCACATATATAGGCTACAACATCATCGTAAAATTGTCGACAGTGTTTGCTTACTGAGCGGAGTAGGTCATGCCAAGGGTCCCGGTATCCATCCCGCGAACCAACGGCACGAACTGGGCGAAAGACTCGAACGTGTTGATCGACACTCCAGTGATCCTCTTCCCGTTTCCGAGCACCAAATCGGTCCCGATTTGGCGGCCGTGGGTGCTGGCGCCGACGGTCAGCATCCACGGCGAGTAATTCACGATCGTCCGATGCATGGGGCCCATGTTCCCGGCAGAGGCAACTGTAAGGATGCCTCGCCGCATGGCGTGATAGGCCCCGACAGCAAGCGCGTCGGTGAACGACTTCCCGGGGTCCTCCCCGACGGAGAGATTTATGACGTCGACGCCGTCCGCGATGGCGGCGTCGAAGCCTGCGAGGACGTCCTCGTCGTTGCAGTTGTCGTCAGCGTAGCAGACTTTGTAGGCAGCGATGCGCGCCGATGGCGCCGCGCTGCGGGCGGTGCCATTCGCCATCCCGTACAGATTGGCGTTCGGTATCGAGTTTCCTGCCACTGTCGAGGCGACGTGGGTCCCGTGGCCCTTCAGATCGCCCGGCCCCAGCATGTCCTTCTTCGGGCTCTTTCCGTCCAGCCGGAACCATCTTGCTCCGATCAGCTTGCTGCACCCAAATTTACCTCATATTAATAACAAAATCTGCAATTCGGTTTCCGCGTTAAAAATAATGGTATATTTGATGCATTTTGAAAAATTTAAGGGTTTGTTTTGCATTAGCAAATTTAAAAAGTTTAATATTAAAATAATTTGATTATAGTTCAATTAGACATAATTATATTATTTCATTATTTTTTAGTAATTTTAGAAAAAATTTAAAATTTTTCTGTTTGGAATGAAGTAATTTAAGAATATAATTTAAATAAATTAAAAGTATAAGATTACTCAAAAATAATAATTTAAAATTTTGCTAAACTAATGAAACCGTTAATCGAATAGTTCAAACATCGTTCCTTCCAACGATTCAATCGAACCGTTCGATTCATTGGTCAAACTTCGTTCAAACGAGTTGTGGATGAAGCGGCAGAAGAATTCATGTTGCAGTCGAGGAAGAGGCTCTCGCATAGCTGTCGTAGAAGATGGGCTCGGCCTAATTCAGGTGTAACTGAATTACGTTGTTTATATATATATAAACGCAAAATTGAATTACAGTGTAAAATTTTTAATTAGTACCGAATATCAGAAATCTTAATTTACACACAAAAAAAAATTTTACTTTATTCAGTTTACTTCAATCCAAACTGATCTGAATATTTTAGAGTGGTAAAAATGTATAGTATAAATAAATGATGGTTACTTATTGCATTTGAAATCTTTGCCGACAGCGCATTTCCCGCGCCATTTGGCTGGGGGCGGGCCGAATCCCGTGTCATTGAAGCTTGGCGAAAATGGGTCGATCCCTGCGCCGACATTAGCGAATTATTAAGCAGATTATTAACTGAATAAAAAAGATTTTAGAGGTTAAGCAAACCTGTATCTAAAACGGCGACTATGACGTCGCTCTCCGCGGCGTGATTATGCGGCGCCGTCTCAGGCAAGCCGATGAAGTCCCACGTGCGAGTAGTGTGCAGCTTCCGTGTGCGCGAAGGAAAGACGGAGATAACACCGTCAAGTCCAGCCAAACGGTCCGCCTCCTCCTCCGTCAGATTGGCGGCAAAGGCGTTCATGCTCAAGGTGTAGCTATGGAATATGGACTCCTTGGCCGCTTCATGGCTGCTTTTATTTAATTATTATTGATTTATTTCACGTAACCAAGATTTTTATTCGCTGAAATGCAATTAAGTAATTAATTAATTAATTAACCTTCCGAGAACGTCGGAGAGCAGGCGGTGGTGGTGGCCGACGGCGTCGACGCTAGGGTGTGGCTGGTCGCCCAGGTATACGATGAATTTCTGTAAGATAAAAATGCAACAGAACTTTTTATTTTAATAAAAATATAATGAAGTTTTCCACATAATTTAAATGTATTAACGTTAACAATAAAATATTAAATAGAAGAGAAGATAGTTTAATTAAATTAATTAATTAAAAAGTTAACGATAAAATAACTAATGAAAAGATTAGTGTGGTGTTAATGAATTTTAGTTTATTTTGTTGAAATTGTTAGATTAAGTTGATCTCAAGGCTATTTTTGTTTTATGTTATTAAATTTAAATTTAAATAATACATTTTGTAATTGAAATCTGATTATTTTAATAAAAATTAATATCATTTAATTTTTCATATTTCTTAATTCAATACAATACTCCAATATAGCAAAATTATTGTTTGATTCTAAAATTTGAACATTTATTTAATTGAAATTAATTAAATTAAAAAAGCTTAATTATCGAACATTTCTGTAAATCTATTATGATATTATTTCTCATAAAAGATTATCGTATATTAAAATGTAGACATATATAAATCAAAGTGTATAAAAATAAAAAAAAATCAGGAAGAAAATAACCTTCTTTTCAGTAATTTTGGCGGAAAAAGCAGCCGACGCAAAGAGAGAATAGAAAACAAGGATAGAGAGAAAATAGGAAGCCATCAGAAGAGAAGAGAAGAAAAGAGGCGATGATTATTAAATTAATTAAAAATGCTTAATTACCTTTGAGAGAAATGGACTCCCTATATATATATAGAAGATAGTGGAATTAATTATTGGAGCGAGCTTACTTAATTCGGTTTTTTGTTTAGCTAATGTTGTTTAGATGGTGTTTAGTTTATTAGTTGAGAAAATGGGTTTTTTTTTGTATGTACGAAGAATTACAAGAAACTATTTTTTGTTTAGAGGGTTAATTTGTTGAAATCTCTAAAAATCAAAGTGGTTTTAAATTTTTACTATTTTTAAATAAAGAAGATTATTTTCTATCACATGAGTTCGCATCTCAATAACAGTTTTGTTATTAAATATTAAAAAAAGAAAATTATTGCTAATAAATGGTTGATTGGTCGATTCAGAATAAAATAAATTCTGAAAACTCTAAAATTTGAACATTTATTTAACTGATTAATAAAATTAAAAAAAATTAATTATCGTAATATATTAGAGCTTTTGTGTAAATTTATTATGATATTATTTCTTATAAAATGTTATCGTATATTAAAATATAGACATATATAAATCAAATTGTATCAAAATTAAAAATATGAGATTATATTTTATACTTTGATGTTTTAGATCATTCAGATATTAAACCTTATAAAATATGAGATTTTGAATAATCAATATTGTGACTAAAATTAGTATCCTCATTATAATAAAATTATGATATTATTTGTTCATAAGATGCTAATTGTTGCTTTTGTAGCCTCAGAAGAATCTAATTATTAAATATGTATATGGGATATCAATATGTACTATTGTTTATTGAATGAAGATAGAGAAGTCTCACGCATACGACATCGAGGGAATTTACATCCCCTCCTCTGGTCGCGGCCCCCAACCCTGTCTACACCGAAATCCTCAAGGTGCTTATCAGAGAACACATTTAGGCAAATGAAAATTTAGCGTAGCTCTAAAGACTTGTATTTTTGCGCTTTGAATTGATGAAGCCTGATTTGGTGGCTCCGGGGATGAACATTATCGCGGCGTACCCGGAATACCTCCCCTTTGGGGAAGACTGGAAGGACCCCCGACGGTCAGCTTTCCAAATAATGTCGGGGACATCAATGGCGACCCCTCACGTGACGTCCGCGGCCGCCTACGTGAAGTCCTTCCATCCGGGATGGTCCCCCTCATGCCTCAAATCGGCACTAATGACGACTGCCCGCCCCATACTCCGTTTCATTCCCCCCAACTCCACGGCCGCCAAGCACAACGCCAGGGACCTCGAGTACTCCTACGGCTCCGGCCAAGTCGACCCCCTCTCTGCGGTCGATCCGGGCTTGGTCTATAACATCTCCGAATCTGCTTACCTCCAGTTCCTCTGCACCAAGCACCCCAACACCACCGCCGTCGCCATTCTCACCGGCTCCCGCGCCTTCGACTGTGCCCCTCTCGCCTCCGCTCAAGGTTACGACGGCCTCAACTATCCCAGCTTCAACTTCGTCGTCCCGGACTCCCGCGCTGCGTCATCCGCGACTTATCGCAGGGTTGCGACCAACGTGGGGAAAGGGCCGGCAGTCTACAAGGCGATTGTGGAGGGCCCGCCCGGGGTGCAGATCGAGGTCAAGCCGATCGTGCTGCGGTTCGAGAGGGAGAACGATGAGAGGGAGTTCGAGCTGCTGCTCAAGGTTGCAGCAATCCTGGAAAGGCCGCCCTACATCGTCTCTGGATCCCTCACCTGGATCGACGGCGTTCATAGGGTTAGAAGCCCTGTTGCCATCCACTACACTTGATCGGATCCTCCCTCACCTTTTTCTCTTCCATAAAATCCTTTGATTTTGTGATTTGCATTCGTGTTTTCTTGATTATTTTAATTTTAATTAACGTATTGATATATAAAGACTAATATGATATATTGATACTAATTTTTTTTATATAGTGTGGGATATTCTATAATCAAATTGGTGTTAATATGAAATGCACATGAATATTATTTGATTTTATTGATGTTTATATGCTTTTCGAGTAATCATTGTCTAAGTAAATATTACGCTAGTGCACCAATTAAAAATCAAAGATGTGGCCAAGTCAGAATCATTTCATGATTCTCTATTCCTGCGAAGAGAAGCACGGCAAGCTGGGCAGTTCAGTCCATTTAAGAGGCATCCTATCGCTCTATTTTTTCTCTGCGTGCGCATCAACTTACTACTGTGCAAATCCGCTTGCCTGGGTACTGTGATCTAAAGGAATAACTGGGGCATTCTCTTCGGCACAGAAGTCTGCTACTACTGCCAAAAAGAATGACCTAAAATGCTACTGACCAAAAGAATATGTTCGTGTTGCTCATTTGCTGCAGTCGAACGAGTCACAATAGTCTTGCTTCCGGAAGCTGAACAAATAAAGGGATGAACATATTTGAAAAACCTTAAAGGAAGATGTGCAGCTAAGATAGCGAAGAAGAACAAAATAAAGCAGACCTGGGCTGAAGCGTGCGCTGAGAAGAAAAGGAGCGATAAAATGATAAGAAGATATGAACTTTGTACGATGCATTCTCAGCAGTCATTGCTGATGCTCAACTCTGGAGAGGAATCCGGGAATAGATCGAGAAGTTAGATCGAAAGCCTCCGACGTATAAGCGATGGAGCGCTGAATTGCCTAACTTTCTTTCTTTTTCCAACCAGCAACACCACTCGACAGGAGAACTTTGTGCTTTTTCCCCTCTTTGGAGAGGGGCAACAAGAATTAATAGGGTTTCGCACGGGCTGAGAGACGGGCAACGAGAATGAATAGGCTTTCAATGGGCTCTTCGGTTCGACATTGCAATATGTGAAACGAATCGGATTAGGTTAGATTTTCAATTGGTAACAGCAGTTAATATATTTCTTAGAAAATAAAACAGTAATTAAAATATTTGCGACTCCACATTTGAAACTAATCGAATATATATATATATATATATATATATATATATATATAAGCTTGAAACACGCATAATGTGCAGGGCAACAACACACATAAAGGAAAAAATCACTCCCTCATTGAGCTAATTTGCTTGATTCTTAGCTCTGAAATTCTTGTTGATTGTTGCAGCACTATTCTCAGAGCTAATTCAGCGAATAGTTAGAGAGGATGTTTAGACATTCTCTAAAGTCAAAGCCGAAGTTGAGATTTTCAATATAATTGAACGGAAAGTATTGGTATGTTCTCATAGATTGCTATTGGTGGTAAAAATCGCAAAAGGAGAAGAAATCGATCTGCAGCTGCTGGCAATGTGGATTGTGCTTCTCTTCTGACGGAGCTGTCAGCAGCTTAGAGCGTGAAGAAAAAGAAAGTTAAAAGTAGATGTCGGCGAAGTGTTAGTGTAACAACCCAAGTTGTTATCTTAGCCAATTAGGACTAATCTTAGTCTTAAATCCAAGCCTAAGTGTTAATCAAGTCATTTGGAGTCAACCTCTAAGATCCAATTCAAACCAGAGGTTAAACGGATCAAATCTTGATTTTGGGAATTTCATAAACCCTAAAATTTGACCGATTTAAATTGACCTCGGATTGGAAAATGGACGTCACCATTGCATTCGTTGACCCCAAATTAGCTAAGGGTGAAGTTTTCATATCAATCGGAGGTTGTCGAAAATTCGACGAATATTTTATTAATATTTAATGCCTCGAAATTTGCGAAATTAAAATACTCGTTAGATCGAAAATCCTATCTCGTCATTGTGTTCCGCACCCCTCAATTAGCTAGGGGTGAATACCTATAATTTTTTTGAAATCAATTTAATTATTGAAATTTTAATTAAAATATTATTATTTTATTCTCTGTTAACGGCGCCGTCTGTTGCGCCGATAATTTACTGCGCTGCCGTCAGACCGCCGTTTGATCAAACGGCGGCATCAGACCGTTCGATCGAAATAATCGAACGGTCCGACGTCTTCTTCCTCGCATTCTTCGCCCCGTCGCCACGCGGCGCGCGCCGCCGCCCTTCGCGCCCAACCAGCGCCCGGCAGCTCCGTCTCGGAGCCTCTAAAGCTCCTTCCTCGTCGAACCGAGCCCGAAGTCAGCACCGTCCTGAACCCTAGACCGAGTGGAGGCTGTCAGCGTGATCCCACAACAAACCCTACCTCCCCCGACTCTCGATCAGGTACCCTCCCTCCCTCTTGCACTTCAGTTCAATAGATTGTTTGGATGATCGCATTGCAATTGTCGTATCGTCCCTATCGACCTAACGCCATGAGCCCGCCTCCTTCTGTAGAGTCAAATTAGGGTTAGGTCTAGGTTTAGATCCCACCTTCGTCGGCCAGTGATCCACCCCTCAGAAGGTAGGGCGCGGCGTCCTCTACCTATCGGCGTGCGGATCGAGTCCAGGCGTTGGCGGGATGGCCGAGATCCGCCATCTCCGAAGGCTCGGTCTCGGGCAGCCTGCGAGGAGACGAAGCGACCCGGGCCACGCTGGGTCGAATGCGGCCCGGCTCGTTCCCACGCGGACCCGTCCACGTGCGCGAGCGCGGGCGTCAGTGGGCCCCGCTCCGCAGCTCACGAGCTGCCGCGTGTGCCTGGTGGGCCCGGGCTCTGTGCCGCGGTTGCCTCGACCGCAACAGTGGGCCCCACACGCAACGTAGCGACCAATCACGGCCTGCAGCGTGCCCCGTGGGCCCCACTGCCTCTGCCGCGCCCTCTCTGTGTCCGCCATGATGACCTGCAGAAGTATAATAATAAAAGTAAATATAATTATTATATATATATATATGTATATATATGTATATATATATAGATATATAGTTAAATATACATACAGAAATCTTAATTTAATTAAATGGAAGCTAATTATGGTTAGTGATTAATTAACTTGATTAAATAATTAGGATTAATGCTAAGATAGATAGGTTAACAAAGGTTAAATTAGATATTAACTAAATTAAGCTAGATGATTAAATCCTAGTTAATGTTTATTAGTTGGTTAATAAACAATTATCTGTTATGATTAAATTAGATTTAATTAATATGATGAGATAATAATTAATTAAATCTAATTTAATTGGATTATTAAATAATAATGATTAAGTATAATTAAAAGCATATTAATATTAGTTAATTAAATTAGCAATAAATGTAGCAAAATTTTTGAATTGTAGAAATAAATGAATAGTAAAATAATATAAATTATATTTTTAAATAATAAAATTTAAAAATTTAATAATTTTTTGTAGGATGATCCAAACATAATCAATATAAGTCTCAAAATACTCAGAAAAATAAATAGAATCAGATGACGTAATGCAGAATTTAGTTTCGGGATACGTATAACGAAGTAGCATTTTAGGACCTCTTTAGGATCCCATAACTTTTGACATAGTTGACCAAATATAGTCAATATGGGTCTTAAAATACTCAGGAGAGCGGCCCCATCATTGTAGTAGTATTAGTTTTCTCATTTGTACATCAGAACGAAAAGTCAACTCTAGAATTCCCAGTTGACTTTAGGGAAAATTGACCAAAATGCCCATAGAATTCAAATGATCATAATTTGGTCAAATCAACTCTAAATTCAAAAATTCAAGATGTTAACTAGTTCAGAATTTCAATGTCATCAATAAACTGAACAATATTTAGGCTGAACCCTAGAAATTTAGGAAATAACCAAAATACTCACAATCTTAGTTAGGTTATAACTTGACCATTTAAGGTTTAAATTAGGTTTACTCCCTATCAACACACTTAGTATACTATAGGGAAGCTATAGAAACTGAGTTTGCTAAAATTGGACTTCAAATGGAAAAGTTCGGTTTTTGTCACCGTTGACCGACCCAAAATTACCAAATTGCCCTTGGAACTTAAAACGTCTATAACTTAGTCAATTGGCCTCAAAATTCAGCGTTCTTGGACTCTATGAAATCCTTAAACATCCTAAATAGATATGTAACTAATGACTTAGTTGATATTCATTTTTTATACATGTGTAACCATTCATTCATTCATTCATCAAAAGCATTTAAATATAAACTAAGCTCCAACATAAGTGTAGTAAAAATAAAGTAATAACATTAATTACAAATTAACAATAAATTTAAAAGAATGAAAGAAAATGAAAGCTCACTTGCAATTTATGTTAAGCTATATATTTTTAGTATATGATAAGTGTAAGCAGTTAATTTTTAGCACTTAGTCCAGCTCCACTAACCTCCAAATACACATGATCTATCATATTTTAGCATTTAAATGTGATAGGGCAAATTTAAGAAATAAAAAATCTAGTTAGATTAAACGGTCTAAATACATTTTAAGATTGGCTAAGCATATTATTGTTTTAATTGGATATCACTACTAGTTACCAAATAAGCACAAGCATAGGTGCAATATAGTAAAAGCATACAAGCGAGGAAAAGTAAGTAAGAAAAATAGAGTGAATTAGAATACTCACTTAAGTATACATCATATCCTGTAAATATAACAAAGGTAAAAGCATCATAAATAGGCTAGAAATAAATTAATGTGCATATAAAAGTAAATGAAGTAAAGCATGTATATGTTCAAATGAACTTATGCTAAGTATGGAAAAGAAACAGTGAAGCATTTAAATATAATTTTACAACATTCACTGTAATCTAAGTAAACTGTAAACAAGTAAAGTACAGTTCTAAATCATAGAAAATGCATAGTAAGAAAATTGAAGGAAGATCTTAGACTATTAGTCTAAAGATTCACATAGTTTAGAATTATGGAAAATAACATAGCTAAAAGCTATGATGAGTCTTAACAATCTATAAGATTGAAGAAGATCTCACATATTAGTTAATTGAGTTATTTTAATCTGTGCTCATTCTGTGGGCATATTCAGAATGAAGAGAGGAGTTAAACACGTTTGTTTAACAATTAAAGAAAAGCGGGGTCAAATCCTAAAACACTCACATCCACTCTCTGAGAATGTGAGATCTCTTTATTACTACTTTTTAGCCTGCCCTAGGCTAATCCACCAATATAAACCCCTATTAATTTTAATGTGAAAGTTTTATTGATGCACAATGTCTTATATGAATGATTCAATGAATAAGGCTCAAAGCTAAGCAAGCATTCAAGGAAATTCAATAATTGCAACTAATTGATATCCTAAGTTATCTAACTTTAATGATCTATTTAATGATTGGAGCTAATTGAGCTCCTAATTAATTTTGAGATATTGATCTCATGTTAATTGTAAGTATAGTAGTGGTTAGGGTTTTGAAAATAGTAGTTTCAATTCAATTAATATGATATAACAAAATAATTTATAAGTATAATTGATACAATTAGAAACTAACTCTTGATCACATCCTAAACTATAAGATTCATTTATATAATTAAATCAAGATTTAGGTGTATAGTAGGAAGAGATTAAGATAAAAAAAAATCTAACTTAAGAAATTAGAAGTTAATATAAGTTCATTAAATTTTACTAGAGTTCATTAGTTAGGTTATAGTTTGAAGGATCCAATCAATCAAGTATTAATCTAGCTAAGTTATAAGCAATTGAAAGGTTTAAGGTAAGTAATTGATAGGACTTAATAATTATAAGTTCTAAGTATTTTAATAGTTGATGTTTAAGGAATTTAATAAAATTCCTAAATTAATATAAGTAAGTTAGGGATTCCTATTACTAGATCTTAAAATAATCAAGAAAAAGCTTTAAGGATTATGATGAATGAACTAAGTTCTAATATAATCACTAAAGCTAGATCTAGTTGATTGAATAATCTATAATTACAAAGGCATTAAGATTAATTATTCTTAATGGGTGTAATTAAAAGATATACGGATCAACTATAGATCAAATTATAAATCAATCATAGGATTTCTACCTTAGGGTTGAAATGTGAATTAAGTACCTGGTAATTAATTCACATAATTAAAAAATTAAGAACTAAGCTCAAACTAAATATAATCTAATTTGATAAGGGAGATAATAAATGTGATATGTTAGCTATCCTATGGTTTTATAATACCTAAAGCATGCTATCAAGAAATTAGAATTATCACAATAACACTTACTTAAGAATCAACAACTTAAAATTACTAATTGTTGTCCAATGAAAATTATTTACATATTATTGAAATCCTTATTTCATAAGGAGAAAAATAATATTAAGTAGGTCAAAATTGGATAACATTGGAAAATTAGGATTTTTGTGACTCCTAATTAGGGTTAAAAAATAATTATGAAAATTAAATTTCAAATATTAAATTTGATTTCATATTATTGTTCCTCATATTTTTGTGAGTGAAATGAACTATTTGATCATTTAATTTGGACATTAAATAATTAAATTAAGTTACATGAAATGATGAATATTAATTTGTAATTAATTAATTAATTAATCTTAAATATTGACTAATTAAAATATTTATTAAAATAAAAATTAAATTGCATATTATTAATCTACTCATTTTTGTGATCAAAATAATATATAATTTTGTATCATTTGGATTTGTATTTTTAAAATTATAATTAAATGAAATTTAAGTAATTAATCATTAAGAATTTATCCCTAATCATTTAATAATCCACAGCACAAAATTCCATGCAGGGCACGAAAAATGGAAAAGGCGGCAGACAGACGTCAGCGCTCCGAAATGTGCTCTCATAAACGCGCACTCCGAATGACACTATCTCTTCGGATACGTGTCATTGAGTGAATGGGGACACGCATTAAGGTGGGCCCGCATTTAATTATCATGCTGGCTGTGAATGAGCCGGCGGCTCGAAAGAATTAACCGACCGGTTCATTGGGTCGTCTTCTTCTCTACAAGTAGGCGACGACAAGCGAGTTAGGGTTAGGTTTTTCTTCAAAATTACTAGATCTTAGCAGGCCTAAATCCCCTTAAATGACAGATGTTGTCGGGCTCTTGCATGAGAAGAAGAAATCCCTAATTTCTAAACTCCTTTTCTTAATCGATTTAAGAACAAAAGAATGCAAGAAATTCGGCTAGGGTTAGAGTTTCTAAGTAAAAATTTGAAACATAGAAATCCAACTTTTAGAAATCGAACTGGAATAAGATATACTATATGAATCTATAAACATTTGACATGCAATATTGGTTCTAAAGTAAGGGAAGATGAGTACCTGGCAGGTAAATCGGGCCCACTAGGGTTTGCTCCAGACGCAAGCCAAGAGTCTCGCTTGCAGCTTCTTAGGCTCACGGGTAGCTCGTCTAGGTAGGGAGAACAAAAGTGAGAAGTATCAGAGAGTAGAAAGGCCTAATTGCCTAAGGGAAGAGGAGCTGGGCTCTGTGCTTCATACGCCTGCGCCCGTCATGCGAAAAAGGAAGATGGCGTACAGGCGAGCGATCCCAGCTAGAGATCTAACGGCATGGATTCAATCACCGCTCAGGGAAAGATTCGAGCCGATGGATCAGATCTGAATAGTTTAACGGTCTTGATTGCACGGGACCGCTGTCCCGTGCCTCGCGCCATTCAGCGGATCGTCGTGGTTCAATTAAATAAGCCGAAGGAATAAATAATTATTATTTATATTAATTAATTTAATTACTTTAAATATTTAATTAATTATACACAATTTAATAATTAAAATTAAATAACTAAACGCATTCCGAAAAATTTCCAAAAATTCACCCTTACCTAATTGAGATATGGTGAACTCAAAAATGCAATCGGATTTTCGATCAGAGGTCAATTTAATTATCTTTATTTTTTTTGGTTATTTAAATATTATTAAAATATTCGGGGAAAATTCGATGACTTATAAACACTTCCAAAATACCACTCCAATGGTGGACTCCGTTTTCGATTCTGAGGTCTAAATAAATTAAGCATTCTCAGAATTATTAGAAAATTAGGAAATATTGTAAATTACCAAACAATCTCCAAATCGCACGAAAATTGAAATGGAGGCTTCAAAAACTATTATAAGACTAATGAAAAATGATTATAGTCAATTAGGTCACTAATTGACAGGTAACAACACTAGGGTTGTTACACTACGACATACTCAACCCGAGACGCGGGCGCAGGGCGCGCTGTAGCAGACCCTGGCCGAGTGCCAGGCGCTACGGCGCACGGTGGCGCTCGACGGAAAGGTCTCAGAGAGAAATTTTCGTCGGTATATGACACCACACGTGAGGTGCTCTAAATCAAGAGTATTTGGGTGCGAAAGGGGACACATTTCAGTTTTCGTACAGGCGAAATCACCGTCGAGCGCTATAGCGCGTCGTAACGCTCGCGTCTCGGGTTAACTACGCCGTAGCTCCACAGCCCGCCTGACTCTCTAGCGGGGGCTCTACGGCGCGCCATAGCCCTCAGCTCTCGGGAAATCTAGCGACATTGCGCGATGCAGGGCCTACAAGCGCTGCGGCGTGCCGCAACGCTAAAATCCGTCGCAACGCCTAAAAGCGCTGCTACGCGCCGTAGCGCCCACACCTCTGTAAAACTGGTGCCCCAGCGCGCCGTAATGCCTGACTCTTGGCAAATTTGTGATTTTTCGCATTTTAATGACTCTAGAACCCTAATGGGGCCAAAATATACCAAAACTAAAACTGAATTTAGTAAATATAAGTATTGTGTGAATTTTTCCAGGTACCTTTAAAATTCTAAATTTCAGTTCTTAATTTTTTCGTGTTTCCTTTTCTCTTCTTAGCAAAATGATGTCGAGGATGACATCATTCTTAAGTTGGGGAGTTTGAAGAACCCTTGGTTGTTACTTAGCCTAATTGCATCATAATTATCATTCCATTGAGTTCATCTAATCATTAGAATCAATACATGAAGATTTGGAGTGATTCAGAGCTTAATCAAATATTTGGATTATTTTAATACATTTAATTAATTAGAAAATTTAGATATTTAAATTGATATCGAAATTGAAATCCGACTTCGCCATTGCACTCTTCACCCTCAAATTAGCTAGGAGTGATGTTTTGGAAGTATTTGGAAGTTGTCGGATTTTCTCGAATATTTTAATATATTTAAATACTCTGAAAATTGAGATTTTTAATTTGTACTAGAAATCAAAATCTGACTTTTCCATTGCACTCATCACCCCAAAATTAGCTAGGGGTGATGTTTTGGACGTGTTTGGAAGTCATCAGATTTTTGTGAATATTTTAATCTATTTAAATGCCCGAAATTAGGATAAATAAAATGATCTCCAAATTAAAATTTGGCTTCACCGTTGAGTTTCTCACCCTCGAATTAGCTAGGAGGTGAATTTTTGAGATTTTTTCAGAGCTCGTTTATTCATTCATTATTTTCAGAAAATTTGGATTAATTAGAAATTAGAAATAATCAATTATTTCTATTTAATCCCGATTTTTCCATTTTCCCTCCAGTGCTGAACCCCACCTCTCCATTCCTGCGTTCGGTGCCCCATCCTCCCATATGCACGCAAGAAGTTCTGCCCCTCCCATTTTCTCCTCCATGCTGATGGGAGAGCTCAAGGAAGAGCCATGCCTTCATCCTTCTTTAAAATGGAGCCTCAGCCCTCCTCATTTCTTCCATTTGGCCATCAGCTGAGCTTTTTTCTTCTTCTCAAGCTCCTTCCCTTCCAAGCTCATTCCCAAGCTAAAAAAGAACCCTCAACCTCTTCCTCATCTTGTTAGTAGATGAAGAAGAAAAGAAGCTGCTCCTCTCAAACCTTTAAAAGTCGCAGAACTCAGTCTTCTCCAAGCCAAGGTACCCATTTGATATACTCTTCCTTGTGCTACTCTCTCCATCTAATTAATCAAAGTATTTGTGAATGGTATTTCAAGTTGCGATTGTATGGAGTCTAGGTATGATTGTCAAGCTTCAATCGGACTCAAATGAGTCAGATTGAAGCTCATTTCTCCATTAAAAATGCTGTCAAAAGCTGTAAAATTTTTGTATACCCGTAGTTAGGATATCGTTTTCTGCTCGTTAGAATGATCATTTCATGCCGATTTTGGTTTCAATGGAAAGGTTTTGGACCTTTTCATCGGTATATGGCACCGCACGTGAGGTGATATAAATCAATAGTATTTGGGTGCGAAAGTGGTCAAGTTTCATTTTTCGTACAGGAGAAATCACCGTCGAGCGGTACCGCGTACCATAGCGCCTGGCACTCGGCCAAGGTCTGTACCGCGCACCTGGCTCTCGGCCAGGAGGCGCTACAGCGCACCATAGCACCCAGCTCTCGGGAAATCTGGCGTCGTAGTGCTCCGCAGCGCCTGAAAGCGCAGCTGACCGCCACCACGCTGAAATCCGCCGCAGCGCACTGCTGTGCTGAAAGTGCTGCGCCGGGTCGTAGCTCCTGCGCCTCTGTAATACTGGAGCCACAACGCGCCGTAGCGCCTGACTCTCGGCCAGGAAGCGCTACAGCGCACCATAGCATCTGGCTCTTCGCCAGGAGGCGCTACAGCGCACCATAGCGCCCGGAACTGTCCGGAATTGCCTATATTTGTGATTTTTTGCATTTTAATGACTATGATCCCAATGGGGCCAAAATATACCAAAATTAAATTTGGATTTAGTAAAATTAAGTATTGTGTGAATTTGGAGGTGATTTTCAATGTAAAATCTCCACTCACCATAAATGATATGTTCTAAATCTCTTTCTTGAATATTTTGTGCTAAATAGAAATATTGGAATCTTTGATTATTTGCTTGAATAAGTAGAACTTAATAATCAAGTTGCATGAAATTTAGTTGTTTTAAATTTATAATCAAGTGCTGGTTTGATTTAGGATTTTATTAGTCTTATTGTTTTAATCAATGTGATATTTATATGTTTCATTAACAGTAGTATGCATATTAGAGAATTTAAATCATAAATTGAACACTTTAAATGTTTAATTGGATACTAATAAACTTCAAACCCTAAGAATCATAAAGGATGATTATGTTAATTAATAATTGATCTTGAACTTGAAGTGGACACCAATAATGTACCAATAATTCATTGATTTGTCATTGATACATAAACCAAAAAATTGATCTTGATTTGGTTAAATTGTTAAACTATAACTTGTCTTGATTAAGATATTAATCTTAATTACCTTAATTAAGTCATCTTGATTAAAAGATAAATTAACTTGCATAATTTCAATAATACTTATTGATTTGACATTGATTTTAAACCATTGAACTAGAAGTGCTAAGGTCTATAATAAAGTCATGTGATTGAAAATCTGAATACTTACCTTTAGCTCCTTGATTTTCTCTTATATGAGACCCTTAGCATGAGATAAGTCATAATCCTATATTGATTTGCAAAATGAGAAATTCTTAATAATATACATGATTGAAACCCATGATTGTAGTATAGGTGGTGATCAGATGGGTTTACCCATCTGATCTGATCAAATCAATCTAAAGAAGTAAGAGCTGTGGAATTAGTATAAATTATAGAACTTAGATTATCATTTATGCTAGAGTGCAAGATCTTTATGATCTTGCTTTAGTGTTAATAATCCAACAATTGCTAAGCCTTATTAATTGATGATCTATTGAGGTAGAAAGAGCTTATTATTTAAATATTGAGGTAGAAGTTTAGATGAATCCACATACATTTAGATTTGGATCTTATATCCTTTTGGTAAGATATCCCAAAAGACTTAGAATGAAATTCTCCCATTTAGTAGTATTTTAAAATTGAGTGGCTTTTGGGTCACATCTTTAGAACCTTGTGTATAACTCACCCCAATGGAGTATGGATTCATTAGTCTGATAATCATTGTATATTAAATAGAATTGCTATAATCAATAGATTGTCAGTTGGATGTGATAGTGTATATCCATAGTGCTGAATCATTTCAGTAAAGCCCAGGATTGGTTGAGTCATTCTAAGTAGGATTGTAGAGTCTCGGTCTTATCCTATGTGATTGGATGTGGCGACCGCCCCATAATCATCCGGATTTAGGGAGTGGTAGTCACTAAGCACATCCCTTACTTAACATTAGGTTGGAAGTGTAACAACCCAAGGTTGTTACCCAGCGTAAATTTAGCTTAATCATATCGTAATTACCATTCCATCAAGTTCATCTAGTCATTAGAACCAAACGCTGATGGTTTGGAGCAATTCGGAGCTAAATCCAAAAAATTGGATTATTTTTAATATTTCACTAAGTAGAAAATTGAGGTATTTATTTTGACCTCGAAATCGAAATCCGACTTCGCCGTTGCGATCGTCACCCCCAAATTAGCTAGGGGTGATGTTTTGGACGCGTTTGGAAGTTGTCGAATTTTCGCGAATATTTTAACGTAATTAAATGTGTCGAAAAATAGGAAAATTAAATAATCGTCGGAATCAAATTCTGACTTCGCCGTTGAATTCCTCACCCTCAAATTAGCTTGGGGTAAATTTTTGGGATTTTTCGGAGTGCGTTTCAAAAATCAAAATTTTTAAATAAATAGGCAATCTTTGGATCCCCTATTTGCAATTTCCCCACTTATTTTATCCCATACGCGGCTGGCCATCACCTCAGTCGGTGCCCCCCCTATCTTGAGCTGCCCAATGATGGCACCTCCCCACTAGGCCAATGATGGCCTAGTCCCCTATCACTTCTCCCTCATTTTTTCTTTAAGAAGGAGCTGAAGGTCCTTCTTCATCTTCTTTGCAAAGAGCTGAACCTCCCCCTCCTTCCTTGTCTTCTCCATTGCTGCATTGTTGTTGAAAGAGAAGACTCCACTTCAAGATCTTGAAGAAAACAGTGTACCATCTTCCTCATCTTCCTCCTCCTCTTGCAAAGGACTAAGGTACCCCTTTACCCATCTCTTTTGCCTTATTCATATGACTACAATGCTGGAATATATTTCTAGATATTCATGTTTAAGTATGGAGGCCATTAAGGCTCTTGAAAGCATCATAGAAAAATGCTCTATTTTTTTTGTATTCTGTACACCCTGTCATTTATCTGTATTTTTAGTATAGCTAGGATGGTCCGTTCGTGCAGATTTTGGTGTCGATAGAAAGATATCAAAAATACCTTTCCATTGATATATGGCACCGCTTATGGACTCTCTGGATTGAGAGTAATGAAGCTTGAAAAATGGTCTATTCGGGTTTCGCACCTGGCGAAATCACCGTCTGTCGCTACAGCGCGCTGCAGCGGTTGGTCGCGGGCGTAAAAACTTAGGGAAAAATGTTAATAGAACTAATTGAATAGTAAATTGCGTAGTGAACCGCTCCAGCGTGCGACCGTGCGCTGCAGCGGTATTTAAGAACTTAGGAAAACGGCCTTAAATTTAATTGAACAGTAAATTGTAAAATGGGTCGCTACAGCGCGCTGTAGAGCGCCGCAGCGGACTATAGCGAAAATTCAGAACTTTAGAAAATGTGAAAATAAATTTATTGAACTGTAGATTTGCAAAATGAACCGCTACAGCGCGCCATAGCGCGCTGCAGCGGGTCACAGCGGACTGCAGCGAGTCGCAGCGCAATGGCGCTATCGCGCGGAAAGCGCGACAGCGCGCGAAAAACGCTATAGCGCGCTGCAACGCCCAAATTTGCAAATTGCCCAGAAATTTCATAAAACTGCCCAGTTTTGGCTGAAATGGCCAAAACTTCACTGTTTTGATATTTTAAGACCCCTAGGACCCTAGTGGGGTTAGTTATATCAAAAGTGAATTTATTTTAGTTAAAATTGAACATTGCATAAAATTCTATATGAAAATTAAGTTTGAAAACCTTGCCATTTTTAATAAGTCATCAAAACCTACCTTGTACCTAAAATGCATTGTGCAAATTGCTGAATACCTTAGAATTTTCAGTGCCAACAATAATAAAAAATAATATTACATTTTGAATCCTAAAAAATTAGGAGAAATGACCAAAATATCCCTAACTTTAGTTAGGTCATAACTTGACCATTTGAAGTTCAATTGGGGTCTACTCCCTGTTAAAGTACTTAAGGTGCTATAGAGAAGCTATAGTCACTAAGTTTACTGAATTTGGACACCAAATGGAAGAGTTAGCTTTTTAACCCCCTCTTAACTTAGAAAATTACCTATTTACCCTTAGAAATTCAAATGACTATAACTAACTCATTAGATCTCAGAATTTAGTGTTATTGGACTCTATGGAATCCTTGAACAGCGACTAACAGTAAACTGTATAAAAAATTTAGATTTCATTAAGTGCAAATTACAAAATTGCCCCTTATGTCAAAAATCTTAGATTGGACATGCGGGACCCATTTTTTACCCAAATTTAGTGTACATACTGTCTATCTTCATGTTAGACAGTAAGGAATCATTTGACAGCAAGAAATCTTTGACTAAAGGTGTCGGGTCGAAAAACGGACTTCGCCATTACGCTAATTGCCCTCAAATTAGCTATGGGTGAAGTTTTCGTGTCAATCGGAAGTCGTCAAAATTTTGACGAATATTTTAATATTTAAATACCCAAGAAAATTAGGAAATTAAAATACTCGTCGGATCGAAAATCCGATATTGCCGTTGCATTCTTCACCCCTCAATTAGCTAGGGATGAATATTTGGAATTTTTCTAAAATCAATTTAATTATTTCAATTAAATAGGAAATTAATTACGTATTATTATTTTAATCTTGGACTAACGACGTCGTCCACTCATGCTTGTCGTTATCGTCGCGTCTAACGGAGGATCCCAGTCGTTCGATCTCACGATCCGACGGATGCACCATCATCCCTCTCGCGGATCACGCGTGGCAGGCGAAGGCAGGCTCGTCGCCTGCCACCTCTGCTGGCCACTCGCCGTGGCCCGGCACCTCGCGGAGGTCGCCGCCTTCCCCTATATCGATCCTAGACAGTCCCTAGGATCCTAAGGTCCCAGACCCAGACCGAGGGCCAAACCCTAGGAGCTCTCGCGCCTACCTTCGTTCCTACCCGACGAGTCAGGCACTTCCTTCCCCAATCTTTACAACTTAAGCGATTGATTCGAAGCTGTCTCACAATAATTGCAAATGCCATCTACGTATCGACCGATCAAACGCAGGACCACTTCGTCCCGAAGTGGTCAAGTTAGGGTTAGGTTTAGTTAGCCTGTTTGCCCGTCTCCACCACCGATTCGAACCGTCGTCGTGTAGGTCTAGCCAAGCCCTACTCATCGGTGGGTGGTTCAAGCCCCGGCGGCCGACGTACTCGCCGCGATTCACTGCGCCGTCCGCCCTGTCCTCTGGAACCTAGCGAGGAAGAAGCCGAAGCGTCGCTGGGCTGAGCGGGTTGAGCCCGACCTGGGCGCGCGTCCCGAGCAGGTCGACACGCGTCGACCCCGCGTCGCTGCATGCCCCGCCTGCGTCAGCGCGTGGGCCCCGCATGCGGATCCACGCCCAGTCCGAGGTCGTCGCTGGGCCATGGGGCCCACGGCTCCAGCCGCGCCCAACCGCAGGGCGCCACGTGGCTCTGGCAGGCCCCGCACCATTAAAAGCCTGCAGAAAAGTTAATAAAATAAAATATATAATTATAAATATGATAATAATTATATATCTCTATAATCAGTATATATATATACTTAAATATATATAACTGAATATATTATATGTATATATAATAATTATATTATACAAATATAATTAATACAGAAATATTAGTTTAATAAAAATACTAATAACTATACTTAATAGATAATTAAAACTTAATTAAACCATTCTGTCAAGATTTAACTTAGATTAAAAATAATGTATTAGCTTAATTAAATATTAAAGTTGATTAAATCTACTAAGTAAACAGAACTTTAACTTTACATATATATATATATATATAGAAATTTTAGGATATAATCAAAATATTTTAAATAATTAAATAATAGATTAATATTAATTAATTATAGATTAATTAATTAATTACAGAAAAATATAATTTGACTTTAGGAATGAACAGTAAATTAATACAAATTGAATAAATGAATAGTAAAATATTATAAATTATATTTTTGAACAGTAATTTAATTAATTAAAAATTAAATAAAACTTAAAAGTTTAAAAAATTTTTATAGGATAATCCAAACATAATCAATATATGTCTCATTTTACTCAGAAAAATAAAAGGGATCAAATGGCGCAATGCAAAAATTAATTTTATGGTACGCATAACGAAGTAGCATTTTGGGACCTATTTAAGACCTCATAATTTTCAACCTAGACATTCAAACATAGTCAATATGGGTCTTAAAATACTCAGAAGAACGTCCCAATCACTGTAGTAGTATTAGTTTTCCCATTTGGACATCAGGATAAAAAGTCAACTCTGGATCTCATAGTTGATGTTAGGGAAAATTGACTAAAATGCCTTCCCCAATCTTTACAACTTAAGCGATTGATTCGAAGCTGTCTCACAATAATTGCAAATGCCATCTACGTATCGACCGATCAAACGCAGGACCACTTCGTCCCGAAGTGGTCAAGTTAGGGTTAGGTTTAGTTAGCCTGTTTGCCCGTCTCCACCACCGATTCGAACCGTCGTCGTGTAGGTCTAGCCAAGCCCTACTCATCGGTGGGTGGTTCAAGCCCCGGCGGCCGACGTACTCGCCGCGATTCACTGCGCCGTCCGCCCCGTCCTCTGGAACCCAGCGAGGAAGAAGCCGAAGCGTCGCTGGGCTGAGCGGGTTGAGCCCGACCTGGGCTCGCATCCCGAGCGGGTCGACACACGTCGACCCCGCGTCGCTGCAGGCCCCGCCTGCGTCAGCGCGTGGGCCCCGCATGCGGATCCACGCCCAGTTCGAGGTCGTCGCTGGGCCATGGGGCCCACGGCTCCAGCCGCGCCCAACCGCAGGGCGCCACGTGGCTCTGGCAGGCCCCGCACCATTAAAAGCCTGCAGAAAAGTTAATAAAATAAAATATATAATTATAAATATGATAATAATTATATATCTCTATAATCAGTATATATATATACTTAAATATATATAACTGAATATATTATATGTATATATAATAATTATATTATACAAATATAATTAATACAGAAATATTAGTTTAATAAAAATACTAATAACTATACTTAATAGATAATTAAAACTTAATTAAACCATTCTGTCAAAATTTAACTTAGATTAAAAATAATGTATTAGCTTAATTAAATATTAAAGTTGATTAAATCTACTAAGTAAACAGAACTTTAACTTTACATATATATATATATATATATAGAAATTTTAGGATATAATCAAAATATTTTAAATAATTAAATAATAAATTAATATTAATTAATTATAGATTAATTAATTAATTACAGAAAAATATAATTTGACTTTATGAATGAACAGTAAATTAATATAAATTGAATAAATGAATAGTAAAATATTATAAATTATATTTTTGAACAGTAATTTAATTAATTAAAAATTAAATAAAACTTAAAAGTTTAAAAAAATTTTATAGGATAATCCAAACATAATCAATATATGTCTCATTTTACTCAGAAAAATAAAAGGGATCAAATGACGCAATGCAAAAATTAATTTTAGGGTACGCATAACGAAGTAGCATTTTAGGACTTATTTAAGACCCCATAATTTTCAACCTAGACATTCAAACATAGTCAATATGGGTCTTAAAATACTCAGAAGAACGTCCCAATCACTGTAGTAGTATTAGTTTTCCCATTTGGACATCAGGATAAAAAGTCAACTCTGGATCTCATAGTTGATGTTAGGGAAAATTGACTAAAATGCCTTTAGAATTCAAATGGCCATAACTCGATCAAATCAACTCCAAATTCAAAAATTCAAGATGTTAACTAGTTTAGAATCTCAATTTCATCAATAAACTGAAATAATGTTTAGGATCTGAACCCTAAAAATTTAGAAAATGACCAAAATACCCTTAGCCTTATTTTGGTCATATCTTAACCGTTTGAAGTCCAAATTGGATGTACTTACTGTCTATCTTCAAGTTAGACAGTAAGGAATCATTTGGAAAAGAGAAACTTCAATTTGGACCCTTAAATCAAAAGTTGACTTTTTAGATCCATAAGTAGGGGCTAAGTACCTTTAAACCTTTAATTAGTCTTTTAAACTACTAAAACCAACATTAGAACTATGTTAGAACTATTTAAGTGAGTAAAATCAATTATTAGGTCAAATATGTAGAATCCTTGAAAATCCCTCTAAGTTCTTTTTCTTAGGACATTACACCTTACTTAAGGACACTTCCTAAGGCTAGGACTAGATAATAGGTTAGAATTCATTCATTGGGTAAATGAGTTACTCAATGGATGAAACTTTGGTTTTATTAGTTTCTAGAATCTTTCAACTTATTTTGATTATTTTGTCTTTTAACTTTAGATGTAAGATAGGAGATTCATCCTATTAAGTTTGATTACTTAATAGGATTTACCTTAACTAGTAGATCATTAATAGAATAAAATCTAGAACTTAGGTGTTAACCTTTTAGGTTATGTGATTAAGCCCAATTCTCGGGGTGTTTAATCCATAATATATAGTTTAGAAGATCTTGATCATATCTTAGATAGAACGTCTAAATTCACAAAATTAGGGCGTATGATTTATTGATTCAACTCATAGTCATCAATTGATTGAATTAGATTAGAACCTGATCAGTTCTAATCCTTTTTAACTTATAAGGACGAGTTTCTAAGTTACACTCGATAGTAGAAAAATTGTGATCCTGAACTTGTGTAACTTGGAATAGTTAGAATGGTTTAATTAGAAAATAAATAATATCACCATATTAGTAAAGTTCCTTGCTTACTTTTGATATTTTGTTGCTACGCATTCCTTGATGTTTGAGTCATTTTTTCTTGGACATGCCATATAAGAAAATATTGTTGCATGAAAATAAAAATTTAGAAAATTAGAAAAATATTTGCATTTGGGTTCAATTTATGGTAGATTATGGTGCACATTTACTCCAATGGACAAGAGTAAGGTGAGATCAGGATGCTTAACACTACTCATTGAGGAGAATGTGTTAGGCTTGGGACCCGTTTAGTCTTGCAGACGTGCTTGAATCCTCAGTTATTTCAGAAATTATCCACATAAACAAAAGTAAAATAACTAAAAGATGTTGCATAGTATTATCCGCCTCTTCAGTTACACAGTATTATTAAGATATATTTGCCCTAGCTTAGAAAAGTTATGGGGATGGATAAATAAATATATATATATATATATATATATATATTTATGGGCCAGATTGGCCAATTCTTCTGATATGGTAGTTAGTACACAGATGTTCAGATTCCTGTACAGTTTTGATACTTGGCTTACTTTTTAGTATTTTTATTCATTCAGCGATTCCTTTGTTTAGCTTATATATATTATGATGTTAGAATTTTGCTGCTATTATATGTATCATTGCTGAGTTAAGTTATTTAATTGTATATTTCTTTTTGATCACCAGCATATTTAGGATGTAGTATTTTCTTTCAGCACTTGTGTAGTTATTTATATATGCCTATCTTGTTTGGCTTATATTTGAGGCGTGTCTTAGCCTCATTTTTGCTTAAGTTATAAATGATTGTTTATAGCTTTTTCATTTCTTATTGTATTGCTAGTCGCTCCTTTATTTGCTATAGTTGTTGCTTAGAAATTGTTAAATGGTGATATTTCAAAACACATAAAATATATCAACCTAAAATGTACATAGATAATTGTCTAACACAAGATTTTTTTTTCTCTCTTTTTGGCTGGGGCCCTACATTGTGAAACTGACAATGGCAGACCCTCTTCTATTAAACGATCATGAGCTAGGTGTGGAGCCTTATCCAGAGGAGGAGCCTTTGGAAGAAGCAGTTGTATAGCTTTATTTTATGTGAGGATGAGAGCATTTTACTTTCATTACTTAAACTTTAAATAGATGTAATAATACAGGTACTCTTGACTGTGTATTTGGATTTCTATGCTTATATGCTGAGTTATATTTCCTTTCATTTATACTGTGATGCTTGGATGTTTCTCATTTTTAAATCGTTTTTGCACTCTATATGTTTTTATTAGATAGTGACTGATATTTGAGTCTGAGCTTACTCCTTCCCTTATTAGGTGGATTGTGAATTTCATTTTAATCCAATGATATGTAAAAGGTTAATCAGAGTGACACACCACCCCTTAGCTTAAACCTGTGGATCAAGGGGTGGGGCACCACAGTTAGTATCAGAGAATTCCATAAGGTGTCAAATTAGAATTATATATTTTTATCTACCTAATGGAAGATTCTTCTGCCAGTTCAGTCACTATGTTAGAAAATATTGGAGTCACATCCAAGAACACCACAATATCATGAGCTTAGAACAATAAGAGTATGGAAACAGAAAACACTGTCATGGTACTAGAATTTAAATAAGTAAAAACTTAGGGTAAATGAGTAACTAAGTAACCTAAATAAATTTTATAGGATCAAACCTAAGTTTAGTATGTAACTAGCTGATTCAAATTAAAATCTTTATAAGATTTACAAGATTAAGAACTTAAGATGTTAAGACTTAATTTTCATATTAAGACGTATGAATCCTTATAAGGCTTTAAATTAACAAACAGGTCTTAAAATACTTTTAAATAGTTACCTTTCACTTTCTAAATCTTGTCTCCTTAAAAAGAATAATAACAGCACAACCTAATAATATTCTCTAAGGAGTTTAAAACTAGTCGAACTATTAGGGCCTTAGTAGGTAATTATCTAATGTAAGAAGATTAGATTGAAAAACCATCGTCCGTTGCTTAAAATCACCAAGACTCTTCATTAGTGTGTATAACTTATATATCCCAGTATCTCCCTCAAAGCTTGTTACCAATTTACTACTATAATGCCTCACTATTAGATTAAAATTTAATAATCTAACAATGAGTGTTACGGTAGTATTTAATATTGAGTTAGGAAATTCTAACTCAACATTTAATATTACCTTATATTATATGGATCTATGGGGAGAAGAAGGATATTCAATTACTCTAACTCAAAAACTAACTATTTATAATATGAATCATGACAATCTGAAAGAATAGTTTACATCACAAAATATTTTATAATTTACAAACTGTTCAAATGCAAAGTTTATTCTTACATAATCAAATACAAGTAAATTCTCTTCTCAATTATTTCTCAGCTTCCTCTTAACAGCAAGTCCTGCTCCTTGCTCCTGATCTACCGTATTTTGATTTTTAAATACAGTAGGGCACAACCAAAAAAAAGAAAAAGTGATTAGACTTTAAAAGTCTAAGTACATTTTAAAAGTAGGCTTAAACATTAATTAAGCGGATATCACATTACAATTTTAAGAGGTAGTGGTGCAATAAGCATGTAAATGATAAGAAAGGTATGTAAGAAAGTTTGCTCACAATGCTAGAACATTTTTACCAATCCTGCAATAATTATATTAGTAGCATTTGAATCATTTGCAATTTGAAGGGAAACATGAATATGTTTAAGTAAGAAGCAGTGTAAACAAAATGGAACTGTATATATGAAATTCTGCACTGTACAAAATTATGAAAGATTTAATCATAGAAAATCATTTCAGTCTGAAGATTGAATATATCATTCACAATCAATGAGATCGTGAGAAATGCTGTTTATAATTTATTTATCTTGTAATTTTGTTCTGTGGGCGCAGAACAAGCGAGGAGTTGAGTACGTCTACTCAACTTATCTGTATATGGGGTCAAAAATAAACACACACATTCCCTCTCAGAGGAATTATGTGGTCTCCAGATACTCCAATAGTCTTTCCCAGGCAAATGACAACTGTACTAAATCCTCCATTTAGACTCCTCTGAAATGTTTATTTAAAAAGTTTATTAAATGCATAAAATCTTTAATGTGTGAATCATGATTTAAGTTCAATGCGTAGCAGCACAAGAAATGAATCAAGGTATTGTAAATATTGTGATATCCATTGTTCTCTATTGATCTCAATTCTAATGATTTCATATTCACAATAGTTGCCCATATATAGGCCATCCAAATTGTGATATGACAATAAAAAGAAATAATGAAGAACGGTGTCTTTCAATAATTAAGACAATAATATGAGATTCCATTTATTATTCTAGCCCATGTTTGTAAACTCACAAGTGTAGTAGCCTATCTCATTAGTCTTGGTCTAATGATAGGGTATTAGCTAGCCTTAGTTATAGAATCCTTTCTAAAGTCAAAGAATATTTGTTCTTTGAAAATCTACCCTCCCTTTAAGTTGTCGAGCACTTGAATTCTAAATTGGGATTAGGATTCTTAGATACCCTTAGGAACTCTTCTTAATTGAGTCACTTGTGATGGCTTAATGAGATAGTCTATCACCTTCCGTGCCCATCCTAATTGGATGGTGATTCCCTTCGCTCTAGCATAAACTTCCTTAAGTGATAAGTGTCACTTAACTGTATTATTTGGGTTGCGAAGGATCTTATTCCTATAGAATAAGAAATTCTCCTTCCCAAGCAGCATAAGTCAGACCCTCAATAAATGCCTAGGTCATAATGTGACTCAAGCAACTATTGTTCATTCCCTTGGAATGAGCTCTACTTCAGACTAAGATAATTTTTAACCTGTAAGCCCTTAATAATCTGGGCCATATGTGTGACTTAAATATTAGCAATTGACCTAGAATCTTAAATCTAAGTCATAGATTATGACTTATGGTTATAACATAGGTCCCTGCTAGGTTTCCTAGCACTTATCCTTATGGATGAGTGAGCTCCTTGTCTTAACCAAGCCATGGTTCATGACTTGCATTAATGGCCTTCTGATAGACTCTTGAATCCCTAGTGTTAAGTCAGCATGTGTGACTTAATATTCTAAATTCTTCTTAACCTTAAGGCTAAGTATCCTAATTGGGTATCAATCCTATTTGCCTTAGTACAACCCTTAGTAAGAGGTGAATGCCTCTTATTAGCTCAAATTCAGTATGGACTAATTCATATGGTTATTTCATCTCAACCTTACTTCCTAAGGTAGGAATTAATAGAAATTCCCTAGGCTTCCTTATTAGGCTTAGCCCAGTAAGTAGTCATTTAGCCATCTTCTAAATTCTAGATTCCATTAAAGTAAGTAGTTAAAGAGCTCTAGTTCTTTGATGCCAATAATGATAGATTCTGAGCTTTTCAAGGTTGTGGAGCTTTCTGAAGACCAGACCCAGGAGGAGGATCAAGTTGCTGAAGAACCTTAGATCTTTAGCTCTTTTACTTCTTTTGCTTGTGAGGATGAGTGTTTACTTTATTTTTAAGCTTAAACTTTATTAATATGTTGTAATAATACAGGTTTATTTTATATTTTCTTTTACTGCACTTATTCTGAGTTGTATATTTCTTTTTACTGTATTGTGATGGAATGGATGTTATGTTTTACTTCCGCATTCTGATTTCTAGTATTTATCATTTAGTAAAGTCCTCTTGTAAAATGGTAATTTCCTTAATTATATTGGATTAGAAGGAATGTCTAATCTATTTTAAGTGAGGAATTTGTCATTTTCTGACTACTTCATTGTAATCATGTTAACTTAAGAGTTAGCAGGACCACGGTGAGGTTGGGGTGCCACACTAATACTGAGGATAATGATATTACTCTTACCTTAAGTATTAGCTCTCAACATTTTCTTGAGGTTGAGTCAGCACCCTTCAGTTCTTGTTTTAGCTATTTGGGGAGATAAGTAATTCCTTCCTAAGTAGCGCGCTGCTCTGCCGCCAACTGGTATCTCATTTGCGTGCAGCGACGGGGCGGGGCATTACAGTTGGTATCAGAGAAGTATCATGAAGTGTCAGATAAGAAAAATGTTCATATCTACTTTATGATCAGTTCTCTGCAGCAAATATAATCACAATCATTAAGTGTAAAAAAGCAGCATCCTTAGTTCATCTAACTGAAATTTCAAAAATGAAACTAAAATATCTGAAAAGGACATTTTAGGATTTGAATGAACCTTAAATGAGTAAAATATATTTAAAGGTTAAATACAAATAACAAAGGATGTCTTTGGATCTGAACGAACTTTAAATAAGTAAAATATACAAGTCAAATGTTTATAATTGAAATAAGTGGAAAGATCAGAACTAATATTTGAATGTAATTTTAGGAATGGAATATCAACAGTTCGAGTAGAACTACTACCTTAGATTATTCGACGAGTATTGGGCAGATAATTTTCAAGATGGTAAAACTTATGAAAGGACCATTGACGAAGTTTCTTCTCGCGGAGTAGAAGTTCTATATAAGATCTTAGTTCGCTCAACATTTAGAGGAACCAGTCTTCCTATTCTCGTTAAGGAATGGTTTGATTGTACGACCACTGCTTTCCGAGAGACATCATGTCCCGATGGCTACCATCTTGAGAACGTGGGGACTCTACTCATAGGTTCAGTGGATAGATGGTGGTTATGGACCTATAAAAGATTAGCAAGAAAGTGTTTAGAAGTCTCGTACGATTATTTTTGTATTGCCTTTATGGCATAATATTTTAGTTAGTCTTCTTAAATTGTCTCTTGTATCTTTCTTTCGCATTAGTTTATCATTTTTATCTATCTATATAACTTCTCTTTTGAGAAAGTGGTAACTGAAAAAGATAATGGAATTTTGTTTTATTTGCTGAATTCATGCTTTTATTGCAGTCATGAATCTAGGTTCCCCCTCAGCTCCTACACCTATTAAGAACATGGTATCGTCTTTAGGCGGACCAGATGAAGTAAACTTTTTGGCCAGTTTATTGAACATCTTTATAGAAAGTAATGCGTAGCAGGCGCGAGAGACTGGCGCTCTTATCTTGAACTCTCGCCAACAGCCTATTTCTCAGATGGGAGGCCCATTTTCATCTCATTTATCTAGGGATGGTATCCTGCATAGTTTCCTGCGTCTCCGGACACTGACCTTTAATGGGGAACTAAACCAGATGGATACTGTCAGCTGGCTCAAGCTAGCTGAGAAGAATTTAGGGAGCATAAAGTGCTTGAATTCTGAAGCAATCCGTTTAGCCACTCACATATTCCAAAACGAGGCGGAATATTGGTGGGAGAACGAACGTAATACCAAATTCGTCGACTATGAATTGGAGGAAATTTCGTGGGATCAATTCGTTGATGCCTTCATGGATGCCTTTATTCCAGCATCTGCACAAGCAATACTAGAAGATGAGCTACTCCATCTAACTTAGGGTGGAATATCAGTGGCGGACTATGAGCTTGAATTCCGCCAATTATCATGTTTCGCTCCAAGCCTGGTTAATTTTGAAGCTTCCAGATGCCACCGGTTCCTAAAAGGGCTGAGAGACTTAATCAAAGCTCACTTAATTTCTCAGCAGATTAAGAAATTCCCTGAACTAGTCAAAGCTATCCGCATACAAGAAAATTTTTAAGGGCAGATGGACCACAAAAAGAAGGCTTCATTCGTGCATCCTAAAAGGGAGAACTTTGGTCATCGGAAGGTGGCGAAAGTTTATAATCTCGAGGTAGAACAACCACAAACTGAATCTCCTGATTGCAAGCGCCATCATTTGTATGGTAAATGTTACTATTATGGTAACGTGTGTTTCATTTGTTGTACGCAAGGCCACCACTTTTACCACTGTGATTCCAAAACTACTATCGTCAGAGTACCCATCACTCACTCCCATTGTGATCAAGTGTTCCGTTTGCAGCCGCTAAAACTCCTGCTTTAGTGGTGATGTAACAAACATAGGTTGTTACTTTGTAAATGCATAGATAACATAACCCATTTATTTTCTATCACCATTGCTTATAGAACCTCAAACTAAGCCTATCTAGAAGATTTGAAGTTCATTGGACTTCTCTAGGCTAAAAAGACAATTTGATGAGTCTAGATGCCCTAGTCTATACACAAAATATTTTGATCTCATAATTAAATGCTGATTACATTTTTGAATTCCTCACCCCTAAATTAGTTAAGGGTGAAAATTTGGTGCAATTTGGAATTTATTTGGGCCATAATTCAATTTAAACTAAAATGGTTAAATTGCACATAAGGGCTCCAAACAATTTAAATTGCAAATATACCCTCGGCAACCTTTAAAACAGCGGGCGCGATCTGAGCCGCCCGTTTCTCGGGCCAGATCGTGCGGCCCGCGCCTTAGCTTAGGTTCAATCCATCTCGGCCGTTCCGCGGTTCGATCGAAGGATCGGGCGGTATCCAACCACCCGTCGTAAGTGGCTCTGCTCATCCGTCAGATCCAGAGATCTAAATCCAACGGTCGATCCTCTCCCCGCGATCGGCCGTTAGCTGTCTGAGGATCTGGGCCATCCCGCTCCAACGATCGATCCATCAGATGGCTGCCGTGGATCCCTGCAATGCTCATCATCTTCTTCCCTCCGCCCGTATCCCCGACAGGAAAAAATTCGTATCTCCGACAAGCAGAGCCTGTCCCCCACTCCCCAAGCCAGCTCAGCAAGGTCATTAGTGCATTTCCTATTGTGGTGGAACCTCTGGGTCGGGCCCTTGGACCCTATGCACCTCAATATGGAAGCTCAGAGAGCTCCTCATGGTCTGAGCTCTCGGGTCAAGCCAAGCCTCAGCATTCCTCTCAATGCACTCCTGAGGCTATAAATAGCCTTAGGTCTCACCTTAGAAGGCTTTTGCTGTTCGATTGAGCTCATTCCAAAGTTCTCCCTCCGCTCGCCATTGCTGATCTGCCAGGCTTCTTCCAGACGCGCCCGAGCTTGCGTACCGCTGATAGAGGGTTACTTCTGGAGTTCAGGACCCCTAAGAGCCCCTCTACTGCAACGTACTACGCTCCGTCTTCCAGTCAAGCTCCGTCCAGCAAAACTAGGTACCCCCCAATCTGGACTGAGTCGTGTAGGCTCAACTCCTTCTCAATTTTGATCGCCGAACTCATCTCTAGCTCTGACAAATTTATTGCAATCAAATTGGTGGGTTAACGGAGATCTGTTCGATCGTATCGATCGAACGGGCTATCCATCTCATGGAGCTTGGGACTGAGTAAGGTTCCAGAGGTCTAGAGCCTCCCAGGACGTGCATAAATAGGGCTTCGATCCGTCAGTGCGCCCTGATGGTGATCGGATCCAGCCCTATCCAGGCGAGCCCCCTGTGAGTAGAATTTCTCCTCACAGTGAGTAGCTTCCGCATGAAAATGGGTGAATGGACTTCAGAGGGATTAGTCCACCCCATGTGAAATCTCGGGGTTCTAGAGGTTAGCCATGGTCCCAGGAATGTGCAGCTGTCGTTCTTACACCCTGGTATGGCCCAAGGATTGAGAATTTCGACGGTTAGGGTTAACCCTGTCCATCCTCAGTCGGGGCCAGGCGAGGGGAAGAAGATGACAGCGCGGGTCGGGTCGACCCGTGTCCTGCGCTGTCTAACAGTGACGGGCCCTTAGGCCCGAACGACCCGCGTGTTTTGAAATCGGGTCGGCGCCATTTTAAATAATAAATAACTAATTAGATAATTATTTTCCTTAAGGATATTAGGAAAATTAAAATAGAAAAATCTAAAATGTATTTTTCTAATAACCCTTAATCCTTTGGCTCAAACCCTATGATATCATACATGAAAATGATCAGAAAATTCTCAGGAATCTAAATATCAAATAAAATCATGCATCTGATGGTTAGATCTTTAATTATTGCCTAATTACAGTGGACCTTGATTAGGGTAAATTAGTAAATTTACTTATCAAAATTACATGTTTAGGGTGCCATTAGTTCACTTATGATAATTAGAATGCATGTGCTAAGTAGAATATTTTTCTGAGTTCTATAATTCTAGATATGCCTTAATCTTGTTAAATCATGATTTGTAAATTTTAGGGTTTATACTCATTGGATCTTAGCAAACTTAGGCTCTGATTACTTGTATGATTAATTAGAACTTGCATTCCAAATATCATGTAATTTGAATGGTTGGATTTATACTTATGTGCTAATCCTTTTTGATTAGGATTAGGATTTGATTAGCACTAAGTACCCTCTATTTTATAAACTTTGATTGTTAATCTGACTTATAACAGTAAGTTAAGTGTAGTGAATTCATGTAGATAAGCTTATTGAGTATACTTGAATAAATCCAAAGATTTAGAATCTTAAATATCTTAATTAACTTAAGAAATCTTAAGATTTGGATCAAGCTTTTAAGACTTGAACTAGGTTTGAGATTGCCACCAATAATACATAATTAATCCACTGATTTGACATTGATTTTTAAATACATAACTTGATTTTACTTAAGGCATGAGAAGGGATCAAACCCTAATCTACTTAAGAAGAATCTAAATCCTTAAGAACCCTAACTTAATTGATTTGATTTCAAAACTATGGATTAAACATTCTTCAATAATGCATTTGATTTATTATTGATTCTAAACATTTGAATTAGACAAATTAAGGTTAATAATAATCTTTAGTGATTTCACCATCTGAATTAACCTTAAGATCCCTAATTTTCTCTTAAGTAATAAACTTGCATAAAAAGACTATTAATGCTATATTAATTGATTAAGTGATCAAATCCTTAAAAATATTCTTGATTTAGATCCCATAATCTTAGTTGGAGTGTGATCAGATGACTTAGTCATCTGATCTAATCATCTTAAACCTAATTATGAAATAGAACCTAAGAGATTAATATCAAAATTTAGAAGGGAGATCTTGGGTATCTCTTCATAAGATTGTCTTGAATTATTTAAAAAACCTAAATTCATATATCATGAGGTAGGAAGCCTTTTATGATTCCTTGAGGTAGAAGTATAGAAGATTCCATCACCTTAGAAATTGATTTACTCTCATTGTGGTAAGTAATCCATTAAGGCACTAGAAAATATACTTTTCCTTGTGGTAGAATCCATATTAAGTGATCCTTGATCACACTTGATTGGTGAAGCCTTGTATAGGACTTGCCTATTAGTTTAAGACTTGTAGTTTTGATAAATCCTTGTTCTATTAATAAGACTTGATTGATCCCTGATCATTGGGTGGTGTAGTATAGTATACCCATATTACTGGTCCCCAGTAATATCCGGGATTGGTTGAGTCACTATAAGTGAGATTTGTCTTTGTTGCCATCCTGCGGGCTTAGGCAGATATAATCTCGCTTAGAGTAAATCAATCGATTCTAAGAGTGTATTAAATGTGTACCCATTCCTTAGTTTAATTGAAAGACAAGTTGCCATCGGGCAATGCCTCCTAGTGAAAATCGCTTCAATAGGTATGGCTCAAATAAACTAAGTAATGGGATCCACCTTTCTTAAGACACTAAGTATGATTATGAGTTTAGTGACTTAATACTTAGCTTGAGATACAAAATCATCATCGGATGGTGCCTCCTAATGAAGATCGCTTTGTAGGGTGGCTTAATCAAACTAAGTGATAAGAACTCTATTCTTGTAACATATTTAATATGTGTATACAATCACCCCGTCTAGTGATCGTTAAGTAAATAAGCAACTTTAACCAACCCTCGCTTTAGAAACTTGGAGTCAAAATCCTCTTAGCAGGATTCTGCACGGTGGAGACTTAGGATTCATTATTATTTCTTACTAAATTCTTCATGGATTTCGGGAGTTTTCATTCATTCAATATAATGACATAAGCATAAGCATAAACAATGAGTTGAACTCATTCCTTCTGTTGTGACACATGATTATCAGTGATACAGTATGAGATACAGAATGTTATATACACAAATTGGGGAATTTCAGGGTGCATCTGCATCACCATACTGACTTCCTAACTATTGTGCTTACATTGAACCATACTACTTATAAACCTTCAGTGATAGTTCTGTGATATACCGTGGTATAACATATTTGTGAGCATTGTTTTAGTGGCATATAGTGCAGCTTATAGCATCTTTTTTAGCATAATGTTTGTTTTATGTTCAGTTCTATTTGGTGATAGCTTCACATTTCGTAGCCCTCTTACTATCCTGTTTACTCAGTACTTACAGCTTTCCTCGCTTACATGCTTTTCTTCAGCTCTGTTACGACTTTATTTTACTTGTATATTGTTATGTTTAGTTTAGCTTTGCATAGCTAGTTTTGATGTGTTAGACTTCTTGTCTAACATGGGGTACTTTTGGGATCTGGCAATTTGCTAGATCCTGAGCAGTTTTTGGAGACAGGTCAGAAGGACGTACCAGAGATTCAAGAGGAGCATTTGGAGCTGTAATGGACCGAGCATCTACTTTTACTTACTAGCTCTTTTCAGCATTTTAGATAGACTCTTTATATTTCTGCATTTAAATGGCTTGTAATAAACTCTGGATGTACTTTTACTTTTTTTTCTGAGATGGATATTTACTACTGCTTGAGATGAATGTATTCTGGATATTTTGCTTTTAGCTTCCGCACTCTGTTATACTGCTATACTTAGTATTGTGATGCGACCAACATACTGTAGATGCTGAGATATTTTATAACGTACATGGGTTCGCCCCCACTTCCTGGAACCTTGTGTACGTAATAGTCTAATACCTAAGATAAGTAATTTCATTCTTATCTTAGATATTGGCTCTCGAACCTACTCTTAGGATTCAAGTCAGCAGCCTTCAGTATGGCTCCGTCTCTCTAGCCTATTCGGGATGATGGGTTTTGCTTGTATGGCCCACCGTTCCCAAGTAGCGCACCGTTCCGCCGCCAAAATATGTATTACACTTGTCCTTTGCGCACGACGACGGGACGGGGCGTTACAGGTGATGTCAGCACCTGCTCCAAAACCGGCCTATAACCGTCAAGGCCAGCGAACTCTGAACAAACACCCAACTGCTCATGCTCGGGTGTATATGCTAACTTCTGCTTTTGCACTTGAAGATAACGACGTTGTTTCAGGTATGTCTTAAATTAATTTAAATTTTGGTTATTTCAGCATTGCTTGAATTATTCAAATAACGATTCTTAATATTGATATAATCATAGGCACCTTATCAATAAATGATAAACCTTGTAACATTTTTTTTGATACTGGAGCAAGTCATTCATTTGTATCAAAAAATTAGGTTAAAGCTCTTAAACTATCCCCATATCGTTTAGCCAACTCATTAAGTATCGGGTTACCTTTTGGAGCCAGTATGCAATCTCATCAATTATGCAATATATAAATTCCTATCAATGAACAAAAGTTTAAAGCTCATTTAATAATGCTTCCAATTGCCAACTTTGATATAATTCTGGGTATGAACTGGTTAAACAAACATGGTGCTTCCATAAATTGCCAAAAGAAGAAAATCACCCTTGGCAGCGGAAGTCAATCGAAAATATTTGTCGATAAATCTAGTACCCAAGCGTCATTAATCAATGCAATAAAAGCTGAAATGTTAGTTAGGAAAGGATGTGATGGGTTACCTTCTCAGAGAATCATATAGTATGTGAGTTTCCTGATGTATTTCCTGAAGACCTACTTGGTCTTCCTCCTGTTCGAGAAGTAGAATTTTCCATATAACTAATTCCAGGAATGCAACCGCTATCCAAGGTTCCATATTGCATGGCGCCTAAAGAGTTACAAGAGTAGAATAAGCAACTTAAAGAGTTGCTTGAGAAAGGTCTCGTTCAACCAAGTTCATCTCATTGGGGAGCGTCAATATTATTTGTAAAGAAGAATGATGGTTCGAGCATATGTATATTGATTATCGGGAACTAAATAAGGTGACCATCAAGAACAAATATCCATTATCACGAATCGGTGATCTATTTGATCAATTATCCGGAGCTAAGGTATTCTCCAAGATTAACTTGCGATCGGGTTATCACCAACTGCGAGTCGAGCTTTCTGATATTGAAAAGACTGCATTTATAACTCGCTATGGACATTACGAGTTTCTGGTAATGTCTTTTGGCTAAACAAATGCACTGTCTATTTTTATGAACTTAATGCAGCGTGTGCTAAAGATGTATTTGGATAAATTTGTCATCGTCTTCATCGACGATATTTTGATCTACTCAAAAAGTAAAGTGGATCATGAAAATCACTTGAGGGTGGTACTAGAAGAACTTTGAAATCATGAACTTTATGCCAAGTATTCCAAGTGTGAATTATAGCTTGACTTAGTCACTTTTCTAGGTCATGTCGTAGACGCTCAATGAATTAGAATAGATCAAAACAAAGTCAGCGTCGTTCAAGATTGGTCACAGCCAAAATCAGTGACTGATATTCGAAACTTTTTGGGACTAGACTATCAAGTCTATACTGATGCTTCTGGAATAGGCTTGAGTTGTGTTCTAATGCAGGAAGGAAAGGTCATTGCTTATGCATCTCGTCAACTAAAACCGCATGAAAAGAATTATCCTGTCCATGATCTTGAATTAGTCGTCGTAGTTTTCGCCTTGAAAATCTGGCATCGTTACTTGTATGGCGTCCAATGCTTCATTTTCACAGATCATCATAGTTTGAAATATATTTTCACTCAGCACGAATTCAACTGTCGTCAGTGAAGATGGCTTGAACTACCAAGTGATTATGATTTAAGTATCCAGTACCATCCCGACAAGGCAAATGCTGTAGCAGATGCATTCAGTCGTCATGTTACATTATTCACAATGATTTCCTCGAGCTCGTAAGAAGAAGAATTTCATAAACTTGAAATCTCCCCAGCCTGTGGGAATATGTTAAGTTCAATGTTGACTAACATCAATGTGGAACCCACATTTCACCGAGATGCCTCTATCTCGTAAACCAAATATGAGGATTATATGAAATTCAAAGTCGACATTGAAGGAGGTCGCCGTCAGGATCTGCAATTGCGAGGAATTGTAATTACTAAATGTAAGAAAAACAGCATCCATAGTTCATCCACAACTCGTTTAAATGAAGTTTGATCAACAAATCGAACGATTCGATTGAATCGTTGGAACGAACAATATTTGAACTATACGATTGAAGGGTGTCGTTAGTTTAGCTAAATTTTAAATTATTATTTTTGGGCAATCTTATACTTTTAATTTACTCAAATTATATCCTTTTATTATTTTGAACAAAAAAATTTTAAATTTTTTCTTAAATTACTAAAATATAATAAAATAATCTAATTACATCTTAATTGAACTATAATTAAATTATTTTAACATCAAATTTTTTAGATTTGCTAATGCAAAACAGACCCTTGAATTCTTCAAAATGCATCAAATCTGTAGCATTATTTTTAATGCGGAAACCGAATTGAAGAAGATTTTGTTATTAATATAAGGAGGTAAATTTGGGTGCAGCAAGTTGATCGGAGCAAGATGGTTTCGGCTGGACGGAAAGAGCCCGAAGAAGGACATGCTGGGACCGGGCAATATGAAGGGCCACGGGACCCACGTCACCTCAATGGTGGCAGAAAATGCGATACCGAATGCCAATCTTTACGGGATGGTGAATGGCACCGACAGCAGCGCGGCGCCATCGGTGCGCATTGCCACCTACAAAGTCTTCTACGCCGACGACAACTACAACGGCGAGGCCGTCCTCGCAGGCTTCGGCGCGCATCATAATGCAATTCAGTCCTATTAAGAGGCATCCTATCGCTCTATTTCTTCTCCGCGTGCGCATCAGCTTACTACTGTGCAAATCCGCTTGCCTGGGTACTGTGATCTAAAGGAATAATTGGGGCATTCTCTTCAGCGCAGAAGCCTACTACTACTCACAAAAAGAATGACCTAAAATGCTACTGACCAAAAGAGTATGTTCGTGTTTCTCATTTGCTGCAGTCGAACGAGTCACAATAGTCTTGCTTCCGGAAGCTGAACAAATAAAGGGATGAACAGGTATGAAAAACCTTAAAGAAAGATGTGCAGCTAACATAGCGAAGAAGAACAAAATAAAGTAGACCTGGATTGAAGCATGCGCTGAGAAGTAAAGGAGCGATAAGATGATGAGAAGATATGAACTCTTGGACGATGCATTCTCAGCAGTCATTGCTGAAGCCTAATTCTGGAGGGGAATTCGGGAATAGTTCGAGAAGTTAGATTGAAAGCCTCCGACGTATAAGCGATGGAGCGCTGAATTGCTTGACTTTCTTTCTTTTTCCAACAAGCAACACCACTTGACAGGAGAACTTTGTGCTTTTTTCCCCTCTCTTTGGAGAGGGGCAACGAGAATTAATAGGGTTTCGCACGGGCTGAGAGACGAGCAACAAGAATGAATAGGCTTTCAATGGGCTCTTCGGTTCGACATTGCAATTGTGAAACGAATCTGATTAGGTTTGATTTTCAATTGGTAACAGTAGTTAATATATTTCTTAGAAAATAAAACAGTCTAAAAAAAGCCTGGGGTTGTAACTGACATTGGAGAATGTGGTCTTAGATAACTTACACATATTAAGCATAGACAAATCAATGTTCATGTTAAAAAATTGATTACATTAATTTTGCTCATGTTAAAAGAAAGAAAGATAAAAAAAGAAAGAAGAAACCAATTGAAAGGCCAAATTATCAATATGAGTTCATATAAAGCAAAATAGAAACCCTTAATATCATTTTCTTATATAACAAAATACTCAATTCAAGATAGTCGATGCATGAAGACATCTGGGCTACAACATTATTCCCTAACTGAAATCTATAATAAAATTAATAAACAAAAAGAGAAGCCTAAATCGATTTGAATTCTAATAATAAATGTATTTTGTAAGCAATCCTAACCAAGCGTCATCCAGCTCGGTTGATTTCAGGTGCAATATTAGAATGAGTATTACTTCATAATTTAGTACTTTATTTTTCTATTATGTTCAAATTGATTTCAAGTTGTTGCTCGAAATCAAATTTTTTGAGTTGAATTAAACTCAAATTATGAGATGAATCATGCTAATTGTTGCAATTTGTCGCAGAATAAGAGAAAATTAAAAAAAGAAAAAGACCTAGTCTTTAATTGTCTTGATGAGTTCGAGGTAGATTCTTTTGTGACTACAAAAGCAACTTCTTTGAGCCAATATCAAAAATGCTTTGAATACATTAAGCCTTTGCTTTTCCTAAATTCTAATTTAGATTTCATTCAATAAACAATAGTATAGCTTAATAGATTACTTAATCGATTTCAACACATTCCTCTTCATTTGAAATGAAAGTTTATGGTTGTAACTAATGTTAGAGAATGTGATCTTAGATAACTTGCACATATCAAGCATAGACAAATCAAGAATGCAGGATTTTGACTTTTAACATAGCAACAAACGGGAGACGAATAGAGACAAAGAGGAGACGAAAGAGAGGCAGTTATTGTACACATCTTAAAAAACTAAAAGATTACCAAACTTTTGACAGTACATTTTCAGCTTTTAAATATAAAATTTTATTCACTTCAATAAATAAATTAAAATTCATGCACTAATGATTATCAAAACACTTTATCAAAAATCAAAGCTACCACGTCAAACAATGGCATTGAATTTTTGTCCATTAAATTTCAATGCTTTAGGAAGTATCAATGGATGATCCGTCGAACAATTGGTCATTGTACAATCTCAACATTATGGGACACATCACAAATGAACTCAAGTTTCATGCCAACTCGCATTTGTCAAACAATGGCAATGTGATTAAAAATTTGCCTCGAACCCTAACCCTAATTCTACTTCTGCGTCGAGAGAGCGGCGGAGAAGGAAGTGCGAGTGCTAGGCATAGTTAGCCCGCCTTTTCAATTGGGTTATTTAAATAAACCTAATATATGTATTTATTTTCTTTATAAGAATTCATGTGATATTTTAGTAATCTTATGTTTTAATCAATGAAAAAAATTCATTTAAATTTATGAAATTAAATGCTCAATTCCAATCTAGATTTTATGATCCTATATACTATTAAAATCAGAAAAATATGAGAAATTTAATTCTGCAATAATATTTAATTTTTTGTATTTAAAATTCTTAATTATTCTTTGTACTTATAATTCTTAATCTTTCATGAATACTAAAATAATATAATTTGGCTAAATTATAACTTGAGAGTTAATGAAGACAATTTTGTTTGAGAAGGTACTGAATAGAGATTTTACAAATTGATTCTAGGGTCTAATAATCATTTATGACGCCTTGATGAAATCTTACTTATATTACTAAAATTAATACTTATTTTTAGATGATCCAAAATAATGATGGTATGTGATCAATGTATTATAATTAGTCATTCAATTGGATATAAATTTGTAATTTAAATAATATGCTTTGATAATAGAGTGATACCTCAGCATCTATAATATGATCATCCATAACATCTATTAGAAGATTAGAAATTTGAATTGAATCAGTTAATATCTTAGAAGAAATTATAATTTTAAAGTTAAGACTACTTTTTGTGATTAGATTACCTAATAATAACACCTATAACATGCATTAAAATGTCAAAAATTAAAAGATAATTTAACAGATAAATATCAAGAATTTAAGAAACAATTTTAATATTAATCTTCTATTTAAAATAAATGAACCTATTTTGCAATTGCACCATAAAAATCATCAAATAATTGTTAATGATATGATCTAGAAATAAGGTTTTAAATCATCAAAAGAGTAGACTATGCATGAGATTAGCAAGCGATCCAAGCACTTTAGTGAGTGAATCCCACTCCATCTACTCATCACTTGATCAATACTGTGAAATGCATTAGAATTTAGACGTTTGCTTTCCATATAAAAAGTATATTAATGATCCTCTTCTTTCTATGAATAAGGTAATTATAAAATAAATTTTTGAAAAACTAAAATCTTACAAACTTGAGACAAAAAAATTGAACCAAACTGAATCATGAGGTGTTTGAGCTACAATCAATTCATTGGCTCTTGACAAATAACGTTGAATTTTGTTAACATTAAAAAAAAAAAAAAAAAAATTTATTTGAAACTTTATCGAGTTTCTCTCTCTTACAGTTTATATTATCATATGGCAAATTTTTCCATAAATTATAATAACTTGCATCATATCGCTTAATGAAAAGTTAATCAGCCTGTGAACTAACTCAAGCTCCAGCTTCAGCCGACTGTGCTGCCACCTTTTCAACACAGAATTACACTGTAAACAAACCCATATATAGTCAAGATCGTTGAATATCCTTGAGTTTGCTTTAGATTTGATGAAATGCATGTCTGATCAAAAAAATCATCAAATGATGCAGCAGATTGAGAATCAATCGATTCAGAAAGCTATCAATATCATTCCCAAAGACAAGGTGATGACAAAAAAAAATCAAGTATGAATATAATAAAAAGCCGCACCAAAATTTGAATTTAATTCCAACTTATAATACATCGAAGAAGCGAAGAGCAGTTTTAAACAAGGATGCATACATACTAAATAGAGGAGGCAATGACAAATAGCAAGACAAGCTCTTGCAGCCAGCAGCAGACTTTGTTCTGCAGAATCAAAAGAAGAGCACCGCTCAAGAGCACACAATATAACATAAAATTAATGTCCCATTGCAAGATTAACGGCACGTTTATAGCGTTTTTTGCATAAAAGCCTCAGAAACTCTCTCAACAGCAAACCCCATGCAGAAACTGCCACACGCATAAGTTCGGCGTTCCCCCCCACATTTAAATGAAGCAGTTTTCATGTAAAATATGGGGGGTATTAACAAAGAGAAAGAGAACCAGAATGGACTTGTCACATGTAAGGAGGAGGCGGCATCCAAGGCGGAATAGACATGCGTTGATGGTAACCGCTCTCTGAACGATTCTGCGAGATTCGCTCTCCTGAGGCAGCGCCGCCTCTCTGAAGAAAGCTTCCAGATTGAGGAGGCTGGTTGGGGTTGAAGGGGCCCCACCATTGGGATTCGCCCTCAAGCGGAATCCATGGAAGAGGAGTAAAGCTCTCCCTCGCCCAGCCATAGAAGCGATCAAAATGCCTATCTGAATCTTGGTGGCTTCTGCTTGTGGAGCTGGAAATGGAGAAGCCAAATACCCCTCCTAAATCGGCAGATGATGGGGCTGAGACCAGAGCCAGCCCCCTTGGCCGAGACCTCCTGCCAGGAGCAAAGGAGGATGCCCTGCCAGATGAAGAAGAGACCGACAGGCTGTGGCTTCTACCATGGGGCCTCACCTCACCTATTACAGGTGGTGGTCCCATTGATGAAGCCACTAGATTACTCCCATTTCGTCCTGCAATGGACCTGCAAAGCAGATGGTCAGCACAGACCTCTCTTCTCACATCTTTGTATAAACCTAAGGTGCCTCACAAATATGTGTTCAATGAAAGGTTAATAGCATATTCAATACTTGAGGGACCAAATTGGTCGAGCTTTTCCAGAAATATGATCAACTTTGCAAGTGGCTATGTATTTTAAACTTTGAAAATTTTAGCATTTAACTATCAAATAACATAAGTTGGTGGTGCTTATCAACTGCTTTGAGTTGAGGAAAAACATACCCATGTGGTAGATGATGTGAATGTACAAAAGAACCTAGCCTCTGCTGGTTACTTGCATCATTCCTAGATAGCCTAAGACCATAAGGAGGGGTAGCATGATCCGAATTTCCTACAAAAGGAATGGAAGGTGAGGGAGACTGCTGTGGCCAGTTGGAGTTTTGTGCCTCAGCTGAAGGGAAATTGTGGGGATTCAGCATTTCCACAGATTGCTGTACTCCCAGATTTGTTGGATGCCGATGGAACGCAGCATTCTCTGGAACAGAGACAGAAGAATTTGAATGTGCAATATGCATGGCATGATGCAGAGCCAGGTAAGGACAATTATGTGCACCAGAAGAAGCACTCGAGAGATCTCCAAATGTACTGCTTCCCAGAGTCTCATGATCTTTGTAGATGAAAGAGAGGCAATAGATAACAATAAGAAAGTCATAAATATGAAATATACAATGATCAAATAGATTACAGGTTTAAAAAAGATAAAGAATTTACATGAATTTGGCAGGGAATCTCCATCCCTGCAAAAAATAAAATAAGTCTTGTAAACAAAATGGTCTCATTCAATTAAAAGTAAATCAAACTAAAAGTAAATCAAACGAGGAAATCAAACCGATTCAAGAACAGGGAAAACACACCAAACAAATAATCTATTATTGAAGTTGAGAGGAAGGTAATCTTAAAAATAAAAAAAAATATTTGAAGAGCAGAGTTTTAGAGTAATTATTAGGATATTGAAAGAGAAGCTAATCATATGTAACAATTGATAGTTGTGCCCATAAGCTGGCAATAATGTGGTTATCTTGACCAAGTTTAATGACTTGAAAGATAATATTAACTGAGGAAAAAGTTGTACATATGTCATTCATTTAAATGTGAAATTTTTGGGTAAAGAATGAGTTTCTTAGCTCACCAAGTTCTTTGATATAATTTTGAAAACCAAAAAATATTGTGCGAGTTTAGTGACTTAAGATTATTTCAATTGCTTCTTGACTCAATGAGTGAAACAGAGATTTGGAATGTTTAAAAATGGAAGAGGGAAATGTTACACTATTGAATGCCGTTTTCATTGATGTGTGAAAATGTTTGGGTGAGAATTAAGTTTTTTTAATATAATTTTGAAGACTGAAACAAGACATGAGTATTGTGGTCTTTTATAATAATAAAAAAGTAATGTAAAAATTGTGCATACTATACAACAATTAATTTAATGAGTGCGATAAAAAGTGTTTTACATTTATATAGAGGCTTGACTAAGAAATTTAGAGAGAGTGATGTTTATATAATATAAAGTCTTAAGAAAGTTCATTGAAAACTTTAAAGAAAGAGGTTTGTATTACATATGCATGATCTAGTAGTTACATGTATTCGAGAACAAAGTAATTTGTTAAATGATTTACTGACCCAATAAGACTATGCCCAAGAAAGCTCTAAATTTGTATATCTTTGTATTAATTATGGTTGTTCTTAACAAACACATTCAAGAGGTGCATTGACCCATGTTATTTGTAAATGGTATCTTTTTCTTGAAAAACTAGAGCTAGATTAAAGTCAAATTTGAGCAATAGAGAACTACCCCAAAATCGAAAGGTTTTCATCTTGATAGATTTAAAATGGAAAAGTATGAAATGTGATTTTGCTCATATTAGAAATTATACTATCAAAGATAATAAAAATTTAAGTTACCAAGAATGAAATATTCAAATATTTTGGTTCAGTAATACAAAAGAACGTTGAATTTGAAGGGGGTGTGATTAATAGAATCTAAGCAGGTTAGATAAAATAAAAAACTACTTTGGTGTGCTGCATAAATGAAAAATCCCACACAAGCTTATAGAAAAGTTTTATAAAATAGCTAAGAGGTTGGCAATTTTATAAGAAAATATGTTGACCAATAAAGAAAAAGCATATCGATAAAAAGGATTCCAAAAATTGAATGAGAGGGCAAACTTGCAAGAATATGATGAGAAATGAGAATAAGCTCAGAAAAAGTCATATTAGTTAATATGATGAGAAATGAAAATAAGTTCTGAGTACATATAGCAAGTTTGAAGTTGCCCCAATTGAGAATAAGCTCAGAGAAATTCTTATTAATTAATTTAGGCATTTTAAGCATAATCTGTAAATACCCTTGAAAGAAAGTTGAAGTAATGAATTTTGTCACTATTAAAAAAAAGAAAACCTAAATATATATGGCAAAAAACTATTTGGAACGATCTCATATGCTTGAACTATGAGAAAAACATATAAATTGATAGATTACAATGGAGATAAGAGATTCATGTAGATGACCAAACTTAGTGGATTTAAGGTTTGGCTGCTGTTAACTCATTGCCCTTACATGCTAACCATGAAGACTAGTTCATAAATTAAAAAGGTGTAGCCAAAATAATTACAACAAGCAACATCTACATCACAATGAAAGTTAGAATCAATGAATTAAATTTAATAATTCCAAAAACCAACTCCTGTCTTGCAATATGTGAGCTAAAAAAATCAATCTTGCACTAGTCCAATGGAATATTAAATCGAGCAACCACTTGATCTAAAAATATATCAAGCTTGAATCTTAAACCCTAGAAAACATTATTTACAAGGAGTCCAGAAACAACTAAATAAAATAGTACCCAGAGCAACAAAGTTCTTATTTTTGGACAAGAATGCAGTATAAATAAACACGCTAACAAAGAGATATAAAGTTTAACACAAATTCCTTGGAAGACATATCTCTTGTGCATACAAGAAAGGCCCGTTACGTCATAAATCTTTCACAGCAAGAGCATGGTGATAAGAAATAAGGCTAAAGAACCAAAAGTAAAAGATCCTGAAAGTTAGTCCCTTTTGCATACAGTTGAAAGCATAAAAAAGCAACAGCGGACAAATTCTTTTATTTCTGCACAAATCCCTACGATACACAAACAAAGCCACAAGGACATTCCTATTATTGAAAATATAGAAGTAAATAGTACGCTGAATGAATGATATCATTTCCACATAATTTTCACATTGTTCATCACAAGATTTAAATAGCTTTGGTTAAATAATTTAAATTTTTTATTAAATCCCATTTTTGGCGAGCAAAAATAAGAGACATTTAATTTTTATAATTATAGTAAATGTTGTGTTAAAAAATTATAAATGTATTATAATCTATAAATACAGCAAAAAATTCTAAATGTATACATTTAATAAAGAAATAAATAAATAGCATAAAATTTATCAATATTAAATTAAAATATATTTCTTAATTAAGCCCTCATTTTATTCATTAAGAAAGACATCTACATGAATATCATTACATTATTTAATGCATTCATAGATAAAATTATGAAAAAAAATTGTTCTACTTATAAACTTAATATATTATTATTACAAGTTATTTTAGAACACTCACAAAAAACATGTGTACTTTATTTTTATTTTTTTGTTAATGCAAATTGTATGTCTGATATATGACAGGCAAGTGGGAATGTCTTCATAGTTCCTGAGACTGCGCAGTTCAAAATTTTGAATTTGTGCCTCGTATAACTCTTTAAAGAGGTTTAGTTCCCAGATTCAACATCCGCTATATAGTTCACTTCTAACTTCAGTTAGAGTTGTCAAGCTCATTCAGAATCTCCCAAATTAATATAGATATATATTTATCAACGGTTTTATTAGATAAACAACAAATACATAAATAATACATTTCTATAACTTGCCAAGATAATTAACAAAGACTAATTATTGAAGTACTAATATCACACAAGCGGTGTGCTAAAAACCTACAAATTACAAAGGCAAAAAAGTTTTAAAAAGAAAGAGGGAGGCATCAATAGATAAGAAAGATCTGCAAAACTTTGAAGTTGAAGATTATTTTCCTAAAGATTCATAATTAATTCATGATTTACTCTGGGAACATATTCAATTTACATTAAAATTTCAAAAACTTCGATCAAAAAATTATTTTGAATGCAGTTATTATGGGGTTTACCAGATTCATCATGCGAGCTATTAAAAAATATGATGGCTAAATCATGAGAAGGGAAGTTAGCTGGATGACAACAACTGTACTTAACCAACAATGACCAGAGAAGGTATTAGTGGCCAATTGAAGAGATGAAGAAAAGGACAATGCCACTAAAAGTTGTCCTGAAAGTTAGCTAAGCAAGCACACTACTGAATGAAACCAGTAAAGTTTAGAAATGGATGACGTAGTAATAATAGCACTCACAGCTTGATTAATCCTGCGTTAGAAAGATTAAAAGAAAAGAAATTTAGATTTGTAACTTACAATTTAGTTAAAAAAAAAATCTTTTAATAGCATGCTGCAGTTATAAGTTTGTTGGAATTGAATTCGAAGGCAGTGACTACATAGATATAACTAGTGGGGGAAATCTTGATGTTGGTTATTTGTGGTTTAATGCATCAGCCTAAAGAATGGTGGGTGTTAGCTCTATTAATAGGAGCGGGTAGAAACGTTTAAAGAACACTTGCCCGCTCTTCCCCTTGGTGTCATCTCCCCTTCAAATTGCTACTTTAGAGTTGTATACTTCCTCCATACTGCCTAGGTATCCCCTTCTGGTTCTCAAACAGTTATAAAAAAGCCAAATTCTACCTCCATTAATCTTCTTGGCAAATTTGTTATTATCAAAGGAGCACAAGTAGCTCGATATAGCCTCTATTGATAAAACCGCACCCACATCCAGATCGACCTTGCAATACCGCTCATTTCAAAATCACACCCCGCATCCAAATCAATCTTGCATTATCAAAAATCTCGTTCTATTGTTTTTTGCTGTTAATGATAAAATTTATCACAGCAGCGGTCATCAAAGTTCGGTGTACCATCACCTACGGTAAAACCTCATCCACTGTTCATCAAAGAATAAAATAAACGTTGTCAATCCACTTGCACCATATCAGCCCACGCAATCACCTTTGTCAACAAGCTCAAACAAACAATTCCCTCCATTTTAAATTCATTGCCACCATCAGAAACATCTCCCACCAAACAAGCACAAACATATTTCATCCATTTGTCGATTAGGCCCCAAAGTTCAATGCCTTTGTCAATATGGACCTGGTGTTCATCGCCTCCAATAAACCATTGTTACACAACTACCAAGACAACTCAAGCAAAAGAAGAAATAGAAAAGAGATTGTGCTCATCAATTCCCTAATTGAAGATTTTCACTGCAACATATGCAAAAGGGATATAGGGAATGGAAAATGTTGGAAATAGACTCTTCCATGGAAAAGAACAATGAAAAATATTTTTCTGAAATTGATGAAATACCATGTTATATTAAAATACTTAATTAAAAAACCAACCACCAAAGACCAAGTATACTGCCACTCTTCCCCACTTCTTCAAATTGCTACTTTAGACGTGTATACTTCCTCCATACTGCCTAGGTATCCCCTTCAGGTTCCCAAACAGTTATAAAAAAGCCATATTCTACCTCCATTAATCTTCTTGACAATTTTGTTATTATCAAAGGAGCTCAAGTTGCTTGATAGAACCTCTATTGATAAAATTGCACCCACATCCAGATTGAACTTGCAATACCGCTCATCACAAAATCACACCACACATCCAAATCAGTCGCTCTATTCTTTTTGCTGTTAATGATAAAATTCATCAGAGCAGCGGTCATCAAAGTTAGGTGTGCCATCAGCACTTACTGTAAAGACTCATCCACTGTTCATCAAATAAACAATTCCCTCCATTTTAAGTTCATTGCCACCATCAGAAACATCTCCCACAAAACAAGCACAAGTATATTTCGTTCATTTGTTGATTAGGCCCCAAAGTTTAATGCCTTTATCGATATGGCCCTGGTGTTCATCACCTCCAATAAACCATTGTTACACAACTACCAATACAACTCAAGCAAATTAAGAAATAGAAAAGAGATTGTGCTCATTAATTCCCAGATTGAAGATTTTCACTGCAACGTATGCAAAAGGAATATAGCGAATGAAAAATGTTGAAAAAAGACTCTTTTGTGGAAAAGAGAAATGGAAAATATTTTTCTGAAATTGAATAACATACCATGTTATATTAAAATACCAAGTATACTGCCACTATATGCTTCCAGCACAAACAAGATTCCCACATGAAAAATTTTCTCAAACGTTCAAAGAAACTATTCTAGCCTTATCAAGAAAGAAGACAAGCTTGATTATGCCTTTGACCCAATTCAACATGATTAAGCGATCCTTCTTGGCTTTCTCGTATTAAAGACTCCGCTATACAAGTTTGGATTATGGTACCCAAACAATATTTCAGCTGTATCACATTTTTAAAGCATACAAGCTCAAGTTGATCCCACTTCACATATAAGACCCAACTCCAATGCGATTCTATGGCATGCACCAACATTATAAATAGATTCATGTCCATTTTTTACCACAGCTGAGATTTTAACAGTGCAAACTCTTTGTCCTGCATCACTTACGATTTCCGATTATCATCTTATTAGTTTCAACACAAGTTAAGTACGAGTGAGAAAAAGTAGAACTTCGTTGGAAGTGCAAACCATTTGCAGTTGAAGTGTTACTCTACTTGTCGTTCATTTGGTGGAGAGCCAGTTCAATTTACAAGACTCTTACTTCCTATGCCCATTGGCGATGGCTTTGGCACTATTACTGATCAAACCTCAGTCATTTGCACTTAATCAGCCATCAGCAGTACCACTCACAATTTCTACGAGATTATTTGTGATGGGTAATAAATAATATGTAAGGAGCCCTTTTAAAGGATAGGTCTATTGCTTCAGATTTACACCACCCTCAACCTTGACAACATCGTTTTCAAAAGGTGGGGGAATTGATAGAAACAAACTTAATGCATACATAGCATGCTAGATATCATGAATACAACAAGGTTAGACTTACGTGTGGGTTTACATAATAAACATTATATATCTTAAATTTTTCATTAAGAATCATATTATTTATAAGATCAATTGTCAATCAATGATCATTTTAAATACTCTTGATTGCATTGCACAAGTATGCTTGATGTTATAACTAAAAAGATAAAACGTGTTTAAATGCATCAAGAAAACATAAGCATTTTATCTTACATAGAAGCCCCAAGATATGTTTGAATGCAGCTGTCAAAAAAAAGATAAAATGTATGCTCATCTTCAAATAAAATATTGAAACCATGAGATTTACTTTCACTTATTAGAGGAAAACACCAATGCGGGGATATGCATATTCAATTGTTAAAAAAATACCTTTATGGGGAAATATGCAAGGAATATACTCCATTTGTGTTAAGGGTTCAAGAACTCACAAAGACAGTTTCATCTGATACTGGTTGAAATGTTGAATACGAATACAAATTTATTAAGATGCAGAGATATTTGGCATTGAAGAATTACAGCTGTGGATGCTGGGTTAGTATTAGTAAATGATTTCTTTTAAGGGATTCCAGTAATCAAAAGTGATGATAGCGATCTATAACAGCGGTATAAGAGATCAGTTTTATTTTCCAATAGAAGCTTTATTGTAGGTAGTAACTGCATCTTCACCTGAGTTAACAATCATTAAATAGCAAGTATAACATAGATTATTTGATTAACCCTCGAAATTGAAAAGTGTACTGGTGCAAAAAAACCACAAGAATATAGCACTACCTAGGCTAGTTTGGTGGTCATGAAAGTTGAAATAAATTGTGGTTGGCTGACTCACATATTAATGCATACGACGACAAAAGCTTATTAAGGCAAATATATTGTCCAGGCTTTATATCTAATAAATATACCATTCGTATCCTTCACTCAAATAAATTAATAATTGAGAAAAAGTTCAAGAAGCATATTTCAATCTGTCACGATAACATTAACACAAACAGCAAACACAATTCCTACTAAATGTGATTTGCACCACCCTTTAATAATAATGGCCATATTGTTGTTGAGTTTGACATTGATATAAAACTAAATCAACGTTGCATGTCAAATGCTGTCAAGGTTTTACATACATGGTATAATTTTACTGTTTTTTTTTTCTATTTTGTCCTTATGTTTCAAGATGATGATGCACAAGTGTAACGACTCAATGTCGTTACTTTGCAAATTAGGTCAGGATCCCGGGATGCTTCAAATTAGGGTAGACAAAAATACCTTTAGATGAGAATAAATTTTAGATCAAAGTGCCCTAATTTGGGAGAAAACCGGATAACGAAAACTTTCGCTTTATTTTTCTGAGCTTTTTAAATTCAATAAATCAAGAACATCAAAACATGTGTCTGAATTCATTGATTTTCATATCATTATGTTAAGAATATTACTTAAAAGCTGCTCGAGAAGTTTCATAAATTTCGGAGCGCCAGTTTGATCTCAATTAATTTTCGAAGTTTAAAACTTCAGAAATTAATTAAAAATAAAATATTGCTCTGAATCGAAAATTTTTGGCGAGTGTGTTCGTTACATCGTAACACACCTCGGTATCAAGTTTCGTCATTTTTGGATGCCAAACGGCAGAGAAATGCGAAAATTTTAACTTTAAGTAAATTTTTAATATTTTCCTTAAGAATTTATTTTCTTCCCCATTTCCAGCGAGCCCCTCTCCCAGCAGCCAGCCAGCCACCGGCCCCGGCAGCCACCCTGGCCACCCTTTCGAACCCTCCATACCAGCCAGCCCCCTCTCCAGCCTCCCCACTTTGGCAACCCCTCCAGTTTCTCTCAACTACGTTCGACCTCCCTCCTTTTTTTTGCGGCAACTCAAGCCGAGGTAAGAGGAGAAGGAAAAGGAGGGATTTGAAAGATCGATTTCGCTAATATTATTATTATATATACTTAATAATCTTTATGAAAATAAGATTATGTCATCACATTAATATTGTTGTCATTAATCAATAATGATAAACAGTGCATATGTTATAAAATGACTATTATTTACATTCAGGCACTTTTCATTATAACATTTTATTATTATTATTACTTTCTACAAATTTAATTTCAATTATTTTCATTCTATCTTTTACTTTCATATATTATTATTATTATCATTAAATGAAGATAATAATAACGCTAACCTAATGTAAAAGCGACTAAGAATATTGGCTAAAAGCTAATTTAAAATATCCAAATCTAAATGCAGATCCAAAAATCGAACTGTCAAACTTTGAATCTTAAAGAACAAAGATACCCAGTATATGACATGTATTATTTTTTTTTACTTTTTGCACTTTATTGCTACTTAGCTTAGCTTTCAGTCAAATTTGTATTGAAGCTTGACTAGTTATTTGAAACCAACATTCCTTTCATAATGTGATTGTTACTGGAAAATGATATCAGTAATATTAAAGCTTTGTTGGTTGTTTGAAACTAGCATCCCTTTCATAACATGGTTGTTACTGAAAAAAAAGATCAGTAACATTAAAACTTGATTGGTTGTTTGAAATCAGCATCTCTTTCATAACGTGATTATTACTGAAAAAATGATATCAATAACATTTGTAGTAGATTACTAGAAAAACGACATCAGTAATCTACATTTTGTAATAACATTTGTTGCAAGAAACTTTTATTTCTTTTGCGCCATTTCCTTATTCTTCCTGCATTTTATTACATCCTTATATCTGCTAATCGCATTTCTGCTTCTATAAAAATATAATATATTTTGTTTACTGTGGTACTTAGAGTATTCTCTAATTACTAAGAATTCGAATCCAGGTAATGTTTTGAACAATACCGGGTCAGGTACTTCTGGGGGAGCTTGAAGAAGAACTTTAAAACTTAAATTATCAAATTATCGATGGATCTACCGCACTGTACTACTTTTCATTTTTACTTTTATTTTTTTTCTTTTGTTTAAGTTCATCTTTTATGAACTTTATAAAGAGGAACGTTGAAATTTTTTGTAATATGAAATATTTAATGAATGAGAAATCTCTTGGCATTTATATGTGTAGCTCTTTTCTTTCAAATTGTTCAATATGATCCTGCGTTATGTGAACACCCGAATGCCGGGACAATTTTCGCTGAGACGGCATCGGACTATCACAGTTGGTATCAGAGCAGGCCATAGGGTGTCAGATATGAGCTAAGCGTCATACAGGGTAAAGTACCACTTCATGTGAGCAGCCTCTTGAACCCATGATGGTTAAGGTGCTACATGGTTGTGGGTACCTCTTGAGACTGTAAGGGTCATCTCTAGTCCTATGTATCTGATGGATGGTTCTTGGATCTGTGTGATTACTGACTAGGACGTTAGTTACTTAAATTGGGAGATTGTAAAGACCCACTTAAGTAGTAATAAGTGAAAATCTTAAACATCGAGGCGCCTTTTCAGATAACGATGGAGTTCCTGATAAGAACTCCAAAGTTAAGCGTGCTCATGTGGGAGCACTCCCATGATGGGTGAGCTACTGGAAAGTTATCTTCTGAGGATAAAACCGTGAGGTCTTTCAGGTCAAAGCGGACAATACCTTGATGCTTAAGAGTTTGGGCTGTTACAATAAGATTATGTAAGGTAGAGTATCCACAAGAAAGCGTGTAATGCCAATAATAAGCTATATTAAGTGTTAAATCACACAACTTAGTTAGCCCACCGATCACATATCATTTGGCCATAAAGAAACAGCCATCAAATTTTAAATGTAATTTAAATTGAAACGAATTTTGGAAGTCAGCTCTTGAAATGATTAAGGAAATCCTATTCTCGATTAAAAAAATAATTAAAAACTATCTAAATTTCCACAAGTCATAAGAAGTAACAAACTTTTGCCACCAACTTTTTAAAAAATGGTGACAATGACAATCCATACACAGAAAGATACAGAGGAACTAAAATAAAAAAAGAGTTATTTGTTTAATGTCCTCCAACACTTTAAATTTGTCCAATTGTCTCTTGACTCATCACGTAAATCCTATTTTGACCCTTAAATTATTAAAAATGAAGCCAAAAATTAGTAGCGTCTCATTAACTAACACTGCAAAGAAGTAATAATTTGAGAAGAAAAAATGTAGTTGAAGTAGGTGAATGATATATCTGCTTTTTTTGCCATAAATCCTATAATTGTAACTTCAGCGATTGTGTCAAAATAGGTTTTACTGTGAAAATTTAATAAATGTAACCCTTACCAGCTTCAGCTGCATTTTTACTTCTTAAAATACCCCTTATTTTTAGTGCAAATCAACATGGCGTTATTGAAATTGAATTGTGGACTAACTTTGCATTATTTTTAGAGATAAGAGACTGATTTGGAATTTATAAGAATCAATAAATAATTTTGAACAATTTAAAGAGTCATTGACTATTTTAACAAATAACTCAAGAAAAAATAGGTAAGGGTTATAAAGCAAAACCAGAAGATCAGTAACATTTGTAAAGTTGATTATTTATATGTTATCATCGACAATAAATGGAACAATGGAAAAATACGCTATCAGTAAGTTTTCGGTTGTCTCTTTAACATAACAAAGAATTGGAAAAGAACTTCAGATGGCACAAGCAACATAGACATGGATGCTAAAATGGCATTGTTAAAAGTTGTCAGCCTAAATGAAAATATGAATCGTATAATTTATGGCAGTCCTCCTTGCCCTGGGTTAGCCTCCTAAAGGAGAAAGCTTCAAAATAGCTAGTGCTAGTAGCAAAAAATTTAGCTTCATGATAACCTGGAACGCATGCTTCAATGTCTTTGAGATGCAATAACACAAAAATCACCTCTCCATTATGAATGAATTGGATAAGTTGTTCTGTTTATTCCCACAAAATCCTTTGCATTCTCCACAGTACCCTCAGAATCTGCTTGGTTTAAATGATGAGCCCTTTCATTTTTAGTTTGCTTTGTTTAAAATTTTAAATTTTGTAATTTTTCAATCTACTTTTCCTTCTTTGTTGTATTAAAAATGTTCATTATTTAATTTATAAAAAAACCTATTTCGCATTCATTTTTACATGCAACACATCTCGAAAGTTTATCATTACCAAAAAGGGTTAGTTTATTAATCCCATGAGCCATCTAGCATAAGTTGATGATAGCAACACTATGTAATAACTTCTAAATATGCTAAAGTTTAAATTCAAGTATTTCAGAGTAGTTTATAGCTAAGATACATCAAAACTTCTAGAAATGCAGAAAGAGATCAAAAATAAACAAATCTAAGCTCTCACCAGATTAGCACGTATCCATAAAATCGACCTTATCCCTGTCTATTGCTACAATCTTGATTTCATTTCATGTTATGTTTAATCATCTATATATGTATAAGACTCGGTTCCAACTATCTAATAGCTTATGAAAAAAATGAAATTAATTTTGGAGAGTTCTCTACCAGGCACATAGGTTGAGCCACCTAAGCGATCTATAACAGACGCCCAGCATTCTAGCGAGTTTCTGAATTTAAAATAGCACCTCCCAAGGCCCAAAAGCAACCATATGGTTGTGCACTATACCTCGGAGCCAAGGTGTGGTTCAATAGTAATAGAGAGGAACCTGCCTGATTTAATCCCCTCTCTTCACCATATAAATAAGCCCACTGCTAGTTGCATCACACCATCAATCTAGCTCAGAATATCTACTTCTCTCCACTCTATACGCTTTCCAAAATAAATTTTAAGAGATTTCAATTTAGCTAGTTTTAGATTTTGGAGACATGACTTCGCACTAATATTTCTAGTTTTTCCAAATGCAAACTTATCATTGCAGGTTGTGCAAGGAGGTTGACCTACTCCATCATGAAGAAGAGATAGCCATGACTTCTCTAACGTGAAGGAGTGCTAAAAATTCGAGTAGACTCCAAGAAACTTCAAATAGTCGATGTAGACCATTATAAGTTAGATGTAATTATAATTTTATGTACTTATTCTGCATTCAAATTCCTACATTACCATCTCTAAATTTTACCTAGTCATCAAGATATCTTCATATTAAGATTTCTTAAATTCAAATTCTTAATAGAACAAACCAAGTTCACCTCCTTAAGTTGTGCCAATGCTACTCAACACAAAGCAACAATACAAAGAACCTTATTATACTTTGAAATGCCACTTACTTAGGATGCACTAGTGCCAACAATAATGATGCTTACTATTAAACAACATCGATGACTAAGCAAATGAAACAATAAGTTTTACATCCCCATCACACGTTTCCTTAGATTCCTTAGATTAAGAAACTGGTTAAGAAAAACCAACTTTCAGCAATCACTGGACTGTACATAAATTTGAAAGATAAAAAAATCATTTTAAACCATCCATATAAAATTCATCACATATGCAATATCATGAAATGTGATTACAATCAATTTGTCACAATAATGAGCACAAATGGAAATTTTCATTGTAAATAAAATACACTTACTCTAACAATGCTGTCAGTCTTGTAAATCCACGGAAAGGACACCACTGAAATCCAAATGGCTACAACAGAAAAAAATAATACGATTTCTGACTTGATTAGCATGAAGCCGAAACACCTTAAAAAACACAATTTTAAAAATACAGAAAAAAAAGAGTACAGCAAGCAGTGTACATTTGAAGGGAAAACGACACAGCAAACTTAATGCAAGCATTGCTCATGGTTTTAAGCTCCTAATAGTTTACATTTATGCTTAATACTGTGAAACAACAGGCAAAGCCCACTACAAAGCAAAGAAAGAGGCATATGCATGACCCAATTAAATGTGAAATGAAACAAGAAGAGTGCTAGAATAATTTCAAGATAAAAATAAGTATGCACCAAAACAGTAAAATCTCAAATTTTAATTAAATAATGTATCAGGTAAACCCTTGGTTATGCAGTAAAATAATAAAGTAAATAGAATCAATCGACTGTTTCATAGACCAGCCAAACAAAAAAGAAGAAAAGAGACACAAAACAAAAAGCATAATAATCTTCAAGATAGTAAGTGATTATGATAAACAAATTATTTATACACATTGAATCATTCTAAACAAGTATACCCACTAAAATGACTTCAAGACCCAGTAACAAATTGGATTGAGTACTTTGAAACTTGTTATTATTAGGATCCGCCTGATTATGATAGAAGAACGGCATGAATAGCAAGTGTAGGGGTTTTCCCATTGAATTTTGGTAGTCAAATATAAAAAATAAAAAATACTAACCATTTTGCATGCTCCAAGGTATGAATGTGATAGAATTATAATATATAAAAGAGAATTTATACATATTGAATTGTCAGTAACCAAGCAATTCCACTAGAATCAACTTCAAAGTCCATTGGTAGTTGGATTGAATAATTAGTACTTGTGTTAGTTAAAACACGTCCGGCTGAGTTAGAGGGATGGTATAAATAAATGTCACGGCAATAGCTTTGTTGTTAAGCCAGGGTAAAGCTGCGTGCATCAGTATCTCCCTGTAATTTGCACTGACCAGAAGTTCATCTACTCGAAAGATGTCTTTTCCATGCCTGGAAATGTCGAACAATGTTAATTTAAGGCAATTGTGTGCCAATTAAGCAGCGCACTTTATAAAAACAAGAAACATTGCAAAAAATTCATTTGTCAACATCCTCAAATTCCAAAACAGCCTCTGATTGGCGATGGGCCCAAAATATTCCTTTGAATTCAGCTATATAAATAATGTATCATCATTTCTGCATTCTCTAATAGAATACTGCAGCTAAAATTTCAGAATATCAAAAGCTCAAGCACAAGAAGCTGCATGACAAGATTTAATAAACATCAAACTTTCGTTTACAGGTTTAACTTAGTACCTCTAATTCTGAAGATTGCCTGTCTAAATCTTTATTAGATTAGAATTCAGACTAAGTCAAATAAAAAGTGGTTGAACCTCAACACCTTCGTGATAATCAGGTTAAACAAAATATGTTCTGCTAACCTAACAGTAAAGCAAGCATATGAAGAATATAATGAGCATTATTTTGTTGAACAAAAATTTAAGCTCGTCATTCCTTTTCCAAAGGATAGAAAGGTGTCCATAAATCGTCATCATTCTTTTTCCAAATGATTGAAAGGTGTATTCTGATCTGTTATCATTTGATATTCATAGCAGACAAAGAATTAGCAGAACATCAGCATTCGGTTTGCTTGTGGCGACCAAGCTATCTCCCATTTATTATATGTTGATAGCGTTGTTCTTACACCTCACAATCTATTGAAGTGATCCAAGTAGATCACTTATTTGCTCCTTGAGGTTTCTGAAAAATATCTAAAGCAAAAAATAATTTGTCAAATAATCAGCAAGATTAGATTTCAAGTTTGCTCTTGTGGTGCGTGTTATGTTCTCTGTCTATTGCTAGGTTAGTATGGCTTACCAACTTAGTACTAGCATTTACATAGATTTATGACATGATATAGTCCCAAATACCTGATTCTTGCTTGAGATTAACGAAAATAATGTGAACCATTTGGTAAGTAATTCAAACTCCAACAACATGTATCACTTAGGGTAGCATGATGTACATAAATCAAAACCTAAAGGTCTTGGTATAAGAACATGCGCATTGGAGAGGCACTCTAGTGGCATGGTCATCAATTGTGGGTGTAGCTCATGGTCCCAAAATATAGTAGTCAAGACCACAATTTTGCCATTAAGAAGAGGGACTCTCTGGTTTCGATGTTATATGCTATAGGTTGGCCAATTGTTCAACGATATACACCTTGGAGCTTCAGGCCGGAAATAAATTTAATTATTTAAAAATGGACTGGCAACCTTAGCGCAGCTTCCTTTGTGCCTTGATTATACTTTATTGAAGGGACTTGGTATGGTGCGTTGAGTTCAAACAACATTCACAACCTTTGGTTTGGTGCCTTCTTGTTGATCTGGGTAGGACAGCAACAGGTTTGATATATGACAGGAAACACCATGCTTGCTGGAAATTCAGTCACATTGCAGTTGTTGTTTCAAGACAATTTAAAGCATAAGAAATGAAGCAGCCAGCTAAAAGTTTTATCACTTTGAAATTGAGGTTGGAACTGAGGGAAGCTATTTTCACGTGGAGGCTTGTCAACTTTGCTTTTTTTACAAAGTTTTGGTTGTATCGAGCAGCTTAACCAATAACTAGTAATGTGCATGAGATTGTGATGCGATCAAAGACGCAACCCATTTTGCTTGCAACTGTAGTTTGCCATTGCTGAGAGCCTCAATTCAAGGGGTTTTTTGATAACACTAGCCAATTCTTTGGAGGACTTAGTGGAGCTGCTCAAGAGGGCAAACTTGCTCATTTTATAATATCTAACTTTATTGTCATATCCTTTATCACATGCAGAGATTCAGGGTTGCAAAAGTACACAACAAACATATCAAACTTCGCCCCTCTATGTGAGTATTATTTTGACATTAACCATCAAGTTGGTTAGTCATCATCCTCTTTGCTAAACACATTGGCTACTTCAAACCAAGATCTCTCGTCTACACATTGGTACCCCACCTATAAGATGGTTGAAGGCAAACTTAGATGGTGCTTTTGTGAAAAGAGCAATCAAAGTTGGTCACTCATTCTTAGTGGCATTGTCTTCAACAACACTAGAATATTGTTCAAGTTTTGCAATTATTTTTTGGCAACATTATTTGGTAATAGCTTGAGAATAAGGGAAGAGGATTTCTCCCTCAGTTGTGTTAGTATGGATATTCTAGAAGATGAATCGTTTAACTTACCCCAAAATTGAAATATAGTTGCATATTAATTTTATTTGAGATGAAATTGACCTAAATCACTCTACATCTTAGTCACTCTCTATAACTATTCATTGATGAATATACTATGCAATTTGGAATCCTTTTACCTACAAGCGAGACAGATCACCACAGGTGTCAAGGAGACAGTGGAAAGTGCTGTTGTCTTATTGAGAATTCTAACGTGATGTTGTCTTCACTTTACAGCAAATCAAACAAGAAATATAATATTTACACATTTAGTATGCTTGAATTATTTTATGTAAAAATTACAGAAAATATAGCCTAATGTGAGCATATACAAACATTAACTATTATTTGATGTGGCACTATGAGCATATACAAAAAAAATTATATTTCTAGAATTACATTTAGCACATATATTGCTCCTAAAAAATTTTATGCAACTTGGGTTGGAAAGATGCACCGTGCCAATAGAATTAAATAAAGACAACGCCAGATAATTGTAATCCAGGCGAATTTGTTTGCAATATCTCAGCCTCTAACCATTCAAAGGTTCTTTTCAAGCCTAATATGTGCAAAATATTAAAGAAAAAATGGATTCCCTGTCCTAGATTATAATAATCTAGAGATATGTTTACCTCGTTCACTCAGCTATCAAAAATCTACATGCAGACTCCTAAACATTGTTCAAAATGCTTCAGCATATTCTTTTAAATATTCTTTTCACATAAATCTAGAAAGTCATATCAAATTGCTCAGCATCATCAACAAGTGTCACAAATTTTTTAGCCCGGTTGTTCAACTTTTCTGTTTAAATTCAGTAAAAGTGAGACGTCTACATCCCGGTTCATGTAGGTTTTATAATCAAATTAAGAAGCTCTCAGACATAAGAAAAGGATGTATTTTTCCACTTTGCTTCAACATGTTGTTGGTGAAAGTTAAGGCTGTTGTTGTTTGGTGACGTGAAGAGAGAGGCTAACAGTTGGGACAATATACAAAACAAAAAAAAACATTTATAGACCAATCTAAAACTATTGCACATGATTTTAATCCACTAAACCCAGAAGGCAAATTTGAGCATTGTTAAAACAATTCGAGGACCATCACTACTTTCAAAATATGAATCGAGAAGAACCTTCAGGTGGAGTAGAAGGGTACCCAATTCAGCCTATTCTTTGAACATGTGCATTTATTGGGTATCAGTCACAATATCTCAAAATAAACAAAATCTCTCATCTTCTACTTAAATTTGACAAAATGCAAAATACATAAACCATGTTTGTTCAACATTTTATTTAGCTTAGCATAGCTTAACTAAATCCTAAATAGTTTTTATTTATTCTAACCTTAGGATATCTAGCTTAACTCGTACAAAATAGCTACGTCATATCAAGCTTTTCCAACTTAGCTTGCTTATTTTATATTAAATTTAATTATTTAACAAGAAAATCAATGCTATAAATTAACTAAGGTAATATTGTGATTTAATTTATTAATATGATAGCATAAATAATTGACATAATAATTATTTAATAATTCGTTATTAGTTAATAAAATTTTAGCATAAAGCCTAGGCATAGGGTTGAGATGGGTCGGGCTTAGGTTAGGTTGACTCTTGATAAACATGAGCCCGCCCACAATGGGCTCAATGAATCTCAAGATTATGGATTGTAATGTTTTTTATTTTATATAACAAAAATTGTATTAATATTAAATATTCTTTATTGACATTTATAGCAGCTATATATAATATTTTTGACCAAATTTATTGCTTCAAATTAGCATTTACTAATAATCAAATATAGATAATAAATAAATAAAAACTAACATAATTTTTTCAATATTAGTCAATCGGGTCATGTAATGGCACAGATACAAAAACTCGAACCCGACCTAAAATAGGTTGAGCTGATTTAAATTTTTGGAAAAAGCAAAGCTTGAGTCCAAAAATTCATGCGAGCCTGACAGTGCAAGTCTTGGATTCATGCCCAAAGCTAATTAGCACACTACAAAATAATTTAATTAATAAACATAGTTAAATAATGTGATTAACATACTTAATAAGAGAAATTAATCAATAATGTAATTAATGATTAAATATAATTAATTTAACTTAAAATTGATTACATGTTACAATTAATTAACATAGTTACAAAAGTATCCATAAATCATGATTAATTAATTAATTAGCATATTTAAGTATTCCACATAACTTATTAGCATAATGTAATTATAAAAGAAAATGCTGACAACTAAACCTAATATTGATTAATGAACAAATTAATATAATTACATAAATGATTAAAAAGAAGAGTTATAAAGTGTACTTAATCAAATTATTTACATTAGTAATAAACATTAAAAAAATAAATGTAAACAATTAACTTAATTAACTAATTAAATAACTTAGTCAACTAATTTGTATAATCAATATATTTATATTCATTAGCACAACTAGTTCAGAAGATAATTATCTATATAATTAATCAATATATTCATTCACATAATTATTAGTAGTTAAAATTAATAATTTTAAAGATTAGAATACCATTAATTTACTTAATTTTAGACTTAATATTTATTTTCATATTAATTAATCAAAGAATTATTTATTTTACTATTTATAAAAACTATAGTCATCTTAAATTTGTTAAGCTAATATGACCTGAACAAATTTCACCTTAGCAACTTAAATAGGCTTTTAATTAATCAGCTTAAATACCTGTTAAATCTATAAATATTTCAATTTAAAACATTTTCCAACATAAATGACAATTCAAAAGTATAAACAAACAACTGAGTTTAATGAATCTATATAATTTAAAAAATTTATGAAGATAAGGTCAAAGAGAAATTACAAAAAAGGTATTATTAGAATATTGACAATTAGAGTAAACAAAAGTTCCTATTCAAGTTGGTAAAGTATCTAGATTCATGAAGTTGTCCCTGCCTAAAGTCTAAGATAATCCAGAAATTTCAACCTTTCTCAGCAATGATACTATTATATAATGTTGCCCATAATAAATTTCATGAATAATAACTGAAAAAATACATACAACAATAACACCAAGCCTTATTTTGAAAAACAAAATTAAATATTAATAAAAATGAGAAACTTGAACTACTGAATAAATGACTTCATACATGCAAAAAATTATTTTAAAATTCATTCCAAGCACACTAGTTTATACTAATTCTCATAAAACATCAGGCCAGTCAATTTAAAGGCATAAGGGAGTTTAGCAATGTTAATGATACAAATAATAATACCAAACAAGAGTAATCACGCAGATTTAGTCAGCCAACTTAATTCATGAATTCATTTTCAAGTTCACTGAATTTTTAATTACAGTGCATCAATCATTAATAATGATATTTTTTAAGGAAAAAGTTGAGTCGCACAAAGAACTCACCAGTTCTGAATAACTTAAATCATAAATATTCTCGGTGATCCAGCCATCAAGATCGAAATCAGCGGATGGGCGAAGTCCATTTGCATATAACCAGCGGCCTTTCTCAATTTTTCTACAATTAGGGCATTGCATTGCTCCCTTGGCATTAAATGCGGAGCCAATACAGTCTGAACCAAAAGCAAACAAATGGTCATGATGATGAAGAGAATCTCAGGAACATAAACGGTAAATAAAGACAACATCCTCTTATATCATAGTTTGTCTAATTGCATGCATATTAATGAATCACAACATCAAATATTTTAAAGTATTTTTTTATCACAGCATAACTATAGTAGTCTTCTATTTTTTCTAAGCAACTCAACTCTAACACTATGTCCTCTTCTATACATTCATTCTTTTGTATAAAACAAAAAACTGTACAATTTTATCACACCATATTTACTCATTCTTCTGGCATCCACAAAATGATATATTTTACTGCTATATCAATTTTCAGCTAATCCTAAACACAATTACCTTCTACCATTTACTTTCAACCTTGTGATTACTAATCGCAAAAGAAGTCCTGAATAGCAAAAGTATACCCCGTTCATAAAAAGCACATGCCAATGTGTACCACCACAATGAATACTTTTTGAAGCATCTTCAATGCAATATATATAAAAATAGAAATGCAAGAATATTTTGTGGATGTAATCCTATGATGATGAACTATATTTCATCACGTACAGCTGATCTCAATGCTAGCCTTTGATAATCTTAATATCTTTATTAACTAGTGTTTTAACTTGAAAATGCATGAGGTGGGCTTTTTCCATATTAAAGAGAAAAATGAAAACCCAAAGAATCAACAATAATTCTTGCAAACTTTTCATTTAAAATCTAAAAATAAAAACCTGGAAATGAATGGAATTTCAAGGATACAAATGAAATCAATAAAACATATGAAACTTTTTCTGAAATAAAGCATAGAAACATCTGAGTGCAAATAAAGATCTTGCATAAACATATCTTGGAGAAATCCAAAGCCAAATAAAATAAGCATATAAAGTAAAACAAATTAAATAAGCAGATAATCAAGGCATTCAAATATTCATTCCAATTGACAGCAGCCTCTTCTCCAATTTAATATTTCAAATCATTGCATGCTGAAATGCTAAGAAATTAATTTAAATCATGAAATAACTGCCAAAAATAAATCTTGTTTGTACATTAAAGCATTCATTGATGCATGCATTTCAATTTGTGCATCCAGAACAAAGTTAAAAACGGATTACTATAATGGCTTGCTTGACTAGTATTGCTTTTGCACTAGATAATGAAAGATTGAACAAATTAATGAATGAAAATCAAATCAATTCAGTTTTCAAAAAAATTAAAACAACTTCATATATTAATATAAAACTAAACACATGCAAAGAAATTAACAGTTATCTTCATAATCATCCTTGATTTGTAATTACAAATTGTAGAGGCATGTTCAACCAAGTGATAAACACCATTCAATACAATTGAAAGGCTATCTAATTCCATCAATATCAAATTCCTTGATCCAAGAAAATTTTTGCGGATGAATAAGATATGCTCTTAGTGATCTCTTGCCTACACCAAGGTAGAACATCTATAAAACTTGTATTCAAACAAATCCCATGATATAAATCAAACATCTATTGATAAATATTTGAGACATAATCTATAGAAAAATCTACATCACAAATCCCAATTATTTGAGTAAGCATTAAAATATTTTATTCACATTAAGCAGTAAATAATTTGACAAGCATGTTCATTGACAAACAATTAAATCTTTTAGCCACATTATTTTCCACTCCATGGAATGTGTTCTATTTTTCCAATCTAGTACAATATTTCAGCCATTGTGCATGTCCAAACCGTCAAAGACTGTTTTCAATTACTTAAGCAATAATAAATGTTGCATTAACACAACATAGAACTTTGACTGCAAATCATAAAGCTAGTTTCAAAATGTAATGAAAAAAACTCTGGTACAGGAGGCAAATCCCTTTCTATAGACAAATTTCAATCACAAACAAGACAGATTCAAAACTACCTTTCAATAACTTAAACCAAACTTCGACTGCAGAAATAAGTCGCAATAAATAATTCTGGATGAAAGAGAATTCCTAGTGCACGATCAGTTAAACTGAAGAGTACCTCTCTATTATTGAAATCTTAATAAAACTGGTTAGGCTCTGCCCAATCTAGCATGTTATCAATATTGTTCAATTATAGCACAAGAAAATTAAGTTGTTACTTGTCGAGATATAAACTGAACTGTATATTATTTGTCAATAATAAATATATCTTGCATTGACTGATGGATTGATCTAAATTTCCTAATTTAAAGCAGCAGCCAACTGATCTGGGCTTATCAAACTCCCACACAGCACCCATTGACAGATATGTTCTTAAATGTACTGATTTTACACTGAAAAAGGTCATTTTCATTCTCTTTAATGTTTTCATTCACAACACAGAAATGTCTATCTATCAAAAAATCTCTAAGAATGTATGTGTTCCACTTATAAGACTATCCTGGAAGAGACAGATATCAGAACATTGACCACAATAGTCAAAAGCATCAATTGGAATTATAGTAAAATCAGCATCAGCATTAACTATATACTAGAAATTTAAGGCCAAATTAATGATTCTCATTTCCCTTTGATTCCCATCAAGTATAGCTAGAGATGTGAATCACATTCTATGTAAATCATCCTGGACAGAATCTAATCACGTTACTATAGATTTAACCCTGTCAACATCCTAATTTACTAACATTAATTCTTTCTACTCATCAAAAGGGCTAATTTTTAAGACTTTGGTTCAAATGTCTAGACCACCTAATTTTATCTCTAATTCTTTATCCTTCCAAGATGCCACTCTAGCAATTATCTAGTAAAATCATTTCCAAATTCCACGTTTAATCACACAACGATCTTGATATTCTGATTTAAGTTATGATGTTCCAATAGAAAACATAACCTTGGCGCTCTCTCGTTTTATAATATTGCTGTTATCAGAATTCATGAATTGAACGCTTCAATAGCCCTCCGTCTCTTGTTACATCAGAAAGATAAGCAAGCACGGGGGATGACTTTTTGATGCAGATCAGCAAAGAGGATAAGAAATTTTATAATTTTTCCAGATTTTCAAATGAATAGCCAAAATTCCAGTATGACCTGATAAATAAAAAGTAGCCTTTTTATTGAAAAGGGAGTAGCATGGCCTCGTCAATTTGAACTAACAGATTAAATCGCAAGACAACAATAGATGATCGTCGCACGATAGATACGGAAGAACTGAAAATGGAGAAATAAATTCTGAGAAAAAATTTTAAAGAAAAAACACAACTCGTGGCAAAAGACTGTCTCGATTTAGCATCCCTGTAAACCAAATAGATCACTTTAGACAAAAATGAAAATTACTGCTCAGGAGTTCTTCGGTAGCACCTTATGCGGATCTATCAAAAGTAATAAATCGGGGAGAGTAAATAATTCGAAAACCAGAAATAAACGAAGCAGATGAGTTGGTCACCTAAATGAAATTCGTGCCCACATTGCAGCTTGGCTATGGATCTCTCCCCTCGATCGATCACAGATTCAAGGCAGATCGAACAAGAGGGCGAAATACTCCCTTTGCAGTCCTCCAAAAGATCTGGTTTTTCGAGATCCATGTACTCGGCTGCTTCAAAATTACTCATAAAAATAACTTGCGTTCCTTCTTCAGATCCTTCACCAACGATCAAAGAAGTGGGCTGCTTCGCATTGCTCGAAGTAATCGAATAGAATAGACCGAGAAAGAAAGAAAGGAAAGAGATCAAGGGTTTAAGACAGGGAAGTTCGAAACGATCGGGAACTTCGGTAGAATTACGACAGGAGAGTTGATAGAGAGAAGACCTTCCTTTTATTTCTCTGAAAGAAGACTTTCCTTTTATCATGTTGCTCCTATTATTAATAATACTAATTTTTATTATTATTTGTTAAAAAACATCGAAATATTACGAGTTGTATCAAAAGTAGGCTGGCTATTCCGTAACACTTTAATAACAATGTTTCATAATTATGGAAAAACATTATTCTACCTAAATTTTATTTTAATTAAAATTTTTAAATAAATAATATCAAAATACTTTATTTCAATATATATAGTAATATAGATGTTGAATGTGTGCATTATAAAATTTGAATTTTCTTATCACAATTCGAATGTTACGCTCAAATCGGGCGTAACTCGAGATTACGGAGGTTGAGCGGAGCAACGAAGCTTGTTCGTTCGTTAGAACGAACGTTCAACATTATTTTCTCCGTCGAACAAGTCCATTAGTCATGTTCTCCAGCGAATGAGGCCGTTGGTTAGTCGACTTGGCTGACAAAAAACAATAAGAACAAAATCAAACGAAATTGATTTGAGCAAAAGTATCATCTAATCGAATTCCTATAAAAAATTGTGGGTTAATTTCACCTCAATAATTTACTCAAAATATTACATTCATATATTATTTTATTCCAAATAAAAAAATGTTAATTTTTCAATAAAAATATCACAAACAGTAAATTAAACTAATTATAATATAAATAGATTATTTTATTCTCAAAATTCTTAAATTTTCTAATGCAAATAATCAATTAAGAAAAAAATTATTTTTTATTTTAAAGTTAAATTTAGGATTTATTAATTTTTTATTATAAAATCAAAAATTCTAAGCTTTAGAAAATAATTAAAATATATGTTAAAAAATATTTAAATTTCAAAGTTATGAATAATTATTTGTTATATATATATATATATATATTTGAGTTAGGATTTGAATTCATAAATTTGAATAATAAATTTTAAGCTTCAACTACTATAAAGTAAAATATATATATATATATATATATATACAAAGAGAGGGGCTACTGCCCTTCCCAACCGAGCGATCCAAATCACATGGTTGACAAATTTTTCCCCTCATAAAATCCACTTTTTAGGCATTTATTTAGCTGCCGTTGGTTTAGGGAGGTGCAAATCGCAAAAAAAAAAAAAATTTTCCCAAGCGGGCCATGCATTTTGGTGGCCAACTTAGCATTTCTCAGATATAGAGAGATATATACAAGCAAATATACAGCACCTTGCAATGGCAAACCTAACTTGAAATATTCTCTTGCACAAATGCTCAAAGGTCATTGCTGATCGATCCCAACAATTAATCTATAGTTACCATAGTATATATATATATATATATATATATAAAAGAATTTAAAGTTTTAAATATAAAATATGTTAATATTAAATATATAAACACAAAATACACTCAATAATGTTGGTTCACCCAAACAAATCTCACGATATAAGTTGTTAGATCAAATAAAAAATATTTAACAGCTGATTCTAATTAAATCACGGGAATTATGACTGCCGTTAGATCAATTCAAATAATAAAATGGTTGGAGTCAAAATATTATTGTGGGCAAGATGTGAACTATAAGATCCGATCGCTATTCTAACAACCTTCATTTTATCAAGTCACATAAATGATATAATCCTTTGAATCTGACTTGATTTGGATGATGAACTATTTAAAGAATGGAGTTATTTGTAATAGTTGGATATCCCATTTAGATCTAACAATAATTATTAAAATATAATGTTGATCTCAACTCAAAATCAATGCGAAAATGTAGTCATCCGATTTATCCAACGACCCGTATTATTTGGTATTGGCTACATACAACTTTTTTTCCAGTCATAAAAATCAACTTGCAACCTTCTCCTTTTGTCACGAATTGCATGAGACCAATCATGTGATTTTTCTCTCTCTTTGATGTAGGAAATGTTGATCATCATCTCCTTCATTCACAAAATGTCAAACCTTCACACAAACGCCAAAGTCGATCCCTTAACTTCTCCTTCCTCACACGCAGATGCATCTCCCTCTCATTCGACAACTCATTTTGTGGGCATATATGTATCTTGATCCTTTTCAAGCTTTGTTCTCCTTCAACCTTTCGTGACGACTTCTTTCGATCTACTTGACTCTATATGGGGGTTGTTCGAGGCTTTCCAATTTGTCAGTATACTTAAATAGCTAGATATAGTGCTCAATATCTTTGAGACTAGTGCAGGTATATTCTATTCCACGTGTGATGATACTTAGTTATTCTTAGATATTTGTTTTTACCTATAGATCCCATCCTCAGTTTGTCTTATTTAGTTTGGGCTTTAAATGTATTATTCAACTTCATTTGAGGATCTCTTTTATTTTTGGCTTATGTGCTAATTTAACCTTTTAAATGGTCAAATAAAATTGAAATATTGTGACGTCCCTAAATCCTGGTTCCTAGCAAGGGTGCGGGGATTGGGGCGACATCATCTGACTTGTCAATGATTGTAATTGGAATTTTAAAATAATAACATAAGTATCATAAATAATTTCTCAATTAACTTGGAAAAAAAAATTATTTTGATACAGTAGCAATTACAATAGTAGATTTTTCTTCTTTATTTAAAATATAAGAAAAACTAAGAAAGTAAAAATTGCGACAATTGATTATTCAATGCTATTCCAGTTATTCAGGGACGTCTTGATCTGGCAGTTATAATGAAACTGCTCATGTTGAACACTCATTAGAGAAAATTATAAATACTTCGGATATCATTAATTACCTTGTAAATACATGTGGGAATCATGGAGTTAAATTTGTAAAATATAGAGAAACAAGATAATATGAATTGAAAAGACAATATTTCATCTTTTGCATATTACAGTTTTTTCTATAAATTAATATTGAATAATAATTGAAATAGTAAAATTAACATATCACAAGTAAGTCATACTTCAACAATAATTGATATCTCTATCTCAAAACTAAATAAATAATAATAATAATATTGTTCGAGTGCTCAAATGTCAAACTTTGAGAAATTAAACACATTTACTTGATTATCATAATTTTGGGTTCTAACGTAACATATATATTTTTATATAAGTTAGCCCCTCATAGACATAGTCATAATATTTTAAAGTAGGATGATAGAAAATGAGCCCCATTAAAAATATAAAATTGCATTATGTACATATTATAAATAACTTTGGCAAAACTATATTTTTATTCAATTAAGATTCATTATATATTCTTGACATTTTCTCAAATAATAATAATATACTTAAATCATGAAATTTGTAAAGTTTAAAGTAGGGCATGAAGTACATAATTAAATTAATAAAATTTGTAAGTTTTAAAGCAAGCAAAAAGCATGTAACTTGAATTAGCATATATAAATGTAATTCATGATATATGGGGTACTTGTTTTTCTTGCTAAATTAATCTCTTGCAAATTTGTGTGCAAAATTTTTTATTAGAAAAGTGATGAAAAATTCTCAAGAAAATATTTATTTGTGTTATCTTCTCTTTCTAATTATCTCTCTCACTCTATCTCCTTATCTATTTGTAAGAATAATAAATATAAATAGGGAGAGAAGATAATGATTGAAGCACGGCAAAAATAATGATGATAAAAATAAATAATAATATTATTATTTATATTTATATGATAAAAATTAATTATAAAATAAAAGTGTTATTATTATTTAGAGAGAGTATAATAATAAGAAAGGAATACTATATATATATATATATATATATTTATTTATTTATTTATTTATTTATTTATTAATTTAAAAGATAATAATAATAATTTGTAATGTCCCATTATTATATTATGCAATTTAACCTAATAATGACTGTTATGGTAGTACTTAATATTGAATTAGTGTATTATAATCCATTATTGAATACTATCTTTAATTACAAATCTATGAGTAAAAAAAAATATCATCCAATAAATATTTATCATCCAAAGTATATATATAATTATACATAATATGAAAAAAAAATTAAAATCATCACAAAAATAAAAGATAAACATCACAGATAAATTATTAATATAAAGTATGTTAAATGAATCACTCATTCTCACAAAGAAAAGCTAAATAATAAATTGTAACAGTCACAGTATTGTTACCATATAATTAGAAGTCTAATAAACTCAATTTTATTTATTGTACTCTTATAATAACATTAGAAGCATTCACCTCAAGTTTAGTACGATTTGGAGATTATTTACAAATTTCAAACATTCATAATTTTTTTTTGATAATTCTGAGAATGCCTATTTTATTTTGACCTCAGAATCAAAATTAAAGTTTGTCATTAGACTTATCACTCCAAATTAGTTAGGGGTGGTATTTTGAGAATGTTTAGAAGTCGTCGAATTTTTCCAAATATTTTAATAATATTTAAATACTCAGAAAATTAGGATAATTAAATTGACATTCGATTAAAAATATGATTGCATTTTTAAGTTCATCACCCCTTAATTAGATAAGGAAGAATTTTTGGGAATTTTCGGAGCTCATTTGATTATTTAATTATTAGTAATAGTTTTAGTATAATTAATTAATTAATTAAAGTATTTAATGCAATTTGAATAATGTATATCATTTTTTTTTCTTATGGCTAAATCGAAACCGTGGAGATCCATTGTTTAGCATCGAGTACGGGACAGCCAAACCCATTGATCCAGACTGTCGCTTGGGATCATATCCGGATCAGATGGCATTGAATTAATCCGTCTAATCTAGCCATTGGATCTGAATTTGGATATGATGGCCTGGATTAATCCATGTACGTCATCCCCTTTGCACCCGATCGTGCAATGCAGTCCATGTTACGGTTGCGCTAGAAGGGCTTCTTGAGCACCAATTTGGCTCAGTTAGCTCCCCATCTTCTCCATTTGTTCATTTCCTTTATTGTCAAGCTGTTATATGGTGCTGCGAAGCAGGGAGTGAAGATCTTGACTGTGTTTCGAGCAAACCCTAATCGGTAAATCTGGCAAACTTCGAAGGCATTCAGGTACCGATCCCCTCCACTTCTCCATAAATTGATATTGCTAACAGTTACTCCAAGCCAAGATACGTCGATCTGAGGATTAATCAGGCTCGATCAAGCTAGATCGAGTTCAGACAGATCAAACCATCCACAGTGGAACTTAGGGTTTCGACCCATGAACCATAAGGCATCACCCCATCGCCGCTCTCATTAACCCCACGGGCCATGCTTGGGTCCATTGGGTTGGCCGTGACAAGGGCTATTGTGTAACAACCCTATGTTGTTACATTGCAAAAATATAAGTAACCTAATCAATTTTAAAATATCATTGCTTATAGAACCTCAAATTGAGCCTATCTAGAAAATTTGAAGTCCATTGGACTTCTCTAAGTCCAAAAAGATAATTTGATCAGTCTAGATACCCTAGATTAGACCTAAAATATTTTTACTTCAGAATTAAAATTTGATTGCATTTTTAGATTTCTCACCCCCAAATTAGTTATGGGTGAAAATTTGGTGCAATTTAAGATTCATTCGGGCCATAATTCAATTTAAATTGAAATAGTTCAATTGTACACAAGGGTTCATAATAATTCAAAATTGCAAAAAAAACCCTCAAAACTATATTAACGGCTGGGATCCGCTGTGCGGACTGCGGGCGATCCACTGCGGAGCCCGGGTCACGTGACAGCGGGGTCCCGTGAATCTGGCCGTCGCATGCAAATAATCGACGTCTAGGATTAACTCTCGCGGAACCACGGATCAACCGTAAGATCTCCCCGACCAATCCAACGGCTCGGATCACTCCCGCGATCGGCCGTTAGGATCCGAGAGATCCGAGCCTTTCCGCCATCTGATCAATAGATCAGACGGCATCCGAGGCACCCGGCACTGTGGATCGTCGTCCCCACTCCATCGCGCACCCGACAGGAGGATTTTCCCATACTGCCAGCTGCCTCATCTGTCCCCCACTCCTGTTTCCACCTCAGTAGACCGTTAGTACACCTCCTCTAATGGCCAAGAGACCCAATTGGGCCTCGTGACCCGGCCGAGCTCGAATTGGAAATTCGAGAGCTCGGCCATGGCCCGAACCATCCGATTCTCCCCAGCCCAATTAAACTCTTTGGAACCTTCCCTGTACTCCCCTAAGGCTATAAATAGCCTCAGCATTCCTCTGATTGATCCTTGCTGATCAATCAAAGTCGCTTACCTTCTCCGCCATTGCCGTTTGCTGAAGCTTCTTCCAGGCGCTCCTGAGCTTGCGTACCGCTGATAGGAGAGTCTCCTGGAGTTCATAAACTCTCAAAGAGGTCTAAGGCAGCTCAACAAGCCCAGAGAAGACCACCATATCATCTACAAGCTCTCAGATAAAAACCAGGTATCCTACTTACCGGTTTCGAGCTAATGAGGCTCGGACCTTCTCTATTTTGATGCGCCTGAGTTTGTATTGTCGTCTCGAACCCAATGGTATCGAGATTAAGATCTAGGCTAGCCCCGATCGATTGAATTGATTGATCAGATTGAATCCTTAAGGATCGCCTTGGTCGAGTAAGAACCCGACGATCCAGACCACCCCATACCCTCAGACCAGAGGGCTTCGATCCGCCTCACTCCCTGATGGTTGTAACAATCCAAGGTTGTTACCCAGCTTGAATTTATCTTAATCATATCATAATTACTATTCTATCAAGTTCATATAGTCATTAGAACCAAATCTTGAAGCTTTGGAGCAATTCGGAGCTAAATCCAATATTTTGGATTATTTTTAATATTTAATTAATTAGAAATTGAGGTATTTATTTTGATCTCAAAATTGAAATCTGACTTCGCCGTTGAATTCTTCACCCCCAAATTAGCTTGGGGTGAATTTTTGGGATTTTTCGAAGCGTGTTTCAAAAATCAGAATTTTTAAATAATTTGGGAAAAATAAGAAAAATAAATAAGCAATCTTTGGATCCCATATTTGCAATTTTCCCATTTTGTATTCCGTTTTTTGGCTGGTCATGATCTTCATTCAGCTGGCCATACCATCCCTCCTCCTCAAGCCATGCCCCATTAATGCTCAAGTATGATGGCTCTACCCCTCTAGCCCCTTAGCCATTATGAGGCCTCCCCTCCCCTCTCCTCCTTTAAATAAAGAGCTCAACCCCCTCCTATCCTCTTGCTGAAAATTTTCTCACCTTCCTTCTCCCTTGCTGCTCCATTGTTGTACCTTGAAGAAGCTCCCTCCAAGTTCCTAAAGAAAGCAAAGGAGTCTTCATCCCATACTCTTTCCAAAGGTTAAAGGTACCATCTTGCTCATCTCATTATCTTTCTTATGATTCTATGATGTTAGAATGTAGCCTTGGAAGTCCATATCAGAATCCTGACTCTATAGTTAGTATGGCAAGAGTCTATCCATCCTATCACTCGGACTAGACATGGCCATAGACTGTTGGACATTAAACCCTCGAAAGGTTGCCGACCCGAACGGGTTGATCGAAGAGGTATACTAATCAAGCTACACCTTACAAACCACTTGTGAAACGAAAATATAATGCTGCTTATGAATGTTCAAGGTTGATATAAGATATTTATCAAATATCTTAAGTACATAACACATGTTCAAGGTATAAGGCTCAAAATCAAGGAATGCGAAGCATCAAAATCAAAGTGAGCAGGAAACTCTATCTAAAACATAGGTGATATCCGTTGTTGTCTACTTTATTTGTTCTATCTACTCTAAGTTACATAAGTTTTAGAATCATCAATTCTTACACATTCTGTAACTTAGAATCACGAATCATACTAGTTGAAGATAATTAGGACTGGCCAAGTCCTAATTATAACTAAATCAAAAGATGACTATTTAGTTTAAGTGAATAAATCATCGACCTAATTTTGTAATTTAATTTACCCCAAATCTCATCTTGATTAGCCAAATCAAGATGAAAAGATTAAGAATTAGACTCCAGATAATGTGGTATAATTACTTAATCCAAAGGTATAACTAAAGATCTAAGGTTTAGAACCCAAATCTCACAGATTAAGTTAAGGCAAGTCCTAATGATAAATCAATTCATTAGGATAGATCTCTATTCTTAATTATAGGGTTTAAAGATCAAATAATCATTTAATAAACTAAGAAAATCTATAAACTATAAAACTCAAGGTTTCACCTATTGAGTAACCCAATTTACTCAATAGATGAATTCTAACTTAAGATCTATTCCTAATCCTAGAAATTAAGACTCTTAATTACTAAGAGTATCTCTCAAGACACACATTCTAACTAATGTTATAAAGACCTAAGAAAAGGTCTAAGAATGATTAAAGAAGGATAAATCACTCACTTAAGACTTAGGAAATTTTCCTTAAGAAGCAAATTTTGAGATTTTATTAAAAATCTAATTTAAACTTGAATTTGATTAATTTTAATTCTAAATTATTCTATTTACTGATTTTAGTGATTAGAAACTGAATTTAGGGCTTTTAAAGGCTAAACCCTAAATTTGGGCATTTTGCCCCTACTTAAGGGTTCAAAAGATTAAATTTATAATTTAGGGCTTAAATTCTAAAATTTTCTTTTGGAAAGTATTTTATATTGTCTAATGTAAGATTAGACAGCAACTAAATTAATTTTGGGTGATTATTAAGCCATATGAGATCAAATTAGTGAATTTGACATATAAGGGCAAATTAGGAATTTGGCTATATGAAAGTTAAATTTTCTTTCAGATTATTGACTTTTACTGTCTAAGCTTTTCATAGAATTTAAATTTACTAAATTCTGATAAGTATTGACCAAGTTATGGCCAATACAAAATCTAGGGTTAAAAGGTAATTAAGGAATTCTTAATTATGGGTCAAAAATTCTAACTTTGTTAATTAGTGTCCAAATTGAGTAAAATTAGTGGCTATAGATTACAAATAGTTTACTGATCATAATGACATGTGGTAGGCTCAATTTGGATCTAATTTGACTAAGTTATGACCTAATTAGAGTTTAGGGTGATTAGTGAGTGATTAGTGAAATTAATCACTCAAACACTAACTCATTATTACAGATAGATTCTAAATGACTCTATGAGTCCTCTAAAACTTAAATCACTCAATTTGGATTCTTAAATTTACTAATCAAATTTTGGAGTAATTAGGGGTGATTAGCAAATTTAACTGTTGGATCTAAAATATTTTTACAGATTACTGTTAATTAGGTTTTTCTGATCTAATTGATATTTGGATCATTCAATTTGGAGCTCAATTGACCAAGTTATGGTCAATTGAAGTTCTAGGTTTAATTAAGGTAATTAGGATTAGGTCCTAAAAGTGATTAGTTAAATACTAATTTAAACAGCAAAGTGAATACTATCAAATTAAATCTTAGGGTTTTTTGGTCACTTTAAGACCCATATTCAATATGTTTGGGTCAATGGGTACAAAGTTATGAGCTAAATAAGATTTGTAACATTTAATTGAACTTAAATTAAACCCTAAATAATCACTTTACTAAATATAGAACCAAATGCAAAATTATTGACATCATTAAATTCCTCATATTTTTCTGATCAATTTGATATATAATTTTGCATAATTTGGATGTATAAATTGCAAGATATTAATGTTTAAAGTTTAGGATTTAATTAATTAATTAATACTGTTTTAATATAAATAATAAATCTGTTATTATTAATATATATAAATTCGTATTATTTAAAATGTTATATTTATATATATGTTTTTATTATTTATTAAGTAGGTACACGCGTCATGAAGATACAGGCCGAGACAGTCAAGCGGGACCCACCTCTGATTCAAACAGACACGGATGTACAGGCATGGGCCCCACAATTCTTACGGCTGCGCAGGATGATGCCGCGTGTCCAGTGGAAGACATGTGGCATCACGAAGCTTGTTCTCTGTACCCTGCGGGCCCCACAAAAATTCAAACGAGCGGCTGGGCCACGGGTCGGGCCCGGGCCGACCTAACCCAGCCCAAGACTTCGTCTTATATGCTTCGGACTCACAGCGGGGAGCTAGGGCACGGTCCTCATCGTCCTTCCTGGCATTTTCAAGATCCAACCCACATAGTGATGGAAAGGGGACTCTAAGACCTTCCTATCGACGGGTGATTCGAAGCTCAAGACGGCCTAGATCGGCGACAGGATCTAACCCTAGGTTCATATAGGCGGTGAAACCACAAAAACACCGTATACTACTGTGGATGAAATTGAAATTAAAACGCATATGAGTTCGATCAACCCGATCGAATCCGATAGATGAACAATCCATAGTGCGGAATAAGTAAACGAAATTGAAGAAATGTGAAATGATTAAAGATTGAGGGATGGGAGTGTACCTCGATGAACGGTGAAGAAACGATCGAAAATTTATCGCTAGATATTGGGTTTTTAGGTTTGAAATCGAGTGAATCAAGAGACCTAATGGTCTTATACGAGGCTTTAGGCGGTGGATGGAAGCGGTGGGGGAGCGTTGGGGCGCACCTGTAGTGCATTAGGGCGACGCGCGATACAGCGCTGGACACGTGCTGGCTGCGCGAGGAAGAAGCACGTGGGCCGTTCGATCTTTCGATCGAACGGCTCATAGGAGCTGTTAGATGAGACGGCGGGCTAAGTAAGTTGACGGAAACCGTCAACTTTAATTAATAAATAATAATATTTTAATTTATTTTGAACCTATATTATTAATTAGTTTTAATTTATTAAATGAAGTCATAAAATTTTCAATAAATCACCCCTAGCTAATTGAAGGGTGAGGAACGCAACGGCGCTCTCGGATTTTCGTTTCGGCGAGTATTTATTTATTTGAATTTTTAGGTATTTAAATATTATTAAAATATTCGACGAAAATCCAACGACTTCCAAATGCCTCCAAAACTTCACCCATAACTAATTTGGGTGTTCTGAACGTAATGGTAAAGTCAAATTTTTAATTTGAGGTCTAGATAAAAAATCAATTTTCTAGGGTTGGGAATTTTCCAGAATTCCTGATTTGACTTAGTTGATTTCAGATTTAACATAGGTTTCAGATATGAGTTCTAAATTACTTAATTAATGACTTAGAACCTTAATTAAGACTTAAATTAGTCTTAATCGAGCCAAGTAACAACTTGGGTTGTTACATGCAGTCTGCAAGGAAAAGGACAAAGTCGCAGAGGAGATTACCCCACGGTTTTTAAGTTCGCTTTCAAATTCGTTGCATCGCAGAGGATTTAAAAAATCGGCATTTAGGGCCTTTGAATCGTAGCCAGTCGGGTGACAAGCGAGCGTTGTACCCGACTGTGCTGCGGTATATTTCAATTAGAATATGCGGTTTTATATATTTATGCATTAACCGGCAGTATATTTCAATTGGACTCGAACCGAATTCGAGTCGAGTCAATCCTAACTCGAACTCGACTTAAACCATGTTCAATCACATATATTTAACTCGATAATCGATTTGAAAATTTCAAGTCGAGTTCGATTCAATTCGAAATTCGAGTGATTTTCGAACAAGTTTCAAATTTCGGATAAAATTGCCACCTCCAATCATCATTTATAAGAGAATTTACATGTGAGAGAGTATAATAAATGGAAGAAAATGAAATTGTTATTTCGAATGATAATTTTATGCACAGTAATTTATTTAAAAAAAAATATTATGATAATATTAATTTTAATAATATGCTTATTATTATTATATGAAGATAATAATGATAATAATATACACTTATTATCAAAATTATTTTTGTAAGAAAAGAGATCATATTATAATATTATACTTATTATTATCATTATTATTTAAAGAATAATAATAGAGAGAGAATATTATGATATTAGTGATAGATTATAATAATATTATTTAAGCAAAATTATTATGAATATTTGTAATAATTATGATAATAATAATAATATTTTTAGCTATTATTATTATAATGACATAAATATAATATGATATATAATTATATTATGACACACACATATGCTTATATTATATATATTATATGTGTATATAATATATATATATATATATATATATATATATATATATATATATATATTGGTTGTAGTATATAATATATATAAACATGAAAAGAGCAATAATTTCTTGTGCTGCATTAAAAATTAGTTAAATTGATATATATAAACATGAAGGGTCTGCGTTTGGTACTTCCATCGGAATCATAAGCTTATTTGACGACCGTAATTAGAGGAAGCGTGAATGAAGTGGGAATGATGCTTCCGTCGATTATAGGAAAGGTAAGAAATTTTGAAATACTTTACTAATTTGCATTTAAATTCGAGATTAATGGAAAAGCTAAAATTTTATTTTAGCATTATTTGGCTTTGAGAAACTTCCCCAATCAATAATTTAATCAGTACGTGACAGAAATAAATAGAAATTTGACGAAAAATGAATTTTAGCGGGAATTTTTAACTTAAAATGGAAATTCGCAGGTAATCAATTGAAATTGAACATAACGGGAAATTAGCGTCTTCCTCAAAAATGGCCTAGGGTCATTTGCACCCTGCCCCGTGGTAATTATTTCTCAATTTCATTTGTCTAACTCTTGGTTCGATTCTCCCCGTGTAATGACCCTAGGTCATTAACAAGGAAAATGTTAACGTCTCCGTATAATCTCCCTTCATGTTTATAATGAAAAGAGCATAAATAAATGCTGCATTAAATTGTAAAAATAAAAGTTAGTGATTATCAGCAAAAAAAAAAATAAAATATAAAAATTAGTAGTTAAGTTAATTAATATAGTTAATTAGTTAAATTAAATTTTAATTGTTATTTTGTTCAATTTAAAATTTTATTTAGATAAGTTGTTTTTTTTTTTCTTGAGCTCTTTTTTATTCAAAGAGAGTTCAATGTGGGACGGTTATTTACATCTTATAACTAAGAATAATTATACGGTGCTAAAAATAACAAAAGAAAGTACAGAGCGTGATAATTTTATGTGCAAGAACATGATTAAGTCAATACATTTGTTATAGGCCCATGCACAAAAAATTTAATTGGCATAAACTCATAGACAAATTAAGAACACTAAACCAAATAAGAAATTATTTATTAAATCCAAATAAAAATTGCATTTAATACCTTTATTAACAATTTAGCAAGCATATTATTAAATTTAATTTTTGTCTAATTACGTGCAATATTCAACAAGATTCGCCAAGATAAAAAAAAAACACTTTTAATAAGAAATGCTGGATGTACGAATAAATAAATTAAAAATTTGATAAAGTTTTAAATATTTATTAACAAATATTTATAGACTAATATTATTTTTAAATAAAAAAAAAACATATATCAAGGATGACCTTTAAATTTTACTCTAATAATCTGGAGCGTCACACCGCAGTTTCCAGTGAACTATAAACCCAATAAACCCTAGAATGTTAGCCAAGCTACCTGCTTCGTCGTCCAAGTCTGAACCATCACCATAGTTGATCTCGACCCCCCTCGAAAAACCCTACGCTCCCGCTCGATACTGTCGGAAACTCCAATTACCGTTGCTCGTTTTTTATTTTCAAACACGTATCTTCGATCTATCATTGCGTATTCATTCCATTACCACGATGGCTGCTGCATTGGCCGTCTTCAAAAATACCACTTGTCGGCGCCTCAATCGATTGTCTTCCGCAACGCTTTGCCATTCAAGTTACCCGAGCCTTCTAATAGGTCAGGAAACGAATCTTATTCCGTCCGGCAATGTGGAAAGGTATCTCAATGTGGGCTATTTGTGGCGGAGATCGATGGCTACTTTTACCCGAACGTAAGCTTTCATTAAATGTATTTGAGTTGATGGCTAATTGGTCTAATTTTCTCGTTTTTGACGCTAAATGGGTTATGCTGCTAGAATTCACTGTCACCGTACTGGATATCCGCAGTTTGCTTATTATTATCATAAATTATTCATGTATTTTATTCGCCATTCCATTTGCTTGGTTCACTTTAATCAGAACGCACGGTAGAAACCGTGCGATGCTGCTAATTTTTCATAATGCTGTCGTTTTATTTATTATTTTAATTCATATTAACTAATTTAGCTTACAGATATGTCAAAGTATTACACATGAAAATATCATAATATTTTTATTTTTTTAATAAGAATACGGGGATTAGACAACACGCATGTACAAAATTATGTGATAATTTAGTTAATATCAGATTTTAAATGTTAAATTAAACTTTACATGCTAAGTTATCCCGAGTGATGATGCCCCCAAATTGCCTAACAAAATGATTTGATCAGTATAGGTAAAAGAGCAGCAGAAAATTGAAATAAGTAGAGAGAAGCTACAATCCCATCATATTTCACACTGTTTGTGCAACATATCAATCCTATTCTTTCATCTTGAACGGTAAATCAATCTCATCAAGGCAGTAGTTGGAGCTATTTAGGGGCGCCTTTGCAAAACCTTTTCACTCAACTCATTTATTTCAGTTTGACCTTGGAGTTTTATTTTTTGAGCATCATGTTCTTAAATATGTTTTGCCCAAGCATTAGTTACTGAGGGCAAGATTGCAGCTTTAGGGCCTATTTTGTAACCAAGATTAAACGATTTAGTAAATCCTAGAATATAACATTTAATATTCCTATATTTCTTAAATCTTGAATTAAATCATTTTGGTGATGGAGGATTTGGACTGCAAGATTTTAGGAATTCCTCTAATTTATAATTCTACCAAAAATGGAATTACGGTGTTTCAGAAAAACTCATAACTGGAAAATTGTGGAATTACACTTGGGTCGCAGAGGATTTTGAATTACTTGATGTTTTGTGCTAAATACTGTTGGGGTGTTTACTGGATTTAACACAAAATCCTGTTGGAATCCTGCTGCCAAACAGTTCCTAAATGGTCATAGGTAAACAATGGAATGTATTATATTTGGTATGAACCGGTTCATTCTTGTTTTTGTTTTGCTATTGTAGAAAACCACATGTAAACGTTGGGACCATTGGGCATGTTGATCACGGGAAGACTACTCTAACAGCAGCTATCACTAAGGTTGAATCTCTTTTATAAACAGTTGTTTGTGATAATTTAAGTCATTTCTTTTCCTTTTGAAAGATCTATAGTTTCTGAATGTCAATGCTTCTTGTTCTACAGTCATGATGGCAATGGTCTTTTATCTTCTGTTTAGGTATTATCTGAAGAAGGAAAAGCTAAAGCTGTTGCTTTTGATGAAATCGACAAGGCACCTGAGGAAAAAGCTAGAGGAATTACCATTGCCACGGTCAGGATATGTTACCCTTTGTATATGTTGAAACTCATATTGACAGAAATTCTCTACTTAAAAATTTAAACGATAATGCTATAGAGCTTATGCAAACATTTACTTGATTTTGCAGGCTCATGTGGAATATGAAACCACTAAAAGGCATTATGCTCATGTAGATTGCCCAGGACATGCAGATTATGTCAAAGTAAGTTGACGCGGATGTGCAGGTCTTAAATGATTCTCTTATTTGAAATTGAATTGTTTTATTGCCGTAAACAATTATTTTCTTGACAAGCCATAAATGGGAAACCTTTATCCTGCTTGGATCTGAAGTTTTGCACAATTTTATGAGCATTAGTTAGAACTTCAGAATTTTGTGCAGCTTTAAACTTTATTATGTCTTGTTGACATTTAAAATGGCTAGACGTGTACGGTATGCAGAATCCTGTTAATTTTCAATACATATTTTAAAGGACATCAATTATTGCTTCAATTTACAAAGTGTAGAGAGTTAATTGGAAAAATCTTTTTGCTAGTCATAATAGTGTATCCCATCAAAACTTTCTTAACTCAAGCACTAGGAAAGTTGTTTACAAAAATCAACCTCTTTAAATGATGTACTAGTGAATTCTTAATACTGAATTATTAAACCTTGTTCACAATTTTTTAACAAGTAGTTTGAAGAAAGCTTTTTAAGTTATATATTTATGTGCATCTCATAAAAGCTTTGCCATTTTGAGTTAAACATTAGGAAATTTGCTTATGATTATTATGTTGATTTTCTACTGCATGGAAGAAGATAGTAAATTTCTGCAATTCAAACCATATTATTGCTATATTTTTTTTATGAAAATACAATTGTCATGTCATTTCATTTTATATAACTAACAAGTAGTCAGTATGAACAAAAAATATATATTAAGATTTGTATATTTGTTAATTGTGGTTGATTTTCAAACATATTTAATTCTTGCACTCATTCATTTGTAGAATTGTAAATTTCAAAGAACCCAAGTCATACTACTTGAAGAATGGTTCTTATGTTTTGGTGGAAGATTTATACATAATTTTTATTGAATCTGGTGACATGCTTGCCCCTCTATTAAATGAAAATAATGAGAATACGTCACATTAGGATTAAAATGTTTATTGTTGATGTTTCTTGCGTTTAATCTAGCAATCAGCTGCAATCAAGAGTGTAGTTTGAACTACCATTTTCTAAAAAGTCTTGACTCGAGATATCGAAAGGCAATATAAATCGTACGAGCACAAGGGAAAAATTAAGTGTAATTGAACACCAAAGATTTGTAGTGGCTCAGTTAAGTCAGTCATACATCTACTTTAGCTAATGAATTTGTGTTTCATTATGCGGAAATGAAGTACACGAGTATAAGGTAGTAAGGTTAGCGCCTCTATGTTTATGGAACACCTTTAGTACAAAAATTTTAAATTGCCAATGTTAATGAGTAATCAAAGAAAAGTCCCTCCCTTTTGGCCAAAACAGGTATTTGTAGTCCTCAAACCGACACATGAGCGATTGAGGTGATGATTTGTCATTTTGTAAATGGATGAACATATGAATGCCGATTTGGTTGTAAAACCGCTTGATTATATGAAATCATCACTAGTGCTGAATAATTGTTCCTTGGTTGATAGTCAATATTTGAGTTGTGTGCTTAGATAAAGTAGCTAATGTGATTGAGCTTAGCTAAGACTCGTTCGAGCATCAAAGCATCAAAAGACATGGTTTGACTCAATGCCTTGCCAAGTGTCATTTAATTGTGGCATGATTTCATCATAGTCATTTGGTATTGATGCATGTTTGCGGCTTGGAATTGATGTAAAATTTGTGGATAAAAAGTAATATTAAATATAGCTTAATCCATAGCATAGTAATTTATAATTATCTATTTTCTATTAATATAATTAACTAATCAAACTTTTTTAGTTTTATTAATTATTAATTTTTATGCCTATGTTTTTAATAAATAATTAGTTTGTAGTATCACTTCATGATTAATAATTAAATTGCATTAATTTTCCTTTACGTTATATTTAGCATAATAATTAATGAAATTAATTAGTTTAATTTAAGATGGGGCTATTTGGATTGAATTCAAGTAGACAAGCTGAACTAAGATAAAAACAAGCATAGAACTGTTTCAGATTTTAGCTAAGCCATATTTTGAACCAAACAATGACAAAATGTTGATTTTAATGGGTAATGTGAATGTTGAAATAAAAAGTTTGAATTTTTTTTATAAATGTTTCTTTATTTCTGTCTTATATTTTTCCCAAGATATTGAAAAAACATATTTTGCAGTGAGAGGCTGGTGAAGGTAAATCATGAGGGATTGTTAGTGTTCAAAATTTTTGTATACTTTTTGCAATAAGGATCCATCTTGAATGGGCTTCTCAATTTTCTATGATAATGTTAGAAAATATTGAGGATGCCTGTACAAGGGACTTCCTTTCATATGTACATTTCCAGAAATGATAGAGATACCAGAAGGCCCTTCAAAGACAGTTCCTCTTTTGTGTTGTTTGCAATTGTTGTAGGGAATAGTATTTCTACAACCACTAGTTGGTTAGAAAAGATACACCCTCCATCTTTAATTGACCAAATACAACTCAATGGCAAAGCCTCTTTTGAAGAAAGGAGGGGAAATTGAATCTGTTGATGTGGAGGTGAAGAAAAAAGAGGATTTTTTCAAATACACCTAGCATCATGGGGTTCTTTTTCTCTTCCTTTGCTGTTAGTATAAGATGCAACTCTCGTGACCTGCTAGAAGTTGTTGTTGCTGAGGTTGTAGAGTTGCATACTTGTATGGTCACCTTGGAGAAATATATAGAGCAATAGAGCAGTGAATTTGGCGAACCTAATGAACTTCAAATCTTGCACAAAACCCCATCATAGTTATAGCATTGGGTTGCTGAGCTTTGCCTTTACTGGTTGTTTGAGATTGATGCTGTTAAAGTTCATCTTTATTTCATGAGGCTTAAAGTGAATAAGCTATCTTTTTGATTAGATGTCATTGAAAGGAAAAACTTTGACTCTGTTATGGTTTTTGTATTTGATCTAATCCACAGAGTTTGAGGTTTAAGCAGGCCTCTCCAGTGGTGGCAGTTTTTGACTAGAACTTTGTGATTGCGAGGATGAACATGGTTGTACTGTTTTAGGTGGATGCTTGGTGATTGTCTTATCATGAATTCCAATGAAAGATCTCACACTAAGAAAATATAATGCTGTTCAATTCAGGCATTTTTGTTAGGACAAAACTGAATCACACAGAGAAGCCTATTCTGCAAATGGATTAATTAGAGCTTACCCCGGAAGCCTTTTGGGAAGAGATATTGCTGGTCATGTATTTTTAGTGGCCAATGATACTCAAGTTGACTGGTTATCTTGACAAAGAAAAAACTCATAGCTCTGTTGGCTTAGTTCTCTTTTCAAGTTATGGCTCTTTAGCTTCTCTTGGATCTTTGCAAGGCAGAAGTATTACAGAAGTGGGACTAAGGCCGCACTGCAAGTTCAATCATGATGCCAGCCAAGTTGAGGTTTTATGTGGGTAAAAATTTGTATTTTTGTACTTTCTTTTGCTTTTATAATGATTAATTGTAATTTCCATTTAACATCAATGAAGAAGATTTCTTCACTTGTTTGCTCATGTTATGTTAATTTTTTTTCTGTTTTTTTGCAAGATTCTTTTTTGGCAACATTTGCGCCAATTTCTTTTTCATTATAATGATTGAGATCCAGTTCAGGGAAAAGGGGTTTAGTTGATTTACTGCGATAGCGTTCAGATAAATATGTTTGTATCACAGTTTTTATAATGTATAGCATAGATGCATTAGCAATATCATGCACAAGATAGTTAAACTTTTAATTTTGCTAACCTCAAAATTTTTTGTTGTATATATGAATGAACATTTTAGGTTACAGTTTAATGCTAGAAAGCTCACCTGTACTTATGGGACGAGATCTTACCAAGTAGAGCTCTAGTCGTAACGACCTGAACTTTACTGGAAATTTATTTTTCTGCTGGACACACTCAATTGAGGATAAAATTGACACTGATAGAGCTGATCATACCCAGTGGAGCAACTGGCATTGAAGACACTGCTTTTGTATTCGCAGGGTTGATTTGTTCACCGACATTGATGAAACTAATCAAGCCATGGAAGGAGAGGTAACTCAATGGTGGTGGTGTGGGTCATGCATGATAGTAACTGAAGTTATTTGTTGTACTGGCAGGATAGCTTTACTAATAATAGTTATGTACTTGTCGAGTTGACATGCCAGTGGAGGAGAATGTAGGTTGATGTCGATGTAGTGGATCCCACCTAATGGAGGAAATGACATTGAGGCCAAGGTATTTTTATGTCAATGTGGCTGAACTTACAATCAATAGCTCGGTGTTTGAAGAGCTGATTACGCTGATTGGAGGAGTGTGCAGCTTGACTCTGGTGGAGTGGGATCATGTCCAATGAACAAGATGGAGGGCTGTGGAAGGCCATACTTAAGATCTGGATGTTTTGTAGTTCAAGTTTCTGAATTTTAGTAGCTTTTTAAAGTTGTTTCTGTGTGGTCAAGGATGATTTTCTTTTCTTAAATGAGCGTGTTTAATGACTTGGATTGGTGTTGATGTCAAACTGTATATTGGGTATAAGCAGACCTTATATTGAATTTTTAGTGGGACATAGGGTTACAAATGATTAATTGGCAAGATTTTATTGTTGCCTCACCAGGCTAAATACTAGGTTCTTAGTTGTTGCAAGTTAATTCATTATTGATCAATGGTATGAAGATATGATGATATTCATATGGTATTAAGTATCTGAAGGTTCTACTAATTAATTTTTTTTTCCAAAGTGGGGATCATATAGGATATTTAATTTTTGAATTTGCTGATTTGGTTGAATTTTAACTTCGTCATTGCTGGATCCCAAGTTTTGGATGAGCAAGTAGGAGGGTTGCCATTGCTGGATCCCAAGGTTTGGATGAGAAAGTAGGAGGGTTGCCATTGCTGGATCCCAAGTTTTGGATGAGAAAGTAGGAGGGTTGCCTTAGGTAGTTGTCTACCAACGTAAACTTTGTCGAACCATTTTATGACACAAATATTTTAAATAGTTGTGCTAGAGCTAGGGCGTCAACTGAAAGCGATGTGAAGCATTTCCTGAATGTAGTGAAAGTGTGTAAAGGCCGTTATATCTGCGTTTTGGTTTATTGTCAGATAGGCAATGGTTCTTGTATTAAGGATGAATGCGGATAAATAAGCTAGTCTTTGATTTTAAATTAAGATTAGGTAGTTGGAATATCAACATTCATTGAAAAGTTTTTTGAGTTAGATATTATGATAAATAAGTAGATTAATATATTGTCTTCAATAAACTAAGTAGATGGGAGAAGAACAAAAGAAATTGATAGTTTATGATTTAAGCTCTGGTACTAGAGTACAAATCGCCAGAGGAATGGTGTGTATCATTTTGGATATGATTTTAAAGGATAATAAATTAGAATTTAATAGATTGAGACAGAATTATATCATAAAAATTTATAATTAATAGAATGAGTTTTAATATTGCAAGTGTTTGTCTTTCAATAAGGATTGTATATGTGTACAAAAGAAAGATTTTAATATGATTTGGATGTGCTAAATCAAAAAATATCTCAAGAGGAGATGTTTCTCATAGAAGGAGATTTAAATGGACATGTTCGAAAGGTAATTGAAGAATTTAATATTATTCATGGTAGTTTTGGTGTTGGGGAGATTAATTAAGAAGGGAGAATGATTTTGAAGTTTGTTTTAACTTATTATTTTATGATTGCTAATACTTTAAGAAAAAAGAGAAACATATTATCACTTATAACATTGGGACTTCTAAAACTCAGATTGATTATTTTTTCTTAAAGAAAAGGGATTGTTTATTTTGTAAGGATTTGATAACCCAACATCGCTTATTAGTTTTGATTTGAAATTAAAGGGTAATAAAAGTAATGTTAAATCATAATTGTCTTAAAATTAAATAGTGAAATCTTAAGAATGGTAATATAAATACTCTTAAAAGTGAAGTTTTAAAACTTAGGTAATGGGATTTGATGGTGAAGCCAACCTTATGGGGAATTCATTTGCTAGTTATATTCGCAATATAACAAAGAGTTTATTTGGTGAATGAAGAGGGAGTACTCAATAATAAAGATGGTGGCAAAAATGAGATATATAGTTAATATTAAAGATAAAAGGATGTGTTATAATGAATGATTTAAATATACAATTAAGGAGAATTGGAAGAAAACTAAACCATCTTGTTGTGAATTTAGAATAAAGTTCATGATGTTAAGAATGCAACATTAAAGGATTTAAATAATCAATTAAAAATTACATAGGGAGAGACATTTATAAATTATCCAAATTAAGATACAAAAGAACTAAATATTTAACTAATGTTAAATTTATTAAGAATGATAAATTTTTTTTAAGGATGAAGATATTCAATATAGATGAATGAATTATTTTACTAGGCATTTTAATGAATACTGTACTAATATAATTCTAAGTGAGTTTAATTGCTATAAAATAGTCTCAGTTACACTTTCATTCGCCATGTTAGTATATCTGAACTTGGAACATTTTAAAGAGGGAGAATAACGGATGAGGAAGGAATTCCTTTAATTTTTGAGTATTTTAATATTATTTTGAAGACAAAAGATGCCAGCTGAGTGAAGAGTATTGTTTTATGGTATTTACAAGAAGAATAAAGGCAATGCTCAATACTATGTTAATTATAGAAGAATTAAATTGATGTGTCATACATTAAAACTTTGATAGAATTGACTACAAATTATGAAGCGATAAATGTATTTCTCAAAATCAATTTGGTTTTATGATAAGTAGGTTTGCTATAATATATATATATATATATGTATGTATTTATTAAGAGATTTGATAGAGAAATTTAGAAAAAAAGATCTTCATTTATTTTTTATTAATCTTGAAAGTGCCTATTATAATATAAAGTATTAAAATAAGTCCATTGGAGAGCTTTGGTGAGGAGATTTTTGTTGCATATATTGATATTATTAGAAATATATATAATGGGGTTGTAACTTGTATTCGATTGCAAGATGGCTTTTCTAATGATTTTTTGTTATTATTGAATCACATCAGGGCTTCCTCTCAGCCATATTCGTTAATGATGTTGTTATTAAGCACATTCAAGAGAAGATTTCATGTTGTTTGCGGATGATATTTTTTTTAATTGATAAGACTAGGGATGGAAATAAAGTAGAACTTGAGTTGTGGAGGCCAACTTTAGAATTTAGAAGTTTTCTTCTTAGTAGATTTGAAACATAATATATGGAGTGTAAGTTTAACGATATTAAAAGATATAATCTTAATGATATAACTATTGAGTATCATGTAATAAAAAAGAGTGAGAGGTTCAAGTACCTTGCTTCAATTTTTCAAAGTTATGGAAAAATAGAGAGCGATGTGAGTAATAGGATCCAAGCTGGTTAAATAAAATGAATCTATGTTGGGAACTTTGGGATGGGCTTTTGTTTGATCGTGCACATTGGAAACAAAGATTCAAGTAGCTGACCTCACCTAGTGGGATCATTATAAGATTTTGAAGTTTAAATTGTTAACTTGTGAGATTCCAAAGTTTTGTGGTTTATTTATTTTTAAATTTACAACATTATAACTCTTTCTATAATTCCTCATTTTAAAAAGAAAATAATAAAATATACCAATTTTTTATGTTCTTTTAATTAGCATAAAATGTCATATTAAATTCAAATACTTTGTTTCATTACTTGATACGATGTTTTTCTTTAGAACGAACGTACATGTTTTATAATTTACTCTTCATTTGAAGTTAATTTATTACTCATGTAATTTCACATCATATTCATCTTGGTAACTACATAGATATCCTTTTGGGTGATTCTTAAGACAGTTTGGGAACAAATTTCTTGCAGTAACACTCTAATGCACTAGAGGCAAGTGCTAGAACTGATTCATTACCAAACCTGTTATTTAGTCAAACATTTTGATATTCTGTTGTCGTGCATGCATCAGAATGTTAGAAATGATTTTATAAGAATGATATGTGGACTATTAGTTGATTGGATTATGTTTAGTTTATTTTGTAGAGTAGGAATATATTTTTTGGTTAAAAGGGGCAGATTTTTAGCCCATTTTTAATTGGTACAATCGTCATCTCCATTTGCTTTGCTGGTTATTTTTGGAAACCTATGTGAACTTGCGTAGAAAATATGCCATTTATTTCCATTTTTTTTTTTGGTTAAATTCTAATGAATAATGTTGCAAAGCTTGAATGATAAAAGTTTCTTTCAAATTCTTCCATAATTATTTTGAGAATTATTTTTATTTAATTGTTTATTTGTATTCTTGTGTCAAATTTGATTTCCTTTTTGTAATTTTACCCATGTTCTATTGTGTATGGATAGATTTACAGGACAAGAGTTGTTTTGTGAACTATATGAACATATTCATTGTTAGCATGAACATTAAAATAATGTAAAAAATGGGGATTTACCAAATTTGGAAAACCCTATTTTGGAAGTTTCATACAATGAAAATTCTAAATTTGAAATGGTTAGTAAACATGGTCTTACTAGTATAAAAATGAAGGACATCTATGAAAAGTTTTCATCAATAAAGTAATAAAGGAAAGAGGATTATCTTTTTGTTTTGGGGAATCTAATGACTAGTTATAAATTTAAATTCAAAATTTGGATTTTAAACTCAAATTTCAAATGGTAAGGCTTTTGGCAAGTTATATTATTTTTGCCTTAATATTTTATTTTTGTTTTATTTTATTTTATTTTGAGAGATATATAGAAAGTATTTTAGAATAGTATCTTCTGCATTATTTGATCTTCATTGCATCCCATTAATTACCATTTTAGTTGTTAAATTTATCACACGGTCACAACTATTTTACAATCAGATTTGGACTAATGAATCATTAATTTTAGGATCGGATTTCATTCTTGGATCATTACCTACAACAATTAGTTGAAGCTTACAGACCACAACTATTTATAGTTTTTTATTTCGAGGCTTTGTGTTCCATAAATAAGGCTAGTTTTTTTTATTTTGAGGCTTTGTGTTCCATAAATAAGGCAGAAATTCTCCTTGGTAACACAGTAATTTTGGAATGAATGAAATTTTTGAGAATTATTTTCTAGTCTTCTTTCTCTTTCTTAAGTTTTTTTCTTCAACTTACTCTAACTTTCTTCTATTTTTTTTTTATTTTCAACTAGTAAAATATTTCCCCCCCTATTTTCTCTATATATTTTCTTCTTTCAATTTTTGACTTGAATCACAAGACTTTTACAAATGGTTGAAATGCATGAAAACATATATTAACTACCAATATATGTATAATGATACAAAAAATTGGATGATCATTAAAAGATTACATAACTCAGCATAAAGTTATTGGCGTGATTACTACACATGCATGAATAAAATTTTAAATTCTTTATTGATCCAATTGAAAGAAAATCTCATCTCTAAATTTTCTCCAAGGTAGTCAATATTTACTCTCTCCCGCCAAAACAATAGTACTAAATCCATCTACCTTCATCTCTACAATCATTATTAGCTGAAAATTTTTACACCTAAAAGTAAACAAAAACCACCTATAATTTGCTTTCACCATCCCTATAATGAATAGATGAATTATTAGAAAATATTAGTAGCACTTACAAAATTTTAGTGTTGAAACACATAGTTCTACACATCTTCTCAAGGGAATCCTTATGATAGACAACACTTTCATAATTACTCCTTAAAATTTACCACCCTTACTATCTACATAATTTTCCAATTTAAAATTTAAGGTGATAGCACATCCTTTATCATCTCCATCAAAACTGAAACTTAAAGATAACTCCACCCCCATCACCTATACCACCACTATCATCACTTTTACCCTTTCGTAAAATACTATTCATACCTTCACCATTATCACCATCTCCTAAATTTAACCATTATATAGTATGCGAATGAAAATAAAAAATACCTTTATCACAATTTTGGCCTCAACCACAAATTTTCATCCCATCATATTGACAAAAAAAATTTCATCTTCGTAACCACTAAAATCTGTACACGTAACTTCTAAACCTACTTACCACAATCCTAACTAAACTATACAGGATCCTTTGTTTATTGAGCCACCTTCAGCATCCCTGAAGTTAGTACTTTATGCCTTTGTTCATGATTCTCAAAAAATTAACAAAATTTTGAACTTTGTTAAAATTTTGGGAGTTCGGGAGAGTTGATGCAAAAAAGAAGTATTTCTGCGATAATCCTATGTGGACATATTTGTTATCATTCTGAACTAAAATAATGCAAAGAAAAAGGCGGGTATGCGAAGTTTGGAACTCTTTTTTTAAAGTTACATATAATAAGATTTTCAAATTTGAAAACTGGCTAATAACATGGTTTTAGGAGGTCAAAATGAAATTTTAATCAATGAAGTGTTCAAGAAAGATTATTTATATTTGAAGAAGCCATATATGAAGTGCTTAAATTTGAAATTCAAATTTTGGAGCAAGTTATATTATTTTTTGCTATAATATTGTATTTTTATTTCATTTAATTTATTTTGAGAGATATATGAAATGTGCCTTGGCTTAATGTTTCTGCTAGTTAATTTTCTTTACATCCTGTAGATCGTGTTTTCAGCCTCAAACTTATTTTACAGATAGCTTATTTGTAGCCGTTAGATATGAGTCCACATATCATCAATTTCATTCATCAAATTTCATCTCATGGATCACCAGCTACAACCATCAAATTAGAAGCCCACAGACCCTCAGATTGAATCACATAGCTCACTAGCTATATCTGTAGGATCATTTTCTTATTGGTTCATAGTTTTCAAAGCTTTGTTAATCTTAAAAAAGGGCTCAAGCTCTCTTTTGTAATAGTAGAATCTTGGAATGAATGAAATATTTGAGAAATAGTCTTTCTAGTTTATCTTCTAATCTTCTTTCTCTCTCTTAAATTTTCTTGTTCATCTTCTTCTAGCTTACTTCTTATTCTTTCTTCTCAACTAATATATTTTCATCCTCGACATATTTTCTCCTTCCACTCTCCATCCCATTAGTAGAGTATCTAACTTGTTATTATATTTTTTGTAATTTACTGATTGCAGAATATGATTACTGGCGCTGCCCAAATGGATGGTGGCATTCTTGTTGTCTCTGCACCTGATGGACCAATGCCACAAACAAAAGAACATATCCTTCTTGCTCGTCAGGTAAAAAATATCTTATTATTTCTTTTTTTATTTTTGTTCTGAATTTGATGTTTGAGTTATTGTCCTATTTTTGTTTATCACCTTGTTTTAGTCACTTCTCTGCTATATAGGTTGGTGTACCATCTCTTGTGTGCTTTCTTAATAAAGTTGATGCTGTTGATGACCCTGAGCTTTTAGAGCTTGTTGAAATGGAGCTCCGTGGTAACTTGTTATGAATTTTGGTTTCTATTAAGTTAGAGAAAAAAATGTCATCATTTTTATATATTCCCCCAATTTTCTTATTATTTTGTTTTGAACAGAGTTGCTTAGCTTTTATAAGTTTCCTGGTGATGACATTCCAATTATCAGAGGTTCAGCCCTTTCAGCTCTGCAGGGCACGAATGATGAAATCGGAAGACAAGCTATTCTTAAATTAATGGATGCAGTTGATGAGTACATACCTGATCCCATTCGTCAGCTTGACAAACCTTTCCTTATGCCCATTGAAGATGTCTTTTCAATCCAGGTATATGTTTTGTTTTTTCTTCTTTAGTTTGGATTCCTAACTGCTAAACTTCCGTAGTGTTCATGCTCTTACTTTTCTACTTTTTTGTTTCTATGACGACATTGCTCTTGCATCTGAAGCATTTTCTAGGTGCTAGCATATTGACTATAGTGGGTTCACTCAAGTTTTGTAATGCCATAGATGAATGCAGTTTATGGCTGTGATTAACTAAAAGTGATGTTTGCCTAGGAAATTTCTTTGATACATTTTTCTTGGATCGAACAGTGCTAGGGAGAGATTACACCAAAATCCATATTTTGAAGTTATTGAAATAAGAATGTTTAGATTAATATTTGGAGCTAGAAATAATAATTCAAGATTGTTAGAGTAAGCATGAAAGAAATATAAAAAAATTGGTGTTTATTTATTTTTCCTATTTTTACTCGTGTTTTACAATTATTCATTGATTTAGCATTGCCCTTCATCTTGTTTCTTAATAGCAAGATTAACGATTACCAAAAGAAAAATGTCACAAAAGTTAGTCAAATATCATCAAATTAGACACTTGTGGTGATAAAAACTAAAAACAATTATTAGCCAACAAAGTGCTACATTTGAGATACCTTAAGCATAGCAATCTTTCAAAATATATGCTGGCAACAAAAAACATTCTACGAAAGTTAAAAGATTTTCAGTATCATTTTTATTTAATACTAACAAAATTTTTAATGCAAGGCCGCCTTGCATATACTTTTTTTGATGTAGATTTCAATAATAACAAAACAATAACACTATGCCTTGGTTCCACCCTGTGGGTTGGCTACATGAATTCATTGCTTTTATTGTGCACAATCAAATAGAAGTGCCTCCCTAAGAGTTCCAAATAAAAAAGTTCTTTTTGTTAAAAGATTTTTAGTATCACTATTCATTATTAAAAGGCATTATAGCATCTATGACAATATTTTCTAATTTTTTCATATTGGAGCCACTCCAACCTTGTTTTGTATGAACTCATTTTTTGTTGTATCATTTTGAGTATACCCGCTCATCCACCTTAGCATCATCATCTCTGTAACACTTAGTTTGTCGATAAGTTTCTTAGCTAACATTCAAAATCCCATATAACATAATATTGATCATTTAGCTGCTCTATAATTTTTTTTAATTTTAAGTGGAATTTTTTTATTCATAGCACTCCAAAAGTGCTCCATTTCATACAACTAGCTTGAATTCTATAAATCCCAGCATCTCTATTTTACCATTATGTTGAATAGTTGAGCCAAGGTATTTGAATTTCTCATTCTTTTCATGTCATGGCCCTTAATAGTTATGCCATTGAGCTTATGGATTATATATATATATATATTAAACTTGCATTATGTATATCTTGTTTTAGAACTACTAAGACACAATTTTTAAATTCTAAAGTAGTCCTCCACAACTTGAGCTTTACTTTAGTTTTATCCCTAGTATTTTTAATTAACAGAATGTTATTTGCAAACAACATTCACAAAAAGCCTTCTTTTGAATGTATTTAGTGACATCCATAGTTAAAGAAAAAATATTTGAATGGAGAATAAAGCCTTTATGCAATTCAATAGTTATAGGAAAGTCATAAGATAAGCAATCTTTGCTTTTGAATGTATGCTACATGTTATAACCTCATTATTCATATATTTGAGAATATTAATGTATGCCACACAAACTCACGAAACTTTAAAAAAATTTGCTTAATACTATAACATAAGTCTTTTTACGATCAATAAAGATTAAATGAAGATTTCATTAATTTTTTTAAATTTTTTTCATTAAACCTCTTAGTAATTGTGTAGTTTTCATGAAAAATCTACTTGACATAAAACCCAATTGATTTTGTGAAATACATGTATTCCTTTGTTATTTGTATTTAATCACTCCCTCCCAAAATTTTAGTGTATGACTGATTGATTTTATTCTCATATAATATGCACTATGTAGAGCTTCATCTTAATTCTTGTAAATATGTACGATAATACTCTGGTATTTGGCATCTTGTTAGTCTTCAAAATAACATTAAATAAATATCTATGAATGTCATGAAATTCTCTTTTTACCCAAATGTTTTCACACATTGATAAGTATGACATGGTCCTAATCTTTTGAACTCTTCATCTTATTTAGAGTATATTAAATATTAACTTTGCTAACCTGCTAAATGAATGTATTATTGTTATTATTTTTAGAACTATCAGAATCACTAATATTAATTGTATTAGTATATCCTTCTTTGAAAACTTAATAAAATAATCTATTTTTTTATTGAATATTTTTATCCTTAAAAGCATATTTTAATCATATTCTTGATTTTTTATCTCGTACTTTAGTATATATATATATCTGTGAATAGTGTTGCAACCCAGTGGTTGAGATTTAGGATTTTTAATATCTTTTTATTTTTTCTTTATTCTTTATTTGAACATCGTATTTCACAAACATGCATCTTTATTATTTTGTGCTTTCTCTTTTGGTTCACCAAGTATACTTCTAACTATATTGTGAATACAATTAGTAACCAAATTTTGCATAAGGCTGGCTTCACCTTCAAAATTATAATATCTAGGTTTTAAAATTTTACTTATAAAAATATTTATATAACTCTTCTTAAGATTCTACAATCTCATTTTAGGATATATTTTAGATTTAGTATTACTTTTCTTACTCAATTTTATATCTTGAAGAAATAATTGATGGTGATCACTAAATAATCATTTGGAATAATCTTATAATCATTACAATACTGATGGTTTATTTTTTTAAAGAAGTAATCAATCTGAGTTTTAAAAGTTCATTTATTTAAGTGATAAAATATTCATTTTCTTAAAGCAAGTATTCACAATCATGAGATCATAAGCTAAATCAAACTCAAAGATTATTTTATCTTTAATAATCTCTATAAAATCACCACAATGAATATTATTGAATTTTTAGTCACTTTTTCAATGTGCTCTACTAAATTTCTTCTATAATAAACATCTCTTCTTTAGAATATTTCTTAAACTTCAATTATGCAAAAAGTTTTTTATACTCATCCAATCCTATTTTATAATTATATGGATCATAAATCTCGGTTATTATTTATAAATTTATAATTATATCTCCCAATCTTTAAACTTCTAGTTCATTTAAATTATTATCCTGGATCATATTCAACTATCCTATGGCAATTCTTATATGACTATTAATATTTAAAGTCTAAATTATTAATTTATTTTGTTGTCAGATCTACCCACTTTTTTTTTTTTTGAATACAAAATATTTATCCTCCTATAAAGCATTTGATTTGTGATATGCAACTACAAGTAGTAAAGGAAAAAAATTTATGCTAAAAGCATAGGAAAATCTTTTTTGTTTTGATTGTTAGTGTTTGTATTTGTATTTATCATATGAACACATTGCTTGCTTAATTGAGAAATTGTGCCAGGTACCTGAAAGCACGATCGCTTGGTTGGGTAATTGTTTGTAGTTCGTAGGTCAAGAGCTTATATCAGGTAAATTTGTTTAGGCTGGGCTGAAGGACCATACCATAGGCTGGCTGGATGAACCTGCTGATGAGTAAGCACTACAAATAAGTTGGGAGTTGAACATTTCATAAGCTGGTTTATGTACAATTTAGTTACAATATTTTCTTAGGGTTAGATATGCGGATATTGACTTGTGAAAGTTGCGTATGGCATTCTTCCCTCCAAACTGATGCATGTTTTTTTGTTTTGACCTAGGGCTTGAGTTTCTCTTACCTTCATTTCCTCAATCATTTTAAAAAAGAGCCCCTTGCAAATTCCTTTTCTTTGTAAACATATGATCATCAACTAAAGTAGTATTCTCGCTTTTGAGAACTTGATTAGAAAAATTTTCAAAAATACAAGGTAGAAATTGATACATTATTTTGATTTCAGTTTGATCTTTGGCTTCAATTGCTGCACAAGATGATTAAAATAAAATAGCTGTGTTCTGAAATACTTTTACTTATTTTTAGAGCTCTTCTAGAGCCAAAAGTTCACCTAGTGTTTCAAAAGATGATGAGTTGCACTTTGAAGAAAGGGCCAAGGTTGGAATCACATTAACAGTTTTGAAGATATTGAACTTAAAATTGTCTAATATTGTGGAGCCTTTTGGGGTTGTTTAAGAATAGGAGTTATTGCATTACGGAGGAGAGGAAGACATAGTGGCCGCTTAGGAACCCATCTTAAAAATTGAAGAAACTATGACGAATGTGAGAATGTGCTCTTTTAGAATGCTGTTTATCCAGAGTTCACGAATTTGCCTTCCCCTTTTATTACAAGGGGATCGCTAAGAATATCACTTCCCCTTAGCCCTCATTACGTGAAGAGGTTAGTGTTGTGAATGTAGGAATGGGATAATCTTTTTTTAGTACACTTATAGAAATTTGATTTTAAAACCTTGTTGAAGTTTATAACCATTGAAGTCGGCGGGCCTTGTAAGGAAGCTTAATACAATTTGAGTTCAGGCTGAGCAATAGGCTGCCACGCTTATGCAACTTGGTATGCAGTTGTTGAACCTCTTGCCTAATCCGAAACAATAAGATTGGAATTTGGTAACAGCTGACGTGTCCTTAGATGTGACCCAACCTTACAAATCTTTTGTCAAGTTGGTGAGGGTCATGGAAGCCTCATTTATTTCAAAAGTGTGGCTAATCATTTTACGCTTCCAATGTTTTGAGTCCTGATTGAATGTAAATAAGATAATTGCTGAATGGTGAAACTCAGGTCAGATGTGGAGAGCTTGTCAATTGGTGGAGTTGTTAGGCAATACAAAGGGCTGCACCATGTCATAATTAAGATGGATAATGATTTTTGTGTGTAATAATGACTAACAATAGACGATGAAAACCAGATGCCTAGGCTGGAGATTATTTGGTTTTAAGGAAGTAGCCAATTTGAAGGAGTTGTCCAAGGAAACGGCTAAGAGAATTAAAATATTGGTTAGCAATTTATAGAACATGTTGGGAAATTTGTTATTAGCAGTCAATTTGAAAATATTACAATGATTATGATAATACGGTTTGTATAGATAGACACTCTCTTCTTGTTCCTTTAATATCCTTGGAATTATCATAAGAAGTTTACTGGTTAGGTCAGTCATGAGTCCACTGACCTATCATAAGAAGTGTCTGTAGAAGGGCCATTTATTAATAATATTCTACCATTATCCATTTGTTCAAGGGAGGTCGGTGCATGGATCTGTTAGTTCCTCCTCACTGAAACAATTTTGTTCGACAATTGAAGCAGAGCTTGCGATATAGAATTAGTCATACTCCAACAAATAGCAACCAACTTTCAGGTATTGGCCACTTAATTGAATGTATTTTTAAGTTATACTTCCTATCTCTTGAAGTTTGAAATAGAAAACTTCGGTAAGTGCAGTACGGTTGCTAAGTTCTTTGAGATTTTGAAAAATTATTGAAGAGAAGTCTACGATCATTGCTATAAAGAAGCATGAGCAGAAACATGTTGAACATTTACTAAGCTACAAGCTCATATTGATTACCTGACAACTATAAATGCCTCTCATTGCAGCAAGTAAAATATTTTGAATTCGAGCTTAAAAGAACTGAAGTTGAATCACATAAGTAGGCAAGCGTTGTTAGTGTGCCAAGTTCTTATTGAGACTTTTTGTGTGTTCTTGATATGCATATTTTATTTAGAAAAATGGGTCTTATATTTTAACAATAGAAATATAAAATCTTACAAGGGAATTGCCCACAATATGAGCCAAAAGGGAAAGTTTCAAAGAGCATTGATTCTAGAGCATTATGGATGAATCACCTTTATCCACTGTTTAGCTTTATTTATTGAGTTGATTTGTGTTTTTGATTTGTATAATTTTATTTACAAAAGTAGTTACATTTTAACAATAGAAATATAAAATTTTTAAGAGAATTGCCCATAATGAGGGTTAATAATGCTCATAAAGGAAGACATAATCTACATGAGTGTATTCATTTTAAATCTAATATAGGATTAGAGTAAGGATTAGGACTTGCACACTTGTTGAGGAAGGTGGATGTTTTGAGGCAAGTATTAGTTAACCTTATGTTGGCTAATGTATTTAAACCCTTAGTTAACATTAGTTAACCTTATGTCGGCTTAGTTAACCTTAGCTAACCTTATGTGTAAATAGCTATTTCTTTTTGAATGCATGTTGCTTGTAGCACAGAAAAATGATTTTATGATTTCATAATCCTCAATTGCATGCGATTTACATTAAAAGTTGGAAACTTGCATTGACTTTCTGTAACTTTTAATCATCATATAAGATTTAAAATCTTAATCTCAGCGTTTGTAATTTTGCAGCCATAAAATTTCTTTATCGTTGTAAATATACTAATAAACATTCATGTGTTTAGGGATAGAGAATGTCTAGTATAGCACTCTTTCATATGAATCTTTCAGCTGCATTTTGCTTGCCAAGTTTTGTTTATGTACATGCAGGGACGTGGAACTGTTGTAACTGGTCGTGTTGAACAAGGAACGATCAAAACTGGAGAAGATGTTGATGTTTTGGGGTTGATGCAAGTAAGTATCAGTAATTGTGTGTGATTAATCAGTTATGTTATTTGCATTTAGTATATAGAACCTATGAAAATTCATAGCTATATCTTCAAAAGGTAAGAAAGGATTACTTCCCAAATTTTAAATTGCTTTTAACCCCATGAAAATGTTAGTTATTACAATACTTTAACCCCAAAATTTTAATTGCTTTTTTTATTTTATATTCTCATAGTCTTCATGGTCTAGGCTTATTTAAATTAAGTTGGATTTAGCATCAACCCATATCAATTTCAAATTAAAATTTGCATACATTATTTCCAAAAGCTCCACAGCTATATCAACAATTAGCCTCTCCTCAAAATCAAAGTTATCATGAATATTATTAATTAACCTTCCAACTTATCCATTTAAATCTCCTCTTATCATGAGAGTTGTCTGCAAAAAATCTAGTTCTGTTGTTTGCATATTAGGTTTTTGTTTATTCGAAGCATGCCAGCTTTGTTTGTGTTCTAAGGTTTGAAGGTGTGGGCGGTGGCTTTGGTGAAATCTACGTATGAAGTTAGGTGCGAGGCTCTTCTATGCATGAGTGAGGAAAGATAGGGTTCAGTTGTGTGAGGTGGGCTGCGATTATATCGATATATTCTTTTTGTCGATGCTCTCAGTTACTGCTGTCTGCTCTTACTTTATTGTTGCTTTTATTTCAACACTCTTTAACACTGCGCTCTTTGTTGACGCTTCTTTGTGTTTTGATGCATTCATCCGTAGTTTATTTTGGTGGCTTCAAAAAAGAGATCTTGTCACTAACTTCTACTGTCCAGCTTACTCAAACTCTTTTGGATTATTTATGCTTGTCTTTTGACCTTTGCAATATGTACACTATTATTTCATTAATTATCACTGTTGTAGCTAAACTCATGTGGGCTTATGAACATACCTTCGATTGAGCGGGAGTTGTTAATACGACCAAATCATCAATTACGTTGAAAATTTTTTTTAGTTATTAGTCATAATTGAGAATATCCTTTTTCAATGTGTTTATTTTGAATGATCGGATCTCTTACATGTATGTAAGCACCTCTTCGCTTGTACCAGTATATGCCTACATAGCAAAGATGAGGCTTTTTATAGGCGTTCGTTTCTTTCTAACACATTGAAATGAAAATGATGTCTAGTAGTACAGTTGAACTTTTCTACCGGTTAATTTGACTATTGCGACATGAAGAAAAGAGTTCCGCACATCACGAAGACAGTTAATTCAGAAGCGCTTCAATTCCTCTTCTTACACGCGAAGGCCTAATTAGGCATCAGTCTCATACTCTACACTAGTCATTTTGATCTCATATCACATAAGAATTGCATATCTCTGGTCAATAGGAAGAACTCTGTATTTGGCATAGTCAAGCCAGAAACATTTGAATATAAAATAATATGAAAGCACATGAATATTTTCTTAAGATTGTGATTTTGTGAAATATTTTCATTGTATAACTCAAGTTCCATAATGCTAAACATGATCGCATGCCAGGGAGGCCCTTTGAAAACTACTGTGACTGGCGTGGAGATGTTTAAGAAGATATTAGATCATGGACAGGCATGATTTAGCCAAAATTTGCTCTCCTATTTTTTTATTCAAGAAAATTTCTCTCAAGTTCAAAAAGTTTCGTTCGTGCAGGCTGGCGATAATGTTGGCTTGCTTCTGCGTGGTTTAAAACGCGGGGATGTCCAGCGTGGGCAGGTAACTAGTAGTAATGCCCCTGTTGTGCACCATGTATGAGCTCTGTTTCTGAAATTTTTCAGAGGCTAAACAGTACAAATTTTTAATAATATTGACTGCAGGTGGTATGCAAGCCTGGCAGCCTGAAAACCTACAAGAGATTTGAAGCAGAGATCTATGTTCTCACAAAAGATGAAGGCGGCCGCCACACTGCCTTCTTCTCAAACTACAGACCTCAGTTCTACCTGAGGACTGCAGACATCACTGGCAAGGTGGAGCTGCCTGAAAGTGTTAAGATGGTGATGCCCGGCGATAATGTCACTGCCATTTTTGAATTGATGGAATCTGTTCCTCTTGAAGCGGGTGATGCTTGCTTGAAATGCGGGATGTTGTTCTAACCGTATAGATTCATTCAATAGCAATAAATACTTTTTTATTCTTTTCTTTGGCAGGGCAAAGATTTGCACTGCGGGAAGGAGGAAGGACCGTTGGAGCTGGAGTTGTGGCGAAGGTAATAAGTTGATAATTCAATTTCTTCGCCACTAATTCGAGAATGCTGTGGCAATTTCTTTTTATTAGTTGCGTTCTTCTAATTTTATTTAGAGCTTTTCATGAGTGGGAAATTGCAAATTTTGATGATATATTTTTCATTGCTCCCTGCTATTTCTTGAGATGAAAAATGCATTTTTCTTAGTAAAATATTTCTAGAACTGGGAGCTTGTCTCGTTGAATAAAAGACCCTTTCACCGTCAGTTCCTTCATCGTCGTCAGGTGTGCCCATTTTAGAAGAAAGAAAAATGCTAATCCTGATTTTTTGTATTTCTTAAGAGCTGTTAAATCATTAAATATACTCTTAAACATCTGGGCATCTCTTCGTCTTATTTACTGAAGATAAAATCTTGGATGTCATAGCTGCCATTAAATGAATATAGTCACAGTAAAAGGGGCATGTCAGATAAGAAAGATTAAGCGGATGATCTCAAAAAGAGAGCTGCTGATTGTATCTTCTCTCTCTGCCTCTCAGTGCTGGTGCTAAATTTGTAAATATGGGAAATAAAGTGTACTTTTTTGTGTACGAGTGCTGCCACAGTGAGCCGTTTATATTTCTCTTCTAGAAAAGAAGTCTAGGCTTCTGCTTCACTGCTATTATACAGTAGCTTCTTTTTTTCTTGCTCTTCATTATCTGCAACGTATGCTGAATACAAAAGTAAATATAAAGTCAGGCCAACTCATGCACCAATATTAATCTCAACTAATATTAATTTAATATTAAATTTAAATAATTTAATAGATTCATATCATAATTTTGATTATTGGATTTCAATTAATAATACTTATTAAGACCGATGGGTTATTTATATTATTATTTTTTTTTTTATAAAATTTGATAATAAAACATATATGCGTCTATTAATTTGCATATTTGGCGTCCGGATTATAGTATTAAGACTTTAGTCAAAATACACATAATTTCATAGGAGTGGTTGATTTATGCTAATCAATTCTTATCCTTTCGCATTGCCTTGCTTGAAGTAATGGTGCACCATATTTCAATAATATATTGCGTGTTTCATCATGGCATCAAAGGCATTAAAAAATACCGGCTAATTGCATTTCTAATCGGGGTGATTAGATTTGAGATTTGATTATTTTACTAATTTCTTATTATTATTATTAGAGCTTAGTTAGTCTGAGAGGAAGGCATGGGTTCTAACCACCGGCAATAGGCGACAGAGGTTTCCTATCCCCTTTCTGGATAAGGACTCTCTAATAGTAAATGGACCCCCTCCACCTCAGCATCCCACATGCGGATTAATATATACATATTTATTTATTTATTTATTTTTTAATTAATTTTAAAGCAGTTTTGACAACATTTTATCGAAAGCAAAAGAGAATACACAATAGGGTTGCGAGTACACAAAAATTTAATACTAAAAAATTTAAAGTCAACTAAAAAAATTTAAAGATAGAACAACAACCTCTAACCGAGCAAACCAAATCAAACCAACAATAATAAGGATCCAAACCACCACAACTTAGAAAAAGCATAGAAAACCTGAATACAATCAAGCAAAATCAAACCTCTACTTATAGCCGAATTGAGAAAGCAGCCGATCAGAATAAGATAGCAGCACCAAGCAACTGAGCTACAATAGAGTTCAAACAAAAGACTAACATGTACAACAATTTGGACCGCAACCAGAAAAAAACAAGCGACCAAAATCAGCCACTTCCAACAAACCTGCAAATCAATAGAAAAAGCATGCCTAGGCCAAAACAGCTCCAGACTTCCAAAATGAAACCTGATCAACAAAGCTAACTGCAAATAAACCCGACCAAACTGAGGCCAAAATGCAACCAGCAGAACACCCCCAAAGGAAAACAGCCGGCCGAACCACATCAAGGATCAACCCAGAAAACCACATAAGCTAGAGATCGAGAAACCGACAGCAGCACCGACATGAATAACAAAACATGAAACCACAGCACAAAGTTTACGGACACATAAAATACCCCTAGAAAGCTTCAGACAATTGAACCAACAGAAACAAGAAATCCAACAGATAAACCAACCTCAAAGCCATTGACAATTGAACATGCAACACGAAAGCACCAGACTAGAACCAACAGCATAAAAAGGCTCAGACAACTGAAAAAGCAACACGAAATCCACAAACAACAACAAATAACCAGAATAAAGCCATCGACCACTCTAGACAGCCAAACCTTACTGGCACAACACAAAATATGCCTAACACAATAGCCATCACCACAAACCAACCTCAAAGACAACCTGCCAACAACAAGAAACAAATCAAAAACTAACATTAAGCAACCAAGACCCAAAGAGAGCCACTGCAGCACAGAAAGCCAAAGACAAATTCAAACAGCAGCATAGCACCAAAAGAAAGCCAACGACAACTCCAACCCCCAGCACTACAGTCACCGCTGCATGCCAACCCCAAAGCCAACCCACCAAAAAAAAAGAGACAAATCAAATGTCAACCTCAAGAAACTCAATATGGAAGCCCGCATTAGTGCATAACAGAGAAATTTTGGTATTGTTAACATTATTCCAACTAAATTGATTGGAGGAATGGGCATTGAGCATCATAGCCATCTCATCAATAGCCTTTTGAATAATAACTTGCTTATTAAAGTGAATATTATTATGCTTCTTGTTCCGAGCATTCCAAATACTCCACAAAGTATAAGCATCAATAATATTCCCTACATTCAACTTCTTTTTTTGTGATTGCCCCAACGACTAAGAATATATTCAAGGCAAAAGATGATGTTGTTATTGTTATTAGTCACATTCAAGCAATGTCAAATCTCATAGCAGTGAAAGTTATTAATAAAAAGATGGTTGAGGGTTTCAAAATCCTTGTAACAATAGCATTTTAATGTTATGACAGAGCCTATGCTAATTAAATCTGCATCAACGCTATTATAATTGTTGTATATGCACCAAATGAAAATACTAATAAAAGTGAGCAGAACATTATGCCAAAACCAAGTATGATGAGATGGAGTTTTATGAGTCATAATTGAATTCTAAGCTAAACTAAGCTGAAATTTACCGTCAGCCACCAAAGCCGAAGTAGCCGAGTTGTTTTGCTCAACTTAGGAGAATTAGAGATAATTCTTTGGAGTAGCCGAAAAGGTAAAATATTATCTAAAATGGAATGATTCCAACCATTAAGATGGTGGAAAACCTCCACAATTTTGAGGAAGAATGGCATGGCAAATATTAGCAAGAATGTCGAGCTCACCACAATTATAAAAGCAAAGGGAGTTTTCAACAGTAATACCTTGCCAAATAATGTTGTTATCAAGGATTGATTTAGCATCCAATAACCATCTCCAGGTAGGAGAATCAGCAATTTTAGCTTTGATGTTAGAAGGTTGATTGGTAGCACAATACTTAGCCAAAAGAATGGGATCCCAAAGGGAGTTCGAGGTTCTGAACTTCCACCAAAGCTTAATAGAGAGAGAGTTTTATGAGTTTCATCAAGGTTCCTGATGTCAAGATGTGGCGGCCCTGCCCCGCCATGGTCCAGTTAACTCTTAAGTTAACATGATTACGGTGGAGGGGTCACCAAATGACAAGGTCCCCACTTTAGATTGGATTAGACACACATTCTAATCCAATTTAACTAAGGACTTTGCCATTCATCCAAAAATACTATCACTAAATGATCATACAAGAACTCAGAGTGCGGAAGCAATAAAAGTATAACATCCATCCATACAGTATAAATACAATAATACAGAATAAGTAAAGTGCTGAAAGAGAAAGTTAACCTATATTATTACAATAATTTAAAATAGATTGAAAGACTGAAAAGAACACTCAATCTCACAGGCAGAAAGAAAGATATAACTAAATATCTTCAGGAACGGGCTCTTCCTCCAATGGCAAGCACTCCACTGGATCAGCTACTCCAACAAACTCTGAACCTATCATTATCGGTTTCATAATGGTAGGGCCCAGCCAATAAAAGAAAAACTGGTTAGACTATTGTCTAAGCACATTTTTGGGTAAACAATTTTATTAAGTTACTTGAATATCACCATAAACCAGTACTGAAGCAAAAAGGTGCAGAAAGCGTACAAAAAGAACAGTAATAAGTTATAAACTACAGTTTATAACTAAACTAATAGGAAGTAAGCACATACCTCATCCGAGCAACTGCAACAAAGACAGGTAAGAAAAAGAAAGACTAAACAAAATTGTAAAGAAAATACAACCTAAACATGCTTATGATCAACAGATTATGCTAAGTAACATACAGAAATTGAACAGTCTAAAATTGAAAACAACTAACATCCTATGTGAGCATATGAAAATAGTAAGTAAAACTAGCATCCTATATAAAAACACGTGCAGGAAAGCTGTAAGTAAGACAGTGCTACAATGCAGAATATGCAAGTAAAACAACAACTGATAATGGAAACTACAGTGATCATCTAAGTCACTCAAACTGAAAACATATTCAGCAAATCTTAGCCTGATGAGCTAAGAAACTCTGAATTGAACATCACTGAAAACTCTTAGCCTAATGAGCTAAGACAGAACTGAATGTAAGTGTACTTGAATTAGTATAACCATATCAGAATCCTGATTCTATAGTCAGTATGGCAAGAGTCTATCCATCCTATCACTCGGACTAGGCATGGCCATAGACTGTCAGACATTAAACCCTCGAAAGGTTGCCGACCCGAACGGGTTGATCGAAGAGGTATACTAATCAAGCTACACCTTACAAACCACTTGTGAAACGAAAATATAATGCTGCTTATGAATGTTCCAAATTAATAAGATATTTATCAAATATCTTAAGTACATAATATATGTTCAAGGTATAAGGCTCAAAATCAAAGAATGCAAAGCATCAAAATCAAAGTGAGCAAGAAACTCTATCTAAAACACAGGTGATATCCGTTGTTATCTACTTTATTCGTTATATCTACTCTAAGTTACATAAGTTTCAGAATCATCAATTCTTATACGTTCTGTAACTTAGAATCACGAATCATACTAGTTGAAGATAATTAGGACTGACCAAGTCCTAATTATAACTTAATCAAAAGACGACTATTTGGTTTAAGTGAATAAATCCTCGACCTAGTTTTGTAATTTAGAATATCCCAACCTCATCTTGATTAGCCAAATCAAGGTAAAAAGATTAAGAGTTAGACTCCAGATGATGGGGTCTAATCACTTAATTTAAAGGTAAAACTAAGGGTCTAAGGTTTAGAATCCCACCTCACAGATTAAGTTAGGGTAAATCCTAATGATAAATTAAATTCATTAGGATAGATCTCTATTCTTAATTCTAAAGTTTAAAGATCAAATAATCATTTAATAAACTAAGAAAATCTATAAACTAGAAAACTCAAGGTTTCACCTTTTGAGTAACCCAATTTACTCAATAGATGAATTCTAACTTAAGATCTATTCTTAATCTTAGGAATTAAAGCTCTTAATTACTAAGAGTATCTCTCGAGACACACATCCTAACTAATGTTATAAGGACCTAAGAAAAGATCTAAGAATGATTAAAGAAGAGAAATCACTCGCTAAAGACTTAGGAATTTTCTTTAAGGAGCTCATTTTAGAATTTAGGTTAAAAATCAAATTAATGATTGAACTTATACAATTTATGTTCTTAAATCATTATATTTACTGATTCTAATGATTATACAATGATTTTAGGGCTTTAAGATGCTAAACCCTAAATTTGGGCAAAATTACCATTTTGCCCCTACTTAAGGGTTCAAAAGATCAAATTTTGATCTAGGGCTTTAATTCTAAAATTTTCTTTTGGATTATGTTTCTTACTGTCTAATATAAGATTAGACAGCAACTAAATTAATTTTTAGGTGATTATTAAGCCATATGAGATCAAATTAGTGAATTTGACTCATAAGGGCAAATTAGTAATTTGACTAAGTGAAAGTTAAAATTTTCTTTCAGATTATTGTTCTTTACTGCCTAAGATTTCCCTATAATATAAATTTACTAAATTCTAATAAGTATTAGCCAAGTTATGGCTAATACAAGATCTAGGGTTATAAGGGTAATTAAGGGATCCTTAATATGGTCAAAATCTTAACTTTGTCAATTAGTGTCCAAAATGAGTAAAATCAGTGGCTATGGTTTAAAAATAGCCCACTGATCACAATGACATGTGGTAGGCTCAATTTGGATCTAATTTGACTAAGTTATGACCTAATTAGGGTTAGGAGTGATTAGTGAGTGATTAGCAAAATAAGCACTCTAACACTAATCCAACCTTACAGATAGATTCTAAATGACTCTAGGAGTCCTCTAAAATTTAAATCACTTAATTTGGATTACTAGATTTGCTAATTTTCACTAATCAAGTTTTAGGGTAATTAAGGATGATTAGCAATTCTAACTGTTGGATCTAAAATATTTTTACAGATTACTGTTATTTAAGTTTTTCTGATCTAAATGGACCTTTGGATCATCCAATTTAGAGCTCAATTGACCAAGTTATGGTCAATTGAAGTTCTAGGGTTAATTAGGGTAATTAGGGTTAGGTCCTAAAAGTGATTAGGCAAATATTAATCCAAACAGCAAAATAAACATTCTCAAATTAATCCTTAGTATTTTCTAATCACTTTGAGACCCATATTGGGTATGTTTAGATTAAAGAATACCAAACTATAGTCATTTGAATATTTGCAACATTTTTTCCTAATTAATTTAATATTCTAAAATGTCACTAAATTAAACATTGATCCTACAGCAAAATTATTGGCATCATTAATTTCCTTGCATTTTTCTGATCAATTTGGTATATTCATTTGTATGATTTGGATTTATGGATTGCAAGTTATTAGAGTTTTAAGTTCTACAATTAATAAAATTCCTATTTTTAAATTAGAATAATTCTGCTGTTTGTATCAAATAAACTAAATTATATTAAATAAAATCTTAATCATTATTGTGGGACCCACATTATTGCAATGACAGCAGGGAAGGCCACGTGGCGTAGCCTGATAGGTCGAGAGCGACGGCGGGACCCACCCTGAGTCAACGAAATGGACTGCGGGGTCCACCTCTACATCCGACAAAATAGAGTGCCACATGGAGCGCCGAGATGTTGCCACGTGGACGGAAGGATCCCTCAGCACAGCAGAGGCGCGGGTCGGTCCCAGCCCGTTTCAGCCCGACCCGAAAGACGACTCTTCATCTTCCTCCTATATTCGGCATACTCGACGCTTAGGGTTTTCGCACGGAGTTCCAATGAGTTACTTAGGGTTTGATCGAACGTCGATAGTTTGACAAACAATAACAATCGATTATAAGAAAATAGAGGAATCACGCACGTAGGTAATCCAGAATGAAATAAGAGTTAAGATGTACCTGATTAGGGTTTGCAGTTTTGATTCAAGGAGTCCTGGACGCTCGATCACTGCTTCGCCGCCTAAGGTTTCGAAGAAAAATCTCTAGACGCAATGGCTCTTCAAGGCTTGATGAGATATGAAGCGGCGAACACCAGCTGGAGTGGCTGCAGGTTGACGCGTGCGACCCCTACGCGACACGCGGTGCGCGAGAAGGAGGAAGGGTTATCCACCGTTCGATCTTCGATCGAACGGTCGAAAGGCTCCGTTTGATGGAATGGTAGCAGCGGAAACGACGTCAAGGGTCTAACGGAAATCGTTAAACTAATTAAATATAATATTTATTAAATTAATTTAAACCAATTTTATTAATTAAAATTAACTAGCTAAGTGTGTTCCCAAAATTCCCAATAAATTACTCTTAGCTAATTGAGGGGCTCTGATCACAACGGCGCGATCAGATTTTTGATTCGACGAGTATTTAAGTACTAAAATTTTTAGGATATTTAAATATTATTAAAATATTCGCCAAAAATCCAACGACTTCCAAATGCCTCCAAAATTTCACCCCTAGCTAATTTGGGGGTTATGAATGCAATGGTGAAGTCAAATTTTTAATTTGAGATCTAAATAAAAAAAAATCAATTTTCTAGGGTTTGGGATTTTCCAGAATTTCTGATTTTGATTCAGTTGACTTCTGGTTTGACCTAGGTTTTAGAGATGAGTTCTAAATTACTTAATTAGTGACTTAGTATCTTAATTAAGACTTAGATTAGTCTTAATTGAGCCAAGTAACAACCTGGGTTGTTACACAAGACCATCTTATTCAGGAGGATAGGAAATCATGTTCCAAGAAGTCTAAATGATTTTAGCACAATTACTACAAGTTCAGAGAATTTTGTTGAAAATGACATTGATTTTATTAAGCACACATTTAGTGGGGGGAGTGAACTTAAGCCAAATGATGAGAATAATATTGAGAACATATCTGATTAGAGTTAAATGGCCTCCTTGAAAAATGAATTAATGGTCCCAACCTCTTAGCTTCTTGAAGATCGAATTAATGAGGTCTTGAAAGATAGCATGGGAGATATGCCCTCTAAAAATAGGGGTGCCCAGGTATTTGAAGGGAAGCTTACCTATTTTTAGATTCATCTTATTAAAAGTTTTATTAGACAGATTATAGAGGGTTTTCTTATCAATAAAGAATGTAGATTTGTCCCGATTAATATTAAGATCGGAGTCTTTTTCATAGGAATTAAGGAATTTGTTAAGTTTTCTAAGAGTTATACTGTCTCCGTTAGAAAAGATTATCAGATCATCTGCATAAGCTAGGTGGAAGATCATGAACTTGCCACCCAAGTTATAATGAAGGTTATGGTCGTGAGCAAACATACGATTTATATTGTGAGACCAATAATTGAGGGCAAAGTTAAAAAGGATGGGAGGGAATGGATCTCCTTGACGAAGCCTCCGTGCGATTTGAAGAAAACAAAGGGAGACCTATTAATCAAAATTGAGAACTAATTATTACTAATAGAGTTCTTGATTTTCAGGATGAAAGAATCCTCAAAATTATAAGCCAAAAGAACTCTTTGGATAATTAATTTTAATAGAATATGTTTAATGAAATTAAGAATCTAATTAATATAAATTTCATTTCATTCATAAATTATAAAATACTCATCCAATATATACAATATTATATATTATTTCACTCACAAAAATGTGTAGATTATTAATATAAAATTTAATTTTTGTTTTGATAAATATTTTATTTAGTCAATATTTAAGATTAATTAATAAATTTTAAATTGATTTCATCATTTCATGTGACATAATTTGATCATTTAATGTCCAAATTAAATTATCAAATAGTCTATTTCACTCACAAAAATATGAGGAACAATAATATGAAATCAAATTTAATATTTGAATCCTAATTCTCATAATCACTTTTTATCCCTAATTAGGAGTCACAAAACCCTAATTTTCTAATGTTGTCCAAATTTGACATACTTAGTGTCATTTTTCTCCTTATGATATAAGGATTTCAATTATATGCAAATTAATTCTATTAGACAACAATTAGTAATTTTAGATTGTTGACTCTTAATTAAGTATTATTGTGGTAAATTCTAATTTCATATGTTGTATATTTTAGGTATTATAAAATCCTATGATAGATAACATATCACATTTATTATTCCCAATGTTAATTTATATTACTTATATTTGAGCTTAGTTCTCATTATTCTAGATACTTGAATCAATTACAAAATACTTGATTCACCTTTCAACCCTAAGGTAGAAACCCTAGGATTAATTTAAACATGAATTATAGTTGATCGATATATCTATTAGTTATATCCATTAATAGTAGTTAGCCTTAATGCCTTTATAATTACAGATTATTGAATCAACTAGGATTAGCCTTTAGTGACTATACTAGAGCCTAGTTTATTCATCCTAGTTCTTAAAGTTTTCACTTGAATTCTTTAAGAGCTAGTAATTCCTAATTCACTTAGAGTAGTTTATGAATTCTATTAATTTCCTTAACCTTTATCTATTAGGAAATATAGAACTTGTAGTTCTAAATCCCTTCATTCTCTTACTTTAAACCTTTTATTATACATTAGCCTAGCTAGTTTAGTATTTGATTTAGATAAAACCTTCAAACTACAACTTAGCTCAAGAGCTTTAGTGAATTAAACTTTAATTTATAATTTCTTAAGTTGATAATTTCATAATCTCAATCCTTCCCTACTAGTCACATAAGCCTTGATTAAATTATCATAATTGAATCTTATAGTTTACGACTAGAATAGAACTAGTTTCTATTTGTATTGATTATACTTATAAACTTTTTTGTCATATCAAAATAAATGAAATGAAATTATTATTTTCAAAATCCCAATTGCTACTATTATTTTCAATTGACTTGAGATCAATATCTCAAAGTCAATTGGGAGGTCAATTAGCTTCAATCATTAAGTAGATCATTAAAATTAGATAACTTTGGATATTACTAGTTACAATTATTAAATTTTCCTTGAATGCCTGCTTAGCTTTGAGGTTTACTCATTTGAATCATTCATATAAGATATTGTGCATGAATAAAACTTTCACATTAAAAACTATAGGGGTTTATATTATTGGTTAAGCCAAATGTAGGCTAATAAGGAATAATAAGGAGTCCTCACATTCTCAGAGGGTGAATGTGAGTGTTATTTTGTTTGACCCTGCTTTCCTTTACTTGTTAAACAGACATATTTAACTCCTCGCTTCATTCTGTATTTGCTCACAGAATAAAAACTTTCTTAAAATAATTTAATCATTTAAAATATAAGATCTTCTTCAATCTTATAGATTGTTAAGACTCATCATAGCTTTTAGCTATGTTACCTTCCATAATTCTAGACTATGTGAATCTTAGGCTAATAGTCTAAGATCTTCATTCAATTTCTATACTATGCATTTTTCATATTTTAGTATTATACTTTACTAGTTTATATTTTACTTAGATTACAGTGAATATTATTAAAATTATATTTAAATGTTTCACTATATTTTTTTCTTACTTAGCATAAGTTTATTTGAATATATGCATGCTTTACTTCATTTACTTTCATATGCACTTTAGTTCCTTTCTAGCCTATTTAGGATGGTTTTACCCCTTATTTTAATTGTAGGCTAGGATGTATATTTATGTGAGTATTCTTACTCACTTTACCTTTTTACTTGCTTTATTTTTTCATGCTTTTATGCTTACATTTTGCACTCTTGCTTATGCTTAAGTTGTAACTAGTAGTGATATCTAATTAAATAATAATATGCTTAGCCCAATCTTGAATTGTACTTAGACTATTTAGGCTAACCATATTTTCTATTTCTTAGCTTTGTCATATCACATTTAAATGCCAAAATATGATAAATCATGTGCATTTGGAGGCTAGTGGAGCTGGACCATGTGCATAAGCTAGCTGCTTTCGCTCATAAAAACATTAATTTTAGCTTAATATTTATTGCAAGTGTAAGTTTTACTTTCTTTACTTTCCTCTAATTAACATTGGCTTGTAATAATTTAAGTCACTTCTTTTGTATTTACTATGCTTATGTTGAAGTTTAATTTTAATACTAAAATGCTTAGTTTAGGATGAATGGATGAATATATGTAATTGAATATTAATTAAATCATTAGCTGCATAATTATCTCGCATATTAAACTGAAATTTAGTTGCATATTTACTTTAGGATGAATGGAGAATAGTTGCATATTAGCTTCTATATAGAATTGAAAAGTATCTACATATTAAAGTTGAGAATTATTTATCATTCTCTTGTATGTAGTAAATTATGTGGAATGTGCATACTCTATGATAAATAATTGTTACATATGTATTTTTCTCACTTCAAATTATTAGAATTGGAAATAAGCAATCCCATATAACAGATTGACTTTATATTAGAATTGTAAATAAGCAATCATATGTAACAAATTGACTTTATACTAGAATTGGAAATAAGCAATCCCATGTAACAGATTGACTTTATATTAAAACTGTAACTAAGTAATCCTATATAATGGATTGATTTCATATTAGTTTTAGATTGCTATCTTTTCAATTTAATCTTGCATTGGAATGGAAGGCTTGTATGTTGAAATTTGCAGGTGTATTTTTAACCAAATACAGTAGAAGTTATGCCAAAATTTTAAAAATTTATTTGACTTAGATTTATATTACCTATTGTACACTCATATATCATATGTTAATCTTTAGAATTTTTATATCTAAATTTGCAAGTACTCATAACATAAGCTTTTAAATTCACATACTCATATGTATTTCACATAATATTTTTCATAAAAATTCTTTCCATCTTAACTTAAGACCCTCTTCTAAATCCTTGGCCAAACACAGTATCTAATGAATTAGATTAGTTTTCTTCTAATCTAGTATTATGTATTGTGGTGATGTATCAATGTTAAGTTGAGTGACTCTCAATATTGGGGTCGTCACAATAGTATCTACCATAATTTTATTTTAAGCCAACGACACACAAACACACATAAATATATATATATAACACATGAAGAGGAAGATAAATATAAGGCTATCTTTTATGCATTGAGAATTATTGTAATGCCCCGCCCCATCGCCGCGCGCAAAAGATAAGTATAATCAGTTCGGTGGCGGAGCAGCGCACCACTCAGGGAGGAATGACCCGTCTCCCCGAAATAGCTGAAAGCCCAACCCATCTGAAGGGCTACTGGCTCAATCTCAAGGATGGTTGAGAGCTAATACTTAAGATAAGAATATTATCATTATCCTAAGTATTAGACCAATACATATATTGGATGTAAAACTCATAAAAAAATCTAATATATGTATAAGATATCAGCATTTCTAGTATACTGATCACATCACAATACTAAGTATAGGTAGTATATAACAGAGTGCGAAAGCTTAAAATAAACATCCAGAAATAGTCATTATAGAAGCTGTATAAAAACATTCATCTCTAAAAAGAAAAGAAAATATATTCAAAATTATTGCAAACATCTTACTGAAATAGACATAAAAACTAAGTACTGAACTGAAAATAAACTAAGCAGAAAGGTAGTAAAATTGGAGAAGAGTCCACTAGTGCTCCATGGGATCCTCCTGAATCTCGTGAGTGTCCTCATGACCTGGCTCAATATAATGTTCAAGATATAGTAAATTGTTAGATCCCAAAAGTATCCCGTGTTAGACAATAAGTCTAATACATTGAAACTAATCTAAACAGTTCTAGTTATTCATTTAGTATTTATATAATGTAAGTGAATCTGCAGAAAAACTGAAAAGATAGCTGAAAGTATAAAATTGAATAAAACTGTACGAAACTAAAGTAAAGTAATATAAAATTAAATGTTAGACTGAATGCTGAAAGTAAACCAAAATAGTAATGAATCTGAAACTGAGTAGTGATCTGTAAAACTATGCTATATGTCACTAAAAATGTACATCTGAATATGCCACAATACTGTATGCTACTGATATGCAACCAAAATATCACTAAACTGCTATGAGTCATATGGTGCAATGTTTACATACATCCAGTTGGGAACTGCGATGCTAATGCATCATAAAATTCCCCAGGCAATGTATGTAATATTCTATAACCAATAAATCATCATTGATACTCATATGTCATCACTGATACTCAACATCATGCTTATGCTCATGCTCATACTTCTATCTGTATGAAATAATTCCAGAAAAATACTTAAAAATCCGATAATGAATTTAAGGTCTCCATTGTGCAGAATCCTGTTAAAAGGATTCTGACTCCTGAAATTCTAGCTTCGATAATTGGTTAAAGTTGAAAGTTTACTCGAAATCATAAGATGGGATGATTGTATACACATATTTAGTATATTTACAAGAAAGGTAGTTCTTAACACTTAGTTTGATTAAGCCACCCTAACGAAGCAATCTTCGATATGAGGCATCACCCGATGGCGATTTGTATCTCAAGCTGTCATTAAAATGCCCAACTCACAATCACACTTAGTGTCCTAAAGAATGTGACTCGAATTACTTAGTTTATTTAAGCCACACATACTGAAGCGATCTTCGTTAGGAGGCATCACCCGATGGTGATTTATATTTTAATCAAACTAAGGAATGAGTTCCTATTTATAACACACTTAGTCTTGGAAGATTTACTCTAATGGGACTGTATTCGTCTAATCCCTTGGGATAACACCTAGTCATAAGTCCACATTGGAGTGAATCAACCAATCCTGAATACTACTGAAGTAATCCAGTACCATGGGTATACCATACTACACCAACCAATAATTTGGGTTCAGACAACTTTATTTAATATATAAGGATTTATCAAAGCTATTAATCCTCACTCTAAATGGGTGAGTTCTACACAAGGTTCCAAGGGTGTGATCATAGAGATCACTCAATAAGGATTTCTACCACAATGGAGGAGTTCCATTCTAACTGCTTTAAGTGATTCCTACTACAAGATATCAAGTTCAGCTTCTAAAGTTATGAAAGATCATCTAAGTTTTTACCTTAATAAGTTATAAAAGCTCTTCCTACCTCAATGTATCAATAATTAAGGTCCTTAAATATTTCAAGAATGATCCAAAAGTAAGACCCTTAAGATTTCACTTTTCTGCTTCTTAAGGTTTACTTATTAGACTTAGGTTAAAGTGATCAGATCAGATGATTAAAATTCATCTATTATAAAATTATGGGATGAAATCAAAGATCTTATTTGAGTTATATCATTTCGTAAATCATTATAATTTTATTACCCATTTTATGCTAATAGTCTTATATAAGAGAAAATCAAAGATCTAAAGTTTAGATTCAGATAATTTAATCACACATATTCAATATTAACTTTAGCACTTCTAATTCAATAATTTAAGATCAATATCAAATCATATGCATTATTGAAATAATGTCAATTAAATTATCTTTTAATTAAATTAATTAATTAAGTGAAGGTTTAGATCTTAATCAAGATAAGTTAGGGTTTAACCCCTGATCCTTCTACCATTAGGACCAAAGATTACTTTTAAAGGTCAATGACAAATCAATGTGTTATTAGTGTATTATTGATGGTAATTTCAGATTTGGATTAAGTATCATCTACTTAATCAAGTTATCATGATTGTTATGTTCAATTATAGCTTAATGTCAACTAAGCACATTTAAGTGTCCAACTAATGTTAAAGTTCTCTAATATTTATCCTAATATCATAAAAGCATATAAATATAAAAATGTCATATGGTAAAAAGGTAATTAATGTTAATTAAATTCTAAATCAAACTAAAGGGATTTGCACTTAATCAAAAATCTAAAAAGATTTATGTTTTATGCCATTTGGTTATTATGATATACCTATTTAATGTAAACACTTAAGATTCTATTACTTATCATTTGGCACAAAATATATTTAAGATATATAGTAGGTTTTGAGCACTTATTAAAAATAATAAGGTTCACATTTGATATAATTTAATCCCACTATAGTCCTATGGACCTTAAAATGCAAAAACAGTAAAGTTTTGGCCAGTTCAGCCAATTCTAGGTAGTTTTTCAAAAAATTCTAGACATTTTTGCAATTTTAGGTGCGATAGCGTGGTGTGGCGTGCTGCAGTGCTTCTGGTGTTAGAACGCGCTGTGGCGCTTCTGGCGATATAGCGCACTATGGCACTTATGGCGCTACATCGTGCTGTGGCGCTTTTAGCGTTGCAGCCCGCTGCGGCCTGCTGTGGCACGCTATGGTGCACTGCAGCGGTCCAACTTGCGAAATTATTGTTCAATTAATTCATTTTTTTTATTTTCTAAATTTTTCTTAAAATACCGCTATAGCGCGCTGTGGCACGATGCAGTGATCAAATTTGCGATTTACTGTTTAATTAGGTAATTAAAGGATTTTATATGATTTTTTCAGAAATGTCGCTGCAGCGGCCCATTTTGCAACTTTGGGCACTGCAGCGCCAGACGGTGTTTTTGCTAGGTGCAAAACCGTAAGGGCCTACTTTCATGCTCAAATACTCTCAATCCAGAGTATTCCATGAGCGGTGCCATATATCAATGAAAAGGTCTTTCTGATACATTTCCATTAACACTAAAATTGGCACAAACGGAGCATCCTAACTATATGAAAAATGATGATGAATGCAGGGGTGTTCTATATACAAGAAAAATATAGCAGTTTTCTGTGATGCTTTTAAGAGCCTGAGTGGCTTCCATACATGCTTATGAATTTCTAAAGATATCTTCAAGCATAAGAACAATATGAAGAGGAGCAAATGGGTACAAGGAGAGTAAGCAAATATGTACCTTTAGCTTTACAAGAGAAGGAGGAAGGAGACTTCGAAGGCTTAGAGAAGGAGCTTCTCCTTCTTCTTCTTCAGCCCAAGACTTAGCAATGGAGGGGAAGGGAGAGCTGCAGCTTTGCCAAATGGATATGAAGAATGAGCTTGAGCTCCTTCTTTAAGGAGGAGAAGTAATGAAGAGCCTATGAAGAGGGAGGAGTAGAGAGCCATTATGAGCCTAGGGAGAGCATGGCTAAGGGGAGAGGGGGAGGGATGGCCAGCCGAATTTGCATGAGGGCTATCAGCAATAAAAAATTAGAAGGATAAGGGAAATTATAAATTAGGGCCTCAATGATTACTTATTTATTTTCTTTATTTTTTCAAAAATTCAGATTTTTGAAACATAATCTGAAAATTCCCAAAAATTTATCCCTAGCTAATTTGGGGGTGAGGAATTCAACGGCGAAGTCAAAATTTGATTCCGACAATTATTTAATTATTCAATTTTCCGGTGTATTTAATTATATTAAAATATTTGAGAAAATCTGACGACTTCCAAACGCGTCCAAAACATCACCCCTAGCTAATTTGTGGTGACGATCGCAACGGCGAAGTTGAATTTTGATTTCGAGGTCAAAATAAATACCTCAATTTTCTAATTAATTAAATATTAAAATATCTCAAAATAATCGATTGAGCTTCGAATTGCTCCAAACATTCAGGGTTTGATTCTAATGATTAGATGAACTTAATGAAATGATAATTATGATACGATTAAGCTAAACTTAGGTGAGGTAACAACCTTGGGTTGTTACAATTATCAATTGATTTTTCTTAATGTTATATTAGATTGTGTTCCATATATATTAACTTATAAAATGATGTGCAAATAAAATACTTTTTTCTTTTTAAATTTATGTGTATATGTGCTTTCTCAATAGAGATTGTCGGAGAAATAACTTTTAATCAATCAATCTCATAAGCTAACCACCTCTAAGCTTTTACAACGCATTCCGGATACACATATAAAGGGATGGTCATATAAAGACTCACTTAAGTAGTAATAAGTGAAACTCTTAAACATTGAGGCAGATTTTTAGATAACGATGGAATTCATAATAAGAACTTCAAAGTTAAGCGTGCTCGGGTGGGAGCACTCCCATGATTAGTGACCTGCTGGGATAAGGGAAAAATCATGAGGCCTATCAGGCTAAAGTGGACAATATCTTGGTGTTTAAGGATTCGGGCTATTACAAATGGTATTAGAGCGGACTATAGGGTGTCAGATAGGAACTAAGTGTCATATAGGGTAAAGTATTACTTCATGTGAGCAGCCTCTTGAACCCATGATTGTTAAGGTGCTACATGGTTATAGGTATTTCTTGAGCTTGTATATGCCATCTCTAGTCCTATCTATCGAATGGATGGTTCTTGGATCTGTATGTGAATACTAACGAGGGTGTCAGTTAATTAAGTTTGAGAGATTGTAAAGACCCACTTAACTAATAAATGAAACTCTTAGGGCAAAATCACGATACTTATCAGGCCAATGCAGACAATATGTGTTTAAGAGTTCGAGATGTTATAGCCCATGAAATAGCTTAGAGCTTGGCTACTTAAAGAAAATAGAGCAGAATTACCATCCCTTATAAAAGCTATATAGTGTGACCATTACTAGATGAGATGATCAGAGAAATGGCACAACTACTTGGGCAAAGATATTTCAATGTCATTGGCTTAAATGACAAGCCAAAACTCCTCAAAGATAGATAAGATGGAGAGTATAAATCTTGACATGATGAGCCTCAACCTTTCCCATAGCATTGATGATTAACCAACAAGCAATATTGGTCGAAGAGAAGACAACTTGATCGAAAACATAAAATTAAGAAGCAAAGTTTAAATTATAGTAATTTAAAAATTACAACAAAGTTTAAAAAATATAAAACTTTAAAAATAATAATAATAATAATCCAATCTTAATTTAATTTAAATAAATGAAAATCAAAACTTGCAAAAATGCATGGACCTAAATCAACCTGAATTTTAGTCAGGCTTATTTTGGGAACCCAAATTCAATCCAAGTTTAAATGGGTTGATCGAATGTAAGTAACAATCGGATTCCAAAATCATTAATCATAATTCATAAAAGCCCTCCAAATTTAAAATAAAAATAAAATTCTACCGTAATATTAAGTACTACACTTGAGTAGTCGTTTTATGGAGCCGGGCCGGCCGGTTCGTATGTTCCAACGCTCGTGAACCGACAACTTCCGAGCCGGTTCTCTGTAGCCGGCATTATTATAACCCATGGCACACTCGACACGAACTAGTATTGCAGCTCGCTACATATGTGGCTACACAAATCAAAACGGCAGGCATCACGGTCCCACGTGCTCGTCAGGCGATTTTCCGCATTTATTTAATTAGAAATATTTTAAGATTCTTTAATTACAATACAAATCTTTGGATTAGCTATCGCTCTATTTGTGGTAGTTTTTTAATTGTCAAATTTTATTTATTATTTAATTAGAAAAAATTTGGCGTGATTATTCAATATTCTAATATTCTAATAATTTTAATTAGAAAAAATTCAATTTTCTAATAATTATATTTTAAATTCATTATTCTAATAATTTTATTCAATATTTCGAATTTATTTAGTTAGAAAAAAATTCAATATTCTAATAATTTTATTTTAAATTAATTAACATTAACAATTGGGTTGATTATTCATAATAAAAATAGAAAATTGATGCCATTATGTTAATTAAAAGTTATTATAATCATGAAAATCTTAATATAATCATTTAAAAAATAAGATACAATAGATACTAATTATAAATTCATTAAATTTTTTTAATTATCTAAAATAAAACATTTGAGCACTTGAAAAGACAACAATATTTTTCTTACAAAATGATATATAATTTTACATTCCTTAAAATGAATATATATATATATATATATATATATATATATATATATATATATATATATATATATATATATATTTCATGTGTGATCGATAAGAGTTAAACTTATAATCTGAGATAATAAATCATGAGTCTCAACTACTGTACTATAATATTTGGATACTTTATAGATGTGAATATTATAAAGATTTTCTATAATTTGCATATAATATATATTTTTAAAGAAACATAAATTTGAATTTAGAAATTAGTGGAATTTTTAACTTTTTATTATATTTGTACAGTAAATAATTTATTGGTTTTATTTTATTTTTTATAATGATATTATAGTTAGTAGTTAAGATTATAATTACGGAATCAAATCTCACTAATTATATAATTAATTTAGAATTAACTTCCTCTAAAGCAAATGAAGATCATAAATTTAGTTCGCATTCTTGTTACTGTTACTAATAATTGCGTAAAGAAATGCATCAATTTTAATATATATATATATATATATATATATATTACATAAGCATATCATATTTATTTGATCTCAAATGTATATTATTAAAATTTAAAAATAAATTAAAAATGTTAATCGACTATGGCAAATAATTTTCTTATGTTAATTTTGTAAATATAAAACATTAGTGTTTCTAAAAAAATATTGATAATATTTCTGTATTTATTTATAATTCTTACACATAAAATTGAATTTACTTTTATTATTAAAATATATATATATATATATATATATTTAAGAGATATTTAAGCTGTTTGAGAATCATACGAAACTCTTTTTTAAATCTTTTGGTCCGATCACCGAACACAAAAATTTGTGATATTTGATGAGAATTTATTAATTAGTTGATATGATATCTAAAAAAATTCATCTAATATAATTTTAATATCATTTTAATATAAATTTTAAAAATAATATTTATATTATTTTAAATAAATAAATAAAAATTAATTAAATAATTTTTAAATTCTATTGAATATATTTTCTTAGATATTTCCGGCGAGCGGTCAGTTTAAATACTATTTCTCAACCGGCCCGACGCACAGCGTTTTCGGCGGCAACACGTGGCTACTTCAGGCCTCTATGAATTATAACTTTTTAACACTTTATTAATATATTGTGATTAATAAATAAAAGTTTTTAAATATTCTGATTAATAAAAAAACCACAATTTTTAAAAATACTAAAACAATACAACTTAAAGACATAAAATTATCATAATAGAATTTTTTAAGAATTAAATTTACAATAAATGAGCAATAAATATTGTTTACTTCATAATAATTAAATGATATTTGAATATTATTAAAGTAAATTTTAAGTATCACAATTAACCATTGACTTTTTGGTTTAATACAAATAAATGAAAATATCAGCACATATATTTGCATTATTTTGTTTCTTTAATATTTAATATCATAAATTGATCATTCTCAAGCAGCTAGATGAGTGTCCTTATATCTTCAGTGTTGGACTGAGCCCAGTTCTATAGATATCTTTACAGATACACAATAATCAGTAATGTGAAACATATTGAAAGATTACAAAATGAGAAAATTTGAATTCTGATTATATCACAACAACTAGAACATCTATTTTAGTCCAATAAAATTATAATAATCTATATAATTGTGTAAATAATATCCAACATCTAAAAACTACTATATGAAATTAACAATTACATGATTTCAATGCATATCTTGCAACAAAACTATCCTAAATAATAATTTGAAATTATCATGCAGCATAATGGATTAGCTAAAATGTGACAACCCTAAATCAAGGTTGAGGAGTTTAAGTAATAATCTCAATTTAATTATTCATACAAATTAAACAATTTACTTACAAGACTTCTTAAAATAATCCCATTGCACGGAGCCTCAAAATATTTAACTTTAACATAAATGACTTTATAATATTACAATTAAAGTTTCATATTCCAAAATACAAATAAAATTTTAGTGAATAAATAATCAACTAAATCATTTTGAAAGCTCATTAAGTGATGCACTCCCTTTGTAATCAACTTTTATGAGTCTTGATGCACTCCCTTTATTTATAACAGTGATTCAATGAGCACCACAGAGCATTGAAAATTTTGTTGAAAAGAATCAACTTGAAATAACAAATTTATCATAAATACTTTTGTGACACAATCCTTTTTTGGGCTAACAACCTCGATTATTGTTGAGAAACTCATAACATATATTTATACTCGGAAAATCTACAACTAATCTTTTATAATTGTTCTCAATTATTATTTAAATTTGGTGAGTCTTGCTAACTAGATCTTTTGCATCTTTTTAGTGGACTAGATACCTCATTATTTTTTCAAGTGTTCTTGCAACACTACACTACAAGTACATGTCACATTTATTTCACTTTTTTACATAGACTTCACCAAAAATATTTTGTTACAATTTTCATAGTAGTGTTACAATTTTTTCAGCGATTAATGCGTATTAATGCCATTAATTAGACTTTTAACATATTAAGAAGCATAAACACACATAGGTGTCTGATGTAAAACTTATAAAATTTATGTAAAAAATTTAACATATATAGGTGAATACCCAATTTTGCTTTTCATCAATCTGATTGCAATCTTTAATTGAAATTCTTAGAAAAATTAGTGATAAGTCTTTACAATTAAATGTTTTATCATAATAATTTTAATTTCTTAGAAAAATATTGGTTAAAATATACTTTTTCTCAATAATATAGAGCAAAAAACACAAACTTCTTTGATTAATATTGCATCCCAGAAGTAATATGCATATACAATAACAAATCTTGTCTTCTGTGCAACAAATATCTTCTTGAACTAACTACTGAATGCAATAGTTTCATCTAAAAATGATAGATGAAAACACCATCATTGAGTACATAACACTGCAATTTTACTATATCCTTATAAGGGAACTTATCGTAAGATTTTACAAGTAACAAAGCTCTGATTTGCGTTCACATATTAAGTATTGATAAATAGTATAAAAAGAAACAATAAAAAAATAATTTCAGAGGAATAATAAGTAGATAATAAGTAGACAAAACTTTGTGATGTGCACATAAGAATATATAATATTATGGCATCAACATTTTAGAAATAAAACTAACTAATAAGAACGTGATAAACTAAAATTTTATTCAAAAAGTATTGCAAATTATGCATGATAGCAAATAATTAATTTTAATATTTTATAGCAAAAATAACAAAATGTAATAATATTCATGTATTATAGTATAACACAAATATATTCTTATGTTACCACATAATATCTTCAAATTTTTTATATTTACACTATCTCATGTCTATGTCATTAGACATGCATAATGTAATGACTCAAATTGGTACCCTACAAATTAGGACTGAACCTGACTCAAAAATCTGGATATCGGGAGACTTCAAAATTAGTTCAAACCAAAAATACTATTACATATAATATAGTTTTATAATCGTAATGCAAGTTTGTGAGCAATTTGAATAACGGTAAAAATTCCCATTAAAGACTTGAAAATTTCCTAAGTAAAAATCTATGAGTTTCTAACCTAGTTTCACTTTCAAATCCTTAACTTCCTTAAGTAGATTAGATCAGCAAATAAAGATAAATAGTAATAATTATCATCAATTCTTAAAATCCCCTAAGTCCTTTATTAGGAGCTTCTTAGGATCTACACTTCGCATAAGATATTTTTCTTAAGATTAAGAATATATGCTATGTTAGATTTTATTCATTAAATAAAATGAAACCTTGATTTTATTAGTTTCTAAATTTTTATACTTTAATTTTGATTATTTTATCTTTCAATATTAGCTTAAGATTAGGAGATTCATTTTATTAAGATTTGACTATGCTTAATAGGAGTTCCCTTAATCATTAGTTCACAACTTAGATTTAAACCATAGTCCTTAGGTATTACCTTAAATTAAGAGATTAAACCCTAATTTTTGAGTTTAATTCCTAATCCTTAGTCTAATTTCATCAAATAGGACATGTTAATTATTTATTTAACTTATAATTAATATTGATTGAACTAAGTTAGAACCTAATCAATTCTAATTACTTTTAACTCATAAGGTTATGATTTTAAGTTATACTTAGAATAGTTAGAATAATTTAAGTAGATAATAATAGATATCTCCAAGTGTAGTAGAGTTCCTTACTTACGATTAAATTAATATTACTTTTGCATTCTTTTTACTTTGTACATTTACTTTGAATATGTCATATAAGATTATTGATGCATGAAATGAAAACTTAAAATAATTAGGATAACATTTACATATGATTCAATTACATATTGATCATGTGCATTTTACCCTACTAGACAAGGGTAAGGAGGAATAAAGATTACTTAATATTAATTATTGAGGAGTGTTATGTTAAGTTGGAACCCAAATAGTCTTGTAAATATATTTGACTCCTCAGCTACTTCTGGGTATATTCACAGAAGTAAAGTAAATAACTAAAATATTACTGTATTTGTACTTATCGCCTCCTCAGTTCAGTTCTACTTCGTTATTCCGCCTTATCCTCTTATGACGCTAAAAAACTTATCGGCAGCCTCAGATGACTCTAAGAATAAACATTTTTCACATCAGTATGCTAGTTTAGCCCTCTTCTGATATGGCAGTCATTACATACTTATTTACTATTTAATTGTTACCTTTTTACTGCTATTAGCCTTTACTTTACCTGATTACTTATACAGTTGTAGGATGCTAGATTTCTTTTACTGCCTACTTATATATATCATAGATAGATTGCATACTTTTAAACTTGCATAATTTGTATGATCATCAGCATATTTATGATGAGTCTTTTCTTTCAGTATTTTTCTTACTTTATTTATATATATATGCCTAATATTATCACAGCTTAGTATTAAGGTATGTTCTTTCACCTCATATATTGTTCAATTACAAATATTGTATTTATAACTTTCCATATTTTATTGTATGCTTGTTGCACTCTTACGCTTTGCTTGTTTTATAATCTATGTAAAATGGTGATATCATAAAACTCATAAACTTAAATAGTATAAAATGTACTTATATAATATGTCTAACCAAATTTTATTTTCTTTGGCTGAGGTCATGTCATTGTGAAACCCACAATGGCAGTGTAGCGCCCCACCCCGCCCAGTCGCCGCGCGCAAGAAGGGGTAATCGTAATCTATTCGAAGGCGGAGCGGTGCGCAACTTGGGGAGGAATATCCCATCTCCCTTAAATAGCTGAAATAATACCCATTTGAAGGGCTGCTGACTCAACCTCAAGGAGGGTTGAGAGCTAATACTTATGGTAAGAGTAGTATCATTATCCTAAGTATTAGACAAATATATACATTGGTTGTAAAACCCGATGTCGATTTGTATTTTAATCAAACTAAGGAATGAGTCCTCATTTATAACACTCTTAGGATCGATGTAAGAATGAGTCCCTGTTTAAAGCCCGATGGCGATCAAGTCAGGACAGAAGATCAGTAGATTAGTTGTTATTTTATTCTGCTTGTGAGGATGAGTGATTTATTTTATTTTAAATTTATCTTAAAATTGATGTAAAAATTTAGATACTTATGTATGTTCTTTTACTATACTATTTTATTATGAGCTGCATATTTACTTCTTACTTGTATTGTGGTGGATTGGATATAGCATTTTACTTTTTCTTGCTTCCGCACTCTGATGAATGTATATACTTAGTGAATGATTCTGCTGCAATATTCAGGGCACATCCTTCCTTTATTAGTGGATTGAGAAATTATATCTTAATCTGATGATAAGTGAGGGATTTGCCAAAGTGGCACACCACTCCTTAGCCTTGATTGTTGGTGGTTAAAGGGCGTGGCACCACAGAGAGAAAGAGAGAGAGAGAGAAAAGTTGGGATTTGTAATATGAAATTGAACCTCACTTTTTCTTGATTTTGTATTTACCCAACAAAATCATATTATTATGCTATATATCAAATGCTAAAATTTTATATTTATTTTTGTAACATCAATTATTTTTATGCTAAAGTTTTAGTACAATTGAAACATATTTGACATCTATCTGTACTTAGTTTACAACTAACTAGTATTCAAATACTCGTACTTTTGAAATGTTCCTAGATCAGGTGCTCATCCTAGATGAAAGATATTAAAAATCAAGCAGTGTTGATACTGCTATCTATTGATTTACTTTTTTTTTTACTCTATTTAAAATTTGTAACTTTTTATTTTATTTAGATCATTGTAATTAAAACTTTATAATATTTTAATTTAATAAATAAATAATTTATATTTGATACTTATATATTATATCTTTTAAATCACTCAATATGATCATGCGGCTAGGGGATCACCCCAATCGGTACCACGACATCGGGTCCCCACACATACGACCTCTTTGCTCATGTTTTTATTTCTTGCAAAGATCTCAATAAAAACTAGCATTATAATATGACAAAAGAATAAGCACATCTATATGCTTAAACGATTCTATAATTCATCAAATAAATCAGACACTAATCATCCCTAGATAGCGATATCAATCTCGTTATCACCCCCAAAAGAGGGTAATGTGGCATCATTAATATTTCTATTAAGTTCCAAAATGCTCTAATAATTTAACCAATTTTCTTAAAAGCTAAACATTGCATGACAATTCATTAGAATACATGCATCATCATGCAAAATAAAGTTACATTTTTTCAATCAATGTAATCACTGTACAATACTTTTCATTTACATGATAATACTTATAAAATGCTTGTATAATAATCAGATGATAAATACATTAACTAGATGATATAAATCAAATCATATTCGACTAACATTTACGATTATTAAGATTATAATTAGACGAAATTTTGACATCATAACAACAATGACATGATCATAAATCACATGCATAGCAACAAATAAACATTTCCATAATAAGGATAATAATATGTAACTTAAATCAATAATCTTAATATCTATTACGAGGCATTGATTGGATTAGAAAATCCACAATAAATAAATGAAAAATTATTTAAATACATTAATAGGTTCACAAAATATATGAAAAATATAATATTATATATATTTAGTGGGGTATAAAGACAATATAATAATTTTTATGACAAAATTTAGCATTTCCAACAAAAATTTTGTATAAAACAAGCAAGACAATAAAAGATCGCTAACATATACAAGCATATTTGATCAATGTAAAAGCATAATTACATTGAAATGTGCTTCACAAACTTGCAAGAAAGCTAAAAAAATAGTGCTTAAATTGTTCGCAACGAAGAGCTCAACTTGGTCATGACGTCCAATAGTGCTTACGGTGCATTGGTACTCATGCTGAATAACGAAATGATTTCAAATTTTTTTTTAAGAATATTCATTTAGCGATATTTACAGGCTATTTGAATGCATTTGGGCGCACCAACTTATGACTCATATGAGTGCACGACTTTTGATGCAGAACAATATAGTCCATTTAATTCAAAATTGAAGGAAAGTTATCCGATTCGAATTTGGACTTGATTTGCTCGGTTTCTGCGAGTACGGGCTTGTCACGTATGGATTTGTATTTCGTGCATCTGAACATGCCAAATTCGTATCTGGGCTCCAGAATGTTATAAACTTTTTTACCTTAATATTAATAATTATAATAATACAGTAGCTTGTGTTTAAGAACAAATTAAGGCATAATAATATTTTGATTAATTATGCCATAATAATACAGCCCCTCTCCAAGGAAAGTCAGATGAGAGTAAATAAGAGCAAATAATATTTGATTAGTAATTATTTATCAAATTTTGCAAAAAATAATTAATAGATGAATGAGTTAAATGCTATAGATCAAAATCTCAAATTCATCGACTTATTATTGGTTAATTTATACCAAAAACAATTTAGGGACACTTGTCATTTTGTGCACTGATTGCCACATATATCTAAGAAGTGACCTGGTATTGGAACCTCCGTGATGAGAGTGCAGCAGTCAAGCTTTCTTAGAATTAAATCCAGCCACGTGGATGAGATTAAATCTGGGTGCGCCTGCTGAAAAGTTTATAATCCAGGGCTTCGGCCCGATATATTGATTATCAGGAATCGCGGGCAGAATTAGGGCAGAATTGCCCGGCAACCTAAGATGCCCGTGTTTTCCGGGCAGCCGGGCAGCAATATTTAGGGCCTATAAAACCAAGTGCTGTCTAGTGAATTGCAGTTTGCCGCTTTTGCTCCTCTTCTTTCTCATAAGGTTTTACAAGTTCTCCGCTCTCCTCTTTCCATCGATTGATTTGTCCTTTTATAAAATCATAAGAATATATTTGGATATTATCAGGATCCAAAACCGAATCATGATTTCTATGCTAGTGATTGCTCTTCGATATAACTTTTTATTAATTTTTTATTTTAGGGAAGTACAGCGTTATTTTGATCTCACGTTTTTTTATCCTATCCTTGTTACAGATCCAGCACCCAATTTCGATTTCATGGCTGCCGGTGAGGAAGGCAAGCACCAGGAACCGTCGCCTAGATCCATGAGGAGAGCGTGGTCATCCAACTCCACTGTGTGTGCTCATGGCTCGGCTGCGCCGCCGAAGTGCGTCTGCGCTCCTGCAACGCACGCTGGATCATTCAAGTGTCGATTGCATCGGGTAAACTCTCACGGTCACTCTGCCCCGGCACCCTCTTTACCTCCTCAGCAGGCCGTCTCCGCTTCTTCAACTAGAACCGTGGAGGCGTTGTAGATTCAATTGAACAACAAAGAAAAAATAATAATTCGAACTTAATCGAACTTAAAAAATGTGGAATCCATTTTCTGCAAGGCAAAGAACTTGTAATCTGGTCGACTATGAAATCTGTGTGATGCGGTAACATGTTGTGTGATTAAGATATGAGATGGATGATATCTTCTCTCAGCTTTTGGTAAGATGATTAATGATATGAGGTTAATTATTTCCATCTACGATCCCTCCTTTTAATTCCGTCAATGGATGTGAACCCTCGATAGTTAAATCTAATCTTAAAACTTGAACATCGAGTTACGCTGTTTTTGTTTTCAGTTCTTTTAATCAGTTAATTTTTGGATGGATGAAAGATCTGAATGAAATCATCGCTTATGGTTCTTTGGCACTTTTTTTTGTTACAGGTTGTGTGATGATGTTGACTTGATATTGAAGTGTTTGGTATTCGTATTGACAATTGCGCAGCAGCTGGGAAGATTCTCGTAATTTACACATGCCCTGTAAGTCGTTGCCTTCGTTTTATTTTTTATTTTCATTTCTCTTTTTATAACAAGATCCCGTTCGATGGTCTGCGAGCATTAATTATTTCGGGTTTGATTTTGGGGAAAAAATTAGGTCACGATTTTCATGTTTGTTTTTTATTGTATAGTTTGCTAATGCCTCGGTCTCAGCCAGAATTTCATCAAAACAAGTATCCATGAACATCTGACTGTATTGGAGATTTGCTCTGGAAAATTTTAGGTCAATATAGTTATGGATCGTCGATCGATTTATAATCGATTTGAATGTTTAAGGGCCATTTATGAGTATAGGCTTAAATATTAAGATGATTCTTTTGTTGGATGACCCAGTTTTCTGAAGGTACAATTGATACACAAATAAAAAATTTGAAGTAGTTACCCTAACATCAAATAAAAAACATAATCGCTACACTTCACACATGATTGCTACAGCAGAAAAGCAGGCACATTGGGAAGACAGGTTCAAAAGCTACCTTTTGGGTTATCGGAATTCCGTTTACGGGCTTCTATCTAATATCGCTGTAACAGGAACTAAAAAGAATTTGAGCTCTAATGATTATTTTATAGATTAAAGAAAGTAATGCTTATCAATAATTAGTCAAATCATTAATTAATATTTGGGAATATGTTTTTAAAAAAGCGTTGCATTACTTAGTGAAACTATAATGTAGCAGACTGTGTCAAGAATTAACTGTTTTTCATGTCTCCAGTATTGTGAAGTAGTAAAAAACTTTTGTTGCTTTATATTTTTTGGAATAATCCCTAATTCATTCCAAATCAAGCATCATATGCAGCCTAATTACAATTCAAAGATACAATTAAACTATAAACCGAGACTCGTACAGCCTCACCTGACTAGAAAGGATTACAAGCAATAACAAATTAAGAATAGCACCCCAAAAGCTGCTTACAAACCACTTCTTTCAACAGCAGCCCAATCTGCCATTAGAAGAAAGAACAGTCTCTTTAGTCGAAAGTTCCTAACACTAGCTCTTAGAATACCTGAAATATTAACACAACAAAGATATATATATATATATATATATATATATATATATATATATATATATATATATGTGTGTGTGTGTGTGTGTGTATTGAACTCATAATCCAGATCTAATAGAAGTTGCAAACCATTGCTATTGGGTGGAGTATCTAGGTTAAGATAAGTGTGGCTTGCTATCAGATCAGAAAACTTCATGAATTAAGCTAGAATAGAACCCCAATTTCTTGAACAGAAAATGAAGAATCGTAAGCAAAGCTGTTGAAAAGAGCACAACATCAAAATAACGGGAGAGGTCTTGTTTCCATATTCAAGATTTAGCCTGCATACGTTGGTGGATTGATAATGAACACTGGAAGCGTTTAAGAAGGAAAAGGATCTCTTTTATGCGCTTGCCGTTGCAATATTTTGACCAGCTCATAAATCATTGGATTGAACTTGCATGATTTTTGTTTTTGTTTTTTCTCTCGGAGATGATAAGGGATATGGGATGCGCCAGTGGGATATTATTCCTTGGAGGAAAAGCTAACTAGAAGATAGTGTTTGCATCGAGTAGGTGTTACAAGCGTTGAATAATTAGGAATAATCAGTTCCATCACAAAATATTAAAAAGCTAGATAGTTTTGTCTCTACACTTGTAAATATTTCAGTTCGCAACTTTTTATTTAGACCTATATATCTGGATTGATACAAATGCTATATTAAATAATAGATGCTGTATATTTTAATGCAGTGCATATTGTCGGCATTTGACGAAGGATATGGATGAGGAAATCTGATATTCTATTGCCACATGCCAGCAAGGGGGTAGAGAGAGACAGACCACATTTATTTGCCTGACCGGGCTTTAGTGTAATGACTTTTATCAAAATCATTGAATTTGGAATTAATATTTTGCTACTTTGGGATTTCTTACTATTCTAGATTATAATATGCATAATTATAATTTTATCAATCTCTTTTGAGATTTATTTTGAGAAAAAATATAATATTCTAGAATTTATTACTTACAGCAGGATCGCAACTTTTTTTTATTACTTTCAGATTCATAGTTTACCAAATCCAAAGCGTACCGCAAAAGAATTTCAGTTGAAATATGTATATACTTATGGGTGCTTTGAAAATGCATATAATTTTTGAATGTCAAGGAATGGCAAATAGATTACGAAATAAATAGAGAATAGCAGGAGTACAGAGAAAGCAGTCCATATGAATGGGTTGATTGATGGGGATATGACACAATAACAAGGAGGGGATATATTAATAAAAGGCACAGTTGGTTCTCTCTCTTATATAAAATCTAAGGTGGTGGAGCTTGTGTCTCACTGGCTGCTGCAGCTTCAAATGTCTCCCCTTCGATGAGTTGAGGGACGTCGTCGTCGTCATCAGCATCCACAAGGTTGGATGCCGAAGCGGCTTCCGCAGCAGCAGCAGCAACTGGGGATTGATTCTGGAATTGCTCTGCAAGTTTCTTTATGTTTTCCAAGTTGTCAGGACCTGAAACAAATCAAAACAAAGATCAATTCACTTGACTACCAAGAAACCAAACAGTTGCTGCCCTATAATAATAAATATATGCAAAAAACAGTCCCAACTTAAACCAGTATAAGTTTAATCTAATTAGTCACCCTTTAGAAGATATTGCATCTATTTTAGTACTCAAGAGATAGCAGTTCTTAATTCAGCGGCTGCAATTTTTTTGGCCAAGTGATACAAGGTTGCATCACTAGCATTTAATGTGAGCGTACACTCATAAAGGATCATACTGCATCCCTCAATATTTATTGCAATTGCTGGGACCAATGACAATAATAGGTACCTTATATATTGACAAGAAAGATATAAACTTGACAATTCTCAAATTGCATTGCAGGAGACATCAAGCTTGTTCGGCAAATATCAATAACTCTCAAATTGCAGTCTACACTATGATCCAAATGGCAGCCACTAAAATTGCAATGGTGTTGTTACGATGTCACAAAAAAAAAAAAGCCAACAAGTTTTGATTCAGCAGCAGCAATTTTTTCTCCTCGTGATACATGAATGCGTCACTAGCATTTACTGGAACAGATTCAATAAGCATATTTACAATCGTGTGCAAAATTTAATATCTAGGATGTTTAATGAATATAAACATATATATATATATATATATATATATATATATATATATATATATATATATATATATAGGTTGTTCATTTATGTAAAAACTTGATAAGATTCATGGCAAGAAAATATTAAAAAGATCTCATATACTTGAAACTTCGGGATCTAATTGTAAACAGCTTCGGCAAGCAAGAAATAGTTAAAATAATAAAGAATGAATGGTAGAGAAACATACCCAACTGGTTGATGATAGATGGTAGCAAATCTTGCAGTTCTGCCATTGCAAAAAAAAGATGGTAACCCATGTAAAGATGAGAAAAATATGCATAGAAATAAAGATGTAAAGATTACTTTTTGTTTGCGGAGATCCACTAATAACCCATGTATTAGCTGCAATGGAAGCTTGCACTGCAAATCAAGAAAAAACAATGACCAACAATCATCAATCAGTACATACTGCAAATTTCTAAAATGAATTTAAAAGAAAAATAAGCAAAAATTGATTGAATCTTTTTCCCATGCACCAAGTCTGTTCCTGTTAAATGATTTTTAAAAACTCTAGCGAGAAAATAAATTTTTTTGGGTATTAGATATTTAATTATATAAATATATAAGTGCTATGCAAGTAAATGCTCCATCCGCTATTCACCTTTGGGGTTTTGAAACTGAATTACAGTATCATCCTTAAAGATGTTGACTTCTTCAATTGCAGGAATAGCATTTACACCAATCCTCTTCAGTGTGCTCTGAAGTCGCTTATCATCAGTGGTTGATGTCTTGTGGACGGCCTTCTTCTTCCTGATAGCATCACAAGATAATATACATCATTCATTCATCTAGAACAGATGGATGGACAAACGAGATGTGCGAGAAAAAGTAATTTGTACACTAATGTTGATGAAAATATGCAAAAGGATACCAATGTTGTTCCTCTCATTCTTTGTAAGTATATGTGTTTCACAAAACGGGCTCACAATTTCGGTGCAGTCAAATTCCTTCAGAATTCTCGACTCTATGAATGATGTGAGTTACAGTTTTTGTGATAGCTTTTGTGGTGCTACTGAAGAGCGAAAATTCCCTCTAAGATAATGAATTTAAATGAAAAAATGGGAGCACAGATTCAAAATTTGCATTAATTAAAACTTGAAAGTAAAACAAACCGTCTCTTGGAGGGTCCTACAGTGGCGGATAAGAAAAGAACAGAGTTAACTTCTTTGTTGTTCTTCTCAAAAAGAATGATGTTTTCATTGTAGTAGAGTCTAAAATAATTCGGCCCTAATGGGACTGGGCCCTGATAAAGGTCAGGGACATAGGAGGTGAAAGAGCCGGGTGCAAAGGCAAAAGGGCCGGGTGCAAAAACAAAAAAACAATAAAATCAAAAGTGACTAAGGAGTGAAGTAACGCGAGGAACATTTGCCCATCCAAGCACATCTACATACATACCCAAAAATTTGAGCCTACCTATTTCTGTCCATTGTCTCTAATCTTCAAAATAAAGAAAATCTTTCTAATTGTTTATTTCATGTCTTAATTGGTCATTATATACTTAATATTTCTAATAAGAGGAGCATCAAACGATCTTAACATGCCCAAATCATCTAAAACAACATTCTCTAATCTTACTCATTGTTTGAACGACTCCAAACTTACTATGAATGAACTCATTTGTCATTCTATCCTTTCGAGTATACCATGCCGTCCACCTTAGCATCCTCATCTCTGTAACATTTATTTAATTTGCATGTTTCTTCTTGGTTGGTCAACATTCAGCCCCATATATAACTGCTCTATAAAATTTTCCTTAATTTTGAGTGGGAATGTTTGATTGTACAATATTTCAAAAGCATTCCACCGATTCATCCAACTAGCTTGATCCTATTAATGACAACACTCCCTACTTCACCATTATTTTGAATAACTGAACCTAGATATTTAAACCCCTTGCTCTTCTTGATCACATGGTCCTCAATAGTTATGTTTTTGAGATTATGACTTCTATTACAATTAAACTAACACTCCATATATTCTATTTTAGCTCTACTAAGACGAAAACTATAAATTCTAAAGTAGTTATCCACAGCTCAAGTTTCAGTTTAGCTCCATCCCTAGTCCTATTAATAAATAGAATGTCATCTACAAATAATATGCACCAAGAAGCATCCTTTTAAATGCGTTCAATAAGAACACACATATTCTATTTGGGTAATATGAAAAAATTTTAAATAAGCTTTTGGCATTCCCCAATGGGAAATCAAATATATTAATACAACTTAGAGCAAAATAAGTAAAAGAATTAAAAGGTTGAAAACTCGAGATAGCTAGTTGCAACAAAACAAGATTTTATTACACAACATTGGTGGACATTTATCAATAACCAAAACATATCATATAAAACATAGTAATGATTGATTAATATAAACTCAAGAAAAATTATATATAATATGAACCCTGAACCAATTGAGTGTATTAATTAATTTCAAGCTCAATCTATGCTTTAGAATTGCTAAATTTGGTTCCCCAACAATTCAATTTGAGCCTAATTTATTTCAAAAATATTAGTAAAGGATCCTTGGGAGAAGAAATTTGATGTATTGGATAGTGTGAAACTAATTTGATCAATTTGTGAAGCGAGTAAAGCATTGACTGTGAATGCAAAAATTAAGTGAAAGCAAACAGCCATGCGGTGAGACTAAAAAACTCATTTATGATGAGCAAATCCTGAGGGGCCAGCTGACAGACACAGCCCAATTCAATTTACCAACCTGAAGCATGACTCAAACTGCCATCATATTTAACAATTAAACTCTTTTGAACTAAATACTCCAGTTATAAAAAAAATGCTTCATTGATGTGATGTCATTATCAATGTAATCAGCATTAAAATTCTCCAATGGTCTAAAACGTCAGGTTACATGATGTATGGATCTTCAAAGGGAATGGATTTTTGTTAACAATGAGTTGAACACCTACGAGTATTAATACTGTAAAACTAAATGAAACATTCTTTATAGAGCTTATCTAAACATATTAATGTCCAGTTAAGGAGTACATGCAGTAGAAGCATAAACTACCTAAAACCCGTGCGGCCTTATTGGCCAATGAGGTTGCATGGGTGTGGCCAGGCATGCTCAGCCCCACCCGCTAGACCAACAAAACTTTGCAGAAAGAGATGAGCTTGAACTCATGCAATCTTTAGCTAGCACAACACACTTGTTTAGGCGCATGCCGAGCTGTTGCACCAGCCTATATGTTAATTCAAACAAATTATTTCAGAAAAGAATAGTTTGCATGCATACACATAGCCATTAGCATTAAATAATTGCAAGTATACAGTATAAAGCATGCACATCCGCTTGCAGCATACAACAATGATTTAAGAAAATAGAATCTGATAACAGTCACATGAATAAAATTCCTGCTCAGTATGAAGAAGAAAAACAACAACAAACCTGCGCATGCTTCCTTTCCCACCAGTGCGGACAGCACCGGCCATCTTTTGAAGCCTCTCCACATTCATCTGTAGAAGTATTCAGAAGATCAACACAGTAAGATGAACTTACAAAAAGCATATTAAAAATACAGAAACACATTGAAAATATTAATTTAAAAAAGCTTGAGAAAACAATTTGCAGCATTAAAAAGAAAATTGATAAAAGTATCATAGAAAGTAGAAATTATTTGCATTACAAAACAGAAATGAAAAAAAAAGTTGACATACACTAAGGTCAAGAAGATTTCTATAGCAATCTTAATAGTTTTTGCCTATGTAAAATAATAGTCAGGTGCAATAAATAAAATTATGAAGAAAATAGAATTCTAGTGAATGCAAAAACACCAACAAGAATAAAGCAATCACCAAACATAAGTAATTAGAGAACAATGCAAATTTGCATGTCTATTCAATCAAGGCACTCAGAAAACTAGTGACAATTTCCATATGATGACATAGAAAGGCATTCATTCAAAAGATAACGATGTGTATGAGTTTCAAGTTCAACAATACATGCTAAAAAAACAGCATATAATGAATAAAAAGTATATGCAAGAGAAGAGAGACTACATGTTTTCTACACAATCTTGCGCTGCTTATTTCATAGGACACAGTTGAACAAGCAAAGTTGAACAATAACAAATCATGGTGCTAACTCGTTTTTTAAGATATTTAATAAACTATATAATTGTCACTCTAGCCACAAAGTAGAACCCAAAAATAATTCTTTCTTAATTTTCTCGAACAACAACCTATGAATACATAAATATCTATCTACCATTGTCAAAACCAGCCTATAAAATCAGTAATCACATAAACTAGCATCAATTCACTACACAGATCGACTTAATTTTTAATTACTTGGGCGCTAACCAAAATTTACGCGAGTTAAGCTGAACTCAAAACTTGTCAAGTTCAATTCGAGCCAGATGATGGCCCCTAAACATATGGTGTATACACCCCTATCTTAGTAGTAAATTCACAGTGAAAGACTAGAATTCATCAAAACCAGGAAGGTTTCGTTCAAGACAGGTGAAATATCGAAGAAAAATTAATGCACGACAACTCGCCCACCATAAAGAAATAACAAGTTTGGGAATATCGAATCGACGGAGTTTTAGATTCAGTTGAATGCACAGATGATGCTGTGTGATTGAATCTAGATGAACCGAGAAGATCTTACCTCTGATCTGCTTCGGGAAAGAAGATGCCGGTAAGGGCTTTGGCGCCGCAAGGGTTTCAGGCTACAAATTATCAAAAGCAGCCTCTCACTCTCTCAAACCCCTTTCTAGGGCTTAAAAATGACCGAAATAAAATATAATTATATAAACCTCTGATGAGGCCATCGAAATAAATAAAAATAATAATTTTGCTTAAAATATAATTTTTATTTTTAAACATTTATAATAAAAAATTAACTGTTTAAAATTTAAAATATAATAAACATATTTATGGATGCATTTTTTATTACTATAAACTGCTTGATCTCATTTTACTGTATCAAATTGATATTTTTAATTTTAAATAAAAAAATAAAGTAATACTATATAAAACAAAAATTAAAAATAATATATGATACACATTTTTACGAATACTCATTTTAAATTATGTCTTCACATTAGTGAAAAGCATGTCCTTTGCTTTTTTTTGTCCGTTGGATAATGCAATTTACTTTGGGGAATATAAAAAAAATTATTCTTTTTTAATATTTTTATTATTTAAAAATTACTTTCAAATATATATAAAAAAATATCTAAAATTAATATATTCAACTAATAATTAATTTACATATTAAATTAACTCTATATACAAATATATTAATATAACAATACTCTATAACAAAATACCCATTAGCTTTCACTCTTTTCTCATAATTTAATAAATAATAATTTACATACATTTTACCCCCTTTTGATGAGCCTCAATTTTTTTCATTTAAAATAAATACGTCATTAGGATGGTTGATTAGTTCAACAAGATTAAAGTAGGTAAAATAAGTTAAGAAATTAAATTGCATTATTTAATTTTAAAGAAATATGAAAATTTAACATAAGAATTTGTAATTTAGATTAGTTAGCTATTTAACTATTTAAATAATTAATTACTAATTAGTTAAATACCTTTAATTTAAATATGTAATTAGAAACAAATTAAATATCCTATTAATTATTTAAAATTTGAGGACTTATTTATTGTGACTATTATTAAAAATAAAATATTATTAATACTTATTTTAATGACTATTATTAAAAAAGGTTATTAAATTTTTTGCATTATTTTCATTTCTATACATACGCTACTAAATTAAGAAAAAACAATTGAAAACATACTATCGGCCAAAACATTAGCGTTAATGTATAATATTTGGGATATTATTTTTTTTTTTAAAGTAAATGGAAAAAAGGCAACCATTGACCTTCAAATCGAAGGGCTATATAATGCTTTGGCAGGTTTCGAATATGAGCAACAACGAAATACAAATATATTGAAAAAATATACAATGTGCGTTGCTCTCGCTTTACACCACTTTGTCCATTACACATCTACAAGAAAGAAATCATATACATAACCCTATTCAGCACAAATCAAAAATACATTCTCTTCTTTTTCTGTTTTGTACATTCTCATCCAAGCGAAAAAAGAATTACACAAATCATATATTTGATTATATCATTCTCGTTTTAACGTATATGTATATAGTGGTACAGCAAAATACTTTCCAAGAAGGCCGAAAACAAATAAAATAAAAATGCTAGCAGAGGAATGTTCCATCATCACCAGAAAGAGAAGAAGCCTTGCTTGAACTTCTTCCTGCTAATCTGAAAAGAACAGATCACATTTACATATATGGACCAACATGTCTTGTATGGACCACCCAGCCTAAAGCGTAGCAAGTTCTTTCTTTTTAAAATATTTTTCAAGACAAAACCACCACCAAGTCTTGTGATGTATAATCTCTTTGAAATTCTTTTCTTTTGCAAGCAAAACCTGCATACAAAGTATACATTTTGTACAAGTGAACGAACATTTTAGCTTTAGTTAGTAAATTCATAAAAGATTTACTATTGCCATGGATTTGCTTTAAGCCTGAATTATATGACTCAGGATTATGAAATGTTGTTATTTTACTAAACGGTCCAATAAGATTTCGCAATTGATATTGAATTAATTTCATGAGCTCAACATTGGGCATCACAGAAGAAAATTCACAAATAAAAAGGTCTCTATGAAAGTGTGCCTAATGTTTATTTTGCAAGTGTAATTAATTGTCAAAGAAGATTATATGCCTGAAGGCCAGAGCCGCAGAACAGAGAGGAGCGGGAAATACTGCCAATTTCAAAGAGAGGAGGTAGAAAATATGAAGAAAAACCTCCATTATTACTGTCACAAGGAAACACTACTATTCTCAAAGCCCACCATGTCCCTAGTTGGTCAAACCATCAATGAGGTAAAACTTTGGTTTAATATAGCATTTGCTTCAAAAATCTGTATTCCCACTAAAGAAAACGGCTGCATTATAAAGAGACCTAACAATGATCTTATAGCATTTGAGGCATATATGCTATATGGGCAATATTTGCCAATACAAAGTAGTTGGTTCAGACATTCAGCCATACAACTAGTGTGAAGGTTAACAAATCACCTTGACCTGTGTGTGGACTAATAAAAATTGCTTGCAGTTCCTTCCTTTTAAGGTAGGTTGCATTTCTCTCAAGTTCTTTGTTGTCCCTAATAAGCATTGATAGAAGCAATATTTTTCCTTCAAGTGAAAGTGAATGGGCAAGGAGTTGTAACTTTGGAAGGCAACAGCAGCATAAGAATGTCATATAAATTAGTGATGATGATATTTAAGAGTATATTAAGAGTAAGAGTCTTTAAATTAATGTAAAAAAAATTTAAAATAAAAGAATATGTGGACCTTTTTCTTGATGTAAAGGCTATAAATGATAAAAATGATATATAACCGTAAATAGCACCGGCCTACCAATATCAACTGCACGGTCAGATCTCAAGTTCAGATATAATAATTATACTTAAAAGAAATATATAAGGTCTAAATACAAATTAGCTGCTTGCATAAATCATGAAGCAACAAGAAGAGTAACACAATCAGAAAAAATCAACACCTAAAGGGGAAAATATAGCATTAATTTAATAAGGAATTAAAACAACATTTGAATAACAGTTAATCCAGATAAAAAAAAAAAATATCAATAGTATCAGAATTAAAGTAATAAATGTTGTTCTACACTGAAAGTACATATGGAATGCAAACAGTCAACTTGTACGTGTATAAATTTATTTAAAGCAACATAACAACATAAGAATTAACTGAAAACTTTAAATTCTACATTAGTCCGGTAAACTGAAATAAGTTCAAATATGAAACACAATTTTTAAACAAGTATTAAAAAAGCACCAAATCAAGCGAACAAGAAATGCAGTACGAAAAACGTGTTCATCCAAAATCTAAGAAATGCAATCACCTGCCATTGAAGTGCCCCTTTCTAAGCTTCTGTAGCGTTTGCATCTACCTCCATAAAAGACCACAACATAAGAAAATATTAATCAATGCCAGAGAATCCGGCATCATCCGGCGTCAACACTTTAGCCGCAAAATTTTCAAAAACTGAGACGAAAATTTGAGATAAAGAGATAGTGTGAGTGATAAGTGAGAGAACCATCAATAATAAACTTACAACTTTGATGTCCCTCCCTAGCAACACTCGGTAATAAACCTTGGCACATTGGAACACCCGGTAAGTTACAAGCATTCATTATTTGATTTATAAACTAATATTTAATATTTTTCTCAACTATTCAATGAACTTATTAATAAGATATTACATATCACATAGCAAGTAAACAGAATTTATCGTATATTAGCATAGTTAACTAAAATAATGATGAATAAGCTATTAGGGTTTAAAAATCAGTAACAAATATATTTATAATTTAAATATTACATATTCGAGAAAATACATGTACCTGATACTTTTTTTATATATTCTAGAAGGGTATATTCAGAAACTCAACAACATCAGGGAATACTCACACACGTATTCATTGATTGATTTGAAATGCTCAAGTATCACACCACATATTTAATATTATTATGAACTAATCAATGAATTATTCATAAGATTTTATTAGAAAACTTTAGACTCCTGAATAAAAGAATGTGGACATAATTCTAAAAAATTTCAACATATAATTTCACTCTTATATAATAGAATAATTAAATAGCTTTATTTTATACTCTAATATTCATTATCAAGTGGTTTAGTGATTATCTAACTCTAAGCAAAACATGGAAAAGAAAAAATTCAACATATATTTTATACAAAGAACATAATAAAAACAACATCAGTTAGATTCTCAAATATTTCCAATCAAGCAAAACAGGTGTTCATATGATGTCCCTACGCTTCATACATCAAGAACAATGACAACACCAAAAGATAGATTAAGAACCTTCAGAAAATATACATCAAGTCATAATCTGTTGGCAATTGTTTCAACAATATATTTGTTAACACTTCAACAAAACAATTGAGTTGTCAATTTAACCTTTTTATTTTTGTGACATCTTTGAGTGCAAAGTTTAGCACAAGATTCAGCTTAAGTATAAACAGATCAACACAATGATACGGGTCAAAAACTTGAGATTGAAAATTCAAGCCCCAAAAATATAAGTTTTAATTTCTCAATATTTTCTTCGCCACTCAATTTTGTGTGATCTTTATGTACTCCCCAGAAAGTGCTTTCTCCATACCTAGCTATATTAAAGCTCATCACAACTTGTTCTCCATAGACCAAAGCCCTTTGAGCCATCAAATAAGTTGTTGATATGAGTGTGCAAGCAAGGTAAAAATATGAGGTATAAGAATCCTGCAAAGATAGCCCACATCAATAACAGCACAAAAAAAAGTAAAATGCTAAGAACTAACACATTCAATTTTTACAACATTCAAGGAGAGTTCCAGGCAAGAACTAGCACAAATCAATTTGCTAACACCACTATGTGCTCTGAACAGATGCAAAAGAATCTAAGATCCAAAAGAAATTTGTGCAAAATAAAATAAATAAAAAAAGCCAAACAAAGGAGGCCAAGCATCATGACAGGACTTCAGGATGTCATCCTAATGATCAAGCGGTACACTTGAGCCAGTGTGGAAAACTGAAAATAGTGCATAAAGTAGATGTCAATATGCATGAATCAATTTTTAGCAATGTTATGATGTCACAAAACTATGATGACTTGTAACCTTGATTTGATATTTAAATACATTAATAAACAGCACATTACTACAAACACCATCAGATACATCATCAAACTATTGAAAGCCAATTAAATACTATATACCAATGTCCAAATGTTGTAGCAAACAAAACCAACTATAATGTTCAATTTACTTCCAAGTAATCATCAACAACTAATGATTAGAACACCTTGTCTACTTTAAGAGAATCCATAACATGGAGACAAAAGATTGAGCAACCGTTATTGATCAACATTAAGCATTAACTAAAAATCATCATGGAAGTATACTAATCAACAACAAACAACTAAAAACAGATATTTAAGTACAAATTTTGCCGACTAAAAGAAAACAAAGGAAAAAACAATTACAAACCCAATATGATAGCCAACTGATAATTTCAGTGTCATAAAAATTTAATTTATAACAGCATAAATTGGAACTTCAAAATAGAAACAAGTAAATAACTTAATTTAAAAGATTACCTCTGAGATAACTGTGATTTTGAAGGTGTCGTTAGCTGATCGCAAATATCACTGCAAGATTGCTCATCTTACCATGCTTCATATACAGAAGCCAAAATGATACATTTTATGATCAGATTAAAATGTTTCTGGATATACCATCTGCTGACTTGAGAATCAAACCCCAGCACGAACAAAGCCTTCAACCAACTTTAGAAAAATATATAATACATTGAGTTTAGCGCTGAGCATCACAAGTTCAAATTGCAGCAGCAATTGAATGTCATGCGAACAAAGACTCTAAATATCTTGAACAGAAATTCAAAGATTCATTAACTAACAATTCACAGGGAAACAAAATTGCAGCTCAGATGTCATAATATAATAAAGCAACAGACTAAACAGCTTGCACTTCTTCCAACCAATATAATTTCTGAATATGTATCGGATTAATGTGTTAATACAAATTTCTGCTTCGTAAAATTTGAGAAAAGAAACGTTATACGATTCAATAAACCATTTAAGAATAAATTTTATAATAGATGCATACTAGTGCTAATTAGTTCATTGGCTAACGATTTTATACCTTAAATTTATCCAATAAAAGCTTGATTCATGACCGAGAGTGCCCACGTGTTTGAATAAAGCCTTTTGGCTTCAGAATCAGAGTTAGAGCTTCGATCCTGTAACTATTTCCCGTCTATATGTCGGCACAACATCACTAGACATGTTTACAAAGAAAACAAAAAAGCGAAGAAAAAGAAAAGGTGATGGAGAACCCGGGAAAAAATCAAGCCCCGTGCGATCTCCCCACCGGAACACAGAAAAATATGCATTTTATTGAGTTTGGTGGCCTGCCATGCGAGCGCACCCAACATGGCAAAGGCCTAGTGATGACAACGAAGAACAAATAATCAGATACAACATAATTTTACCATAGCTATCTTCAATCTTCAGAACAATCTGTCGGAGATGGAGAAAATCACGATGTTGATGCCATTACGATGACGATAATTTCAAAGATCAGAACATAAAGCTGAGCTAATCATTGAAAAAAACCGACAAAATCCACCCTGACCATTCAAAATCACAACCCTAGTCCTTCAAAAATTGTGATCGCCTAACATTAGGCAATAATCCATCAGCAAGACTTTCAAATATCCCCATCCCAGCGCTGAGTTAAAATAAAAGAACTGCTAGGAACACAGGATCTGGTTTAAACTCATCCCGATAAAATATCGTAGCCCAACCTCGTCCTGATATGATGCTTGAGACGCAGACCTCTAACAACTCTTCCATGATCAGAACGCATCCGAAAAAGATACATTCGCGCCAGCTGAAATCCAGATAATATAGATCTTACAAAAACAAAGGGAGCCGAAGAATTCGACGTGCTGTTCTGGCGATAGAAGGGTTAGAATCGGATGCTTTATATAGGCATGGAAACAGTCGGTATACGGCTGAGATTTGAGCTCATTATATTGACGGATATGATGGCTCTGGCGCGGTTACGCACGCTCGACGGTTATTTAAACGCATATAAAAATTTGACGGCTACATTGGTGCTCTACTTCAAATCTAAAGTTAATAATATAGTAATTAGGATTTATTAGTTATAATTATAATTATTAAAGATATTTTAGCTGGTTTAAAAAAACTATTAGAGCACATAGTATTTTTTTTTATTTATAGACCTATCTTACTTTTTAGTGTATATTTAAGAGATATTATATTTACGTGATACAAATAATACTTGATATATGCAAATTTAAAATATGTTAATTTTTATTAAATTTGATATCATAAGGTTAGTGTATCTGTAATTTAAAAGATTTGAATTGTTTACATGAAAATTTTAGCAAATGTTATTTTGATTAATTGAATGTGTCTTATTGTAACAATCCATATTGTTACGTAGATCAATTAAGACTAATCTAAGTCTTAATTGAGGTTCTAGTATACTAATCGAGTCATTTAGAACTCATCTCTAAGATCTAGGTCAAATCTGGATTTCTCAAAAAAATCCCAAAATCCTATAAATTGATTTTTTATCTAGACCTCAAATCAAAAATCCGACTTCGTCATTACGTTCACCACCCCCAAATTAGCTAGGGGTGAAGTTTTGGAGGCATTTGGAAGTCGTTGATTTTTCGTCGAATATTTTAATATTATTTAAATACTCCGAAAAATGAGATAATTAAAGAATCGTCAAATCAAAAATCCGAGTGTGTCGTTGCATTCCTCACCTCTCAATTAGTTATGGGTGATTTATTGGAAATTTTTGGAATGCATTAATGTGATTAAAATTAATTAAATAAATGAATTTAAATTAATTAAATAATAGTATTTTTAAATATACTTAACGGCGCCGTTTTTTTAATCCCTAATGTCGTTTCCCTAAATCCTTCCTGCCGTTATTTCGAACGGATCATCCGATCGTTCGATCGAAGGATTGAACGGTCGGATGACCGTCTCCTTCGAGTCGAGAGAGGGCACCCTCCGCGTGTCCACAGCGGAGCGCACGCGGCGCCGAGTCCGCCAGACGGAACCTCCCCAGCCTCAGCCGACCGCTTAAACCCTCATTTAAATTCCCTCATCGACCCATCTTCACGGTTTACGCAAACCAAATCACAAAGAGACCGAGCGACGTGGAGATTGAACCCTAAAATTGTCTGTAATCCATCCCGATCAGGTACTTCCTATCCTCCCTATTCTTTTGCGTATGCTTTCTTGCAAATCATCTATGATTGATTATGTGTCAAAATTAAGCTGTGATCGACCGAAATCGCGCCAAACCCTAATCGCAAGAGGACGAAGCATCAGGAAGGGGAGGCGAAGCGTCGAAGCACATCAGACCGTAGATCTTAAATGTCTAATCCTACCGTCCGATCTTAATTAGTTTAAAGCTCAGATAATTAAATTTCATTTAAAGCTAACCTAATATAAATTAATTAAAGCTAAGCGTGAATCGAGCCATTGGATCTGTCCAACGATTTTGATCCGTCCATTTTCTGATCGGGATCGCCAGCTTGGACTGGCTTCACCGGTCCATTGTATATCAAACTGGTTGAGCCGGTTTAGCGCGTCGCGTCAGCATGTTACCAGAGAGTGGGGTCCACTCCTGTCGCGAGCAGCTGCTGCGCAAGCATGGGGGCCCGCAGGCCTTGCACTGTCAAATTGACCAGCGCCATGTGGACGAGGGGCCCGCCGGCTGTCACCACCTGCAGAAACGTTAATAAATTATATAATATATATATATATATATATATATATGTAATTATCAGTTATTAATTAAATAAAACAGAGAAAAATCTAATTTAATAATTTCTGTCAGACTAAATCTTATTAATTTAAGGAATAGATTAAGATAATTAGAAAATTTATTTGGTTAAATAATAAATAATATATTAATTAATTATACTAATTAAATCTTTAAATTTAAAAATGCATAACTTTATAACTATAAGTTCAAAATATATAAATGAATATAAGAAATTCATTAGAAAAATATGAGAAATTTAATAATGCCATTAATTTTGCTGTAGGACCAATAATTTACTTAGTGATATTTTAGGTATTTAATTAATTACCAAAATTATCATTTCATTCAATTAGTCATAACTTTGCACACACTAATCCAAACCTATTGAATATGTGTCTCAAAGTGATTAGAAAATCCTAAGAATTAATTTAATAGTATTCACCTTGTTGTTTGGATTAATTTGAGCTTAATCACTTTTAGGTTCTAACCATAGTTAACCTAATTAACCCTAGAACTTTAATTTACCATAAGTTGGTCATTTGGACTCCAAATTCAGTGATCCAAATATCAATTTAGATCAAAAAAACCTAATTTACAGTAATCTATAAAAATATTTAGGATCCAATAGTTAGATTTGCTAATCCACCCTAATTACTCTAAACTTGATTAGTGAATATTAACAAATCTAATGATTCAAATTGAATAATTTAAATTTCAAAGAACTCCTAAAATACATTAAAAACTAATGGTGTAGTTGGATTAGTATTTTGGTGATTAATTACACTGATCACTCTAAATCCTAATTAGGCCTTAACTTAGCCAATTAGAGTCCAAATTGAGCCTATCACTTGTCATTATAAACAGTGGATCATTTGTGACCCATAGCCATTCATTTCACTTAATTTGGATACCAATTTACAAAGTTAGAATTTTTGACCCTTAATTAAGATCCTAAATTACTCATTTTACCCCTAAGTTTGTATTGGCCATAACTTGGCCAATACTTATCAGAATTTAGTAATTTTAGGTTTTATAGAAACTTTAGATAGTAAATAATAATAAATTAAAATAAAATTTAGATTTCATTTAGTCAAATTACCAAAGTGCCCCTATGAGTCAAATTCATTAACTTGATCTCATAAGGCTTAATAATTATCCAAAATTGGTGTATTTACTTTCTGATCTTATATTAAATAGTAAGAAACACTTTGACACTGAAAAATTTAGAATTGGAACTCTAGATCTGTAACAACCCTAGGTTGTTATCCTAATTAAAACTAGATTAATTAAGCTAAACCAAGGTTTGATTTTGACTCCATTAGATTCAATGGGTCATTTAAATCTAAACCTAGAAGTTTGAAATCAATCGGAGCTAAATTGGAAAATTTGGTATTTTTGGCTATTTTTTTAAGCCCTGAAAAATACCTAAAATATTTTGATCTCCAAATTGAAATCTGATTTCATTTTTGAATTCCTCATACCCAAATTAGTTAAAAGTAAAATTTTGGGAATTTTTGGAGGTCATTTAGTCATATTTTGGATTTAATTTAAAATGGTTTAATTGCAAATTAGGGTTTTAGACAATTCCAAATTGCAAATCTACCCTTCCCCAACGGTCGGCTCCTTCCCAAACCGCGGGCGCCATCTGGCCGTCTGTTCCGCGGTCTTGATCCAACGGCCCGCACCGTTGGATGAATCCATCTAATCTCCGCCGTTCCGCGGTTTCAAGATCCCGATCCGACGGCATCTAAGCGATCCGCCGTAATTACCCTCGATCAACCGTTAGATTCCCCGATTGGATCCAACGGCTGATCTGTTATCCTCGATCGTTCGTTAGATGTCGGAAGATCTGGACCATTCAGCGTCAACCAACGATCCATCAGACGGCTCCGGCAGCTCCCGCTACTGCCACATCCTCCAGTCGGTCTGCCACTCCCGCACCACGTCAGGAAGACCATTGCGGCCTTGCCCTTGCTTCCCGAGCAGTCCCAGCCAAGCCTGAGCTTCGGTCCACCCCCAATTCAGGAAATTGGGGGAACCCCCTCGGGCCGAGCCATTCCTCCCAACCCAAGCTCTGGAAGCCACCCTCCATAGCCCCTGGGCCTATAAATACCCTGAGAGAATCACAGTGAGTCCCTTTGCTCACTGTGATCCCTCAATTGGCGGCTAGAACCCCGTAGAGCTCTCACCTTCCTCGGCAAACTCCCGGCATTTTAAGAAGGCTAAGACCGCTGATAGAGGGTTCGTCTGGTGTTCAGACCCCCTGTGCACGTTCACTTAACCTCCAGGAAGCTCCAGAGCCCGTCAATTCCCCTCGGCAAGCCCTGTGTCCCCGACCTCAGGTACAGCTTCCTCCATTAAAATTTTCTGAAGCTCCCATCATTGTTGTCTTCTGGAATGAGCTCTGAATGCCGTCTAAGCAGCCTTAGCCACATAGGAAACCCTTGTGATTATCGCTTGGGGCCAGGCTAGCTCGAGTCGATCGTATCGATCGACTGAGCTAACCAGCGAGCCAATGGTTGAGTCTGAGTAAGGACCCAGCGATTGGCTACGTCTCGGGTTAAGATAAGTTGGGGGTTCGACGCGTCTAGTCCCCCTGAGTGTGTAGGGATCAAAATCTCATCGAATCATGGTCCCTGTGAGGAGAATTTTGCCCTCACAGGCGACCTGAGACGTCTCATCGAAGAATGTCTCGGGTGAGTAAGACCCCATCGATCCAGAGGGATCCAGATGGGGGTTCTTGGTCCATTCGACGCGTCTCTACTCAAGGATCGTGTAGGGATTGATTTGAGCCCCTGTCGTCGCCGGAGCGCCGAGAATTTTAGCTTTGAAATTCGGCGGGCTCGGGACCCATCGAGAGGTTGAAGACGAAGTCGCGGGTTTTGGGCCGGGCAGAGCCTCGACCCGCGTGGTTCCGATTTTGGGCCGCGGTTAATTAAATATATATTGGAATGTATTTTTAATAGTTATGATTTAATTTAATTAAAACCTAAAGTTCTAATTTAAATAAAAATTCAGAATGAATTAATTAAATAACTTTAGTTATTCAGATCCAAATGGTATGATTCAATATACCATTTGAATCAGAAAAATTCAAGGAATCTGAATATAAAATAAAAATTCATATCCAATGGTTGGATTTAAAAATATTGGCCAAAATTTCTCTGCTCTTAAATAAATCATATAAATCATCTATTTATCCAATCTATGACTTTAAGGGCTCTGAATGCTCCTTGTACCCTAAGGAGCAATTCCAGACCCTTGAAATTAATTTTGGATAATTAATTTTCTTAATCACCCCTTAGTCACCCTAATCAAGGGTTAGTAAATTAAACCCTAATTAAGCCTCTGATTTGGGTGGGGATGGTTCTTAATATCATATTAGACCTAGTATAACCTAAGTATAAGGTTGGATTGCCCTAAAGTGCCTTAATCTCACTAATCACCCTAAGTGGTTTAATTAAGTGATTAGTGCAAATTAAAACCATTTAGGTCATCAAAACCTAAAGTAAAGGTGTTTTCCACTTCATTTAGTCATATGAAATGCTTTAAAATAGATTAGAACAAAATTGGTCAATAAAACCCTAAAATCCCAATTTAGCCTTAAGAGGGGCATTGTGGTCATTTTGGCCAAAATGTGATTTAGTGTTCTTTAAGGATTGAAAATTCTAGTAAGCCACTATAACATAGATTGGAAATGTTCTCTGAAATCCTAGAACAATAATAATCACCAATCCATAAGGTCTCATTAATTCCTTAATTAAGATACTTAAATATAATGATTCCTTATAAAGATCATTGGACCTTAACTTAATTAAGTCTAATAATTGAAATGGTCAGTTACCTCATTATTAAGTTCAGTTAAGATAATATTAGAGTTAAGTGTTAAAAGAAAAAGGGAGCTAGAAATGTCTAAGTAGAATCTTAGCTTAAGCTCTAAAGTTATCAAAACTCAGACCCTTAGATCTTAAGTAGCCTAAGAAGGTCAAAATGGGTTTAATGTTAATCTAATACTTGGAATTGTCAGTTCTTAACATTAATAAGCTCCTTATAATTAATTATGAAATTAGATTCTAAAGAAAATCACAAATGGAAACCCTTAAGTCAAAACTCTAATTAAAAGTCTAAAGTGATCAAACTTTAGATCTTTAGATTTTAGATCTTAGACTTAGATCTTCAATTTGAATCAAACCACCTCCAATTGAAATTCTTTAATGATTTATTATTTAATCTTTTGAAACCTTCCATGTGGGTATAGGATGATTCAATTAATAAGATAATGGAGTTATCTTAAAGATTGAATATAGATCTTAGATTCTCAAGTTCTTAATTGATTATTTGATCTTATAATCAGCAGAATAGTCTTTCACTAGGATCTTAGTTCCTAAATCTTTCAACTTATAGGATTCTTTACCTTTGGGATTAAGTGAGAAACCTAGATCCTATTTAGAATAGCACCTTGGATTTGAAATTTGAACCCTCATAGGGTTTAAGTTCTAAATTCTTAGATCTTGATTTATTTGATCAAGATTTGGGTAAGAGAGTAAAATATTCATAAAACTAGGTCGTTGATTTGCTTATTTAAACCATATAGTCATCACATGATTTTTGGATTAGAACTCGTTAAGTTCTAATTTTTGACTTTAAGGACGTAAATCTGAGATTCTACTCGATAGTTGGATATTGGAGATCCTAAATTTGTACCTTCTCAGAGTAGTTAGATTTGGAAATTAGACAACAACAGATATTATATAAGTCTAGATTGAGTCTCTTGCTTACTATGACTAGATTGCTTTGCATACCTTGGATTTTGAGCTTTAGCCCTTGAGCATAATAGAAAAACTTAGGATGAGGTATCCTAAACTAATATTGAATTTTCATATCATTCAGTTTTATTTTGTCATAGTTAGTAGAATATGACATAGTTTAGTCTGCCTCTTCAGTAGTAGTATTGTATAGACTGGACTCAGGCCTAGCATATATGGATGGCTAGGCTGGGGATTGATTGATTGATATCGGAGGCCCTGGATGGCCTATTGGCTGGTATGGCAGTACTAGAACTTAGGCATATTACTACTTTACCTGTATTGTATTGTTTTGGTTTTTCTGGTTTGTTTTGCCACATGCTTCAGTGGCCTTATTTTCAGTATTTGCTCGCTCTGCCACATGTCTCAGTGGCTTTACTTATCATATATTACTTGCTTTTTGCCACATATCTTAGTGGCCTTTCTTTTCATCTTAATCTGCATGTTGTATGTATAGTTTTATGACTTAGATATATATATATGAAGGGCATGTTTAGGATGCTAGAATTTTATTGAATTCAGTACTTGTGTTCTTTTATACTCAGCATGTTTTACTTTGATCATAATCATGTTAGGATCATGTTCATTCAGTAGCTGCAGTTATTTTGCTTATAACCTTACCTTGCTTATTTAGTGTTTTGTATATTGCATGCTATAAATAGATAGTTTATAGTATCCCAGTTCTTTCATAGCTTATTGCACCCCTTTACTGCTGCATGTATGGTTAAATTTGAATGTGATATCCTTTAATATTCAGTTCACTTTAAATAGCCTAAAATGTACTTAGACAATTGTCTAAGTGTAACTTTTTATTTTGTTGGCTGGGGCCCTGGCATTTGTGATACCGACAAATGTCAGATTCAGACGTGTTCGTGGGCACTGTCGCTGAGGATGAGCCAATTCAGGAGGAGGAGAGTCTTTCATTTTCAGCTATTCATTTCAGTTTGTAATAATTAAACTTTCTGGATGTACTTTACTTTTTGTATTGTGATGAGTTACTATATTGCATTTTCTTTTCCTACTATGTATGCTTGTGGATGTTACCCTATTTTTATATTGCTTCCGCCACTTTGATATTTATATTGATGAATGTTATAGCACTTGGTGGCAAGTCCTTGCCTTATGACAAGTTGGGTTCGCTTAGCTTTACTTAAGTTGGGGATTTGCCACAGTTGGAGCACCGTACTTCATTATTGTCAGTACGAGGGCCCCACAAGATCAAAATTTGATCTTTTGAACCCTTAAGTAGGGGCAAAATAATCATTTTGCCCAAAACTAGGGTTTAATATTTTAAAACCCTAAAATCATATTATAAACATTCTAAACAGTAAATAAAGTGATTTAGAATAAAAAATTTTTAAGTTTAAACCTTAATTTGATTTTTGAATCAAAATCTCATTTTAATCCCTTAATGAAATCCTTAAGTAAAATTTGAGTGTTCTTCCTTCCTTTAAACTTCTTAGAACCTTCCATAGGTCTTATAATACTAGTTAGGAAGTGTGTTTGAGTGTTACTCTCAATACTTAAGAGCTTTAATTCCTAGGATTAGGAATAGATCTTAGCTAGAGTTCATCTATTGAGTAAATTGGGTTACTCAATAGGTGGAGCCTTGAGTTTACTAATTTATTAATTTTGCTTAGTTTATTTAATGATTATTTGATATTTAAATTTTAGAATTAAGGATAGAGATCTATCCTAATGAGTTAATTTATCATTAGGGCTTGCTTTAATTTATATCTATGAGTTTGGGTATTAAACCTTAGATCCTTAAGTATATCTTCGGGTTAAGTAATTAAATCCCATATTTGGAGTTTAATTCTTAATCCTTCCATTTTGATTTGGCTAATCAAGATGAGTTTGGGATTCTTAAAATTATCAAAATAGGTCGATGGATTTATTTATTTAACCTAGGTTGTTAGTGATTTCATCAATTAGGACTTGGCCAGTTCTAATTATTTTCCAACTTATAAGATTGTGAATCTGAGTTACACTCGATAGTAAGACCTGGAGATCCTGAACTTGTGTAACTTAGAGTAGAATAGAATGATTAAATTAGATAACAAATGGATATCACCTGTGTCCTAGTAGAGTCTCTTGCTCACTTTGACTTAGATGTTTTGCTTATCTTATTTTGAGCTTCTACCTTGTTTACATGCATTAGACATAGACATTTGAAAGGTATTTCATGTTGATCTTGTATTGCATAATAATATTTGCATATGTCATCATCATTGTTAACTTAAACATATGATTTGTAGAATGTAGCATAATTAGTATGCCTTTTTCCTACCCATACTTTAGTACAGGCCGAACCTAAACCTATGTCAGGCTAGGGGTATATATGATGTCTAAAGTAAGTCTAATAAAGCCTAGACCTAAAATTGGCTAGGATGGTATATGTTAGATTATAAACGTCATGCCTTACATCTTTTTATACCCTTTTATTGGCATCACTAATTTAGGTACATTTCTAACTTAAATTATTTATCTTATTTCAATCATAATGAATTTAATTCATACTTACTGCTCCTGTTTACATTTTTGTACTTGCTTACTTACTGTTCTTCAGCATTTACTAGCCTTACTTGTTCTTATAGGATGCTAGATATGCTTCTTATTTATATTTATAGGATGCTAGTTCACTTTTAGTCACTTAAATTGTTTACATATTCATTTACTTTTATGTCAATTAACATAATTTTAGATTGATCATAAACATATTTAAGATGTTTTTTTTTTTTTTTAGTCACTTGTTTTATACTTATCTAACCTTGTTGCAGTTGTTGGGAGGAGGATGTGCTTACTTCCTAATTGTTTCAATTATAAACTGTTTGTTTATAACTTTGTCTTTGTAACAACCCCAATAATTGGATAGGAGATTAATCCAAATATTGGGATGTTACCTTAGCACCAAACACTCGATTAGGAGAAAGCAAATAAAGTGTAGATGCTAAGTGGCCAAGTCACTTTATGAGTAGTTATTAAGTTAAAATAAATTTATACAATTTGAATGCAATCAGAAATACATGATAAGGAGATACATGTAGATACAACATTACAGTTAATTCTAACACAAGTAATTTGAATAATCCACTCATTCATCCCAAGCAGTTATAAACATAGAAAAATAAGTATAAGCAAAAGTAACTTAAGTAAACTCAAGCAGTTTATAATTTAATTATTACAAACCTTTTAACATTAATAGTAGAGGATAGTAAACAGATCACTCACTCACTCAAAACAAAATACAAGTAAACTGTAAAATTAAGCGGAAGCATAATTCTTTATAAGTCCTTCAAGTATTCGCACCTGTATTATCTGAATCAAAGGGGTCTTGATCTATCATATTTTGGTATTTAAATATGATAGGGCAAAGCCAAAGAAAAAAAAAGGTGTAGTTAGACTAAACAGTCTAAGCACATTTTAAGATTGGCTATGTTTTTAAATTAACAAGATATCACAATTATAATTTACAGTTTAAAATAAACAACGGAGCTATAATAGCTATAAAGTATGAAAAATGAACTAAGCATAACTGTAAAAAAAATAGTATGAAATAAGCTGAGTAAAAATACTCACATTTATATAAGTCCTAGCCTATATCCAAAATTGGTAAGGGAAAGCATTTTAAAGGTTAGAAACTATTATGTGCATTTAATAAACGAAATAAAAGCAAAATAAGTTCAATGAAATTTATGCTAAGTAAGTAAATGAAATACAGTGAAGCATTAAATGAAATTAAGTAACATACACTATATTCAAATTGAACTGAAATAACTAATACACAATACTGGAGATAAAGAGTGTAAGGCATATGAAATAAAGAAGTATCTTAGATTCTTGATCTAAGACAAACATAGCCTAGGACTATGCAATGTAAGCATAACTAAACAGTTGTGAAGAGATCTTACAATCAATAAGATTATAAAAGAACTCTTATATCTTTAATTAAAGTTATATTTAGGAGCTACCTCATTCTGTATGAGTACACTACAGAATGGGCGAGGAGTTAAGCACGTCTGCCTAACTAGATACAGTGGGGAGGTCGAATATGTAACAACCCTAGGTTGTTACCCTAGCTAAAACTAGATTAATTAAGCTAAACTAAGGTTTGATTTTGATTCCATTAGATTCAATGGGTCATTTAAACATAAACCTAGAAGTTTGAAATCAATCGGAGATAAATTGAAAATTTTGGTATTTTTGACTATTTTTAAGCCCTGAAAAATACCTAAATTATTTTGTTCTCCAAATTGAAATCTGATTTCATTTTTGAGTTCCTCTTACCCAAATTAGCTAAGGGTGAATTTTTTGGAATTTTTGGAGCTCGTTTGGTCCTAAATTGGATTTGGGAAATTTAAGATATTTAAATTATTATTTAATTAAAATTATTTAAATTAAAATTTATTTAAATTAAATAAATCCTGGGATTCGCTATCGGGACCGCGACAGATTCGCTGCGGGATCCCGACAGCGGCGCACGGTTTTGCGCCCGTAGGATCGTTAACACGTATCTTAGTGCGCTTCGATCCAACGGCTCGCGCCGTCGATCGGATCCAGTAGATCTCGACCGTTCCGCGGTTCTGAGATCTAATCCGACGGCGCTTAATCCATCCGCCTTAAATAAGTTGATCGCTCGTTCGATCCACGGATTAGATCCGATGGTCGATCTGATCCCCGCGATCAGTCGTTATTAGTCGGATGATCAGGACCGTTCCATCGTAACCGAAAATCCATCAGACTGTCGCGCCCTTATTAGCCACTGTACACCTTCGTCCCCGAGAGATTCGGCCCGACAGAGGCAATTTCGCCTGTTGTGCCACGTCATTTTGTCTGCCACTCCCCATTGTCAGGTCATCTAGGCCGTTATCTCCTTTCCAATTGTAGCATAGCCTCCTAAGGCGAGCTTGGGGATGGGAGAACCCCATTTGAGGGAGCTGGAGGTACCTCCTCGGCCCAAGCATAATGCTCAAGCCTCAGCCATGGTTCCACCTTCCCTAAGCACCCTCAGCCTATAAATAGCCGTTCCCTTAGTTCAGTGAGCTCGTTTGCTCACTGAAATCCTCCGAAGTTTTGTTCGTTCCTCTCGGCGTTTTCCCCGCTTCCTCCAGGTGTCTAGGACTGCTGATAGTGGGTGAGTGTCTGACGTTCAGACCCCCAGTTTGTCCCTGCAATCACTTAGAGCTCCGGGGCGGCCTGCATTGCCTTCTTCGCTGCGAATCTTCGAACCGAGGTACAACCTTTCTTCCTTCTTTCCTGTCGAGCTATATTCAGCTCTATTCATTTCTTCGTAAGCCTTAGATGCTGAGTAGGATCTTACCTTAGCTCCTCCATGAACAATTGAGTCGAAAGGCATGGCCTGGCAGTGACCCAGACGACGAATTCGTCATCTGTACGCACCGCCAGATGAAATTCTGGTTCGCCAAATTCGGCGTGTCTAGTTGGAGTTAATTGTCTAGATAGTACTAGGATCGTTTGGGCCATTTTTATGAGCTGGTATCGAGGGTTGAACTCGACCAGATCGATCGATTCGACTGGAATCGATCAATCCAGTCGCGAGCCTAAATGGTCGAAAATGCCTAGTAGCACCCCGGTGATCCAGACCACCCCAGAGCTCCTCGTTTTGCCCTATTGCTTCCTTGTCAATCCCTGAACGTGTAAGGATCCAGATCGTGGCGACTCGTGGACTCAGTGAGGAGAATTATCTCCTCACAGGTGCGCCAGCTGGAGGATCTCGACGGAGTAGGCATCCAGCGATCCAGAGCTTCCCAGTTAGGGCTTCTTAGTTCAATCGACACATCTAAGGTCAGGGAACGTGTAACCGTCGAAATCGCGGCGTGGCGTGACCGGAGTGCGGAGAATTTGGCGCTGGAAGTCGGTCCTATGGTTCGGGCAGCGGGCGCGAGCGAGAGGAAGAAGACGGCGATTTTGGGCTGGGTCGACCCCCGACCCGCGCATTTCGATTTTGGGCCGACAGTAAATAATTTCATTTTCTGGATTTAATTTCCTTAAGGAAATTAAAATGGAAAATAAATCCTATGATTCTGATTTAAATAAAAATACTGAATGAATTAATTAAATAAATTTAGCTATACAGATCCAAATGGTATGATCCAATATACCATTTGAATCAGAAAAATTCAAGGAATCTGAATATAAAATAAAATTTTAGATCCAATGGCTGGATTTAAAAATATTGGCTAAAACCTTTTTGTTCTTAAATAAATTATATAAAATCTTCTAAATAGCCAATTTATGAGTTTAAGGGCTCGGATTGCTCCTTGTACCATAAGGAACCATTCTAGACCCTTAAAAATTAATTTTGGAAAATTAATTTTCTTAATCACTCCTTAATCACCCTAATAAAGGATTAATAAATTAAACCCTAATTAAGCCTATGATTTGGGTGGGAATGGTTCCTAATATCATATTAGACCTAGTATAACCTAAGTGTAAGGTTGGATTGCCCTAAAGTACCTTAATTTCACTAATCACCCTAAGTGGCTTAATTAAGTGATTAGTGCTAATTAAGATCATTTAGGTCATCAAAACCTAAGTTAATGGTGTTGCCCACTTCATTAAGTAATATGAAACACATTAGAAAAGTCTAGAGCAAATTTGGTTAGTTAAACCCTAAAATCCCAATTTTAGCCTTAAGAGGGGCATTTTGGTCATTTTGACCAAAATGTGATTTAATGTTCCTTAAGGATTGAAAATTTCAGTAAACCACTATAAAATAGATTGGAAATGTTCTCTGAAAGTCCTAGAACAAGGATAGTGTTAATGTGATCCTTAATCCATGAAATCTTCATTTTGTCCTTAATAAAGATACTTAAATCTTAAGCATTCCTTATAAAGATCATTTGACCTTAAACTTATTAAATTTAATAATTGAAATGGTCAGTTATCTCATTAATAAGTTCAGTTAAGATAACTTAAGAATTAAGTGTTAAAAGAAAAGAAATTGGAAAGGTCTAAGTAAAATTCTTAGCTTAAGATCTAGAGTGATCAAACTCAGATTCTTAGATCTTAAGTAACCTAAGAAGGTCAAATTGGGTTTAATGTTAATTTAATACTTGGAATTGTCAATTTTAACCTTAATAAGCTCCTTATAGTTAATTATGAACTTAGATTCTAAAGAGAACCACAAATGGAAACTCTTAAGTCAAAACTCTATTTAGAAGTCTAAAGTGATCAAACTTCAGATCTTTAGATCTTAGATCTTAGACTTAGACCTTCAATTTGAATTAAACCATCTCCAATTGAAATTCTTTAATAATTGATTGTTTAATCTTTTGAAACCTTCCATGTGGGTATAGAATGATTCAATCAATAAGATAAGGAAATTATCTTAAAGATTGAATATAGATCTTAGATTCTCAAGTTCTTAATTGATTATTTTATCTTATAATCAGTAGAATTGCCTTTCACTAAGATCTTAGTTCCTGAATCTTTCAACTTATAGGATTCTTTACCTTCAAATTGGGTAATAAGTGAGAAACCTAAATCCTATTTAGAATATCAACTAGGATTTGGGATTTGAACTCAACATAGGGTTTAAGTTCTAAATTCTTAAATCTTGATTTATTTACTCAAGATTTAAGTAAGAGAGTAAAATATTCACAAAGTTAGGTCATTGATTTGCTTACTTAAACTATATAGTCATCACATGATTTTGGATTAGAACTTGTTAAGTTCTAATATTTAACTTTAAGGACGTAAATCTGAGATTCTACGCAATAGATGGATATTGGAGATCCTAAGCTTGTACCTTCTCAGAGTAGTTAGATTTGGTAATTAAATAACAACAGATATCACATAAGTCTAGATTGAGTCTCTTTCTTACTTTGATTAGATTGCATTGCATACCTTGGATCTTGAGCCTTATTCTTTGTGCATAATAGGAAAAACTTAGGATATTGATGATACATCCTAAGCTAGTATTGAAATTACATATCATTCAATTTTGTTTTGGTTGCAGTTAGTAGAATATGTCCTAGCTTAGTCTGCCTCTTCAGTAGTAGTATTGTATAGACTGGACTCAGACCTAGCATATTTGGATGGCTGGGCTGGGGATTGATTGATGGATATTGGAGGCCCTGTATGGCCTATTGACTGGTATGATAGTACTATGTCCTAGGCTTATTGCTACCTTAGCTGGATTGTTCAGTATTGTTTTTATTTTTGCTTTGCCACATGCTTCAGTGGCCTTGTTTTCAGTATTTATTCGCTTTGCCACATGCCTCAGTGGCCTTATATTTCATATATTGCTTTGCTTTTGTCACATGTCTCAGTGGCCTTTCTTTTTCATATTAATCTGCATGTTGTATGTAAACTTTATTGCTTAGATATATGTATAAATGGCATATTTAGGATGCTAGAATTTTTATCATGTTCAGTACTTGTGTTCGTTTATACTCAGCATGTTTTACTTAGATCATAATCATGTTAGGAGTACATTTATTCAGTAGTTGCAGTTATTTTTGCTTTTAGCCTCGCCTTGCTTATTTAGTGTTTTGTATATTACATCACATACCTGTTGCTTGCTATAAATAGAGGGTTTATAGTATTCCATTTCTTTCATAGCTTGTTGCACCTTTACTGCTTGCATGTGTAGTTAAATTAAAATATGATATCTTTAAATGTTCAATTTATTAAAATAGCCTAAAATGAAGTTAGATAATTGTCTAACTGTAACCTTTTTATTTTGTTGACTGGGGCTCTGGCACTTGTGATACCGACAAATGTTAGATCCGGAGTTGTTCGTGGGCAGTGCTGTTGGTGATGAGCCAGTTCAGGAAGAGGATCTTCCAGCTACTATTTAGATAGTTTTGCCTTGTTTATTCAATGAGGACGAGAGTCTTTCATTTTCAGTTATTCATTTCAGTTTGTAATAAATAACTTTCTGGATGTACTTTACTTTCTGCATTGTGATGAATTACTATATTGCGTTTTCTTTTCCTACTATGTATGCTTATAGATGTTACTCTATTTTGTACTGCTTCCGCCACTTTGATATTTATATTGATAAACGTTATAACACTTGGTGACAAATCCTCGACTTAAGGCAGGTTGGGTCCGCCTAACTTTACTTAAGTTAGGGATCTGCCACAGTTGGAGCACCGTACTTCCTTATTATCAGTACGGGGGCCCCACAGAATATTCACATTGACCCTCTCTAAAATGTGAAGTCCTATTATAAGCAATATCCTTAATACTCAATTTGCCATAAGGCATTCTCCTTAAAGTCTTATAAAATTCTTTATTCATGCACAATGATCTTGAATGAATATTCAAGGAAAATACTCAAAACTATGCAAGCATTCAATAAATGTCAATAATTATAACTATGTGATATTCTTTTATTATTAAAACTTTAATAATCTACTTAATGATTGGAGCTAATTGAGCTCCAAATTGACTAATAGATATTAATCTTTAAGTCAATTTTAATATAAGTAGAAGGAAGATAAGTTTAGAAATCAATAATTCCATGAATTAAAGTTCATCTTATACTAGTTCTAAACTAATCAAATCAAATAAATTTTTGATTAAAGTTTAAGGAAACTAGTAAGGAAGTAAGAATGTTTAAAAATTTCTAAGTTAATGAAAGTGTGAGTTAGAGGAGATTCTAGTAACTTACTTATTTAACTTATAAACAAAATTATCAACTCAATTAAATCATGAAGTTATCTAAGATTAATTGATATTAAATAATTGAAGTTACAAAAAGAGATAGATTATACCCTACTTGAAATAATTTAATTTATGGTTGTAGGGAATTAGGAGTCTAAGAACTTATCTAAATTTTGAAAGGAAGCTATCACCTTCAATCTAATTGATTGAGGGTTAATGTTTTTAATTGAACAATTGAAATGAATACTTATAATTGAAGTGAATAATTTCAATTAAAGTTAATACTTACAACCATATATATGAAACTCTAGATGTATTATAAGTATCTAACATGTGAAAATATCTAATATTTTCCTTAAAATTTCTAAGTCCTAAAATTCTTAGAAATTTCGGCAGAATCTCCTTTGTTTTTGTTCAAATAAACAATTTCACAATTCAATATATAAGTCAATCCATTGACTATTTCCAGTTCTAAAATAGAGTTCAATCCATTTAAAAGGATTGCTCATTTTCAATTCTATAATAGAGTTCAATCCATTAAAGGATTGCTCATTTCCAATTCTAATAGTTTTGACAATTATAAAGAACAGCAATTTATAAGTCAATCCATTGACTATTTCCAGTTCTAATAATTTCAAGTTATAAAATTTAAACAAAACAATCTACTAACCTATAAATTCATACATCCTATATCAAACATCTATGAAATTAATAAAAGATGCACAGATAAATTTAGAAATTTATAGGTGCAGCATCATTTGGCTTATTATGCCATAAGGCAATAGCATTTAGCACAACATTTCTTTTGATACTAATTTATAACTCAACCTGCAAAATACAACATCATTAAGTCAGCATTTACATATAAAAGAAACAAAAATCATTTAAACTGAAATCTATCGTAGCATTAGTTTCTTACAATGTATTAAATGAGAGAAATTGATTCAATACAAATAATACAAATGGCAGTATTAAATTTGATGCTTGTAATAAGAAATATTTAAAGGGAAATCGCTATACAGACTAGAGTGGGATGCTAGTAAAACAAAATATCTAATAACATTTAACATTGTCTGATTTACTAAACCAACATTCATCAATGCTTTTCACAAATAAACATTAGTTAGATACAAATAAATATTAAGATATTTCAAATTTATGAGAAATATAAGAGAAACACACACTTAATTGTTTAAAAGATTATTTAGCTGTATTTAATCTACTTTGAATGAATAACAGCATTTGATCTTTTGATTCAATTAATAGTAATTAATTCATAAAAATCATTTATTAACATTTGGTTCACTTTGAAATAAGAGTAGTATTTGTTCTCTTAACATAAAAGATAGTAGCATGTGATATTAGTAAGAGAAATAACAGCATTCATTCTCTTAAACTAAATGGCAATATGTAATCACATTTGAAGTAAATAGCAGCATTTAGATTCTATAAATCATTGACAGCATTTGATTACATTGAATCACTCATGATCTCTTAAAACTAAAAATGATAGCATTTGATCATAAAATAAATGACAATAATATGAATCTTACACATGATAAATGAAAGCATATGATTCTAATAAAAGAATGACAGTATGTAAATCTCTTAACATAAATGGTAGCAATTCTCTAATGATAATTTGTTGATATTTTTCATATATAATGAGATTCACATACAAGTCAATAAGTACTTATGCTGGTTTGAATTAATCATGTTTCAATAACTTAATTCATAAGCTTCAAAATAAACTACTTCGTTTACTTTATGAATCTTTCCTTTCTAATTCATGTGCTAGTTCATTCTATAATTATTTTATGCTAGCTTTGCAAAGGATAGCTATATGTTACTTAGCATGCAAGGGATGACAGCATTGATTTTTATTTAATCTATTGGCAGCACTTATTCACATTCAATCTCACTTTAAAAATGAAAGGCATCATATGATTTCTTGTAATATATTACAACACATATCCTGCATGTAAGGTATAGTTATCATTAATTTGGTAAGGAAGATATGAAAAAGTCATATTATCATTCCAGTCTTTGTAATAAAGTTTTCAGAACAATTATCAACTTACTTTATCGGTTACTTAAACTTATGTTAAGAGCAGATTTTATTTCACCCACCATGATAAAAGAGGCATCAAGCATCTTAACTTACTTTAGGTGAGATAAATATTAGAAAGAAGTATTCTAAATTAAATTCCAACATTAATATAAGGCAATTTAACTATGAACATGCATTCTTATGTACTATTTAATTTATAATACAAGTCATTACACATTTTGTAAATAATTATGGTGATTACATAATGGTTGCCAAATCATGCATATTTCGATAGTAGGAGAGAATACGCAAGGAAGAACAAGATTATTTTAATAAAGTTAATATTGTTTAACATGAAGACTTCTATCAACCATAAGTCCAAAAAGAAAGTTAGTATGTCAATCAAACATTCAACCAACAATTATCTCTATAAGTATGCATAAAGTAAACCAATGTGTTCAATTAGTGATAGGTAATATTATACATATATCTTGAACAAACCCCAATTTCAAAACAAAAAAGAATGATGAGTATTCTATTTTAACATGAACTCTTGAAACATACTTTAAATCTATTTCAATCAAGCCTTAAGAGCCCATTCATAATAACATGGAACTAAAGGTTTATTAAATATAATGTTTCGTCAACATTAAATTTTGCAATAATATAATTTTAAATTCTCATGTAATTAACATCAATACCAAACATTAAATAACCTATTCATGCTACATATCTTGAAACTAGTTAAATACATTATATTTGAAATCAACATTAACTACGTGATTCAAGTAAATTTATTATAAAGCATTTGAGAGGATTAAAGACTCGATACAAGAACTTTTGATCAGGTGGAGAAACAAATTCATATGCACAGCATTTACAAATTTAAGGAAAATCAAAGTGAAACTTTTTGATCTCCTTTAATATTATAGTTACATTCGCTTTTATCACAAATACCACATAATATTGCTAAATATTTATGAATGATTACATAATAATATTACAAAATAAATGTATTGTTATGCCTCTCAATATCCTTAATAAACTAGATGTTTTCCTTGAGAAGATCTGATGAACGTTACATAGCAAAAAATTTACAGCTCATCCATAAATATTAAAATATGAAGAATGTGGTAAAGGAGACGATGTACAACAATGTGTTTTATCCTTACAAAGACTATCTATATTTGATTTCGCCTAATCACATCTGATTGAAATAAAAATCTAATTCATAATAATGTAAAAGAATACGTATTGAATAAGATTGTAAATAAAACAATTAATCTTGTGAAACTTTAACTTATCATTAATGTATAGTCGACGTGAAGGGAAAAATTTAGGGCGCTGATACAAAGAAAACGTATGTAGTTAAGATTGCAATGAATCTATTGATCCATTCAATAAACTTTAGAGCCATTCTAATGCCATTAATCCTTAATGAGAAATAGGGAACGAAACATTGAGGTCGATCGGCATCTAAGGATTTGATCCACTTGCAAGTAACTCCATTTCAATAAATGGTAGATCAATGAAATCATTGAAGAAATTTCTGAAGCAAGGAGATAAATTGATGATCGTACTAAGGATTAGTCTAGTAGCAATACGAAGGAGAATCTAAATAGAAAAAGTGGTACCTGATATCTCCAGAGCTTGCAGTTTCGTCTACCGCTAGCTCTAGGGTTCTAGGGATCGAAGCTCCACTGTAAGGTCTCCTCCCTTCTCGCTCGCAAGGGTTGTTTGCTGCTCCTCTCAGGTTCGCGAGAGCTCCCTTTGGTACCCGTCGCCCCCCATATCCCTTAATGGAATGGAGATAAAGGAAACCCTACGGAGTCTTATCCCTCGCGACGCACGATCCCTTCGCCCCGGTGTCATCCATTTGACAGGTAAGTACTAATCCCTACTCACAGCCGATGGATGAACATGATCGTGCAAAAAGTTCTATCCGAAGGCTGGAGGTGCTCCTGTGCTTACATAAGGATCCATTTTGATCGGGCCGTTGGGTATGCTTAATTGAAATCAACGGTTCGATCATAACAGGAAGAGATGGGAGTGTTGCTATTAGAAGATTGGGGTATTTCGTGTTTTGAAGCTATAGCAAATCATCACTTTTCTAATAATAGTTGTTTGATAATACTAAATCAGCCGATTAATATATTTTAATTCATTTAAAAAAAATCATATTTAAATAATCAATTTTATCATTTTATTAAATCAAAATTAAATATTTTGATGACTCCCAAACACTTCCAAAATACTACCCTTAACTAATTTGGGGCTATTGAGTCCAATGGCAGACTCCATTTTTTATTCTGAGATCTAAATAATTTAGGCATTCTCAGAATTAACAGAAAACCAGGAAATGCTGGAAATCGACAAACGATCTCCAATTCGCACGAAATTTGAAATGGAAGCTCCTAATACTATTATAAGACTTATAGAAAAAGATTATAGTCAATTAGATTACTAATTGACGGATAACAATATTTGGGTTGTTACAGACTCCCCTCCTTAAAAAGAGTGTCGCCCTCGACACACAACATTCTAAAATAATGGAAATTGAAATATAAGACAGAAGTCTATTGAAATATAGATGAAAGAATATGAAGGAACTCAAGTTATTTGATTAATGAAGAATTTTATAAAATTCCTTAACTGATTAGGATCTCTTGCCATAAGCAATATATGAAACTAATACAGAATAAGAAGTCTTCTTTCTGAGCTTTGATTATCTTGATCTTAGAAATGACTCGGACTGAATATCAGAAAATTGCACAAATCAGCAGATCTGATCAGCTCTAAATTCAATCTCTCAAAGTTCTTGATCATAGAAATCATTGCAATAGAGAAAAGTTAAAATTACATTACAACTTAAGGCATCTATTAGTAAATAACTTTATCCCGATGGTATATAACCTTTAAGTTCACATTTTGATTCTAGACTCTTATGCTGACGACAGTTAAGTTCTTACTGAGTGAAGATGTACTTCAACCTTTGTTGATTTGTAAACATCTCACACTTAACTCCGTACAAATAGCGTCTCTAGAATTTTAGAGTAAAAACTACACCTACAATATTTGGATTACATAAAGGATAGTTTCTCTCTTTAGGCTTTAATTATCTAAAAGTATAAGCTATAACGCGAAGAGTTAACTTTAGAATACATCCTAGGCTTACTTTCGAGTCAATACTGAAAACTTGAAAGTCCTTGCCTTACTGAAGTAGTACTAATACTAGAGTGGAAGTTAAGAGTGGTCTTAAAATCTAAAATACTTCTAAATAAGTAGTGATCCTAATGAATGAGACATCAATACTAGATAGATAAGTTAATAAAGATGTTATTTAGGAAGATACATAAGTTTTCTAACAATTAGAACATCCTAAGAATCTATCTTTACTTTTACTTTGCCGAAAGGAAATACTAAGATCGAGTAGCAATCCTTATTGAAAATGTGCTCAACTTAATATGCAATTTTCAATGATGCAATTAGGTCAAGCTTGCTTATGAAGACCCTAAGCCTTCACCTATTATAAGGGAATTTCTTTTATTAGAGCAGATTGTTACAGTGTTATTCTGACTCAATCAATCCATCCTTAAAAATGTATGTCAAAATTCATAATTGGCAATATGGTAAGCTTGGATGGGATGAGTTGGTTATTGATAGGGATGCCTACCAAACAAAACATGCTACAGATATTTCAACACCTATCGGCATTTGCTTCATATAAGCATTTCCCATGCTGAAATATTGGAAGTTTATAGAAATGTACAACTCACTGATATATAGGAGTGATAAGCACCCTTAATGCAGAGAGTGACACGGAGTTGATTCTTAAAATTAGAGTTCCTTTAACAGGGAAAATAAACTCTAATTGCAACTAATGAAAATTAATAATATGAAGTATGAAAAATAAAAATACAGAAAAAATGAAAGATAGAGGATTTGAAACTGGAAAGGTTGAAGATGGGTGAGAGGAAGCACTTATAGAAGCAATCCTCTCAGCCACCCTTTCTTGGATTTCAACCAAAACCTTCATCATTTACATTAACTCCCTTTATCTCCTCATTAGGAGGTGGGACAAAAGATTCAACTTCTTTACTTGCTAAAGGAAATGATTTATCTGATTATAATCCATTCTAAGAAGATTAAGAAAGAAAAATCAGAAATTTGGAAAAGAAAAGAATCTCATAGAATTCATTAAAAGTTGTAGTACTTTGGAAGAGTACATAGAAAGAATGGAAATGAAATATGATCTAGAAGTCATAAGCGACTTTGAAAAGAATTAGAAATATATTCTAGTTCAGACTCTAGATTATTTCATCGTAGAATCATTTACTTAATTCAAATAAGATTTTATCAATTATTGAATTTGAAGTTCGTTAACTTTCCTAAGGTGACGACACTCTTTAAGTACTTTTACCTTTCTATATTGTTGACTTGGATGAGTGGATATCTCTTTTTAACTTAACATTCTCAACCTTGGCTCTGATACCAAATGTAATGTGGCGACCCTCACCCTTAACCCTCAATAGGTTTAGATTAAGGGTGGAGTGTCACTCTGGTTAACCCCTCACTTAGCATTGGATTAGGATAAACTCCACAATCTACCTGATTAGAGAAAGGTTAACTCAGAATCAATCAAGCAGTCACTATATAAGTAAAAATACAGAGTGCGGAAGCGATAAATAAATGACATCAAAGCATCATAATATATATAAGAAGAGAAATATAACTCAGAAAAGTAGCATAGTGAAATTTGAACACACAATCACAGGTACCTGTATTATTACATTAATTAAAATTTAACAAAATAAATGTTCAAAATCCACTCATCCTCACAAGTAATAAATGACTAGATATCTTCTGGCCCCAACTGCTGCACCTCCTCTAAGTAAGGCTCCTCCTCGGGTGCAGGCTCCTCAAACTGCTATAAGCCTGACATTGTCGGTTTCACAATGTAGGGCCCCAGCCAAAAAAAGAAAATCTGGTTAGACAATTGTCTAAGTATATTTTAAGCTGAATTTTTAATAAGGTTATATAATATCACTATTTTATCATTTACTTTTAAGTATGATGTGTAAATACAGGAGGAGTAAGCAACACAAGTAAAAAGGCAAACTATAGACTATGCTCTATAGTATAAACAAGGCAAAGAAATGAGGCTGAAGCATGCCTTGCATAACAAGTAATCAAGGAAAGGCATATAAGTGTAAATATAATTGAATAAATGCTGGAAGAAAAATTCTACATCCTAAACATGCTGGTGATCAATAAAAATAACATGCTAATTAAAAATGAATAACTCAGCAGTGATATATATATATAGCAGCAAGATTCTACATCCTAGATATATATAAAGCAGTACAATGAAATAGCTGACTGAAAAAGAATATACTGAAACAACCACAACTGCATATAAAACTATAATACATCAACTGCCATACAGAAAAGAGCTACACTAGCTCGCCAAAAGAAACTGAAGATCTTAGCACGATACGGCTAGGGCTACTCCTAGCTCGATACGACTAAGCCAACAATAGTCACATATATGGCCCTAACACGATACGACTAGGGCTACTCCTAGCTCGATACGGTTAGGTCACCAACTATCATACCGAAATATTCTAGCACAGTACGGCTAGGGCAACTCCTAGCACGATACGGCTAGGGCAACATTCGGTATGATCAAAAGAACACTGAGAGGCAGCTCAATCACATCAATTTATTATCATTTCACTTATTTACTTTAATATTTTCATAAGAAATCTAAGGAGTCTCCATAATTTCCTAACATTTTATTTATGCATCAAATGTCTTATATGATATGTTCAAAGAAAATATAAGGCACAAAATTACAAGGTATGCGTAGCAACAAATAACAAGTAAGCAAGGGACTCAACTAAATATGATGATATCATTTGTTTCCTACTTAACCAGCTAACTATTCCAAGTTACACAAGTTCAGGATCACCATTTTCCTACTATCGAGTGTAACTCGGAAATTCGTCCTTATAAGTTAAAAAGGATTGGAACTGATCAGGTTCCAATCTAGTTCAATCAGATAGACGACTATGAATTAAACAAATAAATCATACGTCCTAATTTTGTGAATTTAGACGTTCTAACTAAGATCTGATCAAGATCTTCTACACCTATAGATTATGGATTAAACACTACGAGATTTTAGGTTTAATCACATAATCCAAACTGGATAAGACCTAAGTTCTAGGTTTTATACTATAAGTGATCTACTAGTTAAGGCAAATCCTATTAAGTAATTAAACTTAATATAATGAATCTCCTATCTTAAATCTAAAGTTAAAAGATAAACTAATCAGAATGGGTTGTAAAATAAAATAATATCTAGAAACTATTAAAACCAAGGTTTCACCCATAGGGTAACCCAATTTACCCAATAAATGAACACTAACCTATGATCTAGTCCTACTCTCAGAAAAGGTCCTTAAGGTGGGATGCTTAAAACTTAGGAAAAAAAATTATTGGAATTCAATTTAATGACTTGTTTTATTTACTTACATGGTACTAATATGATTACATTATTAAACCTAGTATTCTAAGATTTTAATTAAGGGCTAAAGTTGCGCATTTCCAATTTTAAGGTAAAATGACTATTTTGCCCCTACTTTATGGGTCAATCAACTTTTGATTTAGGGGTCCAAACTGAGTTTTATCTTCTCCAACTAATTCCTTGCTGTCTAACTTGAAGATAGACAGTAAGTACGTCCAATTTGGACGAGAAACGGCCGAGTTATGGCTAAAATAAGGCTAGGGGTATTTTGGTCATTTCCCTAAATTTTAGGGTTCAAATCCTAAATATTATTTCTGTGAAAATGATGACATTGAAATTCTAAACTAGGTAGCTTCTTGAATTTTTGGATTTGGAGTTAAATTGACCAAGTTATGGCCATTTGAAGTCCAAGGGCATTTTGGTCATTTTTCACTACAGTCAACTCTAAATTCTAGAGTTGACTTTTTGTCCTGATGTCCAAATTGGAAAACTAATACTACCACGGTGATGGGGCCGCTCTCCTGAGCATTTTAAGACCCATATTGACTATATTTCGATAATCAGGTAAAAAGTTATGGGGTCTTAAAGAGGCTCTAAAATGCTACCTCGTTATGCGTACCCCGAAACGAAATTTTACATTACGCCATTTGATCCTAAATATTTTTCTGAGTATTTTAAGACCCATATTGGCTATGTTTGGATCATCCTACAAAAAGTTATTAAACTTTTAAGATTTACTATTCAAAAATACAATTTGAATTAATTTACTATTCATTTATTCAAATTGAATGATTTTACTGTTCATTCCTAAAGTTTTTATTTAATTAATCACTGTTTAATTATTAATTAATTAATTAATTAATTTTACTATAGTAAAGTAATTAGTACTAATTACTGTTTAATTAATCTTAATTAATCTATAATTATATTTATTTATTTAAAATTACTGTTCATTCATAAAGTTTTTATTTAATTAATCACTATTTAATTATTAATTAATTAATTAAATAATTTTATTGTAGTAAAGTAATTAGTGCTAATTACTGTTTAATTAATATTAATTAATCTCTAATTATATTTAATTATTTAAATTTACTGTTCATTCCTAAAGTTTTTATTTAATTAATCACTATTTAATTATTAATTAATTAAATAATTTTACTGTTCAAAAGTAATTAATTATCCTAATTACTGTTTAAGATTTAATAAACAGTTAATTAATTCTTAATTAATTTTTAATTATAATTATTTAATTAAAATTACTATTTAAAAGTAATTAGTACTAACCATAACTTAATTAACCACTAACAGTAATTAATTAGGGCTAAACAGTAATTAATTAACACTAACATTAATTTAATTAATTTCTAATTAACTTACAATGGGCCCCACTGACACGTGGCACCTTCAGAGGTTGCCACGTGGCACAGTGGACCCCACGGGCTGCTAACTCAGCTCGGGTGACTGGGCAGTGGGTCCCACCTGACACGTGGCACTGCCAGAGGCTGCCACGTGGCATTGTGGGTCCCATGGCTGCTGACTCAGCCTGGCTGACGGGGCTGTGGGCCCCCACTTGACACGTGGCGGGCCCGTAGGCGGCCACGTGGCCGGGTGGGCCCCCCCCCCGCGCTGACGCGGGCCCGACCCGAAGGCGTGACCCTTCGCCTTCCGGGGGTTCGGCGGACCGAACCCAGTCCACTTCGGGGACCTGGTGTGCCCGATCGGGTGGGTTTTAGCCCGATCGGAATGGTGGATGTGAAGAGGACATGTTGATCTACCTATCCTACAATTTTTGCAACGATCGAACGGTAAACGAGGGAGATCGGGGTACCTGAAGTTCGGATCGGCGAAGGATTCGGCGGAAAAGAAAGGCTGACTTCCGGGCTTGATTCCGGCTCGATCCGGGCTCCGATCGGTGAAAACTCGGAGCCTAGGGGTAGGCCGAGGTCTTATAGACCGGATGGCGACCTCGCCGAGGCCTGGATGCGGCCGGATTGGCCAGAAATGGCGATGGGCCGCCGCGTGTCACGCGGGCGGAGCCGTCGAGAAAGACGACTCCGCAGCCGTTGGATTTGGGCCGATCCAACGGCTGAGATGGCACCGTCCAGATTAACGGTGCCGTCAGCTACAGTGACGGGTCCGTTAAGTACTTAACGACACGCCGTTAACTACAGTAAAAAATATTTTTTTTTTTTTTTTTTTTTTTTTTGAAAAAATTTCAGAAAATTTTGAAAATGTTTTTCCTAGCTAATTTGGCGTCAAGGAATTCAATGGCGCAGTCGGATTTTCGATCCGACGAGTATTTTGACACCTCGATTTCCGTGATATTTTTATTATTATAATATTCGTCGAAATTTCGACGACTTCCGATTGACACGAAAACTTCACCCCAAGCTAATTTGGGGTCAAGGAATTCAATGGCGCAGTCGGATTTTTGATCCGATGAGTATTTTGATACCTCGATTTCCGTGATATTTTTATTATTAAAATATTTGTTGAAATTTCGACGACTTCCGATTGACACGAAAACTTCACCCCAAGCTAATTTGGGGTCAAGGAACGCAATGGCGGTGTCCATTTTTCGATCGGAGGTCAATTTAAATAGGTCTTTCTAGGGTTTTCCGGATTTCTAAAAATCAGGATTCAATTCAATTGACTCCTGATTTGTGCTAGGTTTAAGAGGTTGACTCCATTGACCTAATTTGCACATCTAATTATATTTAAGACTTAGGGTTAACCCTAATTATCTAAAGTAACAACTCAGGTTGTTACAGAACGACCTCAATAATTAGATAGGAGATTAATCCAAACATTGGGATGTTACCTTAGCACCCAACACTTGATTAGGAGAAAACAAATCAAGTGTAGATGCTAAGTGGCCAAGTTGCTTTATGTGTAATTGTTAAGTTAAATAAAATTTATACAATTTGAATGCAATCAGAAATACATGATAAGGAGATACATGTAGATACAACATTGCAGTTAATTCTAACACAAGCAATTTGAATAATCCACTCATTCATCCCAAGCAGTTACAAACATAGAAAAATAAGTATAAGCAAAAATAACTTAAGTAAACTCAAGCAGTTTATAATGTAATTATTACAAACCTTTTAACAGTAAGAGTAGAGGATAGTAAACAGATCACTCACTCACTCAAAACAAAATACAAGTAAACTGTAAAATTAAGCGGGAGCAGAATTCTTTATAAGTCCTTCAAGTATTCGCACCTGTATTATCTGAATCAAAGGGGTCTTGATCTATCATATTTTGGTATTTAAATATGATAGGGCAAAGCCAAAGAAAAAAAAAGGTGTAGTTAGACTAAATAGTCTAAGCACATTTTAAGATTGTCTATGTTTTTAAATTAACAAGATATCATAATTATAATTTACAATTTAAAGTAAGTAGCGGAGCTATAATAGCTGTAAAGTATGAAAAATGAATTAAGCATAACTGTAAAGAAAATAGTATGAAATAAGCTGAGTAAAAATACTCACTTTTATATAAGTCCTAGCCTGTATCTAAAATTGGTAAGGGAAAGCATCATAAAGGCTAGAAACTACTATATGCATTTAATAAATAAAATAAAAGCAAAATAAGTTCAATGAAATTTATGCTAAGTAAGCAAATGAAATACAGTGAAGCATTAAATGAAATTAAGTAACATATACTGTATTCAAATTGAACTGAAGTAACCAATACACAATACTGGAGATAGAGAGTGTAAGGCATATGAAATAAAGAAGTATCTTAGATTCTTGATCTAGACAAACATAGCCTAGGACTATGAAATGTAAGCATAACTAAATAGTTATGAAGAGATCTTATAATCAATAAGATTGTAAAAGAACTCTTATATCTTTAATTAAAGTTATATTTAGGAGCTACCTCATTCTGCAGGAGTACACTACAGAATGGGCGAGGAGTTAAGCACGTCTGCCTAACTAGATATAGTGGGGAGGTCGAACATTCACATTTACCCTCTCTAAAATGTGAAGTCCTATTATAAGCGCTATCTTTAATACTCAATTTGCCATAAGGCATTCCCCTTAAAGTCTTATGAAATTCTTTATTCATGCACAATGATCTTGAATGAATGTTCAAGGAAAATGCTCAAAGTTATGCAAGCATTTAATAAATATCAATAATTGTAACTATGTGATATTCTTTTATTATCTAAACTTTAATAATTTACTTAATGATTGGAGCTAATTGAGCTCCAAATTGACTAATAGATATTGATCTTTAAGTCAATTTTAATATAAATAGAAGGAAGATAAGTTTGGAAATTAATAATTCAATGAATTAAAGTTTATCTTATACTAGTCCTAAACTAATCAAATCAAATAGATTTATGATTAAAGTTTAAGAAAACTAGTAAGGAAGAAAGAATGTTTAAAGATTTCTAAGTTAATGAAAGTGTAAGTTAGAGGAGATTCTAGTAACTTACTTATTTAACTTATAAACAAAAATTATCAACTCAATTAAATTATGCAGTTATCTAAGATTAATTGATATTAAATAATTAAAGTTACGAAAAGAGATAGATTATACCCTACTTGAAACATTTTAACTTATAATTGTAGGAAATTAGGAGTCTAAGAACTTATCTAAATTTTGAAAGGAAGCTATCACCTTCAATCTAATTGATTGAGGGTTAATGTTTTTAATTGAACAATTGAAATGAATACTTATAATTAAAGTGAATAATTTCAATTAAAGTTAATACTTACAACCCTAGATATGAAACTCTAGATGTATTATAAGTATCTAACATGTGAAAATATCTAATATTTTCCTTGAAATTTTTAAATCCTAAAATTCTTAAAAATTTCGGCAGAGTCTCCTTTGTTTTTGTTCAAATAAACAATTTCACAATTCAATATATAAGTCAATCCATTGACTATTTCCAGTTCTAAAATAGAGTTCAATCCATTTAAAAGGATTGCTCATTTTCAATTCTAAAATAGAGTTCAATCCATTAAAGGATTGCTCATTTTCAATTCTAATAGTTTTGACAATTATAAAGAATAGCAATTTATAAGTCAATCCATTGACTATTTCCAGTTCTAATAATTTCAAGTTATAAAATTTAAACAAAATAATCTACTAACCTATAAATTCATACATCCTATATCAAACATCTATGAAATTAATAAAAGATGCATAGATAAATTGTATAAATTTATTTTAACTTAACAACTACTCATAAAGTGACTTGGCCACTTAACATCTACACTTGATTTGCTTTCTCCTAATCGAGTGTTGGGTGCTAAGGTAACATTGCAATATTTGGATTAATCTCCTATCCAATTATTGGGGTCGTTACAGTCTTTCTTACGCATTCTTGCTCCCATTTATATGCTTTTATATTTACTTATTTATGGTTATATCTAGTGAACTAAATTAATTTGATTACCATAAAATGTACTTAGATATTTTATCTAACTAAGATTTTTTTTTTTGTTGGCTGGGGCCCTATCATTGTGAAACTGACAATAGTAGATTCCGAGCTATTTGGGGTAGAGCCGTCTGAAGATCTGCCTGTGGAGGAAGAGCGTGTTCCTGAAGACTCTTAGTTTATTTATATATTTGTGAGAATGAGTGTTTTATTTCAACTCTTTTAAGACTATTAAAATGTTTAATAATACATGGATTTACTTTACTTTCAGCTCTTTACTTATTCTGTATTGTTATATTTATATGATGGATAGATGTTGAATGTATGCTTCCGCACTCTGCCTGTCTTTTATTTTCATTTAGTGATATTACTTTATGAGAAATGACAAAGTCTTTGATTATAATGGGTTAGTATTAGTCACTAACCTATTCATAAGCAAGGGCCTTGTCATTTAGATGACCCCTCCACTGTAATCATGTTAACTTAAGAGTTAACAAGACCGCGGCGTGGTTGGGCTATCACACTTATGATTTAAAATCATATCAGAATTTTTCTCAAAAAAAATAATAAATCTTGTTCTTAATTGAGTAAATCGATACAAACCTAAGGAACTATGCTCATAAATACCTCCAAACATAGATTCCAATAGAATTGATGTTCGGGATGCCAAAGCAATTCTAATCCAAAACCACAATGATATTGAAACATTCTAGAAACAAAAATGCAGTCTTAACTAGATCATAAATGGTGAACGTAATACCTCTTTTTATCATAATTGGGTTATTAAAAGAAGACATACCAAGCATATAAATGAGATCACCACCCCTGCGGCGCGCTACGGCGGGTTTCGGCACTTGATTTTTGAAATGCAGTCTCTACAGCGCGCGTAGCACGCATCGGCGGATTTGCATTATTTTATAAAAATATATATTTTTACACATCACAAGTTATTAAGACGCTGCGGCGCGCTGCAGCGCGCTATGGCGAATCAGTTTCTGCAAGTCGAGCGCTGCAGCCCCCCGACTGTCATTTTGTCAGTGCAAAATGCGTAAAGGGCATACTTTCGAACACAAAATACTCTTGATTTTGGGCACCTCATGAGTGGTGTCATATACCGATGGAAAGGTCTTTCCGAGACCTTTCCATTGATACCAAAATTGACAAAAATGGATTATAGCATGAGTTAAACGTCTGGGTATACAGAATGGGGAAAAAATATAGCATGAGATATTTTATTATGAACTATAATGGCTTCTATACTTAATTATGGATGTCTAAGGATGCGAATAAGCATAATAGAGAAATAAAATGACTAATGAAGAATAACAAATTGGTACCTTAGCCTTAGGAGAGGAAGAAAAAACCTCTATTTTCTTCAAAAATCTTGGAGAGGAGTGTAACAACCCAGAAGTTGTTACACATCAATTAGTGAATCTAATTAACTCTAAATCTCTTTTATTACTCTTATAATAGAGTTAAAAGTCTTCACCTCAAATTTCGTGCAAATTGGAGATCATTTGTCGATTTCCAGCTTTTCCTGATTTCAGATAATTCTGAAGATACCTAAATCATTTAAACATCAGAATTAAAAATAAAATCCGCCATTGAACTCAATAGCTCCAAATTAGCTAAGAATATTATTCTGGGAATTTTTGAAAATCATTGATTTTTCTGGATTTTCTGCTGAATTTCGAACGCTCAATAATTTTCGTTAAAATTAGGATTCCAATTTAAGTCAAATAAAAATGTAATAAAAATATTCTCTTATAATCCCTATTGAAATGATCCTACTGCAAAAATTTGAGCGCTTTTGGGATCCCGGATTATCCTGAATAAATTTATAAAGTTTAAACTTCAAAGGCTAATAATATGAAAAATATAAATTGGAATTTGGAAATTTTTGTATATCAAGGTTAAGCATTATATAAGAATGCTATATTTCAAGTTTCGTTAATTTACGAGTTTCTAATTTATCACAATTAATTTTTTAAGTTTTTCACTTAAAAATTAATATAAAATAAAATATTTATCCAAATTCAATAATTTTTAAATGCATGCGTTCATCTCGTTGAGACGGATATTTTGATACCAAGTTTATAATTTTTAAAGCTTAAATGACTCCAGATATTGGCTCAGAAATTACAACTATTTATTTTGATCCGACGGCCTATTTAAGATCCTAGATATTCTTAAAATCTTTTCAAAACCTAAATTCTATCTTTTACCCTCAGCCGAAATTCCCTCCTCTTACGTAAGCCGATCCCCTTTCATTCGCACAAAGGCCCTAATCCTATCCTCTTCGCACGCTGCCGGCACCCATTCGCACCAAATCCCTCTCGGTCCCGAGACCGCCTCCTCCTTCACGCTCGACGAACGACGCGTGGCTTCCACCGTTTGAGCAAGCCAATGGATACTATCATAAAAACTCAGCCTTCCATCGCGACCTTATCTAGCCGCAAGTCGCAATTATCTCCTCTAGTTAAGCCCATACTTCATATCTCTTTATCTTCCTCAAACTCTAGTCGAAACCGCTACTCACCAATCCTCCACTCGCCAAACCCTCCTCTTGCCGAGAGCCCTCCAAGCCGAACCCTCTTCAACCGCAGGATTTTTCTTTTAGCTGCAAAGGTACTCCATTCGATTTCTTTTCCAATATAGTTTTTATAAACTCATCTTGAAGGATTCATAGGAATCATAGATCGTTATGTGATGGATATTTGTTATATACGTGAAAGTATTCCATCAATGATTTTGTTTAAATGATGAAAAAATATTCACAAGCTTGATGGCTACTCGTTAGGCATACACTTAATCTAAGATTATTTATGTATATAAATTAGGTTTTGATGTATATTACCTTTTTCTTATACTTTCCAACTGTCAATATTCAATGAAAAGTATATGTTTTAGTATTTATGAATATATGTGACATATTAATCATACTCTATGCTTGCTTTTAAATGCACTTAAACCTCTCTATAATTTTATTCAGCCAAATGGTAATCTTAGAGATAACTTTATTTTCTTCATAGAATAGAATTTACAAACCTTAATGTTTTAATTCTTCTCATTTCTCATACTGTTCTTAGATCAAATCATAAATTGATACTCATAAAGACATGCAAGAAAGATATATATTATACTGTATTCTTTACCAACTGTTAACTAAATGGGTTTAAGTTGTCTAAGGATTATATTAGAAGACAACAAATAAATCAATGAATTTCAATTAAATTTCAGAAATTGAGTTTCCACGCTGTTTAACTTTGTAGCTGCCTCTTTAGATATGTATAAAGCATCTTTGGCTTATATATTTGGAAGCGTTGATTCTTTTCAATGAATGATATCTAAGTTAATGTTGTTCTTTCAATCACAAGATGTCTATTGTTTATATTACTGTAATTTATATAATGAATTGTTAACTAATGTCACAGATGCTTCATTTAATGTTCAAATTAAAATGTTTAGTATTTCTTCACTTGATATTATGATATTTAAATAAAGAAATGCTAGCCTATATATTTATATATTGATATTATAAATGCTATGGCTAACGATGTAAATATTTTGAACTTCCTTTCTTTAGACTTTTTCAACTCTTATCTATATCAATATGAGATAAAAAGGTTCTTTTATTTTAATATGGTACATTAGGATTCAGGCTGTCGTTATTTCAATAATACCAATTACTGCCTTTTTGTTATATAAAGTTCAATAAGGATAATTAATTTATGAAACTCAAATGTTGTTAGTTAGTTTAAATGATTAAATGTTGATACTACTTATAATATGATCAAATGCTATCAATTAATTAGAGAATTTAAAAGTTACCATTTGTATCATAAGATTCATATGCGGTCATAAGAATGATATGCTACTAATTTACATTAAGGGATTGGGTGCTGCTATTCATTACATGTAAGTGTAATTTGATGTTGCCATTCTTCATTAATCCATATGTTATCATCTAAGGTAAGAATGAATGCTGTCACATTTTTACATAGGCTTATATGTTGATCACTTTGCTGCCATTTATTTCAATAAATGTAATTATTGCAATATTGCCAACAACTGTTATCAATTGATCTATGTGAGTTAAGTACCATTAGTTAAATCAAAATGATCAAGTGCTGTTAGTTAGTTTAAGTGATTAAATGTTGCTATCTATCATAAGTAGAATCATATGTTGCCTTTTAAAATGAGACCAATGGATTATATTAAATTACATGCTGTTATTAAGTGAGGAAAATATTACAAGATGCTATACAATAAGTCTATGTGTATTGATGAACCTTATATAGTCATTGTTGCTATATTATGAATAAATGCTGAATATTAATACTTATACTTCAGTCTTAATTATTGAGGTTAAAAGCTGAGAATGAATGATACTATACTTTATAAGTATGGTAGATTATGGTTGTTATTAATTTTAGTATGAATCGATTGCTTTAGTTAAGTTGAAGAGAATAAATGTTGTTATTCATTTAAGATATATCAAATGTTGCTATAGATTCAATGGTACCATCCAGTTTGTGAGAATAATTGCTGCCATTTATGTTTAAAATATAAAAGCTGCTAATGATGGTGAGTAACAATGCTCTCATTAATATCATATGTTGCCAAAAAAGGATATATGCTGCTACTATTAAGAGTAAGATCATATAATACCATCAAATATATATGAATCAAGTTGCTCCCATGTAAAGTATGAATCAAACTGCTGCCATTTACAACTGCTGCCATTAATTGCTACCTCTTTTAGATGAGTTCATAAATTGCCATCTATTTTAAGGAATCAAATAGTGCTATCTCTTAAAGGAAGATTAATGATATCTCAAGTGTTTTTAATATGCATTTTTTTTTTAAATTCAACATGCATCAAATCGTTGCTAATTATTGTATAAGATTCAAATGCTGCCATATATTTGTAATAATGTTATTATCTCATGCTATTATCGTTTCATAAGAAATCAAATATAAATATATGTTGCAGCTGCCATTTTATTAAGTCAAATGATCAATTGATGCTATTATTTATTTTACAAGGTTCAAATGATCAATTCTGCTATGTTATTTAGGAGATCTAAATGTTGCGAATTATCTCAGTAAATACTTATGTTGTAATATACTTTAAGGGATCTAAATGTTATGATTATTTTTCATATGCTGCCATCTTCTTTAAAATAAAACATATGTTGCTATTAGATCTAAGACGGAATCATTTATATCATATGGAAATCAAATGCTTTACTTAGACTGCATAATATGTGTCGGGCTTAAACTCTAATGTTTCACTTATTAATGTTTAATAATAAGAGTCAAACGTGGCCATTTATCCTTAAAGATTACATGCTATTATATTTATTAGATGATGAATTTAGATTATGAATGCTATCATTTTCTTTCATTAGAAACATAAGATCAAATGTTTAATGCTACAATTATTTTAATGAAATCTAAATTGTTGTCATTTAACTTCAATAAATCAAAATGTCACTATTTTATAAGTTCAAATGCTTTCATTAGTTTTTTTTATATTTAGGGGCTATTACATTATAAATGCTGTAATATATTTTAAAAAATCATATGCTGAAATAAAATGAATTTGGTTTTATATTTAAACTAACTTTAAATGATATTATTCCTTGCAGGTTGAGTAATAGAAATAATACAGGCATGCTAAATTAGACGCTATGTGCAAAAAGTCACATACTACTGATTTTACTAAGCATCTCTTTTTATTTGATGTTTTACAGGAAGTAGATATTAAACTGCTTAGTTGATTTTATGTAATTGCAATTACTATAGAATTGGAAATGAGCAATCCTGTAAAAAGGATTGAACTCTATTTTAGAACTGGAATTAAACTCTATTTTAAGATTGGAAATGAGCAATCCTGTAAAAAAGATTGAACTCTATTTTAGAACTGGAATTAAACTCTATTATAGAACTGAAAATGAGCAATCCTATAAAAAAGATTGAACTCTAATTTAGAATTGGAGATTGATTGTGAAAATTGTATATTTGAACAAAAATAAAGGAGACTGCCGAAATTTCTAAGAATTTTAAGACTTAGAAAATTTTCAGAAAATTTTAATATTCAATTCAAAACATCCATTTTAATGGTTCAATTTGAATTTTTAATTCTCAATCAACTTGATTGAAAATAATAATTTCTTTCCTTTTTAAGCTTTAGATAAGCTTTCCTTTTATTTCAAATTAAATTATCTTTCAAATTTCACAAACTTACAATTCATTCTACTTTTATTTAGAATTAACTTAAGATCAAATATTTATAAGTCAATTTGGAGTTTAATTAACTCCAATTATAAAGTAGATTATTAAAATTTAGATAACAAGAAGATATCACATACTTTACAATTTTTGTAATCCATTGAATGCCTGCATAGCTTTGAGCCTCATTTCCTTGAACATGTATTCAAGACCCTTGTGCATAAATAAAAATTTTCTTAAAACTTTAAAGGGGAATGCCATAAGACAAATAGAGTATAAATGAAAGTGTTAATATTAGGACTTTACATTTTAGAGAGGATAAATATGAATGTTCAAACTTCCCCACTGTATCTGGTTAAACAGACGTGCTTAACTCCTCACCCATTATGTTGTGTACTCCTACAGAATGAGGTATTTCTAAATGTAACTTTAATTAAAGATATAAGAGTTCTCTTACAAATTATAAAGATCTATTCATAACTATTTAGTTATGCTTTCATATCATAGTTCTAAACTATGATTATCTTAGATTCAGAATCTAAGATATTTCCTTATTTCCTTTAGCTTTACACTCTCTATTTTCAGTATTGTGTATTGCTTGCTTCAGTTTAATTTGAATACAATGTATGTTGCTTAACTTCAATTAATACTTCACTATATGTCAATTGCTTACTTAGCATACTTTCCATTTGATCATATATATTGCTTACATTTCATGCACATATTAGTTCCTAGCCTTTAAAATACTTTTCTTTACCAATTTTTAGTAATAGGCTAGAACTTTAATAAAAAGTGAGTATTTTTATTCAATGATTTTCATACTATTTTCCTTACAGTTGTGCTCTCTACTTTCCCATACTATATAACTTTTACTGCACCACTGCATACTTAAATTGTAAATCATGATTATGATATCTTGTTAATCTAAAAATATAGCCAATTTTAAAATGTGCTTAGACTATTTAGTCTAACTACTCTTTTCTTTTTCTTGACTTTGCCCTATCATATTTAAATACCAAAATATGATAGATCAAGAGCCCTTTTATTCATGTGATGTAGGTCCAAGTACTTGAAGAACTTTTAAGGAAATCTGCTTTCGTTTATTCATATATATAGTTCACTTGTATTTATCATATATATTAAAAAGTCTTGTAATAATTAGATTGCTTAAGTTACTTTTACTTTCAGTTGTTAATGTGTGTTGTATCTTCTATATATTCAAAATTGCTTGGGATGAATGAGTGGATTGCCTGTTTTGTAAATGCTTGTAATATTGCATTTATATGTATCTTCCTTTTTCATTTATTTTTAACTTAACAAATGCTCATAAAGAGACTTGGTCACTTAGCATCAGCACTTGATTTGTTTTCTTCTAATCAAGTGTTGGGTGCTAAGGTAACACCCCAATATCTGGATTAATCTTCTATCCAATTATTGGGGCCATTACAGTTGGTATCAGAGCCAAGGTTGAGAATGTTAAGTTAAAAAAGAAAGATATCCACTTATCCAAGTCATCAACAACACAAAAAGGTAAAAGTACTTAAAGGTGTCACCTTAGGAAAGTGAACGCACTTAAATTCAAAGTCATTTACGACTTGTAAGTTTTTATTTTCAAATAATTTTATTTCTCTTTCACTTACATTCAGATGGAGAATCCTGAGTTAGAGTTAAGATGCTACACTAGAGCGTTTTATCAGTATTGGGATGATGAATACAACTTTAGCTCGTTATATGGATGTCTCTACTTAGAAGTATCTAATAATGGAGGTGAAGTACTTGATAAAATGTTAAAATGCTGTGTGTTCAGGGGAGATTGCATCCCTCAATTAGCAAGGGAGTTGCTTTCAAGGGTCTCTGATACTTTTACAGCTATATAATGCCCTGACCATATACGCCTTCAAATGTTAGATGAGTTCTTTGTTAATTATGCTCAAGGTTGGTGGGATTATGCCCATGACAACCTTATTCGAACAAGCAGAAGTCTTCATCGTGCACCCCTTTATACTGACTTTGAATTTATGTTTATAACAAATTTTGTAAATAAATGATTTATTTTTTGAAACTTTCAAGGCAGTTTATAGTTGTCCTTTTTCAACTATCTTATATACTTTCTTATTGTATCGCAAATTTGAATTTTAATAAAGAGTATTTCTTTTCTGCATGCTCTAATTTTTCAATCTTCTTTACTTAAAAAGAATGAATTCAGATCACACAGAACCTTCTTCCTCAAAGAATGCTGAATCCAGTAGCCCATCTCTTCAAGAAGAGATGAGACAAATTATGGGAATGTTTGAAGTTATGATTGAAGCTCAGACGAGAGCAGCAGAAAGGATGTCTGCTACTAGCAACGCCTCTCACCCATCTTCAGCTTCACATTTTTCATCTCCAATACTACCTCAAACTTCTCAACTCCCACTTCCCTCTATTCCAATAATACCAGAAACTTATGCCCCAAATTCTAAAGCAATAATAATTTCAAATCCACAGTCTTCAAGTCCTATAGTGGACCCTTTTTTAATGGCCTTTCTTAGGCTAAACCTTCCACATTTTAATGGTTCTACTTCTCCTATGGAAGCAGCCAATTGGTTTCAAAAAATAAAAAAGCTCTTATCAAGTATAAAATGCCCTGAAAGCGAATGTATTCGTCTGGCCTCCCACTTATTCAAAGCTGAGGTAGAATTTTGGTGGGACAGCGAGCTAAATGCTCGCTATCCAGATATCAATATAGAGGATATTCCTTGGGAAGAGTTTGAACAGGTCTTCTGAGCTGAATTTATTCCTCCATCTGCTCAGACAATAATTGAGGACAATTTCATGCAATTAAGACAGGGTAATCGTTCCGTGCATGATTACGAAATGGAATTCAGAAAATACTCCCGTTTTGCACCAGATATAGTCCGTACTGAAACGGCTAGATGCAGTAGATTTTTGAAGGGTCTTAATAACCCTATTAAAAGTCACTTAATGTCCTTACATCATGAAGGTTTTCCAAAACTATTAGAGGGGGCTATAATGATTGAGCATCACCAGGCTCAATTTGAGTTGCATAAACGACCTCATCCCCCGCCCTCTAAGCAAAGGACTTTTAAAAAGGAACCGTCCTCAAGGCCCAAAGGTTTTTCAATTAACTGCAAATAAAGAGCAAAGAGGAAGTCAATTGAATAAATGTAACAAGCCACACCCATATGGCAAATGTTACCATACTGGGAATAGATGTTACATTTGTGGAATGACTAACCACAAACATCAAAGTTATTATGCTAATTGGACGATTGACAAAGTAAAGATCAACTGTCAGCCAATAGTCCAGAACCCTACTCCCTTCAATGCCAAGGCACCTCATCAGGCCATTATGCCTCCTCCTTCCAGTAAAAATCAGAAGAGTTCATCTTCGCATACTCAGAGGCAAGGACAGGGTAGTCGTGCCAATAAAGGCAAGGCTATTGTGCAATCTCTATCAGTACCAAGAGTCTACGCTCTTTTTGCCTCCTTTGCAAAGGAAGAAAGCGATGTGGTGACTGGTACGTTTTATATTTTAATCTTTCAATTATTACTTCTCAATTTCAAATACAAGTATTTTCACAAATTTCTTGCAGTTAATTTTATGAGCAGTAATTAAAAATTTTCCCTTTCATTCATATTATAGGAATATTAATAATTAAGAATCAATTATGTATTGCACTCTTTGATACGGGTGCTAGTCACTCTTTCATATCAGATGATTGTATTTTTTCCTTGAATTTTCAGCGACTTGGCCTAAATAATACGTTGCGAGTACATATGCCATCAGGTGCTGAAATGCTAGCAGAAAGCTTATGTTTAGTTGATATTCCAATCAGCAATCAATTATTTCCCTCCAAACTCATTATTGTGCTAATTACCAACTTCGACATAATATTAGGAATTGATTGGCTGGAAAAATTCAATGCAATAATAGATTGCAATAAAAAGAAAGTTTCCCTTCAGATAGGAAAGAAACCAGAAGTCTTCATAGGCAAACTTGGCCTAATGGCATCGTTGATAAATTATGGGAAATTTATCAAAATAGATGTTTGCAATGGTATCAAAGAATTCTTCTGTGATATTCCCCTACTTAAAATTTTCACCCATAATATGTTGTCCCTAATCCCAAAAAATAAAAAAGCAGCTTGATGGACCTCTTTTAGATCAATAAGTCTTTGCACTACAATAAACAAAATCATTTCTAAGATCCTGACTAAAAGAATCCAAAGATTTTTGCCTTCTCTAATTGAACCTAATCAATCTGGGTTTGTTCCTGATAGAAAAATACAATATAATATTTTAGTTACTCAAGAACTCTCCCGCTTATAAAAAAAAAGATGGGGGCATAATCTTATTTTAAAACTGAACCTTAAAAAGGCTTTTGACAGGATTGATTGGAACTTTCTCTTGAGAATGCTAAAACATTATGGTTTCAATGACAGTTTCATTCTAAAAATCAAGAATTTAACCCATAGCAATTAGTTATCTATTCTTGTGAATGGCACTCCTAGGAGTTTTTTTAAATTTGAACGAGGTCTGAGGTAAGGAGACCCTCCCTCTCCTATTTTATTTATCATAGCCTTTAATTATTAGTCCCTCCACATTAATAGTTTATTCAAACCCTCAACATTAAAGACAGTTTCAATGTTGGAGGTAAACACTTGATTTCTCATTTGGCTTATGTTGATGATCTTATAATATTCACTAATGGGAACAACAATGTCATTAAATAACTAAAACAAATTCTTTCAACTCTTGAAAGTGACATTGGACTAAAAATCAATTCTATGAAATCCCAATTCTTAACTAGTACCAAATCCTCTCCTAGAAGCATCAATAACATTGAAAACATTTTCAATTATCAAAATAGCATCTTCAAAGGTCTCATTGAACTTATCTTCAAAAAGCTTCAAAGTTGGGATCATAGGTACCTCTCTCAAGGTGGCAGATTGATCCTCCTAAAACATGTGCTCACAACACAATTCCCTTATACTTACTAGAGGTTACCTCTCCTACTAAGTTGGTTTTGCAAAAACCTAAACACTACTTTTACTAATTCTTATAGAGTCACGTTAAAGGAAGTAAAATGATTTGGTGTGGTAGGGATTTTATCACCTATCCTTACAAGGAAGGAGGTATGGGGATTAGAAATCTTTCTTCCATTCACAAAGCATTCTCGTTGAAATTGTGGTGGAAATTCAGGACCATTTTTACCATTTGGTCAAGAATCCTAAATGTCAAGAACAGTGCTAACTCGCACCCTTCACAAACTAAACATAAACTTACGGATTCAGTTACTCGGAATAGAATGCTTTCTCATATGGATTTAATTGAAGATTCCATTAACTGGATAGATCTTAATCCATCCATGTCTCTTAGGTATGACTGTTGGAACGATCAAAATCTTTTATGCAATTACATTGGTAGAATTGAGCAGGCCAAACTCACTCACCCTAAGCAATTGCTATTCTGAAAATGCTGGCTGGAACTTAGAACTTCTTGGAAAGTTGGTTCCTCCATCTGACATTAACCCTATATCAAGTTTCACTCCTATCCTGAAAGACATCAAGGTTGTTGCTCGGCTTTATGTTATAATCAAAAGATAAAACTTGCATCTCTATGGGAATGTTGTAGAACCGACACTTACCATGAATTTCCCGAACAAATGTATTCCTAATTTAATCAGCATATTTCTTTAGAGGGTTTATCACAACTTTATTAGTGTGGATTCAATAATGCAAACAAAAGGTTATCATCTAACCTCTAAATGCCAGTGCTGCTCTGAAATTGAAACTTCCCCTCATGTTTTTTTTGGCCAACTCAAAGTATTTCAATATGGCAATTATACAATTTTCATGAAGAAGGTGTTGAATGCCATCAGCATCTCTTTGCCAATAAGTAGTTTGCTCTAAGCTAACTTAATATATCTTATACAAGAGTTTTGAATAATAGCACATCACATAGCATTAAAAAATAACACATAAGAATGCACATAAATTGACAGAAGAAATCTCCAATTCCAATCAAATTATCAATTAAATATTGCTATACCATAATAATATGATAGCCAGTCCTCAAAAACAGAGAAAGTTAGCAATATTATGTTCAGCACTACGGAATATATTAGTGGGTTCTCCTTTCCAAATTTATTGAGTTAATGAATTATTGCTTTCAATTGATAAATAGAAGAGAACACAACAACACATGTGATCTTGTCAGGCTGCTATAAAAGGACCATGTAAAATTAAAGAAAACAACTTTGTTCTCTTGGTCTTATAACATATATGTGATATGATATGAAATAATTCAAAAGGTGCACTACTATTCTATTATTACATAAAATACCACTGCCCTACGATAACAATTTTTCCAAAGGAAGTGTGCCGGAACCATTCGCTGCCAATGCAAACAACTTTCAAAATTTAAAGCAAATGAAAAATCCCGAGTGAGAAAAAGAGAGAAAAAAGCAGAAGAATAAGAGGTTCGTTCGTTCATCAAAGAGCATCAGAGCCTTTAATAATTTCAAGGAGCATTCATTCATGTCTCCCGTCGAGACCTTCTCGGGCGCAGGGCTCCTGTTTCGTCTTTCTCAGCTTCTTCCTCTGCCTGAGAGCTGCTGCCTTCGGGCTGCTTCTCCTCATTCTCCTCTATTGCTTCAGGATTATCAGTTACCCGCTCGGCTGCTGGCTTCTGAGACTGTGCTACCTGAAAATATTTGTGTATATATAAACATTGTGATATTTATGCAAACATTAATGTTTTGAATAAATCTTAGGATTTAGCAGATTCATATTCGACATGTTTGGCAAAAAAATCTAGGCAAGATTAACAAAGTTGAGCTTGAATAGAAAACTTACTGCAGGTTTCTTTCCCACGAATACAGTCCTAACTATGATGGTGACAGCAACTACAACAACTGATGCCAAGATCCCAATAGTGACATTAGGCTGCTGCTCCCCCTTCTCAATGACATCCTGCATATTTATATATATATATGTTTCAAACATAAGGAGCCCATTCTGGTAGAATTGAATAAATAGCCAAACTGAGATGGTAATTTTTATGCAGATGGAAATATTTGGGACAGCATTTATTTCACTCACAATGATCTTTGTTTTGTATGCCTTCAAAAAAGGAATGTCTGCTATCTTGTAGAGAACGTCGAAAACCTTTCTCTGTGGGTATACCCATTGTGAACATTGAGACAAGACGGAAGGCAAAAAAAAAAACTAATGTTACGAAGCAACAAATCATGAACAAACCTGGAAATTAGACAGCTTGCCGGGGAGAGCTGAGGCTGCTTCTTCGGCCTTCTGCTTTTCTTTCTCAAGATTGAACTTCGGCTTCCAAGTCTTCTCTCTGTAAAACGTGGCAAGCTTCTCATCATTGGTGATCAGAATGTTATCGAACAGGAGACCATCCTGCATGGTCCATATCTCAATGCCAATGGCTGTGATGGGCTCGTAATCAGGACTATCAAGCTCAAAATAGTTCGGATTGGGTATCTCTTGAGGCTTCCAAATGCCCTTGTAGTTTGGATTATCGATCATCGGTGCGTACCATTTTCCCTTGTAATCTGGATTCCTTTTCGTCGGTCGCTTCCACTCGCCGCAGCCAGGCGCTGCGGCGCATTTCGGGTTGTCAATCTTCGGCGCCTCCCACTCTCCATCCTCCTCGTCGTCCCAATCCTCCGGTTTTGATGCCTCGGGATCATCGATTTCCTCTGGTTCATCATCCAGCCATCCCTCCGGCTTGATGGCATCAACATCCTCAATTTCCATCAAAGCGTCCTCATCCCAATCGTCAGGCTTCACCGCATCTGCATCCGGAATTTTGGCTCTCTCATCCCAATCCTCAGGCTTTTTATCGTCTGGATCAGGGATTACCTTGGGCGGGACTATTGGCGGCTCAAAATGATCACCAGCCAAAATGTTTGCCTTTTTCTTCTCCTCCCCATCAATTAAGATTCTCAGATCGTTGTTCGGTTCAATGATGGCAGTGTAGACATGAGAAAGCTTGTCCGAAGGAACCGAGGGTGGGAATTTCAGGTGGTGCTCGACGTACTCACCGGACTTGGGATGTTTGTGCTTGAGGATGAAATGCACCTTGTTCGTAGAGCCACATTTGTCGGGCCCAAACATGATGGAATAAGGGGACTCGTTGTTGAACTCCTTCGCTACCCAATTGCTATCCTGGGGTCTTAGATATTTCAGATAGGCCCCACCACATTCAAGGCCATTTTGAAACCGAACCTCATACTGGAGAACAACAACCCCGTCCTTGAGATCGACTGGTTTTTCAAGTTCTTTAACTATGCCATACTTCCTCGCCTTTTCGCTAACGAGAAGACCATGGTCCTCGTGCCCATCGCTGCTGGAGTGTTTCCACACACCTGGCTCAAAAAAGCACATGACGCTCATTTTAATGATAGTACCACATCGGTATTCCAGACCTATTTTTTATGTTTACTGCAGAAATAGCATTTCTCAACTATTAAAAAGCGGATTATTGTGCGAAAAGAAGAGTAGTGCAAGGGCAAAAATAAATAAAAAAATAAAAGAATGCTGCAAGGGTGAGAAAAATTATGGTTGATGATGTGCGTTGCTTTTATGTAAAAATGAGTGCTATACAATACTTATGCTAGTAGATCATGAGTAAGTCTCTCTTTTTAATAACTCTCTATACAATTATTAATTTAATTTTAATTTTTTTTGTTTTTTGCTAGTAGATCTAAGGCCTGGCTGATATGCCATTAACTATCTAGTAAATAGAAAGGTGAATTGTCGAATCACTTATTAACATAAAAACATAACAAAAAAATAGTACAATGAAAAAAAAAAGATAAATAAAAAAACAAAATAACTTTAAATAAATACTAACTGAAACATGCTTTTTTTTTTAGAATTCTCATTTCCTTGAAAAAGTAAGAAACTTGTATTTGCTCAGAGTTTCGTTAAAAATGATACCTCAATATTCATTTCCTACCGTCCTTGAAGTCAGTTAGGAAAAAAAAATGATGAGAAAAGCCATATGGTCCAGCAACCGAAGACATTGCAGCAATCTAACTTTCACACGCATTGCAACTTCATTAGTGATCAAAGTGGGAAGAGAACTGGGGCATAATAACAGAACAAGTTTGCTTATCCATATAGCGGTTAGATGAATCACCAATAAATTCTGAGACATCAAAAATCAATGCGCACCAACATACAAACGTACATTGCTGCATTAAGACAATAATGTGTGCGCCCCTTTCTAAATTGACTGAGACTTCTAGCAATATAGCTGGTGTAAATGGTTTTCTTAAACAGCCAAGTGATGTGCAAAAATCAATGCTGTCATGACAAGCAGTAAGAAGTGACGGAAAATCACCTCTGTTAAGCTCCAACCACTCTGTAGATCTGCTTGTGTGTTGCCATCACTGGCAGTGGAATCGCCAATGTTACAAGACCAACAAATCCCAGTGCCAATGATAGAGTGTTAGAGGTCATGAGGATCCCAGTGCCAATGATAGTGGTGTTGGAGGTCATGAGGATCCCAGTGCCAATGATAGTGGTGTTGGAGGTCATGAGGATCGGCTCACCTCACCAACAGTTGAGGAACAATAGCAGCTTGGGGCTATGCTACCAACCAATTCAATAATTGTGAGTCCGAACACAGCTCCCTTGTTTGCTTTGGGCACACTAGGGACAATTATATGTTCCTCATCATTTAGGGAGGAAAGGGTAATCAAACAAGGATCCAAGAATCCCACTCTTGCTAAGTCAATACAGATGTCACCCACAAGGGCCTTGCCTAACTCAAGCTACATTTTGGATGCCCATGATAGATGGCCGAGTCTAGCAGGCTTGGAGCAAATTCATGAACATTATGTTTCCCATTTCCTTGTCAAGGCCGCCAATAGGCGGCCCCCACAGAGTATAATACGATTCAAATAGGCGAATTCTATCTTTTAAACAGAAAAATTGAGAAGCTTTATCTGGATGAACTCCTAGTTAAATTAAACTTGTGGCACTCCTAATTATACAAAAATTACAGTGAGTATCATCTTTTATTTGTTACAAATATTAAATTCATTATATAAATATCCCCTTCCACATTTTGGTTTCCCATCAGCCCAAAATGCTGGGATTCATGTGCTTGCTCAGTTCCAAGAAAATGTGCATCTAGCATCAATGAAAAAGAATACTCATTGTCCAAGAAACTGAAGAAACAAGTTCATCATGTGCGTGTGGGAGTGTGTGTATGCATATAAATTGTTTCTTGTTATCAGTGTTGGGTTAGGCCCACTCCTGGCTAAATAATGGTGCTCAAGTCCATCCAGAAAAATTCTGCTTGGACCTAATAACTTGGTCTATGACAATTGGACATTTTGAATGACAGAACCCACCCCTCATGTGTTTTCTCAGTTCCGAGATAATGCATCAAACATCAACGAAAAAGCATTCAATGTCCAAGAAACTGATGAAACGAGCCCATCGTGGAGGTGTGTGTGGGTGCGTATGTGTATGTACATAAAATGTTTCTTTTTGTCCGTGTTGGACTAGGCCTAAGCCTGGCTAAAGAAAGGTATCCAAGCCCACCCAGACTAAATTCGGTCTTGGACCTAACAACTTGATCAATGACAACTAGACATTTTAAATGACAGAACCCAACCATCAGTGGCACACCTAGCAAGTCTGTCGCTTTTTTCATCCATTGACAACAGGGAATTACCTTGAGCAGAGAGGTTCGTTCAATGTTTGTTTGACTTCTTGTCCTCTTCCAACAATCTCAATGGCTTGAGCTTCCTCACAGGCAAACATTAGATGCTTCAACATATTTTATCTAGCCAAAAAAGGCCATTCATCCAGGTGATTGAGTGTTAAAATATTTTTCAAGCCAAGTTGAGTCTGAGTTTAAAATAAGCCCATTAAATTATTGGTGCAAAGCACTAATCACTTGAGAGTTTGCATTCGACTAGATAGCTCAACCTCATCTCATTTATAGGCTACTACTAAACTACATGATTTGACCAAGACAAGCTCAAGTTGGAACTATAAGATTGGATGTTGACTCGAACGCAGTCATAAAAATGGATAAGATATATTCGTGAGAACAAGGAATCACACAAGCTGTTTAGAATCATTTACACCTCCATAGATGGATCAATCCTCTCAAAGCTTGTCTTTCCTAGTTTGCAAATCTCCATCTTTTATCAGACCCATGCTTGCTACATTCGCAGTGCCCTATGAAAAATCCTAGTGGGGAGGCGACAACTCATGCGGGTTGACAGCATATCAAGAAATATTGCGAGATCATCACCGGACATGTCTCAATGGATTTTCATACATTCTCATGCTCATATCGAGTGTATTTAACATTTGAATACAATTTTTTAAAAGTTTAGTGTCAATATGTCAGCTGATGATGTGGTTGACTATAGTCTCATTACTGATGACGCTAATCCAGAGGGCTCATCTAACCCATGGGATTGCTTTTGTCACGATCAACTTCAACAGGCACGGAGATTTTGGGAAACTGCTCGCGGTTAGAGAAGTTAAGTTTAGAAAAATAGTTGTACTCCTTACTAGCTACAGAGTAAGAATCAGAGGTGAATACCATGATCAATAATTTTGTAGAGGGTCAACAAATGAGTTTTGATTTGGTTTTGATAGTTCTAGGTTAACAAAGGTATTTGAATGTTTGATATGGCGGTCAAATGTTCAATAATTTGTCAGGGCCAACTCACACCCAACTTCTTTTCACCCTCATAGGTCTTTCAGTAATGAGATTGCAGGAGTGATTATGGCCATTCAGTAATGGGATTGCAAGAGTGATTAAGACTTATGCTCATTTTCTCAATTCAAAACCATAAAGAAAAAAAACTACTGTTGCAAAAATCTCTCATATGTAATTTAATAAATACTCTATTGAATTTGACCTGAGTTGCCTAATTATTGGATGGTATATCATATGCATGTGAGGGATGTTAGAGTGGGATTAAACTTCTGTGCAACCAAGAGACATTGCATGCTACTACTTTAAATTTGGGGTTTAAGGTCATTTGATATATAAACTATGCTCCAAATCATTTGAGACTTCTCATTAAGTTCTATGGTTCTATCAACTTTATTTTTCTTATTAATATATATATATATATATATATATACACACACACATAAGATTTTATATTAACCTTATTTAGCATTAAAAAATGTTTTATATATCTTTCAACATTAATCAAAAAAATGAATAAATGCACATATTTAAATAAGCATCATCAAACACAATCAATTCAAAAATAGCAAGTGACAAAACTAGTTAGTCAGATGTGAACTCAAGTTGTACTTAAAAATCCTTCACTACTCATAACAATCAAAAGATTACAAGGCTTTCTCAAATTGAATTTGAAATATTAAAATAAATGATGCACTGGCAGAATGAAAAGACAGCTTACTAATCGGTAAGCATCATTCCCTATGAACTAGATTTACATATATTAATAATGAGACATGTTACAATGCCAACAAATAACCCAAAAAGCGTGAAAAAAAAAAATAACAGCCGTTGGATGGAGAGAGAGGGGGGTATGATTGTAATTTTTTTCGTTATTTTCCCACTTTTTACGTGGTTTATATTCTCTTGGGAAGGATAGCATTCTCCATTAATAATAATAATAATAATAACAACAATAAGAGCAGCATTTTTATATAACCCATAAACATCTTAAATTTAATAAAAAATTGTAAAGCAAGCATTAATGGACAGCTTTCATGCAATTAAAATTATTAAAAGACAAAGAAAATATTAACCTGCCTTTTACTCAAAAACAATAATCATGCAAAGAGCCACCGTATCATCAAATACAAACAAAATATTGGAATTCATTGAAGAGATGAGAGACATAATAGTAAGAGGTTAAGAAGATCACCATAAATGGCACCACATTCAATCTCACCCAATGCAGGATTCAAACAAAGGAGCATTCACTGCAGGACTAGAGGGTATATACCCTTCCAAAATACCACTACAAGCTAGCTAATTCACTATTCTCAAAAATCAATCTAAACATCAAACCAGAGGAGCACAAACCTAAATTTTAATATTAAAGATAATCAAATTCCTTGGGATCCATAAAGTTTTAAGATTCCCCACTTCAATATGAAAAATTCTGAGTACATATCAGTAAGCATATAAAAATAATTTGGCATAACCTTCACAACCCTTCCAAAATATATCTTCAAAATTACCACAAAAGGTTCACATATTTTTACATAATATAGAGCAGGTTAAGTTCCATATTAATGTAATTAAAAATAATAGTCATTCAAAGATATCAATTATTGGTTCACACGAATAAATTTGAGCTTTAAAGTTGACACTATTTTTTACTAGAGTTTTGCTATATAACTCTCATATATCTCCCAAAAAGTATGAATGATTAGAATTTGGAGAGTTAAGTGTAATAAAAAATTATTATTAAATTCACTTTAACTTATAGGGCCTATAAAAATACATATATTAAATTTTAAATCCTAGTCATCCATACTTTTTGGGAGATATTTGGGAGCTAAGTAACATTTTTCATTTGACTATACCGTGACTCCTACAAAGCTGTGGATTGGATACATAATTATTAACAATGTTGAAAAGCTTTTGTTAAAAATATATGATGCCTAGAGTTGTGATGCATTGAGATTATTGAGAAATGTAATAGATTTAGTCCAAACAATGCAATAACTTGGAATCGTTCAAAAATAAAATAAATGGTTCACTCATAATCTTAGTTTTTGTTGAGATAGTACTAGACTATTGAAATATCTAACCCAGCCTAAATTCCCCATTGATCACTCTTCCAAACATATATACGATGAATTGACTTCTTGGACAGTATCAAATTTATATGAAATAAGCATTAACTACTTAATAAATATACATATTACTCCACTAAAGAAAGCATTATAAAATAATGATTATGGTAATAACCAAGGGAACTCTCAAGGCATTCCATTGAAGGATTAATCAGTATTCTTTTAAAAAGTGTTGCATATGTTTAACCTTCTTTAAAAATTGACATTTATATGAAAATTTTCATTCTTGGATTGAAAAAAAAAAAACAAAAATAAATCATTAGAAAAATCACAGCCATTAAAAAGGTAAGAAACCCAACAAGTAGCTTGCTCTAGGCTAATTTAATATATATTATACAAGCTTTCAATCTAAATTATTTCATTATTTCAAAAGTTTCAACTTTTAAGAGCTTAGCATACCATACAATTCATAAGTTTCAATTAATTTAAAAAGGAGTGATACCACACCACCTAAGAGTGAAGATTAACACGACTATCAAGAAATTATTTGGTTCAATGTTAATAGATAACAGTCTTAATAAAATATTAATACTATCAAATATTATCATAACATCAGCGTTTGGTTGTGTGCAATAGAGATGTAAAAATTATTTGGTATAATGTTGCTCTAACGTCAATACACACATGGCAAGATTACACCATACAATTCAAATATCTTGAGCAAATAAAAAAAAATTCCTTGCCACAGATCAGTCCTAGAGAATTATGCAACCTTCTCTCACAAAACATCTCTTATATACCGATCGGGCACTTTAACCTCCTTGTTAATTTTGATGTTAAAAAGAAGGTTGCATGCTCCAGTTGGTGATGAAAATAGGTAATGAGGGAGCTTCAAATGACAAAACACAAAGAGGCATAATGCAAAAACCTGCAAAAGAAACAGATTTCTATCGATGTGTCCCTATAATTTTTCTGCTATTCAGAAGCAGTGGCATAATGTTAAGATGGATTTTTTCCAGCATCTAAAAACACTGACGAACAAAACTTTTGTTGTTGAATAATAACATATCACATAAAATTAACATGTATGTAAACCAAACTTTCCCTGAATTAACTTTAATTGGCTAGGGTGGAGATCAACACAGAGTATGGAATTCTATTTATTACAAAAATAACACGCAATAAATGAAGCAGCGTAGAAAACGCCGCATATTCAATCACCTTACGCATTATGAAAGATGGACAACAAATTGCAAAAAATAATCTTTAATTCCCATCAAATTCTCAAGAAAAATATTGCTATAACATATTAATATGACGGCCAGTCCACAGAAACAAGCAAGATTTTAATAAAAAGTCTAAAGAGGTACCTTTGTAATCCTCCTTTTGAGAAACGGTCCATCTTCCCTCAAACGGTTCGTCAAAAGGCTCGTAAAACAACTAACAAACGATAAACACAATCATTACATTCCACCGCTAAAAACAAAGATCCATACTGTAATTGTTTAATAAAAATTACCGGTTCGGAGGCATGGAGATGGAGGACGAAACAAGCAAAAAGCGCAAAAAGTGGACACAAGACAATCCGTGTTCTTCCCATCACTGAAATCTCATAAGCCTGGATCAAAAACAAAGTAGAGAAAAGAGATTTTGAAAATGCAATTTGAGAGCGGCAGAGCGAGGACTCACTAACCCTAGGAGAAAAAGCGCGGATCAGAGATCTTACCGAGAAGCTGAAAACTCCGATACGCTGAAATCTGGAGATTGAAATAGTCTCAACACTTCTAATCTGCGCGATAGGATTAAACCTAGAGGCGATAATGGCCTTTTATGTTGGTCCGAAAGCTAGAATACGCGCCACGTCGAAGAGGCCAATTACGTTGTGACACATCAGCTTTTTATGGATCGTAAACAACCCGTCTTATTTTATGCTCTCGGGATAAATTATGATATAGTAAAATAAATAGAATAAAATAGCTCCAATTATTCCCCTCAAATGATGCTTTGAGGGAAGTTAATTACTATAAGAATATTTGATAATTATTATTGTAAATTAATTTGATTACAGTCATTATCTTGTTATTATTTTGTAATTTTATATAAAATAAACATACATTGTTTTGAAATATTTTCATATTTAGTTCAAACGAATTCTTCCAATAAACCCTCCGTAATAAATCGTCCGTAGAAATCGTTTGTCGTAGAAGATGGACGAGCAAATCATTTGTTCACATGAACGAATCCTTCGGTCGAACGATGCTGCGAAACTCATTATAGTTCGCATATTCTTCAAATGCGCCCAATTTAAGCCTAAATTATCTACCTTTTCTTATACATAGTAATGCAAAATCAAAAGCAGCCAAAAATTTTCTTACCTTTTTTTAAATCATACCAAATACCACTTACTTTGCACTGACACTTAATATTTTGTAAGAAAGATAAAATATACATTTTCTTTTAATCTCTGCCCAGCGCCGAAATTAGGCGATCAATCCAAATAATCATATTGGTGATTAAATTAAATTAAATAACATTCAAACAAATATCTATTCACATAATTGACTTAATCAAATACAGTGTTTAACATTATTTGTAACATATGGAATTTGCAATAAATATAAACTTCACAATAATTCACATATTTTACTTACCATCAATTATCAGTTTATATTTTTTAATAAAATATACATCATGTGAAAAATAAAATAAAATTTGTAAAAAATATGAAATATTTATTAAAGCGAATATGCAATAGCTTTTGATGAAACATTTTTTATCAATACAAAACAAGTCATTATGGAGCATATACATTTTTTTAGCATTTTATGGCATTCAACTTTTGCTCCAAATAATACTATTAAAATGTCATACCCCAAATATATTATAAATAAATGTAAATGTCTTGTTCACCGGAGGTCATGGTGCATTTCTCCCTTTGCTTGAGTTCATCGTATAATTATCTCGTATATGACATTATCAAATATTTTTCTCTCTATTTGCGTTCTTAACACATTTTCTATTTGTCTCAGTTTATCACACATTTCTTTCGTGGTTATGTTCATCGCACATTTCTCTCATGCATGAGTTCATCCCACATTTCTCTCATGCTTAAGTTTGCCGCAGAGGTTGACCTATGGTTCCAGAATACACCGCCGCTTCGAAGATCGTTCCTTAAGCCAAAACAAAGCTAAGATCCCGTACCTTCCCAAAATTTACAAAATCCCTAATTATCAACTTCTATAACAATTAACCATAACCCTAATTATAATTCTGTAACAACTCTGATGTTGTTTCCCATCAATTAGTGACCCAATTGACTTCAAAACTCTTTCATTACTCTTATAATAGTGTTAGAAGTCTCCACCTCAAATTTCGTGTGATTTGGTGACCGTTTGGCAAATTCCAACATTTCTAGGTTTTCTGGTAATTCTGGAAATACCTAATTTATTTAGACTTCAAAACAAAAAATGAAATTCGTCATTGGACTCGCCACACCTAAATTAGCTAGGGATGATATTTTGGAAGTGTTTGAGAGACGTCAAATTTTTCGTCAATATTTTGATAATATTTTAACACTCAGAAAATTATGATAATTAAATATACCTCTGATCGAAATCCGTTTACATTTTTGAGTTCCTCACCTCTCAATTAGGCAAAGGTGAAAATTTGGAAATTTTTGGAGTTCGATTGTGTATTTAAATTTATGAACTAAACAAATAAGATTTAATATTAAATTAACTGAAATTATTTAAATACATGCTTAAAATAAACTTAAATATTATTTATTAACACAAACGGTTAAAAAAAATGTGAAGATGGAGATCCCCTACAGGGGCTAGTGTACGAAACTGTAACAACCCAGGATGTTACTTAGGTCAATTAAGACTAATTTAGGTCTTAATTGAGGTTCTAGTTCACTAATTAAGTAAATTAGAACTCATCTCTAAAACTTAGGTCAAATCAAAAGTCAACTGAATCAAATCAGAAATTCTGAAAAATTTTAAACCTTAGAAATTAACTTTTTATCTAGTCCTCAGATTGAAAATCTGACTTCGCCATTGCATTCAGAACACCCAAATTAGCTAGGGGTGAAGTTTTGGAGGCATTTGGAAGTCGTTGGATTTTCATAGAATATTTTAATAATATTTAAATACCTGAAAATTCAAATAAATAATACTCGTCGAAACAAAAATCCGAGTGCACCGTTGCGTTCCTCACCCCTCAATTAGCTAGGGGTGATTTATTGGAAATGTTTGGAATGCATTTAATTAGTTAATTTTAATTAATAAAATAGGTTTGAAAATAATTAATTAATAATATTTTAAATAATGTTTAAACGGCGCCGTCAGCATTAATGAAATGCCGTCCATTTTATTTTTCGTCTGCCGTTTGATCAGACGGTTCTTTCAAATCGTCCGATCGAGTGATCGGACGGTCAAGCCGTTTCGTCCTTAGCGCGTGTCGAGCGAAGCGCACGCGTCTCCCTGCGCCAGCGCCGCGAGCTCCGCGGACGCCAGATGGCCGCTGCCGCTTCATCCCACCGCTTAGGCACCGCATTAGGAATAGCATAAAACCTCTGGGTCTTCGACTTCGCCCGGTTTGATCTGGGAAGACCAAATCTTGGCGATTAAAGCTCGAACCTTCTTTGCCGTCCATCCAAGGTACACTCCCACCCCTCGATCTATAATCATTTTGCAATTTTTCAATTTCGTTTACTCATTCCGCACTATGGATTGTTCATCTATCGAATTCGATCGGGTTGATCGAACTTATATGCGTTTGAATTTCAATATTATCCACAGTAGTACACAGTATTTATCTCGCCGCCTGTATGGATCTAGGGTTGGATCCTGTCGTCGATCCAAGCCGTCTTAGGCCTCGATACACCCGTCGTTAGGAAGGTCTTAGAATCCTCTTTCCATCGCCATATGGGTGAGCATCAACTACCAGCAGAGAGGCTCGTAGCAGTGTGCCCTAATTTTTCCCTGCTGTCGGGTCGACCGCGCGAAGACGAAGACCCCTTTCGGGTTGGACCAGGTCGGCCCGGTCCCGGCCCGTGGCCCGTGGCATTTCGGCTGCTTTGGCGGGGCCCACTTCGCAGCGTTCCAGCCAATCGTAGCGCGACGCGTGGCCTGTCCCGCTGACCGTTTGAACCGTGGGGCCCGCTATCTTCATCCAGCCAATAATGGCCCGACACGTGTACCTGCAGAAAAAAATAAAATATTAAAATATATAGATATAACGTTTTAATTAATATAAATGAAATTATATAATAATAAAATCAGATTAATAAGAATAATTAAACAGAATTATTTAATTAATTAAATGCAAATATTCAAACCCTAATATCTTGTAAAATATAAGTCCAATCATAGCAAATAAATATATTATTTTGATCAACAAAAATAGAGGAACATTTTGGTGTTGTCAATTTTATAATTGGACCTATATTTAGCATAGTGACATTTAGGGGTGTTAATTAAATTCAAATAATATTACAAAACTTTATTAGCTCATAACTTTGTGTACGTTCATCCAAATATACCCAATATGGGTCTTAAAATATTCAGAAAACCTTAAAAATCATGATAGTAGGGTTAACTTTGATGTTTGGATTAGTATTTGACTAATCACATTTAGGACCTAACCCTAATTACCCTAATTAGACTTAGAACTTCAATTGACCATAACTTAGTCAATTGAGCTCCAAATTGGATAAATCAAATATCAATTTAGATTAGAAAAACCTAATTAACAGTAATCTATAAAAATATTTTAGATCAAATGATTAAATTTGCTAACCATCCCTAATTATTCCAAAACTTGATTAGTGAATATTAGCAAATCTAATAATCTAAATTGAGTGATTTAAATTTCAGATAACTCATAGAGTCACTTAGAACCTAGCTGTAAGATTGGATTAGTGTTTGAGTGATTAATTTTGCTAATCACTCACTAATCACTCTAAACCCTAATTATATCATAACTTAGTCAAATTAGATCCAAATTGAGCCTGCTACATGTCATTGTGATCAGTGGACTATTTGCAAACCATAGCTACTAATTTTACTTAATTTGGACACTAATTGACAAAGTTAAGATTTTAACCCTTAATTAAGAATCCCTTAATTAACCTATTAAGCTCTAGATATTGTATTGGCCATAACTTGGTCAATACTTATCAGAATTTAGTAAATTTAGGTTCTATGGAAAGCTTAGACTATAAATAATAGTAAACTGAAAGAAAATTTAAATTTTATTTAGCCAAATTCCTAAATTACCCCTATGAGTCAAATTTATTAATTTGATCTCATATGGCTTAATAATCACCCAAATTTAGTGTAGTTGCTATCTAAATCTTACATTAGACAGTAAGAAACTCATTCCAACATAAATTTTTAGATTTAAAACCCTAGATCAAAATTGGATCTTTTGAACCCTTTAGTTGGGGCAAAATAGTAATTTTGCCAAAATTTAGGGTTTAACTTTCTAATGCTCTAAGAACATTTTATAATCATTAGAAACAGTAATTAGAATGATTTATAATAGAAATTGTATAAGTCCAAGCATTAAATTGATTTTAATCAAAATCTCAAGTTATTCCTTAAAGAATTTCCTAAGTAATTTAATTGTTTCCCTTCTTCCTTTATCTTTCTTAGATCTCTCCTTAGGTCCTTACAATATTAGTTATGATGTGTGTCTTGAGAGATACTCTTAGTAATTAAGAGCCTTAATTCTTAGGATTAGGAATAGATCTTAAGATAGAGTTCATCTATTGAGTAAATTGGGTTACTCAATAAATGAAACCTTGAGTTTACTAGTTTGTAGATTTTTCTTAGTTTATTAGATGATTATTTGATCTCTAAACTTTAGAACTAAGAATAGAGATCTATCATAATGAATTGATTTATCATTAGGATTTGCCCTAACTTAATCTGTGAGATTTGGGTTCTAAACCTTAGACCCTTAGTTGTACCTTTGGATTAAGTGATTAGACCCCATTATTTGGAGTCTAATTCTTAATTTTTTCATCTTGATTTGGCTAATCAAGATGAGTTTGGGGTAATTAATAAATTATAAAAATTAGGTCGATGATTTAGTCATTTAAACCAAGTAGTCATCTTTTGATTAAGATATAGTTAGGACTTGGCCAGTCTTAATTATCTTTAACTTGTAGGTTTGTGATTCTAAGTTACAGACTGTGTAAGAATTGATGATTCTAAAACTTATGTAACTTAGAGTAGATAGAACGAATAAAGTAAATAACAATGGTATCACCTATGTCCTAGTCGTGTCTTTTGCTCACTTTGATTTGATGCTTCGCATACCTTGTAATTGAGCTTTATACCTTGAACATATATTGTGCACATAGGATATTTGATGAGTATCTTGTGTTAACTTTGAACATGTATAAATATCATTTTTATTTCATTACTGTTTTGTGACCTAATTAGTTTGCCTCTTCAGTTGGTTTGACCTAGTAGTGGAAATACTAGTTTGTTGGTGAAGCCACCTAGTGTTTCACTTACTAGTTTGTCAGAGAAAAATAACAGTTTTGATTTAACCTAGTAGAATGAAAACTAGTTTGTAGGTGAAGCCACCTAGCATTTCATTTACTAGCTATTGAATAAAGAGAATATATTAAATTTGTTGTGACTTGAGGAGTCATTTATTCTGATATGGCAGTATTAAATTTAGGTTTACATCTACTTTTATCCTTCTACCTTAGCCCATTAGGCTAAGAGAGTTGATATTTTCTTTCAGCTGGTTAGCTTAAGTAGCCAGTATAGTTTCAGTGTACTACTTTCCATTTACTTTCATGCATGTATATATTACTTTACATCTAGTCATTATTGCATTCTCTAGCCTTGTTTATTTATAGGGTGCTAAATTTACTTGTTGTTATTTATATAGGATGCTAGTCTTGTTCACATGTTTTCTTACTTTATGTCAATTAGCATATAATTGTATTGATCATAAGTATGTTTAGGATGTATTTTATTTCTAATCACTTATTTTATACTCACTTGACCTTGTTACAGTTGCTTGGAGGAGGTATGTACTTACTTCCTAGTTGTTTAAGTTATAAACTGTTTGTTTATAACTTTATCCTATTCTTTTCTTATACGTTCTGCTCCTATTATGCTTTTGTACTTAGTTATTTATGGTGATATCTAATTAACATAATCAATTGATTATCCTAAAATGTACTTAGACAATAGTCTAATTAAGATTTTTTTTTTGTTGGCTAGGGCCCTATCATTATGAAACTGATAATGATAGGTTCTAAGTTTCTTGGAGCAGTAGATCCAGTGGAGGGCTTATCATTAGAAGAGGAGTCTGTACCAGAAGATTTGTAGACTTAGCTCTCTTTCTGCATTTGTGAGGATGAGTGTTTTACTTTTCAGCTCTTTTAAAATATTTAAAGTTTGTAATAATGCAGGTTATCTTTACTTTACTGCTTTACTTACTCTGAGTAGGATGCTTAGTTCCTTTTATATTGTGATGAATGGATGTTATATTTTTATGTTTCCGCACTCTGTTTACTTGTATTTACATTTAGTGATGAATTCAATTGGAGAAATGACAAAGTCCTCAGTTAAGTTAGATTAGAATATGTGTCTAATCTAATTTTAAGTGGGAACCTTGTCATTTAGATGACCCATCCACCGTAATCATGTTAACTTAAGAGTTAACAGGACCACGATGGGGAAGGGCCATCACAGAAACATCCATCCAACTCCATCTTAACCACAACACTAAATCCTCAACCGATCGAACGGCTCAAGAAGGACCCGAATTAAACGAATCATTTTTGACCATCAATAACTCACGATCGAAGCAACGAACTGGATCAAATACATTGTGTATTTTATCTTCTTTCCACTGCCTTTGTACGCGAAGGGAAGGGAGAGTGGGTGTACGTCACCCATCTTCACCCTATAGTTGGTGTAGTGCCCTGCCCCGTCGCCGCGCGCAAAAGGTAAAATAGATCGGCGGCGGAGCAGTGCGCCACTCGGGGAGGAATATCCCATCTCCCCGACTCGCTGAAACCAAACTCATTTAAAGGGCTACTGACTCAACTTTAATGAGAGTTGAGAGCTAATACTTATGATAAGAGTAGTATCATTATCATAAGTATTAAATTAATATATACATTGGATGTAAAACACATGAGGAATTCAATATATGTATAAGATATCAGCATTTCTAATATACTGATTATATCACAATACTAAGTATAAGTAGTATATAACAGAGTGCGGAAGCTAAGCAGTCATCCAGAAACATTCATGACAGAAGTTGTATAAAACATTCGTCTCAGAAAAGAAAAGAAAATACATCTAGAATAATTACAAACAGTTTATTGAAATACATACATAAAAGCTAAGTACTAAACTGAAATAAACTAAGCAGAAAAGTAATGCTGAGGAAAAGTCCACTAGTGCTCCACAGGCTCCTCCTGAATCTCTTAAGTGTCCTGCTGACTTGGCTCAGTATACTGCTCAAGATCTAGCAAATTGTCGGATCCCAAGAGTACCCCGTGTTAGATAATAAGTCTAATACATCGAAACTAATCTAAACAGTTCTAGTTATTTATTTAACATTTACATAATGTAAATAAATCTGCAAAAAAATTGTAACATAACTGAAAGTATACAACTATATAAATTTGTACAATACTAAAATAAAGTAAAGTTGTACTAAAAATTGAATACTGAAGGTAAACAAAAATAGTAATATAACTGAAACTGAGTAATAGTATATAAAACTATATTATATGCCACTAAAACAGTGCATCTGAATATGCCACAATATTATATGCTACTGATATGCAACCAAAATATCACTGAACAGCTATGAGTTGTACGGTCCAATGTATAGATACATCTAGTTGAGAATTGTGATACCGATGCATCCTAAAATTCTCCAGTCAATATATGCAACATTCCATAATAAATCATTACTGATACTCATACATTATTACTGATACTCAACATCATGTTTATGCTCATGCTCATACTTATAAGCTATATGAGATAAATCAATAAATCTAGAAAATACTTTAAAATCTAATAATAAATTCAAGGTCTCCATTGTGTATAATCATGCTAAAAGGATTTTGACTCTTAGATTCTAGTCTTGAAAATTGGTTAAAGTTGAGAGTTTACTTAAAAATCATTAGTTGGAAAAGTTGTATATACATATTTAGTATATTTCCAGGAAAGGTGATTATTAACACTTAGTTTGATTAAGCCACATTAGTGAAGCGATCTTCGATAGGAGGCATCACCTGATGGCAATTTGTATCTCAAGCTAAGTCATTAAGATACCCCACTCACAATCACACTCAGTGTCCTAAAGAAGGTGACTCGAATTACTTAGTTTGTTTAAGTCACACCCGTTGAAGCGATCTTCGCTATGATGCATCACTCGATGGTGATTTGTATTTTAATCAAACTAAGGAATGAGTCCCTATTTATAATACTCTTAGTCTTGGAAGATTTAATCTAACGGAATTGTATTCATCTAATACCTCAGGATAGCAGCTGGTCATAAGTCTACATTGGAGTGAATCAACTAATTCTGAATACTACTGAAGTAACACAGTACTATGGGTATACCCTACTATACCCAACCAATAATTTGGGTTCAAATGATTCTATTTAATCTATAAGGATTATCAAAGCTAGTAATCCTTACTCTAATGGGTGAGTCCTACACAAGGCTCTAAGGATATGATTCAAGAGATCGCTCAAAATTGATTTCTACTGCAGGGAGAGGTTCCATTCTAAGTACTTTAGGTGATTCATGCCACAATGTATCAAGTTCAACTTCTAAAGTTATGAAGGATCATCTAAGTTTCTACCTCAATAAGTTACAAGTTCTTCCTATCTCAATGTATCAATAATTAAGGCCTTTAAATATTTCAAAAATGATTCTATAGTGAGACCCTTAAGATTTCACTTTTCTACTTTTTAAGTTAACATTCAAAATTTACTTATTAAACTTGGATTAAAGTGTAACAACCCAAATTGTTATCTTAGTCAATTATGGTTAATCTTAGTCCTAATCTTAGTTCTAAGCATTAATCAAGTCATTAAAAGTGATCCTCTAATACCTAGTCCAAATTAGGAGACAACGGATCAAAACTTGATTTTTTTAGAAAATTCAGAAACCCTAGAATTTGATTTGTATAAATTGACCATATATCGAAAAACGAACTTTGCTATTGCGCTCATTGCCTCCAAATTAGCTAGGGGTGATGTTTTTATATCAATCGGAAGTCGTCAAAATTTTGACGAATATTTTAATAATATATAAATATCTCAAAAATTGGGAAATTAAAATACTCATTGGATCGAAAATCTGACCTCGTTGTTACGTTCCTCACCTCTTAATTAGCTAGGAAATGATATTTGAAAATTTTGGAATTTTGAAAAAAAAAAGTCTTATTACTTAACGGTGCCGTTAGCCTCGCCGTTAAAAATCCTAACGATGCTGTCTGATCTGACGGCGTCTCATTAGCTGTCGGATCGATCCAATCCGATAGTTGAGGCATCATCTCCTTCGGAGACTCCGCCCACCTCACACGCGGCAATCTTTTGCTGCGAAGCCCCAATCCGCGGTCCCCCGGCCTCGGCAACTCCGCCCTGAGGTCATTAAGGACCTCATGAGCTCCCATCTGAGGTCTTCTTGCGCGAATCGAGCCTCTAAGGAAGATTGGACCTCTGCGAACCCCAGTTGTCAATCATAAAGGTCCCTCCATTCCCCGATCCTCTGTGATTTTTGCTAATTAGCAATTTAATTGACCTAACCCCACTCTAGATCAAGCATCCCTCGGGTCTGATCGACTCGATCGGACCTGGATGCGTCAATTTGACGAGGCTATATAACAACCCAGGTTATTACTTTACTCAATTAAGACTAATCTAAGTCTTAATTAAGGTTCTAAGTCACTAATTAAGTAATTTAGAACTCATCTCTGAAACCTAGGTCAAACCAGAAGTCAACGAAGTCAAATATAGAATTCTGGAAAATCCCAAACCCTAGAAAATTTACTTTTTATCTAGACCTCAAATTGAAAATCCGACTTCGTCATTACGTTCAGAACATCCAAATTAGCTATGGGTGAAATTTTGGAGGCATTTGGAAGTCGTTGGATTTTCGTCGAATATTTTAATAATATTTAAATACCCCAAATAATCAAATAATTAAATACTCATCGAAACAAAAATCCGAGTGCATCGTTGCGTTCCTCACCTTTTAATTAGCTAAGGGTGATTTATTGGAAATTTTTGGAATGCATTTTATTGATTAATTTTGATTAATGAAATCTAATTAAACCATTTTAAATATTAACATTATTTTATTAGGAAATTAACGGCGTCGTCTCATAGCCCTGACGCCATCAGGTTTAATTCCTCTGCGTGCCGTCAATTTGGACGGATCGGGCCATCCGTCCGATCGAGCGATCGGACGGCTCTGGCTGTTCTTCCCCGAGTGTTCAGGAGGAGGTGCCGCGTGCTGCCAGACCTAAGCACGCGACACTTCGCGCGCCAAGTGTTGAGCCCCTTCGCGTGAATGGGAGGGTAGATCAACTCCAGAGAGGCATTGAGCCCCATCCTCCATTCTTGACTCTAGCGAGCGCTCGGGAAGGCCAGTTTCTCCTCTCAATCAGACCAAATTTTTTCCTTCCTCAAACCCTCAGGTACCTCTTTCACCCTCTAATTTCTAGCATATTTCCACCTTAGCAATTGACTGCGTGCGTATCTAGGCTCGATCGATCGAATCAAAGCCTCAATCGATCCAGCCTCTTTTATGCGATTAGGGTTAGGGTTCGTCTGCGAAGAGAAGGAGAAGGCGAACCGCCGCTCGTCTGCAGCCGTCAGATGAAGATACGATCCGACCGTTAGATCTAGGACAGATAGGATCTGATCCAGTCGATCTGAACCGGTTCAACGATCGGTCTGTACCGGTCCGATTCGGGAGGGAGGCAAAGCGCCACCTGCGATCAATCGTCAGATTTTGATTCAGATCTGGACCGTTGGATCTGAATTAAAATTTCGAATCGTTGATTTTCGTTGATTAAATTTAATCCGTTAGATCTGTCCGGCGATTATGGACCATTCGTTTTCGGCTTAGGGTTCGGTCTCTTGGACCGGCCTCTCCGGTCCATTTAAAGTGTTAAACCGGCCGAGCCAGTTTAGTTAAGCATGCGGCGTAAGCGCGTGGGACCCGTCGTGCCCCCTCGGCGTATCCCAGCACGCCCTGTGGCCCAGCTCTGCCGCCGTCTGGACCGTGGAGCCCCCCACGCGTCTGTCCCAGCCAGCCGCGCTCCCCCACGTGTCTTGCAGAAAAAAAAAATCAATAATAAAACTTAATTATATAAATAACGATTAATTATAAAACTAAATATATATATATATATAATTTCAGATTAATTAAATTAATAAAACAGAATTAAATATCTAATTAAATCCTAAACTTTAAACATTAATATCTTGCAAAATATACATCCAAAATATGCAAAATTATATATCATTGGAATCAGAAAATTATGAGGAATTTATTGATGCCAATAATTTTACATTTGGACCTGTATTTAGCAAAGTGATATTAAAGGTTTAATTAAGTTCAAATTTATGTCCCAAAATTTCATTTAACTATAACTTTGGGTAGGTTGATCCAAACATACCCAATATGGGTCTTAAAGTGATCGTAAAACCCTAAAGATTAATTTGGTAGTGTTCATTGTGCTGTTTGGATTAGTTTTTGCCTAATCACTTTTAGGTCCTAACCCTAATTACCCTAATTAACCCTAGAACTTCAATTGACCATAACTTGGTCAATTGAGCTCCAATTTGGATAATCCAAATATCAATCTAGATAAAAAAAATCTAATTAACAGTAATATGTAAATATATTTTAGATCTAATGGTTAAATTTGCTAATCACCCTTAATTACCTTAAATCTTGATTAGTGATTATTAGCAAATCTAGTAATCCAAATTGAGTGATTTAAGTTTCAGATGACTCATAGAGCCATTTAAAATCAATCTGTAAGGTTGGATTAGTGTTTAAGTGATTAATTTTGCTAATCACTCATTAATCACTCTTAACTCTAATTAGGTCTTAACTTAGTCAGATTAGATCCAAATTGAGCCTAACACATGTCATTGTGATCAGTGGACTATTTGTAAACCATAGCCACTAATTTTGCTCAATTTGGATACTAATTGGCAAAGTTAGGGTTTTGACCCATAAATTAAGGATTCCTTAATCACCCTTAAACCCTAAATCTTGTATTGGCCATAACTTGGCCAATATTTATCATAATTTAGCAAATTTAGATTCTATGAAAAGCTTAGACAGTAAAGAACAATAATCTAAAAGAAAATTTAACTTTTACTTAAGTCAAGTTACTAATTTACCCTTATGAGTTAAATTCACTAATTTGATCTCATATGGCTTAATAATAACCCAAAATTAATTTAGTTGCTGTCTAATCTTATATTAGACAATAAGAAACACTTCCAAAAGAAAATTTTAGATTTAGAGCCCTAGATCAAAATTTGATCTTTTGAACCCTTAAGTAGGGGCAAAATTGTCTTTTGCCCAAATTTAGGGTTTAGCCTTCAAAAGCCCTAAATTCAGTTTAAAACCATATTAATCAATAATTAGAATGATTTAGAATAGAAATTGTATAAGTTCAATCATTAACTAGATTTTGATTAAAATCACAAAATTAGCTCCTTAAGGAAAATTCCTAAGTCTTAAGTTAGTGATTTCTCATTCTTTAATCATTCTTAGACCTTACCTTAGGTCCTTATAACATTAGTTAGGATGTATGTCTTGAGAGATACTCTTAGTAATTAAGAGCCTTAATTTCTAAGATTAAGAATAGATCTTAAGTTAGAATTCAACTATTGAGTAAATTGGGTTACTCAATAGGTGAAACCGTGAGTTTACTAGTTTCTAGATTTTCTTAGTTTATTAAATGATTATTTGATATTTAAACTTTAGAACTAAGAATAGAGATCTATCCTAATGAATTTGATTTATAATTAGGATTTGCCTTAATATAATCTGTAAGATTTAGGTTCTAAATCTTAAACCCTTAGTTTTACCTTTAGATTAAGTGATTAGACCCCATCATCTGGAGTCTAATTCTTAATCTTTTCATCTTGATTTGACTAATCAAGATAAGTTTGGGATGAATTAAATTACAAAATTAGGTCGATGATTTATTCACTTAAACCAGATAGTCGTCTTTTGATTAAGTTATAATTAGGACTTGGCTAGTCCTAATTATCTTCAACTAGTATGATTCGTGATTCTAAGTTACAGAATGTGTAAGAATTTATGATTCTGAAACTTATGTAACTTAGAGTAGATAGAACGAATAAATTAGATAACAATGGATATCACCTGTATTTTAGATAGAGTCTTTTGCTCACTTTGATTTTGATGCTTCACATTCCTTGATTTTGAGTTTTATACCTTGAACATATATTATGTACTTAAGATATTTGATAAATATATTATGTCATTTTGAACATTCATAAATAGTATTGAGTTTTTGTTTCACAAGTGATTTGTAAGATGTAGCTTGATTAGTATACCTCTTCAATCAACTCGTTCGGGGTCGGCTTCTTGTTGGGGGTTTCAGTCCGATAGTCTATGCCATACCTAGTCCGTGGGATAGGATGGATAGACTCTTGCCCTACTGACTATTGAGTCAGGATTCTGATATGATTATACTAATTCAAGTACACTTACACTCGGTTCTGTCTTAGCTCATCAGGCTAAGAGGTTTCAGTTATGTTCAGTTCAGAGTTTCTTAGCTCATCACGCTAAGATTTACTGTGTATGTGTTCAGTTTGGGTTGACTTAGATAGTCACTGCAGTTTCAGTTTACAATTACTGTTTTACTTATATATTCTGCATTGTAGCACTGTTTTACTTACAGTTTTCCTGCACTATAGGATGCTAGTTTTACTTACTGTTTTTATATGTAGGATGTTAGTTATTTTCAGATTTATACGGTTAAATTTTTGTATGTCACTTAGCATAATCTGTTTGATCATATGCATATTTAGGTTGTATTTTCTTATAGTTTTGTTTAGTCTTTTGCTTACCTGTCTTTATTGCAGTTGCTTGGATGAGGTATGTATTACTTCCTATTTGCTTAGTTATAAACTGTTTGTTTATAACTTATTACTATTTTTATTGTACGCTTTTCTGCACCTATTGTTTCAGTTCTGTTTATGGTGATATCTATTTAACATAATAAATTGTTTACCATAAAATGTGCTTAGATAATATTCTAACCAGTTTTTCTTTTATTGGCTGGGACCCTACTATTATGAAACTGATAATGGTAGGTTCTGAGTTTGTTGGAGCAGCTGATCTAATGGAGTGCTTGCCATTGGAGGAAGAGCCCGTACCTGAAGATCTTTAGTTATAGTTTTCTTTCTGCCTGTGAGATTGACTGATCTTTTCAGTCTTTTAATTTATTTAAAATGTTGTAATAATACAGGTTAAATCTTTTCTTTTTAGCTCTTTTCTTATTCTGGATTATTGTGTTGTATTGATGGATGTTATATTTTATGCTTCCGCACTCTGAGTTCTTGTATAATCATTTAGTGATAGTATTTTTGGATGAATGGCAAAGTCCTTAGTTAAATTGGATTAGAATGTGTGTCTAATCCAATCTTAAGTGGGGACCTTGTTATTTGGTGACCCCTTCACCGTAATCATGTTAACTTAAGGGTTAACAGGACCACGGCGGGGCAGGGCCGCCACAGGCTAGGATTAGCCTCGTCACGCCTCTTCTGCACGAGGAAGATGAGGCAATCGGACCTCAGGGTCGGGTCGGATCGACTCGGGGCCGACCCATGTTCCGCGCGACCGTGTGCGTCAGCAGGAACCGTCAGCCGCGTGGGACTCGCAGCATCGCGTGGCGCTCTCTCGAGAGCGACATGGGGCACGTGGGACCCACTGCATGTGCCGCGGTCTCATCAATTGCGGCAGTGGATCCCACACGCAGCGCAGTGCCCAATATGGTGCTGCCACGTGTCAAGGTGGGGCCCAGCGGTCGCGTCCGTGCCATCGAGGGGACCCGCCATGGTTCCCACGGTCAACCAAATTGCACCACGTGGCAGCCGTGGGTGTAATAACCCTAGTGTTGTTACCCATCAATTAGTAACATAATTGACTATAATCCGTTTTTATTGATCTTATAATAGTATTAGAAATCTCTAATTCAATTTTCGTGTGATTTAGAGATCGTTTGACAATTTCTAACATTTCCTAGTTTTCTGATAATTTTGAGAATGCCTAAATTATTTAGACCTCAGAATAAAAAATGGAGTCCATCATTGGACTCACAACACCCAAATTAGCTATGAGCGATATTTTGAAAATATTTGGAAGTCGTCGAATTTTTCCTAAATATTTTAATAATATTTTAAATACCTGAAAAATTAAGATAATTAAATATACCCCGACCAAAAATCTGATCACATTTTTGAGTTCTCACCATCATTTAGGCAAAAATAAAAATTTGAGATTTTAAGAAGAACGTTAAGATTTTTTTTTATTAAACAAGAAGAAATAAAAATAATATTTAAATGTTGTTTTTTAAATAAATTAATATATATATATTAAATAAATCCAAATGGCATTAAATTAAAACAGTGGAGATCTGCTATTAAGAGCAAAATACCAAACAGCTAGAAGATCCATCAGAGCCGTTGTATGATAAAATATACTAATCTAACGGTTGTGAATTATTAAGAGCATCCGACCGTCGAAATTTAATAAATGAATGAACGGCCCTTTACTCAGCTACTGTACGCCTTCTCCCCCATTTTCTCTGCTGTCGTACCTTGAGATTAGAGGAGGTGGAGGTACGGCACTTCTTCACAGCTGGCTTCCTTTCATCTATTCCTTATCTCTATTCTCCCATAATCTACGACACACCCAAAAGAAAGCAGCTGCGGGAGCCTTACGCTGCAGAGAAGAAAGAGCAGCAAGCTGCGAAATCAAGATCCTGAAATCGATCTACCCTCACTTCGACCTAAACCTTGAGAACCTGCGACAAGGCTTAAGGTACAACCTTTCACATTCTTCCCATTTACGTAATAAATTCTTCTAGTTACTCTTAAAAATGCGATTTCTTATTTCTGTTAGTTAATCGGACTCGATAAGAGCCCGATGAAACTTTAAACTCTGTTAATTCATTCTTTATTAAGTCATATATTATTGTGAAATTTAGAGTTATCTGCGATTCTGCATTCCTTTCTTTCATGTCCAATTAATACTAATTCATAAGTAGCATATTTATAAATAAGCTCCTATATCAAAATAAATTTGATTTGAAGAAGATTTTTTTTTCTTAAAATATAGATTAAATGCATCGTGAATACCTCGAGCTCAACTCCATTTCACTTATTTGCTCTGTTTTCTTTTTTTTTTCAGATTTGATAAATCTGGAATGTTCTTAGAATTAGAACTTATAAAGAAAAATAAGAAGTCTCGATCCTACCTTATTATTTTGAAATAAATTTCGTCTTAAACCCACTTATGATATAAGATCTGCAATGCCCCAATTATTCTCTATGCTTGTACCTTCCGTTGGGGGAAGAAGAGGCCAGAGGTTCTTCCTAGATGAACCGACAGGTTCAGTTGAACCGTCCCTAATTAAGGTTGACGTGGGGACAATAAATGCAAAACATATTTAACAAAAAAAAAAAATACTTATTCAATATATATATAATATTATATATCATTAATATCACAAAATTGTGTAGATTAATAATATATAATTTAATTTTTATTTTGATTAATATTTTAATTAGTTAATATTTAAGATTAATTAATTAATTACAAATTAATTTTATTATTTTATGTAACCTAATTTGATCATTTAATATCAAAATTCTAAGATTAATTGACCTAATTATGGTTATGTCCTAAAAGTCATTAGTCTAAAATTAATCTAAACAGTAAAATAAATACTACTAGATTAATAGGTTTGGATTAGTGTGTGCAAAGTTATGATTGAATGAAGTTTTATGACAATTAGGATTCAAATTAGTGATCTTAAATATCAATATGTTAAATATAGCTCCAAATAAAAATTTGATAGCTCTATAATATTTCTCTATTTTTACTGATCAAAATGATGTATATATTTGTATAATTTGGACTTATGGTTTGATAAATATATATGTTAAAAGTTAGCAATGAATTTGATTTAGAATAATTAATTCTAATTTGTATTTATTTATATTATTTTTAATTTAATAAATCATTTTGATTTGATTTATGCAGCGGGGCCCATCGACTCAACGCTGCCATCCATGAAAAGACATAGGCATCGACATGTGACGATGCCTGATTGGTTTGAATGGGGACGACGGGGCCCATTTGCAGTCAGACAACTGACCGCGGTCTACCTCAGCAGCCGCCGACCTGGATGCCACGTGGAGCGACCTGGTGCCGACACATGGGGCTGCAGAATTCTTTAAGAACTCGGCCCGTTGAGCCACGGTTCGAGGTTGGACCGGCCCAGCTTGGGCCGGTTCGAATATTGTAGATCGTCCCCTTCGGGGACCGTAACATTAGCCCCTAGGGTTACAATTTACTTGCAACACAAATTAATCTAGGTATCAAACAATACATCAAAACGAAGAGATAAGAGATAGCTATCGATTGAATATAAGAATCAGGTCTAAAAATAGATTTGTGTTTCGAAATTAATATCGTAGCTTTCATTAACATTTCTAATTGATATAACTCTTACATGCAATCAAACGAAACAAATAGGAATTCATTTGTATTTAGAAACGAAGGAGAGTACAGGTCAATACCTAATCGAATGATAGGAATTTAGGGCTCCTCTGTCGGCACCTGATTACTCTGAAATTTTCAGTTGAAGCAAACGAGGTATCGAGGGTTTGATCTGGAGGTTTTATCCAAGCCTAGAACGGTCAAGAGAGGTATTAAGAACGGTTGGAGGCGGAGAAGGCCAGCTTGTAGCGCCCCGCCCCGTTGTCGTGCGCAAAAAGAAATAGTCATAGTTAAGTTCGGCGACGGAACGGTGCGCCACTCAGGGAGGAATATCCCGTCTCCCCGAATAGCTGAGGACTAAGCCCATCTGAAGGGCTGCTGACTCAACCACAAGAATGGTTGAGAGCTAATACTTAAGATAAGAATAGTATCTTTATCCTAAGTATTAGATAAATACATACATTGGATTTAGAATACAATAAGTCAAACACATCGAAATTAATCTAACAGTTCTTATTATTCATTTAACATTTATATAGTACGAGTAAATCTGTAGAAAAATTATAAAGGTAACTGAAAGTACAAATCTGTCTAAAACTGTATAAAACTGAAGCAGTGTAAAGTAAAACTGAACTGCAACTGAATACTGAAAATAAATCAAAACAGTACTGAATCTGAAACTGAGTAATCATATGTACAACTATGTTGTATGTCACTGAAACTGTGCATCTGAATATGCCACAATACGACATGCTACTGACATGCTACCAAAATATCACTGAACTGTTATGAGCAGTACGGTCCAATGTCTACATACACCCTGTTGGGAATACTGTTTATTGATGACACTGATGCATCTAGAAATTCTCCTGTCAATGTATGTAATATTCCATAACTCATAAATCATCACTGATACTTATACATCATTCTGATTCTCATACATCATTCTGATATTCACACATCATGCTTATGCTCATGCTCAGGCTTCTAAACTACATGAGATAAATCCAGAAAATGTTTTAAAATCTGATAATGAATCCAAAGTCTCCATTGTGCATAAAACTGCTAAAAAGATTCTGACTCATAAATTCTAATATCGATAATTGGTTAAAGTTGAGAGTTTACTTAAGAATCATTAGCTGGGGAGATTGTATATACATATTTAGCATATTTGCAAGAAAGGTAGATTTAACCCTTAGCTTGTTTAAACTGCACTTATCGAAGCACACTACGATAGGAGGCAGAATCCGGTCACAGTTTATATCTCAAGCTAAGCCATTAAATGCCCTAATTATAAGTATACTTAGTAGTCTACGCAAAGCGACTTAAGATACTTAGTTTGCTTAAATTGCACTTATCGAAGTGCACTATGATAGGAGGCAGAACTCAGTCGCAGTTTACATATCAAACTAAGGATCTTGTTCACTAATTGTAACACTCTTAGTCTTGGAAGATTTACTTTAATGGGACTGTATTCGGCTAATCCCGCAGGATAGCACCTGGTTATAAGTCTGCATTGGAGTGAATCAACCAATCCTGAATATTACTGAATTAATCCAGTAATATGGGTATATCCTACTATACCCAACAACAATCTGAGTTCAGCAGATTCTATTTAATCGACAATGATTTATCAAATCTATTAATCCTTACTCTAAATAGGTGTATCCTACACAAAGCTCCAAGGATGTGATCAAAAGATCACTTAACATAGGTTGCTACCACAAGGAATGAGCCACAATATAAATACTTGGGTGATTCTTACCACAAAGTATCAAGTTCAACTTCTAAAGTTATAAAGGAGCAACTAGGTTTATATCTCAATAAGTTACAAAGGTCCTTCATAGCTTAATATTTCATTAGTTAAGGTCTTCAATCATTTCAATGATGAATCCTATAGCAAGACCCTTAAGATCTCACTTTTTGACTTTTTATGGTTTATTTGTTATACTTAAGTTAAGATGATTAGATCAAATGATTAAAATTCATTTGATCATTTTCTATTCTATAATCATGAGATAAAATCAAAGATCTTATTAGATTTAGATCTTGCATAAATCATTACAATTTTATTTTTCATCTTATGCTAATTATCTTATATAAGAGAAAATCAAAGATCTAAAGTTTGAATTCAGATAGTTCAATCACACATATTCAATGTTATCCTTAGCACTTCTAATTTGATGATTTAAGATCAATACTCAATCAAATGCATTATTAGAATACTATAAATCAGATTCTCTTGCAATCAAGTAGATTGATTAAATGATTAAGATTTAGATCTTAATCAAGATAAGTTAGGGTTTAATCCCTAACCCTTCTATCATTAAGACCAATGGTTAATTTAAAGGTCAATGACAAATCAATGTATTATTAGCATATTATTGATGTCAACTTAGGTTTGGATTAAGTATCATCTACTTAATCAAGTTATAAAGATTATCATGTTCAAGTGATCACATTTAAGTATCCAAATAAGTATTAATATTCTCTAATATACATCCTAAGTTCATGAACACATATAGATGAAAAGGTAACATAAAATAAAAAGGTGATTGTTGCTAATCAAAATATAAATCAAACAAAAGGGATTAGCACTTAATCACAATTCTAAAAGATTAAGTTTCATGCCATTTAGATTATTAAGGTATACCTAATTGATACAAGCAATTAAAACTCCAGTACTTAGCATATGACGTAACATGTATTTAAGATACATAGGTTTTGAGCACTTAATGAAATTAACAAAGTTTCAAATTCAATTTTCAAATAAAATTTTATGCAGTGTTCAATTTTAACTAAAATAGGTTCAAATTTAGTATAACTCAACCCCACTAAAGTCCTAGGGGTCTTAAAACACCAAAACAGTGGAGTTTTGGCCATTTCAGCCAAAACTGGGCAGTTTTACAAAATCTGGGCAATTTTCTGAGAATTATGGAAATTTTGTAAGTTTGGGCGCTGCAGCGCGCTGTAGCGCTTTCCGCGTGGCAGCGCATTGTAGCGATTTCCGCGCCACAGCGCGCGGTAGCGCCTTTGCGATGTGGCTTGCTGCGGTCCGCTGCGATCCGCTGCAATCTGCTATGACCCGCTGCAGCGCGCTATGGCGCGCTGTAGCGGTTCATTTTGCAAAACTACTGTTCCATTAATTTATTTTGTCATTTCCTAAGATTTGAAATATTTCCACTAAGGTCCGCTGCAGCGCGCTGTAGCGTCCCGTTTTGCAAGTTACAGTTCAATTAATTTTTATGGCCGTTTCCTAAGTTTCGTGAAATATCGCTGCAGATCGCTGCAGTTGTTCATTTCGCAATTTTATTGTTCAATTAATTAATGTGCATTTCTCTTAAGTTTTCCTGTTTGCTGCAGCCCGCGGCAATCCGCTGCAGCGCGCTTCAGCGGTAGACGGTGATTTCGCCAGGTGCGAAACCCGCGAGAGCCATTTTTTGAGCTTAATTACTCTCAATCTAGATAGTTCAATGAGTGGTGCCATATATCAATGGAAAGGTATTTTCGATACTTTTCCATCGACACCAAAATCAGCACGAACGGGGCATCCTAGCTATACTAAAAATGACGATAAATGATAGGGTATACAAACTAAAGAAAAACAGAGCAGATTTTCATGGAGTTTTTAAGAGCCTTAATGGCTTTCATACATGCATATAGACATTCCAAGGCTGTATTCTAACATCATAACATCATAAGAAAGACAAGGAGAGGAGCAAGAGGGTACCTTTATGTCTTGCAAGAGAGGGAGGAATGAGACTTGGAAGGCTTGATGGAGGAGCTTCTCCTTCTTCTTCTTCAGCCCAAGGTATAGCAATGGAGGAGAGGATGGGGAATTTTTCAGCAAGCAATAGAAAGGGGGCTGAGTTCTCATTTTAAAGGAGGAGAGTGAGAGTAGGGGGCCATCATGGCTAGGGAGGCTAGGATGTGAAAAACCATCCTACTTGCCTAGGAAGGCATGGCTAGGAGGAGAGGGGAGGGATGGCCTCAAGTGACTTGCAAATATGGGAAAAGTGGCTAGCCAACATTAAGGAAAAAAGAGAGGGATTAAATGCAAATTAATGAATAAATAATTGCTTAATTATTTTCCTTAATTATTTAAAATTCAAAATTTTTGGAACGTTTTTTGAAAAATCCCAAAAATTCACCCCTAGTTAATTTGGGGGTGAGGCAACGGCGAAGTAGAATTTGATTTCGACGATTATTTAATTATGCTAATTTTCGATGTATTTAATTATATTAAAATATTCGCGAAAATTCGACGACTTCCAAACGCGTCCAAAACATCACCCCTAGCTAATTTGGGGGTGATGATCGCAATGACGAAGTCAGATTTTGATTTTGAGGTCAATTTAAATACCTCAATTTTCTAATTAATTAAATATTAAAATAATCCAAAATATTAGATTTAGCTCTGAATTGCTTCAAACCTTCAGAGTTTGGTTCTAATAACTAGATGAACTTGATGGAATGGTGATTACGATACGATTATGATAAAATCAAGCCAAGTAACAACCTTGGGTTGTTACACAGCTGCAGGGACGAGCCGCGGCCGCGTGTTGCGCTCGTTGCCGCGTGCCCTAACTTTGGCAGGGATGAGATCGGGGCCGTCCGATCGGACGCCCCAATCAAACGACGAAGACGCACGCCGTTCAAAAGTAACGGCTGAGCCCGTTAGCACAAGACAGAAGTTTCAAATGGCGTGGCCCACTTAGAAAAATAAAGAAAACAACCTTTAATAAATATTAAATTCTATTAAATACTTAATTTTAAATTATTGAACGATTTCAGAAAAAAATCCAAAATTTTACCTCTAACTAATTGAGGGGTGAGGATCGCAACGATGCGATCAGATTTTTGATTCGATGAGTATTTATTTATTTGATTTTTGGGGAATTTAAATAATATTAAAATATTTGATAAAAATCCAACGTCTTCCAAACGCATCAAAAACTTCACCCATAATTAATTTGGGGGTGGTGAACGCAATGGCGAAGTCGAATTTTTGATTCGAGGTCAAAATAAAAAGTCAATTTCTCAAATTTTGGGATTTTCTAGAAATCTAGATTTGATCCAATTGACTCCTGATTTGACCTAGATTTTATAGATGAGTTTTAAATGACTTATTTAGTGAACTAAAACCATAATTAAGACTTAGATTGGTCTTAATTGACTTAGGTAATAACCTGGGTTGTTACACAAGAGGTGCCGAATGAAGGGGAATGACAGCCAAAAAGCATATTTAAGAAAGTAAATAAAGTTTCTCAATTAAATACTCATTTATTTATTTTATAAATTTTTAATTAATTAAAAATTCAGCTTTAACGAATGCGCTCTGAAAAATTCCAAAAATTCACCCATAACTAATTTGGGGGTGATGAATTCAACGGCGAAGTCGGAATTTGATTCCGATGAATATTTAGCTATTCCATTTTTTGGTGCATTTAATTATATTAAAATATTCGCAAAAATCCGATGACTTCCAAATGCATCCAAAACATCACCCCTAATTAATTTGGGGGTGCCAATCGCAACTGCGAAGTTGGATTTCGATTTCGAGGTCAAAATAAATACTTCAACTTTCTTATTAATTAAATATTAAAATAATCCAAAATAAATAATTGAGCTCCGAATTGCTTTACATTTTCATGGATTAATTTAAATGACTAGATGAACTTAACATAATGATAATTGAGATATGATTAGGCTAAAATTAAACTGGGTAACAATCTTGGATTGTTACTGCTGGCCTCCTCCTTCGCCATCTAATCCTCCAAGACTCCTCTCTAACTACTATTTTTTTTTCAAATTCCAAAAGCTATCAAAGAAGCTAAGCACCGTAAAAAGGTTCTACGTTTGCTTAGCGATTTTGCTAACCCTAATCCTAGAGAAGCTGAAACTGAGTAGAAAATACCATTCCTCATCTCATTTCCTTACAATGCAGCGAATTGAGGGCTAACTTCCTTGCTGACTTAACATGTAATTGATGAGATATTAGGGTTTTAGTGATATTCAGTCAATTTATTTTATTTACAAGTAGTTATTTCATTTGACTAATTTTTGTAACCACTATATAAACGGTTGCTTGAGGCAGTTCCAGAGCCTAAATACCCAAGATTTGGATGCATAATGCAACTAATTATCCAAAGAAAAGGATAAATTTCATATATACTGCTCAAATCTTTCTTTTATGCATATCTAAAATTCAATTTTTAAATTTTGCTTAACTCCCACCTTTAGTAGAAGCCTCTCTCAAACATTAAAAGGATTGTGATTCTATGACACAGAATGGGTCTTGCAATTATTAAGATTTGGATTTCACTTGAAGCTAATCTGTGGCGGCCCTGCGCTGCCGTGGTCATGTTAACTCTTAAGTTAACATGATTACGGTGGAGGGGTCTCCATAACGACAAGGTCCCTACTTATAATTGGATTAAACACACAATCTAATCTAACTTGACTAAGGACTTTTTCATTCTTAAGGTAAAATCTCACTAAATGTAATTACAAGACAAGTAGAGTGCGGAAGCATAAAATATAACATCCATTCATCATATAATACAACAGTACAGAATAAGTAAAGTGCTGAAAAAAAAATATTATCCCTGTATTATTATAATTTTTAAACAGTTTAAAAGGAACTAAAAACAAAACTCGTCCTCACAGAAGCAAAAATAAACTATGGATCTTCAGTGGGACACTTCTCCTCTAAGTGCAAATCTCCTAAAGGCTCTACAAACTCAATCAGCTTCGAAACTACAATTATCGGTTTCACAATGATAGGGCCCCAGCCAACAAAAGAAAAATCTTGTTAGACTATTGTCTAAGTATATTTTAGGGTAACCAATTGATTATGTTAATTAGATATCATCATAAACAACTAAGTACAAAAGCATAATAGGAGCAGAAATATGTAAGAAAAGAACAGGATAAAGTTATAAACAAATAGTTCATAACTTAAATAACTAGGAAGTAAGCACATACCTCCTCCAAGCAACTGCAACAAGGTCAGGTAAGTAAAAGAAAGACTAAAGCAATGACTATAGAGAATACATCCTAAGCATGCTTATGATCAATATATGATTATGCTAAGTGACATAGAAGTAAGTGAACATATAAAAACACTGAAAATAAAACTAACATCATATATAGACAGTAAATACGACTAGTATCCTATATGAAAATAAAGCTAATAAAATACAGTAAAATTATAAGTAAAAAATAGTGCTGAAATGCAAAAAATGAGTAAAGTAAAATAGTAATCCAATACTAAAAATTGTCTTGGCTACTCAAGCCACTCAACTGTAAGTAAAGAAGGTAATACTTAGCCTGATGGGCTAAGACAGAAGCTCTAAACTGAATATCACTAAAACTTCTTAGCCTGATGGGTTAAGGCAAAAAATATTGAACCAATAATCACAGTATAGAAATCCACCATCAACTAGTACTCACCATGTCCAATCATGACTAATAAGGTCATATGAGCGCAAAATCTATTTCTCGTCACCCTGGGAATCATCTCAAGCAGGCATGGATAGACTTACCGACAATAGCAATCCAGCATGCTATGCCAGACTCAAGGATTAGAGAGGCGTACTAATTAAGTCACAACTTGCTGAAAAGCTAAAAAACTAAAAACCTCAATAACATATGAATGATATGTATGCAATTCAAAATTAACATGAGATATTTATCAAATATCATATGTCCAATATATACGTACAAGATATGAGGCTCAAAACAAGGTATGCAAAGCATCAATTCAAGGTGAGCAAGAGACTCTACTAGGACACATGTGATATCCATTGTTATCTACTTTAATCGTTCTTTCTACTCTAAATTACATAAGTTCAGGATCTTTAGGTCCTACTATCGAGTGTAACTCATATTCACATCCTTACAAGTTGGAAAATAATTAGAACTGATCAGGTTCTAATCTTATCAAATCAATATCGATTATACAAGGTGAATAATAAGTCAAACATCATATTTTAATGTATTTATCATAATCCAAAACCATCTTGATTGATCAAATCAAGATGAAAGGATTAAGAATTAAATTCCAAATATGAAATTTAATTACTTAATCCAAATGGTGTATCTTAAAGATCTAAGGTTTAATACCCATACTCACAGATTTAGATTAAGGTAAATCATACTGAAAAATTAACTCATTAGGATAGATCTCTATTCTTAGTTCTAAGATTCAAAGATAAAATAATCATTAAATAAACTTAGGAAAATCTATAAACTAATAAACTCAATGTTTCACTATTGAGTAACCCAATTTACTCAATAGATGAATTCTATCCTAAGATTTATTCATAATCTTAGGAATTAAAGTTCTTAATTACTAAGAGTATCACTCATGACACACATCCTAACTAGTGTTATAAGTCCTATGGAAGGTTCTAAAAAGTTCAAAGGAAGGAAGAACACTCCAATTTTACTTAAGGATTTCATTTAGGAATCAAAATGAGATTTTGATTTAAATTCATATTAAGGCTTGAATTTATAGATTTTCTATTCTAAATCATTTACTTTACTAATTAGAATGTTTATAATATGATTTTAGGGTTTTAAATTACTAAACCCTAATTTTGGGCAAAATGACCATTTTGCCCCTACTTAAGGGTTCAAAAGATCAACATTTGATCTAAGGTTCCAAATCTAAATTTTTCAATGGTAAAGTGTTTATTACTGTCTAATATAAGATTAGACAATAATTACACCAATTTTGGGTTATTATTAAGTCTTATGAGATCAAATTAATGAATTTGACTCATAGGGGTATTTTGGTAATTTAGCTTAATAGAATCCAAATTTTCTTTCAGTTTATTATTATTTACTATCTAAGGTTTCTATAAAATTTAAAATTTCTGAATTCTGATCAGTATTGGCTAAGTTATAGCCAATACAAACTTAAGGGTAAAATGGTAATTTAGGGTTTTCCTAATTAAGAGTAAAAAATCCTAACTCTGTTAATTGGCATCCAAATTGAATAAAATCAGTGGCTATGGTTTACAAATGATCCACTGATTATAATGATTAGTGGTATGGTCAATTTGGACTATAATTGGCTAAGTTATGTCCTAATTAGGGTTTAGGGTGATTAGTGAGTGATTAGTGAAACTAATCACAAAATTACTAATCTAATCACACTATAAGGTTCTAATGAACTCTAGGAGTTCTCTAAAACTTGAATTATTCAATTTGGATCATTAGATTTGCTAATCTTCACTAATCAAGTCTTAGGGTAATTAGGGTTCATTAGCAAATCTAATTGTTGGATCTAAAATACTTTTACATATTACTATAAATTAGGTTTTTTTGATCTAAATTGATATTTGGATTACTTAATTTGGAGTTCAATTGACCAACTTATGGTCAATTGAAGTTCTAGGTTAATTGACCTAATTAGGGTTAGGTCCTAAAAGTGATTAGTCTCAAATTAATTAATATGGTAAAGTTAATACTACCAAAATGTTCCTTAGGGTTTTCTAAGTATTTTGAGACCCATATTGGGTATGTTTGGATAAATGTACACAAAGTTAGGGTTATTTGAACCTTTGTAACATTTCCCCAATTAATTAATATCTTAAAATGTCACTATGCGAAATAATAGTCTTATAAAAAAATAAATTACATCATTAAATTCCTTGTATTTTTCTGATGAATTTGGTATATTTATTTATTATGATTGAATCATTAAATTAATACTTATGAGTGTTTAAAGATTGAGATTTAATCAATTTAATTAAATAAATATAATTAATTTCGTTTATTTAATATATATATTTATTTTTGTTATTTAAACGACGCGCAGGCCCCCACTATTTTCAAATGACGGGGACACATGGCAGCCATAAGTTCCACGTGTGGGACCGGCTGGACTCGCGTGGCCACTGCGAAGCAAGGGTGGGGCCCACCGGGCAAACGCAAACGTCACACGTGGAGGTCCTTCGACCATCCTCGGACAGGCCCGACCCAATCGCAGCCCGACCCAGCATCGGGGGTCTTCTCCCCGGCGGATGAGAAGGCGCTAGGGCATCCTCCAGAAGCACTCACACTGCACATCAGTGCTCGAAATGCAAGCCATCTGAGAACCAATGGAGAGTATAACCTATAGGTCATAGAGATTATGTAACAACCCGAGTTGTTACTTTAGATAATTAGGGTTAATCCTAAGTCTTAAACATAATTAGATGTGCTAATTAGGTCAATGGAGTCAACCTCTTAAACCTAGCACAAATCAGGAGTCAATTGGATTGAATCCTGATTTTTAGAAATCCGGAAATCCCTAGAAAGACCTATTTAAATTGACCTTCGATCGAAAAATGAACACCGCCATTGCGTTCCTTGACCCCAAATTAGCTTTGGGTGAAGTTTTCGTGTCAATCGGAAGTCGTCGAACTTTCAACAAATATTTTAATAATAAAAATATCACGGAAATCGAGGTATCAAAATACTCGTCGGATCAAAAATCCGACTGCGCCATTGAATTGCTTGACCCCAAATTAGCTTGGGGTGAAGTTTTCGTGTCAATCGGAAGTCGTCGAAATTTCGACGAATATTATAATAATAAAAATATCACGGAAATCGAGGTGTCAAAATACTCGTTGGATCAAAAATCCGACTGCGCCATTGAATTCATTGACCCCAAATTAGCTAGGAAAAACATGTTCAAAATTTTCTGAAATTTTTTTCAAAAAAAAAAAAAAAATTAATTATTTTTTTTTATTTTTACTGTAGCTAACGGCGTGCCGTTAGGTAATTAACGGACCCGTCACTGTAGCTGACGACGCCGTCAATCTGGACGGCGCCATCTCAGCCGTTGGATCGGCCCAGATCCAACGGCTGCAGAGGAAGACGACTCCGCCTGCGTGACACGCGGCGGCCCGTCGCCATTTCTGGCCAATCCGGCCGCATCCAGGCCTCGGCGAGGTCGCCGTCCGGTCTATAAGACCTCGGCCTACCCCTAGGCTCCGAGTTTTCACCGATCGGAGCCCGGATCGAGCTGGAATCAAGCCCGGAAGTCAGCCCTATTTTTCCGCCAAAATCTTCGCCGATCCGAACTTCAGGTACCCCGATCTCCCTCGTTTATCGTTCGATCGTTGCAAAAATTGTATGATAGGTAGATCAACATGTCCTCTTCACATCCACCGTTCCGATAGGGCTAAAACCCACCCGATCGGGCGCACCAGGTCCCCGAAGTGGACTGGGTTCGGTCCGCCGAACACCCGGAAGGTGAAGGGTCACGCCTTCGGGTCGGGTCCGCGTCAGCGAGGGTGGGGCCCACCCGGCCACGTGGCAGCCTATGGGCCCGCCACGTGTCAAGTGGGGGGGGGGCCCACCGCCCCGTCAGCCGGGCTGAGTCAGCAGCCCGTGGGACCCACAGTGCCACGTGGCAGCCTCTAGCAGTGCCACGTGTCAGGTGGGCCCACTGTCCAGTCACCCGGGCTGAGTCAGCAGCCCGGGGACCCACAGTGCCACGTGGCAGCCTCTGGCAGTGCCACCTGTCAGGTGGGACCCACTGTCCAGTCACCCGAGCTGAGTCAGCAGCATGTGGGACCCACAGAGCCACGTGGCAGCCTCTAGCAGTGCCACGTGTCAGGTGGGACCCACTGCCCAGTCACCCGAGCTGAGTCAGCAGCCCGTGGGGTCCACTGTGCCACGTGGCAGCCTCTGAAGGTGCCACGTGTCAGTGGGGCCAGTGTCAGTTAATTAGAAATTAATTAAATTAATGTTAGTGTTAATTAATTACTGTTTAGCCCTAATTAATTACTGTAGTGGTTAATTAAGTTAGGGTTAGAACTAATTACTTTTAAACAATAACTTTAATTAAATAATTATAATTAAAGATTAATTAAGGATTAATTAACTGTTAATTAAATCTTAAACAGTAATTAGGATAATTAATTACTTTGAACAGTAAATTTAAATAATTAAATATATTAGAGATTAATTAAGACTAATTAAACAGTAATTAGTGCTAATTACTTTACTACAGTAAAATTATTTAATTAATTAATTAATAATTAAATAGTAATTAATTAAATAAAAACTTTAGGAATGAACAGTAAATTTAAATAATTAAATATAATTAGAGATTAATTAATATTAATTAAACAGTAATTAGCACTAATTAATTTATTACAGTAAAATTATTTAATTAATTAATTAATAATTAAACAGTGATTAATTAAATAAAAACTTTATGAATGAACAGTAAATTTAAATAATTAAATATAATTAGAGATTAATTAAGATTAATTAAACAGTAATTAGCACTAATTACTTTACTTCAGTAAAATTATTTAATTAATTAATTAATAATTAAACAGTGATTAATTAAATAAAAACTTTAGGAATGAACAGTAAAATCATTCAATTTGAATAAATGAATAGTAAATTAATTCAAATTGTATTTTTGAATAGTAAATCTTAAAAGTTTAATAACTTTTTGTAGGATGATCCAAACATAGTCAATATGGGTCTTAAAATACTCAGAAAAATATTTAGGATCAAATGGCGTAATGTAAAATTTCGTTTCGGGGTACGCATAACGAGGTAGCATTTTAGAGCCTCTTTAAGACCCCATAACTTTTTAGCTGATTATCGAAACATAGTCAATATGGGTCTTAAAATGCTCAGGAGAGCGGCCCCATCACCGTGGCAGTATTAGTTTTCCAATTTGGACATCAGGACAAAAAGTCAACTCTAGAATTTAGAGTTGACTGTAGTGAAAAATGACCAAAATGCCCTTGGACTTCAAATGGCCATAACTTGGTCAATTTAACTCCAAATCCAAAAATTCAAGAAGCTACCTAGTTTAGAATTTCAATGTCATCATTTTCACAGAAATAATATTTAGGATTTGAACCCTAAAATTTAGGGAAATGACCAAAATACCCCTAGCCTTATTTTAGCCATAACTCGGCCGTTTCTCGTCCAAATTGGACGTACTTACTGTCTATCTTCAAGTTAGACAGTAAGGAATTAGTTGGAGAAGATAAAACTCAGTTTGGACCCCTAAATCAAAAGTTGATTGACCTATAAAGTAGGGGCAAAATAGTCATTTTACCTTAAAATTAGAAATGCGCAACCTTAGTCCTTAATTAAAATCTTAGAATACTAGGATTAATAATGTAATCATATTAGTACCAAGTAAGTAAATAAAATAAGTCATTAAATTGAATTCCAATAATTTTTCCTAAGTCTTAAGCATCCCACCTTAAGGACCTTTCGTGAGAGTAGGACTAGATCATAGGTTAGTGTTCATTCATTGGGTAAATTGGGTTACCCTATGGGTGAAACTTTGGTTTTAGTAGTTTCTAGATATTATTTTATTTTACAACCCATTCTGATTAGTTTATTTTTTAACTTTAGATTTAAGATAGGAGATTCATCCTATTAAGTTTGATTACTTAATAGGATTTGCCTTAACTAGTAGATCACTTATAGTATAAAACCTAGAACTTAGGTCTTATCCAGTTTGGATTATGTGATTAAACCTAAAATCTCGTAGTGTTTAATCCATAATCTATAGGTGTAGAAGATCTTGATCAGATCTTAGTTAGAACGTCTAAATTCACAAAAATTAGGACGTATGATTTATTTGTTTAATTCATAATTGTCTATCTGATTGAACTAGATTGGAACCTGATCAGTTCCAATCCTTTTTAACTTATAAAGACGAATTTCCGAGTTACACTTGATAGTAGGAAAATGGTGATCCTGAACTTGTGTAACTTGGAATAGTTAGCTGGTTAAGTAGAAAACAAATGATATCATCATATTTAGTCGAGTCTCTTGCTTACTTGTTATTTGTTGCTACGCATACCTTGTAATTTTGTGCCTTATATTTTCTTTGAACATATCATATAAGACATTTGATGCATAAATAAAATGTTAGGAAATTATGGAGACTCCTTAGATTCCTTATGAAAATATTAAAGTAAATAAGTGAAATGATAATGAATTGATGTGATTGAGCTGCCTCTCAGTGTTCTTTTGATCATACCGAATGTTGCCCTAGCCGTATCGTGCTAGGAGTTGCCCTAGCCGTACTGTGCTAGGATATTTCGGTATGATAGTTGGTGACCTAACCGTATCGAGCTAGGAGTAGCCCTAGTCGTATTGTGTTAGGGCCATATATGTGACTGTTGTTGGCTTAGTCGTATCGAGCTAGGAGTAGCCCTAGCCGTATCGTGCTAAGATCTTCAGTTTCTTTTGGCGAGCTAGTGTAGCTCTTTTCTGTATGGCAGTTGATGTATTATAGTTTTATATGCAGTTGTGGTTGTTTCAGTATATTCTTTTTCAGTCAGCTATTTTCTTGTACTGCTTTATATATATATAGGATGTAGAATCTTGCTGCTATATGTATATATCACTGCTGAGTTATTCATTTTTAATTAGCATGTTATTTTTATTGATCACCAGCATATTTAGGATGTAGAATTTTTCTTCCAGCATTTATTCAATTATATTTACACTTATATGCCTTTCCTTGATTACTTGTTATGCGAGGCATACTTCAGCCTCATTTCTTTGCCTTGTTTATACTATAGAGCATAGTCTATAGTTTGCTTTTTTACTTGTGTTGCTTACTGCTCCTGTATTTACACATCATGCTTAGAAGTAAATGGTAAAATGGTGATATTATATAACCTTATTAAAAATTCAGCTTAAAATGTATTTAGATAATTGTCTAACTAGATTTTCTTTTTTTGGCTGGGGCCCTACATTGTGAAACCGACAATGTCAAGCTTAGAGCAGTTTGAGGAGTCTGCACCCGAGGAGGAGCCTTACTTAGAGGAGGTGCAGCAATTGGGGCCAGAAGATATCTAGTCATTTACTACTTGTGAGGATGAGTGGATTTTGAACATTTATTTTGTTAAATTTTAATTAATGTAATAATACAGGTACCTGTGACTGTGTGTTCAGATTTCACTATGCTACTTTTCTGAGTTATATTTCTCTTCTTATATATATTATGATGCTTGGATGTCATTTATTTATCGCTTCCGCACTCTGTATTTTTACTTATATAGTGACTGCTTGATTGATTCTGAGTTAACCTTTCTCTAATCAGGTGGATTGTGGAGTTTATCCTAATCCAATGCTAAGTGAGGGGTTAACCAGAGTGACACTCCACCCTTAATCTAAATCTATTGAGGGTTAAGGGTGAGGGTCGCCACAGATTCTAACTATTCCCCTAACCTTAGCATTAGAAATCATGCCCAAGATTACAGAAGCAGGGGTTGAACGCAGGCATGAGAAGTGTATCGTATGATACATTTGATTTCGATACAATTAATTGATTTCTAATTACATCACCAAATACTGATTACTAAAACACAATCACATCATTTAAATTGAGTGGTTTAATCAGGAAAATCAAATACCGTGCGTAAGGGTTCAATGGCTAAATTTAAAATGCATGCAAATGAATTTGATCGATTGATAAATAGATTCACAGACAATTTCAATCACGATTAGATTGATACAATAAATTGAAGATTAAGCAATAGGAGGATGGAGGTACCTGGGTATATGGCGATGGCTCGATTGGGATCGGGACTGAGTTCCTACCTTGCAATCAAAAATCTTGCTGAGGATTCAACAAAATGGATCACTGCAAAGATTTAATTGATCCTCGGTGAGGATCAGAAGTGGTGAATGACAAATGGCGAGGGGTGAGGAGGACGATCGACGCGCGTCGCGAACTCCCTGCCTGCGTGGAGTATTCGTGGGAACGAAATGCCTCCACCGTCTGATCAAAGGGATCAGATGGCCTAGATGCTTCGCCCGATCAAACGGCAAAACAGAACGGCGTGGATGACGTTAGGCGGGGCCGTTAAGTACTTAATATTATTTTATTATTTAAATATTTTAAACCTATTTTATTAATTATAATTAATCAATTAAATGCATTCCAAAATTTTTCAATAAATCACCCCTAGCTAATTGAGGGGTGAGGAACGCAACGGCAAAATCGGATTTTTGTTCCGACGAGTATTTAATTATTTGAATTTTCAGGTATTTAAATAATATTAAAATATTTGACGAAAATCCAACGACTTCCAAATGCATTCAAAACTTCACCCCTAGCTAATTTGGGGGTGGTGAACGCAATAGCGAAGTTAGATTTTCAATCTGAGGTCTAAGTAAAAAGTCAATTTCTAGGGTTTGAAATTTTCTAGAATTTCTGATTTTGATCTAGTTGACTTCTGATTTGACCTAGGTTTTATAGATAAGTTCTAAATAACTTAATTAGTTAACTAGAACCTCAATTAAGACTAAAATTAGTCTTAATTAACTAGAGTAACAACTTGGGTTGTTACATAATCGCTTTTTGAAATTCCAATGCTAAGACAAAGGTAAGCTGTTTGTAGGTTGACTGGACAAATCACACAAAATTGTGATTCTGTTTTCTTATTTTTTAAAACTATTCCAACATGTTAAAGCTTAGTTTGTTGACTTAGATTTATTGATATATATATATATATATATATATATATATATATATATATATTTACTGATACGTTAAGGCGTGGTGGGCATTGGAAGTTCTAGTGATTTAACATACTTATTAAAGATGACTAGCCTCATCAAATGAATTGTAATGAAATTTCTTATGTTATCATGTCTCTAGCAATGTTACTAATCCAATTATAGTTATTATATGCCAACTATTTCTCTTATGTTTTTAAGTGCACAATATTTTTAGCAAGATTTAATGTGTGGACAATAAATGGAGCCTAAATATATGCAAATCTTGCACCTCAACTAAACTCCTGTAACTTTACAAAAATGTGCAATTTTGAGTACTTCATTAATGATATTGGCGATGCAGAACTATATGTGCTAACATCTTCACAATTGACAGCTTTTGTGAATATGCATCTAGTTTATGAAATTACAACGAATTAAATTATGGGCCTTTTATAAATCTGTATATCCATTATAGATGATTGCTACCCAATTGTTTTTCCATATTTGCTTAAATGGCTCCAACATTCTCCTAACATTTTGTTCCTCTTTTGGAGCAATAATATTCTCAGAAGCTTATAATATGATGAAATGTAATCAATCAGGTTGCTATTAGCTACAAAGGAGATTCAGTGCTATCATTTATTTTATGAGATCCAAATGCTGTCATTTATTATAATGTAAGGTCAAGAGATCATATGAGATCCAAATGCTACCATTTATTTTAATGTGATCAAATGCTGTCATTTATTTCTAACCGAATCAAATGCTGCCATCTATTATATGTAAGATCAATAAGATCATATGAAATCAAATGCTGTAATTTCTTTTAATAAAATCATATGTAGCCATTTATATTAATGTAAGATCAATGAGATCATATGAGATCAAATGCTGTTATTTCAGAGATAACATGAAATCAAAGGTCGTTATTCCTTGCATGTTAAGTTATTTATTGCTATCCCTTGTAAAGCTAATTCAAAAATAAATATTGTCCTTTATGAATGCTGTGTTTATATTATTTTATACCATTATGCTGAATTTATATTGTTGTATCTTAAAGGCTGAACTAAATATATAGCTATTCCCTGCATGTAAAATAGCATATTGTTGCCTTTTATAGATGCTGAATCAATAATGTTGTCCTTTACTCTGTTTGAATTAAATTAATTGCTATCATTAAATGTATTGTAAGAAACAAATGCTATAGCAAATTTTAGTTTAAATGATTATTATTTTTATTATATATAAATGCTAAACTGAATACTGTTATTCTCTGTAGATTAAGTTATATGTTAATATCACTTGTAATGTTGAACTAATATTGATGTTATTTATAAATGCTGAACCAAATGCCATTACTTTTTATATATTAAGTCACATAATGTTGCCCTTTTTATTACTGATTTAATTACTGCATCTTTCATTATTTTTCATAAATGTTCAATTTAGGATGTGTAAATCATAGGTTAGCAAATTGTCTCATATGATTTTCTCACATGAAATTATTAGAATTGGAAATAAACAATCCCACGTAATGGATTGACTTACATATTGATGTTTTATGTGTTTATTTTGAGTAAATACATAGAGATCATGCTGAAATTATTAGGATTTGAAATAAGCAATCCCATATAATAGATTAACTTACATATTGATATTTTATGTGTTTATTTTGAGTAAATACATAGTGATCGTGCTGAAATTTTTAGAAGTGAAATTTATTCTTATATTTTATATGTTTGACTTCTTTAGTTGCATGTAAGATTAAATCAAGAATCTTTTATATAGTTCTTTTGTATTCTATTTTAGCTTAACTCCTAATTGTTAAGTTAAAATTATTTAAAAGAACTCATAATAAGACTAGTGCTTAAATAATCTTTTTGATAATTAATACATATCCCAATAGTCTTAAATCTTTCAATTTAGTTCTCAATTAATTTAAATTGAGAATAATAGTTTTCTTTTATAATTTTTATAAGCTATAGATTTCTAAACTCCTACAATTATAAATGAATTATTATTTACAGGATATAATATACTTCCTTTCGTACATTTAAATATTCAACATCAATTAATCTTAGATAATTTTATGATTGAATTGATTTGATATTTTTTAGTTTGTAAGTTAACTATATGAAACTAATAAAATATCATTTAGCTTATACTTTCATTAGCTTAGCAAACTATAAATACTATTCTTCCTTACTAATTTTCTTAAAACTTAATTATAAATCTATTTGACTTGATTAGTTTAGGACTAGTACAGGATGAACTTCAATTTTATGAAAATGCTACTTTCTAAACTTATATTCCTTCTACTATTAATTATAATTGACTTAAAGATCAATATATATAAGTGTAACAACCCAAGTTATTATCTTAGCTAATTAGGACTAATCAAGGTTCTAATCTCAGTCATAAGTGTTAATCAAGTCATTAGGAGTCAACCCTTAAGACCCAGTCCAAACCAAGGGTCAAACGGATCAAATCTTGATTTTGGGAATTTCAGGAACCCTGGAAATTGATATATTTATTTTAATCTCAGATCAAAAATTGGACTTCGTCATTGCGCTCATTGCCCCCAAATTAGCTAGGGGTGATGCTTTGGTGGCAATCGGAAGTCATCGAAATTTCGTCGAAATTTCGTCGAATATTTGAATAATATTTAAATAACCCGAAAATCGAGAAAATTAAATACTCGTCGAAATCGGAATCTGACTTCGCCGTTGCGTTCCTCACCCATCAATTAGCTAGGAGTGATTCTATAGAAATTTTTGGGAAAAACCATTTAATTGCTTAAATTTAACTAAATGAAATAGTTTAATAACTAATTTATTTAATCTAATTAATTCATTTATAAACTATCTCCTTTTTTTTTTCTTCTTATTTGATTCGGCACTTTCCATCTGCTTGGATTGCATGCACCGCTCGCCTACCCTATCGAACGGCCGATCCTTCGAGTGAAGGATCGAGCGCCGCGTGGTTCTTCCACCGCTCGGGGGCATCGACAACTCCACCGCCGTCCCTCCTTATCCTCCTTATCTCACCAATGCAAGGGGGGACTCGAGCAACACAAGGCAGAGCCATGTTGCTCTCACTCTCCTCCTCTCGGAGTTCAGCAGCGAGGATTCGTCGATCTTCCCTTCGACTCCATCAAGGTACCTCCTTACCCTATCATATAGCATCCCCAAATCTTAGCCAAGAAGGTTAGTTTGTCTATTTTTCCCAGTTAACAATCATCAATTTTTTTTTTCACTTATATCCACAGTTGGTTTATTCTCATATCTTTTAAATCTAACTACGATAATTAGTTTATGAATCGTAAGCATTAGTTTATAAGATGAAAGAAAATTATTCTATAGCAAATCTGCATCCTATAATGAATACAATATTTTTTAGTGTTGGATTTACTTCATACCTTATTTTATATATGTAGTTTTTTTTTATTTACTGATATTGCTTAGGACTTGGAAAATATTAAGAAAGCTACATGTTGGTTATAGCAATCTTTAATCGAATTTGGTTAAATCCAATTTAAGCTTAACTCACGCTTTATTTATTCATGATTTAGCTAGTTTTATTTAACAGTTGATTGGGTATAATATTGGTGAATATTTGAGCTTAAATTTTATATTAATCTTAGACAATCCATAATCAATTTGATAGATCTTATTCGTGACTTTAGTTTGATTTAAGTTTCATCATTTAGAGCTACCTATATTGAGAATTTGTTTTGTGTTTGCTTTGGTAAAGGTAGAGATGGCATCTTAAACTATCAAAATATGAAGGCTTAACAAATAAAACTCTTTAAGGTGATACCCATTTATACTTTGGTTGGGCACATAAAATCAATAAGCGAGCTCGTTTATGATCAATGAAGTGTAATCAATCGTTCAATCCCATTAGCATTGCTGTTGAGTTTTGACTCCTGCTTTTATATTTTTGCTATCATGTTTTTTTAAGAACCATTAGCATCCCTTCAAGGTTAATATCAAACTTGCTGTAAAACAAACTTATGCGTGGTAACATGCTGTAATATGTAACTCTCGCTATGCCTACAAGTATTTTTCTGCATTAAAAACCAAGAAGAGCCCAGCTTCAATTTGCCGACATTCAGCCCCTATAAGAGAGCAGGTTGTACAGCTGCCCAATGATCATACCTCCACTACTTGTCTTATTTTTCTTTCAATATGAGTTGGGTGGTGCAACAACCCAGGTTATTACTTAGGTCAATCTAAGTCTTAATTAGGATTCTAGTACACTAAAGAAGTCATTTAGAACTTATCTCTAAAACCTAAGTCAAACTAAGAGTCAACTGGGTCAAAATCTGAAATTCTTGAAAATCCCAAAACCTTAGAAATTAACTTTTTATCTAGACCTCGAATCAAAAATCTAACTTCGCCATTGCGTTCACCACCCCCAAATTAGCTAGGGGTGAAGTTTTAGATGCATTTGGAAGTCGTTGGATTTTCGTCAAATATTTTAATATTATTTTAATACTCTGAAAAATCAAATAATTAAATACTCTTTGAAATAAAAATCTGATCACACCGTTGCGTTCCTCACCCCTCAATTAGCTATGGGTGATTTATTGAAAATTTTTAGAATTCATTTAGCCAATTAATTTAATAAAAGAAGAATCATTTTAAGAATTATTTAAGTAATATATATATATATATGTTTATATAAATAAATATATATAATTAAGGTGGGGCCCACTCGATAATTGCACGGTCGGCTTCACTCCATTGGACCGGATTGCCGGTCCAGCTTGAACCGGCTATGCACCGGTCCAAGCATTTCCACGGGTCGTCCTCCTCGAGCCCGTTAGGGCATGCGTCCGGGGCGCTCGACACGCGTCCAAAGCCGCGAGTGACAGAGGCTCTGCCACCGCCTTAAGCCTCTGTTTCCTTCGATTTCATTAAGGAGGAGCTCTCATTCCATCAGGTCAAGCCAAGCCGATTTGGGAGCGCTGAGATCTTTTTCTCTCGAATCTTTTTTTTTCTAAAAGCAAGAAGCATTAGGTACCTCACTTTTACACTCAATTCTTACTTCATTATTTATCAAATTTCACTTCATTCAAGTGATTAACAGTATGTAATTATCATCATTTCATATTAGCCCCGTTTGTGTTGTGTTCAAAAAATCCTATTGGCATCTTCCATTTTTCATCCGCCGTGCGCGTCTAGGTTAGACTTATCTTGCAAATTCAGGCCTGCCGTGAGGAGTTGCCACCGCCATTCGATCGGTCTCATTCAGACCATTCCGCCAGTATGCGGGTTGTTGTTCCTCGGTGTCGGAAGGTCCGGATTCGGCAATGCCCTAGGCGAAGGTGCCTGTCATCTGCGTCTGTGAAGCAGGCCCGTCTCGAGGGAATTTCGGGTCGATTCCTAACCCACGAAAGCGCCTCATTAAACTGGTGGGACCCGCAAGCCACAGATCGCTGGCATAGTGATGCGATTGTGGGACCCACCTGCGCTTCATCGGCAAACCCTGTGGTGACACGTGGCCTAGAGGTCTCTTCTGTCTGCTTGCGTGGAACCCAATCTGCAGAAGATATAATTATCTATATCTTGATTAATATATTGTAAAATATATGATTATAATTATAATTATATAATTATATATATAAAATGGAGGATGAATATCATAAATATTAACAGATATATCTTAATTAATTAAATAAATTTATTAATTCAAATGTAAAGATTAATTGACTTAATTAATTATATTTAATCTTAAACTTTAGAAAAATCATAACTCCAAAAATACACATTCAAATATAACAAATAAATATACCAATGGATTCAGAAAATTATAAGGAATATTATGAAATTATCAAATTTCATTTTGAATAAATATTTAACATAGTGAAATTTAGGGGTATTAATTAAATCAAAATAAGTTACAAAATTTCAAATGATCATAACTTTGCAATCCTTAATCCAAATTTATTGAATATAGGTCTTAAAATACTCATAAAAACCTAAGAAATATTTTAGTAGTATTAACTTTGCTGTTTGGATTAGCATTTGACTAATGACATTTAGGACCTAACCCTAATTAGCTTAATTTGACCTAAAACTTCAAATAACCATAAGTTGGTCATCTTAGCTCCAAATTAGGTGATCCAAACATCAATTTAAATCAGGAAAACCTAATTTATAGTAATCTACAAAAATATTTAGGATCCAACGATTAGATTTGCTAATCACCCCTAATTGCCATAAAAATTTGATTAGTGTATATTAGCAAATCTAATAATCCAAATTAGACAATTTAAGTTTCAGAGAACTCCTAGAACCTATTAGAACCTAACTGTAAGGTTAGATTAGTGATTGGGTGATTAATTTCACTAATCACTCACTAATCACCCTAAACCCTAATTAAACCATAATTTAGCCAAATGGAGTCCAAATTGAACCTACCACTAGTCATTAAAATCAGTGGATCAATTGTGACATACAACCACTGAAATTATTCAATTTGGACACCAAATGACAAAGTTAAGATTTTTGACCCTTAATTAAGAACCCTTAATTACACTTTAATCCTAAAACTTATTTTAGCTATAATTTAGTCAATACACATCAGAATTTGATAATTTTAGGCTCTATGAAAACCTTAGGGCATAACCTTTAATAAACTGACAAAAAAATATATGTCATTAGGGTAAAATTACCAAAATACCCTTATAGGTCAAAATTCCTTAATTTGACCCTATAAGGCTTAATACTTACCCAAATTTAGAGAACTTACTGTCTAAACTCATATTAGATAGTAAGTAATCATTCTATGTTATTAAAATTTAGAATTAAGCCCTAATTTTTAAAGGTGAAATTTAGACCCTTAAGTAGGGACAAAATGGTTATTTTTCCCAAATTTAGGGTTTAATATTTTTAAAACCTAATTTCATCTCTAAATCATATTAATTAGTAATTAAAGTGATTTAAACTTTAATTTAAATAATTTTAAGCCTTAAATTAGATATTAGAAGGAAAATCCTAAATTTAGCCTTAAGAGAAAATCTTAAAGTAAAGATGAATTCTTCTCCATTCCTTTGAACTTCTTAGATCATCCTTTAGGTCTTATAACTTTAGTTAGGATGAGTGTCTGAGTGATACTCTTAGCATTTAAGAGCCTTAATTCCTAAGGTTAGGATTAAATCTTAGGTTAGAATTCATCTAATGAGTAAAGTGGGTTACTCATTAAGGTGAAACCTTGATTTTACTAGTTTATTAGATTTTCATAGTTTATTAAATGATTATTTGATCTTTTAATCTTAGAATTAAGTTTAGAAATCTATCCTATTGAACTTGATTTAATTCAATAAGATTTGCCTTAACACTTAATCAAGTAAAATGGGATTAAACCTTAGCCCTTTAGTATGGCCTTATGATTAAGAATTAAACTTCATTCTTTGAATTTGATTCTTAATCCTTTAAATCTTGATTTGGCTAATCAAGGTTTATTTAGGATTTATAAAATTATAACTTATGACGATTAATTTACTTATTCAATTTTGTAGGCGACTTGGATTTATTTATAATTAGGATGTGGCCAATCCTAATTATGTTTAACATGTAGGTTCGTGATTCTAAGTTACAGACAGTGTAGGAATTTATGATTCTGAATGTTATGTAATTTAGAGTAGTTAGAACGATTAAATTAGATAACAGGTGATATCACAAAGTTTGTGTAGTGCTATTTATTAAATCCTTAAATTTGAAATGCTGTACTTTTCTTTATCATTTGTGCCTTTTTACACCTTTGGACATACATTAATACTTGATACATACTTTATAATATACTTTAAATTTCATTCACATATCATATGCATAATTTTAAAAAAAATATTAATAAACAACATAATACTTGTGGTTTATATTTTACTTAGCCTGCCACTTAGTATGACTTTACTTTATGACTGCTTTTGCCTAGGAAATTTCCCCTATGGTACTTTACTTTTGCATTGGGATGTTTTTCCTATATGCTCTTTAGATATTTTGTGGATTTACTTTAGGATCTGGGATGTTTCTCCTAGATTACCAGATGGACTTTACTTTTTGGCAGACTAAGTAAGAGTATCTCACATGTACAACACTTAAATCTACATTATTTACATTTATATTTCAGACCCTTTACAGTTACTTTATATACTTTTCTTATATTTCAGACTTACTTTACTTTACAATTTCACTACACTTTTCTTTCTTTCATATTTTTCATTTTCTGCAATTCCTTTACATTTCAGAACTTTTTGTATGTCAGCCATTTTCCTCACTTGAGCGCATGTTAGGATGCTAGTCTTTATAGTTTTAGTACAATACTTTTACTTATACTATACTAACATGTTAGTTTGATCATATTCTTTAGGACTTTTCTTTGTACTTAGTAGATTTACCTTTGTACTTTACTTACCTTATATTGCAGCCTGAGTTGAGATATGTTTCTACCTCATGACTTGTTCTTGCATTTCTTTGTGCTTTACTGCTATGTTTTGCTTAATTTCAGTTGTGATGTCATTAAAATATATTAAAATTCATTACCTTAAAATGTACTTAGATATTTTATCTAACAAAATTTTTATTTTGTTGGCTGGGGCCCTACTATTATGAAACTGATAATGGTAGATTCTGAGCTTTTTGAGGAGATTGAGTCTACTGAGGAGCAGATCCAGGAGGAGGTCCAGACTACTGAGGGACCTTAGTCTTACTAGCTTACTTTACTTGTACTTTGTGAGGATGAGTGACTCTTTTCATTTCAATTTTTTTTTTAAACTTTAAACGTTTGTAATAATTCAGAACTATTTGTACTTTACTTTCTTGCATTGTATATATTATGAGCTGGATGTCTTTATTTTATAGTATGGATGTTTATTTCAGTTGATATTTTTCTTCCACACTCTGATACTTATTAAGTGATTGTTAACCTTTAATTTATTTAGAAAAGCATCTCTTTTTCTTAAGATTGGATTGGAGTCTTAAATTCCAACCTAATGTTAAGTATGAGATGTGCTTAGTGACGACCACTCCTTAAGCCTTGTGATTAGAAGGGGTGGCCGCCACAGGTGGTCTCTAGTTGGGTTGTTCTTTTGGTATGTTTGGTTTGCAAAGTTAAATCATAATGTGGGTAATTACAGCAGTGCTGTGTATGCTCATGAGGTTTCCTCGATGTGGTGCAATATGGCATTTAGTGCTTCATTTCTCTTATTGCAGTAAATACAAATTGCTCTCCTTTGGATACTTCACATACAAGGCTATACATATATATATATATATATATATATATATATATATATCAAAATATCGCTTACTTTCTTTTTCAAATGTGGCCGCAATTATTTTAGACTGCTACATACTGCATCTCATACAAATCATGTTGTCGGTTCACAAAATAGTGCTTGTTTTGGATATATGAACATACACTAACAAAGATCAAGTCTATCATGGTCGGGCCTGAACTGGATTTGAGGTATAATTCAAGTTAAAAATGCACTTTTTTTTTGTTTTAGTAAAGTTAATCTTATTGCTATCTAAAAGCCCTTGTGTTAAAGTTATGAGACATGCAGACGCCATATTACAATTTTACTTCATTTTCCTTGTCCATATTTCTTGGTTTAGTTTGTTTTAAGCATAATGAGTGATTTTATTAAAATAATTATTAGTTTATTTTGAGCACGTTTACTGTGCTTGATCATTTGGTTATGTTGATAAAGAAGCGTCATGTGTAGCATATGGCAACTTTGCTCAAATTTTGTTTGCATTTGGAATAATAGCATTGAATTGTGAACTTTTAAAACTAATATGAAGGCTCTCAAAAGCTTAACTACGTTGTATAGAACTAACAGTTAATTAGTGTCCAGCTTTTTCATGAACTCAGTCAATATTATGTTATTTTTTTATACACATTGCAACTCTTAAACTAACATATTGTTGAGCTTTAAACAGGAATGATATTGATTCTAAACTAGTATATCAGGTGTAAGGTGTGAATACTAGCAAAGCTACTTACTCAATTAAGAGTGTGTATCTCTAAAAACATTTCAGTTTGCTTAATATGGTTACTAAATAATCATGAATGCTTTTAAAATTAAATCAATATCAATTAGTTTATTAAGTAATTAGTTGTGCACACATTTATTTTTCAAACTATGTATCATTACAATCATAAGTGTAATTGCTAAGTTCAAGTAAAGGATAAACAAAATTTTGTTGTTGTTATAGGAATACTTATGTTTGCTTCTATCAAGTCTCTCTTTCATTTCAACATAACTATACATAAATATTCTTATATTACTATAATTATAATTTGGATGGCCTATGAGAGACAACCATTGTATTTATGCATAAATCTTTTGTTGCTTTACTATTTCAAAATCTATAGTGATTCAACTTAAATCTGCTTAGGCTAGCTACAAATATTATAATAAAAGTTATGTAAGAAAAAAAAACTATAAATCTTGATCAGCACCACGAAATAGATAATGAGGGCTGCGAGTTGAACAAATGATAATGTTGTAATGAAATAGTATCAAGTTGGTATACTCAATTATAGTCTTTATTCTTTTGCAAGGTAATTAAGTTTAAGCTTCATGATATGAGATCCATCTCATATCATGCCTTCTTAACTTCTCTAATCCTCTCTATTTCATTCTCAACCTTCCTAATAATAGTAGTTAGTATTTGTGTCTGAGTGTTAGTTTTAGTGATTAAGAGCCATTCTCTTAGGATTAGGAATAGATCATAGGTTAGAATTCATCTATTGAGTAAATTGGGTTACTCAATAAGTGAAGCCTTAGTTTTGATAGTTTTATAGATTTTCTTAGTTTGTTAATGATTATTTGATCTTTCAATCTTAGAATTAAGAATAGAAATCTATCATATTGAGTATAATTTACTCATTAGGATTTGCCTTAATCTAGTTTTGTGAGAATTGGGTTTTACACCTTAGACCCTTAGATATACTTTTAGATTGAGTAATTGAACTTCATTATTTGGAGTTTAATTCTTAATCCTTTCATCTTGATTTAGCTAATCAAGATAGGGTATGTGATTATATAAAAACAACAAATTAGGATGATTGATTTACTTATTTTACCTTGTAAGTGACATTGATTTAGTTATAATTAGGACTTGGCCAGTATTAATTATGTTTAACTCATAGGATCGTGATTCTAAATTACAGATAGTGTAAGAATTGATGATTTTAACTCTTATGTAACTTAGAGTAGTTAGAATGATTAAATTAGATAATAATGATATCATAGAGTCTGTATAGTGTTATCTATATTATACTTTGTATATTTTACTATCATAATTACTGAATTTTACTTACTTTGCCACATTAGATGATTTTTATTCGATTTTCCTGCTAATCTATAAAATATCTCCTATTGTAGGAAGTCTGTAATTATTATACTATAGGAAATGTCTCATAGTAGTATCCTCCTAGTATTCCTGTTAATCTAGGAAATGTCTCCTATATGCAAGAAATTTGTATTTATTATACTATGGGAAATATCTCTTAGTAGTATCCAATATGTATTCTCTATACTCTGGGAAATGTCTCATAAATGCTTCTGTACCTAATTTTAGACTTTACCTTCAGTATCATTTTAGTATTTTACACAGTATTCTTCTTGAAATTATTTATTTCAGCCTTTTTTCTTACATGTTTTAGCAGTACTTTTATACTATTAGTTTTTATTCTTGAAGCATTTATTTACCTTCCATATTTTTGTAGAATCTTGATTTTTCATATGTGTATGAGCATGTTAGGATGCTTGATCTACTTCAGTTCCGTTCTTTCACATTTTAATTCATAAAAACTTGTATGAATAAACTTGATTAGGTTTGCTTAAAGTGTCGTGATATCATTAAATACATGAACTTAATCAGCCTAAAATGTACTTAGATAATTGTCTAACCAGATTTTTTTTTGCTGGGGCCCTGGTATTGTGAAACCGACAATATCAGTCTTTAAACAATTAGAGGATCTAGTACCTGCAGTAGAGCCATTTCAGAAGGAGCACCAGTCCAGAGTTGAAGAGTTTTAGTATAAGTTTTCTTTTTTTGTGGTAAGGATGAGTGATATTTTATTTTATTTAAAGTTATGTAAAATTGATATAATAATTCAGATATTCTATGTATTTTCTTTTACTTACTGTTTTACTCTGAGTTGCATGTCATATTATGATGGAACTGGATGTGCTATGTTATCTTTCTTGCTTCTGCGCTCTGAAATGTTATGTATTTAGTGATTGATTCTATTGCATGTATTCTTGGTGTATCTCTCCCTTATTAGTGAATTATGGATTATACATAATCCAATGATAAGTGAGGGATTTACCAGAGTGACATACCACCCCTTAGTTTAATCTTGTGGATTAAGGGTGGGGTGCCACAATAAGTCAATTTGGAGCTCAATTAGCTCCAATCAAATCAATTTGGAGCTCAATTATCATTAAAATGTATAAGTCAATTTGGAGCTCAATTATCGTTAAAATGTATAATAGAAGTATTGAATTTTGATATTTATTTTATTTTATTTAGAAGTGATATCAATATATATATATATATATATATATATATATATATATATATTGAATCCATACTATGCATCAAGAAAAAAAATATTATACATTTTATCATATAGATAACCATATAACATTATTTTGATAGTATCTATATATAATTATTTGCATAATAAAATATTATTTACATAATAAAATATTATTGGAAGAACCACTGTCACAAAAATATGATTGAATGTCTATGTATTTAAAATGTATGACTAAATAATTTGATAAAATTAAGATATATAATAAGCATGTTTAATATATCTATTTGAAAATTTTTCCCTTAAATATTATATTTTTATATTCTCATTCATGCTAAGTTTGAATTGAATTGGCTTATAATTTGTAACGCTTGAGTAGTTATTTTGGCTCACTATGCAAAAGTTGGCATGGGTTTTGAAGAGAAGATTGTGTTACTTGAGAGAGAGAAGGCGATGACATAACTGTGACTATCTCTTATTCATTCCATCCTCAATGATTCTATTCAATGGAACACATTGTTGAACAATATATGTCTCAATAATGATGTTAGGGCACTTTATCATTATTTGTGAATAAAAATATAACGTACGGCACCGTCAATACAATCAGAAAAAGATACAGCATGAGAAGAAGATGCGATCGAGAAGCATTGATTGGGAAGAACTTTGATGCTTCTCACCACCAAATTGAAAAATTTAATTTACTTTTCTAAGAGCAACAGCTCATTCATTCAACAATCTTAGCAAATAATCAAAACTCATTCTCTCACTTGACAGAGTTTGAAGGAGTCCTGCTTCTGAATCTTCATCTCCCTGTAAAACTTCTGTATAAAAACCTCCGCCGCTCGATCGATTTCATTCTCCCCGGAGTTTCTCAGAGATCTAATTTCGCATTCGTCGTTTTCATCTCGCACTTCCATAGATTCTGCGTCGGAGGAAAGCTCGCTCCGCTCCCTCCTTCTGCGATAGAATGCGCCGCCTATCAGCGCATTTTTGTCGTGAAGAAGCTTGAAGATGATGAACCTCGTCTTAATAGCGCAGGCTTTGCTCTTCACAGCTTCTATGAAGATAGAGATTGAATGCTTCATCCTCAGAATCTTGATGCGAAAAGAAATTAGAGCAGAGGAGTTTAAATCGCGTGATAAAAAAGGAAAGGAAGAGTGGGCGCTAAGAAAAGATGGCCGCTGGCAAAGTGAGCAAAAGCAGTGAAAGAGATGCAAAGCAAAGCAACCAGATGTGCAGAAAAGACCGCGAAATCTGATCAAAGCGCTCATCTAAGAATTAATAATGTTTGAAAAAACGGAACACCAAATATCTATTTATTTAAATTAAAATAATATAAATATTATTTTTAATATTTATTTTGAAATGATGTTCAAATTTTATTGGATGAGTTTTTCTAAGTGCTACTTCAACGATGAGCTCTTTTATTAGAAAAGATCGGCTCACCGGCTCATCGGTTGACTTAGCACTCAAAAATACCTATTCCATTCGATTTGGATTTTATTTCATTATTCTTTATTTATTTATATTAAAATAATATAATTATTATTTTTAAAATTTATAATGAATTATATATCCAAATTTTATTTGATAAATATTTTTAAATATCACATTAACAAGTCTAAATAATATCTCTCTTTTACAAATATTCATACCTCTTATATGATTATAAATGCTATTTGGATATATCTATGTATTTTGGTAATATAAACTGGCACTCGATTATGTTCACTTACCCCGCCCTCGCTCTTCCAGTTCTATACCGATTTATCGAAATCCTCCGTGACGAAGTATTGGCAAGGGAGTGCGGCTGTGGAAGGTGGAGCTCTCTTGGGAAAAAGGCATCGACGGGTCTGAGTTCATATAATGGAGAAGAAATCGAACCCTGTGTGTAAGGTTAAGTTCACTCAAAAAATATGACCTCTACCTGCTTGATTTAATCCCTCAATATTCAGTGAATTGTTACTTGAATCAAATCACTGATTTTTGATAAGAAATTGCGTTGCATTGCGTTTGCGATTGATTTACCATTGAAACAGCTGATTCATATATGAAGTTATTTAAAAAAATCTACTTTAGTTGTATATTTTTTACCGTTTATGGGTTATAACAGTGGAAGCTCAAGGCACCGCTGAAGAAAAATGGGAACTCATCAAGCATCGAGTTTTATACCTGTTTCAGGCTTGTCGAATGCGTTGAAGATTAGCTAGAAGTACTCCTTTAATTCACAAAATGAATATTAGGTGCGTAGATTGAGAAGATTACTGCAAAAATGTAGGGAAAATTGCCTGCGGAAGCAGTCACACCGTTAAGTATGGCGCGGAAGTGGAATCGGGCAGAGGAGGATCGCGTTGCCTCCCTGATTGACCTATGCATCCGAACCACTACCCGTCAGCTAAAGCAGATCCACGCCCATGTGGTAGCCAATGGCCAATCCCAAAACAATTTTGTCGCGACCAAGCTTGTGAGAACTTTTGCAGAACTTGGAAACCTAGAACATGCTCGAGCTATTGTTAATAACATGAATTCCCCCAATGGCTTTGTGTGGAATGCTTTGATCAGAGGTTTTTCTATTCATCCTGGGCCTCAAAACAGTTGTAGTCAGGAAGCATTCTTACTTTACGAGCAGATGCACCGGTTTCATCCGGAGGTGAAACCTCTCTCCTTCACTTTTTCGTCTGTTCTCAAGGTATGTGCTCAACTAATGATGCATTGTGAAGGAAGACAAATTCATGCGCATTCTTTCAAGCTTGGCTTTGAGCTAGATGTTTGTGTGCAGACTACACTTATTGAATTGTATGGAAAGTGTGGCCGTATGAACAATGCATGCCAAGTGTTTGATGAGATGTTTGTGGTAGATGTACTCGATGTACAAGCATGGAACATGATGGTCGAGTTGCATGCGGAGGCAGGGGACATGGAATCTGCTAAAGATTTATTTGACAAAATGCCAGAGCACAATGTGCATACCTACGTTGCGATGATTGATGGCTATGCTGCATCTAGCCGGATGAACCTTGCTCGTGATTTGCTTGATAAATGCTTTGTTTTGAACACAAAAAATTCAATTGTTTTCACTGCCATGATCACCGGTTATGCACGGTCCAGTAATATATCAGCCGCCCGACAAATGTTTGATGAACTTGATGACAAAGACGTGGCTACATGGAATGCAATGATCACATCATATACACATGTTGGACTCACGGAGGAAGCGTTGGCACTTTTTTGCCTGATGCTAGAAGACAACAGTGGCCGACAAAATGCTCAACCCAATCACACTACCATAGCCATAGTTGCTTCTGCGTGCGCCCAATCTGGGTCTCCCAACCAGGCATGCTGGCTTCAGGCTTATGTTGATTGCCGTGGAACTGAGTTACTTAACAATCACACCATTGCTGCTCTGATTGACATGCATTCAAAGTGCGGCGATCTTCGCAGAGCCTATGACCTCTTCCTTGGATGGAAGCACAAGGACTTGATAGGTTATAGCGCAATGATAGCTGGTTTTGGCATTCATGGATGCGGGGAGAATGGAATAAAGCTTTTTGAAGAGCTTCAAGGAGCTAATTTGAAGCCGGATGCAATATGCTTTGTTTCATTGCTTGCAGCTTGTAGCCATTCCGGCATGGTTAAAGAGGGAAGACACTATTTTGAACTAATGAGAACTAAGTATCACATCATTCCCATGGCTGAACACTACATGTGCCTTGTTGACTTGCTTGGCCGGGCCGGGAGGGTCGAAGAAGCATATAGAATTGTAACTGAAGGAATGCCGCCAGGAGTGAGGCCTCATGCTGGGGTATGGGGGGCTTTGCTGAGTGCTTGTAGGACTTATTCAAATGTAAAGATTGGTGAGATGGCTGCAAGGCGATTGATCGAGATTGAGCCGAAGAATGCAGCGAACTATGTGCTGTTGTCGAATATATATGCGAAGGTTCAGCGGTGGAGTGAAGTTGTGAGGGTGAGGGTGGTGATGAGGAGAAAAGAGATAAGGAAGCAACCTGGCTGGAGCTGGGTAGAGATGGAGAGAGGTAGAGCCAGAAAGTTTATGACTGGGGAAGTTTTTGATTCAGAACTGGAAGAGATGTTGCTGGTATTGAGTTGGGAGCTGAAGGACCAAGGTTATCTTCCTAGCATTGATGAATCGGAGGAATAAGGGTAGAATTTGGTTGAGGATTGATTCCAAGATCTTATAGTTTTTATTTATATGATAAAATATTATACATTGATTCATAAAAAGGCAAAAGAAGAAGCTCTATCCCTTAAATTGTATTGACTTAATCGGTCAACATGAAACACTTGAAAAGTCCATTTGACAAATTTCTTAAAAATGCAGGTTCAATTTAAGTTTTAAATTAGTGGAGAATTAAGCACATGTTTTATTTAGGCTTTTCTAATTTTTGTTCTTTTATTTGTAGCTCTTATAGTATTTCCTTTTGTGTTCTAAAGAAATTGTTTTATGATCTTAGTGAGACTATTAGTCTCCTCTACAATCTTCTCTCGGACAATGGCATTGGAGTCATTTTATTCTTGTATTTTGCAAATTAGTTCAAATATTAATGCACATATTAATAATATCTCTCACTTGGGCCATATCGGTTGGTGAGCTAAATCTCACTGATAACCTAATCATACCCAAATTAACTCACTCGTCATATAGTCCAAATTGGCATTTCACACCCGAGCAGTACCGAGGCCTAACAAGAAACCAAAATTCTAATAAAAAAGGGATAATGTGAGCAACAAACATGCCCAAAATCTGATTCGGTTTCGATTGATGAACGCGCCAATTCAATTTGCCGAGGTCGGGATGGCAACATGCTGACTAACATATATTGCTATTAGTGAGTGTGAACTTGGAACGAGCAAAAGTGGGCATAAAGTATTCCGATACTATAAGCCCTGGGTCTGCATAGTATTCATAGGGATCGCTCCGATCTCGACGGGATGAACAATCATCATCTCACCATAATCTTCTTTAGTGTTTCAATCACATCCAGCATGCCTCTAGGCCAATTGGCCATTTTTAAGCGCTAGTCTAAGATGCATTCAAATTTTCTCTAATCAAATTTGCTTTTTAAGATGCATGAGTTCATCACTAATGAGTAATACCCTCTCAACAATTTTGCGTTGCTGCCTAGCTGAATTATCAACTCTTCATGTGTGCGCGCATTCATCCCTTCACAATGGTCAGAGTTATCTTTGTAGACAATTACTCAGTCAGCTAACAACTTGATATCCTGTCCCTGCTTGCCTGGCTCTTGAACAAGTCTTCAAGTTGATCCCAATTCGACACATTACATTATTACCCAGGAGCTTTTTTATCTTCTCAACTTTAGCTCCATCTTGTTCACTCTATCACTCAGTTACACAGTCTTTGTTTTCAATTGGCCAATCTTCGTCGAGTGTAGCCAACTCATGTTCTATTTCTATCATTTAAGCCTCCGCGGACAAGGGCTGAGAGGGGGCTGTTTCAGCATGCTCTTTTGAGCCATAGTTAGTCACGGATGGCTGCACACCACATCCACAGGGGTACTGGGTCCTCAACTAGGATACTCAGTTTTGACTTCCCATACCCAATTAGGGCTTCTAAATGCATAGTCGAGGGAGCGCTCATCGAATCAGGCAAGAGGTTGGTTGGGTAACTTAACTCATCTTTTGTGAGCTTGGAAAACAATGAATTGTAAGGGTTCACTCTCCAATACGTTCTTGCTCAAAAAATGCTGAAGAGTATATTGCTCCATTAATCTCAACTCTAGAACAAAGACGAAGGTTCCAAAACTTTCCAGTGTTTTCAACGTTTAGCAGAGTTGATATTAAGATTCCACAAGAAGAGATTCAACTGTTTTTCTTTTTCTTTTGTAATTTAATTAGTTCTATCAAGACTTCAGCATAGCCCCTATATGAGACTCAAACCAGTTTTTAATCCATAAGATTATATAGTGAAAAGTGGGGGGCCACATTCTTCTCGTGGATTTAGGTTTTTATTCTACGAGTCCAAACCACTATAAATACTAATTTTCCTTCTTTTGTGCATGTTTCTTTTCATTTCTATTTACCCCATATTCAAAGTAGCTCTTGTTGACACTCACTCGCCCTTGGGGGGTTGATTATTTTCTTTCTAGCTGAGCTCTGTCCAAATTCTACGACTCTAAGGCATTCGACTTAACACAGGTACAACTTTGGATCCAAATATGTTCTATCTTTTCCATGGGTTCCAAAAAGGCTAGAGACATTGGATTTTGAATTTTCTTTAAATGATTGAGGGAGTTTATAGAGCCTTGGTTTGAAATGCCTTTAATGTTCTGTATGATGATGTTAGTTGTGTTGGAATTTATGTAGTTGACTTGTGAACTTAGGAGTCCCAATCGGCTATTGGCATTTGGATCTTCTATTTTTGTTTTTGTCATCTATATGCCAGTATTTGAATTTTGAATTGAATTACTTTCTTCTAGTATTTGATTACTCTTTTCTAGTGTATTAAAGTCTTTGAAGAAATTGGCTGCTGGAACAATGATTTCATTCATCAAAATGCTCGATTTGCAGTATAGTTTCTACGGACAGTGAAGAGAAACTGGCTTATCCAATGCCATAATAACCTTCAAAGCTGTTTTACCTTGAAACTACACTATCTAGGTCATAGCTAAAGCCACTAATATATTTACTTTCTATTTAAAATAAATTGGCTCATCCAATGCTACAATGACCTTTAAAGCTGTATTCCTTGAAACTGATACTATCTAGGTCATAGCCAAAGCCACTAATATATTTACTTTCTATTTAAAATGTTCTCTATTTATTGCTAAATAAGTCCACTTAAGTTTAAATTTTATTTTTCATTGACTTTCGTATCTATTGAGTAACTATTATGAAATTTTGGCATTCAGGCCTTTAGATGTTATCAAAATTTTCTTCATTATGAGCAAACTTTTGGAGGCAGCAACACATCTAGCCATTCTAAAATATATATTTACTAATTCTCATTATTCTAATATAAATAAAGTAGCGCCTCATTATATTAAAGATGCATTTTTTGTTAGCCATCTTTTTATGAGAAATGTTGTGAATATATTTGTGAGCAATTGGAACCAAGATTCTTGATTTTTCGTGAAAATATATATGTTCATTTATTTGATTAATCTTATTTGTTTGGAAAGGCTAATATTTGTGAATGTGATTTTTTAATTACTCTTTCTAAAGTTAGTTCAAACAATGGGAGGTTTTCTTGTAATCCTAGTTCTACTTGAATTAAGTTAATAAAGTTTTTGTTCAAATTTTCAATTTTTTTTGCATCTAAAACATTGCTTATTTGGATAATGATCCTAATTTCTTTTAGGATGAAAAGGAACACTCTAGACTTCTGAAAGTAGCCCCAAGCGTGTATCATGCGCTTAAACAAGGCAATGCAGTTGTTGCATTAGAGTCAACAATTATTTCACATGGTAAGCATCTTTGGATATGATTTGCATATTTTGTTTACTTCTATGTTAGATATATAATGATATGGCTAAAATACAATTCAAATTGATCAGAATTTACAGTAGCAAATTACCTGTACATTCCTTTAATGAGCCACACTTTTTTAAAAACCTTTCTTGTGTCCATAATCAGCATTATCAACAGGTTAGGCTTCATGACTTAAAACAATAAAAATACTTGCATTTTCTGAGATTCGAATTGCCTTAAACATTTAAAAATTAAATGCATAGTGATCTGATGTTTGTTGCTTGCTCTCTTAGGTTTTCATGCAAAAGGAACCCATCTAAGGAGAATGGCTGACATGTATGATGATAAAATGCTAGAATATGAAGCAGTTATTGGCAAGTGCTGTGACGATGATGACCAATTTAATTGCCTGCATTTTAGGGAGTAGAGATGAATATTTATCTGCAGCGATGGATTAATCTTATTTGTTAGGAAAGATTAACATTGATGGGTTTTCTTCATCTAATGCTGTAGGCAAGGAAACTGTCACTGTTGATGAGGCTTTCTTCACTTCATGTGATGGCTATAATGTTACAATGCAAACAGTTCAATGGAACGGATTGCAGCCTAGTTGTTATAAGTGATAGCAAATGCAGTGTGATCCAAGTTTAAATACTTGACTGCCAAGATTCAAACTTATTGCTACTGCAATGCCCATGAGTGTTGATCAGCTGGTTTGATGCCTTTTATGAGAGCAATTAAAAATAAGAAAATGCTTTGGTACCTCTATCAATATCTTAACTCTTTTTTCTAGGCAATTAAATATCTCTAATAGGTTTATAATCATGATTTTGACTATTGAATATCAATTAATAATAGTTTAACACTAGATTTAGGTGCATTAATTATATTTGGACATCGAAGGGGACACTGATAGGGATATTGTAGCAGCATTTTTTAAAATAATGCTGGCCCAAAGATGATGATTAGAAGTCATGACTGACATTGACATATAAGGGTTGAATATAAAAATGCAAACATGATTGCAAACAAGTAATTATTTGATGATTTCTTAATTGATTTGATAGATTGATTAGACCTTCCCGTCGGGTTGCAGTGATGGTGGTGTAGCCTTGGCTTTGTTAATGGTTGGGTGACCATATTTACACTCAGAGGTAATGTTAGCTCTACCATTAAGGTTGTGTTGAGCATAGAGTAATTTCCATTTAGCATTCTTGCAATGATTTTTTCATGATTTCCTACTTTAAAATATTTGGCTCAGTTATCTAATAATTTCTTCTCACTCATTACATTCTTTTCTCCTTCAATTTTAAATAAACTTGATTGTGCATTTCATTAGCTACCTATTCAGCAATACACAAATGTTGCTTTAAATAGTGGGGGTATAATTGTCATTTCATTATATTTGAGAGCATACCCATTTTATGTGAAATTCCCAAAGGCGATGCACAATGAATAAAGGTAGTTTTTGGACAATCATTCATTGGCAGACTCACCCCTCTGATAACAAGAGATCACCACATGTTTCAAAATTAGTATTTATTGAAAAATTTCATCTAAGAAATCTTTGTTCTTGAATGATGAAGGAGGTATGCTTGCATGTGTTCAAGATGGGAAGCACATAAAAATTTGTGATCATCAAAGTGTTAAGGAAATATGATCAAGATAATTTGCTTATATATGAAAAATCATTTTTTTCTTACAAATTAATGACCAAATCAAGATATTTTTTGAAATTATATAATTTGTAATAACAGCCCACTACTAAATGTACCATCCTAACAAAATGCTGTTATTGTGTATTCTCATCAGCACTTAAACGGTGATTACAGTCACCCCATCTACAGAGCAGTCTATATATTTGTGCATTCAATACTGCAGTGAACACGTAATCATTTTTACTGCATTTTCTATACTCCTCTCATTCTCCATCTCGTTTTTTACATGGTATCAGAGCATTTGACCTCTCCAACAAAGAATCCTCGATTCCGCACTCACAATCATCAATCAGCCTCGATCGCTACAGGTCCTACACTCAGTCGCACTTCCTATACCCTAGAGAAGCTTCGCTACCTCGTTGTAGTCTACTAATACAGACTCCTAGTTTGACGACAGCTCCAATTCACACAGACTCCTAGTCCGACGACAACTAACCGATCCAAGGTACGTCGCCTGAAATGTCACGGACATAAATCTCATAACCAGTGACTCAACCATATCTCCCTCTGTTCTCTCATACATTATGAAATTGGATACTTTCCATGAGATATGGACCACCATGGAGGAACACCTACAATCAGCCAATAGCTCTCGAATAATACCACTCAAAACAAACTTCATAACATCTCTCTGAAAGACCAATCCATATTCAAGTATTTGTGGGATGTCAAAATCATAGTAGATAACATCGTTGCTGCGGGGTGTAAACTCGACACAGAAGATGTGATCATATAAACACTAAACGACCCCCCCTCAACCTATCAAGCCTTTAAAACAACCCTTCAAACCAAATTACACTCTGTCGGCCTAGACTATCTATACTCTCTATTATGCAGCGAGGAGATCAACGTACAACAAGCATTGCATTGAGAAAATCACCCTCCACAATCTGCTCCCATCCACATTTATCCTTGTTCAATCCCAGAACTTGGGGTCGAGGCAAACTATTCCGCAGCAGAACACGCCTTCCATTTAGAGGTGGCATGCATAAATACCCCAGTTTCAATTACATCGTGTGCCAGATCTGCTCCAAACCGGGGCAAACTCAGAAGAGTGCGGCATCGGCTCGACACCCCCTTCAACCAAGCCCACCTTCCACAGACAACCGCTCTACGAACTGACGACATACTTGATCCAAGCTGGTATATGGACACACACCTGAGCTTCAAATCACATAACCAATGACTTCAACATTATGTCGATTGCTGAACCATATCACGACAATGATCGAGCCACCATTGGGAGTGGACAAACCCTTCACATAGCCAACATAGGAAAAAGAATTCTTCCAACACCTCAATGTAAGTTCTTATTAACTAACATTCTCCACGTTCCTCAAAATCAATATAATCTTCTCTCCATTAATAAACTCACATTTGACAACTCATGCTCTATTTCATTCGAACATAACGACTTTGATGTAAAGGTTCTTCAAACGAACACTTCTCTTCTTAAAGGTGGCTGCATCATTGGCCTCTACTCCATTTGGCCTTCACCAGAACCACCACCTACAAAGATCACTTTGCAGCCTTCCACAACCTCCACGGCTATCACTTGGCATCAACGACTCTGTCACCCAACTCCGACGTTCATCATCTTCTTCAAAAGCAAGTCCCACTACTCGACAAAAGTTCTTCTACAGCTGCGTGGTTTTTCTCTGCCACCACAAAGCTCCTTTTCCCGAATTTACACTGCAAAACATTATGATTTATTTTAACTTCTTTGTACTGATATATTTGAATCAACCCCAACCACTTCTAATGATGGTTATAAATTCTACGCTATATTTGTGGATGATTATTCTCATTACACCCGGCTATTCCCGCTTAAACAAAAATCAGAAGTCATACATAAATTTACCCACCTCCACACATTCATCACCGTCAATTCAACAAACACATAAAAAATAATACGCTTCGACGGAGGCAAAGAATACAACTCCATCTCATTCCACAAATTCCTCAACAATCTCAGGATTCATCACCAAATGTCATGTCCATACACATCAACAAAACGGTATAGTCGAGAGGAAACATATACACATTCTCAGAGTCGCTTGTACACTCATTCAAACATCCAATCCATCCACCACATTTTGGGCCCAAGCCACTCTCACTGCTACTTACCTCATCAATTGCCTATCTTCTCCAAACACCAACAACGTCTCCCCATTCCAACTTCTAGACAAAGTACAAACCTGAATACGCCCAGGTGAGGGTATTCGGCTGCCTCTGCTATCCTCTTCTCCCTCCCAAAATTTCCTAACTCACACCTCGCACTATACCTTGCATCTTCATAGGATATACTCACCAAACCACTAAGGCTATATCTGCTATAACCACAAAACAGCCACTACTCTCATCTCTCGACCTATCCGCTTCATCGAAACTATCTTTCCCTACTTATTTATAACCTCCACGTCCCACATTCCTAACAAAATCTAATGCCTCAAGCATCAACACCTCCTCTACTCCTAATTTCTACATTCACTACAACAACAACTACTCAACCAACTAAATCACCAGTCTCTCCTACCAACCAACAACTTTTGCTCTCTCCAAATAGACTTCATGTCTCTTCCACATACACCACATCATCTCAAACTTCATCACAGCAGACAACATCATCCTCACAACAAATCCCAACGACCACTCGACAAGCAAAATAGCCGACACCAAATCCAACAACAAAATCCACTCATCCAATGCAAATGCACTTAAAAAATGGAACTCTTAAACCCAAGCAAATGTTCAATCTCATTCATACAACCGCCCTCCCAATAGTGCACAAATAGACCATTGGCGCATGACCATGGCTAACGAATTCCGGGCACTGACAGAGCAATAAACGTGGAATCTCGTTCCACCTCATCCTCAACAAAATGTACTTGGTTGCCACTGGACCTACAAAACAAAGCTCAACAATGATGGCACAATAGCTCGTTATAAAACTTGACTCGTCGCTCAAGGCTTCAACAAAAACTACGGCGTCGACTACCTCAAGACATTCAGCCCAGCGGCAAAAGTGCCAACCATACGAGTCCTCTTTACAATTGCAACCCATCGCCAATGGCAGGTAATACAAATGGATGTATCTAATGCATTTTTCATGAACAACTTTAGGAAACAATATGCATGTAGAAACCCAAAGGTTTTGAAGATCACACCTTACCCGATCACGTCTGCTGACTGCACAAAGCTTTCTACAGGCTGGAACAATCGTCGCGTTAGTGGTATACAATTCTTATCAACTTCCTCCACAGAAATGGCTTCAACACCAGCAAGGTAGATCTTTCCCTACTCATTGTCGATAACACAACATCATGCCTCTAGGTGCTAATCTATGTTGATGACATCTTGTTTACACGTTCAGATGCAACAGCCCTCAACTCCCTCGTGAGCCTCCTCACTCAACATTTAAGATGAAAAATCTCAGCACTCCCACAACCTTCCTAGGGATACACTTCACAAACTCCACCTATGCTTCGGCTATCACTGCAGGAATGGACCACTGCACCCTTGCTCCAACCCCTACTACCTCCACACCCAAACTAACATCCAACATTCCCTTGAACTACCCAAAATTCTACAAAAAATTGTCTGGTTCCCTATAATATCTTACACTTATGAGACCAAACATTTGTTTCGCCGTTAACCGAGTATGTCAACATATGTACAACCCCCACTCAATGCCATTTTGCTCAACTCAAACGGATCCTTAGATGCCTTAAAGGCACCCTTCATTTTGGAATACACACAATCCGGGACACATGCAACTTCAAGCATAAGCAAATTCCGATTGGGCTGGCGATCTAGATGATTGGAAATCAACGGTCAGATACTATATATTTATCGGCAACACTCCTATCTTATGTAGTACGAAAAACAAATCATAGTAGCCAGATCATCAATTGAAGCATAGTATAGGACCCTAGCCACCACTGTGATGATCCGATTTGGGTTAGTAAAACTAATCCAACATTAGGTTCATTCCAGTAGAATTCTATTTGATGGTTAAGTAAAATAGTATTTAATAAATTAAATCCCAGAGCCATACAAGATGCTAGAAATATCAATCCATTCAATTTAAAATATAGAATCATCCAAAATGTTATAATAATATTTAAATATTTCCAACATATGCGAATACTCAATCGCACTTTTTAAGCATAAAAATAAGCTAAAAATTCAATCCTTGCAAATTCCTTAACATGCCTTCAAGCTAGCTCAGCACTTTTCAGCTGTACATGATCTGACATTATAATAATAATGCTTTAGAGCATATTGTAAGTATAAATGATACTAAATGTTACACTTAAGCAAATACGGGAAGTGAAAATAAAGATATAATAAAATTGCAGAAAACCAAAGGTTTAGTGCAATAAAATAATTGAAATTCCTACTAACAAAATATTTTTCTTGCCATAATAATGTCACATGCCATTTTCATAAACAAAAATAAATCAACACATGAGAACTTTCATAAATATATGTCTTGATGTTATGAAGCAGTATTAGTAGTTCTGTTGAGCAAATTCAGAACATCAAAGTTGGGTTCAATAAAGCATGTTGATCACCTGGCCCCCTCATAGGCTGTAGATGATAACCATATAACTCCCGATGGACTAGCCTCCTTCCTAATCTAATTCAACCACCATTTCGGAATCATTGCAAACATTCACAAGAAATAATATATACATTTCGTTATGTGACATTATTTTGGCAATAAATAAACATTTCATTCAACATCAAGATGGATAAAGCTCAAAGCGATGCTAAAGCGGCAATAAAAGTAATTAAGTGCAAAAAGTAATATCTGGGTACCTTTGTTTCGACTGTGACTGAGAAGTACTCATATGGCTGATATGTTTGAAAATTATATTAAGCTTTGAAAATGATGCTTTCTGTATTTAGTGTTTTAACGAATCCGTTCTCACATCCTTCCCAAATCTTTTGATATAAATCTCAATTCCGTATTAATTAACTTCACAGCAAAGATTCTAAGTAAATTTAACTTTCATTCGCAAGTTAGCAAGTTTAACAATTCTAGTGCAGGACTGCAAGGCATTACTCTTGTAATGGAATAAGATTATTTAATACAATTCGGAGCACCTTCATTAGAATCTAAACATCTTGCTTACAAAATGTGATGTTACACGCTGATGTCAAATAAGTCAAGGAATTTTAACAAAAATATCCTTTCATATTCGTATCTATTTACATAAAATTTGGGCATTGAGGTATACTTTTAGAAATTAATCAATCACAGTTATGCTGTTGATAAATCCATATGTAGAAGGTTTTAGACAGCATTAAATACATGGTTCTATCTTGATTAATTTTATTAAGAAAACTTAAGATCTATGCATATACTCTTATTCAAATAAATTACAGAAAGATTGGCATTCTTTGATTAGATTATAGATAGGAGATTTACAAATGAAATTAAGTATTAAACCGCACAAGTAGAATTAAGTATAACAAATTAATATGTGAATTAGTCAAATTCTAAGTACAGTAAGGTAGGTACAACAATTGCTTGATTTAAATCTCATAGTAGAAGGTACATTACAATAAATTCATTTAAGAGTTCTGAAGTGCAGGTAGACTAAGTACAAGTATGTCCGTACGACTAATTTCAGGTTTAGACGCAGACTTTAGAACATAAATTCATTCAAAAGAATTCATACATTGAATATTAATTGAATTAAATACAGATTTGTAAGACTCATTTTAGATTTCAAAAAATATGCTTCAAAGTAATATCCTATACTTGCTTAGAGATGAAGCAGAGGTTGAGGCAATCATGGAGGTATAAGAGTAAGAAGCGACGACGGGTCTGGCACGGGACCCGCACGACAGGTTCATGACAGCTGCGTCGGCCCTCGGTGGCTCCGCCGGTGGGCCCGAGACGTGAGATCCAACGAAGCCTGGGTCGTGAAGATGACACGTATCCAGGATCTCTCGGAAGTCCGTATGAGCAGTAGTCACTCTGAACACATTCCCACCGTGTTTCTTTGCCTAAGAAAGAACGCAGTTGAAGTCTCCACCAAAAATCAACGGGTACCCTCCACCGGGACTGCTAGGGTCATCTGCCAAAGCTCTCTCATTGTGTACAGATCAGTGGATGCATAGATGGCGCCGAACTGAAAGCAGCTCTCCGACCTCAGAGTGATGTAGCAAGGTTCACATGGTTGCAGGAAAGATGGATCTCACATTGCAAAATGCTGGACCTCAAAAGCTTCGCTACCGCCCAAAAAGGCGGTCCGCGTCTTGTCGAGTTAAGGACTCCACCTGAGTATCCAGTAAAGCAATCAATTCCTATTTACGTTCCGAGATGAGCGATGGAAGATGGTGTCATGCTGTCGGCTTCCGCACACCGCGACAATTCCACACAAGGATGCCGTCATCGGGACGGTGGAGGGCGCTCTTTACTGCACGAACGTAAAGTCCGGGGCGGTAAAGTAGGCTATAGTGCGGGCCCTGGCAATTGGGCATGGAGGATCAGTAGTGGGGCGCTTAGCTGCAGTGGAAGCGGTGGCAAGCTAGGCTGAGGGTAAGGTGGGCTCAGCGTGCGGTGCTATGGCTATGTGCTAGTGGGTAGGAGTTGAATGGAGGCAAGGGGTGGCTGTTCCTCATCCTCGCAATCTAGAGGATGACAAAGCGGGAAGGGATGATCAGTGGTGCGGTATATGTAAGTGGAGGACGCACCTCCGCGATCGGTGGCAGAGTTGCGGGAGCTTGGGTCGGGATCCGAGGGGGCTGTCGGGGACTGGGAGCCTTTTGGATGAGGGATCAACCCCTCGGATCCCTTGGGGCCGGTTTTGGCTTGGTGGGTTGCGGGTGGCTAGAGCCCGCCGGTCGCCTTCGTTGCACCATGATCCAATTGTATGGATCCAAAGAAGGGGTACTCGGTCCTACTCTGCTCGCGGGCATATGATGTTTTGTGGCCCATTGGTCATTATTGTGGCCCGCCATACCAATTCCTTGCAAAAAATAGTAATGCCTTCATAGGCTACAAGTGGAGTATATATACCTCCTTTAGTGCAAACCTCAAAAGATGAGAGTAGGTTTTTTGATAAGTCCACCTTCATGCAAACCCGGGCAAAAGAAAGTTGCTCATTGCTTAGGGTTGGCCCATCTACGAACAGCGGCTTGCCAATCATAGAGGAAACACGGTCATATTTCCTTTGCTCCACAAATTTAGAGGGAGGTTGAGCAACCTCACCCAAAGAGGGGTCGTAAAGCCAATCCTAATGTTGGGAGTAAAATCCGGCATCTAACGGGCTAGGCCAAGAGCTTGGCCTCCAACAAACCAATGTCCACCCAAGAAGACTTTGTCAATAGCCTCACTATTCATAAATTTGACTAAAAGACAATCATGTTGCAACATATGCATAATAAAATCACCAAATTTGTCCCACTGCAATTTTAGCCGACTTAGGAGAACAGTACAAGGAATGCATTGCCCGAAGAGACGAACTATGATAGAGCCTTCAAATTTCATACTCTGTTCCTCTTCTTCAAAATCGACAACACATTCACCATTATTGCCAATGAAATTAATACCTTGCATGTCATTGAAAGCTTCAACTTCTTTCTCAGCCCATGCCTTTTTTTTTAATTCTGCAGGCTCTTTGAGGCATTTCCTCGAGTAACTGGAGGGCAGATTTTGGGAGCTTTTTGCAAGGTTGCATCATGATTGTAGAAACTATCAGGTTGCAACCATTCTTCATTTGCATCAACCATCACAACATTCACATTGTTAGGTCTTTAGAATCAGAAATTACATCTTTCAAACCTGAATTTGATTGTCATAATTTTTTTTGGGAAGCAAAAATTGCTGCAGTCTTCGAAGAAGACGAAGCTGCCATGAAACACAACAAATCTCCGCATTGCGAAATGGTGGGAAGCCCCATCCCTAAGCTTAAAGAACTTGCCGACAAGGGCGACATCTTCGGGGTGTGGGCGTCTGTCGCGACACCCTTGCCCGTTGGATCCGGCGCTCCGCGCCGATGGGCGCGGGTTCGATCTCATGTCTCGGGCCGACAATGAACCCAACGTCGTCCGAGCGGGCGGGTCCCTTGCAGCCACCGAGATCTCGTCGTTCCTTGCTCGGCCCGAGACCCGCGTTGGTCCTTGGTGGCTCGATGCGGGTCCCGTGCCCTGAGCTTGTTCAGCAGCTACGGGCTGCCACGCAGGAGCTCTCTCAGGTGAAGGCGAGGATGACGAGTTGTTGGCAGTAGCGCGCCAAGGCGCGATGGCTCTCTCAGGGTGACCGCTGCTCCGCGGTGTTTCATCGGCTTGCGACACAGTGTCGGAAGTCGAACACCATGCTTGCGCTTCAGGAGAAGTACGGGGAGTTCTTGTCTGACCTAAAGCGGATTCGTCAGGTATTTTTCAATTTCTTCGAGGGGAAGTGGGGCACATCTAGTTCCATAAGGGATTGTCCAGATGATGTGATTCCAGACCATACTCTTGGTGACGCAGACTCTGCCCCTCTCCAAGGTGTGGTCACGGACGCAGAAATTTGGGCAGCCCTATGGGACCTCAATCCCAACCGTTCCCCTGGGATTGATGGTATCACCCCCTCTTTCTTTACGGCTAGGTCACCCAGGCTGACACCTTGCCCGATGTTCACCATTTCTTTGATAGTGGGTGGATGCCGCAGTGCTGGCGTGACACTCTAGTAGTTCTCATTCCGAAGGAGGAGGGGGCTGCCACTCTGAAGCAATTCATTCCTATCAGTTGTGTAACACTGTCTATAAGGTGGTGACCAAGATCTTGGTCATGTGCCTTAAGACAATGCTGCTCCCATTGATCTCCCGAGAACAAGGTGCCTACACTTGGTTCTAGATAGATTTGACTTCCCGCAGAGGTGGACGAATTGGGCCATGCAATGTGTGAAATCCCTCAGGTTCTCGGTCCTGGTCGGTGAGCACAGGCTTCCTTGGATAGTGGAGAGGAGAGGTTTTCGACATGGATGCCCCCTCTCCCCTTACATATTCATACTGTGCTCGGAGCTCTTTTCCCTCCTGGTCAGGCGATAGTAGCGGATCGGGCGCCCAATTGGTATCACTCTCGATCAGGGCGGTCCTGGCTTTTCCCACCTCATGTTCGCAGATGATCTGATATTGTTTGCCGCAGCTTCTGAGGCGGTAAGGAGAGAGATGCAGCATATTTTGGCAGATTATGGTAGCTGAACTGAACAATCTGTGAACTCACGCAAGTTGTAGGTTGTCTTTAGCCAACATACCCCAGCCTATCGCCAACGTAGGATTGCGATCTGGTTGGGCTTCCGAGAGGGTCGTCGCTCCGATACTTGGGATTCACGGTCATTGGTCGACCTCCGCGGAGAGCAGATTTTGCAGCAGTTATTGAGCAGGTCCGAGCTAGGATGAGCTCATGGAGCAGTCACCATCTTTCTCTTGCTGGCAGGTTGTGCTTGATCAAATTCATGCTCGTCATGATCCCCAATTATCTGATGTTGGTTGCCTGATTCTGGACTCCTGCCTCTTGGACATTGATGTTATTCTCCATAAGTTCCTTTGGGAAGGAGCGGAGGGTAGTGGTCTACACTACGTGAGGTTGCAGGAGGTCTATCGATAACTTGAGACTGATGCACTCGGGATCAGAGACTTGAGGCTATGGAGGACTATTTTGGTAGCCCGCCACACGTTCAGCTACGTCAGCAGGATCTCCTCTGGGTGAGAACTATGGAGTTCCGCTACCGCCGTCGGGGTGAGGACTTTACTGTTCGACATTCTGATTCTGTAGTTTGGAGGATACTGGGGTATGGGTGGCCGTTCGTCCAGCGCTACACTATCAGTGGAGGAGAGTTTGTAGTGGCAGGTCGACGCTTTCACGGAGAGTCGAGCTAGCCAGAATTACAGAGCGGAGGTGGGCGACCGGCCTTGGAAGTTTGCGGCCATGTGGGTGATAGCTCTGGACCCCCGGGAGGCTTGTTTCCTGTGGCGATTACTTAGTGATGCCATCCCGACGGGGTGTTGGCTGTTCAGGAGGGGACTCACTTAGTCAATAGCTTGTGTCCGTGGCTGTGATACTGATGCTACTATAGTTACCTGAGGGCCATACTAGAGATTTTTGTGCGTTGGGGCTTGCTGACAGCCATTCTAACCTCATGGGACCAGTTTACTGCATTGTATTCGACTGCTACTAAGTCTCTCCATCGCCGTTTCAGTTGTCAGGTTGTGTCCTATTCCCTCTACCAGGCTTGGGGGTATAGGACTAAGCGTTCTCACGGCGGTCCCTACCCAACTCCGCTAGTTTTTGCGGGTTCGATTCTCTCGACGATGGTCAATACTGGTCTGCATGATGGGTCTGATTCCTGGGCTTCCACGGCCCATCAGGGCCCCTCCACCTCCTTGAGATGGTGTCCCCCTAACCCGTTGGCTGAAGGCTAACATTAATGCTTCTTATAGATATAGGGAGCTTGCTGTTTTTAGTGGAGTTGTGGTCTGCGACTCAGGAGGCCACTTGCTCGCTACTACTGGAGCTCGTTTACTGGCCCTATCTCCTCTCTAGGCTGAGATGCAGGTGATTGCTATTCTGCGACAGGCCCTCCTGCCCAGAGAGGCTGACACTGAGAGAGTGATCATAGAGGGTGATTGTCTTGGAGCGATCCAAAGGATCCAACATCATTGGGAGAGGGCTCTCCGTTCACGAGGCGGAGAGCGCCACGTTGATTACCTTGCTTTATTGCTGGACTTTCCTCATGAGATTTTTGTTCACTGTTCGCGTGATGGGAATTGCGCGGCGAACTTTTGTTCTATGTTAGTTCAACATGTAACTTTTTTTGTTAGGGGAGATGTGCTCCCCGGGAGGCTCTTAGACCTCCTTATTGAGGACACCGTGAAGTTTGATCTCAGTTGATGATATACTGATGCTTTTATTTATTTATGCTTAAGCTACTGTTGTCTTTCAGGAATCCTTTTGAGAGAGGGTGAGAATTTTATTATCTTATAATCTTCTCATTTTAGTGAAATTTCTACACCTCTTCTTGTGGATGTTAACTTGAAAGATTCGTACATCAAATCGTGACTCATTCAATAAAAATGATGTTGACAAATTTGATGGAAAGAATAATTTTTGGATGTGGCGATATGAATTGCCGGATATGCTGTGTTCTTTAAACCTTGCAAACATTCTTGATGGTGATGAGAAACAATAAGAAATGTTGGAGAAGGATTGGACAAAAAGATGAATAGAAGTCATGCGGGTTGATCCAGAACTGCCTCATGCAAGACCTTAAGTAATCTCCGTGAAATATCATCAGCATAACGATATATTTTAGGTTCCACCAATATTTTTGATAAAGTTTCACGCCTCGGAATAATGTAAAAAATAATGCTTACTAGACCCGAATCTAAGATTAAAGGACTGAGTTTGTAATATTTGGTGCCGGCTCAAAAATATAATACTCCGTGAAGGGGCCTCTATATGCAATTGTGGGTTTTGTTTTGCTCTATTTAAGACAAGGAAAATCTCTTACTGGTATTCTCTTGGTCTAGAATCATGGGCTTTTGCGGTTTCTTTTCAGCAGTGCAGCGTATCTCACGATCTTTTGGTCACGCGTGTCATTAATAAATGTGTTTTTCTATACCCACAAAACGGATTGTCGTTTGTGTTCTTGTGTACTTTCCTTTCATCTGGCTAATGGCATTTACTCATCCCAAAATGAATGGCCATATAAAGGTAGGCAGTGAAAGATAAATTATTCTTTTCCTGGAGTATAATTTGGCTTTCATGCTTTGTTGTGCTGAATTGCTTTTTTACTGAGTTAAATTCATCTGCTTACTACATGCAGAATTCTGCTAGTATTTTTAATTGACATTTTATCAGGAATGCCATATCCACAAAATTTTGAGACTGCTAAAGAAGTTGAGGCTATTGTGAAGCAAAATGGTGCTGTTCCTGCTACAATTGCAATACTTGATGGTGTTCCGCATATAGGTAAGTTTGTAGCTTATATTTTCAGTTATCTCCATTTTGATATGCTAAAGTAAAATGACAAAGTATTTTCTTAAATTTAATTAAATAAATATGCTTGTCATCGGGTTTATTCTTGTGTAGTTTTGATATAGAATTATTTGTGGCCCATATTTCATTGTTACAGTTCCAGGATAAATGATTAAAAGTTTATATCTTTTGTGAAATATTAATGCACCTTACCGGAGTCATATCTGAAATAGGCTATTTTATCATGGAAGGGAATGGCACTGTTAGAGTTAATATACGCCACATGAATCACAATCATTATCATTCTCTTAAGAGAGCATTCAGATCTTCACATGTGTATTTTTATTATAAATTTATCTAATGTGTATAAATAAGAGTTGTTGCTTTGAAAGCATTTTGTTTAAAACCATTTTGTCTTAAAATTTTTTGTTTTCTCACCATTATAGATGTTGTAACTACATTGCAGGTTTTTGTGCCAATTACTCCCACAACAACACTTTTACCTTTTTTTTCTTGGGGGGTCTATTCCCATGGCTTTTTTTAGTATTCTTCAGAACATTATTGGGCAGTTTGAGAAAGTCGAATATAGGAGGAAAAGTAGAGCGTGTATTTCTTGTAGATGTTTTTCTTAAGATGCATATTATAGGTACAATATATGTATATATAGACATTATATGATGTAATGAAGGGTGATAATAGGGTTAATTATAATCTAATGGCTGAAGAGGTATCTATTGCTAACATGCCCCCGTAAGTTAAGTAGGAGGGGATTGGATGATTAGCTTATCACGAAGATGCTTGAACCAATTGATAGGGTGCTGTTTGGTGAACATATCAGCTTGTTGATTGGATGTGTGAATGTGTTGAATGATGATATCGTCCTTCTTGATTTGATCTCGGATGAAGTGATAATCTACTTCAATATGCTAGGTGCGTGAGTGAGGTACGGGGTTGTTTGATAATGCAATAACTGAAATATTGTCACGATGAAATGTTGTGAGCTTCTACGGTGTAAGGCCAGATCCTTAAGAAGTTGGTGCAGCCAAGAATTTCAGCTGTGGTAGAGGCCATGAGCTTGTATTCTGCTTCAATTGAGGAGCGTGCTATGGAAGCTTGTTTTTTTGTGCTCCAGGAAATGAGGGTGTTTCCCAAGAATATACATAATCCTATGGTGGATTTGCATTCTGATCTGTCACATGCTCAGTCTGAATCTGAGAAGGCTCTGGGATTAAGGTGATTGAGTTGGGATGGGAAGGCCGGGATTGGGTGTGCCTTTGAGGTATCTGAGTATCCGTTTTAGTGCTGCAAAATCTGCGTCAGTTGGATGGTGCATTGCCTGGCAGGCTTTGTTTACGGCGAGGCTATGTCCGATCTTGTTATTGGAAGATATTGAAGCAATCCTATGAGTTTGCGGTAGAGGGATGGATTTTGAAAGACTGAACTGAGTGCTGGTTGCGATGAAAGGGGATGGTGCTGGGGTGCAGTTATGTAGGCCGGCCTGTTGCAGTATTTGTTGTGAGCTTCGACGGTGTTAAGGCCAGATCCTTAAGAAGTTGGTGCAGCCAAGAATTTCAGCCGTGGTAGAGGCCATGAGCTTGTATTCTGCTTCAATTGAGGAGCGTGCTACGGAAGCTTGTTTTTTTGCGCTCTAGGAAATGAGGGTGTTTCCCAAGAATATACATAATCCTATGGTGGATTTGCGATCTGATGTATCACATGCTCAGTCTGAATCTGAGAAGGCTATGAGATTAAGGTGATCGAGTTGGATGGGAAGGCCGGGATTGGGTGTGCTTTTGAGGTATCTGAGTATCCGTTTTAGTGCTGCGAAATCTGCGTCTGTTGGAAGGTGCATTGCCTGGCACACTTTGTTTACGGCGAGTCTATGTCTGATCTTGTTATTGTGAGATATTGAAGCGATCCTATGAGTTTGTCGTAGAGGGATGGATTTTGAAAGACTGAACTGAGTGCTGGTTGCGATTTTGTTGCGATGAAAGGGGATGGTGCTGGGGTGCAGTTATGGAGGCCGGCCTGTTGCAGTATTTGTTGTACATATGATGATTGATATAGAAAGCTTTATGTACTGGTTAGCTGTACCTGGATCCCAAGGAACAAAGACGGGTTGCCCATAACTTTTTGTTGAAGCAGGCAGAGAGCATCGGTGATGTTGATAACTTTGTGGTCATTGCCACTAGTTAGAATGTTGTCCACATAGATAAAAGAACATATGCTTGAGTTGCGGTGGTATGATACCTTAATAGAGAGGGATCAATAGTACTTTGCTGAAATTTCATTTATTAGAGATGTCTAGTGAGCGCAGAGAACCATTGCCTCGGTGATTGTTTGAGATCATAGATTGATTTGTTGAGTTTACAGCCAGTTTGGGTGAGAATGATCTATGAATCCTTGGGGTTGTGACATGTATATTGTCTCGTTCAAAGAGCCAGGTAGGAAGGCGTTTGAAATATCTATTTGAATAATCTTTCACTTGAGATGGGTGGCTATTGTAATGACCCGAGGTCGTTACTTAGCAAATTAGGTCAAAATCCCAACTCGAAAATCAGGATCCCGGAGAATTTTGATTTAGGGCAAACAAAAATACCTCTAGATAGAAATGAATTTTTGGATCAAAGTGCCCTAGTTTGGGAGAAATCCAGATAACGGAAACTCCTGCCTTATTTTTCTGAACTTTTTAAAATCAATTAAATCAAGAACATTGAAATACATATTAGAATTCATCGATTTTCATGTCATCGTGTTGAGAACATTGTTTAAAAGCTACTCATGAAGTTTCATCAATTTTGAATCGTCGGCATAACCTAAATTAATTTTTGAAGTTTAAAATTTCAGAAATTAATACAAATTAAAATATTTGTCCGAATCAAAATTTTTTGGCTCGAGGGTGTTCATTACATCATAACACACCTCGGTGTCAAGTTTCGTTGTATTTGGACGCCAAACGATGAAAAAATGCGAAAATTTAAATTTAAGTAAATTTTCAAAATTTTTTTAAGTTTTCCTCTTTCCCCCTTCCTCCCCTCCGAATTTTTCCCATTCCCTTCGCCTCTCCCAAGCGCAGGCAGCATCTGTTCAGCACATAGGAGGGCCCCACTTGACCTTTCCTCTTCACTTCCCCCCCTCCCTTCCTCTACTTAAACCTCCTCCCCCCCCTTTCCCTCAAGCTAACTCTCCTCCTCACCCCCCTCACCCTGCTGCTAGCTCCCTCACCCTATTGCCAGCCCCTCTCCCAGCCAGCCGCCAGCTTCGGCATCCACTCCGGCCACCTCGGCAGCCATCCCGGCAACCCATTTGGTCCCCCTAACCCAACCAGCCCCCTTCCTGGCTCTCCAAAACAGCAACAACCCTCCTCACCTTTCTCAAACCCCTCTCAACAGCAGCAGCCCTCCTCTTGTAGGCCCCCAGCTAGCCACCATTTCGGCCGCCTCCTGCAGCTGTCCAGCATCCCTCAGCCTCTCGGCAATACTATCCTAGGTAAGAGGAGAGGAAAATGAGGTAGAAACGAGGACATTTTACTATTATGTATTTCATTTTTATATACTTAATATTTCATTATTAATATGATAAAATTAGTCATTCACACTATTGCTATTGTCATTAATCAATAATGATAACGATACGTGTATTATAAAATGACCACGATCTCTATTTTTGTCAATTTAAAATTTTTTTATTTTCCGTCATTTTCATTTCATCTTTTACTATCATATATTATTATTATTATCTTTAAATAAAGATAATATTAATGCTATTGCTACCTTCAATAATAAATATGTTGCATAGAGAGTAAAAGAAAGACAATGAAAAAAGACATAATAAATACTTATGAAAATACAACATAAACTAAAAAGCTAATATCTAAATCTAAATGCAGATCCAAAGGTTGAACTGTCAAACTTTGAATCTTAAAGAACAAATGTATCCAGTATATGACATGTATTATATTTTGCATTTTTATTGCTGCTTAGCTTTGCTTATTCGCTTTGAGCGAAAATTTATTGAACCTTGGTTGGTTGATCGAAACCAACGTCATTTCATTCGTCGTTGGTTATTGGAAAAAAGATATCAAGTAACCAACATCAGTTTTCGTGGGTGTAATATTCATGGTTGATTATTAGAAAAAAGACATCAATTAACCAACATCATTTTTCGTGGTTGGTTATTGGGAAACAAACATCAAGTAACCAGCATCATTTTATTCGTTGTTTAACTGGAAAAATAACATCAGTGACATTCGTGGTTGGTTATTGGAAAAAAGATATCAAGTAATTAACATCATTTTTTTCGTGGTTGTAACATTCGTGGTTGGTTATTGGAAAAAACATCAAGTAACCAACATCGTTGTGATAACACTCGTGGCAGGAAATTTTTATTTCCTTTGCGCTATTTCCTTATTTTTCCTACATTTTTATTCTTATATATGCTAATCGTATTTCTACTTTTATAAAAATGTAATATCATTTTATTTATTACAGTACTTGAAGTATTCTCTAATTACTGGGAATTTCAATCCCGGTATTATTTTTTGTATTATACCAGGTCAGGTACTTCTGGAAGAGCATGGACAAGAACTTTAAATCTTAAATTATCAAACCATCGATGGATCTACGACGACACTACTTTAATTTTTTTTATCTCTTTATTTTATCTTTTGTTGAACAATGTTCGTGATGTACGATGAAGATCTTTTTTGTAATATGAAATTATGAAATGAATGGAAAATATATTTGGATTTTGTATGTATGTTTCATTTTCTCTCAAATTGCTCAATATGATCCTGCAGTATGTGACCACCCGAATGTCGGGACGTCACAGCTATGGTGAATAGTATACACACTGTGGTCATCTTTGCAATAGGACTGAAAGCTTCGGTGTAATTTATGTTGTATTATTGTTTATGGCCTTGAGCAACGAGTCTTTCTTGGTATCTTGCGACGGTGCCATCTTTATTCATATTTATTTTATATGTTTATCTGCATCCTAAAGTTTGGTGATGTGATGGTCAGGGAACTAAATCTCAGGTGCGTTGGGCTTTGAGAGCCTGAAACTCATCTAACATTGTTGTTCTTTAGTGAGGATTGCTTGCGGCTTAATTGTAGGTGACCGGTTTGGGATGGTTTGATGGGTGAGGTTTAGTATTGTGTGAGGTTTGAGGTCTCCAGTTTTTAATCGAGTGATCATGGGATGAACTGGAATAGGATTTGAAATATGATCTATTGTGGAGGGTACATTAGGCCGGGAGTAGGACTGAAAATTTGACCCGAAACTCAAAATTCAAATTTGACTCGACTCAAACTTGAGGCATTTTGACTCGACTCTCCAAATTTTTTGAGTCGAGTTCGAGTCATACACCTTGACTCGAACCCTATTTAAAATGACTCAAAATGACTCGAACTCAAACTCTACTCGAACTCGAACTTGAACAAGTTCGAGTCGAGTTCGGGTCTGAGCGTTCTCATGGTTAGAAGAGCTTCGATCCAGTAAGTGTTAGGAAGGTTAGATGTTTGTAGTAGAGAGTGAATTGTTTCGATGAGGTGGCGCTGTTTTTTTTCCACTACTTCATTTTAAAGGATGTCTTTTGGCCAAGATACATGACCTACATTGAAAATTATTTGTATTTCTATTTTTGGTAGTAGCAGAGCTAATCTTTTGATGGTTGCCACATGAGGATGTCCCAACCGGTTTTGCCAAAGTGTTGTTTGGTCCATAGTGCTGTGGAGAGCGGCGTTTGATAGTTGCGGAGTGGATGATGAGATTGAATATAGTCCATTAGTGTTGGGACCGTGTAGGAGGATTTTGTTCGACTTGAGATCCTTATTGAAAAACTAATCGGGTCAAACAATACTGAGCAATTATTGTCTGTTAATTTATGAATGGATAATCGGTTGTATTTGGAACTGGGAACATGTAAAGGATTTGATAGATGCAGTGCCCGAGATGGTGTTGGTAGTACACCATTACCCTTGTTGGCTATTTGTAGGGACTACCGTTTCAAACGGTGATTTTGTCTGTGCCATTATATGGTTCGGAGAGGCGTAGGTTATCGATGTCTCCAGTGATGTGGGAGGTTGCGCCGGAATTCAAGATCCTGTTTATGTTGGGTTGCGATCCACCATCTAAGAGAAGGGCGCTCGGTTGTTTGATGTCTCAGTTTATGTTGGATTGTCTGTTGTGAGATGATTTGTCACCGTGTTCTTGATGGTCATCATGAAAAATTTGAGGTTGGAAGGGATGACTTTTGAATCTGCAGATGTTTGGTTGTGATCGATCTTGTCGCCCTCGGATCGGGTCATTTCAGAAGATTGAGAGAGAATTTCTGCCATGATGTCTTTTGAAATAACAGGGGCTTGATTATGGAGGAGATGCGAGAGGAGATCGGGAGAGATTGAAATCGGGAGATGCGAGAGAACCGAGAAAACCCTAATCTTTGATACCAAGAAAGTCAAAAAATAGAAGGAAAAGTAGAGCGTGTATTTCTTATAGATGTATTTCTAAAGTTGCATATTACAGGTACAATACATGTATATATAGACATTATATGGTGTAATGAAGGATGATGATAGGGTTAGTTATAATCTAACGGCTGATGAGGTTTCCAGTGCTAACAGTTTGTACCTAGGGCTGTTCTTTTTATTATTTTAATATAATTAACTATAGTTCTTAATCGGCTTCAGTTAAAAAAACGTTTTATTCTCCAAATTTAGCCAAATCAAATAATGGTTGAATTTTTCGTTGAATGCTTATTTCATATTGTTCATTGTAATTGATAAATGAAATCCTTTATATGCTATAGAAATTTTATATCGTTTGCACCAAGCTATTTGTAATTATGTTAGTTCTTTGTTTGCACCATTGAATTCGTGATTGTGCTAGTTCTGTGATTATTATATTCATGCATGTCATTCGATAACATGTTGCAGCTAAATTTCATTTGAGTTTCTAATAGGTCTGAACAATGAGCAACTAGAAAAACTTGCAAAACTTGGAACCAATGCTCAAAAGACAGCCCGTAGAGACATTCCCCATGTTGTGAGTAAATATTATTGACCTCCTTTAAATATGTTTTTTGCAGTTTAATTTAATTTGATTAAGATATGTAAGTTTTACATAATCAAGTTTAATCATATAGATATCAGCAACCTAATTTCTCATGGTCGCTTCTTTTACTGTATGAAACTTGTTTTTTTGTTGTGCCTGTCAGTTTATGTACGGCATGTGAATTATTTTTGTGTTACTTTAGCAGTTACTTCACTAGCGTTTGTTGGTGCGCCTTTTTGCATCGAATCAGTGATGCTGAAGCTTTATTATGGTAGAAACTCAGTTTGTGAAACTGAATTCTGTATATGTTCTGCATGTTTATTCTTCAGATTGCAGCTCAAGAAACTGGTGCAACTACTGTTTCTTCCACAATGTTTTTCGCTTCTCAGGTTATTTCCTCTGCTACTTAAGAATTTGTACAGCATTACTTGTTCATCATGATGATTTTCCTGATTATTTCTCTTAAGAAGACTGATATTTGGCCTCATAGTACAATGCCTTATGGTGGTTGTACTATTTGTAATGACCCAACGTTGTTACTTTTCAAATTAGGTCAAAAACCGCTTTAGACATCAGGAGCTCGAGGAATTTTAATTTAGGGCAAATAAAATTTCCATTAGATAGAAATAATTTTTAGATCAAAGTGCCATAGTTTAAGAAAATTCGGATAACAGAAACTCCCGCTTTATTTTTCTGAATTAATTAAATCTAATAAATCAAAAATATTGAAATACATGTAAGAATTCATCGATTTCAGTGTTGTTGTGTTAATATATTATTTAAAGGCTGCTAGAAAAGTTTCATCAAATTTTGAGCGCGGGTTTGATCGTGGTTAATTTTTGAAGTTTTAAACTTTAGAAATTAATTAAAAATAAAATATTTGTCAGAATCAAATATTTTTGGTGCGAGGGTGTTCGTTATGTCATAACACACTTCGGTGTCAAGTTTCGTTATTTTTGGATGCCAAATGACGGAAAAATACGAAAAACTTAACTTTAAGTATTTTTATTAAATTTCCCTTTATTCCTTCCTCTCCCCCCCTTTTCTGCGACTCTCCCCGCTACTTTACGCCCTAAGGCGTGGAACTTTCCGCTCCTAGACATTTCCTGCGCCGTTTTGCGCAGGAATGGTCGGCCAATTAGCCGACCAGCCCTATCCATTTGCCCCCCCTCTCTTCTTTATAAACCCCCCCGCCCCCTCCTTCCCTCCCTCACACCACAGCAGCCCTCCCTCTCCCCCTCTTGCAACCCTCTCCCTTCAGCCCTCCAGCCAGCCACCCCTCCACCCTCTCCCAATAGCCCGACCAACTGCCAGCGGCCCTCCAACCAGCCACCCCTTAGCCCCTTCTCCCTCTCCCAACAGCCCGGCTAGCCGCCTACCTCATCCGGCCAGCCAACAACAACCCAGCCAGCCTTCCTCGAACCGGCCAGCCACTTGCCAGCCTCCGGCCACCCCGCTCCAGCCTCCCTCCGTTTTTCGGAAATCCTAATCGTAAAGGTAGGAAGAGAAATATAAGAGAGAAAAAAAGGGGGAAAGAAAAGATGAGAAATTATTTTGCTATTTCTTCATTCTTTTATTTTTATACATACATAATAATAATTTTTATAAAAATAAAAATGATAAAATATCGTCATTCACATTAATATGGCTTTCATTAATTAATAATGCAAACTATACATATGTTATAAAATAACTGTCTATTTTAATTCAAGCATTTTTATTTTGTCATTTCCATTTTCTTATTATTGTTATTATTATAATTATGTTCTGCAATTTATACAGTCATTTTCATTATGTCTTTCGTACATTATTATTATCATTATTATTATTAAAATGATAATAATAATGCTATTATAAATATTATTGCCACATTAGTAACTTAAAAATACGGATTTCTATCAAGTTGAAAAAAATGAATGAGAAATATAATAGAAACGAAGATAATAATATTGGCTAAAAAGATTAATTTAAAATATCAAAAACTTAAATGCAGATTGAGCGAACTGTCACTCATCCGAATTATTGAACTTTTGAATTTGTAGAACAAGGTACCATATATCTTTTATTACTCTTGTTTAAATATGCTTTTTGCTTAGCATCGCACAAATTTAATAAAAGTGTTTTATTAAAGTCACATAAAATAATATATGAACAAGTTTGGATAAGTGAGAAGCAAGGGTTTCATGTTGATTTATACTTTTTGTCTGATCAGACAACTGCTAGGATGGTGCTGTCCGTCATAAGGAGCCTATACTGATAAGCCTTTGAGGGAGCATGCATAGATGGAAGTTGGGATATGTAACAGAAAAATGAATCCCCCCTTTCCTCTAGTTTGTACTTGCCCAATAAAATCATATTTTTGCCACAGATATTAAACGCTAAAATTCTGTATTTACTTTTATGATTGCAATTATTTTTATGCTAAGTTTCAAGTGCAATTGAAACAGGTTTGCAGGGATAAGTTTGTACAGTTTTTATTTCCTGTCAAATATTAATTATTTTGCTTATTATTTAACATTTGTAAAGATGACATCTATCAATACTTAGTTTCACAACTAACTGGTATTCGAATGCCCGCACTTTTGAAACGTGCCCGGATCAGGAGTTCATCATCGAGGAAAGGTGCTAAGAACTGAGCAGTGCTGATACTGCTACCTACTGATCCACTGCTTTTTTTTTACTCTATCTATTTTAAAAAATTTGTGATTTTTCTTTTATTTTGATCTTTTATATTCAAGACTTGTGAATTAATGAATAAATGAGTTATGTTTGATGTGTATATATTTGTCTCTTAAATCACTCAATATGATCCTGCGGCTAGAGAACTTGTTGTTGTTGCTATTGCTATCCCAGTCAAGTAACTGGTGCTGGATTAGCTCCCGCTGACCCGGCACCGGGTCCTCACAGTTGGTATCAAAACATGATTGAGTGTAAAAAAATTAAGAGAATATATAAAGTCAAATAATAATTCATTTTGAGAAGAGAGAATGATAACATAAACATATGTAATTTAAGCTTTCAACCTTTAGGCAAAAAAAAGATGGATTCAGATGAAGGATTTTTGAACACACATCAGAAACCCCAATCAAAGCACCAATATGGAAGCCGTCTTAGAACTCTTAGCAAATCAAAAGAAAACTGCTTTATTAAACTTCGTTCAATCACCCAAAAAGCATCGTTCTAAGGGAATTCTTCAATCTTTCCTCAAATTAAATCCGCCAGCATTTCATGGGACTACTTGTCCTATGGAGGCAGAAGATTGGCTGAGAGAGATAGAAAAGACACTAAAAAGTATGGAGTGTCTAAGTGAAAAAGCAGTGCGTGCGACTCGCTACCTATTTAAAGGTGAAGCTAACCGTTGGTGGGAACCCGTCGCCAGTACTGATTTCATTGGCATAGAATTGGAGAATATAAGTTGGGAAGCATTTTCAGAAGCTTTCCGAGCCAAATATGTTCCGCAAGCTGCCCAAAGCATCATGGAGAACCAATTCATGAAATTAGTTCAGGGTAACAACTCTGTGGCCAACTATGAGGCCGAGTTCACAAGATTGTCAATGTATGCTCAGAATCTGATAAGTACAGAAAAAGCAAGGTGCAACCGTTTTCTGTCAGAGGGATGAAAGACACCCTTCGTTGGAGCCTGCTTCCATTTAGACATGCTTGTTTCTCCGAACTTTTAGAATGTGCCTTAATCATGGAGCACAAAGAGAATAGCAAGCTCTCTATCAACCCAGGTCAAGGGAAGAGGCAGAAACATCCTACAAATGACCAATGGATTTTCAAAAGACAACAACACAATCCACCTACCAAAATCTTTTAACTAACTTTTGAAAATTACGGACAAAGAATGAGAGGAGATTATCGGAGACATCATCCCTACGACAAATGCTACCATGATGGCAGAAGGTGTTATCAGTGCGGCAAGCCAGACCACCAAATTCGGGATTTTCGATCTGTAAGGACGATAGATGGAGTAACTATCATAAGAGGCACAAACACCACACCTGCTATAACTCCGTTTCATGCCCAAACAAGAGGAGCCGCCCCAGAACTAGCCAATGCCCCAAGGCCACCAACTACATCGGCATCCAACCAAAGAAAAGGACCCGCACCTCTTAACTCTGCTCCTGCAAGAATTTATACGCTCACTCCAGCCTTAGCACCTGGAGACAACAATGTAGTATTAGGTATTTCATTTTTCTCGTTCTCTTATCTCTTGTGCACTTATATTAGTACAAAATGCTCATAGTTCATATTTAGGCACGCTATTAATAATGTATCATGCGACACCTTGTTTGATACCGGGGCAAGTCACTCTTTCATATCGAAAAAATTTGCAACCACACTAGAACTACCATCCTTCCATTTGGCAACAACACTAAATATTGGATTACCTTCTGGAGCTAGGATGGAGGCTAAGAAATTTTGTATTTTTAATATCCCTATCAAAGGTAAATTATTCAAGGCTACGTTAGTCATTCTACCCATCATCAACTTTGACTTTATTTTAGGGATAGATTGGTTAAGCAAATATGATGCTGTAATCAACTGCTAGAAGAAAAAGGTCACAATCAAAAGCGGCAAAACATCAACAGTATTTACAGGAAGACAGAGCCTGTTAGCTTCCCTAATTAACCCGATAAAAGCCAGAAAGTTGATTAAGAAGGGATGCAGCGCATACTTAGTAACAATGATGGGAGAAAAAAATAAAGTAGTGCCTTTATCAAAAACGCACATTATTCGAGATTTTGAAGATGTATTCCTTGAAGATTTACCCGGGCTATCACCCGTAAGAGAAATTGGGTTCTCAATATAACTAGTTTCGGGAAGCCAACCCAAGTCAATCACCATATCGTATGGCACCAAAAGAACTCTAGGAACTAGACCAACAACTTCAAGAGCTAACCAGCAAGGGATTGATCCGGCAAAGCATGTCCTCCCTGGGGAGCCCAGTACTGTTCGTGAAAAAGGACGAATCTATGTGTATGTGCATAGATTATAGAGAACTCAACAAGGTAACAGTGAAAAACAAATATTCTCTACCTCGCATGGATGATCTCTTTGATCAACTGGCTGGAGCCAAAGTATTCTCCAAAATCGATTTAAGGTCTGGATACCACCAGATGAGAGTCAATGAAGAAGACGTCCCCAAGATTGCATTTAGAACTCGCTTTGGATATTATGAGTTCTTAGTCATGTCATTTGGACTCACAAATGCTCCTATCTTCATGGATCTAATGCAAATAATACTTCGGCCCTTCCTCGATAAATTTGTGATAGTCTTCATTGACGATATCTTAATTTAGTCTAAGTCTATGGAGGATCATGAGAGTCATTTGAAAGTAGTATTGGGAACTCTTAGGGAGCATCAATTATTTGTCAAGTACTCAAAATGTGAGTTTTGGTTGAACTCAATAACATTTTTAGGACATGTAGTAAATACTGAAGGAATCAATGTAGACCAAAGAAAGATTAGTACCATACAAGAATGGCCCCAACCATTATCCGCGTCTGAGATTCGCAGTTTCTTAGGATTGGCAGGATATTACTGAAAGTTTGTCAAAGTATTCTCAAATTTAGCCAAACCATTAGCTCAGCTAACTCAAAAGGCAACACCATTTGCATGGAGTCAGGACTGCAAAGAATTATTTCTAAGAATAAAGCAAGCCATTACCACTGCACCTGTCCTGATCCTACCTCAAGAAGGGAAGAACTACAAAGTATACACGGATGCTTCATTAACAGGACTAGGGTGTGTCCTCATGCAAGTTAACCACGTCATTGCTTACACTTCAAGGCAATTGAAGACTCACGAAAAGAACTACCATGTTCATGATTTAGAGCTAGTCGCAATAGTCTTTGCCTTAAAGATTTGGAGGCACTATCTTTATGGAGTAAAGTGCGAGATCTTTACAGATCATCAAAGTTTAAAATACATCTTCACACAGAAAGAACTAAACTGTTGCCAAAGGAGATGCTTAGAACTACTCAACGACTATGACATGGATATTCAATATCATCCTGGCAAAGTTAACTTGGTCGCAGATGCTTTGAGTAGAAAGGAAATATTAAGTACTTTAATCTCAGCAAGTCCATTTGAAGAAGAATTTCAGAAGCTTAATATAAGACCCATTATTAAAGATCAGTTGTATGAATTGCTTAATGTTAATACTGCAGGACTTACCTTTGTACAAAGCATATTGGACGCTCAAAAAGTCAATGAGGAATACCCCAAGCTGAAAGCATAAATAGAAGATGGTCGCAGAACAGAGTTGCAGCTACGAAAAGGAATTCATATTTATAATGGTAATAGAATCTGGGTCCTGTATAATTCGCATATTCGAACTCATATATTAAATGAAGTCCACAACTCAGGCTATACAGTATACCCCAGAAGCAACAAAATATATCAAGATCTAAAGATAGTCTTTTGATGGTCTGAACTCAAAAGAGAGATAGCTAAATTTGTGGCTAAGTGCCATGTTTGTAGCCTAGTCAAAGCAGATCGCCAACGACCTGGTGGACTTCTACACCCACTAGAAATCCTAGAGTGAAAATGGTCAGATACCTCCATGAATTTCGTAATGGGTTTGCCAAAAGAAAAATCAGGAGCAGATGCTATTTGGGTCATAGTTGATAGACTAACAAAGTTAGCCCTCTTTATCACATTAAAACAAACAGACTCAATGGAGAAACTGGCAAGATTGTATATTAGGGAGATCGTCAACTGCGTGGAATTACTAAAACTATAATTTCAGATAGAGATGGTAGATTTACTTCTCGATTTTTGCAAGCAGTACACAAAGATTTGGGAACCATCTTAGCTATGAGCACGGCCTTCTACCCTCAAACGAACGGGCAAACTGAGAGAGTCAACCAAGTACTCGGGGATCTCTTGCATTTATGCTTGTTAAACTTTGGTGTAAATTGGGAGAAACACCTCCCACTTGTAGAATTTGCTTATAATAATAGCCACCAGTCAAGCATTGGGATGACCCCTTGTGAAGCTTTATATGGGAGAAAGTGCAGTACTCCTCTAGCCTGGACACAAGTTGGAGATGTACAAATTTATTGATCTGAGTTAATCAAAGAAACAAACGAAAAGATAAGGCTAATCAAGAGCAGAATTGTGGCAGCCCAGGACCGACAAAAGAAATACTTCGACGTAAGACACCGGAGGCAAGAATTTCATATTGATGATCGGGCTTATCTAAAGGTTAGCCACATGAAAGAAATTCATCGCTTTGGAGTGACCAGAAAGTTGAGTCCCAGATATGTTGGACCCGAAGTAACTGCAAAAATTGGAAGCTCGGCCTATAGACTTAAACTTCCTGAAATATTTACGGCCGTGCACAACGTATTCCACGTTTCAACACTCCGGAGATGCCTCTAGGAATCCACTCAGCAAATTTCAGACTCAACAGTTGAAATTCAGCCTGATTTGGCTTATATCGAAAAACCTCTTAAAATCATTGAGAAAGACCGCCGAAAATTAAGAAGCAGAACGATCCCAATGATCAAAATTCAACGGCATAACCATACTGCGAAAGAATCCACATGGGAAAGAGGACGATATGCGAAGAAAGTATCCAGAACTATTTCTGAATTAAGGTACCCCCCAAGACTCCTTTAAGTTATTATTTTATTCTTGATATCGAGGATGACATTATTTTTAAGCAGGGGAGTTTGTAACGACCCAATGTCGTTACTTTTCAAATTATGTCAAAACCCGCTTCAGACATCAGGATCCCGAGAAATTTCAAATTAGGGCAAACAAAATTTCCATTAGATAGAAATAATTTTTAGATCAAAGTGCCTTAGTTTAAAAGAATTCGAATAAAAGAAACTCCTGCTTTATTTTTTTGAATTAATTAAATTCAATAAATCAAGAACATTGAAATACATGTCATAATTCATTGATTTCGGTGTTGTTGTGTTAAGTATATTATTTAAAGGCTGCTCGAAAAGTTTCATCAAATTTTGAGAGTCGGTTTGATCGTTGTTAATTTTTGAAGTTTTAAAATTCATAAATTAATTAAAAATAAAATATTTGTTCGAATCGAAATTTTTGGCGCGAGGGTGTTCTTTATGTCATAACACACATTGGTGTCAAGTTTCGTTATTTTTAGATGCCAAACGGCGAAAAAATGCGAAAAATTTAACTTTAAGTATTTTTATTAAATTTCCCTTTATTCCTTCCTCCCCCTTTTCTTTGACTCTCCCCGCTGCCTTACGCCCTAAGGCGCAGAACTTTCCGCGCCTGGGCATTTCCTGGGCAGTTTTGGCACAGGAATTGTCGACCAATTGGCTGACCAGTCCTATCCCTTTGCCCCCATCTCTTCTCTATAACCCCCCCCCCTCTCCTTCCTTACCTCACACTACAGCAGCCCTCAGCCCTCCAACCAGCCACCCCTCAGCCCTTCCTCCCTCTCCCAACAGCCTGGCTAGCCGCCTCCCTCCTCCAGCCGGTCAACAACAGCCCAGCCAGCCTTCCTCCAGCCGGCCAGCCACTTGCCAGCCTCCGGCCACCCCGCTCTGGCCTCCCTCTGTTTTCCAGAATTCTTAATCCTAAAGGTAGGAAGATAAATATAAGAGAAAGAAAAAAAAGTGGAGAAATTATTTTGCTATTTCTTCATTCTTTTATTTTTATACATACTTAATAATAATTATTATAAAAAATAAAAATGATAAAATATTATCATTCACATTAATATGGTTCTCATTACTTAATAATGAAAACTATACATATGTTATAAAATGACTGTCTATTTCAATTCAAGCATTTTTATTCTGTCATTTCTATTTTCTTATTATTACTATTATTGTTATTACGTTCTGTAATTTATACAGTCATCTCCATTCTGTCTTTCGTACATTATTATTATCATTATTTTTATTAAAATGATAATAATAATGCTATTATAAATATTATTGTCATATCAATAACGTAAAAATACGGGCTTCTATCACGTTGAAAAAATAAAAGAGAAACATAATGAAAATGAAGATAATAATATTGGCTAAAAAGGCTAATTTAAAATATCAAAAACCTAAATGCAGATTGAGCAAACTGTCACTCATTTGAACTATTTAACTTTTGAACTTATAGAACAAGGTATCAGATGTCATTTATTACTCTTATTTAAATATGTTATTTGCTCAGCATCACACAAATTTGATAAAAGTGTTTTTTTAAAGTCACATAAAATGATATATTAACAAGTTTGGATAAGTGAGAAGCAAGGGTTCCATGTTGATTTATACTTTTTGTCTGATTAGACAACCGCTAGGATGGGGCTGTCCGACATTGGGAGTCATAAGGAGCCTATACTGATAAGCATTTGAGGATGCATGTATAGAGGGAAGTTGGGATATATAACAGAAAAATGAACCCCCCTTTTTCTCGATTTTGTACTTACCCAACAAAATCATATTTTTGCCTCAGATATCAAATGCTAAAATTATGTATTTATTTTTGTGACTGCAAATATTTATGCTAAGTTTCAAGTGCAATTGAAATAAGTTTGCAGGGATAAATTTGTACAATTTTTATTTCCTGTCAAACATTAATTATTTTGCTTATTATTTTATATTTATAAAGATGACATCTATTAGTACTTAGTTTCACAACTAACTTTTGAAATGTGCTCAGATCAGGAGTTCATCATCGAGAAAAGGTGCTAAGAACTGAGCAGTGCTGATACTGCTAGCTACTGATCCACCGCTTTCTTTTTGACTCTATCTATTTTAAAAAGTTTGTAGTTTTTCTTTTATTTTGATCTTTTGTGTCCAAGACTTATGAATAAATGAATAAATGAGTTTTGTTTGATATCTATATATTTGTCTTTTAAATCACTCAATATGATCTTGCGGCCAGAGGACTTGTTATTGTTGCTATTGCTATCCCAGTCAAGTAACTGGTGTTGGATTAGCTCCCGCTGACCTAGCTCTGAGTCCTCACACTATTCCTATATGTTTATGGTTACTTATTACTTACAATGGAACATCTCACTCATAACAATGCTTATCTGCGTACAATCAGCATTGAGGAAACGATGACAAGGGTCAATTATTTCTATTACAACTTTTAGTCGCACCATAATTAATCAATGTGATTTGGCCAAAAGGGCATTTATAATAATGTAGGACTGCAGCATGTCAAGCTACTTGGATATTAATTTTCTGCTGTAGTAAAACACTACATGTTTTTGAAATCACTTGGCTCTGTGAAATTGTTGAAATTGAATCTAGGTAAATGGATATGAGATTCTAATGGAAATTTTCATCTTAATTTGGTATTCCCAATGATTTGTTCTTGAAATCACAAAAAAAAAAAAGCCATCTTCAAGCTTTGTAATAATAGGTAAACCTTTCCTTGATGTCACTGAATCAGTCAACTATTGCAGGCTGGCATACCAGTTTTTGTCACTGGGGGCATTGGTGGAGTACATAGGCATGGTGAAAAAAGTAAGATGCCTGATATTTTGTTCTAATACCAGAGAATTCTTGGAAATGAGTATGGCTGTGCCTTCTATCTATTTCTAAAATATTGGACTTGCTTTCTTCTGTTTGAATTTATAAAGTTTGATTGTCATCTTTGTACATTCAGTTCGGCAGGAGTTTTGCATAGTTACTACATTGGGGCCTTTATTTTATATATATATATATATATATATATATTTCTGTGAATTATTTTATTGAATTTGTTTCACTTTGGTTTAAACTTTTTTTGCCTGTTCAAAGATAATTCAATTTAAACATCCATAAATTCTACCGGTTCTATATTTTTATATCCAACAAAAACAATAATAACAAGCTTTAGTACCACTAGGTGGGGCCAGCTCATGAATCCTTTGTTCCATTGTGTACAATCAAATATAAGCTCCTCCTTAAGTTCCAAACGAGAAAATGGTTTCTTTTGATGTCCCTTTTGGCCATCTTCTTTTGCTTTTAATATGGAAAAAATTCATATGCTCTATCTCTCTAACGAGGGCATTGAATGGTCTTGCTTATTATGCCCGAACCATTTGAGATAAGATTCTCTAACATATCCATTATTGGAGCCACTTCAACGTTGCTACAAATGAAGTTATTTATCATTCTATCCTTTAAACTATACCTAATGATCCACCTTAGCATCCTCATCTCTATAACACTTATTCTTATTAGTGAGTTTCTTCTTTTTTAGCCAACATTCTTCCCCATGTAAATAGCTGATAGCATAGTTGTTTTGTAAATTTTTTTTCTTATTTTGAGTAGGATTCTGTGATTGCACATCACTTCAAAAGCCTTCTCCGTTTATTCATATAGCTTGGATTTCGCTCTTTATTTTACTATTATTTTAAAAAATGGAACCAAAGCATTTGATATTTTCGCTCTTCTTGAGCACATGGTCCTCGATAGTTGTCCTCTAGATTAAGACTTCTATTATGATTAAATTGACACTTGTAAATTTGTTTTATATCTATTAAGATGAAAATTTTTAGATTCTAAAGCAGTTCTCCACACTTATTATTTTAAAAATGGAACCAAAGTATTTGATTCTTTCACTCTTCTTGATCACACTGTCTTCAATAGTTATGTCATCTAGATGATGGCTTGTATTATGATTAAATTGACACATGTACTTTGTTTTATATCTATTAAGATGAAACTTTTAAATTCTAAAGCAGTCCTCCACAACTTAAGTTTTGCTTTAACTCTACCTCTAATATTATCAATTAATAGAATATTATATGCTTATAATCTGCACCTAGGAGTCTCCTCTTGAATGTGTTCTACATGAACATTCATAATTAAAGTAAAAGATATGGAGTAAGAGCAAATTATTGTTGTAATTTAATAGTTACAAGAAAATCATTTGACAAGCCACCTTGTGATTGAACATTTGACTAGTTTTGAGTTCCTTTTATGTCTTTGTTGCTTTTGATGATTATAAGGTGTAATTTTATTTTTGTGTAAGGATTAATGATTTTATTAATTGAATATTTTAGGAAATCTATTAAGTATTGTCTTAACTTAAAGGTATAATATAGCTTGTTGCCTGTACTATTTTATATTTGAATGTAATTATTAGAGGTTATACTTTTGTATTGTAGTTATTATTGTTTAAGAAAGAGCAATTATATAGAGATCATGCTAATTGTACTTGCATATTTCCTAGCTTGACTTCATGCTTAGCTATGTGACCTATCATGCTTAGGCACGTGTGACCATGCACAAATCAATCACGTGAATAGGCGGGCCTTTTTATCAGGTTAGTACTTGCTATGCTTCCCAACTACCAGATGCTGGTGGCGTCGATACCGGACTCCTGCCTCTCCGACATTGAGGCTATCCTCTGTAAGTTTTTTTGGAAAGGAGCGGGGGTAGTTGTGATGGCCTTAGGGTTAGGTATCAACCCAACTACCCTTGGGTACATCCCCGTAGGATCATATTGATAGTTTAAGAGAAAAATAGCATTTGGACATGAATTAAACAATAGTTAACTCCATTTATTTAAAAGCTTTTGGGTTAATTATGAACCTTGTGATCCCTTGTTCTTCTTAACTGATCATGCATATTTGTTTAAGAGATTGAATGAGCTAATTTGGAATAATGTAGAGAAAATTGGTATCAAAATTTGTGTATTCTTAAACCCTAAGTGAGCTTTCTCTATAGGTTATTCTAGAGTGTTTAATAGCATTGAAATCTTTATTTTCCCAAATCGCACTTATATTGCAAATTGATTTCAAATGGAGAATTTCTTGATTCTATCATTAGTAACTGTGTAAGAATTTAATGAAACTGTATATCAATTAAAGATCTCTAGCTTAAGAATGAATTTGGATTATATGCTAAAATACTTACATCTTATTATGGAACAAACTTTGATGCAAAATAGATAGTCTTTTGATCAAATAATTATTAAAAACTCCAAGGTTACTTCAACCTACTAAGTTAGCTGCAATTAAATCTTAAATCCCGATAATACTAATATAAAAGATTGAAATGAATTCACGGACAGCTCTCCATAAAATAATAATTGAAACTTATCACAATACTCAAAGGCAAATTTCATTTAAAAGTTTAACCTACTATAAAAGATTTTGACATAACAAAATAAAGTGCAAAGTGAAGTAGTAGGCCAAAGCAAATCCCTAACTATTGATTTTGATTATCATTATTATTTATTATTATTATTATTATTATTATATATATATATACATATATATATATATATACATATATATATACATATACATATTCTATCCTTTTAACTGATCGAACAGAGCTTACCTTACGTTAGTCGAGCACACAGATTGGCGCAGAGAAGAGTCGACGCAGAGCAGAACCAAGCGAGCAAGGATCGGACGCAGGTAAGAAGACCTAGCGGAAAGAAGGGATCGAGCGATTCCCTGAGACGTCGTCGGGTCTCTATCGAGCGGAAAGAGAAATCGGCACAGAGACGGGAGGGCCGGATCGTGCGCGCTGGGACACGTCGACTGCGCTCCTGTTTGCTTTCGTCGTTGATCGCAGGCAAGGATCCCCGTTTCTCGCTCGCCTGCTATGCGCTTCCGTCGGATGCGGTTCGTTCGTGCGGGAGAGGGTTGAATGACCGAGAGGGGAGTTGCTCGAGTGGTGAGAGCCTCTCGGCTCCTTCCGATTAAATAGGACGTGCGTATGTAACGCACGACCGATTTATTCAGGCTCATTAGCAGCAAGTTACAGGTAATTACTCTTAATTACTCTATGCATTCCTTCCTAATACAGCTGGGATTTATTTGTTTAACAGTTTCAAAAAGGGACATCCGATTCTTGCCTTTAATTTGGGTCTTAATGAGGCAATTTATGCTTTACTAATTTAAGTATGCGTTAATGGCAGAATCTAAAGTTCCTTTTTCAGCTCTTATCAAATTGAAAACTTTCTAAATTTAGGGATTGTAACTGAAAATTAAGTTTTAGCGGGAGTTTTAACGAAATTTCAGTTTTTGCGGGAAAAGTAACTTCCCCCAAACAAATGACCTAGGGTCATTACATCATGCATTCTGATCACCTTATCGTTCTCTTAGGCACATTTTAGTGCCCTATTTTTTTGGTCCCATTCCTTTAAATCGGAGTCAAAATCTTGGATTTAGAAGCATCTCTAATAGCAATCAACTAAGTTTTTTTATTTTCTTCAATTTTCTTTTTGTTTCTTTCCCTCCTCTTGTGGGTGTGTATGAGAATTTTTGACAGCTCCGCAAGGTAAAGTTTGTGGAGGGCTTCACCTCAATAGTGTTGGGAAGGAGGAAAAGCTTTGCAACTCCTTAACCAAAGTTTGTAAAAGATTGATCGAGGACGTTGCAACTCACCATAACTTTGTAAAGCTTCGTAGCTTCGCGACCAAAGTGTGTAAATGTGGTATCTTGACAGTTTCGCCAAGGAACGATTCTGGATAGGATGACTTTTGCAGCTACGTAGTCATAGCATTTGAAAGAGGGATTTTTATAAGCTTCTCTGCCTGCTTGGGGACAATGAAGGAGCTAACTCATTATGAGTGGAATCCCAAATATGGTAAATGCTTTAAAAAGTAGATATAGAGTTTCAGGTTGATTCACATCACAGTAAATCTGTGTGCACATTCTTTCTCTAATTTTAGTTTTACACTTTATAAGCTTATTTTATTTTTAGTTGTTTTAATTAAAATGTATTTAATTCATATAAAAATAGTAAAGTTTTTTTATGATTCATTAAATTAAAACACAATTTACATGTTGCTTTGGCCCTAAAAAGTTAACACAAATACATGTTACAACCCCATTATACGAAGTTTTAATAACATTAATGTATGATACATAAGTTTTTCTATCCAAAACTCTTTAAATAGTTTCTCTTGGTCTATTATAATCCATTTTAAGATCATTATAGATTAAATGAATGTCTCTTTTTTTTTTTAACTACATCAAGGATCTTAATAAATGTACTGCTTCTATGGTAAAAGTAAAAAACTATATTGATTTTGTACAATATGAGTATCCCTGCATAATCTTTATTCAATCCCTCTCCTTATGTTTAAACACATGACTACTTAACTTAAATCCTCAATAATTTATATATTTTTCAACATCACTCTTTTTCTTGTAAATATGTATAACAATACTCCACTCATTTGACAATGAGTATGTTTTCCTATTTTATTACTTTTCGACTCTTTATCCCTTTAAAGCATTGCGAATCTCTGCTAAGTATTTTCATTTCTAAATGTTTTTGTATTTTTATCTTTGATATATTTTACAAGTCATTTAATGTATCTTTGAATTTGACTTACTTTTATATATGTTTCTCACACTTAACAGTTTCTAATTTATCATATAAATTATTGAATACTATAATATTAGCATCATGAACTGCAGTCTATATTTAAATGTATTAAAGTTTAATTTGAAGTCTCTTGCAAACATTCTTATATCAATCTTTGGAATACAGCTATGGATGTATCGTCTGATCTCACTGAGCTTGGAAGGACTCCAATGGCTGTCATTTCTGCTGGTGTGAAGTCAATTTTAGACATTCCCAAGACACTGGAATATTTGGTAACTATTGTTTGCTCTTTGATTTGAAAATATGTTGATATTTACTGACATATAATATTATTAAATGTTTATTCTTATGTTTTTTATCTCTTGAGTTATAAAAAGTTTGTTGATGACAAACAATATTTAAAAGGTACTGATTTGTTAACCTAGTGATCAATTTGTTCAGAATTAACGTTTAGACAAAATGCACGTACACCAAAGAAAATTTATGAACTTGAAGATTTGAAACCAATTGAAGATTATGGTTTTTTGTAAATTTTATGCAAAATGTCTAAGAAATATTTGGAAACTTAGCCTCATATTTCTTTACTTAATTTTATTTTTCATACAACTCGATATTAACCTTGGATGCAATTTCTAATTCATGTTTTATCTTGTTTGACGCCCAAAAAAAATCCTTCCAATGGAGTCAACTTTTTCCCCCCTTATTTTTTATGAGTATATTTGTTGAAAAATAGCATGCCCTTTAAGCTCTTAAAATATAAGCTGAATTGCTACTTTAAGTGTAATTATCATTTTAAAACTTCTTAATCTAATTATACCAAACTTGTGAACTTAAATACAATACCTCAACTATGCTTTTTCTTGATTTTAGGAGACTCAAGGAGTGTCTGTTGCTGCTTACAAAACCAATGAATTTCCAGCATTTTTCACTGAATCAAGTGGATGCCAGGTTTGATTAGCAGTTCTTTCTAAAGGCAATGGGATTGTTACAACAATTGTAAAAACATGAACCAGAGTAAGATTTACAGTATTAGAAGTTAGTTGGTGGGCTTTGGTGTGGGCTCTGAAACTTCCCACATGGAAAATGTTGCATCAAGTTTGTAGAAGATGATTATATATTAAATATGACAGCAAGAGATTGTCATTTTATTAGAACTGTATACTTAGTTTGCTTTTTTCATAGGTATACATTTTTATTATAAAATACCCTTCACAATCACAACAGAGAGCCATCAATTTATATACTATACTTTGCTTTAATAGCAACTGTTTCCTTTAGAGGAAGGGAAGATTTTCCACTAAAGGCTCAACTCAGAGAAAGTAGAGTGTCAAGATAACTTTTCAGATGATGATTAAACCCATAGTTCTTCCCCACTTGAACTCTCTACATAGAGAGGCAGCACAATTCTCCCAGGGTGAATCAACACTCAATTCACCAACAAAGAAGCAAGAGACCGGGAGTGATCAGAGTACGTCGCTTAATATTCAGATGAATGGTTGACACCAGCAATCTTCCCTAGCATTGGCTGCAGTAATCCATCGTGGCGTCAAATTGTTCTCAATGCATACTACTATCATAAACAACTGCCTCTCCCGCACTGCCCCCAGTGCTAATTAAGGCAATACATTGAGAGCAAGGATCATAAGAACCCATTTTGACAGAATGGGGAAGATTTACCACACAGTACTACAAGAGAATACTGCTCCACGCCCGAAGTTGCTTCCAATGAGCTACAACTGATGAACTCAGCTAGTTGGGGTATGGTGATGACATTGAGCTAATCTTGCATGAGGAAGATAGAATGGGGTCGAGTGTACAGAGGCATATGATAATGCATACCAATATAATTTTTATACACATAATTTTTACTGTTATTTTGATAAATAACCATGCATATATTTACATATTTATGCTTATGCCATATATTCACTAGTTTTTTCAATGAAAATGAGAATACAAGGCACAAAGTCTTGTTAGAAATAGCGATTTATAACTTAAAAAAATAGAATAAAGTAGAGAGAAACAGGGGATGAATAGACTTTGAGAATTCACAGTCCTAACACATTTGCTGTCCTCCACCGATCCCATGGGCTGCACAATTCCAAGATGGCCAACCTACCCACAATCAAATCCATGCTGAGGCACCTCCCCTATCAATTGTGCCAAGCACCCACCCCCTGCCTTCTATGAAAATCCATGTGGCAGCCTTGTGCAATCTAGACGAGCATCCATCCATGCTCCATTATAACGAATTCAACTTGTACCTTTGATGCCATTTTTTCAGCCATGGTTCTATGTTGTGTGTGAACCTTCAATGCTGCATGCCACTCTTGTTCATTTTAGTAGTCTACAATGAAGACAAGATCCTCCCAGCTAACACATCTCATGAATCACCACTTGCTTGCAAAAACCAACCATCCTATGGTCCATCATACATTATCTATGCATTTCACAAATATGCGAGTCTCTGTAATTGATCATAGTTTCTTCGTGGAGGTGACTCCGATGCCCTTTTTATTCAGCCTGATTATCAAATTAGTTGAGATCAACTGCCTAGATGTTGATTGATGGAGCAATGCTCCTGTCGCTGAATACTGACCGCACAGTACCACCTAGCAGTCACCCATAATTGGACAAGCCTCTCCCCTTTGTCTCTATAAATAATTGAAGCATTCTCTCATTTTATACACGACAATATCTTCAAGGCTTACGGAGAGATTCAACTAGAGCGAATTGGTCAATAATAGTGTTCCTATGTTTATAGAGACAACCTAAATTTATGTGAAGATCTAATGTTCCATTGCTCTTAGAGTTGATCAATGCATACAAGTTCCTCAGTTACGTGTAATTTTGAGCACTGTTATGTTGTCAAAATTGCACTAAATTTTTTCAAAAAAGCTAAAATATTTTGTCATGTTACTTAATTTTAAATGATATTTTAATAAAAATTAATTGCTAATTTTTAATAATTTAGTGAATGTAAATATAATTTATTAATTGATTAATTTATTAAATAATCATGCTAATAATATAATCAATTAAGCATTGAAACATTAGGGTTCAAGGGACATTATGTTGATACCTAATCTTGAACATTGTCTTACGCTTGAGGTTCACATTTGAGTCAAGAGTGTTGCATTTGAGCTCTAAATGAGCGTTAGTAACAAGAATAAGCACCATGCTAATGAACACTTAGATCAGATCATGAGTGTGAAGAGGCAAAAGAGCAATAGCAACAGTATCACCTGTGTTTGCATTTATTCAGCAAAAACGAAAATTTTCAATAAATAAATGTTTACAAGGGTAATACATTTATATCTTGAGTGCATCCATCAGTCAAGCTTATTCCCAAAGCACAAAGTACTAATCTTATACACTATGCTTTCATGTCGCTACTCTCAAAGCAAAAAAGTTCTTATACACTTTCATTCGGCACATATACTTTGATCATTGAGCTTGCTAAGCACTTGCTGTCTCCATGTGCAAGCCATATTCTACAATAGCAAGACAAGAAAAAGATCAATATAACATACAAAAAGTATGTGCATAAAAGAATTAGGCAGTAAGTAAAAAAGTTTTAAAATGATATTAAGCTGCAACTAATAGGTTAAGTTAACAAAGCTAAGAACTTAGCTTATATCTATTTCTAGTAGATCTTTGTGATCCTAGTTGAATTTAAGTTAAAGTTTTGGTTCATATTTGATCTAATTGATCCCTGTTGAATTAACCTAAGTTAAATGCTTAATCCATAGCTAATCTAATTGATCTTAGGTGAGCTAACCTATGTTAATCAACTTGATCCCTTGTTAATCTAACCAATTTTAGGTGAGCTATTTAAGTTAAAAAATTGATCCTTAATCAATCTAATTGATCTTAAATGAGGTACTAAATCAAATAACATAACTACTTGTAGATTTAATTGATCTTAGTTGAATTGACCTAAATTCGATAAACTGCTAATCTATTTAACCAATCTCAGTTGAGCTATATGATACTTAGCCAACTTGACTAACCTTAGATGAGCTATCTTAAGATAAGTAATTTAATCTCAAATCGATCTAATTGATCCTAGGTGATTCAATATAATTTAAATGACACAATTCTTAGTTATTATAAATGAACTTAGTGGAGTCATATTGAGCAATAAATTGATTTCTAATAGTTTTATAATCTAGTTGAATCACTTTAAGCTTGACAGCTAACTCCTATATGATCCAATTGATCCTGGCTAAACAAATCTATGTTCCTATAAGCTCAACCGAGACTCTAAAGTATCTTTAAAGTTAAGCACACCTCATAATCTCTGGGATCATGTGTAAATTTTTTTGACTATTGAGTAGAGTTGTAAAATCAGCTCTTTGTCATCTAAAAGTTGATATTGAACCTAAGGATAGATTATTTTGCAAATATCACTCAATTTGCTTGGGACATTTAAGATGAGGCTAATTCGAACATCTATATGTTGCAAATAAAATTCCCTTTGACATTGGCTAATTGGATCACAAGTTCACTTGGGATGATCAAATCTTAGATCGCGATTGAATATCTTCCATCTAACCCATCTTTAGCCACATGCCATCTTATATCTATCTAAATAGGTGCGGTAACTAAATATGGGGGCTTGCGCTCATAGGAAATTCTCAACCCCAGTTCTAAACAAGCCTAATATCCAAATTATTCTTGCAAAAAGTCTACTCTAACTCAATCTAGATGGTGAAGGTTTGTGCACTTTTCAGAGCAATCACATTTTTTGGCAATTCCACTCGAGAGAATTTCTTTTTATTTTTGGAGTGTTAATTATACATTATAAATCTGAAATAACAATATTGACTATGCTACAAATTATATGACATTTTGATCTTTTGAAATGAAGAAGCATCATTTTTTTAATTTGCTGCAATAGTCTGAAGTACTCAACTAACAAATAATTAACCTAGCTTTTACTACCACAACCACAAAGACAATGGCATCCAACTGAATAGTGCTCACCATCAAATTTGGGGATGGCTCAACCATCTCTCCATCTAGTTCCTTGATGCAGTCTTGCACACACGGCTAACTGGAGTGTAACCATTATTATCTGTTACATACTCAAGAAAAAGTAGAAGTGAGCACAAGGTTCTAGTTTGTTGTGTTTATGAGGTTGCAAGAAAACAAAATAGACACATTCAAATGGTTTAAGCGTACAATATTTTATTCAATGGTAACACTTTTTTGAACTGCAGTAAAGATGTGATTTATGGTGCATATATTAGTTACGGAAGCTTCTCTCCAAAAATATTTCAGGATTTTGGAAAATAAGGAGGCGTGAACTATCACTATCAGCAATCTGACAATGTTTTTCTTCCGCTTTTACATTTTATTTAGAGGTGTGAGGATATAAGCATTGAAATAATATTCTCTATTGATGTTGAAATTTAAGAAGAGAATCTTAATATTTTATTGTAATGCCGATTTGAAATACATAATTTGTACTATAAATTTGAGTTTGTATTATATTTGCAAAACTTAAATACGTTTTGGATAACTTGGATCTGAGTTTCAAAAAATAAATCATAAAAATGAGAATAATCTTCAATGAATATTAAAAAATGTCATTAATCTATAAAAGTGATTGGAGTTTATCTCTAAAGGAATAAATAATGCTAATAGGGTCATCAAATATAAAGTTAGTATTATTGAATGATAAAACTATTTTGAAAGTTTAATTGCTTAGATCATTAAATTTTAAAAAAATATAGTTTTAATAATCCTCGAGAAATAAAGGTACATATTAATGGAAGCTTGATTAGTTTTATAAATGTGCGTATAGTTTTATAAATGGAGGCTTGATAAAGATATGACTAAATTTTTTGGAAGAAGATACAAATTTGATAGAGTAATATGCAACCCATGAGCATGTCAAGTTGTGATATTTTCGAGGGATGAGAAGAAATTAGAGTTTTGTGGTTACAATACTAAGGTTTATTGTTTTGTGATTATAATATGCGGAGTTAATAATTCTAAATTTTTTATCTAATGGGGCAGAGAATGTGCCTGATGAGTTTATGGATATAACCAGTTTAATTAGAGATTCAAATGTTTTTTTCTTAAAAAGTATGTGTTTTATTAATATGAAAATCAAGTACAACAGATGGATTTGGTTGGGTACAAACAAGAATACAACTAAACCCAAAAAAATATTAACCCAAGGTATACATATAAGATTAACCAACAAAAAGCAGATAATGAATCTGTTAAATTAAAGTTCAATAAAAAAACTCTATCTTCAAAATACAAACAACTATGGAACAAAAATGACATCATGAACGATTTTGCAAAAAAATTTGATTCCTGGGCAATATAGAGTTATTACTCCGAGTCATCATTGTAAGTATCAGCTATAAGGAACCCCAACCATAACCTCTAGGAGTCTTCAATCATCTTCGAGCTTTCACCAATACATATGTTGCAAGTGCCCAGAATATCCCATCCCAGTGCATTTGAATCCAAGTGCCCAGTCCGTTTATCATGGTCCCCTAGCATTAAGATAGCCATCCAAGCTAGCTCCAACAGATCCATAATCTAATAGAAAAACATAAGCATATACCACCAATGAAAAACTAAGCCAAAGGAAGAAGGACAGGGGATTTTAGGTCCGGTAACTGGAAAGCGAATCACTGCTGCCACTGATCGTTGACAAGCCTAACAACTAGGGCTTGGTTCGAGTTGAGTTCGAGTTCGAGTCGAGTTCGTGTCAAGTTCGAGTCATTTAGACTCATTTTAAATAGGGTTCGAGTCAAGACGTATAACTCGAACTCAAGTCGAGTCAAAATGTCTCGAGTTCGAGTTGAATCATGTTCGAATTTCGAGTTCCGGGTCAAATTGCTAGCCCTACTAGCAACCATGGTGTGCTGTCACTAAACGAAGTTACCATGGTTCTATAACCGCATCTAACCTAGATTATTATCTTCAAGATTAAGGGAATTGAGTGCGATAAAGTGTACATATGGCCCTTAGGTAAGGAGGGAGATTGGAACAATTAAATAATGCTAGGCATTCACTATCAATTCCTTGGTTAGCGAGCCAATCTATAGCCGCGTTACCCTCCCTCCAAATATGAGTAAAGCTAAAATTAATATTAAATTTTTTCAGCTTATTATAAATCTCCTAAATTTGATAACAAGTATTCCAATCCCCACTAGATTTACTTTAAGTATTCCAATCTCATAATTATGAGACTAAGTGCATTACTTTCAACCCAAACATCATATTTTCTTAATTTGATACACATGAACAAACCTAACAACAAAGCTTTGATGTCAACCATAATAGAGGAGTTAGCCTTAATAATACCCGCCAACCACAGCCCTATTTGTGTTCCTTTTAAAACAACCGTCCATATTTAGTTTGAGCCATCCCTTTAGTGGCAGAAGCCAACAAATAATCTTGCCAGAGAAATGACAAATTTGGGAACATTGAAAAAATTTTGCAACAAACATTCCCTTTGAAATTCTTGTAAATAGTAAGGTGAAGCGTAATTTCATATGCGATATAATTTATAGTTTTACCGATGACACGATTGAAATTAAAAGTAAAATTCGAGTTTGCAGTTTTTGTGATAGCAGTAGGATTCTCTAATAGTATTAAAAACTTACGACAGTTCAGCCTGAGATGATGTCCTTTGAATTAAAATGATGCTCTCTTATATTTTGATGGTCAGATAGGAAAATTTTCAGTAATATGATTATTTTTGTGGCAATTCACATATTCAACTAGATGACATTTTGAAAAGCCATGACCCTTCTATCAATAATTTTTGCAAAACTTATGTCTGACTTTTGTTGAATAATGATCAGAACAACTTTAGTTTGAGAAGTCTTGTTCAATCCAAGACATGCATCTTCAAAAATATCTCATGAACTGCATCATTTATGAAGGGAACAAGATTTCAATACAATAAGGATAGGCTTTTTTTGTTTTATATTCATGGCATCTTGTCACAAGTATTTATAAAAGATTAAGATTGTTCTTACCATTCTTGATTTGAAATTGTTAATGCCAAATGGATTATATGATGAAAAGAAAGTCATTTGCAGATTGTTTAGTGTTATGCCTGAGATTTTGAAAGTTTTTTGTACTTGGTAATGATGAGTACAGATCAGAGGTTATACATACCAAAATTTGTTGTTTTTATAATCTATAAATTAATAATTGGGATAGATGTATTTCTGATCCATGTGTTAATGTGATCATTTCTGACGCTTGCTTGCAGAGTTGATGGTTGTTAGCTTGCTCAAATCTTCTTGCAAAGGTGATTGGGTCATTGGCAAGCCATGGTCATTGGCTTATGGGTGTAGAATTGTATAGAATGGCTATAGATTGAGGGGACATATATAGAAACCTTAAGAGTAGTACATGCACTGATATCATATTAGAAATAATTTGAAGGTAAGATATTGTATTCATTGATTGATTTTAAAATATTATATATGTCTATATATATATATATACACACACACACATACAATTATGTACATACAAGAGACTATCAGAGAATATACATGTGACAGTTAGTGTGACTTCTAAAGTGGATAGTTGAGATGCTGACTTATGCAATATGAGTCAACAATCATGATTTATTTAACAATCCCTTTTTGTTTTGGTGTGCAAAGCATAAAGAAAACACGGTTTGGTGAATCACACTCATCCAATATTAATTATTTTGACTAGTATGAAATCTTGATATTACTTAACTAAAAAAATTTCTTCTGTTCAATTACGTTTCTCCAGACTTTTGCATATATAACACTTAAAACTAATTAATTTAAATATGTAAATCTTTGTTGACGAGATTTCAAGGCTTCATCACTGGTTGAGAACGAGGGTGTTTTTGTTGATCATCCGATAAACAAGCAGATTTTGTTGAACACCCTAGCTCAACTGGCCACAATGGAGAATTGCATTATTTTAATGTGTCAACACATTGCAATGCTTTGCTAAATATTGGTGTTTCTTCTAATGCTACATATATTTCTCGTATGCTCCACAAGCAAAGAAAGTACTCTGTTGAATAATTTATTCATTATTTATTAATTGTTACTTAACTAGCATATATATATATATATATACATATTATTAATATTAATGCTATTGTAGTTATGTATTCTTATGTTGTTCTGTAATATGCATGTGTGTGAACTCCCTTGTAGATTCTCAGTTTTCACGTGCAGATGGTTTCTTCGTGTCACAACTAAAGCTGTAAGAGATTTTTTGAGACTCCGTACACATTGGAATTGTTCATTTTTTGTAAAGTAAACGATGGATCTTTCCTTTCATAGAAATATAACTTTCTAGGCCTTCTTCTCTTGAAGCAGTCATCTTTCTCCATTATTATCTCCTAGTTGCATTCAACCAAGTTTTTTCATGCAATTATAATTATCGTCTGGAAAATGAGTGGACTTTTATGTATCCATCCTAGTTGCTAAAAACCCTGATTTACTATCTTGAAATCAATTAATGAGCGTACAGTTTGATTGCTTGACTTTATAAAAAGTTCCCTTGCCTTTGTGTTCATTCTTAATTATTGTACCAGCTGTTTTGTAGGATGCCTTTGTAGTGATTGAGTTATGAAAATAATTTATAAATAGGTATCTATATTGTTCTAGTTGGAATTTAAATTTGATCTTGCTTTGTGCAGGTTCCTTGTCGGCTTGATAGTCCTGAGGAATGTGCTAGACTTATAAGTTAGTGCAAGCTTTTAATTAAATTTTTAGTAATTAGTTCATGTTATTTTGTTTCATCTTCTTTTGCTCTCTCTAAAGATGCAAGCCTGGAAGTATGCCTTGGAAGTGGAATTCTGATTGCTGTGCCCATTCCAAAAGAGCATGCAGCGAATGGACATTTCATTGAGTTAGCTATACAGAGAGCCTTAAAAGAAGCCGAGTAAGTCAAAATTTGCATCCTAACTATGACAATAACGTTTTTGTTTGTAATACTTTCTTTCGCTGTGCTTAGTCTCTGCGTGTGCACTTGTTGGGTGATCCAGGAGCAATACAGGCTTGGAGATGCCACTATGAAATGTGCCAGATCACTAAGCACCTAAAGCCAGACACCCTTGCAAATTGAGTGTTAATGCCTAGCTGAAAAGTTAGTGGCTATGTACTAACCATATAACAGACCAATGCTAAGTTTGCATGGCTTTGCTAAAATCAGTAAATTTGGGACCTGAAAGTGCTAGCATTGATAATGGCCTATTGTTTTCTATCCCGGAATCATAACTTCAAATTCCAAAATTTAGAGCTATTTTTTCTCTAGATTTCAGGTCATCTATAAGAGGAAGTCTTTTTTTAAACATTTTAATAATATTAAGACACAATTAAGGGAAGAATTTTGTAGAAAATTGGGGGCTCTACGTAATCTCAAATTGCATCTTTTATTTTAAAGGTTTCTATTGTAATTTCTTCTCTTTAAAAACTAAAAAAAATTCTTGTGGTCATGGAATAAATGAATGTCTTAGAATTCTCTGAATCCGTGTTTGTGATTTTGTTGTATTTTCTTATTTGTGCTTTTCTTATGCAATATTGTGGCAAGGACATAACTTAATGTTGGTTTTCTCTTAAGAATCAATATTATAGCACAAGGTTTGAGAAGGTTCTCGTGAACAATAGCCACGAAAAATGTGAAGATCAAAAGTTTATGAGTAGACTTTAAATTTTGGAAGATGAAGGATTATCTCTGCATAAGAAGTTACATCAATTTGAGTTGGCACACTCTAAGATCCCTTGGTGGCTCATGATACAACGCCATCTTCAGCTTAGACTTCTGTACAAAAGCATATATCGTGTGAAGGAAGAACACTATATCGGAGAGGATACAAAGCAATATTAGTGATTAATAACTTCTAACAATTTAAATGAAAAAAATACATGGAAGTGTTCTCCTATGTTATCATGATTACTACCAGAGGGTGATGCTTATCTTGTCATCATTCAAAGCTTGCATTTGGAGCAATTAGATGTAGAGATCATTTTACTGTACATGCAATTGGATGAAAGTATATATATATATATATATATATCCCCTGCACTCATCCCACCTTTCCCCCCTTCTTCTCTATGCGTTGCTTGGAATTACATGTTAATTGTATAATATGCTTGCTGGATATCAACTAGTTTAAAAAGCTAATTTCAGAAGAATTTGGGATGAAGGAGCCTCAAAGTAATTCTTTGGTATGAGGATTAAATAAGAGTTTCTCAAAAAATAAATTAATAAGGTGCCTAGTGGTTTAATATCCAAGGCTCAAATCCTAAGAGACTTCTCTAAAATATCATTTCAGATTGCCCAAAGGACAGTCATCAAAAGACAGAAGAAAACAAATGTTTGTAATAGCATATGCATCAAATAACTGTAAAGCCTATGTGTTCTATGGCCTGTACTTGATTAGACATCGCTTCTAGAGATTGATGTGCTTCATCTTTGTAGAATGCAGATCTAGGAGAAGAGAGCTATGAAACAACCCAGTGAATTTTGCAATGCCTAAGAAAACTTAATGTTTGACTACTTTAGAAAGATTGATTTTGAAGTGCAATTTAGATACTGATCTGGGTAAAAAGACCTCGATCATTTGAAGAGCATCAATTGATTCCTGTTTATGCTTGATGGGATATAGTTAGTTGAATGTTGAAAATTCAGACGGTCCTATCTCTTTCAATTGTTAAAACAGAGTAAACGGCAGTCCAAAGTCAAAAATGTAGATAACATAGTTGAAGATGTTTTGATGGAATTGGATCAAGAATAAGCCAGCTATACCTCATATAGTGATAACCCAATAATTTATGCAAGGATGAAACACATACAGCTAATGTTGATTGTAAATGATTGTTCAAAATCAAGCCACATTCCGGTCCGCGTTACAAATCCCAACTGGTAACACGCAGTTTTACACAGCAAGAGGGCCTGTATTATATCGAAACCTTCAACCCGATCGTCAAACCGACTGTAACGACCCTAGGTCATTAATAAGGTATACATTGAATTCCCGATTCGCTAAATATCTCGCAATTATCAGTTTACCGTTAAAACCTCCCGCTAAAATAACTTTTCAGGAAGTATTTCAAAATGCTAAAATAAAGAAATTAAGACTATCATTTAAGCATACCTCATTAAACCAAAATCAATTGAAACCGACGAATTTCTAAGTGAAAGCGTCGATAATATTGGAAGGTTAACGAAACTTTCCCCCGCCTGCGAGTAACGTATGGAGCCGACGGTTTTGGAATAACACGCGAGCCGGTCCGTAACCCACGCTGCAAGGAGCGAGCGTGCGTTACATACGCACGCCCTACTTAAGCACCAGAAGACCCTCGACTCCTCACAATCTCCACTCGCCTCTCCGTCTCTTTCGTAAGAAGCTTACCTGAGCCGACGTACTGCATCCCGAGCCGATCGTCTCCTCTTCTTCCTGCGCTCGACCGACCGCTCGACCCGGCACGACGACCCCCTTGCGCTCGATCCCTTGCGCTCGGCCTCCCTATCTGCGCCGATCCCTTGCTCGCTGGTTCCGCTCGACTCGACCTCTTCCAGCGCCGACTCCTTTGTGTATTGCGTCGATTTCGCGCTCGTCTATGCACTTTTCCGCTCAGCTAAGGTAAGACCTCTACCGAAAAAGGGAATGTATATGTGTTCATATATAAATATATATATATAACTATATATATGTATGTAAATATATTTATACATGTATATGTATATATATTTACATATATTTATATATGTAAATGAATATATATATTAACAATAACAATAATAATAAAGACTATTTAGGAATTTAAAATTCAATATAATTGAGCATTTCTTTCTAATTGAGATTAATCTTGAATTTTCTAGAATTCACTAGATTTGTAGTAAAACAAATTTTGTTCCGATCAATTGAAATATTGCGACATAATATTATGTAATTTACCTACATTATTTGATCTATTATATATCTACATTTCATGTAAACATCATTGATCCAATTATAGTCTGATTATTTTTCTTGCTATTAATATATGTAGACTAATATTTTAACTCATGGTTATCTAATAAACACTTATTGAATCTTGATTAGTTAGATCACTCTAGTGATTCAAAAAGATGATTCTTTTACTTATATACGATAATCTGATTTAGAATATCATTCGATTAAAGTTATTTTGTCCCTTTAAATATAATCTAGCAAAGGTTTAGTTTAAATTAAATTCTTAGAGCTTATGTAATAAACCAATAAGTAGCTGTTTAGAATAAACATAATCAAACCTAGTGCAAATCCTATATAGATTTGTCGAGTGGTTAGATCATTTTGATAAGACCTTCATTCTATTGCAAATCATAACTAAAATAAGTTCTCAATTATAATTTTTGCAGACACAATACGTTGTGAGTGATTCATCTAGTTAGGTCAAACACAAAATGTACACTGGATATTACTTTATATGCTTTTACTTTCAATTACTGCTTATGCATCGCTTTGAGCTTATTACTATTTGATATGTTATTCTTACTACTAATGATGTAAGAGAAATTGAATGATGTTTATGTGTCTTGTGAATGTTGCAAGAAGGCTTTCGAAATGGAGCATGATTAGGTTAGGGACGGGGCTAATCCTCGGGAGCTATAAGGGTGACATCTGGAGCCTTTGAGGGAGGCACAGGTGAAGGGTGCTTAAATGCACGTTGCCATCTGAGACCCTTAAGTGGGTCCAGGTGAAGGTTTATGCTTAAATGCATATGAACCCAGCCTCATGGTTCTGGCTTTGCCCAACATAACTGCTATTATTGCTTCATGATATCATAGACATAAACATAAACATAAATTTTTACGCAATTATTGCTTTTCCTTGACATTTGGCATGTGAACAAAACATTTATTGTTGCATGTGACCTGATTATCTTTTATTTGAAACACACTGTATTTTTCTACAAGTGTTATCTCATTTTTTCTTTGCCTTCCGCTATGCTTTAAGTATATTTTTAATATCCTTTGTATTTAGAATGTGCACTAAGGCATTATTTTTATAATGCCAGATCAGATACAGTTGGAGGCAGTTGATATAATCTAGAGGTGTAGCGCGGGAAAATAACTGCCCCTTCCAGGATTAATAGTTTGATGTATATTGAATTTCATGCAATAAATTCTGGATATTATTTTTATTTTAAATTGAATGAATGTCGTTTCTTTTATGTGAATGGCTTGAATGTTTGTTTAATTGCTATTTTACCTAACTGCCAATATGATCCTACGGAAAGATGCATCCGATGTTAGTTTGGTTATTACCAATCTAGCATGGGTCATCACACCGACAATTGCTATGTACTCTCCTTGGCAGTTAACTTCAAATGGCAAGTTCGCCAAATCGACTTCGACAATGCCTTCCTCAGTGGTGACTTGTCTGAGGAAATCTACATGTCCCAACCACTAGTGTTTATATTAGTAGCTCATATTGATCATGTGTGTCGTCTACATAAAGCTCTCTACGGCCTGCGGAAATCCCCACGTGCTTGGTACTACAAGTTATCTGAAGCTCTTAAGGCATTTGGTTGCCGTAATACAATCAACGAATCCTTATTTGTCCTTCGAAGGGACTCCGACACCTTGATTTTACTACTTTATGTTGAAGATGTGATGTTAACCAGCAATAGCAACCACATCATGAAAGAACTTATTAATTACTTGGCTGCTTTCTTTGCCCTTAAAGATCTCGGTTCAACTGACTTGTTCCTCAACATCATGTGTTCCTTCACCATCGACGTTATCCACCTATCACAGCAGCACTATATTAACATCATTATGCAGTCCACCAATATGAGCCAAGCTGTCTTCGCCCCAACACCTGCGGCAGTATCTCAACGCCTACCAGGTTCTAAAACTCAAGCATTTGCCGATGTATCGCTCTATCGTAGTGTTGTAGGAAGCCTATAGTACCTTCAGCACACATGGACGGATATCACTTTTAGTGTCAATGAAATCTGCCCCCACATTCATAATCCCACAATTGAACACTGGCGGGCCATCAAGCGGATTCTCCATTACCTTCGCGGCACAACCAACTATGGTCTACCCTCCTCTGTTTCAGATTTCAAACTTACTATCTCTAGTGATGCAGATTGGGCTGGCAATGAAGAGGACCGAAAATCCACTTCATGTTACTACATCTTCTTGGGCAGATCCTTATTTCTTGGTCATCCAAGAAACAACTGACGGTAGGATGCACCAGCACTGAAGCTGAATACAAAGCTATAGCAAATGCAACAAGTGAAACCATATGGGTTTGGTCACTCTTTACTGAGCATGAATTTCCTCTGACGATAATCCCTACGATCCTTTGTGACAACCTCAGCTCTGTGTATCTCACGTCAAAGCCCATCCTTCACACACGAATGAAACACATCGAAATTTCGTGTGTGAGCTGATTCTACAAAAAGAACTCCAAGTCAAACACATCTACTCTTATGCACAGCTTGCAGACATCTTAACTAAACCTCTCCCGATAAAACCGTTTCAAGGCATTGCCTCCAAGCTTATCAGCTCAACGCCGCTAACCTTGCGGAGGAGTATTAAATAATTCATATGTGATTTTCTTTTAGTTGATGTTAGACAGTTTTTATTCTTTGTCCTTTTTTATTCTGTTTTTATTTTCTATTTTTATTTTGTCCTTTCTGTAACAAACTAATACCTCTATATATGAGACAATTCTCTCTGGTAATACATAGATGAGAATAATGCATTTCTGCTTAACTGCTATTACTAATTGTTAGGAAAGTTTTAAGTGCAAGCTAGCAATTAGTCACTATTTAATGTCAACTCTGCTGACCCCACATTTGAACCTAAAAATACTGATTTTGGAATTTATTCATTCCAGATTTTGGGGCCTAAAGAGGGAATATATTGTCAAATTCATCTTGATGATATTTGGATGTGTCAGGGGATATTGTGAGAGCTTTGAGAACTTCTTAACCCTTGTCTCCATCTTCTTCCCCAAAGCAATCTCTTATGTATTTTTTTTCTTTTATTTTTTTGAGGAATAAAAATGAATCCCTTGCTGTGATCGTTATGTATGCAAACTAGTTACAAATCCATGTAAACGTGCTTTTGGGCTTGTGCTTCTATTTGTTATTTCTTGTTTGTGCCTTTCAAGTATGATCCAGTGACAGCCAACAATGGTTTTTTTCTAACATCAGTGTGCACACACATTCATGCAGACACCTGTGCATTATGTTAGCATGCCACTGTAACTTGTTTCTGGATTTCTTTAAACTATATATTGGAATTGTTTTTCAAATCAATTAATTCATGCTTACGCAAATTTGTAAGTTTTATCTTTTTTTCTTAAAAACTTGTTTAAAGTGTTTAAAATTCGGTTTGAACCTAGCGCGCGTAATGCATATTAGGCCCTAGAACTGGGAATGCTGCTACTTTTATATATGGTAAATATGTCTGATAAATCATGGAAAAATTTTAAACTTAGCGGATTTTTTAATCATTTTATTACAGGGACAACAATATAACTGGAAATGCTGCTACTCCTTTTATGCTTTCCATAGTGAATAAGCTCACAGGAGGAGCATCATTAGCTGCCAGTATCCTTTCTCTTATCATAGTTGTTTTACTTGTCCTCATGTTTTTCATTTTTCTCATGCTTACAACTGGCTGAAATTCAACGGTGGATTATAAAGCGAAAGCACTGGTTTAGAGCCCTTTGTCATAAAGTTGCTTTTCAATCTTTGTTTTGTGGTATTTTACTCAAGTTTCCACCTTTATTCTGTTTTTTCTTCATCGAATTTGAAGATATTGCTCTGGTGAAGAATAATGCTTGCGTTGGTTCTAAAATTGCTGTTGCTCTTGCAAATCTGAGGAAGAGTATGACTTATAGTTCAACATCTATTTTTTCTTTGTTCTGGCCAGTTCTAATGTTCTTTATGAAAATGCTAAATTATTTTAATTTGGGTTTTAAAATTTGCTTTTTAAGGTAGAAACTGAATATGAGTGAGTTCTATTATGTCAAAACCAACACAAATAAATATGAGAACTGAATTTTGCTTTAAGGATGTAACGGCATAGCACCATCCTCAGTCACCTCCAGATAAGAGGAAAGACCTGAGCAGCCATTTACATATGCTAGGGAAACATCGATGATATCAAATCCAGTCTCACAGTTATCGACAACCACCTTCGGTGATGAAGCAACAACCTCTCCCAAAACGATCCCGATCTCCAGAATTGGAACTACCTCAATGGAGCTTGTCGGTAAAACATCAACAACTACCTCTAAGAAAGATGAACAAGTAGGAGCCCCCCTCTTTCCCAATTTCATAGGAGTTTGACGGCAATATCTCAATCTCTTTGAAAACTACCCTTTATCCAAAGGCTGGGCATCTAATGTTTCATTCATAGGAGTGCCAACTGTATCATAACAAGGGGAACATCTTGCTCCTGAAAATTTAAATCCACATATGAGGATTTAAATCCCCTTTTTCACAACAAGTTTTGTTTTATTTTTTAGTCTATTGGGGGCAACTGACATTGCTGACAGATCTTTTACCTTCAATTTAGGATTAAGTTTGAAACAATGTAAAAAATAATGGTTGATAATCAAACAATGCGAGCAAGAACCCGAGCCATAGATGGCATAGACAAATTAGTTGTCGCAAAGTTGACTTTCAATGGTTTCCTGAAATATGAACCCAAAGCTTAGAGAACCGAATGAGTGATCAAATGTACCTTGATTTAAAAAGTGATTCAAATTGATGCAATTCGTGGTTCACACAAGGGATCAAAAGAAGTTGTCCATTTTAGTTTTTCATTGGCCAGTTTCCAATGTATAGATGTTGTGAGCACGCGACGAAAGCATTTTTGAGAGCTTGATGATCGAGATTACGTTGACGGTTATCAAGCAATAAAGACAAAATCAGCCAAGCACAAACAAAATAGAACATATCACAATCACATGCATGAAACCACAAGCATCCAAACACAATATTTTTTACGTGGAAAACATAAAGATGGGAAAAACCACGGAGCCACTCCACACAGAAAATTTCACTATGAATAAGAAGATTACTGAGTTACAGAGAGCTTCATTTTCATAAAAATAAGAAAGATCTACCGCTTACACAGCCTCCCGATCGATTTCTTCTTCTCCCAGAACTTTCAGCTCTTGCTCTAGGTTGAAGGAGAGGAGTAACAGCCACCACCTGATTAGGGTTAACCTCCTCTTCACAAGGTTTTATACATAAGCACTATTTGAACCCCAAATTATCCAAAATACCTCACAAAATACTTAGGGCAGCGCCTAAACTGGAGCTGAAACTCGTCTGGAGCTACGGCGCGGCATCCCAGTTTATGGTGGTCTGGCATTAGGGCGCTCTATAGTGCCCAAGTCTCTGTTGGCCTGGCGTCGAGGCGCGCTGTAGCTCCCTAGTCTTTGGTTGGTTGGCGCCAGAGCGCGCTGTAGCGCCCTAGTCTTTAAACTGCCTAGCAGCAGGATGCGCTGCAGTACATTAACTTCCTCAACTTGTCCCGTATCACTTTGTAGTCTCCCGGAAGTCGACTGAAGCTTCATTAGCACCTCCACGATGATCTGAATGGTCTCCACATTCCAACAATCTCCCACTTGGAGACCTATTGGGATCATCTCTCTTTCAATCTTAAACCTTCATTGTCTTCTTCCATCTCTGTTAAGAACATAGTGTGGCTCACCCCCGCTCTCTCATCATGTGCTGAGGCTAACTGAAGCTGCACATAGCTTCAGTTTCTTCATTGTTACAACTTTTGTAAACATGTCAACATGATTCTTAAAAGTGTGAATCTTCTCTAATTCTAGCTGACTTTTTTCCAGCAATATCCTGATGAAATGATATCGAAGCTGTATATGATTCGTCCTAGCATGAAATGCTGCATTCTTTGCAAGGTGAATCGCGCTCATACTATCGTTGTAGAACTTCACATCCTTCTGCTCCTTGCCCAATTCTGCCAAAAAATACTTTAACCAAATCATCTCCTTACTCACCTCAGTGATGACGGTGTATTTGTCCGTTGTTTCCTTCAAATACCTTAAAATCCACTTGACCGTATCTCAGTGGTGCTTCCCTGGATTTCTCATGAATCTGCTAACCACTCCCACTGCATGTGCAATATTCTGTCTCATGCAAATCATCGCATACATCAAGCTCCCAACCACTGAAGCATAAGGAACCTTCTGCATGTGTTCTTTCTCCTCTTCAATTTTAGGTATCTGATCATTTGATAAGCTGAAGTGACTTGCTAGGGAAGTGCTCACTAGTTTTGCCTCGCTTATGTTGAATTTAGCACCTTTTCAACATATTCTTTCTGATTTCAGAATTCTTACGCTTCTCTCCCTGTTGATTCTCATCCCAAGAATCCATTTGGCTGGCCCCAAGTCCTTCATATCAAACTCCCTTGATATCTGCTCATTCAGCATCTTTATATCCTCCATTTTCGATCCTGCGATCTACATATCATCCACATACAGCAAAAGAATGATATATGAGGACTTACATTGTTTCATATAGCAACAATGATCCGCCTGACACCTCTTGTACCAAGTTTCTGATATGAACCTGTCAAATTTTTTATACCATTACCTAGGTGCTTGTTTCAAGCCATAAAGGCTCTTCTTGAGCTAGCACATGAGCTCTATTTTTTCTTTATCTTGAGTTGTGTACCCCTCTAGTTGCTTCATGTACAACTCTTCTTCCAGCTCTCTGTGAAGAAACACAGTTTTTACATCTATTTGCTCAAAGTGCAAATCTTCAACTGCAACAATGTTCAGCACTACCTTAATAGTAGTTATCTTCACAACTGGGGCAAAGATCTCACTATAGTCAACTCTGTGCCGTTGCTGAAAGCCCTTTACTACAAGCATCGCCTTGTAGCATTTTATTCCATCTTGTTCTTCCTTTAACCGGTAAACCCACTTATTTTGAAGTGCCTTTTTTTCAGCTGGAAGTGTTGCCAACTCCCATGTCCCATTTGACATGAGTGATGCCATTTCATCATTTATGACAGCCTTCCACTTGATTGAATCATCTACTTGAAACTCCTCTTCAAAGCTTTCTGGTTCACCATCATCCGTTAGCAACATATATAGTAAGGAAGGAGAGTACCTCTGTGGCGGTCTAGTGAGTCTTGTGGATTTCCACAACATGGGTGTTTGTGGTTCAACTTCTTCAACACCTTCCTGAGTATCTTCTTGTACACGCTCCTTTGGCTTAACGTTGTCATCAACTTCTATGTGTCGAGGCTCACTATCTGCAGCAACCTTGAAATCAGTCCTGACTCCAAAATAATTCATGTACATCTCACTTTCATTGAAAGTGTCATCTCTGCTTCTGATAACCTTTTGATTCTGATTGTCCCAGAATCTATAGCCGAACTCGCCCGCACCATATCCAATAAATGTGCACTGCATCGCCTTTGCATCAAGCTTTCTCCTGGATATTGTATCAATATGCACATATGATGAACAACCAAATACTTTGAGGTGGTTCAGTTTCACCTCTTTTCCATTCAAGGCCTCTTCAAGAATCCCTTCATTTAGGGGTATGGAGAGTCCCTGGTTGATTAAGTACACCGTTGTATTAACAGCCTCGGCCTAGAACTGCTTTGGGAGACTTGCTTGCAACCTCATGCTTCTGGCACATTCTGTGATCGTCTTGTTCATTCATTCTGCAAAACCATTTTGCTATGGTGTTCCTGGAACTGTAAATATTCCTCTCAAGGCAAAAAACTTCTTGAAGTCTTTGTCATAGTATTCGCCTCCATTATTGGATCTCAAACACTTTCAGTCCTGTCTCATTCTCAAACAAAGCTAACCACTTATCAAACACATCAAACACATCAGATTTATATTTTAGGAAATAAACTCATACCTTCCTTGTATGGTAATCAATGAAGGTGACAAAGTACGTGTCTGAAGTAGAAGCTGGCCTCCATACATCTGTATGCACTAACTTAAATTTCCTGCCTTTCAGCTATCTTCCACCTTTTGAGTATGTAACATTCTTCTATTTGCCCAGTACACAATCTTCACAGAAATCCAAATTCATTGACTTTAGTCCTGGGAGCCTTCCCCTTGATTGTAGGGATTTCAAACCCCTCTCACTTATATGGTCAAGCCTCCGGTGTCATAAACCCGCGTCTATCTATTCTACAGCTGCAATGGAATCGGACACAGGTAAAGTGTACTTTCCATCTTGCCCCGTGCAACAACAAGTGCACCCTTTGTGACCTTCCATGAGTCTCCTGCAAAGGTTGTACTGTAGCCCTCCCTGGCTATTTGGCTAACTGAAATATGGTTCCTCCTTAGAAACAACACGTGTCTAACTTCTCTTAGCTTCCAAATTGCACCACTTGGTAGCTGGACATCCACATCACATTTACCTATGATGTCCCATACCTTGTCATCTCCTAGATACACCTTCCCCAAGTCATCATTGGTGTAAATCTTGAAGGCACCCATCGTCGGAGTTGCATGAAAGGATGCACCTGAGCTCACCACCCACGACTCCATGTTGACAAGTGGCAAGATCAATACATCATGATCCTCTTGTGCTGAAACATTCACTGTGGGGCACTTATCCTTGCTTCCACCACTTATCTTCTTCAGGATAGGGCTGTCCTTCTTGAAGTGACCTGCCTTTCTATAGTTACAGCAATTAGGCTTTTGCTTTTCTGGGTCTTGATTTTATTCATCTATAGACCGATTTCTATTATGTCTTCGGTCTACACCTCTTCCTCGGCTTTCAACATTTAACGCTGAAGTAGATGCCTCCCCTTGGGAGTTTTTCCGCATCTCTTCATTTAACACCAGCCCGACAATGTCGTCGAATTTCAACGACGCATTTTCTGATGAGTTGCTGATGGATATAACCAGCTCATCCCAACTGTCCGAGTATGAAGAGAGGAATAATAGAGCTCGAGCATCGTCATTAAACTTGATGCCCACCAAACTCAATTAACTTGTTACAGTGTTGAACCCATTCAGATGTTCAGTCACTGAGTAGTCGTCCATCATCTTCATATTAAATAATCTTTTCATCAGAAAACTTTGTTGGAAGCCGAAGGATTCTCATACATCATTGTCAGAACATCCATGAGATCTACAGTAGTTTTCTCATTAACAATATTAAATACAACAGAAGAAGACAATAAAAGAGGAATCAAACCCAACGCGATTTTATCAAGAACCTCCCGATCTTCATCCTGATGAGTTGCTGATGGATATAACCAGCCCATCCCAACTATCCGACTATGAAGAGAGGAATAACAGAGCTCGAGCATCGTCATCAAACTTGATGCCCACTGAACTCAATTGACTTGTCACAGTGTTGAACCCATTCAGATGTTCAATCACTGAGTAGTCGCCCATCATCTTCATGTTAAACAATCTTTTCATTAGAAAAATTTTGTTAGAAGCCAAAGGCTTCTCATACATCATTGTTAGAGCATCCATGAAATGTACAATAGTTTTCTCATTAACAATATTAAATACAACAGAAGAAAATGAAAAACGAATCAAACCCAACGCGGTTTTATTAAGAACCTCCCAATCTTCATCTAGCATAGTGGTCGGTTTTCTGTTGGCTCCACTAAGTGGTAGATACAACTTTTTTTGGTAGAGCAAATCCTCCATTTGCATTTTCCAAAAGACAAAATTAGTGCCGTTAAACTTCTCTATTTTGTTTCTCATTTTGTCGGTCATTGCTCCTACTCAAACTGTAAACCCTAGAATAACAAGAACAACGAGAATAACCCCGCTCTGATACCACTTATTGTGAGCATGCAACATAAGCATTTTTGAGAGCTTGAGGACCGGGGTTACGTTGACGGTTACTAAGCAATAAAGACGAAATCAACCAAGCACAAACAAAATAGAATACATGCATGAAACCACAAGCATCCAAACACAATATTTTCTTACGTGGAAAATATTAAGATGGGAAAAACTACGGAGCCACACCACACAAAAATTTCCACTATGAATCAAGAAGATTATTGAGTTACAAAGAGCTTCATCTTCACAAGAATAAGAAAGATCTATCGCTGACACAGTCTCCTGATCGATTTCTTCTTCTCCAGGAACTTCCAGCTTTCATTCTAGGTTGAAGGAGAGGAGTAGCAGCCTCCACCTGATTAGGGTTAACATCCTCTTCATAAGCCTTTAAAAACATCTCCTTATTGTTCCCTTATATACTTAGGCACTATTTGGACCCCAAATAGTTCAAAATACCCCCCAAAATACTTAGGGCAGTGCCTAAACCGGAAAGGAAACCCGTTTGGCAGTGCCCCAGTTTCTGGTGGCCAAGCGTCAGGGCGCGCTGTAGCGCCCAAGTCTCTGTTGGCTTAACACTGGGGAGAGCTGTAGCTCCCCAGTCTCTGGCTGGCTGGCGCCAGGGCGCGCTGTAGCGCCCCAGTCTCTGGACTGGTTGACGTCGGGCATGCTGTAGTGCTCCAGTCTCTGGAAGCTGGGCGTCTGGGCGCACCACAGAGCGCTGCAGTACATAAACTTTCCCAACTTGTTTCTTATCACCTCAGAACCTCCCGAAAGCTCATTGGAGCTCTATTAGCACCTCCACACGCTTCGGACGTGAAGGTTAAGCAACACACCAGAGCCTTCCATAA